>OZ014534.1:46062974-48462974 GCA_963966105.1 Volucella zonaria
TGTCATTACCCCGGATGTTCTTGCAGTCGAAACTACATTCACCACTTTACGTACAGTAACATTTTTGGGCGAAATTTGATGTTTTAAAAGTCCAGGCAATTGTTTCAGTCCACCTGGCCTTATAACTATTGTATTTTGAGAAGCCTGTGATGAATCGTTGGTCACTGTTAATGGGGTTGATGTTGCGATGGTTTTGCTTATCCCGATCCACATTGACTATATGAAATTGTTTATCATTGAAAATACCCGGTGTTAACGTTGTCGTCGTAGTTACAGAAGATGTTGGTTTAAGTGTTGGTAGATTGAGTTGTTTTATGAGCCTGCTGTTGGTTTGATTAACTGCTGTAGGGTTGGCCTTGTTACAAAGGTGGCTGATGTCTTTGAATTTGTAGCAACCATTTTCGTGTATTTCTGTAACTGCGGCATATTCGTAGAGCGCGAAATTATTGTATATTTGGACAGGGTTTCATTTATGAAAACCAAGTTGTTGGCTTTAGGTTTCTGCTGCTGTTGTTGTTGTTGCTGCTGTTGTAGATGTTGCTGTTGGGTTATAGCAGAAGTATTTATAAGATAAGTTCCATCTATATTCGAGTGCACAGAGGACGGTGTTATAACAATGGACGAAAAAATAGATGCGTATGGCTTAGCAATTGATACAGGTTCAGTTATGTTGCCTTCGTTGTCAGCAAATAGGCATGTCAAAGATGTTTGATAGATCATCAGCGCCACTATTTGCACTGGTGTTTGCAAAGGCTGCTGTTGCATTTGTATTTTTTATTGGAGATTTTTGAGTATTTTATACTTTGATTAATTAGAAAGAGCTACTATTTGTATTTGATTACCAGCCCCGGTGGGCTTTATGGTGAACATTTGATCTGGCGAAGCTGTTGACGACGGCGCACTTCTACTTGTCGTGGTCATTGATATCGGTTTTATGGTGTAAATTTTGGTTTGACTTTGTATCGGTGGCTTCAACTGTACAAATTGGTTTCAAGGGATCATTTTTATCTTTGTAGCCGTTCCTGTGCCTAATGACAATCGTTGGCCAATATTTCGAATTGTGTTTATGTGCGCAGCCTTTGGTTGAGTTACGATTTCATAATTAGTAACTTCGTTGCGGGCATCATCTGTTGTTTTAGTTGGGGTATCACCATCGCATAAGATACTTTGCATAGCCAAATTAAAGTCATCATTCGATGGTTGTACGAGGGTTTTCTGGAAAGTTTCCGACCGAACAATTATACAAGACATTTTTTCTTAAATTTTTTTTTTTATTTTTCTACATAGTCTCCTTGTAACTCTACACACTTCTCCCAGCGATGCTCCCATCCCTCTAACCCGTCCAAATAGTACTTGGCGTTTTTCTCTGCAAAATACTCGTAATTGTTCACGAAGGTGATTGCCTCCTTATTTGACGAAAATCTCTGTCCTCCGAGCGCAGTTTTTGGATGAGGGAAGAAAAAGAAGTCGCTTGGTGCTAGATCTGGTGAATAAGGCGAATGGTCGAGCAGTTCAAACCGAAATTCATGGATTTTCGCCATGGCAACCCCTGAGGTGTGAGACGGCGCGTTGCTTGGTGAAACAGGATTTTCTTTTTCTGCAAATGTGGCCGTTTTTCCGCAATTTCTGCCTTTAGCTCGGCAAGTAATGATGCGTAGTATGCTTCTGTAATAGTTTTTCCGTTTTGAAGATAATCGATTAAGATAACTCCTATACTATCCCACAAAACAATCGCCATCACTTTCTCCGCCGAAAAAACAGTTTTCGCTTTTTTTGAAGCCGGTTCGCCCTTTGCAGTCCACTGTTTTGACTGAATTTTTGTTTCGGGAGTATAATGGTGTATCCAAGTATCATCTACAGTAATTAATCGGCGCCAAAACTCGGATTTATTGCGCCTAAACTGCGCCAACAGAGCGTTGGAAATGTTCATTCGAATACGTTTTTGGTCTAACGTAAGCAAACGCGGCACCCAACGCGCGGACAGCTTTCTCATGCCTAAATCTTGATTTAATTTGTAACAAACACGTTCTTTGGACATTTTCATAACCTCTACTATCTCTCTCACTTTAATTCGGCGGTCGTCTAACACCATTTGGTGAACTTTAGCAATGTTATCGTCAGTGGTTGCAGTTTTTGGACGTCCCGAACGTTCATCATCTCCCAAGCTCTTACGGCCACGTTTAAATTCAGTTGCACAAAATTTCAGTGTGGTAAATGATGGTGCAGAGTTCCCATACACAGAGTCCAACTCATTTTTGATTTGCGTAGGCGTATTGCCTTTCAAAAACAAGAATTGAATAACAGCTCGATACTCAATTTTTACCATTTTCATAAAAAACACTCACATCGACTCACTCAAAGGACTGTTAACTAAAAAGTGCTCACCCAAAATGACTGAAACTTCAGTAAGAAACTGTCAAAAGATGCACAGCTAGCATTCACTAGTTTCCACGTTGTGGTCGGAAACTTCCTCGTACTATTATTTGTTGCCTTATTTGCTGCTTGATTGCAGAGGTTGGTTCTGGCAAAGGTCTTGTGTGTGATCATCCAATTTGAATCGGGGTACTACAATTTCCACTGTTTGGAGTTTTGACGGCACATTTAAGTTTTGCTGCTGTATGAGCAATGCTTCCCACAACATGCTTTCTCGTCCTTTGAGTTATTTGAATATCAGCAGCGATCTTTTTATTAGTCTGGATTTCTCTGGCAATAGCTGGCGTCCGAGGACCTGGTGGAAGTAGTTGTATCTGTCTGATAAAATCATAAATTTCATCAATAACCATTGTGTCCATCATAGTTTAAGTAATGTCTTCAAGTCCGCTTACTTTTTGGAACCCCAAGGACATCGTCTGCAGTACCAACAACCACCTATGATGTATATTATTGCATTTTCTTCCTTAGAGATTCGATTTACTCTTGGCTCATTCTAGCTGCATTTTGTCCGACAACAAATAAGATGGGCGATGGGCGCACTCCATTTAGTGTATTGAAAGCAAATCCCATACAAATTACACTGCTCGCCGACTCTACCATTGCCACTTGTAGAGCCAATGAAGCACCAGGATTAAAGCCAATCAATATAATATCCCTGTTCGGCTTGCGCAATTCTTGAATTTTGAGTCGAGTCAGAGAGACAATTTATTCGGCTGCACTTTCTAGAGGCTGTTTCCCCATAGATCTTCTTGCTGGCACTGTTACTTGAACAATTTGCGTAATTGTAGCAAAATGTTGATACCATTTTTGAATACGTCCCGGTACTGGTTCACTTACTGGCATCGATGGTAATGCTACAATGACCGCAGCATGTGGAAATTTGCGACTCTTGAATTGTGACAGCAAAACTGGTTCCCATTGTTTTTTTCAATATCAGGGCCAATATATCCTGTGACACATTCATTGGCCTACAGTATTTTATTTAAAAGTGTTGGCAATTTATTTTTGAGAGTTTGCAAAATATCAAATACGAAGTTGGTAGACATTCCATGAGTAAGAAATGCAATCACTGAGTAATTCGAGGGTCCCATGACACTGATGACAGGGTTTTTCTTAATCTCTGAGCAGACTTATCAGCGATAACATGACACTGAACGGCTTCGTGTTGACAACCGGTATTCGCTAGACGAACTAATTGATCAACTCTAGAATCTGTGCTACCTTAGCGAATATTTCTCTTGCATTGGTGTCGGGATTGGAGCTTTTAACATTGTTCACGATACGCGAACACTTATACATGGTTTTCTTAACTACAAGCTCATTGTATGTGGGAATTACAGTCTGCTTTGCTCCATCCAAATCATTTAATTCGTCGGATGCCTATGGCACGATGGACATTGTGGCGGCCGTAGCACTAACAAAGTCCTAGCCGCTAATAGACCACTCAACACTGCCAATGGACGCACATCACATGTACAAGGTGGCGCAAAATTAATCATCCAGTTTTGTTTTTGAATTACTTTTTTACTAAACAAAAAAAAAATGATTTTGAGTAGTGGAGATCTTTATTTGGACGTTTACAATTGTTTCTCTTGAGTGAAAAAGATGATATCCGTCAAGTGGCTATCGCCACTGTTGATACACATTTGTGCCCGTTTTATCGCATTTTCCATGACTTTCCGTAAGATTTCGGGTGATAACTGTTCACACTCCTGTCGAATATTCGCCTTAAGGGCTGCGATTGTCTGAGACTTGTTGGCATAAACCCGCGACTTCAAGTAGCTTCAAAGAAAGAAGTCTGGGATGGTTATATCGGGCGATCTTACTGGCCATGCCAAAGCGCCAAAACTGGAGATTACGTGACCAGAAGACGCTTCCTTCACAATATCCATTGTGGCTCGTGCTGTGTGTGCGGTTGCACCGTCCTGTTCAAACCACATGTTCACCAAGCCCCGCTCATCCAATTCCGGCAGTAAGAAGTCATTTATCATCGCCCTGTAGCCTTCCCCAGTAACAGTCACCGTATTGCCGATAGCGTCCTCAAAAAAATACGGCCCAATCATTCCTCCCGTGTGAACGCCACGCCGCACGACACAGTGGCTTTGAGTGTGAAGGTAATGGCTCTTCGTGCATCACACGCGGATTTTCACTGCCCCAGAAACGAAGATTTTGCTTACTGACGTAACCGCTTAAGTGGGAATGCGCCTTGTCGCTCATGATGATTTTCGACATAAAATCGTCCTCTTCGTTGTTGAGATTGATTCTGGCTTTATAGTAATACACACGCGACTGACGGTCAGGAGGCATTAACTGATGCACTGTTTGCACTTTATATGGGAACATGTGTAAGTCTTTCACTAAAATTCACTGTAGGGTCCGTTTGGTAATGTATAATTACATGGACCGTCGTCTGGTTGATGTTTCTTCGTTCTCAGCGACATCGGCAGCCACAGCCGCGACCTTCTTGCCCGAACGACAAGTCCGATGGCAGCCACGCCCTGCATGGTCTCCTGTAGTTCCACTCTGTTCAAGTCGAGTAGTTAAGCGCCGGAATGCTTGACCAGTTGGAGCGACACGATTAGGAAATCGACGTCGAAATTCACGCTACGTTATCACTACCGACCGATTATTGGTCAAAAATATCGACACAGTTATTCCACGCTCTTGCGGAGTATAGCGCTCCAATCGTTGTCTGTTTGTATATTGCAGCTGTCTAGTTCACAAATGTCAAATATTATTGACGTACGATGCCATTTGCGAAAATTATACCATCTTCCGAAGAGTGATTAATTTGGCGCCACCTGTATAACTATGTTCCATCTCTGAAGAATTGGACGACTCCAGCTGTTCCTTTTCCCGTGGTTTGACTTCTTATTTTGTCTTGGCACATTCATTTGTCAATTGCGAACAATCCCCTGACAAAAGTGCTGCTACATCGACTTACATATTGCTGGTGATCGCACTTTTTTTTGCAAAAATTCATGATAAGACTTTATGTACGAAGACGAGGAGATGATTTCGAGTTGGAATTATTATTTGTAAAAATCATTAAAAACACAAGTATGTACAGCAAACTAGCAAGCGTAACTTTAACTGTCATTTGGCAAGAGTGCAGCCACCACCGTTGATTCCATTGGTCTGATTGTACCGATGTCTAGTACAAGTGTGACAATTTTCTTTAATCTAATTTCATAAGCACAAACAATGCTGAATATTTTGTTGCCGTTTTCGTTGATTAGTTTCCAAAAGTTGATAAGTTGACAGTTCTTGAGTGTGAAAGGACCCATCATTAATTGTTCCCATTCAGTAATTACCTTTAAACAATTGTGCTCCAAGTAAGTGATTCTGGCAACCCTATTGTCGTTAGCGTTTTTCATTTTTTGTCTTTATGAAAGAGACATTTGGTTATTGGTGGGGGGCTAGAAAGGACACCACAACCTCTTAAGTCGGCTGTAGCGTAGTTTATAGTGTTATAAAGCACTCACTTGTAGACATCCGGTCTGACAATTGTTCCAATTTGCCGCTATCAAATAACACAAGGACATGCGACACACCAAGAACGATGCTGCAACAAGAGTCCCTTCAAAGATGAAGCAGCTTCGTGTGGCCAAAAAGAAGGGTAGAACGAAGGGCGCACATACACGTACAGGCACTCGTATACACCACCCAAAGAAGATGATGAATGAAAAACAATGGAGACAAAAGTTTTGTGCACTTTGAAAATTGCAGTCCTGCCGGAAGACATAATAGAATTTTCCCAAACGAACAGGACTAGATATGGTACCACTCCTACCAATTGGGATAGAGCTCTTCGTTGCTCCCTCTAGCTTGCACCCTTTTCATTATTTTTGTTATAATTTTCTCCCGCCTGACTGTGTTATCCTTGGTGACGTTCTGTAATACACTTAACTGCTTAAGACAATTACGGATGCGACATTACAGTACAAGCACAACACGTAATCGTCATCATCATTATCACCGTCGTCATCATTGTCATCGTCACCATTTTCATTTCGTAGACGAATGAGGGAAAATATTAAAAACATTGGCCCGTGCTGGGTCTCTTGGCTTGTTTTCGTCATTGTCAAGCCCTTCAGGCAATGGGATTGGGGATTTTGTTCACGATGTCAACCATCAGACTCTGCAAGAATGGGAGATCATCTTCCTTTTCTACTTCTTCATCATCACAGACAACCCAATAGGGTATCCTTTCAGTGACAACTGTTTGAGAGATGGATATGATTCTTCAATTCACATGACATCCTCTTCTAAATAAGGTAAGGGTAATGCAGGCGTCGTGATTAGACTTGGGCCATGTTGTTCAACATTACGAGTTGAGGAGCAGCAATGCCGTGTATACCAACAACAACAACAGCAACAACATCGTTATCCTGACAGCACTGAATCAATTGTGCTGTTGATGATTTCCTTTCATGGAAGCAACAGTGGACTGCGGTGCATCTGTGCACATATGTATGTATGCATGTATCGTACATACTGTAGAACGCGGTGCTTGACTTTGGCTGAAATAAAGAGCACCCGAAGCAACAATGCTGTCTGGAGTTGTTTTCTCATCCTACGCACTCCATTGCACCATATATACCGCAGGACATACGATACGACTACTACGACTACAAGTATCCGACTTCACGCGTTCATTCACGGAAAAATGTAACAACAACAAAATAAGAAGAAGAAGAAAAAACACCTAATTACTCGCGTTATGTGTGAAAACGTTAAAACCCGCCATGTGAGGCTGTGAAGCGGTTTATTGTGACGCGACAGGAGTGCTTCCTGTTTCAATTAAAAGGCGCTGCCATTGTGCCAGAGCTTGGCTGCGTCAGGTTGAATTGTGTCGGTCTGACTACGTCGTCGGGGTAATTTTCTCATCCGTGTTTGTATAAAAAGGTTTTCCGCTTTTGTTTTTTTTTTTTTTTACTTCTTCGTTTTCATTATCACTCTGGCTTAAGCGAGCTTTAATATTTGTTAAGCGCATCCCGTTGAGGGCAACAACCCATGGTGGTTGTGCTAAAGCAATCAGAGTTAAGTGCCTTATAAAAGATAGCAAATGCTTTAGGAGGGGAGAAAAAACAATATGGGAGTCCGGACAGATTCCGGATTTGATATTGATTCGACATCAATGCAAGGCTTGGATGTCTGAGATAATCTTTAAGTTCGCCCTTCTTGCAACTTAGACTATATGAGAATGACTTTTTCTTTCTTCTGTTTTATTGTCTTATTTGTGGACTAAAGAGGAAAGGACATTGACTGCCGTGCGAGGAAACTTTCAAAGTTAGCAAATGTCACATGCACTAAGACTCCGATAGGTAATGTCCTTCGTCCTCCTCAATATGATAAAATTTAACTAAAAATATCACTCTACTATAGTTGAATACTGATTTTTAGTCAAAAGCTACTAGTAAGTTACTTATAGGCTCATCTTCAACTTAAGTTATTGGAAAATAGGAAAAGAACACGTGGTGGACTGATGCAACAATTTACGATGACTTCTCATGAAAAGGTTCGTTATTGATGCTCTCAGTGATGCACATATGATGCTCGGTGTTAGTCAGTTAGTTTCCTGACAGTGAAATTGTCATTTCTGTTTGATGTAGGATGGAATCAGTTGGAAATTCCAAACGCCAAAAGGTCCTGCATTGTTTGATCTTTTCGTGAGTTATAGGAGGCTCTTCTTTGACGTATACTGAGGCGTACGTTCCCCTTGTGCCTTCTAATCGGCGTTCGATATTGTCTAAGAGTCTGTGCTATATGTTAGGACGGGTATCATAAGAGCCTTATAAAGCTTCAAACACAGTTGCCTGGCTTCCTTTATCAGGTAGGAAAATAACGCCGATATTATTGCTATTATGGTTACATACCTCAGCTAGAAGACATTATTATTGAAAATATTGTCAGAGCACCTTTACTCAGTATCGAAAATGATTTCCTCAGGATCAGGTTAAAGAAGTCAAGCAGTAGCGACTCACATTCTTTAAAACCACGTTTACCATCAAATGGCTAGCAGAGGTCGTTTTTAATTCTTATGGATTGCAGTTATTGGCAGATAGGCCATTTCTTCTCATGCTTTCAGAAAAAGACTTGAAATTGATGAGAATTGACGGTGTGTCAATTTGGGACCGATGGATTTTTTTTTCCAGAATTTGGCGCAATTTGAAGATTGACGATGGACACACTCTAGCGTATGTGGCACCTATTAAGCTTATTCCATCTTAGTAGGATTACATCACAGGATCAGGATTATTACGGAGAGAGCATGTCACGATAAGGTTCAATCAGTGAGTATGCTTTTTTTCGACCGTCTTTTGCAAAGTAGTTGATATATTTAACGCTCCTGGATTCTAGCATTGAATAGCTCTGCCATCAATTTTCTCTGTTTTGCTGTATTTTAGCCACAAAATTACTCGTCAGAGTCGGGTGGTGCCAACTGCAACTCCGTTGTCAGAAACTGACATCCGATAACATCTTCGTCGTTCATAGGACTGCTGTCTTCTTTTAGCAGTTTAGAGGAATAATGCCTGTTTCTGTTTATACGCTATCTACTGGTATTGCAACAATTTTTGAAGTGCTTTATTTTTTGACAACGATTTCGGGGAATGTTCCTGTCGCCCAAGTACCTGTGATGCCTCTTTTTTCTGTGATTCCTCCACTTGCCTTCACCTGCAACATACGAGTAGTTCTGTATGCAGCGTCTTTTTTTCGAAATGGCGTTACGCAACTCTTAGTTTAATTAATTGCTACCTGTTCACCACCGGCACGCTTAGAGCGCGACGTGCGACTCAGCGGTGGACTCGGTATATCTAGGCGAGCAGGAGTGAAATCTGAGTGGTGAAGTCTCATTTTAACTACTAGCTTTCGCGATGTGGGCCGTGTCCATATTGGTACTACGGATCGTCCGAACATACGGTATGTATTCAGAAAATTGGAAATACAAAATTATTCATCTAAATCTATATTTCGGTTTTCGGTTTTCGGTTTTCGGTTTTCGGTTTTCGGTATGTCCATCAGCGCAGCACTACCTGCGATTTTTCCATTATTTCCTCTCGGCTGCTGAAACTGAAGCGCGTTCCCCGTAGTGGTTTTTTAACTCGATTGAACAGAAAGAAGTCACATTGAGCCAAATCAGGTGAATTCGGTGGCTGTTGGATGGTATTTGTTGTATTTTTCGTCAAAAAATTACGAATAATGATGGCACTGTGCGACGCGACGGTGCGTTATCATGGTGCAAAATCCACGAGTTGTCTGCCCACAATTCTGGTCTCTTTCGGCGAATTGCTTCACGCAAACGTCTCATAACGCCCAAATAATACTCTTTGTTTACTGTCTGGCCTCTGGCAAAAATGCATGATGCACCGACCGTTGTAATCCATGAACACCGTGAGCATTGTCTTCTTTTTTGACTGAAAACGACGTGGTTTTTTTGGTCTCGGCTCATTTGGTGAACGCCATTCACTTGCCTGATGTCTGGATTGCGTTTCGTACTCATAAACCCACGTTTCGTGTCCAGTAATGATCCTTTTGATGAATGTGGGATCGGATTCAGCCTTGCAAATCATGTCTTTTATGCATGAAATTGAGGTGTTTTGGCACCAACTTTGCTGCTACACGACGGAAACCCAAATCATTAACCAAAATGTCTTGGATGGATCCATAGGTAATGTTCAAGTCCTCCGCTATCTCTCTGATGATTAATTTGCGGTTATTGACCAACATTTCTTTTCTCGATGGTCTGCCACTGCGTTCATCATCTTCGATTGGCTCACGACCACTTTTGGAACGCTCGTGCCACTGGTAAGCGACCGTTTTCTTTAGAGAATCGTTGCCGAAACACTTTTCCAACATTTCCAACGTTCGCGTACCATTAAACCGTTTTTTAAGCAAAATTTAATACAAGTTCGTTGTTGCAAATTTAAATCCATTTCTAAAATTGTAAAAAATCGCCAACACACACAGAGATAGATGTACTCTTGACTACGTAACTTTTGCAAATGTCAAGCTATGGCGCTAAGATTTAGAGAGAATGTCAACAACAGATTTACCAACTTAACAAAAAAGAACAGAACTCAAATCGGAACAATGGGAGCGCAACACGGTGGTGTCCCCTGGGAACTTTTTGATCAAGGTGGTACATTGTCCTGCCAGGAAGCAATCCGATAATCAGTTAATCCGATCAATCCCAGAGCACGTCCGCTGACTAGGCAGTAGTTAGGTGGCTTTGCGTTCCTATATATGTCGTTGCTAGAATCAAACTACATGCCTACCCGCCGCCTTGAAATCAATGAACCTCATTCCATTTTTGGATGTTATATCGTGGTGACTGCATTTTCTGACGGTGGCCCAAGAGACTTCCCCATTCCGGTGTTTGACAAATATGATTTTCATATTATGACGGAGACAGTGGTCAAACGCTTGTTACAGGCGTGCGTAGTGTCGTTCTCTCGCCATATCTATCCATTGCAACGTGGATTCATATCGAGCTTTTGCAAGAGTGGGGCTAGCCATTCGTTCACAAGAATAAGGCTCGATATCAGCAGTAGCAGTCTTTTGAAAGCCGCAAATCCCACTCCGAATCGTCCTCGGCGGAATGAAAGGTATCTACTATATCACAGATTGCCTTTTGATCACTGTCTCGCATATTTTCGACGACTTCTACCAGTAACCGACCTTTGAAAGCTCGTATATTCCGGGTGCAATTCCGTAAATCGTGGTCTTTTTTAAATGTGAGAGAGGCTTGATGGAGGCGTTATTCCATTCTTCGATAAAAGTGTTACACTGGAGGCCCAAATTGAACCCTTGAGGGTTCAAAGCTGAGCCGGAGGAATTCCATTAAGCCAATTATTCTCTCTCAGGATGTTAATCTCAGCTGTAATGTCTGTATTGTTAGCGGAGCTGGTATGTATTCGGGAATTTTTTTGATTTGAAATGCTAACTCATATTCCAGACAGTGGTCCCAGTAGATATGACCAACATCCTACCAACTCGGTTTTAATTCGCTTAGATTCAGATGTCTATCTTGTACCGCATAAGCTCCTGGAGTTTTGGGGGCCTCACTCGTAGAGACGCGGTATTGATGTAACAATGCCGAGAGTAGCAATATTTCTGCAACCTTTAAGCACATTTCAGCCCATCAGTCCGTCAGCGAATTAACACTTACAACTCTATACGTCACCAACATTTGTATCTAATCACCCATCAAGACATCCAAGTGCTGCGGGAAATGGACGAAAACTCCATGGCATACCTGCCTTCACCGGTCGGGCTGAAGAGTTGCACTGCCTTCTTGGAGTCCACGGATATGTCCAGTCCACTCCAACGTAGAAAACCTGATCAAGATGCAAAACAGCATCAAAAGAGATGCAAAGTTCGCCGTGGAAGATCTTCTAATCCACCCAATCAACGTGAAACGATTAATTGCGACTCTGGGATCGTTTTAGTCGTCCAGAGTGCTTGCTACATAGCCAACTAACAATGGTGAAGGAGATCGTTCCGATATCAGAGAGCAAGTTGGATATGATTATTCCATTTGCTACCACAATGGAAGATCTCTCAACAGTTCTAGAGTCTGGTGGAATATGGTATATGAACACTTATCGACGAGCTTGTGAGTCAGCATCCAATGAGCCAGCGCTTTGAATGGGCCCAACGAAGCATCTACGTCAAGCCGTATCCCACAGTAAAGCATTTCGACGAGTGGTTGAGTAAAATCGCCCAACTTGTTTGCTTGGTCGCTACTTCCTCGCTCCAACCACTTACAAAAACAGGAACCTTCTGTTAGCTTCGGGGTCCCCTGAAGATCGATGTCATCGCAAGAATGACCAACCGGTATCGAAGGTTTTTTTCCTTGCCGGATAGGCTTTAACATCCGACACCAAAAAGGATGTATGCCGCTATTGCAAGGGGAATTCACATCCCTTAGATAACTGCGGAAACTTTGTCAATTTGAAAATAACAGTACAATGGAACTTCGTCAAGAGGAATAGGCTGTGCTTCTCTTGTCTGAAATACGCGCACAATGTAAGTTTCTGTAGTTAGCGGAAAGCCTGTGGAATTGATGACTGCTCCAGAGTTCATCACCCATCACTCGATAAGCCCAATATGACACAGACGCCACCTTCAGATGAGAACCAGCAAGCTCCCAGAACACATTGTTAAGCTACAAAGCAAATGTCGATCCAGCAATTTTATTCCATGTACTACGCCTGAGGTTCTATAATGACGAAATCATGTTGAGGACATTTGCGCTTTTGGACGAAGGGTCTACATTGGTTTGGACATGAGACATCAACCAATAAATCGGTAGCTGTTGACCTTAAAATTAGAGCCGACGAGGATTACGTTGGAAAGGTTTCGTTGAATGCAGTTCAAACTATCAACGGCCTGAACTGATTCAAGTCCTCACTACAGCCGAAATGGAGCCGCTCCTTCATCTCTCAATATTGATACCATTTATCAGGTATAACAACGCCAAGAGAATCAGCCAATTGTCATGGAAACGAGACTAGGTAGGGTCGTTTATCGCAGGTTCTTAACAGAAAAGGTAAGAGAGCATAAAGATGAATTTATTCTTCAGCATTTAAGGATAAGGACCTAGCACGCCCGAAACTGATTTTTTTTTAAGAACTTAACACTCAAATGGGTATCCTTAAAATGTCTGAACGCGTCTTAAGTTTTTAGGAAAATGGGGCAGATAGAAAGAAAGACTTTATGCTCAGTGCTTATTTCGCTCCATGGGTGACATTCAACACTTAATGGGAAGACTAAATTATAAGAATAATTGAAGTCGTTGTTGTATTCTAGGCAACCACTCATCTTACCTGATTTTAGTTGCCCAAGAATGTCTTTTTTTTTTTGAAAAGAGAGCATTACAGATCTCAAAGAACAAAGAGTGTTGGTGCTCGTTTTGAGACAGGTTCACAATTCCATCAAGCTTCGAAGGGAAGCAAAGACTATGAAGTCTAGAGTCGAAAATGTCAAAGAATCTAGGGTTTAGTGCAGCTTACCCTGGAATAGCCAGGAAATACAATACATCCAAAATAGATATGGGAGAAAGCTGACAGCTAAGGAGGCAGCTGCAAGTACATCAAAGATCTGGTATCTTCCTCATTTCGGGGTCCAGAATCCGAACAAACCAGGAAAGATTCGACTGGTTTTCGATACGGCGGCTAAAGTGAGTAACCTGTCTTTAAGCGATTTTTTGCTCAAGGGTCCTGACGAACTCTAGCCGTTGGTGGATATCCTCTTCAACTTTTGGAAGCGGGGCATAGCAGTCACAGGGGATATTAAGGAAATATTCTTCCATGCTTTAATATAACTCGCATTGCTTTCTGTGGAAGGATCGATGTGACATCGATATTTATATCCTTAAGTGTACGACGTTTGGTGCCAGTTGTTCTCCATGTTCGCCAAATATCGTTAAGAATCTCAATGAAATGAGATTCGTGAATATGTATTCGAGGGCAGTCGAAGCCATAATTTGACATGACTACGTGGATGACTACATTGACAATGAAGCAGAAGCATAGGAGGTAACCAAGTTCATCATCTCAATCCATAGAAGCGAGGGATTAGAGTTGCGAAATTTCATCTCGATTTCAATGAACGTTTTGGAAGAAATCTCCAGTATGAACGAAAGGGGGATTCCAAAGGCAGGAAGTCGATACGAACCGCGAAGCCGCAGTGGAAAAGTTTTAGGGATGTGCTGGGAGCCAACTGCGATTGTAAGAGTGAGCGATGACATTATCATGGGAGAGAGATGCTTAACCAAGCGAGAATTCCTGAGTGTGGCAGTGTCCATAATTGATCCTGTCGGATTGATTGCCGATTTCGTCATCCACCTCAAGTTGCTACTTAGGACGATACAGATTCTAAGAGTTGTCTGGGACGAGCAAATTTCCGTCGATGTATTCCAAAAATGGATATCGTGGAAAGGGGAGCTTCCAAAGCTAATCAGCTGTAAGATTCCTACATCGCATCAGTGTACCACATAGTCCATGTTTATCCAACATCTTGAGCTGTCAACCGCCGTCTTGGGTACACGACTTTGCAACATAATATGCGACCATCACAAATTGTCACTGGAGAGTCGAGCTTTGCATTGCCACATTCCGTATTGCGGAGGTTGACGCGACTCGAGTCCGATACCCTCCCAGATATAGGAAATACAAAAAGTGATTATTCGGAACTGTTTTTCTTCAACTACCCAAGGATGCTTGGCCTGTTACGTTGGACGACGTCATGAACGAGGAGGAGAACCGGCCCTTATACAAAAACTTGGTGAGTAGCCCTGTTACTGATTTATCGACGCTCTCAAAATATTCGAAACTGCAAATGATCATGGCTTGCGTCTTAAAATTCATTAAGGCATGCGTACCTACGTAAAGTAATGCAGGAGGGGGAATTTCAACCGCCGAGTTCAATGATGCCGAACGACTGCTCTATTCAGAAGACGAATTTAATATTTTTGCCAAACCGCCCAACGAAGTCGCCAACAACACGCCAAAAAATTTAGCAGCATTCACTAGCTCAACTCGTACCGAGATATTTTTGATCTTTTACGTGTCTTCGGAGGAATTAATGCTGCCACCGCCATTGTTGACCATTTCCACTTCTGCCTTCACCACCAAATTAAGGAAATGATTGCCAACGAAGTTCGACTGAAGTTTTGTGTACTCAGCCTCCGCACCATAGCACGACGAACGAAAAATGATTGGAAATTTTCTCGAATCCGCTCGGCCTTACCGTTGCCATCGCTTATGGTATAGCTTCCTGAGGATCACCTTACGCCATTTGTGAGCCTTTCACTTATACGGGATTGCACTATTTTCGCCTAGTCTTGATCACAAATGGATGACATAGGGAGAATCACTGCATCGCCCTTTTTACATGCATGACGATCAGAGCCGCGCATCTGGAAGTCGCAGCCGACCTCAAAAGGCGATGGGTTAAAGAACGTATCAGGAGCTATAAACGTACCAATTTCCTTGGTGCTAAAAGTGAACTGGTGATTAATACCATATTTGACAAGGAAGCTATCAAGATCAAACTCTCTGGAAAGACCATCGAGCGGGATTTCAACTGTCCGTTTAATCCACAGCTCTAGCGTACACCCGTTTCGAGTTGCCACCAAAGGTAGAAATCTTGAAGAGCGCTTTTATCGAAGCTGAAAACATAAGTAATAATAGACGATTCACGGACTTAAAAGTACCCATTGAGGGCAAACCACTTCCTGTTAGAAGCTCTCCATGACAGAGCCTTATGTTTCCACAAGCAGTGGCGCATTAGCCAACAGGTCAAAGACCGGTTATGGAGGATGTGGATGCAGGAGTACTTGCCAGTGCTTATGAGACGTTGCAAGTGGTTTAAGCAAGTTCCACCTATTCCTGTGGGAGACTTGGCACTCGTATGCGACGTTGATATGCCGATGAAAGCGAAGGAGAGTCGTCAGAGTGTTCCCAGGTCAAGAAAATCAAGCCCGCTCAGCGGAGATCAAAACTGTGCCGAGAGTTCTTAGAAGACCGTCAATAAAGCTATCAGTGTTGGATGTTTGTGAGGCTTCGGGGAGACCGGGGCTCCTCACGGTCAAGTTTCATGCAATTAAAATTTGTAATAAACAGTCGCGATCAATTGGGCTTTTCAAAAAAACACACCCGTTGTGGAAATTTCGGGCATATTACATTATTGAGTACTGAAGTTGGGAGAATGTAACCCATTTTTGTTCATTTCGCCGAGGAATGATATACAAATAGACAGTCTAGGGCTTAAAGGCTAGCGATGCAATGTGCATGAACAAAATTCATAGATAAACCGAAGCCTTTTAGACCACCACCATCAGCAATTCATTGTTTCAACACAGTTTTAGGACCACATATGCCAGAAGCTTGCAAAACCCAAAATGACTAAACAGTGGATGATCCTGCGAAACAGTGGCAACCGAGCCCTTTCTTAGGCCGAAGAAAAAATCATTTAAAATTGAGTCCAGTGTTACTCCGGAAACACATTATATTTCCTGGAAAAATGTATTAGCTATCGTGATACCTTCAAATTTGTTTAGAAAAAAAAAAAAAAACAATTTTAAATCAAGGAAGTACTGAGATCAGCATCGACCATTAGCCCCACTCTTCGCCTCCCTGATCCAAATGGCATGGAAAAACTCATAACGTAATCATTTTCAAAGTAATCGTAAGCATCATTTGTTTCTTGAAGATGAATCGAAGGACTTACTCAACAAATCAATGCACTCAATACCAGTATGCAAAACAAAATAGCAAAATTTCAAAAGTCTCCTCCCAAACCCGAGCCGTGTACAGATCCAATCGAGTACGATGCCAATGATACTTTTGTAAACCACCACTCTCAGAATTCCAGGCAAGAAGGAAGTAAAGAAGAGAAATGTTCCATCATCAAAAAGTACTTAAGCAAGCCAATTATCGACCTAATGAAAAGGGAAGTAAATAATAGAAAAGTCCTAGACCTCAAGCGTAATAACACAAACAAAGGACGGCCGACCAACTTACCATCATGAAAAACTAGAAGAGGGAGGAGAAGTGACTATTGAGGAAGGGAACCGGCTCCTAGTACTCGTACATACATATTGAAGGTTGCTGTTGGTTGCCTGCTGGTTGCTGGCTGAAAGAAAATCTACCTAAGGAATACGATGACTACACAAACATCATAAAGGAGCCGAGAAAAATTGCTGCAGAAAGAAAAGTTCGCATTTTTCTTGCTCATGCACCAACCATTCCCAACTTAAGGAATCGCATTCAACTGCTACAGCAGAGATCCATTGCGCTGCTTTAGTACTACCCTTCTAGAAGTTTGTCCTTTCACCGTAGGAATCCATCCGCCATTTGTCCAGTTCTCCATCTATTTTCTCGGATTCAGCTTCACTAAAGCTGACCATAGAGACATTGGTGGAGAAAGACCGGAAAACGCGGAAGAAACCTGACCGAACCAGCTAAACAACCAAACGACCGACTAACTGACTGACTGTCCTGTTGCTGTGGAGGTTGCAGCGCCCACCATCTGTGCGCTCTCGAAATAAAAATTATCCACTTAATTCTACTCGTTATTTTAGATCCTTGAAAAAGTTTTTATATTAGAATTTTTCTTTTTCTATTTTTACATTTGGTTTTTTTTCGTCCTTTTTTGCGTTCTTCCCTTTTCCCGGCCGAGTTGAAAAGTTTTTCTTTCTTTGAATTTGCAAAGGTGGACGGGGATGAGAACCTGCTGTTGCTGCTGCCGCCACCATCGTTGAGGATGTACATTTAAACTAGAATAAGGACGATGGAGTATTCCATGTCCTCTCTATTCTCTGTCTTCATCTTAGTAGGCATTTCAACCGAACAGAAGAAGTCGATGTGTGTAAGGGAGAGTGTAAGGATGTGTTCCACATTCCTTATGAGTGTCCACTTCGAAGAGACTGGAAAGTTTTCATTTCCTTTTTATTTTCGTCTTTGCTTCTTCTTCTTGAGTGGTGAATTTATAACAAAACCTTAGAATCATCGTATGCAGTAGAACCCTCCACCAATGGCCCTTATTCACTTATAGAGAGACGCTCGGTGTACCTACCCCCAGCATCACTGTCTGCGGATCTGTATGTACAAACTCTCGAAACGGGTGCGCTTAATGGGGCCATTCTACTCGACGCCACAGTATTGAGGTGGCGAGAGGAGGCTCTGCTCCATCCATTGGACAACTTGAAGGGGTGCTTTGTTAAGCTATACAAAGTATGGCCACATCCACTACAGAACTCAATGTCATTAGCGTTGGCATTCGTATAACCACGCGCACACATTGCGTTATGTTGTCTTTTGGAGAGACAACAAAAAAAAAAAAAATCCTTTTTTATTTTCCAACCTCATTTGGAGTGCAGAAGAGCCGGTAGGATCTACGGACGAATGACGCATGTATCCTTTGAAAATTTAACTTTATTTACTTAACGTAGAACTGAAAAGTGGAAACCGCAGAGGCAACAATTAACAGTGTACACAAGAAGACCGCGATGGGGACGACATGACGAAGACGACGACACGACATTCCGACCGACTCTTCGACCGCACTTTTAAGCTGTAATGGTTTTGAAAGCTAGATAAAGGGCTGACATAAAAATCACCGAAAACAATCATTAATTAGACAAACGATTTCAGTTACAAGAAAACGAATTTATTCCTTTGTATCTAAACCAGGCTACCATAAGCAGAAACAAGTGGCACGATACAGCAACATTGTTCGAGTTAAGGAGTTTCAGCCCTTTTATTTATTTAGCATGATTGTGATCCGCTTTTTAGATTCTGCCCTACTTTTTGAAAGTCTGAAAGAAGAACGAGAAATGCTTACAGGTCATTAAAGTTATAATTTACTACTAGGACCTGGAAAAGAACATTGCGACAAAATCGTTTTCCCCATTTCCTCATCCAAATGCATACATCAAGACTATTCATTTTGGCAGACGTTCGGTGTTCTTTTGCTGTGGTTTCGAGGTGCAACACCTTCGGTTGTAGTCCTTTTTAGGGCGTCTTGTCAAATACGAGACTTGTCAAATGCAAGGGCACTCGTACAATCTTAAAAATCTATGGTCATTGCCATCGAACTTCTCTGCAGTAATTATTCTGCATTCTGATGCTCGAACTTGTACCTAACCTGGTCCGAATCAATGGTGGATTATTGGATATTCAAAATTTTAGATCGCCGTAATGCCTCTGTATCTTACCTCCTCTAACCGCACTTGAATGCTCATACATAAGTGCGAGCGTTGACCTGAAGGAAATGCCAATACTAATGCAGTGGTGTCGGATGTGTTAGGAGCTTCACACTACTGACGAGCAATTGGAATGACCGACAATTAGTCTTTTTGTGCCAAATTCCCTTTCGCCAAAGTGCCCAGCTACGCAACGAATAGAAAATGGCACAATATCTTCGTTGCGTCAGCTTTTCTTTTTTTTATAATGACCGCGCGCTCAAGGGGTTTTTGTACCCATAAAGTGTTAGTACACAACGCGGGCGAAGGAAAATCAGGGAGGATAGGAAGAG
Source organism: Volucella zonaria (assembly GCA_963966105.1). Taxonomy (NCBI): domain Eukaryota; kingdom Metazoa; phylum Arthropoda; class Insecta; order Diptera; family Syrphidae; genus Volucella; species Volucella zonaria. Next base: position 46,082,454 of record OZ014534.1, read on the forward strand.
AGGTACCGGTGAACGTTGGTTTTAAATGTTTGTAAGTTATAACGACCAAGAAATACAGAGATCGGCATGGCATTCCATAAGCGAGTTGTACGGCTTAGGAAAGAACCACGATATTTTAGAGTATGTTCGAAAATGGGCTTGAGGGTATACTGATGAGCAATCATAGCGAGACGTGTGTTACGGTTGAAAGCTTGACTGGGTGGAATCGTACTGGCGATTTCAATAGAGCACGGGTGGTGGAAATAGCGATAAAACAAAGTGAGACAGGAGACATTACGTCGGTGTGCGGTGGTGTCAATTAATTGACTGATATTAGTACCAAAAATGAGTTCTATCGCACGGTTTTGAATCCTATCTAGCAGGTGCAGAGATGTTTTAGGAGCACCTGACCAGATGTGGGCATTGTACTCCAATTTAGGGCGGATGAATGCCTTATATATTGTTTCCAAAACAGAGGGGGTCAAATATGTCTTACATCGCTTGAGGAAACCTAGACATTTCGCAGCATTTTTGACGACATCGAATATGAGGGCATTCTAACGTAAGTTGTCACTGACGCACATACCGAGAATGGAAAGTTTATTGGTTTCGACGATGCAAGTACCATTCATGGATAACGGCTGGGTGTTTAAAATTCGCTTTAATGACAGTAGACAGCATTGCGTTTTGGAAGCATTAAATTCCACTCGGTTGATAGTTCCCCAATTGGTTATGCTGATAATATCGGAACTTAATGAGCTTCACATACGCTTCCGATCCCGTTATACAAACGAAGAGCAGGGTCGTGAGTCCGGCAACGAATATAAAAAGCAGAGAGTACTGTCGTCAGCAAAGGAATATATTGGATTAGACGTAGCAGACAAGAGATCGTTGATAAAAATTAAAAAGAGTGTCGGAGACAGAACGGAGCCCTGGGGCACAGCAGTATTTATTTTGTGAATATCAGACTTGAAACCATCCAAGACAATCTGATTTGAACGTTCCGGAAGGTAATTTCCAATCCATTGAAGAAGAGAGCCATCGATCCCAAAAGCACGCATTTTCGTCAAAAGAGCCTGATGCCAAACTCTGTCAAATGCCTTAGACATATCAAGTGCAACTATTTTGCTTTCACCAGATTGTTGTACGCTTTGGTTCCACTTTTCGGTGAGTTAAGCCATCAAATCACCAGTGGACCTGTTGCTACGAAAACCATATTGCCGGTCATTGAGAAGTTTTCATGTTTCCAGATATTTCATGAGTTCGCGGTTTATCAGCATTTCCATGGCCTTGGAAAGAAGGGACGTAAGTGCAATGGGTCTGTAGGAGGAGAGGGGAGAAGATTCGCCTTTTTTAGGCACGGACTGGACAAATGCTGTTTTCAATCTGCTCGGAAAGGGTCCTAAAGAGTAGGATTGATGAAAAAGCTTACGCAGTGGTTTTGCCAGCGTGGAAGAACATCTCTTCAGAAAAAGTGGAGATATACCATCTGGACCAGCGGATTTGTGAATGTTAAGATCTTTACGTACTCTTGCAACTACACGAGTGCAAAAGTTGATTGGTCCCATTATGGATTCGACACACTCAAGTGTAGGCGGGGCAAAGCACCACAAGTTGAGCTAGCCGCAAAGTATGCAGCAGGCAGACTGGCCTTGTCTAAAGAGCTGACAGCTAGAATGTCAGATTGGTCTTGTAGGACCGAAAAATATCTAACCCCGACAGCCTCGCTACAGCTCCAGTCATAGCATACCTTTTCTTTTGGTTTGATACTCTTTATGCAATGAGGGATAAAGCATCTCATTCCAAAGAGAATAGTGTCTGTGATCATGTCAGCAGTGGCATCCACGTCATTATAGAGGAAACATAACGACCAGTTAAAATTCCCAAAGAAGTTGTTAAGTCCGCTCCAATTGGTTTTCTCCTATTGCCAAAAGGTTCTTTTAGGAATCTTTTCTCTAACTGTGTGGTGGGTGTACAAGAAATTAGCTGATATAACACAATGGTCCCAGGAGCCTAGAGGGGAGAGCACATCAACGGAGTACTTGTCAGAGTTAGAAGTTAAAAACAAGTCCAGGGTGTTGGCAGTGTGGCTATCAGGTATTCGTGTGGGCTTATTAACAAGCTGGGTTAAATTATTTTCCACAGCGAAGATCTCAACACACTATCCTTCAGGTGTTGTCTGTCCAGAATGTCGAAGCCAACCAGAATTGCGTATATTGAAATCGCCCGTAATCACCATTTTTGTAATACGATACAGGGATACAATGTGATCTTATTCTTTATAGGGAGTCAGGCAGCGCATCTAACTCGTGAAAAGTCGAGTTGTTGTCCAGTTTAGGGCTTCTGTAAATAAGGCAGTAGTGGATAATTTGCTTACGGAGATGGAATGTTAACCACATGAAATTGAATTCCGGATTGGAACAGGGACTATATTGTGGTGGAATTTGGTAAGCTACATCACTGCGCATATAAATTGAGAGACCGCGAAGAAGAAAGAATAGTGACACTAGTTCGTAGTCAGGTAGCTTCAGATCAGAGTGATCTGAGAGGTATGGGCGGGGATTTACTTGTGCCAAAATAGCTGGTCTGTACTTGCAGACGTGGACGTACGCAGAAAAGTGATTACTTTTTAGCCGGCCTATATTGGCTACGTCCACCCTGAATTCCCTAGTCATAATTATAAACAAACACAGTAAACACAAACACCGAAAGCAAGTCTGTGAAGTGAAAATTCTGACATTGGTTTACCGAATCAAATTGCTGTAGGTGTTATGCTCTTAAAACAATATGAAACAGTGCATCAACAAAATGTTCACTCGCAACCCGCTATCCGTCAGATGTTACACAGACTCATTCACTGCCCGTACCGTGTGATAAATACAGGAACGGCAGTGACCGAGTGCAAGCAACAGTACTATGATCTGGAGCGGGAGAGGTGGGATACCCGCTTTTTTTTGCACACTCGCGCTGTGGTTTGGTTTCTGTTTTTTTATTTACGCTGAGCGGTTATTTTTTTTTTCTTTCTTTTTCGGTGTGCAGCACACGATAAATGACGAGTGCAGTGGTTGACGTAGCACATACAGCTAAACGAGATGCGTATAAATCGGCGCTGCATAGAAGGACTAGAGCTGCTAACGAGCTCTACGAGCAGAAGAGGAGTGACAAACGCCGGCTTCTCAGGAAAAAAAAGAAGAGCATGAGAAGCGTGCAGTTGAGGAAATTGAGTGATGCTACCTCAGAAATGCGATTTGGAAGTTTTACCAAAAATAAAAACACAAGAAAAGTGATTGACTGCGAATCAAAGAAGGAAGCCCTCAAAAACTGAGGAAACCAAAATGACGACCCTAGAGTTCATTCTGTGACAAAGTAACAGAAACCTCGGAGGCATCGCGCCTAAAAATCACCTCTATAAATCCTATGATATCCTGTTTTTGAAAAAAAAAAACCGACGGCTCTTGGACGATCTCAAGTGTTGAATCACTCAACCTGCTTCTGGACTTTGCATGTAGCTCCCTATCCACGGCCAGTAACAACCCTAGAAGTACTACTGCAGCTGCGACTGAAATGCACGCTCTGATTACAAGAGAAAAGCTGCTCTGTCCACTGCATAGCTTCAAATCCCACTAGTCTGCTAGTCCGACCGGTATTATACCTGGCGAGCTACAAAGGTCCTCAGATATGATCCTACCAACGCTAGAGAATACGAGTATCATGCGGAATTGCGTAGAAATGATCCACATCCCCTTGTCATGGAGAGAAGTTATTGAAGATTTCATTCCCAAAGTCGAAAACTGCCCTCATGTTGTCCCAAAGGACCTTAGATTTATAGGTCTATCATCTTTCCTTCTGAAAACTCTAGAACGATTGATTGATATTCATATACGATCTAGAATTGATCCACGACTGTTGTTTACGGCCCAACATGCCTACTGGAAAGGAAAGTAGGTGCAAACAGCTCCTAACATCGAACGACCCCTACATTATCCGCATTCACAACTGCGCTGTCAACTCTAAAGGTAGATGACTCCCTAGGGGACTTGATCAGTTTAATGCTAAATAGCACTCCAAACTGGTTAGGGCTTCTGCTAAAAGATGTGTCAGTGGAATTTAGTAGCCAATGAACTGCTCTTGTACCTAGAAGCGGATGGTAGCATAGTGGTTGTCCATGCGGATGACGTAACAATAGCCGTCTAAGGTAAGCATCTGATTACTGGAAGGACTCCTATAGCTACATCTCAACAAATTAACCCGTCGGGCAGACCATTGTAGATTGAGAGTAAACACCCATAAAAATGATCTTTTCCCTTTTTCCAGGAAATGTCAAATTCCAATCATAAACTCTCCCTCAATCAATGGTACCAGCTAACTCCTTTCCGATACAGCGAAATATCTGGGTCTTATTTTTGGCAGGAAATTAAACTGGCAACCTAACATTCAGGAAAGAGTCAAGAGAGCTACAGTAGCTTAATGCTCTTGCGGGGTGGTTGTCTAATAGGCGGCCTTAGATAACCCAGTCAACTCCAGCAAACTTAGTAAAGTTCTACTGCCTCCGCGGCATTGGATATTCTTTTTCATTTGGTTGCGCTAATGTTCGTAATACACTAAGAATCCTTCCAGAGAAAATCTGCCCCAATATTGGTTTGACAAACACTTTCAGGTAAATATCCCCTCTAGATCCTTCTGGGAGGAAGATGCTTTCATTGATGACAATTCAACCCACTTCTATACGAATGGATCCAAGACTGATAGCGGGGTTGGTGGAAGTGTTTTCTGAGATAAGCTTAATGTAAGCCTTTCTTTTCGCCTTCCTTCAAGCCAAAGCTGGGCTGAATCGCTCTAAGAGTTTGATCTTTGGAAATAGGAAAAACCGCAGCGCTGTCATGGGTGTCATCAATGGACACAACTCCAAGTTTTGGTACGGTAAATTTATACGCTAAGAAAATAAAAAAAAAAAAATAATGGGAAGACTTGGCGTAGGAAGACCAAGCGCTTTACTACAGGTCAACTTGAGGACATAAACATAAATGTACTAGTGCTAGCCTGTAGTATCTATATCACGAATAATCAATCTGTTTATGTGGTCCAGGTACCCTCAGAATTTTAAGCCCATCTGAAGAGCAAATTAACTACAGCTCCAACTCAGATTTACAATAAACTTGAACTCCCAATTCAAAAACGTTTTATCCTCTTTAAATCTTAAAAAACATCACTTTACACTTGCGATCGTTTTATTTCAAATTCTATCTGCTGCTGTGCATACTCTTCAACCAACTATGTATCTTTGACTTCGTGCACGTCCTTACATCTACAATACGTAAACTTAAACTTGTCTAAATTAGCTTTTCGTACAACTTTATGGTTACCCTAGAAGGCCTTGAACTTCTAGCGCAACACCACCCGGTCACACACCTGCAAAAGCCAACCCCTTGTATAGTATTCTGTCAACGATATACCAACTGAGTAAGACATTTGCAATTGTAGATGGCAAAAATGTCAACAAGAAGAACCCTTAATTCGTGTTGCTCGCACAATCGTATCGGAAAAGATGAAACACAAGGGCAGCGTACCCAGAAAAGGCGTATAGATGAACATAGACAAACGTACATGAAAATAGACGAACAAAGATGAGCGTAAACGAACTACAAACTGCTTCCCTAATGGATTTGTATTCCATCTCAATACGAGTAAAAGTCATGTCTCGAAAAGATACACAGATAAGAGATGTACCCCTTTTTGGTCTCAGTCGAAGGTGAAACTTGTTAAACGAACCGGAAACTTTTTTTCCTTTTTCGAAACGACGCACTCTTCCGCCCGCCTCCTTCGGCACAATGACAACAACGAACGGACGGACTCTCAACGTCTCGTCGAGAGAACATGAGAAATGTGTATGCAATGGTGTCGCCATCGCCAGCCAACTTCGACATATCATACTTGAGCACGCCCCTGACAGCAGCAGCAACACATAGAAGACACATCCTAAGATCTTCTTAAGAAAAAAGGAAAAAAAAAAAGAAAACACTTTGAGGTGATTCTTTGAGGAAGGAAGAAAAAAGCGTTAAGGCACGTATCCTTAGCATCACCATCACCGGTACAAGTAGTACGTATAAACCCTCCCAAGTGCCAAGGACTACACGTTCAAGTCTTTAATCATCACACACACATGGGATTACAACCGGATCAAGACTCACCCCCCTTTCTGATTCCCTGATTCAGTGGCCATGGGTGTACGAATATAAGTTTCGTACATGGACTTTGGTCGATGTTATTCGCCACAATTAGCCGAACGTTTTAACTTGATGCTAGACACGGATTTTTACTGCGCGTTGTCATTGTGTGCCATTACACTACGAGTATGACAGCGATATGATGTCCTTTTTACGCTCTGAAGAACTTCTCCTAGAATTTTGATGAGTCTTTCAATTTAAGCTCTATGGACGGTTTTTTGTCCTCTGGTACCCATCCCTCCATGACAATGAAATGGCGTTTTCCGTTTCAGCAATCTAAATTCCGTGATGAGAATAATTTTTCAGAAATTTCCCACTCATCCCTGTGCAATCCTGAAGAGTTGATTTGTTTTTGCCTCCCCTCCTCCCGGAAATGCATTGGTAGAAATTTGGAAGCTTACCAGAGTGTTGCCAGTTGACAAAATTTGTGACGTGATAGTCGTATTTGAGGTTAGTTTACAATTTTTTCTTTGCCCAAATCGAAGTTATTCCTTGAGCCTGTTTTGGGGATCAACTGGTACCGTCTAAAGTTTATTGTGTTAAATCAACACTAATAAGAAGATTCACAGGAGTTGCAGACAGGAGGTTCTTCTCCATGAGTTTAGGGGTAGGTTGAAGGCTGAAACATGCAATTTTTATTTAGTCTATCTTGTAACACTATCTAACGAATAACACTAAAGCCTAAATTCCATTCAGGAGCGGGTCATGTAGGTGTGAAAAATTGCATTATTTCAGTGCTCCGCGCACTCGCAAGTCTGTAATATTGAAGAGTTTTTCTCGGTGAACGTGTTCTAAGACCAGCGAAAATGAGTTTTTAAAAAAACTCTAACTCCAAGCGGCAATATCAAGCTCCGAGGGTGCTTAGTCTCTAGTTTTCTAACTTCGGATCCTGGAGGTCTCCACAAATAACGTGCCCAAAAATGCTGATAACCATTGTGGAGCACTTGTTCGCCAAAAGGTTATACAACATGGTCACAATCGTCCGGGAAACAGAAGTAGGACATATCCCAGCCGTTACACTGGAAGAACTGCAGAGAGCTCTTAATCGAATAGGAGACTAAAAGGCGCCTGGATACGATGGTATTCTGAAAACAGCATTAAAGGCTGCTGCCGGAATAAAACCAGATCTTTTCATCGCAACATTGCAAAAGTGTCTCGAGGAGGGAGTGTTCGCAGAACGTTGGAAGTTGCAACACTTAATGCTATTGCCCAAAGGAAACAAACCACCAGGAGAACCATCGCCATATCGCCCACTATGTCTTCTAGATACAATGGGAAAGATCCCTGAGCATATACATACGACAGACTGCAAAGGAAAAAGGAGCCCTCTCAAACCACCAGTTTGGATTTCGAAAGATACGCTCCACGGTTGATGCTATCCAAACAGTAGTCGACATTGCGTCTGCAGCCATAGAAGAACATTATTGGAGGCGGGGCTCAAAAAAGTACTGTGCAGTTGTGACACTAGACGTCAAAAACGCGTTCAACACCGCCAACTGGTCCCAAATAAGGCGATCACTTGCAAGAATGGAAACACCCCACTACCTGCTAAAGATAATGGCCAACTATTGTATTTCACGAACAGGAAGTTACGGTATGACACGAATGAAGGGGTTAAATATTATACCATCTCCGCTGGGGTACCGCAAGGATCAGTGTTAGGTCCACTCCTGTGGAACCTAATGTACGACGGATAGTTGCAGACGTCATAGCTATCGTGCTCGTCGCAAAACACACCCATGAAGTCGAGTCAACCACAAACGCAGCTATTATTCAAATAAAGCAGTGGCTCGAATCTGCGGGTCTCGAACTGGCAGAACGAAAAACAGAAGTTGTTCTTATTACGAGCAGGAAAACCGTGGAATATATCAATATCCAAGTCGGTAACCAGAACATACGATCGAAGGAAGCGGTGAAGTATCTAGTATCTAGGAGTAATGTAGACAACCGGCTACGGTTCAAACAACATGTGGACTTAGTGAGGAAAAAAGCGTCAGCGCTAAAAGCGGCACTATCCAGAATACTGCCGAATGTTGGCGCAAAAAGGATCCTCCTAGCTAAAGTGGTCAGCTCGGTTATTCTATACGCGGCACCAGTCTGGGCAGATACGCTGAGAAGGGAAGAAACAGGCCGAAAACTGTCAGCGGTATACCGACTCGTTGCACTAAGGACAATAAGCGGCTGTAGGACGATCTCGGACGAAGCCGCATTTGTCATCGCTGGAATGATTCCCATCGACATCCTCGCGGACGAGATGAGGAGAATTTACCGCAGGATAACCTCAATGCTAACTGATGCCAAGGCAATAAGGAGAATGAAATAGGCAGAAAGGGTACGCTCTATAGCCCTGTGGAAATCTCAATGGAATAATGCCACAAAGGGCAGATGGACTCATACATTGATTCCAAAAATCGAAATCAAGAGGAGAACGTGAAGCACACAATTTTCCTTTGCGGACGCTTCGCGGAATGGAGAGAAAATCTACCAGACCCCCCAGAGGTAATTAAGAGAATGGTGGTGTCGGAAGAATACTGACTAAATATCTGCGGATTTGTATTGTAAAAACTGTGCCGACCGGGCTACGGAGAATAGAAGCCGAAAGAAGAGCGGCAGAACCAGCCGAACAAATAGAAACGCCGGAATAGCATGAATTGCTTGACAGCCCCGCTAAGTAATACCTAGCCGCAGTTCCGCGGGGAGAGTGGTAGAAGTGTGTAGGGCTTGGTTTAGGACGTAGGCCCGAGGAAAAAGGAGAAAAATACCCCGTGAATCGTTCATGCTGGTAACACGGGTTATCAGTATCTTGAAGAAGATTCCACATCCGTTGGCGCAAACCATAAAAAAAAAGAAAAAAAAAGCGACTCAGACTCTGACACTTTGTGCGATGATACAATCAGCATGCTATCGGATAGGTTATGTCTACCATCCGTTAGCATGAAAGTAGCAGTATTGAGAACAAGTCATATAAATCAACTGGCTACATTAGACTTAGACCTTCGGAGAGAAGAACAAGGTAACTCTAGAGAATGTGTTCTAGAGATTGCCAATACCACAACGGACAACAAGGCCAGAGTGGCTAAACGAACCCGATCCGATGATTCCACTTGCCAGATTTCGAAAGCCGAGAGAGTCAGAACAGAAAATGCTACAATTGATAAAGGTCCGCTATAGCAATATACTGGGACATGTCAGCCTGGGTGTAGTCCCGTAGACATTAATCTCAACCCCCTTATTGTTGAACACATGGCTCTAATCTAGGAGGGAGCTAACGATATTTCGATTGAGCTTCGGGACATATGTAGAAATGAAGCTGCACAATTGGGGGTGGCTGGGCCGTATTTGTTTGCTTGAAGCCTGAAGCCACTGCGAAATGTGTGAGAAGTAATTTCTCGAAAATCAAGGAGAAATGCGTTCAAACTGCATGTGACAGGTCATAAAGTGGTCCTTTGCACAAATTATCGGCCTAACCAGTGAGAAAATCCTCGCGCCAGAAAATCAGAACCGATTCGGTAAGCCGAGGCTTATTATAAAGAGCTCAGACAAAACTCCAGCTACCTCCACTACAACCAGCACCAGCAGTCTGTCAAAGAGACTACAAAACAGTTGAGGGTAATATCTAGAGCACGTACGCTCCCCTCAATTATCCGATTAATACAAGAACCAGCTGCTGCGGATATACTCAAAGATAACATAGAGTTCCTGTACCTTTACCGAGGAGTCAAGCCGCAGGAAATGCAGCTCGTTATGCGAGAGTGAGGCCAAAGGTCCACTCTCTTGCCGAGGTTCCCATACGTCGGAGAGGCGTTGCCAAACCGAGCTGCAAACGATGATAGCTACGCATAAATTTTTGTAAGGAAATCTGCACCATGATAAAGGCGCAGATGCGCAAGAGATAACATCGCGCTAGGACTACTTCAAGAACCTTGAGGGGAAAATATTTTTTCTAAACAATAGTAAGCGAATATTAGAATTTTCCCGAACAGATTTACTGATCAGTTCCAAAATGAAACATCTTCTCATTCCAGAGCTTAATACCAGAGATCTAGTGGCAGCAATCACCGAATTATCTCAGGAGAATGCATTGGAAGAGTTCATGTTCGCCTCAACCTATTTCCCCGGAGACAAAGATGTGATTCCTTCTGTTCTTGTACAGGATCGAACAGTGTCATCATCGCGATTGTCATTTTGTTTTGGGATGCGACGTCAACGCCCACAACAACATCTGTGGTAGAAGTGTCAACGACAGATTTACTTTACTTTACTGAAACTGGCGCTACAGTCGGCGGTGGACGTGGGCCTTAACCAACAATCGTCTCCAGCCAGCTTTATCTTTAGCCCATTGACTCCAGTTTTGCATGGTATGTTGGCTAAGGTCCACTTCCACTTGCTTGCGCCACATGAATCACGGTCTTCCTCTGCTGCGCTGTCCCTCAGGGGCGGATTCGAAGACTTTTTGGATCGGAGCATTGGTGTCCACCCGCCATGTCAGTCATTGGACCTCCTCTCTTCTGGCTAGGTCGATATCGCTCTACAGCCCGTATAGTTGGATGTCGAATCTCCTTCTCAACTCACCGTCTATGACCTCTATGATGATACCGAATACCGAATGCCTTTGCCCCATAGAGCCGGACTGGGGTATTAAGGTCTTATACAGAGTCCCTTTTGTTTTTCGGGATACGGCTTTGCTAGTCAGTTGCCTTCTTAATCCAAATACGCAGCGATTGGCAGGAATTATTCTTCGTTTAATCTCAGTGAAGGTGTCGTTATCTGAATTGATAGCGGAGCCTAGTTAGACAAAGTTTGTAATTACCTCAAAGTTACATATGTCGAGGGTAACGTTCTATCTGACACGTCAGTGTTCGGTGTCCTTTATGGTTCACAGTTATACTGGGTTGTTCGCAATATGGTTAATCTGGTTTACAGTTGTTTGATCAAGAGCTAGCTTGATCTCATAGCGAGATGTGGGACCCGCGTGCTAGCTACAACAGTGTTTCGCCCTGCCGAAAAGTCGATTAGCTTGAATCCGTTATCGGATGTGGTGTCGTGCCTTCCTATAGTACTACAAAAGATGACCTCTCTTCCTAATTTTGCATTAAATTAGGGTCAGACGGAATCTTCCCAGCACTGATTGATAAAGGCCTGGCCCGGATGCTTCCAACTTTAAACGCCTTATTTAGGTATAGCTTCAACTGATGATACATCCCACAAGCATGGAGGGAGGAAAACGTAGTTCTTATGCCCAATCCAGATAAACCTAGTGAACTACCTAAATCTTATCGACCCATAAGTCGTATGGGTCCACCGAAATTACCAGTAACATTTTACCCCTTCTAGCTTTTAGCCGTAGCACCCATCTCGCTATGAATGCTCATCAGTACACCCTCAAGCCCACATTCGGACGTACTTTGAAATATCGGGATTCGTTCCTAAGCCGTACCGCTCGCTTATGGAACGCCCTGCTGAGCTCTTCCTTTCCTGGTCATTATAACTTGCAAATATTTAAAACCAACGCAAATCGGTATCTCTTTTCTTCCTCCTTAATTTCAGCTCGCGCACGCTATGTGCAAACGTCTTAAGGGTACACAAAGTCACTTGTACACGTGCCAATTATGAAATAAGCTGTGTACGAAGACTTATGCTCGACTGGATTGAAGAACTTGTGAATTAGTAGAAGGCCTTTACGACCCAAAGAATCATCTTCCATTTCAAGAAATGTAAAGAAAAATAATAATGACGGAGCTAAGAATGTACGAATGTCAGCTAGAGTTAAAAAAACTTCTGGCCAGACATATCAAATTGTGTTGTTATGTTTGAAGAAAGGGCCGAACGAAAAATTGCTATTCAAATACTTGAACCTAGGCCTTAACCAAACGAGCTAGAATGATCTGTTGCCAGTATCCTCTTCCTCGTGTGTGCGACACGTTAGTGTCGGGGTTAGTGTCGAATTCTTTCAATATGGCCCAATCATATCAGGTGTTGGATCCGTAGACCCCTGACTAAACCGACGTCGCTAGACAGCCCATACGGATTGTGGTTTAATCACATTCTCCATTTCCTTCAATACAAACGGGATCGAAAATCACTCGCAGTATACGAGCATTTCTCTCTTTCGGCAAAGTCTTTCTTTACCCTGTTTCAACAAGGTCCAAGCTTCTGCGCCATAGGGCAGCACTGGAATGTAAAGGGTCTTTCATTAAGCGCTTCCTATCTTTAAATTTAAATAAAACAAAGTGTGTGTGAGATATCAGCGAATTTTTTTATTCGTTTGAAAGGCCTATCGATGACGATATGTATGGAATATAACATCGTTCAAATGTTCGCCGCGGTTTCTCTGGGTGGCGCGCATGTCCAATTTTCCATGACTCTGGCGCGTGAATCAGGCTGAATTTGACCGATGGCATGGGTTATGTTGGCTTTGAAGGCCGCTGTGGTTTGTGGCTTATTCGCATAGACCTGTGACTTCAGAAAACCCCACAAGAAAAAGTCTAACTGGGTCAAATCGCACGATCTCGGTGGCCAGTTCACATCACCTCCACATGAGACGACCATGCCCTCAAATCACTCGTACTGAATTTCGAATGTGGCGTGAGCTATGTAGCACGTAGCGCCGTCCTGTTGAAATCACATGTCGTTGGTGTCCACATCGTCCAATTCAGGTCAAAAGAAGTTGGTAATCTTCGACCTATAGCGCTCGCCGTTGACGGTGATGGCCTGGCCAACGTCGATCTCAAAGAAATATGGACCGATAACGCCGTCAGCCTAAAATCCAGACCAAACAGTGACTTTTTCGGGATGCATTGGATGCTCTTGGATCTCATGTGGATTGGTATGGTCCCAAATTCTACAATTTTGTTTGTTGACGTACCCATTCATCCAGAAATGGGCCTCATCGCTGAAGATGATTTTTCGATGAAAATTAGGGTCAGCTTCCAACTGCTCCAGACGTCATTCAGCGAATACACGTCGTTGTCTATGGTCGTTTACCTTCAGCTCCTGGGTCAGTTGAATTTTATACGTGTGCAGTATAAAATTGTGGTCTGCGAAAGGCCGAGTCGTTGTGAGCGGCGCGATACCGACTGCCTCGGATTCTCCTGCACACTCTTACGTTCGAAGCGCGCGGAACGTTGCCCGAACAGAACACCTATTTTGATAAAACAATTTTGTCATTTGCATGTGTTTTTGAACGCTATTTCCGGCTATGGTGATTTGGCTAACCAGACTGAATAAATGACAGCGAATTTGACAGATGTACAATAGCTTCAACAATATGGCCGCTATCTACTGTCAAAGTTCGGAAGTCCGTATTGGAAGAGGCCAGTTTAGGTTTAAGTGTTGGGTTTTGTTACTCAATTGCCTCGTGAACCCAAAGTCGCCCAAGACGGTCGAGCCGTCGTTGGAATGCGTGCTTTTTGCCTTTGTCAGACGTACTAGTATTTTGACGGCTTTCCACTCAATACTCACGAAAACTTCATTGACGACCGGCTTTGTTCGTCTAATCACATCAACATTATCTGCATACGTAAGCAGTTTTCCGGACTGGTTTTGAACGTTCCTCTTTTGTTGGCCAGTGAGTTTAGCACGATTCCTTCTAGGGCAACATTAAAATAGTCACATGACAGCGTGTCGTCTTATCTACAACCTTTTTTTGACATTAAAGGTCTCGATTAACACATCACTGAGTTTGATGGAGCAGCGTGAATTCTTCATAGTCATCGAGCAAAACTTGATGAGTCAAAACTAGGCGGCTTAGTAGTATTATCTTAAGCTTTGACTTCTTAAACCCACTTCCACTCGCACTTCGGTGGATTAAAGGTGAGTTTAAGGACGAGCAATGACATATTTTTCCTTATTATGACTGACAGGGGTGGAACAAAATGGTCACGCTATCACTTATTGCATAGAAATTTTGATGTCGGCTTACAGAAAAGCATGTCCGAACTATGTACACAGTACACCATAGTGTTTCCAGGCATACATTTTTGGTCTTCGGATAAATATATAAGTTTCCACATAAAATATGCGTAACACACAGCTGGCAATGCCGAAATCGTCACGGATAAGATATTGTAGGTATGTATAATTCGTCCACCCAAAAGTCATATTTAAAAACGGTGTCAATCTAAAGACCGACTGACTGTCTGGCAACAGCGCTACTACGATGCTCTAATCCGAATTATTTTTTGCAACAGTAGCAGACAGCAATATTGCTTCTAAAGGATAACATTCGCAATAAAAGCGATAACAAAGCCAACGATGATGATTACAACGACTACTACTGTGACTAGTGGTATCATGTTTAATGTTACTTCGGTTGCTGATGCCGCTGCTACTCATATTTCTCCTGCTCTTGCTACCGCTTCTGATCCCACTCCTTCTCACAGCTAAAGCCCTGCATTTCGGACGCGATGAGATGACAACCACGACGATGACAACGAGGACGATGCCGCTTACGATGATGACCGTGCAATGATGCTGATGAGCAAGCTGAAGAGTGAGAAGACGATTCGGAACATTATATTTCAGTGTCCTGTATCCTGTTTGGGATTTTTTTTGAATTTTTTTTCTGATCCGCGAATGGAAAGGAAAGAATAAAAGTTAAGACCATCATCACCACGGTCCGACACCGGGTGGGGGTTTATACTTTATGTGGACGTACATCTATGTATCTATCGGGATTACGATTCACGGGAATACGAATATTGCATGGATTCATTTGGTTGGTTGTCCCTCTTTCTTTATTATTTAATTCAGACTGCAAGGACAAGCATTTAATTCTTCGTGTTTAATTAAATCTATACGAGCGGGTACAATGCCAGTAGCATTGACACTACGTACTCGGTCGAAGCCATTCAGAGAGACGTCAGTGTTCTTCGGGAAAGCGAAAGCGGGATCAGTGTCGGATTCGGAAGATTTTAATTAGACTGTTGCATACTCAGAACAGTTGGAGTGCTGTGTGGGTTTTAAAGAGCAACGGATATGGTAAATCCCCATGAATTCCTCGAAAAGCAGTTGATGGAATTTTTATATTTTTGAAATGCTTTCGTTAAGAAACTTTAGGAATAACGATTTCTACGTACTCGTAGATTCGAACCATAAAATCGAAATCAAGTTCATCGGGTACAGACTTCAACTATTCCATTTTAGCATATAACAGAGCAACTCATTGCATTATCTGATCTATGTAAGTTCGAGCGGCAACTTCATTCTCGGTTCATTTCACAATTGTGTGATCAGCGAAGCCTTTGCATTCACAGTCAAATTACGAGTTGCAGCAACATTTTCAAGTCAGTTGTTGAATAAATCCCACGACGGCATGCCGAGCCTTCCAAAAGCCTTCTATCCGTAGGGCATCCTCGAAGAGCAAATCGGATTAAACGGCTCTGAATTTTCTCGAGATATGAATACATTGACATGGGGACCACACTTGACTGGTGCACTCTAGGAGGGGGCGAACAAAGGTAAAATAGAGGGACCTTGTAAGGTATGGGCTGGTGAATTCTTCAGACCACCATTTTATAAAGCTTAAAGCCAACTATTTAAAAATTATCTCATCCATATGTAAACAGAAGTTGAGCTCCCTATCACACAAATGCCGAGGTCGCGAGCAGATTGAACCGAGGAGATAGGTTGGTTGTGGAGAAGGTAGAATCGAGGAGGAGATTGCTGCCATTTGGATTAGCATTTGGCGATATTAAGTTCCAAACAATATTTGAGGCATCAGATTGAAAAACTATCAAGGTCTTGTTGAAGGAGGAAGGAGTCATGGGAGACAGACATTTATGGTTGATATAAAAAGAAGAGGACCTAAATGGCTGCCTTGTGGAACTCCAGAGATGGCCAAAGGTGCAGCCGAGTGGGCTGACCACAAACGAACACTGTAAAAACAGTTTTCCTGGTAAGAGGATATCGATTTTAATAGTATGGGTTCAAGGTCGAGGGCCGTTAATTTGAAGAGAATTAATCGATGAGAGATTTTATCGAAAGCCTTGCTAAAATCAGTTGCAACTACATCGATTTCGTTACCATTCTCTAGGGCTGATAGGGCAAAGGATATGCATTTAACAAGACTTGTGGTGGTTGACCTACCCTTCAGGAAGCCTGCAGTTGTCTAGGGGAAATAAGCGATTTCCATTGGAAGCTTAGAGCTTCATACAAAATACTTTCGAAGAGTTTGAATATATGGCAGAGTTTAGCGATGTGAAGATCGTTTTTTATTCCATTCTTTGATCTTTTTTTGTGGAAGGAGGTTTTACAAGCCTGCGGAAATTCTCCTTGTCAAAAGGATAGACGAAAGAAGTTAGAAAGGGTAAAGGAAAGGGAGGAAGAACAATTTTTTAAGAAATATAGCAGGGAGTCCGTCTGGGCCAGGTGTGAGCTCGTCACTAAGATGGTGTAACTTATATACGATTTAAGACGGGTCCAAGGTGTGAGAGAAAAGTCGGCCAATTGAGAAGTTCAGTAGATAATTAAAATAGGATGGATCTGGTACAAAGAAGTCGTTAATAAACGATTGTTTAAAAAAAGTTGGCAAATACGTTGGCAATGGTGAGTGGATCGGTTGATGACTTGTTGTTGTAAGAAAGCGAAGTAGGGTAGCCATTAGAGTCCCTTTTTGTAGTTAGCAAATTGGAAAGAGGACTTAGGGTCATTTATAAGGTTGACTTGTGCACTGTTAAGGTAGCGCTGGTAAAGGAAATTGTAAAGTTCGATGAAATGAACATAAGTACCGAGATAATTGGAATAGTTGGAAAAGGATCTGGTACGAAGAAAAACAGCCCATAACTTGTTTCTCTTATTTCGTAAGAAACGAAGGTTACGCTCATACCATGGAAGACTATAAATTGTATTTTAGGGCAATGGAACGTAAGGGGAAAATTTATTAAATATTTCTGTATAAAAAATGGATAGGGCCTCATTTATAGTTAGGTTGTGAAGTTCTGCTGATGGTAGTTATCAATTATTGAGAGAGATAGGGAAGTTAGTCGAATCTGTTGTGAAAATAAGGTCTAATTGCCTGTCCATGTAGTCGGATATATGTACGGCTGACTTGGCATAGACTTGAGTCTGTTAAACTATCTAAGAGAGAAGCGTTAATCTGATGGAGTTCACTATATTTGAGTAAGATTAAAGCCGCTGAAAATATGGATATCGTCAATAGAGTCAGACAGGTCAATTAAATGGTCGATCGCATCGATAGCAAGTTGTTAGGATTCGATAGGTTTCAACCTTAGAGGAAGAAGAAGTGATAATAGGAGAAGAGTCAAGGCTGTTGTGGATAGGCAGTAGAACGTCTCGACAGGGGGAATTATCACTTGGGCGGGTATGGTCGCCGTCGCGAAAATCATTGAAAGTAGGAAAGTATAATTCCTGGTTCTTTATGTCGGGATTCAGATTGGTTTCAGTGAGGGCACAAATATCGCATTGATTTTAGAGCGAAGATCTCTTACATTTCGGTAGTAGAAAGGAAAAGGGATGTTGTGGGTTAAAGGTGTGAGGCGGGATGATTTAAGTGCTGACAACGGAGGTTATGGGCCAAAATATGTATCGTTGCCGGCTCGGCTACTCTGTAGGTGTGAGGCTAGCTTAGAATGAACGTGGTGGCTAATGCAGCAAGGTCGTCTGCCACTTTCTGAGGGGACTTGCTAAAAATCTCGTGGTACTTGCCATAAAGGTTTCTGAGACTGATAGGGTCGGTGGAGCTGCTTTTCTGACCAATGCGGGTTGTTTCTTGTCATTCTCTGCAGATAGGCGAATTTACTGAAACTCTCAGCGATGTAAGTGGAATTAATGTCTGTCGTCATCCACGTCAAATAACTCATTTTATCTGATTCGGGTTTGTTGTTTATCATTACTATAAATTTATGCACAGAAGGAGCAGAAGCATGCTTCTGATTGGGCCCTTTGCATTCATGTATTCTTCCAACCTTTTGGTAAGTCTTCTGAATTTCATATTTTCAAAAGCAGCTTTGATCGAACTTCTATATCTTTTGCTTCTTACTCACTCGAATAAGCAAATAGTTTTTCCGTCTCCCTTGCTTATGTTAAAGGTCTCACAGGCAGCTTTCGCTTTGATCTACAGCTCTTGTTACGCTACTCGCTCTTGTCTGTACTTCATAAATCCAGGAGTTTCGCTGTGGTGGTCATATAAAATACGACCACCGACTACTACGCTGAATTTAGGCGGCATAGTTTTTCTCAAAAAGCTTGCGTGGAAGCAAGAGGAATTTCTCTGGCAAATTCTTGTAGTCGTAGACGTCAAGCATTCGCAGTAATTCCGAAAATGATTTATCACCCGGGTTGCGGTCAACCCAGATCCCGAAATCGTTCCGACATCCAGAATTCTGGAACGGTGCCTTGCGTTGATACAATAGCAATATGGTTAATGTTGTTGGGCTTGAGTGGGCATTCTAATCAGATGTTCGTTCACAGCTCTGAGATCTCATACTTCTTGCACAAAAGTTCCTTTGATGACAAATCTGTATACAAATGATTCGGCTGTGATTCGGCCCTATAGAGTAATCTTTATAGTATGTAAATGTCACAGGCTTGCAGCTATCTTTTGAGATATTTTATGAGTGCCACTAAAATCCACTTTGTAGCGGTAGAATGTGGATTGTTAGAGGTCAGCAAATTCTATGTGCATAGCTGAAAGTTATTGTCTTCACTTATTTCCTGTAGCCGTCAACAGGAACCGAGATCGAAGCAAAGAGAAGCTTGCCTCTTGCAAAGAATTTTGACAAAGATCGAAGGAGTCGGTGAAACCAACAGGCTAGTCAAAGTCCTAAAAAGGGGAATATTAGCCAGGCTGGAATCACTCAGAAAATCTAATATCACCGTCACTGGGTTAAAAGCAAAGGCTCTCTGTCTTACGCTTCCTCACTTATCAGGCAACCTAGAACCAGCTCACAACAAGCTTCTATCAACGAAGCTAAAAAAGAGCTGAATAAAAGAACATGCCGTAACTGGTATCCCTCATCAGTTGTGGTGACGGATTATTTAACCAAGCATGCTGCTGCCTCCTTTGATGGCTTTCAGTCGCCTGGCAGCGCCGGTATTTAATTTATCCATTATGCTACAAAAAGGTGTAGACCACCTGCTGATAACTGTGAAGAGAATTTTCCTTGCCAGCAGGCGAATAGTGAGAGTAGCCCTTAAACTTTAAATCAAAAAAAAATTACTACACGCTCACCAAGAGATTTACACATATTAGACCGACTTTCTTAATTTTGAAGAGCATGGAGAGAATTCTTTGCATAAGATACCATGATTCTGCGACAGTGCGCTTCGCACATAATTGCACATAATTGAGGGCGCATTTGAGAAGAAGGAGCACTAGATGGGCATTTCCATCGTCATTGAGGGTGCTTTCGATAACCCAATTCTTGACGGAATATGTAACTGGGCCAGACAACGCGGAATGAAATCACTAGTTTCGCGGATAAAAGAAACGATATTGCGGATATTGACTTTGGACAATATATGTATGATTGCGAGGGTAAACAGAGGTTACCCGAATTCAGCAACGTTTCAACTTATTCGTATATGGCCTATATTGGCCGACTCATGTAGCTGTACTGTCCGTTGGGCCATGCCTAGAAAATAACAGCTCTAAGGAGGAAGCTGACTGGTCTGACTGGTCTGACTTATCTTCTGCGTAAAGGCATCGCCATCCGTTTCACGAACGGTGCTAATTATTTAGGTGTCACCCTGGACAACACATTTCTTTGGACTAAACATGTCAAGTCGAAAACCTCCAAGGCCTGTAGACGTCCTAGAAGTGGAGTTTTGATGAATAAAATAATATGAAATGGGCTTTCCTTGTGAGCAGGAACGGTTTCGGCCAGAATCTAAGATGTCTACAAAACCGATTTAGAATGCGCTGCTGGTGTCTTTCTGCAGGACGACTGGATTTCGCTCCTCATAAGGAAAACTTGCTTTAGTTTTTCAAACGGAGATATTCTTATACGCAATCCTGGTGACAATGAACTACATTCTGAAGAATCAGTAGAGAGGGAGAAGCACCTGAAGCAACAGCCAGGGTGCGCTTGAAGGGTTGCAGAACCCTCCCACAACTACCAAGCTAGTTTATTGAGAGCAGTCGGAAGGCTGAGTTCAGTGAGTCTTGGTTTGGTCCCAGTTGGGATATAAAATTGTAGATGAACTTGCAAGGCTCTCAGATGAGAGTTTTTCAAGACCCGAACCCATATTAGGTAGACAAAACGAATGATTTCCAACCATCTCTTAGTAGGAAAGATTGCAGGCTGTTTACTTATGTCGTGGCGACTAACTATGTTCAACATGAATCCAAGTGGTTGACTCGTACGACCTTTGATGAAGTGTGTTGTTGAGGATGTGAGAGCCTGTGGAGTTAAGAAAACGTATTAGATATTGTAGTTATTGTCAAAGGATAATTGGTTTAGTGTATGCAATCTGGCTCTTGTTAGTGCCTGATATTTGCCGAGGAAATGGAAGAGAGTTTCCTTCTGTAAAATAAATGTTTGAGCCGCGTTATTAACATTTCTTTATTGTATGTATGTGTAGATAGTTGTTACTTTGGTCTTCACTTCTTGAGCGTTCTATTGTATGGCTACGGGCGCATCATCGTTTATACCGTCGTAAATGATGAAGCGGTATTGTCTGACTATGTCACACAGCTTAATTATATATGTATATTGCACATACATAGATAGCTGAACTACTTTTACACTTACTCATTTTCGTTCCAACAACTGCTGTAGTGGGAGTTGTATGGGATACTCAGTTTGGCGGCATAGTATCCAATTGGCCAATGTCCGCGAATATCGCAGCGATTCTGGCGATATCTGAACAGTTTCCGTTTAGTTGGTGTCTCGTTCTTTTCCAATTGTATGTCGGCGATATCATCCTCGATATGG
Source organism: Volucella zonaria (assembly GCA_963966105.1). Classification (NCBI taxonomy): domain Eukaryota; kingdom Metazoa; phylum Arthropoda; class Insecta; order Diptera; family Syrphidae; genus Volucella; species Volucella zonaria. Next base: position 46,103,551 of record OZ014534.1, read on the forward strand.
CGGAGGTATTATTGGATTTGCCCATTAACCGCTCCTAGCGCAATGTGGACTCCTGCGGGACTGGGCCGTGCAGAGCTGAGCTCTGATTGACAAGGCTCATCATCATACCCTGGAACCCAGAGCGCAAGCGGACAGGCTCATTCCGGCACTTCAACACCAGTGTGGAGGATGTGGTAGCCGTATCAATAGCTCGGCTTATCTTATCTTATCTTTGTGTCACGCCCGAGTTGCACACCAGCCTCTAGGATTGCTAGTAGTTCCGCCTAGAAGACGCTGGCAAAATCCTGCAAGCGCTATAGTACTGATATCTTCAGTGATTACGAGTAAACATCGGCCCCCACACTACAGTTCATCTCTGGTCCGTCAGTGTAGATGACCGTGTCGAAGTCCTTTACTACTTCGTCTTTCTTCCACTGGGCTCTCGTGTTCCCTACAGGAAATTTTTTCTTGCAGTTTAGTCTGCTTGTGATGTAGTCGGTTGGAAACGTGACCATGGCATTTGGTAACGGATCCAAGTTGTTGCTGTGACCGTAAGGCAGTGCAATTCATCACCCAGATTCTTTAAGTCTGACTGCGCTGCAAAGTGCGGTATTTTTCTTTGTGTAGAACGGGTGGCAGGGGCAGAGTAAGGGTATCCATTGGTACCGACCTCAATGCGCCCGTCGTGCCTATACTGGCTGTTTTTTGGGGCCTTTTTAGTTTTGTGAGGTTGAGCCTTCGGTCAACGCGGGCCACCACACTTGTGAGCCGTAGGGTAGACTTGGTTGCACTACGGCTGTGTACATTCACAAGGTCATCTTTGGTTGAAGTCTTCACATATTTCCAAAAGTTTTGCTGCAGGTGTTCAATGTTTTGCTTCCAGTTTACCATGTCTAAGGCAGGCTCCATGATTTTACTTATTACGTAAGCAAACTTCCCTGACACTAGTATCTGCATACACCACCACTTTGACCCGTTCAATATTTAGTCTTACCTAAATTTTATTTATATCCATTATCCAGAGAAGAGCAGTGACGATCCTTTATGTACGAATTTGGTGTTACTTAGTGTTGCCTGAATAATTCTTGTTCTGAGAATAGAGACTATCCATTGACTAATAAATTCATCTATACCGAATAATACAAGACATTTTTTCTCAATTTTTTTTTTATTTTTCTACATAGTCTCCTTGTAACTCTACACACTTCTCATGGATTTTCGTCATGGCAACCACTGAGGTGTGAGACGGCGCGTTGTCTTGGTGAAACAGGATTTTCTTTTTCTGCAAATGTGGCCGTTTTTCCGCAATTTCTGCCTTCAGCTTGTCAAGTAATGATGCGTAGTATGCTCCTGTAGTGATTTTTATTTTTTGAAGATAATCGATTAAGATAACTCCTTTACTATCCCGAAAAAACAGTTTTTGCTTTTTTTGGAGCCGGTTCGCCCTTTGCAGTCCACTGTTTTGACTGAATTTTTTTTTCGGGCTTATGATGGTGTATCCAAGTTTCATCTATGGTACTCGTAATTAATCGGCGTCAAAACTCGGATTGAAGAACGTTCGAAATGTTCATTCGAACACGTTTTTGGTCTAACGTAAGCAAACGCGATACCCAAATCTTGATTTAATATGTAACAAATACGTTTTTGGACATTTTCATAACCTCTACTATCTCTCTCACTTTAATTCGGCGGTCGTCTAAAACCATTTGGTGAACTTTAGCAATGTTATCGTCAGTGGTTGCAGTTTTTGGACGTCCCGAACGTTCATCATCTCCCAAGCTCTTACGGCCACGTTTAAATTTCGCTGCCCAAAATTTCACTGTGGTAAATGATGGTGCAGAGTCCCCATATACAGAGTCCAACTCATTTTTGATTTGCGTAGGCGTATTGCCTTTCAAAAACAAGAATTGAATAACAGCTTGATATTCAATTTTTTCCATTTTCAGAAAAAAACACTCACATCGACTCACTCAAACGACTGTCAACTAAAAACTGCGCTTCCAAAATGACTGAAACTTCAGTAAGTAACTGTCAAAAGATGCACAACTAGCATTCACTAGCTTTTATTGACGAGTGCCGCTATCTTTACGTTGCGGTCGGAAACTTTTCAGACAACAGAGTGGAAAAGTATGGTAAATGACCCACAATCAGTTCGTCAAATTGTCAATATTTTGTCAAAATGGCTTCCTTAATTTAACAAACAACAACCTCAATGAATACAGTTCAAATAACTACATTGAACAAAAGATTTCTAATTAAATACACCCTCACTACCAAATTGAGAAAAGAAGACGAAGAACTTTTCACCGTACTCGTTAGGCTACAAAACACGATCGCACACTTCATTAAAACCATGCTCGGGTCATTAATTTCCTGTTTATGACTTCAATTGGCAATTATAGTAAGTCCTTCACCTCTGCAAAGCATCCTTTGCATCTCATGCACTCAAACTCCAAACTCGAGATACCTATCTCCTTTCAGGATTCCTCTCGAAAACGATACGCCATACCACAAGGAACTTGAAGTCGTGCTGCTCCTACTGCTCAATAATGACGGTAACGTTGAATTCTGAATGGTACCTGCGTTTGTGCTTAAAGTATCCGCACTCATACTTGGAATAGTTCTGGCTCCAATGGAAGTAACCACCTTCCTTAAATGAAAAGTCCCAACCTTGCATTATAGTCCCAAACTAATCCAATTACATTCGATTTTCTCCGAATTAATCCACTGTTGCCATTGCCATGAAGTCGTTCTACCATTCGCTACCATCACTAAAAATTTAAACCTCTTCAGGAGCATTGACACAGAGGGAGGAAACCGAACCAGCAGGCATCTTTCCACATGTACAAAAGCCAGAGAGTAAGTCTGCATCCGATGAATGCAAATATCACCGACATTAACTAAGGAACCGCAAACTATCCGACTGGAATGACAGCAGAACTATTAAGGTAGAACTTGAAATAGTTTTACCACCAAAAGTTGTCATAGTTCCAAACAAACATCCTCGAACACACACTCCCACAAATCGGTACACATATCCGTTTGGATGCCCCAGCAGGCTCAGAATATGAACATACAAGTACTACCAGAGCTACCAAGTTGGGAGTTGGTAATCTTGGCAGGTACATCGGAAAAATGTTTTTGCTTCGTCCCTTATAGAGACCGAGCTCGTAAGATACCATCATGTTTTGGGTATTGTAAGTGGCACTGGTTCCGGAGGTGAAGAAGACCGCCACCGCAATTCACATTAAAATGAAAATACCGACAATCTTGAAACGTTTTGCTAGTGAAGGAACAACTTCTACAAGCAGCAGTAAGAAATTTTCCAAGGAGCTACGAGCAGGCTTTGTTGCAACTAGAGCAACCAAAACGACAGATGAGTAGTACCAAACCGAACCGAGCCGAACAGATCTGAACAGAACATTATCCTTTCCGTATCTTGGATCGATGTGTAGTTAGGGTAGTGTACGAGTATGTCTGTTGGTATTTGGTTCTATTTACTTGCATAGCTAGCCCACCTCCGTATGTGCATAAAAATGAGGAAACTACTCGTATTCTCGTAGTTGTTGGTTCGTTTGGTCGCTTACTTGGCAACCCTTTTGGGTTGTGAGCTTGTGGGCTTAAGGACGAGAGCTCAAGTTCTGGTAACAAATGCTGATGAGGCCAAATTAACAGTCTTCGCTACGTGTTTTGCATAACCAAAACCACAACTACAAGTACGACGACAACAACCCGTTCACATGTTGATACTAGCAAATCAGTAGACATACATGAATCGAATTTTACCCCCGGGGTGAGACACTGGCTCACATATGAAGACAAGGGTGGATGGATTTTCTTTGATTTTTGGTTTTTTGTCGAATTGCATGCCATGTGATGCAATCAAGTCGTGAGTCATTCACAGAAGAGACTAACTTTTTTACTGCTTTGATCGGATAAACAATTTAAGTTGTGGCAGTTGGTATGGGTGCCATGGAAAGGGGTTAACAAATCTGCCACAAAGGGTTTGCTCTTTGTATTTTGGGTTTTAAGAAAAAAATCGATTTACTTGTAGTCGATGAGAACGTATATTGCTAATGATAATCCCTGAAACAGATTAGCCATGAATGAAGAGTGGTAGAAAACAGGAGCGACAAAGCTTTTCGTGATCTCTCCAAGGAAATATAATACAAATCCCCAAAACTTGTCAGTGACCCTAAGCTCATTGCATTCTATGCTGCGATACTATGGCTCTAAGTGTTTTTTGAGGGCATCCTAACTCACTTGTTGAATACCGACCGAAAAGTCAATAATTTCTCAGTTTTAAGCACAACTTTTGCTTGGAATATACGGTAAGCAGCCGGTGTTCTGGGTACCTGGGAAACGACATCCACGAGTAAATGTGCGAATACAGAAGTCCTCACAAGAAGACTCGTTAATACCACGTCGTTTACATTATTGCACGGCAGCTATGTGAGTAATCAGTAGCCTCGGATAATAATGGAATTTATTTTTGACATTTGCAAGCGGAATATACAGATCTTGAATAGGCCACGTGCAGCCGGATGACAAGCAGAGGGCCTAAACTACTAGAAACCTGGTATCATCGCCATCCAAAAGATGCCCAGATATGGCAATACATAGGCAGGATATACAACTTGTGAGGCAAGCTACGCTTCTGCTTCAGAGAATAAACGTTTATTTGGGTAGCGGCAGACTTAGACGATGCTGGAAAGAATGTTTCTATGGCCTGTTCGATGAAACCGGCGAGAAATGACCAAATATGACGTTAGATAGCTTAAGGTGATCTTAATGTCAATATGGGAAAGAAATCCAGTTTGCACGCAATGCATATATCAAAACAGCTCTTAGAAGCGGCGCTGCGATTTGGGCGCAGACCCATTAGTTGTCAGATCTTTCGATTGCGATGAGTACTGCGGCTCTTGTTACGATATGCTCCGTAGATTGGGCTGGAACAATGGAAAGATCACACACGCAATAGTAGTGCACTCATAAAGTTCGCTAAGTTCTGTGCTAATGCGAAAAAAAACCCCCTACTATTCATCTCCAAATTAACCTGTGCGCTATTTCACTCATAGAAAAAAAAAAATCAATTCAGTGATAGAACAAACAAAAAATATCAGGGCCGTTTATTGCAATCTTCATCTACTGCCTGTGCTGTTGCTTACATTCGGTCACTGGTATTGTCATACGACATGGATAGCGTGTTGTGAGTACAAATGAAGGTCGGTGCACTGTTTGCTATTGTTGTAACAATTTGATTCGGTGAACCAATGTCAAAATTTCCACTTCGCAGCTTTGCTTAGCATGTTTTTTCGTGTTTGCTTGCAATAATGACTCGGGAAATCAGAGTATACCGCCTTGATCAAAAAGTTCCCGGGGGGCACTACAGTGTGGCGCTCCCATTGTTCCGATTTGAGTTCCGTCTTTTTTGTTAAGTTGGTAAATCTGTTGTTGACATTAACCCTAAATCTTAGCATCATAGCTTGACATTTGCAAAAGTTACGTAGCCAAGAGTACATCTATCCATGTGCGTGTTGGCGATTTTTTACAATTTTAGAAATGGATTTCAATTTGCAACAACGAACTTGTATTACCTTTTGCGTAAGAAACGGATTTAATGGTGCGCGAACGTTGGAAATGTTGGAAAAGTGTGTCAGCAACGATTCTCTAAAGAAAACGATCGTTTACCAGTGGCACGAGCGGTTCCAAAGTGGTCGTGAGTCAATCGGAGATGATGAATGCAGTGGCAGACCATCGACATTGAAACTATGTTGGTCAATAACCGCAAATTAACCATCAGAGACATAGCCTATGGATCTGTCCAAGACATTTTGGTTAATGATTTGGGTTTCCGTCGTGTAGCAGCAAAGTTGGTGCCAATGCCAAAAGACCTCAATTTCATGAAAAAAAAAGACCGTGTTGACGTCGCAAAAGAGATGATTTGCGAGGCTGAATCCGATCCCACATTCATCAAAAGGATCATTACTGGAGACGAGACGTGGGTTTATGAGTACGACACGCAATCCAGACATCAGGCAAGTGAATGGCGTTCACCAAATGAGCCGAGACCAAAAAAACCACGTCGTTTTCAGTCAAAAAAGAAGGCAATGCTCACGGTTTTCATGGATTACTCGTACAACGGTGTAGTGCATCATGAATTTTTGCCAGAAGGCCAGACAGTAAACAAAGAGTATTATTTGGGCGTTATGACACGTTTGCGTGAAGCAATTCACCGAAAGAGACCAGAATCGTGGGCAGAAAACTCGTGGATTTTGCACCATGATAACGCACCGTCGCGTCACATTGCCATCATTATTCGTAATTTTTTGACGAAAAATGCAACAAATACCATCCAGCAGCCACCGAATTCACCTGATTTGGCTCCCTGTGACTTCTTTCTGTTCAATCGAGTTAAAAAACCACTACGGGGAACGCGCTTCAGTTTCAGCAGCCGAGAGGAAGTATTGGAAAAATCGTAGGAAGCACTGATGGACATACCGAAACCCGAATAAAAAAATGTCTCGAGGATTGGATCAAGTGCTGGCATAATTGTGCTGCAGTCGATGGGGATTACTCTGAAGGGGACAATATAGATTTAGATGAATACATTCCGAGAAGGTTTTGATCAAGGTAGTATATAGCAAATATACGTGAGGTTATCACTTCCTGACGTACGTCCATGTTTGTATATACAGGCCAGCTGTTTTGGCACTTAGTGAAACACAGGTAGATCCCGCCCAGGCCACTCACTTCACTATAATCTGAAGGTACCTGGCTACGATCTAGCGCATAGAAATATTGCTTAGCAAAGTTCACCACAATGTAATCCCTGTTCCAATCCGGAATTTAATTTCATGTGGTTAAAATTCCATCTCCGTAAGCAAATTATCCACTACTGCTTTATTTATAGAAGCCCCAAACTTGACAGCAATTCGACCTTTAACCAGTTTGCTGAGCTATGTGAATGCATTCAGAGAATTGTATCCCTGTATCCTCATACTGACATCATTATCACGGGCGATTTCAACACGAGTATCGCTTTCTTCGACAATCTGGACAGACAACACCCGAAGGACGCCGACACCCTGGACTAGTTTTTAACTTCAAACCCTGATAAATAAACCGTTGATGTGCTCTCCCCTCTAAGCTCGCCGGACCATTGTAACATATCAGGTAATGTTTTTCCGGTCGTACAAGGCCAACTCGATGGAGGAAAATCCAAAAGATTCAAACGTGCCAGAAATGACTGCATCGCCGTTCTTAAGAGTGTGAAATTTTAATATGTCCAACAACTAAGGCAAAAAATCCGGTTAGATTCCAAAGGTAGTAAAAAAATGTTGGTCCTTCGTCAAAGACATTAGAAATTCTGCCTCATCCTCCATTACAATGCTCATCTACTCGTAAAACGACATTCCAGCTGTCAGCTCCAAACTGCTAGCGGTACATTTTGCGGCCAGCTTAACGCTTTCAGGTTGTGCTTGGTCTCCGCCTACCCCCGAGTAAGCCGACTGTTTAATGGGACGAATCCACTTTCGCACTCATGTAGTAGCAACCAAGAATACTTAAAAAATCTGGCATTCACAAATCTGCTGGTCCAGATGGTATATCCCAAGTCCTTCCGAAGTCAGTCGTTCATTGTTCTCTGTAGAGTATTGACGTGTTTCGGCTTTCGGTTGTGCAGTGATACGAATAAAAAAAATTTTTGACAGACCTCATAGAAGGCTCCAATTAGCCCAGTGGCAGTGTGCCCGGTTACCAAACTAAAGGTTGCGGGTTCGACTCCGGGTCGAAATAGACTTTTTTTTTTTTTTTGTTGTTGTTTGTTTGTTCAAATAAAAAAACAAAATAAATAAATTGAGTGTTCAAAATCATCACGCGATGGAGTGTGGAGAGCGGTCCGTTATTCCAGTAACGGGGTCCGCAGATAAATCAGGCGAGGCGTCAAGCGGTTCAAGTCAAACAGAACCGAAGACGAAGAAAAGGAGGGCTCTAAGGCCTACTTCCATCTTAACACAACGTCCCTCCCTACCAACTTCCACTGTAAAGCTGCTTGGTGGAGTGAGGGAAGGGGCGCAATCAACGGCAGCAATGAATGGACAATTCACCGACAGCAACCCATTTGCTTCAGATGTTCACCAACATCTGAAAGGGAACAGCTTCGCTTCCTTGGCGTCAACCGAATCGGAAGATGAAGAGGAAGAAATGGAGTCGATTAGTAGTAGCATCAAAATGCTACAACAAAGAGTACTAGCCATTAAAGGAAAGCAAATGCTAAGAAGGAAGAGGGAAGAGGAAGAGCTATCCCAACAGCAACAACAGACACAGCTAGCTCTAAAGCAGACCCAACAACACCAAACAAATACAATAGCACAAGTGCTACAACAACACCAAGAAAAACTCAAGAAACACCAGCAACAACAACAAGAGAAGCCACAAGAACGGCAACAGCAAAAACAGCAGCAGCCACAACAAAAGCAACAGCAAAAACAGCAGCAGCAGAAACAACAACAGCAGCAGCAAAAACAACAGCAGCAGCAACAAGAACAACAGCAGAAACAGCAAATTTCAAAACAAAGGGTTCAACCTATTAATACATTTAAGATGGAACTAAAGGAAACAAAAGAACTATGTAAGTCGGCCATAGGCAATAATTTTTATATTAAAAGGCTTAGCGTAGATAGGCACGCGATCCACTGTAATACAGTGGAGCGCTACCATAAAATCAAAAGTTTATTGAGGGATTCGACGACGGAGTTCTTCTCCTACACCCCGAAGGGGGAGAAGCTGCAGACAATGCTGCTGAGGGGGTTAGAACCGTCGACTGACCCGGAGGAGCTCCTGGCACTGTTGAAAGAGAAGGAGTGCGAAGGGCTCAAATTCGTGGGGGTCAAGCCATTTGTTACGGCTAGAGCCAAAAGGGAGAAGCGGAAACTACCGTTCTTCCTGGTCCAGCTAAGTCCCAACAGCAAACTGGATGGTCTAAGGAGTATAAAAGTCCTAGACTACCAGGTTGTACACTGGGAAAAATTAAAGAGGAGTGAAAACATTTTACAATGTGTTCGCTGCCAAAGGTTCGGGCACGCCGCGTCGAACTGCGAAATGCAGCCTCGATGTGTGAAGTGTGGAAAGAACCACAAGTCAGAGGAATGCGCTCTAGGTAAGGACGGAGCGTCGGAAAAAAGCCAACTCTCTTGTGCTTTATGTAGGAACACGGGACACACCGCAAATTATCGGGGTTGTCCTAAATTCCAATACATAAAAAGAGTAAATCTGGCTCGGCAGCAGAAGGTGGATGTTAAACGTCCACCCGCGCAAACACAAACACCAGCCGTTACTCCCCAAGTTACCTACGCCCAAATGGCGGCAGGTAGGGGAACTACGGTACAACAAGCAAAGGTAGCTTCTCAGGCCCCAGCGCCCAGAGCACCAGAACCTGTACCTGACATGCTGGCTATCTTGCTCTCTATTCAGGGGCAGATGGCTCAGCTACAGCGTCAAATACAGGAACAGGCTACGCGGGTGGATCAAATATACGCGCTGCTGCCGGGCCTAACGCACCTCCAGTCGTAATGGGTACGTACATGGCGGAGCAAACCCTGAAGGTCCTTGCAGTGAATGTGAATTCACTGATTAGGTTCGAACGAAGAGCCACACTGTTTAAGTTGCTTAAAGACCAAGCCCCTGATGTGCTTTTGGTTAGCGAAACTAAGCTTACCAAAAGACACAAGATGAGGCACAGAAGGTATGAAATATTACGAAGAAACCGACCCAATTCCATTCAAGGAGGAGGTGTTGCAATCTTTGTAAGAAAAGGACTGCATTCCAAAAGAGTATACAGTCGTGTAGTACGTAGGTTTCAGGTGCTGGAAGCATGTGTCATGTACATCCCTCTCCGTAGTGGAAAGCGGCTGTACCTGGTGTCTGTCTATGCACCTAAGTCTACACAATCCACCTTATTCAACTCAGAGCTCGAGACACTTTTTCGATTCCTGAGGCTGGAATTGGAAGATAACTATTTTATTGTCGGCGGAGATTTCAACGCCAAGCATAGAGATTGGGGAAATAATACACCAAATACTAGAGGGAACCTACTATTCAATTGGTGGGGTCAGCACAGTGTAATGTATCGACTCGGGCTTAAGGCGACAGATAGTCCGTCGTTTCCCAGACACGGGTCCTATTTGGATCTCCTGCTGTTCGACTCACGAATACAACTGACGTGCACTAACCAACAAACTACAAACTGTCTACGCACTTTCGTGTATGACAGTGACCATTGCGGTCTCAGCACCGAAATAACTGTTCCCAACGAAATTGCGGAATTGGAAGAGTTTGTACAAAGGCATTCCTACAATTATAGTAGAGTGCGTTGGACACACTTCTCAAGAATACTGACGAGAGCACTCTCCTCGAATTCGCTCTACCCACCGTCCAATAGAAATTTGTCAAACGGGGAGATTGACGGGTATCTAAAACAAATGGACGAGACGATTAAACGAACTATGGACAAAACGATACCTCGTTATCAACACACTGATAACGAAGACTTATTCCGCAACGCAACCATTGACGCACTGCACCGACACAAAAGTAGACTGCTGTCAAGACTAAAAACCTTGTACAGACGGTTTACTGACAGACATAACCCGGAGATCATAGCATTGAAGTCGTCGATTAAAAACATACAGATATTAATAAAGGAAAATTACAGAAATTCTGTAAGTTTGTATTGGAACAACAAAATTCGGGCTGTAAACACCAGCAACCCGAATATGTTCCCGCAAATAAATAAAATATTTCGGAGATGTAATCAGAACGACCTTCCATGTCTTAGAATCGCCCGAACGACGAACAACGAACAAATACTTGTAGCAGCAGGCATTGATCCAAATGAGGCAGTTGATGATGACAACTTCTTTGTGATCGAGGATCCGCAGGAGAAGGTAGAGGCTATAGGAGCGACTTTCCAGGAAGTGTACAAGGCGAATGACATCATTGGCCCGAACCATGACCTGGAGAGTCGAGTCCTTGTGCACAATTTCTGCCTTCGAAATGAAATTGTGAATTGGCGATTCGAGAACTCGGGTTTCACCCAGTTCAGTGACGAGAATATGGCAAATAATGTCATCACCAACGAAAGGGTATTACCACCGTTCATTTCGAAGGAAGAGCTCCAAACGATCTTCGAATCACTTAGAAGTAAGAAATCAGTGGGAACCGATGAAATACCGAACATTGTGCTTCGACATCTCCCACTAGAAGCGGTGGACATTTATACCACCCTGTTTAATAATGCAATGAATAATGCACATTATCCAGCGCATTGGAAAACTGCGGTGGTACATCCCATTCCCAAAAGGAATAAAGATACTTCCAATCCGGCGAATCTCCGCTCGATCAGTCTTCTTCCAAACATCAGTAAGGTTTTCGAGAAGGTGATCAATAGAGTCCTGACTAAGTGGGTTGAGGACAAACATATAGTTCCGGATAATCAATTCGGGTTCAAGGCGGGGCATGATATCATTCATGCTGCGTCTAAACTGGTTTCTGATATCCAGTGGAACAAAGGCAAGAAGCAGTGCACTGGTGCCTGCCTGATTGACTTGGAAAAGGCCTTCGATACCGTATGGTTAGAGGGACTCTTCTTCAAGCTTGACAGGTTGGGCATTAGTAAACCACTGCTGTATATTCTTTTTGATATGCTCTCCAGTAGACAGTTCATCGTGAAGAATGGCGATGTGACTTCTGCTGGAACATTTAACATTGAAAACGGTCTGCAACAAGGTGCGGTAAATTCGCCGATCCTATTCAACATTTACACAAGTGATCTGATAGGTTCACTTCCCCATGCCATAGCGTACGCAGACGACTTAATCGCGTACAGATCAGGTCCAAAGATTGAGGTCATTAATACACTTTTGCAACGTGACTTCGACAAAATTAAGCGATATTGTGACGACTGGAAGTTGAAAATTAACTTTCAGAAGTCGGAAACCATTCTGTTTAGGACGCCTTTGTCTGGGGCCTCTAGGGATACCAGAAAGAATTGGCGAAAGTTCTCTATCGTCGGACAACATGGACAGCCACTTGCTTGTCGAAATGTAGTCAGATACCTTGGGATCTGGCTAGATCAATATCTGTATTTTAACAAACATATAGATGTTGCTCTGGCCAGAGCCAGAGGTGCTTTTGCCCTTACAAGGAGACTGTTTTACAACAGCCAACTCGATGCGAGGGTGAAGGTGATCTGCTACATGGCCCTTATGCTTGTGTTTGGATGTCCCGTGTGGTTCAACGTGAGAGCAAGTTTATTGGAAAAGATTCGGGTGTTTGAGAGGGCTTGCCTTAGGGCTTGTCTTCGGTTATACAGAACACCAGAGTCTGAGTACATAAAATTCTATCGCAATGAGGTCTTGTACAATAGGGCGAACCTAATAAGAGTGGACAATTTTGTTATTAAGTTGACTCGAAGGCACATTGCAAGAGCAATGACCTCATCGAACAACCTGATTTCCGGGGCTTACTACCCCAATTATATGTACCACGAGAGAGTTCGCTTTGACGGCTATGTTTCTCCAGAAGCAGTCCTCTACCTAGATAGCAAAGGTCTGATCCAGGACAGATTGGCTGTGCCGCTAATCTTCCACGATGCTCGAACAGCTGCGGACAGGCGACTCAACTACGACAGAGACGTCGCACACGGCAGTGCGGAGCGTCTCCGGTTCAGTAGGGCGGTAGGGAGTCGCGACATGAGGGATGTTGCTCAGCAGCACCAACAATTTTGGTGGCTTTGTGAGAGAGAGGATGCTTCGTCGTCGAATTCCTCCAATACTTGCTAGCTTCGTGTGAAGCAAAGTTGGTCGCCTAATTTTTTTTTTTTTTAGTCATGGCCGGCTTACGTAGTTTTAAGTAGGAGTAAGCTAGATTTAAGAAAAAAAATAGATAAAAACAAAAAAAAATTAATAAAAATAAAAAATGAAAAAAAAGAACATATATATATATACATATATTTATATATTAAGTATATATATATTATGTATATATATCTATATGTATGTATATATGTATGTATTAGATGTAAGTAGTTAAGTAGATTAAGATTTATTTGTAGGTAGTTTGTAGGATTTTAGTTTTAAGTAATAAAATAGAAATAAAAAGTCATGTTACTAAGTTTTTTCTTTTGTAAAAAAATGTTTTCTTATTTTTAATTATAAGGAATAGAAATAGTATAGTATAGTAATAACGTACGTCGAAAGACATAATTTAAGTGTTAGGTTTAACTTAGAGTGCCCGCATGGGGCCAGTAAGTTAGAATATGATAATTTTAAGTTAATTAAGCTAATTTTTAAGCATTTTTTTTGTCTAGCAAGTAAGAGTACTTTAAGTGATAAAATAAAAATGCATATAAACTGAACTGAGTCCTTCCGAAGTGGTGTTCTTCCACGATGGCAAAACCACTGCGTAAGCTTTATCATCAATCCTACTCTTTTCGAGTAACTGTTAAACAGCATTTGTCCATCCCGTCCCTAAAAGAGGTGAATCTTCTTCTCTCTCGTCCTACAGACCCATTGCACTTACGTTCCCTCTTTCCAGGGTCACGGAAACGCTGATAAATCGTCAGTTCATGAAATATCTCGGAACACGAAAACGTCTCAATGGCCGGAAATATGGTTTTCGTAGCAACAGGTCCACTGGTGATTTGATGGCATGTCTCATCGACAAGTAGAACCAAAGTCTTGGCGAAAGCAAGATCGTTGCACTTGATATTTCTAAGGCATTTGATAGAGTTTGGCATCAGGCTCTTTTGTCGAAAATGTGTGCATTTGGAATCTACGGCTCTCTTCTGCAATGAATTAGAAACTACCTTTCGGAACGTTCAATTCAGATTGTCTTGGGTGGTTTCAAGTCTGAGATTCACAAAATAAATGCTGGTGTGCCCCAGGGCTCCGTTCTGTCTCCGACACTCTTCTTAATTTTGATTAATGATCTCTTGTTTGCTACTTCTAATCCAATATATTCCCTTGCTGATGACAGTGCTCTCTGCTTTTCATATTCGTTCCCAGACTCACGTCCCTGCCCTTCGGTTGTAGAACGGGAACGGCAGCGTATGTTAAGCTCATTAAATTCCGAAATTATCACATAACCAATTGGGAAGCAATCAACCGAGTGGAATTTATTGCTTCCAAAACTCAGTGCTGTCTGCTGTCTGCTGTCACTAAAGCGAAATTCAAATACCCAGCCATTATTGTATTTGTATTTTTTTGTATTGTATTGTATTTATTAATTTATTTATTATTATAGGTACAATATGTAGATGTATGGATTACATAAATTCAAAAAATAGTAAATTTCAAAAAAAAACAAGCCATAAATATAAGAATACCCAAAAATATAAATAAAAGGAACAGTCGATAGCCAAGTTTGAAGCTACAGCTAGTAGCAAGTGTCCCATCAAAAATTCAAAATCAAATATGTAATTCTAAAAGGATTGTTTTTATTTTAAGTATAGATGTTTAAGAGTCGTTCAATCTGTTGGTGGTTACATTCAAAGAGCAATGTTTTTACTTTAGTTAGGAAAGGTAACGGATGAAGTCGGGTAGCTTGTTAAAGATTGTGGGAGCTACTACGTATCAAGAAAAACTTTTTAAAATGCATTTTATTGTGCGATGGTACAACAACAGAGTTATTTGAATGAATTAGCAAGTTATGAATAGAATTTCTTCTAACTGAAAGATAGCCACTTCTAATAAAAAAAAGTTTTAGCACCTTATGGTGGTAGAGACGCCTTAAGAGAAGAATTTTCAGTTCTTGAAATAAAATAAAGCTGTTATGGAATCGATTTTTCTTACATAGCTATAATTCGTATGACATGTTTAAGAGCCAAGAGCAGGGGGCTAATTTTGTTAGCATGAGTTCCACCCCAACAAGTGATACCGTACTGAATCTGAGAATGCTCAATACCATAAGAGGTCATAACCAGTAATTTTTTTGAATAATATGAACTAAGATTGTAAAATTGTCTGGAGCAACATAGCTAATATTTTTTTAGAGAGTTAGTATGATCGAACCAGTTTAATTTGCTATCCAAGATCACTCCAAGATACTTAAAGGATTGAACAAAATCTATTTTAAAACAATGATTGGAGCAAGTTTCACTAGGATTAAATGTACTGATGCTCGGTGCAGAGTTAGTTTCGAGTTTAAACTTAAGACAGTCAGAAGCGTGATAAAAAAGATTACAGTCAAGCAGAGTAGAAGACCCTGATAAATTGAAATACATCACTTTAGTGTTATTACTCAAATTCATACGATGCTGAGCAAACCAGCGTTTCAAAAGATCCAAGTCAAAGTTAATGTCAACTATTAAGTTAAGTGGAGATTTACTTGTGTAGGAAAAGGCTATGTCATCAGCAAAAGCTGTCAAGTAACCTTTAAATTTCTGGAAAAGGATGGAGTTACCAAAAATTAAAAAAAGTAATGGTTCAAGAACTGACCCTTGTGGTACACCTACCTTTAAGTTACGTAGCACACTGCATTTTCCTTTCATTTGAAAATGCTGTTTTCTATCAGACAAATAAGAAGCAAACCAATAATACAAAAACCACGAAATCTTGTTCTTTAAAGCTTACTCAATAGAATGTGAGGATATACTAGATCAAACGATTTAGTTAGATCAACAAAAAGGGCAGCATTGATGAAACTTTGGTTGATACCATCACAGATCTCACTACATAACTTTAAAAGTGCGTCTTCAGTAGATCTGCCAGCTCGAAATCCAAACTGACAATCACTAAAAAATCGTTGTTTGTTTAAAAAATCTAGAATTCTTCTTTTTATGGCTTTTTCAAATATCTTGGAGCAAACGGGCAAAATAGATATCGGTCCGTAGTTATTAAGACAACAAGGGTTGGATTTTTTATGGAGCGGAATAGCTTCAGCAATTTTAAGTGCAACAGGAAAAACTCTTCCGAAAACGCTTTTGTTAAAAATGTAAGCTAGCACATCCACAATATCAAATGTTATCCTTTTTAGAATAACATTAGAGCAACCATCCGCTATAACAGTGTGAAAGTCTTTTAATGAATTAATAATTTTATATAATTCACTTGAAGAAATGGGATTAAAACAACAGCTTTCACTAAAAAAGGTATCACTTACTACTTAGTCCCTCGTCAGCAAGAGTAGGATTGTTTTGATTAAATATTTCATTAAGTAAATTATTAGCTGTGGAAACAAAAAACTCATGGAAGTGATTAGCAACTTCAGTCGGATCCGAAACTGTCAAATCATCCACTGTCAGAATTAATGATTTGTCTTCACGGACTGTGCGATTTAAAATTTTGGTGACTACGCTACATTCCCCTTTTAAATTTCCTTTAAAATTCCCTTTTTTTCGAGTTCAGAAAAATAATAACACTGCCTATGATATGGAGAGAGCCCCAGAGTCACACAGATTGTTACTTTTGTTGCACCAATGTGAAGGGATTTTCTCGACGATCAAAGCATTCTATAAAATATACAGATGTCTCTTCTGTAACAAGACCAGCACCTCATACCGAAATTCTGCCAGTTCCAAAGACACCTTCCGGACGAATTTCGGACACAGAAATAAGTTCGTCGTATTGTTCAGAAGAAATCATGGATGATCCCGAATTTTAGCTCCCTACATCTTCTGATGCACCACATCTCATCAGTCAGATTGAGCTTAATAACCTCGTCAGAGACTTGGATTTGTCAAAACAAAAGTCTGAAATACTGAGCTCAAGGTTAAAGCAGTGGAATCTGCTCAAGCCTGAAGTAAAAATTACAGAGTACCGTACGCGACAAAGTGAATTTGTTCCTTATTTTTCGAAAGCCGATAACTTACTCGTAGTGTATTGTAATGATATTAATGGCTTAATGCTGTCACTGGGTTATGAGCACAAAACCGAAGAATGGCGACTATTCATCGACGCATCCAAGGCTAGTTTGAAAGCTGTATTGCTTCATAATGGTAATAAGTTTCCTTCAATACCTCTAGCGCATGGTGTGAATTTAAAAGAAACCTACGATGTTATGAAATTTATATTGGAAAAAATTGAATATAAAAAATATAACTGGTCGATATGTTGCTCTACTTCTTGGACTACAACTAGGTTACACCAAATTTTGTTGTTTTTTTTATGTGAGTGGGATAGTAGAGCACGATCGGAGCACTTTGTGAGAGTAGATTGGCCTATAAGAACAAACCTTATTTGTGGAGAAAATAATAAGGAATCCTTTATTGATCGAACCACAGCGTGATATTCTACCGCTATTACATATCAAATTGGGTCTTATAAAAAAACTTTGTAAAGGCGATGAAGAAAGACCAACCTGGTTTCAATTTCTTGTTTCACTAAGCGAAGCAAAAATTAAAAATAGGGTCCGGACATTAGAAAGCTTATAAAAGATCCAGCTTTCATTCCTGCTCTGAATTCATTAGGAAAACAGGCCTGGTGTTCATTTGTAAAAGTAGCAGAAAACTTCCTAAGTAACAATAGGACTCCAGGTTATGCAGATGATGTAAAGAAAATGCTGGATGCTTATCATAAAATGGGATGCAACATGTCGCTAAAACTTCATTTTTTTCATTCTCATCTCAATTTCTTTCCTGAAAATATGCGTGATGTAAGCGATGAGCACGGTGAGAGATTCCACCAAGACATTGCTACAATAGAGCAACGGTACCAAGGAAAATGGGAGCCATCAATGTTGGCAGATTACTGCTGGCCGCTTATAAGAGAGACTCCGAGGTGTTCTTATAAATGGAATGCAGATGCTTCCAAAAAAACAACAAAATTTTACAAGAAATAACATTTTTCGGTAATATTTTTGGTTGAATTCTTAAATTCAAAAAAAAGCGCTTTCTCACAAAATCCCGATGTGATCTGGCTATTTTATATAGTTTTCCTGATTCTATAAACTCCAATGATTACGAATCACATAATTTTATCTCCGAGTAAAAAATAAATATTTTTTTTTGTTGACCAGTGTAATTGTCCTTAGATGTCTTTATCTCAACTGCGATCTTTTTACATAACCTTTTGAAAGAAGTTTTGAATGCACTATTGAAAGGGTATTTCTTACACTTAAGTCCCAATTTACTCTTTTAAACGTCTAGATTTGTGATCAGAAGTATTTAAATTAAGAGTCAATCAAAATCGCTAATTTGTGTAAAAAGTTATCAAAAGCTATAGAAGGACAATTTTCGTTATAGACATCAAGCCAAAATTCAAAGCCAAGAAGGAAGTTAAGCCTATCAAAATCAATTTTTTTAAAACGTTTGCTAGTAATTGATTTATTGCTTTCATTAATAATGTGTAAATAGTGAAGACTTATCGTGCAATGATCGGTGATACCGAAATCAGCTAAAGAGCTCACAAGACCACAACTACGAGATCTACCACTTCTAGAAAAGATATGGTTAATGCATGTACTAGAGGTACCACATATGTGCGTTGCCTTATCAATGCAACAATCCAAACAATTAGCAGCCAGTAACATTAGGTAACCATCCACAAATTTAATCTTAGAGAGGAGATCAATGTTAATATCACCTTGGAAAATTAAGTTTTTGGATTTTTCATTCACGAGTAAGTTCATCAAGGAAAATATCTCTATTACTATCATGCAGCCTATAGGCACCAATAAAGACAGTTTTTTCATCATTTAAATAAAAATTAATTTTTATAATATCCGCAGATTGCAGATTAAAGTTAGAAACTTCTGAATTATTATAACATATATATTTTTGATAAAAACACCGACGCCACCAGACGAATAAGAATTGTTGCATAACCCGGGATTTTATAGTCATCTTTTTCACTATCGAAAATGAAGATTTCGGAAACAAAAATAAAGTCAGGCTTATTTGAACACGACTCAATATGCAGTACCGATAAATCAAAATTAGCGTGAAGACTACTTGGTGAACTATAAAAAAGCTATCTGAGAATTCATGGTATTTTGAAATATACTTTGCAAAATATCTTTATCAAAGCTACAAGACGAAACAATATTAATTTCAGGATCAAGATTGTTTAAGTTAGCAAAATGCATTAAATGCATTATCCATGAATGTCACTTGCATCGTCGAAACCGATAAACTTTTCATTCTCGGTGACAACTTACGTTGGAATGACCACATAATCAATGTCGTCAAAAATGCTGCGAAATGTCTAGGTTTCCTCAGGCGACGTAAGAAATAGTTCACCCTCTCTGATCTGGCCTCAATATATAAGGCATTTATCCACCCAAAATTGGAATACAATCTGGTCAGGCGCGCTTAAAACATTTCTACACCAGCAAGATAGGATTCATAATAGTGCATTACAACTCATAGGTGATTCTAATCTCACTCAGACAATGGACATCCCCGAACACCGACGTAATGTCTCTTGTTTCGCTATGTTCTATCGCTATTTCCATCACCACTGGTCCATGGAAATCGCCAGTATTATTCCACCCCTTCAAACTTTTAACCGTAACACCCGTTTCGTACTGAATTTACTCATCAGTTTACCCTCAAGCGAACTTGAAATATTGTGGTACTTTCCTAAGCTGCACAACCTAGGGAGGGAATGCCCTAACGAGCTCCGCAATTCCTATTCGTTACAATCTGCAATCATTCAAAACCAATGTACATCGGTATCTCTCTTTCTTTCCTCCCAAATATTTCTTCGCTCGCGCTGTGTGCAAATATCTTAGGAGTACGCAAAATCTCTTGAACAGAGCAATGAACTCTAAGAAAGGCTGGAATACTAAAGGGCAGTGTTCTCAAAGTCGTGAGTCTTAAAAATTCCCCTCCTCTATCCGCAACAGAGAAGAGACACAGACTCCCTGTAAAACTGATCAAGATCTCGGCTTCTTTCCCCGCCACCAGTGCCAAGAGGAAGAAAATCTCTGGCACTCCCGCCTTCGATGGATTTTCCCGTGCACTATGCCCGGGTGAAACCGCTGCAGCAACCAACAAAGACTGCAGTCTTTAATGCAGTTAAAATGAAATTGCGGTTGTTTCACCCAAACCAGATAACACCGAGGCTACAACCAGCAAAAGTCGTAGTTTTGGTTGACGGAAGTCGGTTTATGAGGTTATTCACGCTCAGAAACAACCTTAGTGGCAACAGTCTGCTATAAACCACAGTCAGCTCTAGATTGGTGCATTAGTCAAATGTCAAATTCTATCAAAAGTGAGGAGGTTTTCTTTATGAGAAGAAGGAAGCTGACTGCTCTGACTCATCCAGTGCTTTAAGGTATCATAGTCCTGGATAACGAATTTCCTTGTATTAAATGTGAGACCTTGAAAATCTCTAAGGGCTTTAGGCCGTCTGCAGAGTAAAGGACATGGGGCTTGTATCAAGAAGGAAGGAGGGGGTTATCGTTTGTCGTCGGAACAAGTCACTTTAACCAAAGTCCAAAGAAAGGTCTGTATCGGCTGCGTAGGTGCTTTTCCTAGCATGTTTGTCTCTTCCCGAGGCGCACTGATGATACTCCCTACTCCCTTGATATATCATAGGCTGCACTCTGAAAGAAAAAAACGGTCTTTGGTACAATACGCAGTATTGATAACCTTGCGCGTCAACTGCATTTTGGCTCTGATCTTATGGACATACCATCTGATACAATGACACCAAAAACGAAATAGTTGTGCCCAGGGACACTTTCTACCATAATCTGAGCAAAACCGATTTGGTGAGGCGGTGGTGTCGTTCTAGGAAAGCATGCGTCTATGTTCCAAGCGGCGACATACATAGGCAATTTTGATGGCAATGAACTGTGTTGTGAAGAGTCGGTGGAGGGAGTGAGTATCTGCTTTTATAATGACAACAAAGCTGCGCTTAAAGCCTTACTAAACTTGTTCACGATTTTCAGGCTAGTTCGAGAATGATTTTTGTTTTGGTCTCAGATCATAATGGGATCACGGGAAATGAAATCGCTAAGGAAGGCTCCAAGGGGAGTTTTATTGAACCCGAACCTGCGTAAAGACTCTCAAACGCTGTTAACTAAGTCGAACCAACGGCCAATTAAAGACACAATTTCCTTTCACCAATATGTAGTAAAGATCTGTCATATTGTGCGAATGCCTGAAACAATTTATCAATGGCCAGAACATTCGTAGGTCTTATGCAAATCTTAGAGAAAATATAAGAAGTCCAGATCCACAACAATATCTAGTTTTGGTATTCCAACTAAACTCGCCAGACGCGTCCTTGACGCCGGCTTTTGTCCTCTTAACTTATAGGCAATTCCAACGCCATTATCTCTGCATACTTCGCCGCTTCTCATAGCAGTCGACTGGATAGTACTTCCTGGGACTAGCAGAGGGGCTATGCATTGCGAGTGATTCCTTCAGAAGTGCTGAGAGCGTACGATCCATTCATAGTATAGAATAGCTTGTTCACGTATTCAAAGTCACCATCCTGCCGAGCTTATAAAGTTCTCGCTGAGAATCTTCACTTGACTAAATCTCAGGTATCTGTTGATGGATCGAAAGTGGTTTCAAACTGAAATAGGATAGGCTGACACTTTCCCACTTCACATAAAAACAATCCAACGCCATTGTTGGACTATAATGAGAAATGAATAAGGCAAAGATGATCAAAGAGACTGGATCTACCATAGGATGTAAACGTGCCTTGAGGAGGATGCATTTCCTTAATCCTGAAAGCAACAACATCGCTGTTGCATGCAAAATAAAACAGGTCTTTCGAACATTCTTTCTCATATCTGCTCGTACTATATGTCTGTTAAATACAAGCGAAGAGATCATACACGGCAGTGTGCTCACGACGGTAAAGGATGAAGAAGCTTTTCAGACGACCAGTATAGTGTCAGGAAATCGATGCCATAGGAGTTGGTGGGGCACAAATTAATACAGTACAATAGTGACAGTTGGTGAGCTGGTCATGTATTAAGAGATCTCTTACAAATTGGATACACTATACCATCTGCTGAAGATAGTCAATACCTTCTTCATCAAAAGAAAGATGAAGAAGTAGGCTGGCAATGGTGTTAACTTTACAACAGGCGTCTGTCCTTGGACCACTGCAATGAATTAGGAGATTCTGCGACGATGGCTGTTACAGGAAGTTGTGGTTTTACAGACGATATCATCTTAACGAGCATGGCCAAGTATACATATGTATGTATATACTCGTACGAGATAAAGTCCCTCATGGATGAACCACTCGCTAGGATCAAAAATTAGCTAGAGCCTAATAGCTCAGAACAAGAATTAAAACTAAATCAAGACCATCCTGACTGTCAGCTGAAGGTCTGCAAATTTCACGTTGAGAAGAAAAGAATTAGGTCTAAGAAGCAATAACCTACGAGCTATGCTTGACAACCTGCTGAACTTCTTAACGTATGGCATGTAGGCCTAAAAGAGCGACTCAGATGTTGGCAGTGCTTTCCCGAATGCTGCGAATATTAGTTGTCTGGATACGCCAGGAGGATTCAGCTATTAGCACAATTCTTCTACGTACTACTCTGGTGTGGGTGGGCGCATTCAAAATTAAAGAAACAAGCAGGAAGCTCTCGCTTGCATACAAGTTGAGGGCAAACAGCGCTGGACGAAACCACCCAAATAGTTGTCGCCGACTTTGTCGCCAATGGGCAAACAGGAAAAGACAAGAGTTATAAGTGTAAAAGCAGAAGAAAGTTCAATATCTGCAGAAACCCAGGTGGGTAAACACGTCAAAAGGCAGATTTATGCACAAACGGATCCCCATCATCTACATATGTTTCGTTATATAGGGCACGCGTGGACTGCAACTGCTACATAACGAAGTTCCAGTCCAGGAAAAGCAGCTATTAAAAATGTCTTATCACTTTTGGAAATGACAGCTCGTCCTTCTGTCTAGAATGTCTAGATGAAGAAGAAGCGCATCGTTTCACTACAGGCACTTAGCACGGAGAAGGGTAATTCTGCTAAGACCGTAGTTTATAAGAAATCAAGTGACGAGTTCAGAGAATCTGATTCCTCATAAGAGGAGTGGAAAGACTAAGAAAAGCTAAAGTAACAGATGACGTAGTGAAAATAGTCAACGAGTCCCACGAAAAGTGCGGCAGGGGTAGCCCTGGAAAAGTCCACAGGTATGGTTTAGTGCGTAGTCTAGAGGCATGGTACAATAGTACCTATACAATAAGTCTCTAGCTTGTACGGACTAGTGGTATTCATTAATATTTCATGTCCATTGGTGTGTCCAAAAAAAAACCAAGAATAAGAATTGACTTATTCTCCTTCCTACCAAAATTCACACCCTAGACACCACTATTTCGCTTTCTCATGGAATCCTGACTTGCAGACAAATAAGGCCACCTAAACACGAGACCCACAAACAAACAGAAATATTCCAAACTCCTATTGTCGTGACAATCCACTGAAATGGGTCCCTCTAAAATCTCGCAAACTGTCTGTTGCGCAATTTGTTGAATGTTCCCATTGTTTTGAGTGTTTCTCTGAATCATGAAACGTTTTCTTTTCGATAAAGAACCTTTAAAATGTCAAAACAAAGTGCTGGTTCGGATCATTTTCGAACACTCATCAACCTTCGCATACCTTGTCCATTGAGGCAGCAATAAATTCATTCATATATCCGTGAAGTACGGCGAAGATGTTGCTACTCCAGCCAGCAGTAGAATGAACCTGATTCTAAAAAATGCATGTATCTTTAATGCCAACACGAAAATAACACAACTGCTCCCTTTGCATCCTTAAGAGTATCCGTATCGGTATCAATGTCAGTGTTCAGTGTTCAGTGCCACCTGTAAAGGTAATACGCTCCCGAGCTGTTGATTTTATGTTCGACTTCCGAAATCCAGTCACCTCCGCATCCATTCAAGTCGAAAGCAATACCTCTTCGGTCCGCCTGTGCGCCAATTTACAATATTACCGCCAAAAGGCGAAATCAAGGACATCAACGAAAAGACGTGAAGAATAAAAGGTGAACAGCGCACGTAAATACTGTTCGTCAGGTGCCACCACTGATCCATGTACATATGTAGGTTCGTGTATGGCAGGGACATCACAATTGTTGCTTACACGGGGAGACAACAACATCATCATCATCATCATCATCATCAACACCAACATCATCAACAAGAGGAACAACAACATGAAGTAAAAGAACAACATGAAGCGGTAAGAGCTGCTAGCAGCTACTAAGCTGACAATCATATCAAGGGACGCAAACGGAAGAAAGAAAAATAATAATTCCTCCTGTTTATAGCTCTTGGTCTTGTTGCTGATCCTTGTCCTTGCAGTGGCTGCGCCTTTTGTGTACCAAGTTTAGCGAAACGTTCTTCTCGTTTCTGTCATCCTCATCATCGTTGTAGTGCCTGTGTGTCGCTTGACAAACACTCCAAAGTGCCACTCAATAAAAGGTAACGCATGTCCAAGAGGAGTGAAACATTTCAAGATTCCCTGTCTCTTCAGCTACCAGCTACATCTAGTTCCAGTATAATATTTGCACTTGGACGAGTATACATACATACGTACATCCTCAATCCTGCTATTGTACAATCTTGGTACACAATGGCCAGCGGGCTTCCAGGCACTTGCCCTTGTAGTGATGATGCTGGGGTAGTTATTGGGACGGTGGTAAATGGGGATAAAAGTAAAACAGAACAGAAAATTCGGAGGATGATTCGAAGGATACGAAAGAAACACCCCTAGAGAGAAGAACTTGCGATTATTATAGAGCACACATCGCAACACATCACAGGGGACTCGTAAAACGTGAACGAAGTCCAGCCAACTACGAAGACCTTCTTCCTCTAACCCATAACAAGTACCACAGGGCAATAGCGATGATGATGGTGATGAAGAAGTTGAAACGGAAGAAATGAAAAGAAAGTCCTGCGAGCGTAAACTTTAGCGAATGTTTAACTTTTGTACCGAAGGATTAACTGCAGTGGGTAAATTGCAATGGGGTGTGGATATGGGTTGTTGTCCCATTGGGATGTGATTGCCAACCAACGGTAATGGTGGAAGACCCATTGGTCCTCATCGAAAGGCTAACTAGGGTCGAGTAGTTTCACTTCGTATGTTGAATATGTGCTTCCCTCATTACAGTGGTAGTTAAACGAATGTGACACGTGACTTTATTCGACACCTGTTGTCAGCATAAAGAAAAAGGAATCCGGAACCACTGATGCGGTGGAACTTGATTGTATATTTGTTTTTGTCGGGAATAACTTACAGGTGTGAGATTTTACCCATGGGGTCCTACTCGGAAACCGGACATACCTTTAGTCTCTCAATAAATGCACTCCACACTATAATACCTTAGGTCACATAAACCAAATTTCGAATGTCTCGTACATTTGCTTACTAACTCGTATTGAAATTCATGACTTTTCAAAGAGATGGGGGATATGATGCAACCTATCGTAAGGAACACCTTAAGCCGTAACCCTTCGACTTGCCAAAACTGTAGGCGATAGATATTTCCACTGAACTACGGAGTTGGTATAAAGTTACGCCTTATCGAGTTCTGTAAAGAAATTTGGAAAATTATTGAAGACACTTTGCTAAAGCCAGCGATCGATAACTGCCGAACGTGAAAGACTGTCCAACTGATGTCACTGTGTTACAATTTCAAAATAAAAATCCCGTAACGATACTCGTAGACCTAAGTCTTAAATCAACCTAAAGTCAATGTCGCGTTTGTGTGGGTTTTGTCAGTGAGGTTGGATTTATATTCAATGAACTCCTCTACTTTGAAAGATTTGTTTCATAACGCGCTCTCTGGTGGTGGTTTAACCAAGTTTTTGGCAGGAAGCAAAATCAGCATGACATTCGACATCCACCGGAACGCATGTTAGTTTGTTGCACGACTACAGAACCAACTATAGAATTTGTAGCTGCCGAAGGCCGAGTTTCATGTGGTTGCGATTGTCGGAACGTGTAAAGTGACGATGTTAGGGTTTAAAGTGTTGTTAACGATTTCTGAAATAGTAATTGTATACCGATAGCACCATTTACATTAGGTGGACCAGTTTCTATAGCCGGCAAATTCTCCAACACCTTAAAAGAATCAACAGCATGGAAGACCTTAACTTCACATCCAAATTTGATGGTCCGAAGTCTACCAGCCCATGCAAAGCAATTTGTTCAAGAAGTGGTTTGTAAGAAACTCAAATAATTGTGAACACAATTCAAGGCAAAGTAAGAGATATCGATCTGGAGATCGAGGTGGATACTTCAGTTTCAAAAGAATTCGATATGGTGCACCACCAGTTGGTAATCGACGCTTCCAGTCAGCTTCACCAGAAAGACCATGGGTTAGAGTCCGCGATGCCCTTCGGAAAGGTAATAGTTGCCCGCACAAAAACATAATCTTAGGTACTTTCAAGGGCGGCAAAGATTGCTTATTTGTGAACGTATTCACAACCAAACTACCAAAAGCCTAAAGCAATCCAAAGCACCCAGTTTTGGTTTGGCTGCATGGCGGTGGATATTCGTTTGGGTCCGGCAATACATTTCTCTATGGTCCAAACTTTTTGGTAGCTCAAGATGTTTTGTTAGTTATGTTGAACTACAAACTTTGACCTTAAGGATTCTTAGCGGCAGGACCGGATGCCCCCGGAAATGTCGGTTTGAAGGATCAATTTCTTGCTTTGAAGTGGTTTCGTAACAATATTGAAGCCTTTGGTGGTGATCCCAATTCGGTAACAGCATTCGGTGAGTCTGTCTACTGTGCTACTGTCCAATTACGCACTGCTGCCGTTCGAAGATCTAACGACATAAGAATACCTAGGTTCAACGTAGACCGACTGAGAGTTCCCACAGTGCACCAAGAACTAAGGGACCATCTCTCACGAGGAGTGGAAACAATCAGCAGCTCACTGCCCGCCACCATCCAAGACTATTGGTATGCTGTGAAAATGGTTTTCACATCAGGTGCTGAAAGAATTGTCGGTCGATCGCAGGGAAGCCATAGGTTGTGGCTTTCCGAGGATACCTGGAGAAGGATCAACGAACGAAAATAACTAGGAGCTCGAATTGCAGCAACTCCAGCAGCAGGGAGGATCGTGCTAGAGTCCCTATATCGCATGAAGATGAGAGAAGTGCATCGTAGCGTGAGAAGTGACAAAGGCAGTTACATCACTGCGTTGGCCACGGAAGCAGAAGAAACAGCAGCGAGGTGCGACAGCAGAACCCTTTACAGAATCACCAAAGACCTTATAGGTGGCCAAAGCTCTACTCAACACCCAGTGAAAGCCTTAGACGGTTCGTTGCTAATATCGGATGAGGATCAACTGAAGAGATGGAAGGAGCATTTTGCTTCGGTTCTAAACCGAGTATTCGCTTGCAATATGCACCCAAGTCAGATTGAAGTGTCCGTAGAAATAAATTCCCGAATTCGCACCACATCCCCCAGTAAGGAAGAGATTATTGCCGCGATCAAAGCACTGAAAACCAATAAGGCAGTAGGACTTGACGGCATACCTGCAGAGCTGTTTCTAGCTGCGCCACCGGCATCAGCTGAGCTACTGTTCCCACTTGTCGGGAGAACATGGAAAGCCGAGAGTTTTCCGGATGAGTGGAAGAAGAGAATGATTGTCAAACTCCCTAAAAAAGACAATCAAATGCGATGCGAAAACTGGAGAGGTATCTGCATGCTGCCTGCTGTGACCAAGATAATAGCTAAAATCATCCTGGAGCGAATCAAAGAACACCTCGAAGACACACTCGACGCCGAACAAGCAGGTTTCTTCCTTCGATCCTCCTGTGTCGACCACAACAACACCTTGTGGATCATCATCGAGCAGTGTGTTGAGTACCGATCACCACTTCACCGTCTGTTCATCGATTTTGAAAAGGCGTTTGATAGTGTCAATCGGGAATTTATCTAGCGTGTCTTGCGCAGGAGAGGCATTCCTGATAAATTAATAGCAATTATCAAGACTACATATGATGGGTCCACATGTCACGTCTTACACAGAGGAAGACTGTCTGAGGAATTCGAAGTCCAAGGCGGGGTTGGGCAAGGCTGCATACTTCCACCAATACTGTTTCTGTTGGGGATTAGCGATGTGCCTTGTTAACAGGAAATGGAGGAATTAGATGCACTCTTATATCTGAACTCAAGCACCTAGACTACGCCGACGATGTATGCTTTCTGTCTCACGGAATAATGGACCTTCACCAAATGACAATAAATGTGGAGAGGGAAGCAGACCTCGTTGGGCTGAAAATTAACTCGGCAAAAACAAAAATGATCAGCCTAAGACCAAACTCATCAACTCATATATGTATTGCTGGACAGACGGTTGAGAGAGTACAGAGTTTCCAACCTGATAGGCAAAGTAAGACTTGCGTTTGGGATGTTTGGCGATGTAATGCAATTAGCATAGGTGCCTACGCTACATCTTAAGGATAATCTGACAAAGCCGAATCTTTAACGAACAGCTTTATCAGAGAACGGACCATGAATCTAAAAGCACAACCATACGACGACAGTGGCAGTGGATTGGTCACACTCTCCGAGAGAGTGGCAGGTCCATAGCAATGGAGCCCGCTTACTCAGGACGGCAGGATGCGCGGAGGTCCTAGGAGTACATGGCGCAGAATAGTTGAGAAAGAAGCACGGCAACTGGGAAAAGTTTGGGAGAGTTGAGACACATTGTCCAGAAACCGCACTCGTTGGCGCGTAGGCATAGTAGAGGCCCTAGGACCCACAAGGGGTTACAGGAACGAATGAATGAATGATTCTTTGAGCCAGCTCTATGCAATTTTTAATGCTCTCACCTCTTGCCAATGGACTGTTTCACCGTGCTATTTCTGATAGTGGATCTGCATTGAATCCTTGGCCCAAGGCAATACGTCTGAAGGGGCACTGAGACTTGCAGATATATTGGGCTATTGAGGTGACAATAATTCGAATAAAATGATTGGTTCCTAAGGAGAGTTCCTGCAATGAAATTAGTCGAATCTACTGCTCTTAGATTCAAAGGCATGGACTTCAGAAACAACATCGGGCTGCCGTTTGTTCTAATTTTGAAGGATTTTGAGCTGATGATGAAAATGGAAATCAACTTTTTTCGAAGAGCCTTTTATCATCGAGCTTCCCAAGGTTCTTTACCACAAGGGACGGTTTAACACTGTTCCCTGCATAATTGGATACAACACCCATGAGACGATGCTTTTTGTAAGAAGGCTCCGGAAAAAGCCTTATGTTTTGGAAATAATTTATAGTGATTTCGTCCGATTGGTTCCACATATTTTGAATGTTTCGAGTTTCTCAGAGCAGGCATACCAGGTGTTTTGGATTCATCTTTTACCATGTCAATCATCATTTCTCTTAACATATATTCAATTATCATATTGTTCGCTTTACTTACTTAATTTAGTCACAAATTATTTGCTTTATTAATAATCATCACTATTGTTTAATCACCCTGTAATTCGAAATGTCATAACATATGTTTGTACTACTCATTTACTACCTATGCTTTTCTCTTTCTTAAACATACTTTGTAAAGCTTATGTAATTTCATCAGATCGAATAAAACTATTGTACGATACAGTCCATCACATAAAGTGGTCCTTCTAACCGTGATCAAGTAGTTAAGCAAATCAAGTAAAGTATAAAATAAAAAATGAGAATATTAAAAGCCAGGCGTGCTGCAGTGAAAGGTGCCATGACACGTATCGCAAATTTCGCTAACGCAATTTCGGATGGTGTGAGCAGCGAGGACTGCCAATTAAGATTGGACAGATTGGAAACCGCATGGAGTACATATCAAGAGATCCAAGACGCCATGTTGGAGAAATCGGATGATCCAGAGAGTTTAGCTGACGATCCAGATCTCGTGGAATGTGAAAATAAGTACTTCGAATTGAAGTCCATTTTATTGACTAAAATCAAGTCTCCTTCGTTGGATAAAGGTAATTTTAATCAAAGTGGCGTTAATCAAAACTTCCAGCAATTCGCCAAACAACAAACGGAACTTATGGAAAAGATATCAGCAGATTCGACAAAACGGGTTGAACAACAGTTACCTAAGATAAATATTCAAAAGTTTACAGGTGAATTCAGCGAATGGATTACATTTCATGATCTATATGTAAGTAGTGTGCATAATAATTCCAATTTAACATCATCAGAGAAATTTCATTATTTAAAAAGTTTCCTTGATGGTGAGGCCGCTGGACTTTTAAAACATACTTTGATTTCTGAAAGTAATTATTTAACGGCATGGGAAAAACTTGTTACTAGATATGATAAGAAAGGGTTAATTGCATCAAATTTAGTAAAGAAATTTGTTTCACTATCGACAGTCTCTAGTATCAATTCTCTCCGTAAGCTAAGCGATCAAGCTGATGAGTTATTGCGTGGGTTGAAGGCTTTAGGAGATGGAGCTGAATCTCGTGATGTTTTTCTGATTCATATTCTTAGTAACAAACTGGATGCTGATACTCTACAAAAATGGGCAGAAATGACACGAGATGAGGATTTTCCTTCCATAAAGCAGTTTCTGAGTTTTCTCGATAAACGTTGTGATTCATTGGAAGTGTGTCAGGATTTAACGAAGGTTAGGGCAAACCTTAAGCCACGTGTTATAAAATCTTTCCATGTTAGCGCTGAAAGGTCCAATTGTGTTAAATGCAAACAACAGCATGAGCTTGCACATTGTCCACAGTTTCTCTCTCTCGATGTTAATTCTCGTCGATCATTTGTAAAAGAAGGTTCCGTTTGTTTCAATTGTCTTCGATCTGGACATAAGTCTCTCAACTGCAATTCAAAGTTCAGATGCAGGCAATGCAATGGGAGACACCATACTCTCGTTCATCAATCACCAGTAGTAGAATCTTCGTCTTGTAACCAATCGCCTAATATCTCACATTCTACTAGCAACCATTTATCGTCATTTCATAATCGCGTCTCGTTTTCAACATCCACAGCAAGTAATTTACTGCCAACTGCTATCGTTTTGGTTCCTGACTCCATTGGACAATTACAAGCCTGTCGAGTTCTTCTAGACAGTGGGTCTCAGGCTTCATTCATATCGGAATCGTGTGTTCAAAGGTTGGGATTATATCGACAATATGCTCGTTTGTCTCTTAATGGAGTAAGTGGCACACATGTTGGATGCACTCGTGGAAGGATATCAACTCAACTTTTTTCTCGTTTCGGCCAAAATTCAATTCATGTAACTGCCTATATTTTATCGAAGTTAAGCGATCCTCTACCCAATCAGTCATTTGATTTCGTTTTCAATAATAATATAAGTCACATAGAGGAGAGAATAGCTGACCCAAAATTTAATATAAGAGCGCCGGTTGATCTTATTTTAGGGATCGACTACGTATTTCATGTCATAGAATCAGCTCCTGTCAGAACACAACGTGGTTTTCCTAATGCGATTTTGACTACCTTTGGTTGGGTTTTTGGAGGAAATCTGGTGGCCACTTACGATACAACAGTTCCATTCTTGTCAACTGTTGCTCTTCATGCCGATGTGGGTGTGGAAATGCAAAAATTCTGGGAGATTGAGGAGAATATTGCTTCCATTGAGACACATATTTCAAATTCTTACGAGCAGATAGAAAAACATTTCTCTTCCACTCACAGTCGCTCGTCCGATGGAAAATTTGTAGTAGAACTTCCTTTCCGATCAAACCAATCAGTTGATTACGGCAATACGTATTCAGCTGCTCTTCGTCGTCTGCTGAGCAATGAACGAAGGTTTGTAAAAGATCCGGTCCTCAAAACAAGGTACTGCGCATTTATGTCGGAATATATTAAGCTAGGACATATGGAGGAAATCGCTGCAGGAGAAATCGATAAATCTAATACTTCCGTTTACTACCTTCCGCATCACCCAGTATTTAAGGAAGATAGCACTACCACAAAAATAAGAGTCGTTTTTGACGGTTCTTATAAAGCTTCTTCGTATCCATCTCTAAACGAAACTCTGGTAATTGGCCCTCCCATACAAAGGGATTTATTAGCTGTTCTACTACGCTTTCGACGTCATACGTACACAATATCAGGAGATATTGAGAAAATGTTTAGGCAAATATGGGTCGCTAGGAAACATGTCGATTTTCAGAGGATTTTGTGGAGGGAGTCTTCATCTCAGCCGGTCAAACATTATCGACTTCTTACGGTTTCGTACGGAACATCTTGCGCCCCATACCTGTCAGTTCGAACATTGCGCCAGCTTGCAATAGACTCCTGGAAGGAATCCCCAGAAACATCGGAAATTCTACAGAACGATTTTTACGTGGATGACCTGTTGACAGGTGCTGATACTGTTGAAGGACTTTTCAAGGTACACCAAAATGCAACTAGGTTGTTAGAAGCCGCAGGTTTCAATTTGAGAAAGTGGAGCTCCAACTGCTCAGAGTTTTTAGAATCGCTGCCAGATGATGCTCGTGAGCACTCTTCTTTCGAACGCGAATTTTATGCATCGGTTAAGTTATTGGGCTTACTGTGGAATCCAGTTAAGGATTCATTTCAATTTAAGGTTGCCTTGCCTGAGCGACCTGCATGTACCAAACGCGAAATCTTATCGGACACTTCCCGGATATTTGATCCCCTTGGATTTTTGGCACCAAGCGTTATTGCATTAAAAATCATTTTTCAGCAGTTATGGATATCCAAACTGTCCTGGGATGATGCTGTTCCTGTCGAAATTGCGAAAGAGTGGTTTAATATCCGCTCTGAAATTCCATTGATGCAGGGGTTGGAGATTCCTCGTCGTATTTGGTACAGCAGCTCGGTGGAGTATCATGGGTTTTGTGATTCTTCCCTAAAAGCTTATTCAGCAGTTATTTATTGCAAGAGTCAAAATTCTGATGGATCTTTTGTAACATCTTTAGTTGCTGCAAAAAGTAGAGTTGCCCCCATCAAGAAACTAACTATTCCGCGCTTGGAATTATGTGGTGCGCTGTTGCTTTGCCGACTCTTCGCTAAACTTAAAACATCACTACAAGATGAATCGGTACAAATACATGCATGGACGGATTCACAAATAGTTCTGCATTGGCTGTCTGGTCATCCAGCTCGCTGGAGCGTTTTCATCGCAAATCGTGTAACAGAAATCGTGTCGCTAATTCCCCGTCCTCGTTGGAACTATGTTTGCTCCAAATTCAACCCAGCTGATTGTGCCTCCCGTGGTATTCGTCCTTCGAAGTTGAAGGATTTCCATTTGTGGTGGAAAGGGCCTCCTTGGCTGTCGGAGTCATCGAATAATTGGCCTAACTATGAAGATACGACATCCGACATGGATTTTCCAGAACCGATGCTGGAACTTCGACGTGGTGCATCGATATCCGTTTTACTAACTGCTTGCCACTTGGAAGAACAATTTTTAGATAGTGTTGTTTCTCGGTTGTCGTCATTTGTAAAAGCCATTCGCATACTCTCATTCTGTTTTCGGTTTGCTAATAATTGTCGCCTATCGCCATGTGCTCGAAACTTAGGTTCATTATCTACCAGCGAACTACAACATGCGAGAACATATCTTTTTAAAACTGTACAACGGATTTTTTTCTGGAAGGAAATTAGCTTACTCTCACAAGGCCAGCCACTTCTACCAAGGTCAAGGATATTAAGTCTCATGCCGTTTATAGATAGCTGCGGGTTACTACGCGTAGGGGGAAGAATTCAGAGATCTGCGTTAACATCATCTGCTAAGCACCCCATTATATTGCCTAGAGCACATGCCGTTGTTTTACTACTCTCCCGATACTATCACGAAAAATATCTTCACGTCGGAGTTGCAGAATTGTTCAGCTTGTTGAGACAGGAGTACTGGATCGTTGGGTGTCGAAGCCTGATTCGAAAAATAGTTTTCAACTGCGTCGTTTGTGCTAAAGTCAGAAAATCTACCTGCTCTCAACTCATGGGATCTCTCCCCGCCGAGCGCGTAAATTTCGCCTATCCTTTTGCGCGGGTGGGAGTTGATTTTGCTGGTCCAATCACACTGCGACTGACACGTGGGCGGCGCCCCACCTTCGTGAAGTCATACATCTCACTCTTTGTTTGCTTCGTTACCAAGGCAATCCACTTGGAACTCGTTGGAGGCTTGTCGACTGAGGCGTTTTTGGCTGCTCTAGACCGTTTTATCGCACGCCGAGGGAAACCCGTCGAAATCTTTTCAGACAACGGAACAAATTTCAAGGGAGCTTATAGGAAGCTAACTGAGATGCATTCAGTACTTCTTGCGGAACATCAAGGCGATATTGTTGCAGACCATTTATCACCTGAAGGAATTTCGTGGCGATTTATCCCACCCTCATCACCGCACTTCGGAGGATTGTGGGAGGCGGGAGTAAGGTCCGTCAAGCTTCATCTTAAAAGAGTAATTGGTGATCACATACTTACATATGAAGAATTTTATACCTTTTTAACTCGCGTCGAAGCATTACTTAACTCTCGCCCACTCTGCGCCCGAGCAGATGATGATTTTGATGCACTCACCCCTTCCCATTTTTTAATTGGTCGTCCATTTACTTCGATTTCCGAGCCCCATATGAATGATTTTAATCCTAATTTGCTTTCTAATTACCAGAGACTTCAACACCTGGTGCAAGGTTTTTGGAAACGTTGGCATAACGAGTACCTCACTTCTCTTCAAAATCGCCCAAAATGGAAGCAACTTAAGCGCAACATCGAACCCGGAGACGTAGTGGTCCTCAAAGAACCAAATATGCCGCAATCTAAATGGATATTGGGGGTCGTACAGGACTCAACCCCAGGAAGGGATGGTTGCACACGAGTAGTATCAGTTAAAACCGCACATGGAGAATTCGTACGGCCAATCACCAAACTAGTTCATCTTCCTGTTCTTAAAGACTAAGGTCTTTCAGCCGGTGGCAGAATGTTTTGGATTCATCTTTTACCATGTCAATCATCATTTCTCTTAACATATATTCAATTATCATATTGTTCGCTTTACTTACTTAATTTAGTCACAAATTATTTGCTTTATTAATAATCATCACTATTGTTTAATCACCCTGTAATTCGAAATGTCATAACATATGTTTGTACTACTCATTTACTACCTATGCTTTTCTCTTTCTTAAACATACTTTGTAAAGCTTATGTAATTTCATCAGATCGAATAAAACTATTGTACGATACAGTCCATCACACCAGGTATCGGATCAAATATGGGAATTCTACCTGGGAACTTTGTCGGTTGGTCCGGAGTCCATTGATGAAATGATTTATTTACTTACCGATTTAATGTTCCTTCATGGTGTTGCAAAGTCGGCAAGAAGTCATGCGGTACATAGTACAGCTCCAGTCTATCTGTATAGATTTGCCTTTGACAGAACATTGGGCTTGAACAAGCCATGTCCAGCATTCGCTGGAGTTTGTCATGGTGATGAATTGGGATACTTGTTTAAATTTGGATTTTTCAATCTAAGCTCGGATCCATTTTTCATTGAAGTCTTGGTGAAAAACCGCATTGCTAGGATGTTGAAAAATTTCGCCAAGTATGGCAACCCAACGCCTTCGACCGTCAATGATTACATATTGGTTCCATTGGGGCCAATTGATAAAGCCAATGCATTAAACGATCTCCGATATTTAGACATCGCTTCATTTAGAATCGCAGTGGCTATTATTCTGGGACAACGTTACATTGGACTAACATCTTCAATCACCTTAATTTAGTTATTCTAATGCCATCCAAAGCTCATCCTAACATCATGTGTGTTGTCCATCATTAGGATGACGAGCCCTTAGATGGACATTACACCATCAGCCATTACTAGACGTCTAGACTTAATAAGATGCGTTCTTGTCTCATGTTGCAATTTTCCAAACCAAAGAAAAAAAAAGTGAGAAATGTAATTTTATGTTTTGTTTTTGTCGTTTAGATTTATCTGCACCGTGTTAGTACTTTTGGAAGCAATAGAAAAGGATCTGTTCCCAGATCCGACTGTGATGCATTTAACTTGCGTCTGTTGCATTCCGTGGAGAATGTGCTCATGGTAAACAAATAGACCTGCCACAGGATTACTTGGTTCTTATCAGACAGAAACAGAATTGAATTTTTTGCAACTAGACAGCGCTTCAGAAACTTTATGGTAGACGTCAGAAAAGCGTGGACCTGTAGCAGATACCTGACAACGATTTGTGAAGATATCTCGCTCACGACTCATGTACAACATGGCACTTGGAGTAAAGAGATATGCGCAATTTAGCGTTCTATAAGCCGAATATCACGGGAAGGTACAGAACGATACTACGATGCTACAAAATTCAGCTACAAAATTCTCATATAAAAAGATTGCTTCTCAACATCTCAAAATTGGGAACAGCTATCAGTTACGTTTCTTATAATGGTATTGAAGGATTTTGAGATCGTGGTATGCTATTTTTACTGGAGTTTCCAAGACTTTCGTAGAAAGATAAATAGCCACTTCAGTAAAAGGTCCCGGCACCTACGCCATCAGCGCCAAGTATTTGCTGCCTGATACGAGCGTAAGCTGGTTAGACACAGAGCAAGTGCTCCGCGGTGAAGTTATCAGCATTGCAGGAAGTTGTGCCATGTTTGCCTAGTACATTTAATTGCTTATCAAAAGCGTAGTGTCGTCTTAAAAGGTCAATGAGCAATTCGTAATCTTTCAGAGTAGTAAAGCCGCTGACTATTTAGAGCGTGGAAGAGCATCCTGGAGAGTCATTTCATCTGCAGATATAATCAAAAGAAAACCAAACTGCAAGGCTGCAGACAGACTCATCACAGAATCGGGTCCGCAAAACCTCTCCTCTTAGCTTTCAGGCAAGTTAATTGGCGATCTCATTTCTAACGATCCCACGATCCCATTGTGACTTGTGATCCAAACATTACTCTACGAATTCAGCCTTATGGCTGCAGACCACCCTCACATTCTTGCTGATTTGTATATGGTGAGAGTATTGAAAAGGGCTTTAAGCGCAGCTTGGCTGCCATTACAGATTCAGATATCTCCACTTGGAAGGCAGAGTTTGTTGTCCATGATGACATCTGAATATTTATCGTCGTCGTCCACTAGATAAGTCAGTCCCCTACTCTTAAAGAGAACAACCTTAATTTTCATAGGATTGACTGAAAGCCCATTTCTAGTGCACCAATCATCGATCAGGTCTAGGGCTGCCTGCGCAATGCCGTCTAAAGTTTTATTGCCGTAAGTCACTTCGATGTCGATGAAAATGCCCAGCGGGTGTCCGTTCTTATTGAGCGCATCTTTGCTTCTGCCCGTCCGATTTTGAGGCGCAGTCTTGCAGGATCTTCCGAATCGGTAGGAATATTGCATCATGAACAGAGGACTCATTACCAAAGCAATTTTCGCTCATGAAGCTCAACCACTCTCTCCATGCTCTTCAACATGAAGAAAGGCAGACTAATAGGTCTAAAGCTCTTAGCGAGCGTGAAGAAGATGACTTTTCGGATTTTCGCCAGAGGTTTGGTTTATATGCCGGTGCCAGCACACAGTGAAGTCTCTCTTTGAAGTTGTCTTTATGTTGGTCTTTATGTTTTTGTAGCATAACTGGATACATGCCCTCGCTGCGGGGCAACTGAAAGTCATCAAAGGGCGCGAGAGTGATTTAATGGCGACATTTTGCCCACTTGTTCAGTGATAAAACCTAGCTACCTCAGTCGTTGGACTTTCGCCCTTCTGTCTAAGTCTACGTCACTATACAGTTCGTCGTTGTGTCTCGACTGGACCGAAAATCACCCGAAGCCCAACCCAGAGCGCTCTAATCCATTTTTGATAAAGTACATACCCCTGCGCTATAGAGTAGGACAGGTAGTATTAAGGTCTTATATAAGGTCCCTTGTTGTTCGAGGGCTTTGCCTAGTCTTCTATTCCATAGAAACAGCGATCGGCAAGAGTTATTCTTCGTTTGATCCCAGCCCTGGGGTCGTTGTCTGAATTAATACCGGAGCTTAGGTAGACGCAGTCCTCAACTACGTCAAACCTATATCCGTCCGAGACATTGGTATTGGGTGTCCTTTCTTGTTGATAGCATATACTTGGTCTTGCCCTCGTTGACCCTTAAACTCATCTTCGCAGCTTCCGTCTCAATACTCGCGAAAGTGCCACTGACATCTACTGCTTTATTGCGATTATGTCAATATAATCGGCGTATGCGAGTAACTGGATGGACTTTTGAAAGATTGTGCCTCTTCTGCTGGTGCGTGTATCTTGGACTATTTTTTCTAGAACGATGTTAAAGGAATCGCATGACAGCGCATCGCTTTCTTTAGATCCCTTTCTGACATTAAAGGTCTCTGTGAGTTCTTTACCGACCTTGAAGCAGCAGCGTGCATTCTCCATCGTCATCTTACACAAACGGACGAGTTTGTCAAGGATGCCAAAGCTGTATAGCTCGTTGCTATAGATACTATCATACACGGCCTTAAAATCGATGGTGATCATAAGTTTTTCCCAATAATTGCCATAGTGTGAATATTTGATAGATTGTGGACTATCCTGGCCTAAAGCCACACTGATATGGACTAATCAGGTTGCAGACGAATAAGTTCAGGTATTCGCTCAATTCGGCAGCTGTTAAGAACATTGATGTTTTTCTAGTTGGCGCAGTTCAGAGAGTCAGAAGTTCTGCTCATCGGGTATACTTTTGTCCGGCCATATTTTACAGATGAGTTGGTGTACGAGTATGCTCCTTAGTAAGTCAACGCCTGCCGCTTTGAAGAGCTCGCCACTCAGGACGTTGGCTCCAGCAGCTTTATTGGACTTAAACTTAGATCTGGCTATCTTCATTTCATCCAGGTCGGGTGGACGTAATTATTAGTCTACATCGTCCAAGTTGAAAGGTTTATTCTGCCTGACAGTGATA
The DNA here is from genome assembly GCA_963966105.1 of Volucella zonaria. Classification (NCBI taxonomy): domain Eukaryota; kingdom Metazoa; phylum Arthropoda; class Insecta; order Diptera; family Syrphidae; genus Volucella; species Volucella zonaria. The sequence continues at coordinate 46,142,373 of OZ014534.1, forward strand.
GTTGGTTCGTCATTCCCCGTTATACAGTCTATAGAAATGCTCTTTTCAAATCCTCACCATCGACTGCTACTCTTCCACGATGTTCTCTTGTTCGTTTCTACAGTCTTCTGTTCGGATTTCGTCTCCGTGGCATATTTCCTTTACCTTTTTGTGAAACTTCCGAATCTCATTCCTGGAGTAGCATCTCTCAATTTCCTCGATCGGGGGTTTCTAATGCTCCATCTTTTTCCTCCAGAGAAACCTTTCTCCTCTTTCTATCTTTTCGCCCGCGCCCTGGCAACAATAAAAGGATATTCATAACCCCTTAGGGGCGCGAAAATTATAAAAAAAAAACAAACGGTGTTCTTCTCTCTTCATCTGATTGTAGAGCTCGTCGGGCCCCCGCCCAATTATCAAGGCTTCGCCCATCAATGACGTTGTCTAATAAAAAGCGGGGGTAGATTATTCTATAACTGGTCTTATCGTAAACATCTTCAGATTACAGCCTCTGAATGGTTGCTACGATTTGACCAGTTACAAGTTCCCGGTCATAGGTCTTGTTGGTAGGCTTGACCACCGGTAGTCCATACCAGGACTTAAATCACGGTACCATGGGAGTCAGGAGCCCCCCGGATTTCGGTCCGGGCCTGACTTGTTAGAGGTAGGCCCCCTTGTGTCATGTCATGGAGCGTCATGGTGGCTGTGGTTTAAACCAAAATCGTGGGAACGGGTATAACCCATTGTAGAATTGCAAAAAAGTACTGGGTGCTGCGACCCTAAGAGCAGCAAGAGGTTTTAGGTCGGCCTCGACTCATACCAAGGGTGGAATTGTGCCTCCAACACAGTTCCGAATTGGTATCAAAGGATTGACGGAGAGCGATGGCAAGGCGTATCCTTGCTCCCTATGGGTGTATGGGCACCTCGTAAACATTAAGTCTACATGACAGGTGGTTTACGATAAAAATCCAGGTACGTTCTATAGAGCTCGTCAGCAGCTCTATTCCTTCTATGCAGCACCGTTTTATATTCCTCTTGCTTAGCTGCAAGTGCTTGCTGGCACTCGTCGAGTGAAACCTAGCGCACCAAAGGCGGCATCTCTGATTGCTTTTTAGCAATGTTGGCACTGCTCTTCGTTACTTGATGCTGGTAGCATAGAACCTCGTAAGAGGTTAAGCGAAACTCGATTGCAAAAGGATTTGGCGATCTCTTGAAATTTTAGCCATCCGACATCAAACTTCCTACTAGTATTAGCTTACCTTTGTGATGTTTGGGATATCCGCAACCGTACCAAGGAAGTGCTCCGAGTCGATGTTGGCCCCTCGGAACGTTCGAACATATATAATACTTGAGGAATGCCTTGCGTCGATCTCAATGTGGTCAATCTGGTTGATGATTGAATGATCATGAATCCTCCCCTTGTGAATATCGAGATGTGTGAACCGGTGCTAGCTACTACAATATTTCGCCCCGAGGAGGCTATGCTTTCCGACAGTACTACCAAAGATGATCTCTGTTTCTTGCTCGCCGAAAACAATTTTAATATCATAGCTAGGGCACTACTGGTAGGTCTTGTCCAAGAGCTCGTAGAAGGCATCTTTGGTGTAGTCTTCTTTCTGCTTTGGGGGGCATGCGCGCGTATACGGATTATTACGAGGCGCTCGTTAACATGCCGGAATCTTAAGACATCTTGCCTAAGTCTGCCTCTAACAACAAATCCGAATCCAAATAGGCACTGCTTATGTCGTCAATAAAAATCGCATCGCCGTAGTAAATGTTGCAGTTTTTCATCCTCTCTTTGTCCAGCCCATTCCATCGCAATTCTTTGGTGGCGGTAATATCTGTTTTGCAGAAGTCCACGACCTCCGCTAGTTATTCAGTTGATCGTGGTCTTTTGAGGACCTAATTTTTCACGGGCAGATCAGAAGTTCGTTGTCATCGTTTCCTTTGGAGGGGTTGTCAGCAATAGATCCGCCTGTATTCGAGGCTCTTTGTTGCTTCGTAACTTAATTTTCCATGGCCGGGCAATTACTCCGGCGGCTCAACCCCCAACCTGGAAAGCTTGTTAAGGTGAAGACATCTCTAGGACGAGGTGTCGGTTAGACTGAAGCCAGTAAGCTGTTAGGGGATGTGAACGCTGCCGTTGGTCCATTAAGGGCTCATCTGTCACCAAGTCTTTTCCAAGACCCTGACTTGGTCTCGTAAATCCTTACCGGCCTGAGCTCCAAATATGTCGGAGTATCCCGGATACGGTCTCATTTGTTTTATTCCGGGATTTTACTTCACCGTTGATTCCTTTTGCTGCTGCTCTTTTTATCAGCTGGTCAGCACTCGCGCTTATAATTTTGGCAAGTCGAGTCCGTATAAACATCGACAAATACCCGATGGTTACTACATGGAGGTAAAATAAGCATAATTGATATGGAGAAACAGTTACAACACTCTGAAACCTCTCAGTGCCTCCCCTATTTCTACAGCGCTCAACCATCATATGCCAGGATATACGCCTCGCCATCATTTACCATCGTTCGGTAATACCAAAATTGGAACAAGTATTGAGGGCACAAGATCCACCCTTTGTATGAGTCGGGGCCGATCTTAGGGCCCAGCACCTGACTCATATGGTAACGAGTTCAAAGTCCTGGTGGGGACTGCCGGTAAGCCTGCCACCCAACAGGACCTTGTGACCGTCCGCTTGTAACTGGCCAAATCATAGCAACTTTCAGTGACTCAAAAATCTGGAAACTATTACGATGACACCAGTATTGCACTATTATTGGACTATTTAATTGATGGGCCTTGATAATAGTGCAGGGGCCCTTACAACAGTACAGTTAGAAAGTTAAAGCTGAAATGAATGATCATATGATATGAAGAGGAACTGAATTAAGTTTTTGTCAAGGTCTTTATTTGCGCTACTGATTTTGCGCGTGACTCTGACTATTCACATGGGCTCGACTGATCTAGCACTTGAGCCCTTATTCCTTTATTTCTCGTTGATTCATTTGGCACATTAACCTTAAGATCAAATCTATGACAAAGAAACAAAGGCCGAGAATTGTTTGACGGGATACTTACGTAGTCTAGTTCAGCTTTGAAATGCGAGGTGTGCTTATTATAAAAACCACAATCTCCCACCTGTTTCTCACCTTTGCGCTGTGTGTTTCCTGGTTTTTCATTTCAAAATTTAATTCTTTAAAATACTTTTTTGACTTGGTAACCTGCTAATGACCTAAATCTCATTTGATGCCCCAACATAAATAAGAACCCTTTCACAACAAAGAAAGAGCTTAAGATTGATGAATTTCCAACTGACATACATCTTCATAACTTTACGTCCAACAGGTACTGTATCAAATGCCTACTTACCATTTGGAATTACAATTTAAAATCCCTGAAATACCACCTCCCCCTTCAGAAGGCATCACAACACTTTACTTCATGAATATCAGATTAAGAAGCAACAATTTCTCTGATTGTTGCCCATTCCCATGGCAGTGATTACCTGTTGTACTCATCACCTTTACACTCCTGCTCCAAACGCCACGAGTACTTAAATATCCTTTGTCGCGTTTTCTAAATAAAATCACCTCTCATTTATATCCAAAATAGTTACCATCCCCTTAAGTAGAAAATAGATGAAGAACAACAGCAAAGACGACAAAAAAAGGAAACGTAGGCGCTTAAATTAATTTCCTGTCCAATAAGAGAGTTTATTTAATTAAATTAAAACTAATGCCATCGAGCAGTAGTCGGTCTCGAAGCGTTACAGCGGGCGGGAAAAAAAAATCCCATCTCCATCAAGGGGAAAAAGAAGACGAAAGAAACGAATAACTACACTCCACTTTCCACTCTTAATTAAGGAAAATATAAATGATTATTAAGTAGCCCTTACTTGACTATCGAAGTCAAGCGTAAGGGTGGCCAGCAATGGTACAAGGCAGAAGGGTTCCGAATAGTAGATACTCAAGTCAGATTGAGTGATGGCAAAAGTGTGCTTCACTTCCTTAACAGCTTTATTAGGGCCGACAAAGGAGATGGAGAAGAACACCCCTAAGCAAAACGACTGCAAAAGAAGAAAATCCTTTTTTGTTCTCTCCTTCGAGTTGAAGTGTACAATAAATGCGTGCGCCCCATGGCCAAGCAGCCACCCTGTGTGTGGCTACAACGAGTCTGGCAAACAGGCTTTATAAATTAAAAATGTTAAATTAGTCCAATTAAATAGAATGATGTTTCGCCATCGGGCGAGATTAGATTCAGTAGAAGTAACGGGATTTTTTTTTATCTTCCCCAGGATGTAAACAGAATCACTTGAAGAATCCCAATACCCAGACTCAAACTACTCAACTAAACACCGATCGAGGAGGTACGTTTCCGTCTTTTGTTTCTTCTTCCTATTTCCTTCCATGGCACTGGGGTTTACTTTTCCCATTCTTGACTGCGAAATGGTAAGAGTAAACCGTAGTTGTATCTTGCCCACGAGGGAACAACAACTCTCACCATCTCTCTAGGAATAAGGGTTGCCGCTTTGATAAAATGACAGTAACGGGTCGTGTGATACAACGGCCACTCCAATGGGCTAATTACACGGAATTAAGCATCAACTGAAAGACCTCAGAGCTTGAAGCTTTCTAGCTCTCCCATTCTGAATTAAATTTGGATTCAGATTCAGGATTTCACGATTCTGGCGGGACAACTCTCACTGTTCTACCCATTCCACGAATACTACCACCGCCGCTGCCGCTGCCGCTGCCGCCTGCTACTGTTGTTATCTTAATTTTTTTCCTACTTCACGCGCGCACCCTCTTATTTGAGTGCGGCCCGCAGGCTATAGTACTTTGGCACAAGGATAATGCTAATGTAAGAAAAACGAAAACAATTTCCCAGATTGCTTCCCTAATGGTACCTAGCGTGCTGTTTCTATAGTACAGATTACACTGCCACCACCCACTTGGTCGTTGGTTTGGAATTTTTTTCGCCCCCTCCTTTTTTGGTTGGGCGAAAAAAAAAAAAAAAAAAAAAAAAACGAATCAAATGAGCCGTAGTGGATGCCAATTTCTCTAAGATGTGCGTCCTTCAAGGAACCATAGCGAGAAGTCCAACCCAGCAAACGAGACTAAAGGGGGACAAAAGCAAAGACAAGAAGAAGACTCTGGAAAAAAAAAAAAAAAAACAACAACGATGTCAACCTATCCCGCGGCCATTCGTTTGTTTATATTAAGGACAATGCGACAGATAAAATGCAATCCTTTCTCACAAGCAAGCTATCGCAGATACAATTATTGTAACAGCTAACAGACAGACAAGTCTTGGCCCCGGAAGCACCGAACCGAGACCGAATACGGGATAAAAGAAAAGAAAATAACACCCGAGTAATTATTAAGCTTAATTAGTAATATTCTTGTTTAAACAGTTACACCGGGGGTGGTATCCGTATAGTAGTGGTGTAGGATGATTTCAGAGTCTCGAGAAAATACTGATAATGCCAGCGGCTACTACGGTTGTTGCTGGAATGTCCAAGCCACTTAGAAACGCGCCATATTTGTAGCTGCTAAAGTTGGTGTTTATGCTTCGAATATCCCGCGTCGGGCCGAAATTATTCCGCCCATTTCCTGTTAACGGGGATTTCGCATAAAAAAACGGTTTTTCTTTCCATCACAAATACCCCATAGTCCTTCCACACAGTCACCATTCAATTTTCAGTCACTGTTTAGTCATCCCCCACCGGTTACCACCACCCTCCATAGATACAAATGCAAATGCGAAGATTGTACAATAATTAAAAGCAGAAGCAAGCTGAAATCTCTGCTGCAATTCCTCTCAAGAAAGATGGATTCTTCGATTTTTTCCCTCGCCTTTGTTGTTGCGATTGTTGTAGTTGGTGTTTCCTTGGATTGGAAAGGAAACTTTCGAGTAGAAAAAGTATCTGTTAAAGTGTTTTACTTATGGCAAAGTCATCAAGCACACGCTTGGATGGTGAGTCTTTTCGACGAAGAAGAGTAATGATAGCGGATGATTGATAGTCGCAAATTAAAGAGATTGGCGTGCGATTATGCCTGATGATTAATAAGGGATGCTTTCGAAATTCTAAGGCGATGGAGGAGAGTGTACTGCAAGATGGCTAGATGATGAAGAAGACGTGCAGAAGGTACTAGGTTCCGTCATAAATTGAAAACTTGACAATGTAAGCGAAACTGAATGGTTTGTGTGCTTTTGCAACGAGACTCAAATAACTTTGAATGTTTTTTTCTTCATTGTTTCCATATTCATCAAGGGTGCTTCTGACAGAATGAACTAACGAGACAGTGTGGTTACAGATACGGATATACAATAATTCTTCGTACATGACAAATTTTCCTTACGTGATTCTATTTTTTTTAGTTTTTCGGTGAGTTTTTCTTAATTTTTTTCCAAGTGAGACTTCAGCTGAAGGACGTCACAAAACTTTGAAAATCGCCTCAGAATTGGAGTAGACTCATGAAGATAATTGATTGGGTTTGAATCTGTAAGTAGACTTATGTATATGAGCTCATCTTTCCGAAGTTATATTGACAAAAAAATTCAGTAAAATTTATTTAAAAGGCTACATTTGAATGGTTGTATCGGAAGCCAGGTCATGGAATAACGCTATTGAAATGTTGGCCAAAGCTCTGGAAAAAGATTTTAGTACACGCAGTCACTAAACTAGATACAAGGTGGCGCAATTTGGCTGTAATTTTTTTTTATGAATGAAAAACTTTAGTTCTGCTTTTGGATTATGTTTATTTGATGTCTTCAATTGTTTACCATTGGGTCGAGAAAATGATATCGGCTAAGTGGCCGCCGCCAGAATTGCTGACCATTCGGGTCCGATTTGTGGCATTTTCCATCACTCTTGCCAGAACTTCTGGCCATAGGTCCTCGCATTCTTGACGGGTATTCTCTTTGAAGGCTTCAAGAGTCTGAGGCTTGCTGACATAGACGCGTGACTTTAAAATCGTGATATTAAGCAAACCGGAAATGGAGCTCTCATAATTTCGTGTGTGGCTCTAGTCCCAATTCACCAAATTAAGGAAGGAGAAAGTCGTTGAGCATGGCTCTGTAGCGCTCGCCGTCCACAATAGTCGGTCGGCCCGCGGCGTTTTCGAAAAAATATGGCCCGATGACGCCTCAAGCGTAAACAGCACACCATGTAGTAGCTTTGAATGGGTTTAATGGCTCTTCGTGGGTTATGCGCGGATTTTCGGTGCCCCAGAAGCGTCAATATTGCTTGTTCACATATCCACAGAGATGGAAATGGGCCTCGTCGCTCATGATGATTTTCGATGAAAAGTTGTCTCCCTCGTGGTAGAGATTTAGGATAGCTTGAGCGAAGGTTACACACGCTTGGCGGTCAACAACTAACAGGTAATGCACTGTCTGCACTTTGTAAGGGAACATCTTACAGTCTTTTACCAAAATTCTCCGTTAAGACCGCCGATTGATGTCCAATTGCGTTCCACGCCGTTTGGTCCGTACTCTGTCCTCTGCGACATCTTTAGCCACAGCTCTGATATTCTCAGCAGAAATTTGCGCCGAAATTCACGCTGCGCCAACACACCCCACTGACGAATTATTCCGCGTTCTTGAGGAGTATAACTATTCATGTCTTATTCACGTGCATTTTGTGTTTGTTTACTTTTGCGCCACCTAGTATGTTATAATGGTCTAAGCTACTGAATGCAGGAAACAGACGGTAAATTGAAAACGGCATCGGGTCGTTTGGAAAGAGCTTTTGTATTAGCTTGAATTGAATTGAATGAAAACGGCATTTCAGTGTCTTTGATAGTATTGACAAAACCCCAGGAAAGAGGGTCTTGAAAAGCAAACGTAGTTGGGCTGTGAGAAGGTATTACTACCTCTAGTGTGGACTTTGCCTATTCACCAATTGACCACCAACTAAACTAATCCTGTATTCATCACATCAAACTCATCTACCTGATTTGGCTTTCCTTATTTCAGAAAACGTCTTTGAGACGTTCCCTCGTCAACTAATCTTTGCATTGTATATGTATTTGGGTTGAGCAGATTTTCTATCAGCCTCGGTAAGTGGGTACCATTGCATCGTCTGGTAAGCAATTAAGAAAAGGGTACTACATACCTATACGACATTCTCTCTGATTTTTTGAAAAATGCGTACTTTTGTACGTATGCCTTGCAAATTGTCTAGTGAGTATGTAAGAGAGTGGGTAAATGGAAAACGAAGCAATTTGAAGTTTGGTGTACCTCTAATTTGGAGGGAACCGAAATATCACTATGATGATTGTTATTTTTGTGCAATCAAATTACATGGTGCTAATCGCAAGAAAACGGCCTATTCCGAGCCTGTACCCCACTCAGCAGATATACCATTTCCTACTTTTCAAAATTGGCCAGATCTGTTAGAAACAGAAATGAATACTATTAGCTGCGCCCCACAAGCCAGTATCAGAGCTGAAAATGAAACCGATTTTGAGACAGCATCATCGGAGCCCCTACTTTTCATTCAAGTGCCTTCAAATGATCTGATAAGATACTTAGGCCTTTCAATAGAACGACCAGAACTATTCGCATCCAGACTTAAAGAGGGACGAAAATCACATTTTATCGTAATCGAGAAAAAGGATTTTTCCGTTCTTTAGTTCTGAAAATTACACTGTTTTTGGTAATGATATCGGTGGTCTTTTAACTAAAATCGGACACTTAACTACTACCCTGATGACTGGAGACTCTTTATCGACAGTTCAAAATGAAGTTCGAAGTGTACATAATGGCAATGAACATGGTGCTGTCCCAATTGCTCATCCACGAAACTAAAGAAGGACTATAAAAATGTATCCCTCGTTTTTCAAAAAAAAAAAACTTAAATCAGTGGTTAATATGAGCGGATCAACTTTTTATTGGGACAATAAAACGGCTATACGAAGTTTCCATGCTTCATGGAAGAACGTGACCGCTGGTGTAAAAACGGCTGGCCCGTGAGGGAAACCTTAAGGATTGGGAAACAAAACTTATAACGTATTGTTATAACCCGAGATTTCCCGAAAATCTGGGCTTTTATAGAGAGGAACAAAGAAAGTGATTCCTTCAGGATTTAAGAGTCATGGGATGGGATGAACACATAATGGCTAATGGCTGGAGAATTACTCGAGAGTACTCGTATTTTAAGAACATTTATGGTAGGCAGTCTCAAAATAATTTTTTTTTGTTTTAATATAGAGAGAGTGTGGTAGAAAGTACACAGCTAAGGTACACCAGCTGTCTGATGAGAAAACTTCTTCTGAAGAGGTGTTCTTCCACGCTGGCGAAACAACTGCGTAAATTTTTTCATCAATCCTATTCCTTATGACTCATTCCGAGCAGATAGGAAACAGCATATGTCCAGCCTGTCCCTAAACAAGGCGAATTTTTTTCTCTCTTCTCCTACAGGCCCATTGCACTCACGCCCCTTCTTTCCAAGGTCATGGAAACGCAGACAAATCATCTGCGCATGAAATATTTCGAAACACGAAAACTTCTCAATGACCGGCAGTACCGTTTTCGTAGAAACAGGTCCACTGGTGACTTGATGGCATGTCTCAGCGAAAAGTGGAACCAATGTCTACACCAATCTGGCAAAAGCAAGATAGTTGCAGTGATATTTGTAAGGCATTCCACAGAGTTTGGCATCAGGCTCCTTTGTCGAAAATGCGTGCATTTGAGATCGAAGACTCTCTTCTTCAATGGATTAGAGATTATCTTTCGGAATGTTCAATTCAAGTTATCTTGGATGGCTTCAAGTCTGAAATTCAGAAAATTAAAGCTGGTGTGCCCCAGCGTTCCGTTCTGTCTCCGACGCTCTTTTTAATTTTCGTCAATTATCTCTGGTCTGCTACTTCTAATCTAGCATATTCCTTTTCTGACGACAGTACTCCTTTCTTTTCATATTCTTTCCCGAACTCACGTCCCTACTCTTCGGCTGTAGAATGGGAACGTCAGCGTTCTAACCAATTGGGGAGCTATCAACAGAGTGGAACTCACTGCTTCCAAAATACAGTGGTGTTTGCTGTTGTTAAAGCGAAATCTAAATACCCAGCCAATATCCATGAATGGCATTTGCATTGTCGAAACCGAAAAACTTCCCATTCTCAGTATATGTGTCGATGTAGTCAAAAATTCTGCAAAATGTCTAGGTTTCCTTAAGAGATGTCGGAACTAATTCGCCCCTTAGACCTGGCATTTATCAGCCCAAATTTGGAGTAACTTGCCTAGATCTGGTCAGATGCGCCTAAAACATCTCTTCACCTGCTAGATAGGATTCAAAACCGTGCGATAAAAATCATAGATGACACTAATATCACTCATTCGAGGATACAATCTCGGATCGCCTTCAGAGGGCTCTCAACTTAGATGCTAAATGGTGTACCAAAGTTGGCCTCAAAGTCAGTCCCAAGATTCACTAAGAAGGCGAGGTAGACTCAGGAATGCCACACTCTTCGGTGAAACAATAGAGTTCTCAACGGAAGTCAAAAATGAAAAACTTACGTGAAACACCCCTCCTTCTAAGACTATTGACAAGGCCAGAACTTTACTATAGACCAGCAAAAGTCAAGTCGGAAAAAATTGAGGACTTAATCCCAAAATGATACTGTGGATGTACACGGCAATATCGTGACCTATCATCACCCATGCAACCGCCGTCTGGTAGGATAAGTAATATAAATATAACCTGTACCTGTGAAACAAATGCAATGAAAACCGCACCAACAGCTGCACTTAAAGTTATCCTAAACATCCCATCATTTCATCTAGGACACATGAAAGAAGCAATGGTAAGTTACGTTCATACTGTAATCCTTCATGAATTCAGAAAAAAACGAACTAATTGGAGTACACTCAATAGACAAATGTCTACCACGATATAACTATCGGCAAAACTTTCAGGTTCCATTTCCAGACCGTCTTCACTGTTAACAGGAAAAACCAAAATTTGCCAAGGACTCACATGTATGGTACACAGACGGATCCACAACAAATGAAGGAATTGGAGCCGGAGTATACGGTCCTCGCACTAAAACATCCCTTCATACCAGTATGGATACAAGCAGCTCCGTATTTCAGGTTGAAATCCATGCAATAGAGCTTTGCATTCGAGAGAATCTACACAGATATATAACAAACAAAAACATTTACATTCTCTCGGATAGAGTCTGGGATTGCCTTCAACTACTATAACTGCTGGTCACCACAAATAAAGTCCATCTGATTTGGGTGCCAGGACATAGTAGATATGAAGGCAATGAAAAATCAGACGAAGTAAGTACAAGCCAGCTTCGACTGATCACAGGTTTCTCACAGGGCTCTGCCGTGTGAAAAAATACCTGATCATCATGGACAAAATAATACATGCAGACTGTAAAAAGACGACGTAGAAACAGCAGAACACATACTAGGTGACTGCAATGGTTTAATCAAAACACGTCAACCTTACCTAAGTAAATTCAATCTAGAACAAACAAACCTTTCTCACAAATTGCGGCATCACAGATGAGCTCTAAGTGGAAGACATCACAATAGGCACAACTGTGGCCGCAGTGATCTGGGATTTATTATGCACAACAATTTTATCTAATCTAATATCACTCAGACAATGGAAACTTTCCAACATCAATGCGATTTAATGTCTCGGGTTTCTCTCTGTTCTATAGCTATTGCCACCCAAGCATTCCGCGCCTTCAAACTTTTAGTTCTAACACCCGTCTCACTACGAATGCTCATCAGTACACCCTCAAGCCCACTTTCGGACGTACTCTAAAATATCTTGATTCGTTCCTAAGCCGTACAACTCGCTTATGGAATGCTCAGCCAATCTCTCTATTTCCTAGTCGTTATAACTTGCAAACATTTAAAACCGATGTGCATCGGTACCTCACTTGAGCGCGCGCTAATTATAAAAAAAAAAAACAAAAACTGATTAATATGGATAGATCAGGCAGAGATGCTTCCAGTACAGTCCGAAAGATCTTTGAATCCAGCCCAGTGGGATAACGTAGTATAGAAAAACCCTATTTAAGGTGGCACAGAACGTACCTGGATTTTTAACGTAAACCTCCTGCCGTAAGGCTTAATGTTTACGAGGTGCCCATACACCCATAGGGAGCAAGGATACGCCTTGCCATCGCTAAATACTCGCTTTATATTATTTAATACTTCGCTTATATTTTATACCAATTCGGAACTGTGTTGGAGGCACAAGTTCCACCCTTGGTATGAGTCGAGGCCTACCCAAAACCTCTTGCTGCTCTTAGGGTCGCAGCACCCAGTACTTCATTTGCAACTCTACAATGGGCTAAACCAAAAAGGACACCCGTACCCGCGATTTGGGTTTAAACCACAGCCACCATGACGCTCCCACAAGGGGGCCTACCTCTAACAAGTCAGGCCCGGACCGAAATCCGGGGGGCTCCTGACTCCCATGGTACCGTGATTTAAGTCCTGGTATGGACTACCGGTGGTCAAGCCTACCAACAAGACCTATGACCGGCAACTTGTAACTGGTCAAATCGTATCATCCATTCATGCAATAAAATCTGGATGTTTTCGATAAGACCAGTTATAGAATAATCTACCCCCGCTTTTTATTAGACAACGTCATTGATGGGCGAAGCCTTGATAATTGGGCGGGGGCCCTTAAGGTGGCACAAACAGTTGGAAGGGAACGTTAACCAACTCGGTGTGCCTAACTAGTGAGGGACCGAGTTGACTGGAGAGTCATGTTGATTAGGGCCGCCACGACCATCATTAGTTTTTAGTTTTTTAGTTTTATATGCATTTTATTATCTTAATCATTAACCCTTACATACTAACAAAAAATGCTTAAATGCTAGCTTAAAATTACTTAACAATCTTATATTAACTTATTGGCCCCACACAGGCACTCTAAGCTACTCTAAATTCTTATATCTATGTCTTTCGACTTTGTTTACATTTTACTTAGGAATAATTATTTTCTATACTTAAGGCTAAGAAAAAATTGTTAACAAAAACTTAGCATATGGACTTAATTTTTTATAAAACTTAATATCTAACTTAAAATAAACCTTAGTCTACCTAACCTACAACCACGACCATCATTATTACCATTTGCATGCACATCGACCTGGAGGGTTGTCCTGGCATATTTATTTATGTGCTGTCCTTAAAAATGTATGTAAAAACGCTTGTCCCTTCTAAGGCAATTTCTAACATTGAAATGATCCTGTGGTGCATTAACATCTAGGGAAACTATCCAAAATTTGTGTGCGTGTACGGGTTTCCACGTGTAGAGATTATCGCTAAAGCAAACGGGAAGTTCAAACGTACACGCATACCTGCGCAACGTGGATGAAAGTAGAATAGTGCGAAAGAACAGCATCAAGAAAGTGAACGTTTTGTGGATACACAATACCTCCGTCACATCTGCTGCACAACGGAGGAGCGTTCCCGGAGTGAAAATAAATATTCGTGTCAGTGCTGAATGATTTGCGGGAGCGAGCAGTATAATGCTTTTCAGAAACAGACAATGTACGCATCGCAAGCTGGGACGTTGGTACAATGATGATCAAAAGTTTCGGCAATATCTAATACAGGGTCTGTTACATGAATTTGCAAACGATATCGTACGAAACGTATTATTTTAGAACGAAACAAACTAAGACTGGAGTAGCTAGCATTTTGATAGCTGAACTCGTATATAAGACCGCAAGTGACGGACTAATGAAATTAATAACCGAACACGATTTTAAGGAGCTTTTAAATGGAATATCAAGGAAGGAAATGGTATTCACCGGTTGGGATTGACAGAACCCGTCTATGAATTGAACTCCAAAGACGAAGAATACGAAGAAATTCAGCTATTCGCCAGCTTCAAGTAAACCCTTGTAAATCACACGGTCTTACTAAACTAAATGCGCTTATTTAGATTATAGATATTATAGAAATAGAATTATAGAAATAGATTACCACCCATGCCGGAATAACTTGAAACAGCGAGTAAACGATTTTAAAGTGATCTTGACCGAACAACTAGCAAGTCAGCCCGACGTTTGCTGACAGAATTTTTCGTGAAGAAATCCGAAAAACGAGCACAACCCAAACAAGGAAGAAAGTCTGCCCTTGGTGCTAAATTTGCGAGGGCGGCTCCAAAATTCGATAAACCAAGAATAGTAAACAAGTGCGTACAGTACTTGTGTTTAAAAAGTAAAACTAGTGCAAGACCTCTGTTCGGTGTTTCCAAAGGCCGGCTGTATATGTATAAATAAAGAAACGCGTGTAAGTCGACTGTTGAGACGAAAATGACGGTAATGAACAAAATGCAAGCCACTGAAAAGTAGAATAAGCACAGCTGAGATAGCGTAACTAATCAAGTGCGTCTTGAGTTAGACTAGGAACACTTCTAAAATGGGCGAAAAAGTGTTATTTAGAGGATGTGCGATAGTAGTAGAGCCATTGTACCAAGATTTAGAAGTGGTATCCTCAAAATCTACTAGGTGGCGCAAAAGTCATCACCCTGTCGGAAGGTGCTATAATTTTTGCAAATGGCAGCAAATGGCAGTTCTACTTTGACATTTGTAAAGTACACAGATACAAAATATACAGATAAGACTCCTAAAGAACGTGGAGTAATTGTTGCGATTTTTTTGCGGAATAATTCATCAATGGTGTTGGCGCAGCGTGAATTTTGGCGCAGATTTCCAGGTCGTCCGACCACACGAAGTTGAACCACTAGCCTAGAAGAGTATGGGACAACACGAGATGCTGCCAGATCTAGACGGTCCCGGAGCAGCCGATCTGCTGAGAATATCGCAGCAGTAGTTGGAGATGTCGCAAAGGATCCCAGAGTATCGGCCAGACGACATGCGACGCAATTGGGCATCAATCGGCGGTCTTTACAGAGAATTTTTGTAAAAGACTGTAAGATATTCCCGTACAAGTACAGAGCCATTAGCAGTTGACCGCAAAGCGCGTGTAATCTACCCTCAAGCCATCCTGAATCTCGACCACGAGGGTCGTAATGTGGATAAGTAAAAAAGCTAAATTATCGCTTCTTGGGCACCGGACATCTACGTACAACTCACGAAGGGCCATTACACTCGCTCAAAGTTACTGCATGGTTTGCTGTTTACGCAGGAGGCGTCATCGGGCCAAAGGACTACAGTGGACGGAGAGCGCTACAGAGCCATGCTCAACGACTTTATCCTTCCCCAATTGGATGAATTGGGACTGGAGAACATGTGGTTCCAACTGGATGGAGCAACGGCACATACTGTACGAGCCACAACCCAAATTATGAGTGCTGCTTTTCCGGTTCGCCTAATCTATCGTTTTGACGATTTGCACTGGCCGGCAAGATCGCCTGAATTAACCGTTCCAGACTTCTTTTTTGTGGAGTTTTTTGAAGTCACGAGTTTATGTCAATAAGCTTTAGACTCTTAAAGCCCTCAAAGAGAATATCTGTCGAGAATGCGTGGACCTATCGCCGGAAATTCTGGCGAGAGTGATGGAAAATGCCCGAGTGGTCATCATTTCGGGCGGCGCCGCAGCGGCCACACAACTGATATCATTTTCTCGACAGAATGGATAAAAACTACAGCCAAAGAACATCGTGTGAAAACTTTTGCGCCAGCTAGTATGTACTTAAATAAGGGTGAAGGTAAATTGACCTATACGAAACATGCAAATACAAGCATACCATATGCCGTACAAACGTCATGTGGCAGTTTACCTTCACCTTCGAATCGAGTTTGATGACTGCATTTCGACAAGGAAGTTGTTGCCCGTGATTTCCCACAATCAAAAAGTGTCTCCAAATTTTTCTGAAATACGTAGAGGGCCCGGATAAAAGCGTCCTAAAAAGAATTGTTTCCGACTTCTGGAAACCGATCGCAATATCGTTTACACGATACAATGAAGTCACGCTGTAAGGGCATTTTAATGATCCCGATCTTCGGCGTGGCAGAGTGGGGTCACAAGATCGCTTGTGTACAAGTTGTGTTGTTGAATTTCCTAATCCTTGTGGCACACAGTTTTTAATTTCAAATATTCCATCAAAAGTCACGTTGAGCACACGTTGGTGAGCACATGAAAAACAATGCAGCAAAAAAGCTTGCTGCATTGACAATTTCTCCAGGATCTATACCTGCTCTTTGCAATATTTGTTCATTGTTCGTCGTTCGGGCGACAAAAACACAAAGCCCAGTAATTTTGTTTTATTTTCATTTTGAGATTTTTGATAGACGACTTCATTGTTACGATCTCTGAGTTATACTCCTCAACAAACCGTCCTTATAAGGTCTTTTATCTCGAAACTAGTCGACTGTCTGTCAATTAATGGATATTTATTGTCATCTCATATCGGCATGTCGTTCTGTCCGCCGTCCATTCTATGGCCTCATTCCATAATTGAATGGATACCTTTAAGTTTCTTACATCATCTGGCAATCGATTTATTCCTAAGTCAAAGATTTGGACTGGTATTCGATATCAGGATGCTATAAAGGCTGGGTGTTCGGAATATAGTTACTACATATATACTTAGAAAGCGCTAAAGTCGGGGCAGGACCTGGATATCAACTAATAAAATAGGTCTCTCCAGTTAGAGCGGTATCTGGCTACCCGCCTCCAGTGGCGCACTCTAAGTTGATTGAGAGTCATTTATTCGCATTACATGTCCCTGCCCTGTGTTTGATTTCTAATGAGATGTTTTCGGCTTTCTGTTAAGACATTGTGTCCGATTCGTCGATGTTGCGTGTTCCTTCTTGTTGACAGCGTATATTTGGCTTTGTCCTAATTCACGACTAAACCCACTTTTGCTGCTTCTGTACCAATAATTGAAAACGCACCAGTGACGGCTCCCTGAGTTCTGCCAATGATGCTAATGTCAGCAAGCACTTTCACAGAAAGTTGGAAAATTCTACGTCTGGTGTTGACTTGCGGGTTCATCACAATTTTTTTCCAGTACGTTGTTGAAAAAGTTACATGACAGCGCATCACTTTGCCTAAATTCTTTCTTTATATCAAAGGTCACGAAAAGATTATTTCCGACCTTTCTCCTTTTTTGAATCCTGAAAATGTGCTAAGCTTCCATTTTTCAGGCATATTTTCTGCCGCCCAAATGTTCGAAATGAGGTGCTACATGCTCTGTATCAAGTCATCTCCCGCTGCCTTAAATAACTCACCAGATGGGGTATGGTTATCCTCACTTCATTTTGGTCGGGTGGACGAATCTCTTGACTTTCATCCTGCTGGTTGAATGTTTCATTTATTCATTCATTGTCCCCGCAGTTTAACCATATTCTCTGTTGCGACTATGACTCTATGTTGAATTGTTCACCTCTACAGGCCTCTGTTCGGGTACTGATGCCCCATATATTCTTTTTAATTTTTAATTTTACTTCCGATCTTAGTTTCTGGAGGTGAGTTGTTTCCCTAAGTCTCCTTGTCCTCGTACTCAGAGTATGCGCATATCTTAAATGCCACCGTAAATATATCCGGTGATCGAGAGACCGCCTGGTTAAGTCAAACTTAGAGATGTCGGAAACATGTTGCTGCTAATGGGCGTTTGTTTCCGTTGCACAGCCGATCTTTTATTACCAATTTCTGGAGGTGTGATAGTGTAGAAAATGTTTTCACACAGTTGGCCCAAACGTAATCCTCCATCCAAATTTGGAGTTATAGTCGGCAAGGATTCATCACTTGCTGTTCTTCTTTTTTTTTTTTTTTTTTTTAATTCAAGCAACATTAACAGATGATATAGGATAATGCGGTTTGACATATCCTTGAATTAAGCCACCAACTAACATATAAAGCTCTTTACAGATAAATGTCCGATGTTGGAATTTTGTTGTAGCTTTACTGAAGAGATCCATCATGAAGGCATATCATAGACACACAGGTATGTATGTTTGTAGTCACTTTCATGGAAAAAGCTATTAGCGACGTTCTAATTAGTTTGAAATACCTTAGCGCAACCATCGTCATCTGAAATAACTCGCAGGGTGCTTAAAAGTTTGAAATAAGGAAAAAATTTTATTTGAAATGGGACATGCACTTCAACGAGAGCAACAGCAGCTTAACCGTACCAGCCAAAGGAAAACAATTTTTGGAACAAATCATTCGCCTCATAAACTTCACCGAAACACCGCTCGTAATCGTAACCCAACTGATGGCGACGTTATAGCAATCCACTCCACAGCAAATGCCTCTCATTATATTCCTGGGTGTCCAAAACCTAGCATATACCATGAACCCAACACGTACACGTATATATGTATATAAAACTGAGTGCATTGCCGTCTAGAAATATGTTTGCATTTGGAAAGTTATTAGCACGGAAAAGCGTGCAAAAATAATGACCACACAAAGTTCCTCGTCATGGCCGCTAGCTTCGGCAGGACTTGTCGTCCTCCTTCCTAGACAAACGGAAAAGTAGAATATGCCTGCAAGCGTTTTACGAGTCCCAAGTAGCAGGAAACTTTTCCCTCCATCAATCCATCCATCCGTTCATAGTCGTACTTGTCGTCTGGATGGTCTTAAACTCCGACACACATGTCCTCGCTAGCTTAAAGGCGTTGTCATCAGTGAAGCCATTCATAAGTGACTTGAACGTAGGGACCTTCTGATGGTTTTTTTTTTTCTTTTTTCCTTTTTTCATCTTTCTCGGGTTCTACAGGGTTATACGTATTCTTCAACAGTTTTTGGGGGGGATAAAAAGAATAAAATTAAAAAAAAAAAAAAAAAACCCTTGCCCAAAGTAAATGGGGGTATGGAAGTTTTCAAGTCAAGTGGACATTACCCTGAATATAAAAGTGATGTCCTCCGGGGAGCGGTTGCACTTGAGATTGGAAAATAATGGCGTGGAACACCAAAATATTACCACAACTGCAGTAAGCCGCAATTAAAGTCTTTTGGACCGTGGAATTGTGTTGTCTTAAGCCGTTTGCCTTTAATTTTTTTTTTGTGGCAAAAAGAAAAAGATGAAAACAGGCGAATGAATGGGCACACAAACTCCTCATTGACTTGATCATCGTCATTTGGTATTCATTGCAAATTGAAAAAAAACTGCATCAACCCCTTAGGTTGAGGACGAGACAGAGGGAATAATAAATTTTCCCCAGCATACATTATCCTCGTAAACTTCACTTAAACACTTACGAGCGAAGGGGTCTTGTACATGCTCAGTGATTGAACAGTGGAAAATGGGAACTGTTGGCAGGGAACTGGGAACTAGGATCTGTGAAGTTAATATATGACTAGGGAATTCGGAACACGAAAGAAATTCCAAAAAAAAAATAAAAATGAATGCAAAGATGAAAGGATACTCCAAGCAGACTAGCTCAAAAATAAATGGAGCAGGACACCAATGATGACGACATATCTCTATGTTAGTACAGCGGCAACCTTTTCTTATTTTTTTTCTCATTGATCACCCTAAATTCTTTTGCTCATTAACAAAACTCTATTAACCAATGGAGAGGGATGAAGGACAGTATAATAGAAAATTTCTTGTATGTACTCGTGCAATACATTAGAGAAGGAAAAAGAAAAAATTATCTCCTGCATTTACTGCAAATTACTGCACTTATCCGGACATTTCCTGTCATCCTTTGATAAAAGTTCATTGCTAACCTTCTCTAAATTGGATTTCCTGTCCCGTAGCATCGACAAATCCCATTAAAATTCCTTTGTATCGGCAACAAAACAGATTTAGATACAAATCCATCAGAATATACTGTCAACGGTCAGCATCGACAATACAGGGGAGACTCTGACTTTGATTCAGACTCTGACTTTGTGTAGACAACTCCACGATGGCGTTCGCCCATCTATCATCTATGCAGTCATTCTATCTGATAGTCTGATAGGTGAATCAGACAACTTATGGCCATAAATAAATGAACAAGCCACTTGGACGGGGTTAGTCTCCTACACATCCGCAATTTTCAAACAACCAAGAGGGACTGAGTGATGTGATGAATACCGACAAAAGGGCTGCAGGTTTTTGAACTCATTTTACCCCATTAGAATTGCCATTTCCATGGCAGACATACTCGTACGTAGATATACTTTGCCAAAACCAACACACAGATCCAGATACGGGTAAACTATTCGCACTAGTTGTGCACACTAACAAAAGCCCTGACAATAATGGCTCTATGCTCAATGATTTAATCGTTTCGCTTCATTGAATCTGATTCAGTTATAAATGCGGAAATCAAATTGAATCGAACAAAACATGGGAAATTGCTGTAACGAAAACACAACAAGGACATGACAACATGCGATTTTACACGCCTCGCACACTTACCTCGGTTAAGGGAGGAGGACGGACGGCCTAGCATGGGCATCTCCAGGGACCAAGCAACCAAATTGACGGAGGGCTGACAACAATTTCGAGGTAAATTTTGGCAACCACATTTAAGTGTATTATCGGGGAGTTTTGGATGCAACATTGACAAGGAGTTTGCAGATTTGAATTCGACAGAAATCAATTGGAAGCTGCGGTAACAGAATAGGATGGCTGCAGTTTTATTCAAGGACAAGAGGCAGAGAATTACTGGGAAGGCACAAGTTAGCCATTGCGAATAAATCGTTGATTTATTCGTATTGTGAGTAAACGGTGGGAATTGTTGCTATCAATGTTTGAGAAGGATGAAGGAAGGGATTACCTGTTGGGAATATCTTATGTGAGGAGAACTTATGGCTTGGAATTGATTGTATTTAATACTCGTACACAGTTTTTATAAGATTTACAAAAATTAACTTGGCTATAAAAGCTAAATTAATTAAAACATGCCACAAGAGTATTAGTTTTCTGACATTCGACAATAAATACTCGCACCTTATGGGCAATGACTAACTACAAGGTTGCGCAGAATTGTTTTTGAATTACTTTTTTACTAAATAAAAAAAATGATTTTGAGTAGTGGAAATCTTTATTTGGACCTTTACAATTGTTTTTGTTAAGTGGAAAAGATGATATCCGCCAAGTGGCTGCCGACAGTGAATTCTTGCCGAATATTCTTCTGATTCTTGTTGGCATAAACCCGCGACTTCAAGTAGCCCCCAAGGAAGAAGTCTGGGATGGTTAAATCGGGCGATATTGCTAGCCATGCCAAATTGCCAAAACGGGAAATTACGCGACCAGGAAAAGCCTTGTTGTTGAGATTGAGAATGGCTTTATAGTAATTCACACGCAACTGACGGTCAGAAGGCATTAACTGATGCACTGTTTGCACCTTGTACGGGAACATAGTCGCTGTAGAATCCGCCTGGTGATTGCCAATTGCGTGGCCCGTAGTCTGGCTGATGTTTCTTCGTTCTCAGCCACATCGGCAGCCACAGCCGCGATATTTTCGGCCGAACGAACAGTACAGTGGCGGCCACGCCCTGCGTGGTCTTCTGTGATTCCACTCTGTTCGAGTTGAGTGGCTTAGCGCCAGAGTGTTTGCCCAGTTGACGCGACACGATTAGGAAATCGACGTCGAAATTCACGACGTCGCTAACACCACCGACCGATTAATGGTCAAAAACATCGACGCAATTATTCCACGCTGCGGAGTATAGCGCTCCATTGCTTGCCTGTGTGTATACTGCAGTTGTCTAGTATATAAATGTCAAATATGATTGACATACGGCTCCATTTCCAAAAATTATACCATCTTCCAATGGGGTGGTTCATTTTGCGCCACCTTGTACTTCCTTGAGCATTTTTTGCCATCCAATTCACCCTTGCAAATGATTAGAAGGAAGGTTTAAATTAAGAGCAAGTTAGTAGCCAACAAGAAAGTATCGAATAAGGATGCCAGTAATCAACTGGCTTAACAATATGATGTACTTCTTCCATTCAGAGTGCAAACTGTATGAATAACTTCCTCTCATCGACGTTTTGAGCTTACAGCTATCTCGTACAAGAGGATGATAACTATACACAATATTTTCTTTTCACCAGTATCCAGTGTACAAACTCAGATTAATTTTTTTTTGTAACGACAGTTACCGTGCGACCAAAATCCATTTAGAGCTTTATATTCTTGATCAGGCAATTTTATGTACGCGTAATATGTAAGCCGAAATCGTGCTGAATTTTGTCTGTTCGCATGATCGCGTAAGGAAATTCTAGATCTCGAACTTCTTGAAAATAGTCGTTGTATAATAAATTAATTTAAATGCAAAATGTATTTAGTTGAGAAAGCAAGAGTTGAATGGTCACACCATTTTACGCTTCGTAGGTTCGGTGTATGGGCCGAAAACCTGATTCAGATTGATCCTAATATTCAACGCAAAATTTTATTCTCCTATGAGGCCCATTTTTGGTTAAATGGATATGTAAACAAACAAAATTGCCGAATTTCGAGTGGAGAAAACCAAGAGCCTTTGTCGAGACTCCCTTACAACCATTAAAACTCACTGTTTGTTGTGCTTTATGGGCTGGTGGAATCATCGGCCATATTTCTTTAAGGACGATGTCGGTCAGAATGTTATCGTCAATGGAGAGAGCTATAGAAATATGATTTCTGGCTTCTTCGTTCCTCAGCTGAATGGCATTGATGTGACAGAGCTTTGGTTTCAACTAGATGACGCAACATGCCACACGACGCGATATCAATTTATTGCGGGAAACATTTCCTGAGCGCATAATTTCGCGTAATGGACCTGTGAACTGGCCTCCACGATCCTGTGACCTCACACCTTTAGATTACTTTTTGATGTTTGGAAAAACTCAAAGAAAGAGCAGCGTAATAAGGATATTTGGTTTTTTTTTTTATGAATAGGTCGGTCTTGCGGACATGGAGAGTATTCCTAGAGTGCTTCGAATTTATGAGAGCTCTCCCAATTGGAACGTAGTTGTCGAAATATGAAAAAAATCCAGAAGGACAAGGAACAGTGGTTGTATAAGGAGATTCAGTTGCCGGTTGATTTCTACAACGAAGTTCCAACATCAAGTACGAAACCGCATCGTGGACGATAAAACGTACAAAACGAAAAATACATGAACTTGTAAGCACTGGAACGTCAAGCGAAATTGCTGCTGCGGCAGAAGTGACTTTGCGATCGACTGGTAAAAGGGATGCAGCAAATCTGATTAAAGAGCTTGTTCTTAGTTGTCCTGCAAGGGCTACCAAATTAAAAGTGGCTAGATTATCTCAGGATGAGTCCATTAAAATTAAGTAATTTTCAGTAGAAAAATATGCACCAGCAGCTTAAAACTATGAATGTAAATGTATACCCGGCTTACTATTTAGCTTAAGAGGCAAAGAAAGCATGCTACCCTGAAGAAGAAGCATTTAATGTGACTGATGTTTCTGCTCAAGTAAGATTGCAAGCTTTGCTAGATATAACAGTAAAACGCTTTATAAAAGCAAAAGCATATCTAAACATCTAACATCATTAGGTTCAAATGTTTTATGCTTGCGTCTTATGGTATATCGAAATGGGGTTGTGTTGGTAGCTCAGCACAATTCGTTATAAGATTAGCATGGATGATGCAGAATGCAGTGACGAGAATTTATTATCTGGAACTTTCGCCCCACTTCGTTTAGTTGATGATATTTTTCGAAGAATCTTATGGCAAAACCCAAGGCTGAACTAGGTACTGCAGGCTTGTGAGATTTATTTTTAAAGAAGAAAACAGGACACTCATCAGCACCGAACAGTAAAAAATGCAGGATCAAATAGATAGACTAAAGCCAATAAATATAGTTTTAAACAACAACTAAACGCTTCTTCTTTTTACTATGGTAGACGGAAAGGTGGGTAATGCCTTATCACAATATGATTCCTCCAAAAAATGCTATATTTGCGCAACTCCTAAGGAAACTAACAGCAAGAGCATTGTCATAAAGCAACCAGATGAAAAAATGTTCAACTTGGATAAGAGCATTTGAGTGTTTATTACATATTTCTTACAAGTTAAAAATAAAGAAGTGGCAAGCTAGATCGTAAGAAGAAAAAAATTAGTTGCAAACAGGAAAAAAATTATAGAATCAAGTTTTCGGAAACAATTGTGACTTTTAGTAGACATGCGAAAACAAATATGTAGCTGAGAATATCAATGATGGTAACACTACTCGCAAATTTTTTAGAAACGCTGAAATTAGCGCATAAATAACGAGTCTTAATGTTGGTCTCATAAAACGTTTCCGAATTTTACTACAATAGCAGTAATATTATGTCATCATGAAATTGATTGCGACAAGTTTGGAACTTATGCGAATGGAACAAAGAACTTATATCGTCGACATTATGCCTGGTACCATATGCCTGCAAGCGTACAAAAGCTTCTTATGCATTCAAAAGATATAATTCAAGCTTGCATATTGCCACTCAGACAGTTGTCCGAAGATCCTCAAGAAACAAGCAATAGAGAATATAGACGATTCCGGGAGCACTTCAGTCGAAAGTCTTCAAGAATAAATTCGAATAGAGATGTTCTAACCAGATTTTTTCTTTCCTCGGATTCGAATGCTGCATAGAAATAGAAATGCACTCCCTAAGGAAGTACTCTTCTTTCCCTGTCAAAAACTCCCGAGCAAGAACTTCTAAATACAGACAGTTCAGATGAAGAAGAATTTGAATTTGATTAGTTTATGAAAAGCAATGTACCTATAAAAAGCTTTGGAAAAGCTTTGGAAAAGCTTTTTATAGGTACATTTACAAATTTTTGAAAAAGTTAATGTAAATGTAAAAGAAAATAACACAAATACCTACGTGAAGATTTCAGCGAAATCGTTCTTTGAGATAATGGATGCAAGTATCATATTATGTTCCAAATTATTAAGTAAATAAAATAGTAAACTCTAAAAACCTTGCAGAGATACATATATAACTCAATTAAAATGATAAATATATAAAAAATTATTTACAAGCGCCAAATGAATAAAGTTCCGCCAGATATATAAAATAACACACTGTGCGCCGGCAGCACACCTCCTCAAAGTCATAGGATGCGAATGTAATCCCAGAACAAAGAAGGTTCATAATGCTAACAAGAATTTTCCAGGCGTCGCTGGAGAAATGCAGGATAAGTCTTAGTCAATCTAATCCAAAGATGTTCAGCGTGAAGGTAAGAAGCCTTCAGCAAATGTTTGAGGATATATCAAACACATTTCGAAAGCTAGAGGACAGCGCATCAGAAAGCGATATCGAATTGTGTTTTAACCTACAGGAGCAACCGGATTCAAAGTTGATAGAGATGCCTATAGATATAAGTTCATCGACAAGCAATCCAATTGCAAGAGGTACAATAGTAAACCATCCGAAAATTAAGCTTCCAAAATTCGATGGAAGTTGTATTAATTGGCTTCAAAATCATGATCTTTTCAAACAATTTAACCAGGATCAAACAATATCTAATGATCTAAACTATGTATATTCTCTGAGAGCAAACGTAGTAGGAGCGGCGCACAACATCATTCAGCCAACCGACGATAACTATAAGGCAGCTTGGATACGATGGTAGCCCCAGAAGTACTCGACTTAACAAGGAAAACAATGTTTATTTTTCTACGTAGTCTCCTTTTAATTCACTACACTTTTCCCAGCGATGTTCAATAGCTTCGATACCCTGTTTATAGCGAGAATCGTCGAGCTCCTTAAAATACCCATCAACCGCAGCTCCACCTTTTTACTGTTGGCAAACCACCGAGCCATTTTTTGAAATTCGGAAAGGGATAATAATCCGAGGGGGCTAAATTCGGCGAATAGGGTGCATGAGCAATTCGAACTTCGACTCATCGATTTTGGCCATCGCGATGACGGATCAGTAAACTGGCTCATTGTTTTAATGACATAACCAATTGGAGAACTATCAGCCGAGTGGAATTTAATGCTTCCAAAACTCAATGCTGCCTGCTGTCGTTAAAGCGAAATTCAAATACCCAGCCCTTATCCATGAATGGCATTTGCATCGTCGAAACCGATAAACTTTCCATTCTCGGTATGTGTGTTAGTGACAACTTACGTTGGAATGACCAATTATTCGATGTCGCCAAAAATGCAGTGAAATGTCTAGATTTCCTTAAGTGATGTAAGAAATATTTTACCCCCTCTGATTTGGCCACAATATATAAGGCTTTCATCCGTCGAAAATTGGAGTACAATGCCCACATCTAGTCAGGTGCTCCTAAAACATCTCTGCACCTGCTAGATAGGATTCAAAACCGTGCGACAAATCTCATTGGTGATACTACACCCTGAATGAATCGAACTACAACCAACTTCAGGCTGCTATAATTTCCAAACCGTTTGTTACGAATTCTGTTTTCTTACAAAAGCAGCACATTTGTAGAGTTGTACGAATCCAGTTGAAAAGTGCTACTCACTAAAGAAATACATTTTTTAATAAGAAAACCCTGTCATAGTTATTGTTTAGACACTTAATTTTTCCTCTCGTTTTATTCTGTAAAATCTCGCGATACTATGTATTGGGTAAATAACTTTGAACGTTTATTTAAGAAAAACATGTACAATAGTATTATTCAAAGTATTGCCCATCTGAAGCTATGACTTTTTCCAATTTTTCTGGCAATTTGTGGATCCCATCCCAAAAGAACTGCGCCGGCTTGGCAGCCAAGAATGAATCAAGCCAATTTTTGATATTCTGCTCTGATGTGAACCGTATTTCAGTGAAGGCGTTCTACATCGACCAGAACAAATGGTAGTCGGAAGGGGCAAGGTCTGGGCTATAAGGCGGGTGGGGTAAGACTTCCCATCCACTGTTTTCCAAATAGTTCTTAACCGAAATAGCAACGTGGGGCCGAGCGTTGTCATGATGGAAAATTATTGCCTCGTGTCTGGTCGAATATTCCGGGCGTTTTTCGGCCACTGCTCTCTTCAAACGGATTAATTGTGTTCGGTAGCGTTGTCCATTGATGGTTTCACTCGGTTTTAGCAGCTCATAATACAGCACACCCATCTGATCCCACCAAATACAGAGCATTACCTTCGCGCCATGGATATTCGGCTTTACCGTTGATTTGGCTGGTTGGCCGGTTTTCACATATGATTTTTTGCACTTGGGATTGTCGTACTGGATCCATTTTTCATCACCAGTAACAATCCGATGCAAAAATGACTTAGCAGCATTTCCGACATGACTTTCGGCAGCAGTTTTCTTCATATTAAAGTAATGAAGAAGAACTCCCCGCAAAAACACTTTTTCAGGCACAAAGTTCGACATATTTGAGTGTAAAAAAATTATTGTTGTTTACGCTTCAAATGAATGACCTATATTGAAATGACGCACATTGACAGTAGCTTTCCAACGCATGTTCCAATGGAATAATAACAATACAATAATACAAGCTACGCCATCCCTTAGCAAACCGCACGAAATAAGTTATAGACCCAATACTACGCATTTTGTACCACTTTTTGCGGTTTTTTCATAGATGACCTAAAACTATATAAGGGTCTACTTGGTTAATTTTTTGTCATTAATTTTTTTTTTGCCTCTACTGGTGCATACATGGGATTCTTCAAATTTTTAAAATTGGTTAACAAAAATAAAATTTTTTGTATTGGATATCTAGTTTTTGTTTGTTTCCTTTTTTATTGGCTGCATTTCATTGCAACTATTATTCTAATAAAACAATTAGGATACAACCCCGTTCATGACAATGAGCTTGACAGTGAGCTCAAATTTTGACACATGACCGATAATTTTATTATTTACAAGCCTTTTAAGCGATTTGTGTTTCAGTTGTGTTAAAAAATTTTTATCCGCGATGGAATTCAAACGTGATACTTGGCTGGAAAACCACAAGTAGCTATCGTTAGAGCCCTCCAGCACCTCAACGTGAATAAATCATTTGTGTCTCGAACCATAGCTCGTTCGAAGTTCCAAAAAGCACACGATCTTACACCGCAATAGAACAAAGTTAGAGTCGATAGAGCGAAGGAGTTGCTATGCTTGCACGAAAGTGGTGAGTTGGCGAGAGGTCCTTCGAAAATGTACACCTTCGGACGGACATCAGAAAGCAGGCAGCACCGATGGTGATTGTTTGGGCCGCCATAACCGCCGATGGTCGCTCTCCGCTCGTATTTTTGGGCCGTGGCGTCAAAATTAATGTGATCGTATACCGTGAAACTGCCTTAGAGGCAGTATTGAAGCCCTGGGCAAATATACTTTCGGTCGGAGACCGTGCACATTTCAACAAGACTCGGCACCGTCTCACACGGCGCGCGTCAACCAAGATTGGTTAAAAAACAATGTTCCACACTTCATTTCTTCGACACAATGGATTACAAAATTCTTCGGATGCAAATATGTTGGAGTTCTCTGTCTGGGGTATTTTGAAGGCGAAGGTTGGCACTAAAAAATTACAAAGTATGGACCACCTCAAACAAGCGCTTCGCCGGGAATGGGCCAAAATACCGCAGAGCCACTTGCGTGCAGCGTGCGATACTTTCTTCGGCCGTCTCAAGGCCATTATTCGCGACAAAGGTGGACATATTGAAAACTTCTGATACAGTTTGAAAATTGATGTATTTTCCAACATTTTTTTCTTTGGCACAATAAAATGTATCAAAAAACAAAAACATTATAGCATTTTAAAAAGTTATAGTTCAAGCAAGTCACCCTGTAATATCAGTCAATCAATTGACACCCTCGAACATCGACGTAATGCCTCCTGTCTCACTTTGTTTTATCGCTATTTCTACCACCAGTGCTCCATTGAAATCGCCAGTAGCATTCCGCCCATTCAAATTTTCAACCGTAACTCCCGTCTCGCTATGAATGCTCATCAGTATACCCTCAAGCCCATTTTCGGACGTACTCAAAAATATTGTGATTCTTTCCTAAGCCGTACAACTCGCTTGTGGGATGCCCTGCCGATTTCTGTGTTTCCTGGTCGTTATAACTTACAAACATTTAAAAATAATGTACATCGGTATCTGTGTTTTCTTCCTCCCTAAATTTCCTTCGCTCGCGCTGTGTACAACATTTTAAGGGTACAAAAACCCCTTGAGCGCGCGCAGATTATAAAAAAAAAAATAAAACGTTTTTTCTTGATTTCATCTGTCAAACGTTGCAATAAATTTGCATAATACACGCCGTTGTTTGTTTTTTTTCTTTCTGAAGATAATCAATGTAAATTATCCAACGCGCATCCCAAAAAACTGACGCCATGATCTTGCCTGCAGATGGAACTCTCTTCGCCTTCTTTGGAGCCGATTCCCCCTTTGAGTCCATTGTTTTGACTGTTCCTTCGTCTCAAGTGTGAAGTGATGGACCCATGTTTCATCCATGGTTATGAAACACTCGGCTCTATTGCTCTGAAACTACCCCAAACACTCGATTAAAACATCCTCACGACGCTGTCTTTGTTCCATTCTCAGTAATCGCGGTACCCATCTTGTGCACCGCTTTCTCATGTCCAATTTTTCAGTCAACATGCGATGTACAGCGCTTTTTGAAATGCCTACAATATCTGCTAATTCGCGCACTTTCAATCGACCGTCATCCAATACTATTTTATGGATTGTAAACGAAGGAGCAGACTCC
This sequence comes from Volucella zonaria, assembly GCA_963966105.1. Taxonomy (NCBI): domain Eukaryota; kingdom Metazoa; phylum Arthropoda; class Insecta; order Diptera; family Syrphidae; genus Volucella; species Volucella zonaria. The sequence goes on from OZ014534.1 coordinate 46,171,870, forward strand.
TCCAGAGTAGAATAAAATTCCGGTTTGATATTGGTTGGATTGAGGCCTTTCAAATGAAAGTATTGTATCACATAACGATGACCAATTTTTTCCATACTTAAAAATTCATTAAGCGCGATCTATTGATGGCTGCCGAACAAATATTAAACAACGTACACTCGTCAAACTTCAAATTTAAGTTTTCTTAGCTTATTACTTTCTACAATTGCCATTATTTTTAAACAACAACCGCCATCTACACGTCAGGCCGGATACTTCTGGGACTATGCTCGTAACACTATGACAATAATGGGATTCTCCTAATTGCACAATTAAATCGACTACTCGAACTGCCTACTGCATCAACTATTAAATGGCGTCATGACAAGATGAAAGAACTCAACTCAGGTAGCCATACGATTTATAATTGTGAAACATTTTTGTCTCTTATAGGTGCTAATCGCGAGAAGGCTGTACAGCGTGTTCGAATTTGTCGTTAGGTCATTTCTCTAGTTAATGTCAATCGAAGGGTTATCAAACGTACAATGGTAGACACAATTCGCTTTTGCGTCAAAAGAAGGAACCAAAATAAAAACAGGTAACTAAAACTAGTTCCAATAATCAGCCCATAAATAGTCAGTCACAGCAGCTAACGCAAAGGAGTGAAGGTCAATCCGTCAATGCAGCGACCGGTTCCTAACTAAAACAGCGGCATATGTACTCAGCAACGGCAATCGGGAATGTAATATCAGCATATGGAACACGTACTCCTTACCGTGTATTACTATATTCAGAATCCCAACCCCATTTTATAACAGCGTCACCTGTGCTGACAATAGGTCTATCCAAATATAAATCGGAGACACCAACAAGCGGAATATGAGAACATGGCTCTGAAGCCAGATTGCTACCTCCCTTACCTTTGAGTCAAGAACTGCAAATTTCAAGGCAAATATCCAAGCTAATACTTTATCCCAGATTACAAACTATCAACCAAGTTGCGCATTCGATTCCGTGAACTGAGACGTACCGCAATTTATTCAGTTCGCCGACCCGGTGTTTTCATCGAATCAAAAAATTGGCATGCTGATTGGAGCGGATATCATTTTTGACCTTCTTTTGGGAAAAGAATTCAAAGTGGGAGCTCATCTACCTACACTTCGAAATACAAAACTTGGTTGGATGCTTGCAGGTGGCATTCAATCGACAAATAGGCATGCCGTTTGCACCATTACCTCTAAACCATGTCTATGGTCATTTGAGAAAATAGTCGTACAATTCTGGAACACAGAAAGCATGATACTTATTCAAGACCAGCACGGAAATGTTGAATAATGGACAATTCGAAGTGAATCTTCCTTTCAAAAAGAATTCAACTTGTTTAGGATGCCGCCTTACTGTTGGAAAGAATGAAATAAAGTCAAGTTTAACAGATGAAATGAGACTGTTGTTTAGTTCGTTCAGCTCAAGCTGTTTGGCAGGAAATTGCATATTAAATATGCTGATGGTGTCTGACGGTGGTCAGACTAGGACAGTTCATTCGACACTTCACAATTGTTTGTCGTGGAAATTATTGTAAATAAAAGTGACACTAAGTGCTTCGTGGCATTTTTTAGCAACGAAAGTGGGACTGTTACTCATTTTACAGACTACAATACTAGTTCTTACTATGTAGACATTTAAGGATTGACTCACCTCTTGGCTTAGTATATGTACTACCTCATAAATCATAGTGTGGGCTTTCGGCGCATGTCAGTACAAATTCATACTGGACGACTTCATCAACCTGCTTCTTGATTTGTCTGGGTGGATCAGTTCACATATCCAGATGTAAGCGAAGTTTTCTCTGCTGCATGGAGGGAAGAAAGTTTAAGTTCAGATCTGGCTAGAATTCAAGCTCTATTTTGCTGCCGAATTGAAGATGTTGTTTTTATGTTAGACACCCTTAGCCTGAGGATGTGGTTTCCATACATGATGTTCCAAATAGGCCATAGCTCATTGAAAAGACGATAAGCTCACTGTTCTCAGTGAGGCGTATGATGAGGTTTGAGACATCGAGTCTTTTTAAGAAGCGATAATTAAATTAGGAAGCTCAGAAGGGCCTAGAAATATGTTTCGGGTGGGTCACCCGGAAGATCTTCTCTTTCTTGTACAGTCTTACCACTACAGGTTTCACACCAAAGTAGATGGTGAAATTCCTTGCTCGAAGCAAAAGAATGAATGAATGGCAAAAACAACGGTAGATTGACTCATGACCACCTTCTCTCTGCTAGTTGCCTTGCCGTAGTTCGCTGAACAAAGGTCTGAGAGAAGCATCAATTTCTTGGTAGGTAGTTCAGCGTTTTGACATCCCAAGATTGGCAGATCGTTTCATGATCAGTAAGCTCGTGCTGGGCATTGAACGTAACCCTAGTTTTATGGGGGATTTTATTCCCGCACCGAATTTTGATCTTGACAGGCAACTAGCTTCTTGAAACTGCCAGTCTTTGCGGATGGGAGGTGATAGAGGGCACGTTGCGCCTTTTTCATAGAAGTAAACAGCAGTCTACAAGCCGTCATCTATCGTGTATTGTCTTCAATCACCGATTCAATAAGCCGTTTGAAGAAAGTTAGTCGTAACTTTTTTGAGACACTGGAAAGTTTATTGATGGAACGGCCACTGACGGCCGTGTTCCCAGCGACGGGTTAGAGGGGTTGTTGGAAAAAAATAAAGTTAACACGCGCTGGAGATACGTTACAACATAGCTAATTCCCATGTAAATTCTCGTGAGAACTCGCCATACTCACACGAAGCCAGCCATGATTCTATATTTGTTCCCTACACCGAGTCTGCTGCCTTTTCCTTCTTCTCGCCACGGGCACTACCTCCTCCAGTTTTCTGTCTCTTTTTTGTTTCATCGGAGTTCGGAATCACTTCATGGCGCTTTTTCGTGTCATCGGAGATCCGAATTACTGCCCAATAAGCCCTAAGTAGTTTCATCTCAAAACTAACCCTATTGGCCCATTTTGATACCACGTGGATCTTTGATTTTCCTACTCTTGCAATCAATTTAGGCTCTGACGGTGCGCAGGCGACTGTTAACGTCTATATTACAAGAAAAAAATTCTAAGTGATGTTTTCTCCTCTGGGAGAGAGCAAGTCATTTCCAGAGCAGGTAGAGGATCCACTCCTCCACTTCCTAGTCCTCCCTGAGTCCAGGGATTTGATAGCATTCTGACTATTTGGCAGCCACACCATCCTATGCAGATATCACGTTTTTCTTCAGGCAGGACAGGACTTCTTTAATCGCAAAAAATTTCGCCTGGATCACGATAGAGTGATTTGGAAGGCTGAAGGAGAGGCTTAGGTTAAACTTATTTGAGAAAACGCTGCCACCAATCTCGCTATCGGTTTTGGATCCATCTGTATTGAAATGAATTGATTTATCGGCCATAAAAGGGTCTTCCTCCCAAAAATATACCAATTAGAGAGAATGCCTACATGAAAGTCTTTGTCAAACCTATGTTGGAACATAGTGTAGTCGATGTTCTCTGGAAGGCTTTCTAGTGTGTTAAGTAATAGTTTATTGCTCCACTGCTTAGTTTCTTTAAGGCGAAATCAACAACATACACCTCATATGTGCTTGCCCTTTAAAGATATGAGTAATGCCCTTGGTACGGCGACATTAAGATCATCTCTGTTGATTTCAACGGCAGGCTTGTAAAGAAGATCATTTTTGCGCCCATGAAACCACTTCTGAAAACCAAGTCATATTAATCGGCTTTCTTGCACTTCAATTTCCGCAATTTCCAAAGGCGTTTAACCAGATTGATCAAAGTCCAATGATCTGACACTTTGTACGCTTCAAAGTTCTAAGGAACCTACATAAACTCAGCCTCGTACTTCGTTATTGGCAAAGTGCGAATGCTAATATTTCTGGTCGTCAAACACCGAAGAAGAACTGTGAGCAATTTTGGAGTAGCCTTCAAGTCTCACTTTTAGTCTCTCGATTAATTCCATGCTCACGAGCTTTATGAAAAAGTCGAATGAGGAATGTTGTCTTCTTGGAGAGAAAAGTAATGAACTCAAGAAGCATGGAGGGTTGTTGCTACAGAAATTATGTTCATAGGTTCGATGAGAAAGTGAAGAAGAACATGCGAAGAACACAAATCCCAAACAGAAGCAGGCATGGTTAAAGACGGGATTATATGTGATTGAATCAGAATCTGTATTGGAAATCTGAATTGATGACTTCTTCGTCTTCGAATAATATTCCGGCTTCATCTGATGTCCCTACAAATGAAATCAACCCTTCATTACTACGAAGGGTAATAAAGTAGAGATACTCGTATCTCTTACAAAGAGAAACAGATTTTGCAACGTACCTTTGTCCACTTTAACTGAGGTCTGCATGAAGGATGGTAAGGGAGAATAACCCACTTTGTCTGCCACTCCGAAATCCAAGATAATTGACAGCCCCATGGAGGGATAAAAACATTCAAATCAATAGCAATAATCGTTTTGCACAAACATCACGCGTATCTAAGTACTCTCGACTATACCCAAACATTGAGCTATCATCGGAAACGGTTTTCACTTCAACATTGAACAGCGACAACCTGAATATGTCTTCCACTGACCAATTCTAGTGCAGAACTGCATCAGAAACAAAGACGCAGCTCCACACCATTGTGCTCACAATGAAGTATGAGTACCTCATCTCGTTGCCGGCAATTTGGTATGCTTAAGCGAAAACGTTGCAAATTCCTTATAAACGTTTCACTTCCCTCGCTTGGCATAGCCACGTTCAGGAACAACCTCAGTTGAAGTACTGAATATCCAGTTCCAAGTAGTATCCCACACTCGGGTACCGAATGCGTTGCTTCCGCTTTTTGTGAAACTTTCGCTGTTGCTCGCCTGTGAGTTTGCCAAGTTTGTTTCCTGAATACGAAATTCCAGTCGCGCCGAGAATAACAATTGGGTCCAAGACACATGGATCTGCAAAGCACCAGACCTACATATATAGGTATGCTTTGTGTTCTGTGCCATTCTGAAGAGACCAACAAACCAACAGACCTCTTAGATGTATGGTGTATCTGTGTGTTTGTGTGTATTGGAAGCAGCGTGCATCTCATCATCGACCGTCACGATCTAAAGCGACGGGAATGCTTTTGTCTTTATTGCCACATAAGTTGTAGTTGGAATTGTAGTAGTCTTCCGTCAAGGAGTACTGGTAGTATCCAGCGCTACAATGCGATTGCATGCAGCTAGTGAATTCTGGAAATGTTCCTTAGGGAAAGACACTGAATTGAATCCTCCTCCTTCTGCCAGTAATATCTTAATCACCAGTCAAACAATGTGTACACTACCACCTAGACTTTTCATCATCGACAGACACAGTTGTATTCGTAATAAGGACACGAAAGACGAAAAAAAAATCCACTCGTAGATCCATCTCGCAATAGTCTATTAAGGGACTGTCGATTAAACGTGCAGGGACCATGCAGTCTTGCTTCTGGCCCACGGTCCAAGATAGCTTTAACAAATTACCAATGTGTGCTTGAGATTTGGAGTATACTCACTGCTCACACATGGCCAGAGCCTGTGCTTCCTCCAGATGATGTTGGTGATGCTGGTAATGGTAGCGACCAAGGCTACAAGAATAATGATAGCTGCTCCTGGCGTCTTACAGTTTCCTTCTCCCTCATACTCGCATCTACCCAATGACGATGAGTTATGGACTACTTTTTGATTCGCCTTGGGTTGGTCCTTCCATCCCATCTCATCCCTCATGTTAAGTGGACTCCGAGTAACTGAGACATGGTCACCGGGGAGCTATTTCCCAGAAATTGCTTTTGAGTAGAAACAAAAATTGCGTCCTACAAGGGGATGCACTGCATCTCAAACCGGACAAAAATCATCTCTCGAATCAACTTATTGACGAACTATTTGGCATTTTGGCCATTTCTGCTGACGATAGGAAATTTATGTTGCGTAAGGAATTGCCATTCATTAAAATTCGTCCTGGGGTGTGAGACATCACTAGACCAGAAACGAGCGCAAACAAAAAAATGAACATCCACCCCGCATCGAATAGGAAGACCTTGGAAGTTTCTCGCATACATAATCAGCCGGCAAGAATTGGTTATGTCAAAGCCTGGCGATACGAATAGTTGCCATGACAGAGTTATGCAAACTTTTTCGACAGTTTTTCGATTTTATTTTCATTTTTATTTCAGCGTTTTTTGACAATGGAAGCCCATTTGTATGTTAAGTTATGAGAGCGGTCGGCGGTCGGTCTGTTGAACGGGGTCTACTTTCCGCTTTGCCGGGCGCGTTCTATGGCGTGGAAGACCAACTCGTTTCCACTCTTCGGCTAACTGTGCGGTTTATCGTTTGAAAAACTTTCGAACTTAATGATTTTGTTTTGTGGTTTATAGTTGCCGAGGCTTTTTTGATTTTTGAATTGTCAAATAAAGTTGAATTGGGATTTTGTCGTTAAAAAAAACAACGATTTCGCTTTCTTTCTTCTGTCACAGATTTGAGGGGTGTTATGTAATAAAAGAAAATGTATGTGGGTTTGTAGTAATGGATTTTTGAAAAAATTCTTTGCTAATGCTATCGAAGAAGTTTTCACTTGGATAACGAAGAGAACACATTGATTTCTAGTACACACACTCGTATGTACCTATAGAAGAGCTGTGAGGAGTTCACAAGATAACTGTTTTAAAGAAGCATTTAGTTGCCCTAACCTGTACAATATGAAGCAATGACGAGGATTGAAATGGGGTTTCTATCGAGTGCTGATCAGAAGACAAAAATAGCAGCACTATAAATGGGACAGCGGATAAATTCCACAGATGGAATCAACGGTGAAGTAAAATCTAGTGAATTTGCAAGCCTAAGTCAGGGTCTTGGAAAAGAGATGGTGGCGGATGAGCCCTTAATGAACCAACAGCAGCACTCACATCCCCAAACGAGTTACAAGCTACGGTTTAATCGATCCTTCGTCCATGCCCGGCCATGGAAAAGAAAGTGAAGTTACGATGCAACAACATGCCTCAGATACGATGAATCCACTATTGACAACACATGTAAATGAAACAAAAACAATGAACTTCGTATTTGAACGTACAATGTTAGGTCCCTCAATAGGCCACGTGCAGCCGAACAACTAACGGAGGCCCTGGACTACTGCAGATATTACTGCGACATCTACTACGGCGATTACTATCGACGGCAAAAGCAGCGCTTATTTGGATGTGGATTTGTTGTTAAAGGCAGACTTAGGCAAGAAGTCTTGGGTGTGCGGAAAGTTAACGGACGCCTCGTAACGATCAGTATTAAGGCCAAATTTGCTAGCAAGAGCCTGGACAAGACCTGCAAGCAGTACCCTACCTACGACATTAAAATTGTCTTCGGTGATTTTAATGCAAAACTAGGAAGATAGGGCATCTTTGCTAGTGCAGCCGGAAGGTATATCCGGCATGACACCACCTCCGATAACTGATTCTGACTAATTGACTTTGTAGTGGGGCGAAACATGGTAGTAGCTAGCTAGCACACGATTCCCCCACCTCGATATTCATAACGGAACTTGAAGAAATCCTGATCAATCAACCGCCAAGCAAATTGACCACATGCCGATCGACGCAAAGCACTCTTCCAGTATTATAGATGTTCGAACGTTCCGTTGGAGCAACATCTACTCGGACCATTCGCAAGAGATCGCCAAATCCTTTTTCGAACGAGTCTCGCTTGGACATTCCAAAAGCCATTCAAAGAGAGAATTCCCAAAAATCCATCAGAAATGCCGCCTCTGATGTGCTAGGTTTCACTCGGTTACATCAACCCCTAGGTCGACGACGAGTGCCTGCAATCATATGCAACAAAGCAAGAGGCAAAAAAAGTGGCGCTGCATAGAAAGACTAGAGCTGTTCTCAAGCTCTACGAGCAGAAGACGAGGGGAAGAAAAAGGAGCATGGGAAGCGCGCGATCGAGGAAATTGAGAGATGCTACTTTACCCAAAGGCAAAGGAAACATGCCACGGACCCAAAATCCAAACAGAAGACTGTAGAGACAAACAAGGGAATATATGTACAATAGTAGTAGAGTGCCAGCAGATCCTGAGGATTTGGAGAGAGCATTTCTGTAGATTGTATAACGCCAATTGCGGACCAAATACCGATGTCAGGCAGAATGAACCTTTCAACATGGACGATGCAGGTAGACCAATAATTCAATCCGCCCAGTCTGGATGTAGTGAAGATATCCATATCTAAGTCTAAGTCCAACAAAACTGCTGGAGTGCAGGGCCTGAATGCCGAGCTCTTCAAACATGGTAGGGGCCATACACCAACTCATCTGTAAAATATTGTTTGTCCGATCCTCAAGAAAGGAGATCCTTAGCACTGCGCCAACTATAGAGGCATCTTAACCGTTCGTCAACAACCTGATTTGTCCTAGTTTTAGGCCAGAAAATCCGATCGATATCGACCAAATATTCACACTACGGATCTGACTGGAAAGAATCCATGAGCTCTAAATCGACACACACCACCTATTCATCGATTTTAAGGCTACGTATGGCAGCAACTACATAGACGAGTTATAGAGAGCAATGTTTAGTTTTGGCATCCCTGTCAAATTCATCCGTTTGTGTAGGATGACGATGGAGAATGCACGCTTCCCCATCAGGGTCGGTTAAAACTCACCGGGGCTTTTGATGTCAAAAAAGGATTTAAATAAGGCAATGCGTTTCCATACGATTTCTTGAACAGCATTCGCTGAAGAATAATACTAAGCTCACGCGAATTAAGTTGAAGTTAAATGTTTATTGAGAGCTTGATTACAACTGAACTTATTTCTAATTTTTATTAAAACAGCGAATTGAATTTTGCAATGTTTAGGTTATTTCAAGAATTACACGTGCCGGATCCAACTAGACTTTGTTGGGCAGTGTTTGCTGAAGACGGTATTTTAATTATCGGTTTTTATAAAATGCTGATAGGTAAAGTAAAATTATAGATATTCGATTAAGGGTTCTGGGAAGTGGTTGAATTGGATAGGGGTAAAGGATGTAACTCACGCCAACGCAAAAGGCACAATCTTTCAAAAGTTCGTCTAATGACTCGCATACGCCGATGATATTGACATAATCGGAAGAAAGCAGCAGGATGTTAGTGGCGCTTTCGCGAGTATTGAGCCGAAAGCGGCGAAGATGGCTTTAACGGCCAATGGGGGCAAGACCAAGTATATGCTGTCAACAATAAGGGCCATCCAATACCGACGTGTCGGACAGAACGTCACCCTCGACAGATATAACTTTGAGGTAGTTAAGGACTTTGTCTACCTAGGCTCTGCTGTTTATGTAGACAACGGCATCAGCGCTGTGATCATACGAAGAAAAACTCTTGCCAACCGCTGCTTCTTTGAGCTAAGAAGGCAATTGACTAATAAAGCCCTCTCTCGAACAACAAAAGTGACTCTATATAAGACCTTAGTAATCGCAGTTCTGCTCTATGGCTGAGGGCGCTTTTGGTTGAGAGGAAAATTCTGCAGGTGATTTTCAGTTCCGTTGGGATACAAAGACGTACTCTGTACAGTGACATCGACTTAGTCAGAAGAGTAAAGATCCAACGACTGAGATGGTTGGGTCATGTAGAGCGGATAAACATCAATGGTCCGTAATGTGCACCCACTACTACTACTATCAAGGAAGAAATCTATGACTTCACAGGTCGTAATATGGGGATAAGTAGCACTAGGCTTTTAAGACTACAGATCCAGATGGCGCTCTATAAATAGTCGACCCGTAACCAAATCGATCAATTGATCAAAGGGAAAGAGCTGCGAACCGCACGGAAAGAGAAACATACGCTGGAAGCTTTAGCACAACAAAAGCAGCTGCACAATGAATTCACAATCCACAAACGTTAACAACCTGTGGAAGCGAAGAGTATCAATCCTAAAGAAGGGAGGAAAAGAAGGTCCTGTGTAACAGCTGAAAAACTAGCTATATCCGAAATTTCCACCAGATAAAAATGAAAAGATATTATGGAACTGCATACAAGCAATATTGGGTTGTGGTGAGGAAGAAGATTTTGTTCTGCAGGGGAACTTAAAGTTATTTTTTTTTGCAAGAACAGCTGTGCCAGCCATCTAGACTGAACATGAGCCCAACAAGGTTGTGCTCTCCTTTAGCTTTGCCCAACCCACCTATACCGATTCCAAGTACCACTCCAATTCCACCGCTCTTACCAGCACCTGGATCGTGAACTAATATCTCAACGTCGACCGCCACTTCATCACATCGTGACAGTCCAATAACGATTCCATCAAATTCTGGGAGTCTTGCTAAATTTTAAATTCCTATGCGTGCAAGCCCTTCTACTGCCAAATCAGACACATCGTCCAGTCGCACACGAAATTCTCCAGCGCCTGGCCACCTCGGGGAATTCAGCTGATGACTTGATGCCCGATAGCTTAGCTTCGCTGGCTGGACAATTACCGCAGAATTTGCTGTAAACAGACATTGGCTCATTATTTAGAAGACAACATTCGAAAGGCTACGGAAATTCATCTCTAAATCAACTAGCAGCTGCAGCTGATCAAACTTGTGGTGGTGGTTTTAACATACCAGGACCGAAATCCATGTCAAAACAGAAGCGCACTGAATCTAGATCATCAAAATCACCAGCAAACAGTTCGTACAAAACTAAACTGCTGAAGAAACTGAATGATCTTAAGAATGACCCATTAAAAAGAGTGAACTTATGCTATTGCCGGAGTATGCTGCACTTTTGCTTTAACAGGCCGAAGCACTTGGCGCAACAACAACTCTGGGTTTTGGCGCCGATTTTTTTAACTTAACTGCCAACTACCAAAACACACCCTTAACGGCTGATTATAATAATATATTGCAGGCTTGAAAACTACTTAGATATGATTCCTATATGCAGCAAGTTAGGACTAGCAACGATTCTGATGCATTACTACAGCAGATGGCTAGCCTTTCAGCTGTAACCGCCTCATCCTCATCAACTTCCTCTTCTTCCTCATCTAACAAGCAACTATAGCGAGCTCAGCAGGTGCAGCAGAAATCACCTCATCTAGATTACACAACCCTACTTCAGACATACTCGAAGCAGGAACCAGTATGGTTCAGGTAAACCAAGCAATGCCAACCATAAACTGACTGCTCTTTAGCTGGTATCGGTGATATAGATAATGTCTTTGATGGCTCCAATTCATCATCAACTAGCAACAAAAAGAAACAAGAAGCTCACCAACAAAAGGATATGCTTAATCAACTTTTTCTATCGAAGAAAAACAAATCAGACCTCAATCCGCTACTGCATCATCAAAATAAGGCAGCTGGCAATTTAAATGCTCTCTTCGCTGTACCTTCCCCGAGTAGCTCTTCATCTTCATCAAAGAATCAGTTTGCATAAGAAAAAATGCAAGATTACGCTGCATTCTTCCAACAGCACCATGGAAAATATGGAATTCGAGATCCGCATTCGAAATCCACCTTAGCCGCTAATAATCTATTTATGTCGCCATCGGTTCTTCTGAAAGATCAGGAAGAGTCACTCTATGCTATGATGATGAAACCCCCGAAATTTATGTCCTTCTCATCATCTTCATCAAGAGCTCGTGAATCATCGGCGTCTCCAGGCTCCAACCAAGGGCAGGCGCGACAATTCAGGTGGCAATTCCCAGTCTAATATAAAATACAACTTTAGTGCTGTGAATTTGGCCATTTCCAGCGTCCTAGTAATACTCCATCACCTGCTCCATCAAGACGTTGGCTTTGTTCAGAATTAGCACCGCCAACTAAGAAGCGTATGGAATTCTCGTTAATCGACGATTTAACTGCGATCTTATGTCTTAGACATATCCGCAGTTAGTGTCGAATATATAAGATCCTAACCAACGTATTATGTAAGAGTATTAAGCCCTTCTGCGACACTCTAAACCGCATGTACTAGCGTGGCTTTCGACCCAGCAGATATAACATACAACCCACGTAAATTCTGGAAAGACAAACAGAAAAGCCAAAACTCGGCATCTCTTCATCAACTTTAAAGTTGTATATGATAGCATTTAAAGTTTTGATGTCTGCAGGACAATGAGCGAGTTCATGATCATAACAAAATTGATCCAACTGTGAAATATTCAATTTGGAATCAGTTCCTCTGAAGCATTTGAAGTGTGTTGGTTCTGCTATCGTTATGATAGATACTACTAGGGTCAGAACTAACGTTTGGTGTATATTGAATTAGCGTGGGAAGTGTATCGCAAGCAGAGGTCGGTTTCTTCTCGACCAGATGTCAACGTCCATCTGATTTCGGTAAAATGTCCATGCTATTTGAAGGGTCTGTAGAGAGAACTTTTTGAAGACGTGCGATTATGGAGAGTTCATCCAGTTTTTCGCAGTTCTTAATCCAGGTTTTCTCTTTGACTTTCTCTAGTCGGTGTTGAATTTGGTTAATGTGGACCTGTAAGTGTCCCAAGAACCGACGCGGTTTGCTTGATTGAACAGTTTACTCACAGTTGCGCGTAATTGTTCTGCTTGTTTATTTCATCCCAGTACGCACCTTTTAGTCACTTCAGCTTTGATTTTACAATTAATTCTGAAGGATGATGTGAAAGATAGATAAAGCCAAGAGCTCTGTCATCTTCGGCACAGTGTATGCTAAGGATATACAAGGCACATTAAGGATCATATTTTACTACCTTGCTCCTGGTGGGAGTTCGCCTAGGTTTATAATCACCTCATGTCATGTCTACGTTTTTGTGGCGATTGGTTTATTGGAGGAAGTTGTAGGAACTCTTCGTCTTGCCCTTGATCCAGAAGATCCAGATGCTGGTTGACTTTTGGTGGTGTTTGTAGTTGCAGTGAGCTCAGGTGCTCTATTATTCGCAGCAGTAGCGGGGCTACTAGTCTAGGGTTCCAGCCTTTTCTTGATATTGCTGGTAGCTGCAGTAAGCTCAGGTGCTCTGCTAACTGCAGCAATAGCATGGCTATTAGTTCTCGGGTGCTGAGGCTACTAGGTTCATGTGTCAATCTTTTCTGAACCTTTCCGTCAAAATTTTAGGGGCTTTGCCGGAGCTCTACGATAATTATGAGTCACAGCTTACCGAATCGGTAGTTGACGTGACCCTTAGGGTCATTCAACCGCTTCATGGAACTGCCATATTTCTACTCTTTGCAGAACTTTCTAGGGTCTGGTGTTGATTTTCGTCTTTTGTGCATCCGATGACGCAAGAATCTTTTCATTTGTCAAGTCAATATTTTGTGAAAACAACGCTCTGATGATATGTGGTTTCGGAAATGAATTTTCTTCTACTAACATCACATCCAGACCGCATTTTTTTTAGAGAAAACATCACTCAGCTACCTGGCGGGGTCTTTATTGGAACATATGAACGCTTAGTGGCTTGAAGTGCTGAAAAAGGGTTTCATCTCATCATCGCGGAGCTCAATCGATACCTCGCTCATTTCTTAGGAGGTTTAGACTTATATCGACCCGAATCGCACTATATTGCTTTAGGAAATCCTGTCAAAGACTGTTTTTCTGGTTCGGATTCGCTTAGTTTTCAAAGTTGGTGGGGTTGGGTCTTCGGATAGCATACGCTTCACTTCGGTACTCTTTTTGACGGGTAGTGAGGTGGCAATTTCTAGCATGACCTTGACGATCTGAATATGACATGTCCGACAGATTGCAGCAACTTATTCTTAAATGCTGATCTACGCAGCAGTATTACACAAGAAGCTCATCCGATAACATGCTTACTGTGTCTTTACATAAAGTGTTCGATTCTGAGTCATTCAGGGGGGATATATTCCATTCTTCGCCTTCCATCTGGGTGTCAAAAACTGCAGCATCAGTCCAGTTGACGTTAGGGTTCACAGAATTGGCCGGAAGCTTTTTTGTAGGATTTATTTTGACTCCCCCGTGAAATTGGAACTGGAGGTCCTCTTGTATAGGAAGATAGCATAGTAGTGACTTAACATCCTGTTGGACATGCCATATCTCGGCGTATGCTGCTCCAACTTGGATTAGGTATTTTTTCAAGTTGCTTACTTTAGCCGGAAAAGGTCACCTGTCTGCAAGTTACCAAAGGAGTAGTTGCGACAGTGTCCAAAAAAGAAAAGCAAGAAAACATTGTCAGCACTTTTCCTATGAGGGAAACCTTTGGCTGCAATACAGCTGACGTTAAACTGTGCCCGCAGCGCGGTTGCAGTGAGTCTACTTGTGCCGATACAAGTGATTGAGTAATAGAGGGCAGAGACAATATTCCCGTTCGTTTCGAACGCAAGGTTCTTTGAGTGATTTTTGGTCCTATTTGCGTTGACGGGGTTTGTTGGAGGAGATCAAATTGCGAATTCTCTGAACTGTTAAACGACATGAACATGGCTCAGTTGGCTGAGGGCATGTAGAGCGAGCGGATATTAAACGCTTCAACTCGAAAAGTCTTCAATTCCTACCCAGAGGGACAACGTAGTAGAACTCACTTAGAAAGGAACTTCTATCATCTTGTGGTGTACTATATGAGACAATAGCTTACGTACGTTCTTTGCCGCAAGAAAACGTGGAATGGGTGCAAAAAAGAGCACGTGTAATGGCACAAGTTGTGCAAAAAAATGCCCGTACGTTCAGTACCGAGCGATGGTGCGAGCTCTCCGTTTGAGTAGTACAACTCTTTCCCACGTAAAATCATCATGGACATCCAGTGAAAACTGTTGCACTGTTGTATTGTACACTCTAGCAAGTTCCAGTTTCTCGTGGTATTTCGCGCGCGATTGCCCATTAGACACAAACTCCTAGGAGTGTATGCTCCAAGAACGCGTAATTTCGCGAGTGACTTTGTAACCAAACTTTGGTACAGAACGTGATGTACGTGGCGCGCGGTATTTCACTCGTTCTTTACCACACTGCTGCCAGCGTGTGCACCCAATCATGTGGTAAAATGCTTCCGTATAAAGGTCGCTGTAGAACATAGACCGCTTTACTTAGAGGGGTTTATTTGTTGATCTTGACAGATGAGTGGTTGCTTACAAAATTAGCGGTCACACCAACTATTATTATACCCCTTAGTGTCCCATAAGGTCGATTATTAAGGCTCGAGTAAATTTGGTTAAAGCAACCAAGTCAAGTCACAGGATTTTCTCTTTCAAAATCCCGTTGGTCGAAAAACTACTTGACATTAACCCAATAGCTATCTTCGTTTGGCATTCGGTACTGAGTGTTCATAAAACAATCAACTCTCAGCTTCCTGCAATCTTTAAATTGGAAAATTTTCC
Organism: Volucella zonaria; assembly: GCA_963966105.1. NCBI lineage: Eukaryota > Metazoa > Arthropoda > Insecta > Diptera > Syrphidae > Volucella > Volucella zonaria. The sequence continues at coordinate 46,187,142 of OZ014534.1, forward strand.
TGATTTTTGGGAAAATCCCAACCGAACGAGATGCTTGTTACCGTTCAGCAATTCACCAACTCACCCCCTGTCAAGAATCATGATGTTCGTTTGTATTATACTCCCATGTAACTCACACTCATCTACCCATTTGACGTTCAACTCGCATGTCCAATTTGAAGAGAACCGGATCCGGATCTCCCAGTAAATCAATTTCAAATTCCAAACTCTAAACGCTTCACAATTGACAATTCGGTTTGAGAATGTGATTGCTATTTACAATCGAGCACGAGTATATCGAAATCCTTTCTACCCAAAACATTCCATCTTTTGCTACCTGGAGAGTTGGATACCAATTGTGACAACAACAAGAGGGGAACACAGGCACTTGCACATACTCATACTCGTACTCGTACTCGTACTACCCACGTATAGAACGGTCGTACGAGCCATTACTGCCTTGACTCACTAAGTGTCTGTCAATCAATTTAGAAGACTGAGAATCGATTGCGCGCCATGGTGTTTGTATTGTTTCGATGTCATCAGCACACATCCCAAAGGATGATGATGATGGCGACGACTATGTACCTACGACGAGGACACGGCAATTGTGGGTCGAGGGCGGCTTGGTAGATGTACTAGGCTTTTTCCGGTGCAAGTGTTGCATGCACTGGAAAATAAAACGAAAAAAATCTCAATGAGGGTGGGTTACAATGAAACTTTCAGTTAGATGGTACCACCACTCCTCGTGTTAATGGTGAAAAATTTACGACGACATGCTGCATATGGTCATGGGTTTCCTTTTGTTTTTTTTTTTTTTTTTTTTTTTTTTGGAGGACAAACGGAAGCCCGTCAGTGTTTGTGTTTCGATGTTTTGGTGTTTGGTGCCTAGTGGTAGTCTGTTTATATTTCGACACGGTGCTTTATAGCTCCCCAGGCTGTCATAGCTGATATGCGCGATAACGCCACAGTAGCTACCCTAATATCAGGACATATGTAAAACAACGGAGACGAGTGATGAAGAAAAAGAAGCAGATAATGTATGCTAACAAGGATTGAACAAAACTGACTAAGTATTCGTTCATGTTCAAAAAAGGGGACCAAATCAGCAGTCAAATTGCCATCCTAGACCTCTGGTATCCATATTTCACACAGGTCATGTTGATTTCAACATGTTTTTGGGGTGGGTAGTGCCCCATTACCAGTTTTTTTTTTATTCTACCCAAATTATAATTTCAAAATTTCAAGTGCCTGTTACTAGCTGGAGCAGAACCCAGGACCTCTGATTATTCAGTGATGAACACATTTCTTCATCTTCCAGTCTCGTGTGGTAATTTTTGAGCATATTCCCTAGCTCTCCAGAAGCAATGAAATGCGATAACTGCTTCCAATTCAAATGATAATCTAGCATAATAGTGGCCCACAGGATCATACAACTGAAGACAATAGATGAGGATTTAAGAAAAAAATAAAAACGACATCATCCGAAAAAAAAGCGATGATTCGACTAGAAGATATATGCTCCACGGACTGCAGATTGATTTGTAGCCATTTCAAGATGCGATAAAGTTGGGACGCGTACTTAAGGGCGATTCGGATAAAATCCTAGTCCATGTCCTTTTGCAGTAGTACTCGTATTTCTCGGTCCTTTAAAATGAAATCCTCTCTCTCTCATGATATCCGTACGAGTATCCCAACGATTTGTCAAGACAATGATTGGGAGGACACCGAAAATCCAACCACAACTCCATGTTAGATTGTAAATAAATTGCAATCAATTCCAAGACCATCCCATCGAATGCGAATCCTTTCGAGTATCCTTCAAGAACAGAAATGATTAGGAACTGGTTACGCGTCATCCTAGTCGTCGTCGTCGTCGTCGTCGTCGTCGTCGTCGTTATTGTCATCGTCATTGGTGGATGAGAAAAATCCCTCATTGATTTAGAACTGAGAGTGTGCTCATTAATTAAAGCCTTATCCAGTTGTTAGATATATCCCTTGGAATGGAACATCAGGATTCAACAAAACAAGTTCACCCGCCCGCCATTGTCAGTGCGATAATGGAGAGGCGGCAAAAGGCAATAGAAGTGATGGTAGCCGGAAAGCGCGCTGGAAACAGCAATGCCATTGTCCTCTACCCATCATTCGGTCGCGTATGGTCCCCATTCTAGTACTAGTTCTGGTCCGCCCTTTTAGAAGCAAAGCCGCCTGTCGACAGCACAATCAAATATAAAGCATCCAACTACGCACGCTATCACACAACACATACGCACATACGTCTATATATGATTTTGTGTGAGTTTTTTTTTTTGCATGACTAATGATAATGCCTTCGGTTTATGCCCGGCCAGGACAAATGTGTCCTTGGCAGGATCTCTAAAGCTGATAATGATGTGCGTTCGTTGATTCTTCTGGCTTCTGTTTTTCCCTGGTTTTCAACAGTTTTTTTTTTTTTTATTTTTTGTTATTTCCTATTGTGTGTAGTGGTGTGCTCGTGTGTGTGCCAGGATGATAAATAGTGTTTTATCTAATTTAATGCCGCGTTGTGTTGGTAATTTTCTAGAAAAACAATTGACGTAAGATTCGCATGGGAAGCGAAGGCAGTCGGAATTGTGGAAGAGGATTTGACCGCCCATAGCTCATCAACATCTCGGATGCTGTAATTAATAAATGAATCATTGTTTTAGATACCGTTAATGAGTCAGATACAAAGCAAAACTTCGATAAGAGAAGTGAAAAGAAAAAAAACGGAGCTGTTTACGTACACATGTTATACGTTGATAACGTTTCTCTATGAGGGATGAAATGAATTTTGAGAATACCCAGCCACCAGATATTAATAACATAAGAATTCAATTGAAGGATACGACTTTGTAGCACGCGTACGAGTAAATGAGTTCAGACACATCCGTGAGACTCAAGCGAGACCAACTAATCCTGAGAGAATCATAGCAAGAAACCAAGGCTGATAAACCACAAATTTCAGAAGCTTACAAATATTCAGTGTTGGTCCTTTCGTGGCATTTTTAAGTCCAGTTGTGAAGACTGAAGAAGACGACGTATTGAGAATTTCGGGTTGCCTGGTCTTTATTCAATATGAGGAATTGCTCATGACATTATATTTTGAACAGACTTCTGGTAGATGGCTTCCTTGTCTATTCCTGAAGCAGCGCATTCTTTCGGTCGAATTTTGATCACTTCGCTACAAGGCCTGAATAATTTTCGATTTATCAGCATACACCAAAGACTTTACATAACTCCTCCAGAACCATCCGAGTGTTGTCAAATCACACGATCTGGGTGGCCTATTTATTCCCAAAGCCACTTCGCGATGTAATGTGGTCGATGAATCGATTCTTTAGTGAGTCAATGAGAAAGAATTTTCACGTAGGGCCATTCCGCTGGAACCATATATCATCCGGATCAACGTAGTCCATATTTTCGAGGAAATAATCACTGATCATTATCCAGCAACGTTTGCCATTGCTTGCAACAGGATATCCAGCTTCATTTTTGAAAAATAAGGAATCATGACGGGTTTCAATAAAAGTCAAGCGTTTTACGAAGAGACAATCATTGACATGACTCTACTCAACTCGAGCGATTTCGTCCAAAGGTTTCTTTAGAGCCACTTCGAAGTTTCCGGAACCCAGGTCTAAAGGGGGTCTCTATAGTTCAGTCGTTCAATGATCTCCGTAGAATACACACCTGTTTCGACTTTTGGCTGAGTAGTGACACGAATAAATAATAGAAAAGACATTTAACAAATTTCACATAGCGCTCCAATTAGCCCAGTGGTAGTGTGCGCGATTACCAAGTTAAAGGTTGCGGGTTCGACTCCATTCACGCGATGGATTGTGGAGAGCGGTCCGCTATGCCAATAGCGGGATCGGCAGACAAGTCAGGCGAGGTATCAAGTGGTTCAAGCCAAACACCAGTAGGGGCAGAACCAAAGACGAAGAGAAGAAGGAAGTTAAGGACAACTTCTACCTTGGTACAACGTCCCACGCTACCAACTTCCACTGTAGAGCTGCTTGGTGGAGTGAGGGAAAGGACGCAATCAACGCTGTCAATGGCAGCAATGAATCGTCAAGTTACTGATGGCAACCATCCGAGAGAAAACAGCTTCGCTTCCTTGGCGTCAACCGAATCGGTAGATGAAGAGGAAGAAATGGAGTCAATAAGTAGTAGCATCAAAATGCTACAACAAAGAGTACTGGCCATAAAAGAAATGCAAATGGTAAGAAGGAAGAGGGAAGAGGGAAGAGCAAGACCAATCCTAACAACAACAACAGAACCAGCTAGCTCAAAAGCAGACTCAACAACACCAAAAAAATACAATAGCACAAGTACTACAACAACACCAACCAATATTCAAGAAACACCAGCTACAACAACAAGAGCAGCCACAACAACGGCAACAGCTAAAACAGCAACAGCAGCAGCAAAAACAACAGCAGCAGCAGCAACAACAACAGCAGAAACAACAAATTTCAAAACAAAGGGTTCCACATATAAAGTAGAGTGGAGCGCTACCACAAAATTAAAAGTTTATTGAAGGATTCGACGGCGGACTTCTTCTTCTACACCTCGAAGGGGGAGAAGCTATAAACAATGCTGCTGAGGGGATTAGAACCGTCGACTTATCCGGACGAGCTCCTGGCACTGCTGAAAGAGAAGGAGTGCGAAGGGCTCAAATTCGTAGGGGTCAAGCCGTATATCACGGCTAGAGCTAAAAGGGAGAAGCCGAAACTACCATTCTTCCTGGTTCAGCTAACTCCCAACAGCAAACTGGATGGTCTAAGGAATATCAAAGTCCTAGACTACCAGGTTGTACACTGGGAAAAATTAAAGAGGAGCGAAAACATTTTACCATGTGTTCGCTGCCAAAGATTCGGGCACGCCGCGTCAAACTGCGAAATGCAGCCTCGATGCGTGAAGTGCGGAAAGAACCACAAGTCAGAGGAATGCGCTCTAGGTTAGGACGGAACGTCAGAAAAAAGCCAACTCTCTTGTGCCTTATGTAGGAACACGGGACACACCGCAAATTATCGGGGTTGTCCAAAATTCCAATACATAAAAAGAGTAAATCTGGCGCGGCAGCAGAAAGTGGAAGTTAAACGTCCACCTATTCAAACACAAATACCAGCTGTTACACACCATGTTACCTAAGCACAAATGGCGGCAGGTAGGGGAAATACGACACAACAAGCGAAGGTTGCTTCTCAGACCCCAGCGCCTAGAGCACCGGAACCTGCAACTGACATGCTGGCTATCTTGCTCTCTATTCAGGGGCAGATGGCTCAGCTTCAACGTCAAATACAAGAACAGGCTACGCGGGTAGATCAAATACTCGCTGCTGCCGGGCCTAATGGGTACGTACATGGCCGAGCAAACTCTGAAGGTCCTCGCAGTGAATGTTAATTCACTGATTAAGTTGCTTAAAGCAGTAGCCCCTGATGTGCTTTTGGTTAGCGAAACTTAACGTACCAAAAGACACAAAATGAGGCACAGAACATACAAAATAGTACGGAGAAACCGACCCAACTCCATTCAAGGAGGAGGGGTTGCGATCTTTGTAAGAAAAGGAATACATTTTAAAAGAGTATACAGTCATGTAGTACGTAAGTTCCAGGTGCTGGAAGCATGCGTCACGTACATTCCTCTCCGTAGTGGAAAACGGTTGTACATAGTATCTGTCTATGCACCTAAGGCTACTCAATCCACTTTATTCATTTCAGAGCTCGAGACACTTTTTCGATTCCTGAGGCTGGAATTGGAAGAAAACTATTTTATTGTCGGCGGAGATTTCAACGTCAAACATAGTGATTGGGGAAATAATATACCAAATACTAGAAGGAACCTACTATTCTATTGGTGGGGTCAGCACAGTGTGATGTATCGACTCGGCCTCAAAGCGACGGATAGTCCGTTGTTTCCCAGACACGGGTCCTATTTGGATCTCCTGCTGTTCGACTCACGAATACAACTGACGTGCACTAACCAACAAACTACAAACTGTCTACGCACTTTCGTGCATGACAGTGACCATTGCGTTCTCAGCACCGAAATAACTGTTCCCAACCAAACTGCGGAATTGGAAGAGTTTGTTCAAAGGTATTCCTACAATTATAGTAGAGTGCGTTGGACACACTTCTCAAGAACACTGACAAGAGCACTCTCCTCGAATTCGCTCAACCCACCGTCCAACAGAAATCTGTCAAACGAGGAGATTGACAGGTATCTAAGACTAATGGACGAGACAATCAAACGAACTATGGACAAAACGATACCTCGGTATCAACACACTGACAACGAAGACTTATTCCGCAACGCAACCATTGACGCACTGCACCGACATAAAAGTAGATTGCTGTCAAGACTAAAAACCTTGTACAGACAGTTCACTGACAGACATAACCCGGAGATCATAGCATTGAAGTCGTCGATTAAAAACCTCCAAACATTAATAAAGCAAAATTACAGAAATTCTGTAAGTTCGTATTGGAACAACAAAATTCGGGCTGTAAACACCAGCAACCCGAATATGTTCCCGCAAATAAATAAAAATAATCAGAACGACCTTCCATGTCTTAGAATCGCCCGAATGACGAACAACGAACAGATACTTGTAGCAGCAGGTATCGATCCAAATGAGGCAGTTGATGATGATAACTTCTTTGTGATCGAGGATCCGCAGGAGAAGGTAGAGGCTATAGGAGCGACTTTCCAGGAAGTGTACAAGGCGAATGACATCATTGGCCCGAACCACGACCTGGAGAGTCGAGTCCTTGTGCACAATTTCTGCCTTCGAAATGAGATTGTGAATTGGCGATTCGAGAGCTCGGGTTTCACCCAGTTCAGTGACGAGAATATGGCAAATAATGTAATCACCAACGAAAGGGTATTACCCCCGTTCATTTCGAAGGAAGAGCTCCAAGCGATCTTCGAATCACTTAGAAGTAAGAAATCAGTGGGAACCGATGAAATACCGAACATTGTGCTTCGACATCACCCACTAGAAACGGTGGACATTTATACCACCCTGTTTAATAATGCACATTATCCAGCGCATTGGAAAACTGCGGTGGTACATCCCATTCCCAAAAGGAATAAAGATACTTCCAATCCGGCGAATCTCCGCTCGATCAGTCTTCTTCCAAACATCAGTAAGGTTTTCGAGAAGGTGATCAATCGAGTCCTGACTAAGTGGGTTGAGGACAAACATATAGTTCCGGATAATCAATTCGGTTTCAAGGCGGGGCATGATATCATTCATGCTGCGTCTAAACTGGTTTCTGATATCCAATGGAACAAAGGCAAGAAACAGTGCACTGGTGCGTGCCTGATTGACTTGGAAAAGGCCTTCGATACCGTATGGTTAGAGGGACTCTTCTTCAAGTTGGACAGGTTGGGCATTAGTAAACCACTGCTGTCTATTCTTTTTGATATGCTCTCCAGTAGACAGTTCATCGTGAAAAATGGCGATGTGACTTCTGCTAGAACATTTAACATTAAAAACGGTCTGCAACATTTACACAAGTGATCCGATAGATTCACTTCACCATGCCATAGGTGAACTCGGTGTCAGTTGGATGGTATTTGTTGCATTTTTCGTCAAAAAATTACGAATAATGATGACACTGTACGACGGTGCGTTATCACGGTGCAAAATCCACGAGTTTTCAGCCCACAATACTAGTCTCTTTCGGCAAATTGCTTCACGCAAACGTCTCATAACGCCCAAATACTCGTAATACTCTTTGTTTACTGTCTGACCTTTTGGGAAAAATTCATGATGCACTGCACCGTTGTAATCCATGAAAACCGTGAGCATTGCCTTCTCTTTTGACCGAAAACGACGTAGTATTTTTGGTCTCGGCTCATTTGGTGATCGCCATTCACTTGCCTGATGTCTGCCTTGCATGTCGTACTCATAAATCCACGTCTCATCTCCAATAATGATCCTTTTGGTGAATGTGGGATCGGATTCAGCCTCGCAAATCATCTCTTTTGCGACGTCAATACGGTCTCCTTTTTGCATGAAATTGAGGTCTTTTGGCACCAGCTTTGCTGCTACACGACGGAAACCCAAATCATTAACCAAAATGTCTTGGACAGATCCATAGGCAATATTCAAGTCGTCCGCTATCTCTCTGATGGTTAATTTTCGGTTATTGACCAACATTTCTTTTACTCGTACTTCATCAATGTTTTCGTCGGTTTTCGATGTCTATGGTCTGCCACTGCGTTCATCATCTTCGATTGACTCACGACCTCTTTTGAACCTCTCATGCCACTGGTAAACGACCGTTTTCTTTAGAGAATCGTTGCCGAAACACTTTTCCAACATTTCCAACGTTCGCGCACCATTAAATCCGTTTCTTACGCAAAATGTAATACAAGTTCGTTGTTGCAAATTTAAATCGATTTCTAAAATTGTAAAAAATCGCCAAACACACAGAGATAGATGTACTCTTGGCTACGTAACATTTGCAAATGTCAAGCTATGATGCTAAGATTTAGAGGGAATGTCAACAACAGATTTACCATTTTAACAAAAAAACATAGAACTCAAATCGGAACAATGGGACCGCCACACGTTGGGTGTGGCCGGGAACTTTTAGATCCAGGTGGTATACATAGCTTACAAGGGATAAGTTAGAATTCTGAGAAATTCTAGTGTAAATGTGATCAAGATAAGACCCAGTGTTATCAATAAATCTAGTTGGTTCATTAATATATGCTTCTAATCCATGAGCAGATTTATATCTGTCCATACTAACCAAATCACATTAATGTTGATGTCACCAAGAATTATTAAATATTGAGCGTCTACTTCATCTAAGAGAGTAGCGAGACTCTATGTCTCATAAGTCCAGAGAGTGCCGACTTAGGCGACGGTGTTTTCGTGGTCGAAGACCTAGAGGTGAAAGTGGATTTGCTGGGAGCTTTTTTCGAGGCCGTATATACGGTGAACAATCCGGTTCGCCGTAATCACGACATTGCCAACAGGGCCTACGTAAATCACTATTATTTGCGTAACAAACTTCAAAATTGGAGATCCGAGAATCACGGTTTCACCAAATTCAGTGAAGAAAACGCGGCAAACGTTATCGTCGCCGATGAACGAGGTTCCTCGCAATTGTTCGTGCGAAAAGATGAACTCCTGTGCATCTTTGAGCCTATGAAAAACAAAAAGTCGTCGGGAGTAGACGGTGTTCCAAACATCGTATTGAAACACCTGCCCTTGGAAGCAGTGGATATATTTACTACGCTGGTTAACAATGCGCTGAATAATGTATATTATCCGACGCATTGAAAAACAGCTGTGGTACACCCAATCCCAAAAAATGGATAAAGTTAGAACTAACCATGCTAATCTTCGGTCAATTAGTTTGCTCCCGAATATTAGTAAGGTATTCGAGAAAGTGGTTAATAGAGCGCTGTTAAAGTGGGTTGAGGAAAATAATATAATTCCGGAAAATCAGTTTGGTTTTGGGGCGAGGCATGACACTATTCATGCTGCGTCAAAGCTGGTCTCTGACATACAATGGAATAAATGCAAGAACCAGTGTAAGGGTGCCTGCCTCGTTCACTTTGAGAAGGCCTTCGACACCGTATGGTTAGAGGGGCTTTTCTATATATGATAAGCATTATGGGAAAGAAGTTCGTTGTTAAATGTAACAACTTCATTTCGAGCAAGATCTTTGACATTAAAAACGGCTGTGATTTAACATTCATACAAATGATCTAGTAGGTTCTCTCAATCATTCCATAGCGTACGCAGGCGATTTAGTGGCGTACAGATCAGGTCCAAAAATCGAAGTCATTAACACCCTTTTGCTACGTGACTTCGACCATATTAAGGCGTATTGCGACAATTGGAAAGTGAAAATCAATTTTGAAAAGTCGGAAACAATCTTGTTTAGAACTCCATTGAGATGGGCTTCTAGGAATACCAGATATAACTGGCGAAATTTGGCCATCATTGGACAACACGGACTGCAATTAGCGGTGAGAAGCGTAGTGAGATACCTTGGTATCTGGCTTGATAAGTATTTGTATTTTGACAAATATATAGATGCTTGTGTTGCTGGGGCCAAGAAGGCTTTAGCCCTGACAAGAAGGCTATTTTACAGCAGTCAACTTGTCTGCAGGGTGAAGGTCATACCATATGCTATGTGGCCCTAATCAGGCCAGTCATCGCATATAGGTGTCCCGTGTGGTTCAATGTAGCGCCGTATCAGATGGAAAGGATTCGGGTGCTTGAAAGGCAGTGTCTTAGAAACTGTCTCGGCTTGTACAGAACACCAGGATCAGAGTACAAAAAACATTATCCCAACAAAATCCTTTACGAATGGGCTAATCTGAATAGGATTGACAATTTCTTGATTAAGGTGATTCGAAGACAAGGGCAATGACCAACGATAATAGCCTGATCTTTGGGGCTTATTACCGCATTGAAATGAACCACGAGACCACACTTCTATCGGTCTTTATCCCGCCAGAGGCATTTCTCCGTATTGATGCTAAAGGGTTAATGCAAAGCAGGGATGGTATCCCGGCTTATCTACGACGTGTATGTCGCCAATGCTCAGGAGCTCCTCCGTTTTAGTCCCGCGATTACGGACAGGGATCGGATCGATGCCAAAAACCAGTACACCGAATTCTGGTGGCTGTTTTTTTTTTCTTATAATTTACGCGCGCCTAAGGGGTTATGATACCCTTTTACTGTTGCCTGGACGCGGGCAGAAAGATAGAAGGAGGAGAAAGAAAAGTTTGTGATGTAGTGGTTTGAAACTCAGGTGTGTTTGGTTTCGATATTGACTCTCCAGGGGTGGGAGTCCGAATAGGACGGAGAGATTTTTCTTCTCTCGGAATGTGAGGTTGTGAATTTTAACGGTTGTTTTGTGCTTGAAAAACCCTACAACAGCCAAATCTACATGTCAGTGTTATGCCTTCACACGCAGATTTTTCTGACTGAGTTCCAATTACACAAATGAAAACTTGCTGTGGCTAGGATTCGAACCTTGACCTTCCGAGTGAGAAGCGATTGCTAGTACCACTACACCACGCCCACTCCCACGCTTCTAGAAGGAGAGAGGGTGGGCTCGCTTTCCTAGGTCGTTACGTTACTAAGGTAACACACTTCTCTTAGTTATAAGTTAGATTAAGGAAAGTTAGGGGGATCTCGTGGAGAGACCAAGTTCGTAAACATAAGGCGGCTCCGATGAGAAGTGACCGGTGCCTTATGGCATTGGTTAAATCTCGGGGACGCTTGTGCACGATGTTGACGAATGCAAGGCGCCCGAAATCGCAATTGGTATGGTGACCACTCGGTGCGAGAGGCTACGAGCGCTCACCACCTCATTTTAAAAAAAACTTAGCACAAGTGTATTCATACCCACTTGAGTGTTAAGTTTTTTTTTTTTTTTTTTTAGAAAAAGGTAGGTTTTGTAAGATAGTTTTTAAGGCCGAAAGGTAAACCTTGAATGAGATTGTAAAGTTAAGAGCGCTCGGTAAGAGCCAGTAAGCTAGAATAAATAACTATCATTGTTAACTTAGATTTAATCATTTTTGTCTACAATAGAATGTAAGTTATAACGAAAGAATCAATTAATATGAATTTAAAAGTGAAGTAAAAAGTAGAGAGACTCTTGTCATGTCTTCTATAGATGCACAATATACTAAATATTTGTGTACCAGTAGGACAACAAATTTCAAAAGAATCGGAACACATAAAATTGCATTCACAGGATTTAAACTCACTTTGTAACGGGAACTTCCCCAACAGCATATAAATTATTACAATCAGCTTCAAGCTTATAACGCGGTATATTAAATAAATCTTTTTCGCCGTCAAATATCCAAATTTTAGTTGGAAAGATTAAGTCTGGCTTATTTGGAAAAGACTCTAAATGCACCAAAAATGAATCAAATTTTTTTCTGATCCAATATAACACGTTAGAATCTGGAGCGCGTTAGCCGAGGTCCGTAGACATTTGAGGATAGCAAATTCTTAGAAACTATGACAACTGGATCATAGTAATTTTGTGAAGCACGACTCCAATGTAAGATTATGAACCAACTATGATATTGCAGATCTGTTTAGCCCAAAGAGAAGACTACAAATGTGTCCATTGTAAAATGAGTATTTTCTAACGTCAGTTGTCATGCCAATGAGGTGGAACCCTGATAAGCATCCTGCTAAATGCCAACGGAATTTTTATTTATTTCAAATGTCCATCCCATCAAATTCTGGCATTCGTAGCAGCACTAATGACTTTTTCCACTGAAACTCTCGCATGTCGTTCTTTTTCAATTTTGTTTAATTAAAATGTTTAATGCTCGACTGATTGCGCTCTCGTTGTTATACCAAACACGACAGACAGACAGACGTTACACGTTTCTTCTTTTAAGGGTCGGACGGGTAAAAACAAGGAAAAAACAAAATACAGCGCCGAGGAACTACGCTACGACTAGTATCAGAAATAGGAAAAAATGTAAAACACTTTGCGCACGAATTAACAGCCTCTAATTTGCATTGGTGGTCACCCTAATTGCGCTTGTCGCTGCTACCCCAACTCCACTGAGACCCTTAGAGACCACCCTATTCCACCCCAAAGGATGCCATTTTATGTGTGTGTGTTTATTTGTTGCCTGGTAACGGAAAAAGGAAATAAATAAAAAAAAAAAAAAAAAAAGAAATTAATTCGATTGCTTGCGGTGGACGCTTGGTTATACGTATACGAGTATGTACCTCATACCGATTGATAGCACTGTTCCAGAAAGGTAATACCAGCTTCGACAGCATCCGAGGCATCGTCTCCCCGAAGGGGTGGTGGTGAGCATGAGGTTCAATACCCATTCGGTTATAATCCGCGAAGCATAAAAACAGCAAAATAATACACAGGGCCAGTGGCGTCGCGGTGGACATTGGTGCCGCCGCTATTGGACTCGGCGTAAAACAAAAATTACAAAACTCAAGCTGGAAATAATTCCACTTCCGATGGAATGGCGCAAGCACACCCGGAATAGTGACTGTGGCAGTGGTTTGTGGATGCGAAATGCTGCCCGGTACGTCCGAGATATGCTATCGCATAGAATGCTCCTACCCTCCCGGATATGAGGCAAACATACACAACACCAATACAAACAAATGCATATAGTCCGCTCATTTTTTATTAAATAAATGGCATCAGAATGGATTTTTTTTGTTTCTTTTTTTTTTTTTCATTTTTTGGTGGTAGGATAGGCAGTGTGGTTGACCATTGGATTGTGAATGATACATAGCCCTGCTAGGTCTGTCGCATCCCCAATGCGCTCTGTTCTTATCCTATGCTATTGCGGGTAAAACGGACTTCGATTTATGCTGGTCACCTCAGCGAAATGACTCTAAGCGATAGGATCTGAAAGGAATTATGCAGATATGATGGGGTGGATTGTCTGTGCTGCCTATGGAGTATGGATGCAGTGCGTCTTTTTGTATGAATCCATTGGTCATAACTCCATTCAGACATAAGGTGGTGGTGGAAGGAATTGTACAAAAATATCTCCAAATTGAATTTCATTTTAATTTTTGGAATTCAAAGGCCGAATTTTTGTTAACTACCCTAAGGGGTAAAAAGACGGATGGAGCAAATTTTGTGGGCTCTTTCAATTTCAACAGAAATGAAACTTTAAAAAACGCTGGCATTTGTAAAGCTTATTGTATAACATGGAACAGCAGGTTGAATTGTTCTCTAAACAATTCTGCAAAAATAAATCTTGCTGCGGATCGAGTGCCTTACATGGCACCCCAAATTACAAGCTCTTCTGTAGATACATCTTCTCTATGTTTAAGTCTTTACTTCTTCTATAGAGGTTGCACCGATTCGATGCTTTTTCCCTCCTTTTTTAATCGATCTTGTAACCATTTGTATTTAAGTCTATATGATTCTAAAAGTCAAGAAAGTGCTTCCAAATATTCAAAATTAACTGGATTATCAGTGGTTTACTGAATTTCGTTGTGGCCGTACAAGCACTGAAGATGCCGAACGTCCTGGACGCCCAGTTGAGGTCTCTACACCCGAAACAATCGAAAAAATTCACGATATGGTGTTGGCCGACCGAAGATTGAAAGTGCGAGAGATTGTGGAAGCCGTAGGGATCTCGCATGGCTCAGTGGTTTCAATTTTGAATGATCACTTGGGCATGAGAAAGCTTTCCGCAAGATGGGTGCCGCGTTTGCTCACAGTCGACCACAAACGCAATCGTGTAACAACTTCACAGGAAGGTTTGGCGTTGTTTAATCGCAATATGGAGGAGTTTTTGCGCCGTTTTGTAACCGTGGACGAAACATGGATCCATCACAACACACCAGAGAACAAACAACAGTCAAAACAGTGGGTTTCTAAGGGTGAATCGGCGCCAAAGAAGGCCAAGGTGGGTTTGTTATGGCGACTGTTTTTTGGGATGCACGCGGGATAATCCACATTGACTACCTTCAAAAGGGAAGAACAATCAATGGGGAATATTATGCCAACTTATTGGACCGATTCAATGACGATTTGAAAAAAAAACGACCTCATTTGGCCAAGAAAAAAGTTCTTTTCCACCAAGACAATGCAAGGGTGCACACATGTGCAGTTGCCATGGCAAAAATCCATGAAAAAGATTTGACTCCAATGATGAAGTCATCTCGCAAACAAAGGCCTATTTTGAGGACCTCGACAAATCATTTTTTTTGGAAGGGATAAAAAAATTGGAGAAGCGTTGGACAAAGTGTATAGAGCTCAAGGGAGACTACGTTGAAAAATAAAATTATTTTTTTATCAAAAAATCTGTGTTTTAATCCAAAAGTCACGGACTTATTGACCCGCCCTCGTAACAGTTTGTATCAACTGAAGTAAATGGATGGAAGACCTTACAAGTACAATTTTTTACTGGGTGGGGACGATATCATAGTAACCAGAGATTGCAATGCAAGAGTAGGGGACTCGCAGATATAAGGGCTTTTAACACGTTGCGTGCAGGCAGTTAGATGTGCTGTAGATAGATTTATAGATAACAATGGAAGAAATTTCATCGAGATGTGTGAATTAATTCAACTCTCACTGCTAAACGGCCAAACTAGAAGCGACGAGCATGGTCACCTACGTTCTACAGGGGTGCTGCGTGCTCAACGATCGACTATTGCCTCGCAGGCGGGAAGTGGCTGGAGCGACAGGTAACAGAGCTAAACGTGGATGAACAAATCTTTTGGGACCACTTGCCGCTAATAGGGTTGTTGCCTGTATCTCTGACGCAGCAAAAGAATTTTAATCATCAAACAGATGCATTAGAAAACAAGTATGACATGACTAGCAGCTAGGAAAAAATCATTCGCATAAAAACGTTTAGTTAAGGAAACAGGCAGCAGCTTTGCTAAAACTATGCATCAATAGGCCATCAAGACTTGTAAAAAAATATGTAAGGATAAGCAAATAAGGCATACAAATCAGCTGATGGGGATTCTAGGGAAAGTGGCAAGATCCCTCAATGGTACAGAGTTTGCACGAAGCATCCAAGTTGAAGCCTCGGTTCTCGCCGATCGTTTTGAACATTTATTTAACCCAATTTGTAGTGCAATCCAGATTAGTTATGCGATGTCTTACACAACAGCGGATCAATCAGATTCAGAATGTCGGCAGGCTATCGCACAGGTGTAATCTGAATAACCATATTTTCAACACGGAAGGAATATAATTTTCCCCATATCTAAGAGAGAAGACGGGAAAGACCCAAATAATTATAGATGAGTATCGTTCCAGAACTCAATAGCAAAAATATTCACAGGAGTCAAATTAGAACGTGTTGCGAAATGAGTATGTGAAAATGATCTGCTGAGCTCCAAATGGGCTTCAGGAAAAAAATTTCAACAGTGGACAATATCTTCTCACTAACGAGCATCGCTCGACCTTCGACAGTATTGACAGAAAAGCTCTTCGCTATAAGCTGAGTAATATAGGGTAATCAACGAAAATGCCCAGATTAATTCAAAACCTTTATATGGTAAATAGGACTTCGGGTCGCATAAAGGAGTTAAACAGTGTTACTTATTGAGTCCACTTCACTGAGATGACTTCATAACATTTTTATCAGAACGAATCGTATTTGCTGGACTTCATATAACGATCCTTCTTTATGTGGACGACATCGTATCTTAGCGGAATCGCCAATGAAGAACTCGAAGTTGTGAAGGAGTATAAGTACAATATTTGGGGGTAATTCTAACACCTCGATTATCATTTAAAAATCATCTTAGCAAAAAAAATTTAACGAAGCCAAAAAGACAATGAATTCCAACTGGAGGTATCTGCTAGTAAAAACAACGACTTTCTAAGTTTAAAATGTTCGAAGCCACCGTGCAGTCCATCATGTGCTACGCAGCACAAGTCTGGGGTGTCGCGCAGAATGAAGAGGTGTAGAAATTGTTCAGATACTTCTTAAAGAAAATATTTCTTGTTGCGGAAAACACGCCGAACTGCTATATACATATGTTATCTTACACTTAGAAACTGGACTGCATCCTTTGTTCTTCACGGTTAGACCGCATTTTTTTTATATCTTCAAAGTAATGGTGCTTCTCACTTACCACCTACCATGTTGCAAAGCACTCTGTTCGTGCTGTTCACATTAAAGTTTACATTTTTTATACTTGGTAATTCACCACACAATAATTGCATTACAACATATTTCATCTATTGTAAATTAATTTATTAAACTCTGCAAACGAGAAGTAGTGCTCGGAATCTCCTTCCAATAAATTCTCTCTCTAGGAGATCTAGCAGCTACTTTGTAAAATTGAAATCGATGATGAAAGGATTCGAAGATCAACCGTCGAACCATCAAGTACTACATATACTCGTGTACCAGATTGCACAATATTAAAGAAGAAATTAAATAAAATTGAAAGTCGTGTCATTTATTTCAAATTCAAACTAGTAAAATTTAAAAGTGGTTAAATTCGTTGAGCGAACTTAGTTCCTGAAAACTCTCAAGAAATATTTTGGAACCGAAACCCGGGACAATTAGATATTTGGCTTTGTTCCCATATCTTTTAAGAACAACAAAACATGTATAGCAGATACATAGCAGATCATTGGATAAAGGTGGTAATATTATCATTTGTTTAAATTTTGATGCTTGCAGATTTGTGGTCTGAGTGTATGTGCTTGTGAATTTAAAGCGACCGTGGGACCAAAAGCCCATACTAGTCATTGCAACTGCTGAGCCAGCTACTTGATCATCAGCCATCGGAGGAATCATCCGTTTAGTCATATCATTATCCATCACCCAGAGAGCAATGCAGCAACTCCTCAGACCGAAAGTTTTGTTGCTGTACTTTGAGGAAATCTGATGACGTGCGAAGGGTTAAAGTTAAGGGTTAAAGTAAGCTTTTTGAAGAAGAGACACAAGTACGTTCAAACTTTTGATCTTGTTTTCACTGCATTTGAATACGAGTACAAATAATAGTTAAGCTTTTAAGAAATTGTTGACAAGCGATTTAGTTGCCGGTAATTTGTTGCTGTGTTAATAAGATCTTTGTTGTTGACTTATTGTTGTTTTTCCACGGTATTTGGTTGCTGAAAATAGGCTAGGCGTTTTCAGTTCCATTATCATAGTTGTTTGGAAACTTGTTGCTAAAGTGTCTGGAAACCATTAGTTTCGTATACGTACCATCCCACTTTAATCAGCGACATGACTTCGTATTAGTCCAATAAAATTATCAATTTAGTTTGATTAAGTTGAATCTTATTTATGTATAATAGTTGTCGATTGTTAGAATATCGGATCTAATTGTACCAGCTGATGGCAGTGGGGAGATGGTTCCACTGATGCTAAGCAAGCAGCTGATAGTAGGCAGAAGACGGTAGCAGATCTAAAGACGGTAGGGGCTACGACCAAGCGAAATCTCACGCGAACAAGAAAGCTTATAGATTTAAAAGGGGACTCGTTATCGACAATTGAGTTAGAATCCCGACTAAGTATACTAGAGTTGTATTTGAAGCAAATCCTGAAATTGCAGACATCAGTAGAGCGATAATATAGTTAAAGAAGCAGATGCTAACTACTCGTACAATTTCCGATCAGAAATCGAAGATGTTTATATTGGTTCGAAGGCAAAGATCATGGAGCTTTTAGCTTCGTTAAAAGACATTACGATCTCTGGTGAAAATTGAAATACAACTCTGTTTCACATGCAGCCAATTTTGAGGACGAGGTTATAGCAAATAAAGTTGCTTACATTTTCGGGAATATTTTCCGGGTACCCGAATTTGATTAGTCTGTTTACGAATCTGGTAGATAAAGACGAGACGCTTGATAGTTTACAAAAATTTAACTATTTTAAGAGGTCTTTAACACGTTCAGCATTGGGGGGAATACACGATTTCAATATGACCAGTACGAACTATATGAAGGCACTTGAGCGATTGGCTAATCGTTTTGATAACAAATGCCTACTTTTTGAGGACCATATTAGTTCCCTGTTGGAGGTTCCCAAGGTTACGAAAGCTACTTCTTTCTCATTGCGAAACTTGGAAGATAGATTCAATATTCACTTAACGGTCATATTGTCCATAGGGAATTATGAGAACATTCCATCCTTATATCACTGCCGTTAGATCGCGTAGACTCGGAAACACTTTCCAAATTGATGACGCAAATTATGGGCCATCGGACCCAGTGCAACCAGCTAGGCCATTCCTGAAGACAGGAGTTGATTTCTGTGAGCCACTCTATGTTACACAAAAACTTCGTGGCCAAAGTATCTACAAGGCTTACGTTGCAGCTTTTGTCTACTTTGTGGTCAAAGGGGTTCATTTGGAGGTTATCTCAGATCTTACAAGTCAAGGTTTCATGGCTGCTTTAAAAAGGTTCGTTGCTCGGCGAGGACTATGCCGAGAAATTTTCTGGGATAATGCAACCAATTTTGTTGGAGCACGAAATGACCTGATCAATTCCTGCAAGAGTAAAGACAAGATACAATCGCTGCCTGGTGTACCGGAGAACATATAAATTTTTATCACATCCCGCCTCGAACGCCCCATTTTGAAGGACTTTGGGAGGCCGCTGTAAAGTCCGCAAAATCTCATTTGTTTCGAACTTTGGGTCCAGCCAGTTTAACGTTTGAAGAGCTTACTATAGTGGTGACAGAAGTTGAAGCTATTTTAAACTCTCGATCAATCTGCCAGATATCGAGTGATCCCAGTGATGAGCAAGTTCTAACACCCGGACACTTCTTGATCGGAGGTCCTCTGAATGCGATTCCAGAACCTTCACTGGAGCATGAAAAGATACCCTGTTTGAAGGGGTGGAGGCGCCTAACTCAACTTAAACAGCATTTGTGGATCCGATGGAAGAAAGAGTATCTCTTAGAGTTGCAGCGAAGGGCAAAGAGGAGTCATCGTCCGAAAATGTGAAAATTGGCACAATCGTCCTTATTTCTGAAGACAATGCATCTTCTCAGCAATCCCTTCCGGGCAAAATTATCAGAACAGTGATATCAGCAGATGGCAAAATTCGTGTCGTGCACCTGAAGACGAGGAATGGAGTTCTCCGTCGAGCTATTCACCAACTGGCTCCACTATCAATAAATGATTAAAGTATCTGTCACATGTTGCGGACTCTTTAAGGCGGTCAAGATGTTCATGCGGTTTACATTAAAGCTTACATTTTTTATGTTTAGTTTAAAATATCTTTCTTCCTTTTATACTTGGTAAATCACCATACAATAATTGAATTACAACATATCTTATCTAGTGTGAATTGTCCGTGTTTCGGCACCAAAAGTCACAATTTTTCAATGAATGGTCCAGATTGAAATTTGGAAAAGTACGAGTATACTGCTATCGAGGAGTCTACGTTTGCTGCTTTTAAAGTGAAAGCACAGCAAAGTGAAACTGGGGCTACAAATCGAATACTACATCATGACTTTAAGGTGAACTGATGCACCAAAATTTTATGACGCATAAATTGTGGAGAATGCAGAGAGCACTCCATGTAATCTGCTCTTGAAAGGAGACATAATTCAATTCGTCGGAATCTGCACAATTTTAAAGATCATTAGAAAATATATGCTCTCGGAAAATAAAGCCAATCTAATCCTGAATGGCCAAAAGTGGAATGTCCTGCGTAGCTACCTGAAAACGGCCGATAAATATCGACATGAAATAAGCAACGAAGTCTTTTAGTATTATAACATATACCAAGTGAATTTAACCTAATTGTAAAAAAAAGTAATCACAGTTTTGAGAGGATTGACTGAAAGTATATAGTGTACCAATCGTAGATCATGTCTAAGGCTCCCCGCGCTTCGGAGCAGACAGTCGCTAGGCATGATCCAATAGGCAGTACAGCCACAATAAATCATCTGCATATGCCAGAGTAAGCAGTAAGTCGACCAACATGCACAATAGCAGTGGAGATAGGACGCCTACTTACAGGTAACCTCTATTTAACACATATTGGCCGCAGTCAGCATCCGCAATCAGTGTCCCATTCACCAGCAATGTTTTGATAGACAAAACTAGTGATTCGTCTACGCCGTATCTATGCACCCTCAATGTCTATGAATACACCCAGTGCATATTCCCTCTTGACAAGAGCGCAATCAATTCTTTTCGCCAGCTTTTGAAGCGCACTCTCGCAGGATCATCCACGTTGGTAGACATGTTATTTCTTAGATAGAGCAAAAGTAGATTTGCGCAAATTAAACTCGAACATCATCACGGTCTTCAGTATGAGGGATACCAGGTATGTGGTGTTCAGCTCACTTTCAGGTTATTTAATTGGAGCTGGTTGTGAGCTGGTTCTAATTAAGTTACCTGGGAAGTGAGTCTCAAGCATGAGACAGAGAGTATCGGCTTTCGACTCAGTGTAAGTGCCATCAGGTGATTCCGCGTGATTCCAATCTTGATGATTTCCCCCTGTTGAGGAGTTTGGTGAGTCTTTATAAAAGGGCAGAAACATTCTTCATTTTTATAGGTTCGGCCTGTAGAGAGCTTTTCTCCAAATTAGTTGTAATTGACTTGTTTATAAGTTGTTCGGTGTTCTTTACTACAAATCCGTGTTCTATCCTTAAACGGGTGATTTGCAGGATTGTGTCCCTGGTGGCGACGTCAGTTCAAAAAAGCACATGGTGAGGGTACCATCCAGGTTCCTCTACCTTTTTTTTGTTCTTTATTTTGGAGGACCATCCTGAAGGCATGTCCAATTGGTCTTTCGTGGACTCCTCTTGTTCAACAAGCATTATGGTCCGACATGGAAGTCCCCGATAGTATTTTACAACCGAAAATCTTCTTAGAGTTCTTGTTGGACAGCGTTTAGATGCTTATTTGCTGTCTTACTATTGTCTTACTATTGTAACAACTGGCAGGTCAGGCCAGGTATGAAAACCAGCCTCACACGTGGTAAAAGGTTTTCTTATCATTATTACCGCAGGCTTTGATAAGTACGATCACAATATTCAATGAGGTCGGCTACTGCCTTTAATGTTGGTACTTTAACAAACCACCATAGGAAAAGTAAGCTAACGCAGCAATTACATCTTGGCTTGTAAAAGTTTAGATAGTGAGGGTGAAAATACAAGTTACTAACATACTGTAACAGCTTTAACTTTCGGCAAACAATTCTCAAACTACTGATTCCGTTCGTATCCAGGTCTCAAATGCAGGTACTGGATTGAATTTGGCTATAACGGGCCAACATGGCAGTGAAAGTACCTCTGAAGCCTCTTCTATATAGGGGTTTACTTGGGCATATCTTTCAGATGAAAAGCCGTGTTTTAACAACAAAGGCTGCTGGATATCCAGCGAAGAAGAAAACTTTAGAAGTTTAAAATAAAAGCAAGCGGATAGCGTACAATATGTTGACCATTTTTAAGAATGTCTGCTAAGGTAACAGCATAGACGGAGCATATCCGAATTGGGATTCCGAACTAAAAGCCAGATTTTTCTACAAAAATAAGTCAAAGCTAAAACTCCAATGAAGAGTCCTGCATTCTCCTGGGTGCAGTCTAGACTAAGTCGACGTAGATAGTTAATAAAAGTCTTACTTACTTATAGAAACCTATATCGTGAAATCGATTAGGAAAACATTTTTGAGTTGGAAACTACAGCCTACATGATTGTGGGTTGTAGCTGGAAGATTTTGCCGATAATCAGTGCATAATGAAAAACAAAAAGGAAAAAAGCACAAGATCCTCCGACAATATAATTTAATTTACAACTTGGCTAGCTTAACGTTCCTTGATCGCTCGCTTCGTATGGTTTGTCTTTTTCTATGGAGCAGCTGTTTTTCTTCCATTCTCGTGCAAGTTTCTTTGGACCGTCTTTGCAGCTCCACTTCATAGACGAGTTATCATGTTATATGTGCTTGCATGTACCTACGTACTAACTTACTTCAGATGGCGCTACAGTCCAGGTGGACCTGGGCCTCAACCAACAAGCGTTTCCAGCCGATTCGATCTTCAGCTAGTTACCTAAATTTTCGAACGCTACGTTGGCTGAGGTCGTTTTCCACATGCGTGTGACGCCTGAGTTGCGGTCTTTCTCTACTGCGCCGTCCTTCGGGGCTCGGATTCCGTCTATGGCATCTATGACGGGACCGAAAACCACTCAAAAAATATTCTTCTCAAAGTAGCCAAGAGTAGCAAAGTGTACCCTCATCTATTTTTGATTAAGTCCTTGCCTCTGCCACATATAGCAGGACTGGGATTTTGCTATTGTAGTTAATTGCCTACTTAGCTCCAAGAAGCAGCGATTGGCAAGAATCGTTTAGTATCGTTGTCTGAAATGATAAGCGGAGCCTAGATAAACAAATTCCTTAACTACTTCAAAGTTATAATTGTTGAGGGTGACGTACTGTCCGATACGTCGGTTGTTGGGTGTCCTTTCTTATTGAGAGCATACACTTGGTCTTGCACTCATTCACCGCTAAACACATCTTTGCCGCCGCTGTCTCAACACCCGTGAAAGCGTCCATGATGTCACGTTGATTTGACTTTTGATTTCATGGTGCCTCTTGTGTTGGCACGTGAGTTTTCCACGATTTTTTCAATGATGTTAAAGAAACCGCTTGCAAGCACATCGCCTTGTCTAAATCCTTTTTTGACATCAAAGATCTCAGTGAGTTCTTTACCGATTTAGTAGTGTGGATTCTCCATCGTCATCCTGCGTAAATGGACGAGTTTGGCAGGGGCATCAATGACGTTGTTTAATAAAAAGCGGAGGCACAGCAAAGTACTGGCCATATCGTAATGGTTTTCAGATGACCCCACCGAAAGATTACTACGATTTAACCAGTTACAAGCGGGCGGTCATAGGTCCTGTTGTTGGTACGACTACAGGACTTAAATCACGGTACCACGGGAATCAGGAGCTCCCCGGATTCCGGTCCGGGCCTGACTTGTTGAAGTAGGCCCCCTTGTGGGAGCATTATGGTGGCTGTGGTTTAAACCCAAATCGCGGAAAGGGTCTTCCTTTTTTGTTGACCCATTGTAGAGTGTCAATTGAGTACTGGGTGATGTGATCCTAAGATGAGAAAGAGGTTTTAGATCGGCCTTGACTCATATCTAGGGTGGAACTGTGCCTTCAATACAGTTCCGAATTGGTACTCAGGAAGGCGGCAGGCGATGGGAAGGCATATCCTTGCTCCCATTGATGTATGGGCATCCCGTAAAATTAAGTCCACATGACAGGTGTTTACGTTAAATCCTTGACTCAATGTTCGTCTCTACAAGCTTCAGTTCGGGGTTTGTGTCCGTGGCATGTTTTTTTTAATTTTTGGTGAAACTCATTCCTGGAGTAGCATCTCTCAATTTAATCGACCGCACACTTCTCGTGCTTCTTTTTTTACCTCCTGAGAAGCCAATGTTCGTCTCTCCTCTACTGCTCGTAGAGCTCGTGAACAGCCCTTGTCCTTCTATCTAGCCCCGCTTTTCATGCATATAGCTTTGGTGCATGTACTTGTGGCATTCGTCATTAAACCAGCTGGCGACAAAGGACCTTCTAAGAGATTAAGGGAAACTCGATCGGAAAAGAGTTTGACGATCTCTTGTGATTGTAGCCCTCCGACGTCGAACTCCCTCACAATATTAGCTTGCATCTGCGATGTTCGGGGTATCCACAACCGTACTTTAGCTGCAACAAAGTAGTTACTGAGTCGATAATGTCTTCTCGGAACGTTCGGGCAGCCGTAATACAGGAGAAGTGCCCTTGGGCCGATCACGATGTGGTCAGTCTGGTTGACTGTTTTCTAAGACCCCTTCTGAATATCGAGTTGTGGGAATCCCTTGTTAGCAACAACAATGTTTCGCCCCGTCGCAAAATCGATTAGCCTGAATCCGCTATCGGAGGTGGTGTCCGTGCACGCTATACATTTTGACAGTGCTACCAGTGGACAACGGCTAATAGCCATCCAACCATCATGTACTTGTTCTTCATAAAATCAAGGATTTCATTTTCATTTGTGCCAATTCAGGTGAAGGTGTGCACGCCATCGCTATATTACTCCTTCCGCGATAAAGTCAATTCTCCAATTCTGTTTCCAGGCGTCGTGTCTTGTAAGGTTTACTCATTATCTGAGAGGTTGCTTTATTCTCCTGCTGAACAGCAGACAAATAAAGTCGTATGGGACAAGATCAATACTAGACATTGCCAAGTTGACTCCGCTCAGCGCCCATGCAACTACCCGTTGGAGTCCACGCAGAATTTTAAAATCAGCTTCCGTTTTATACGACTGTGTCCAGCGTTTCATATTCATGCGATTTGGTTTATTGGCATCTCCCAGAGTGGTACTCTGTTCAACTTTTCGTGACATGAGATACCTTTTTGGGCTGCTAGCCTATGTGATGCTGAATTCGTAATTCTAATCTTTGCCATAGGGAGTCCTATCGACTGTAATATTCGCAGAGCATATTTTGTCTATTTCTATCACTTGTACTCGTATCACCAGGTTGCTTTATCTCTGTATTTTTTTTTTTTTTTTAAATTCTAGAGCTGAAATTTCTGGAACACGTTGCCTAGTTATCTTCTTTAAAGACTTTCTTTAACTATCATATTTTAACAGATTGCATAGACTTGATCCCAGCAACTGCAGTTTCCCAATGCTCTCGAATCACACAGATAGCTCGTTTAACAGCATGCTGAGCGTATCTTGGACCAGAATGTATTGGTCTGGGCAGCGTAAGATATCTGAAATCTCATGAGCGGTTCAATTGACCAAGGTTCCTGTAGCTCTAATAGAAATCCCAAGTGCATCCCTAGAAGTTTACACTTTGTAAATGTATTAACACAGCTGTTGCCGTCAGTGCTGATCATTGTCACTTTCTGTCTCCGAAACTGCCTCTAATGTTTTAACGCGTAAAAATAAAAAAATCTAAACTATGTCGAATAATCACCAATGGAGTTCGTGTGAAGCACCCCCGAACTGATTTCCCCCAAATGCTTTGCAAATAAAATAACCCAGTTCCACATTCACCCCCTAATCGAAAAGCTCCACCTCGATGAGTAAAAACTCACAATTCAGCCTGGTCCATGTCAGAACCTCTGTTCGGAGTTAACCTGACAAAAGTTAACCTCAAATTCATCCTCATCCAAACAACTACAAACAATTAACCAACTTTTCAGTGGCAGAAATAAAAACTGCGCAAAAAACAGCGAAAATATAATTTCAATTAAATTTCGCAACTAATTGAACAACAACGAATAAAAAATAAAAATTAAAAAAAAAGTACCAGTGAACCGATATCGATTAAAAAAGTATCTCACGCCCTTGCAGTTGTTTTTTTTTTATTTTTTTTTTTAAAAGATGAATTTTAATTAACGACGGCTTTTACCTGTTGCCCGGTTGCTAGTGCCATCAGCAATACGCGAGTCCTCACGTCTACCACTCAGAGCCGCCTTTGTGCTCCTGTACATCCAGACTGCGTAAATGCGGAGGGTTTGCTGTGTACTCGCTGGAATTCAATTAATGCTCTACTGGACTCTCGATATGGGTTTACGAGCGCAAATGTATCCGCGTATATCGCTCTTTTTTTTTATGTTTTTGTATTTTTTTAAAATTTCTTTTTATTCGATTTGTTAGCCTGTGTGAGATGATAAAAATATTTACACGCACTGCCAAAGGAGTCCGGGTGTTGGATGTTCCTTTAAGTACGCCAAGGAACTTGGATTGCGCGCCAGAAATAAATTTCAAAGTGCACAACTTGGCAGTGAACCCTGGGGATGAGAAGGAGAAAGGTTTCTTTTTAAAATTGGATACCACCGCATGCTAAGCCTCTGAGCAGGCAAAAAAGGTTGCCAATAAATTATCAACGGTTGTCAATTTTTAATTGCACTCGTACGAATGAAATTGGAGATTGCTTTCTTTTCACGCTGAATATCCTGAATTGACTGACTCTACTCTACTATGTACATGCGCATATTCTAATTTTGTTGCGGGAGTAGGTATCTTTTTTTTATCTATTTTTCCTTTCACCCAAGCCCGCTTTTCTCAGACTGTGTAAGTTCCGTAAATTACAAGACTTAAAATGAGTTTTTCCCGAAAGGAAGAATACCGGGATGGATGTGGAACAGAGAATAAGAGAGCGAGAATGGAAGGATGTAATAATTGCATGTTAAGGACGCGAATAAATTACTCGAGAGTGACAGTGAAGTTTTGAGCTATTCGGGCTTTTCGGGGTTGGCAATGGAAGGTTTAGGGTGGATCCGCATTTCCGCTCATCAACTAGAGAGGAAGACATAAGGTATCGAGTTGGAAGCTGTGGCAAGAAGAGTATGGGGAAAGTGCTTTCACATTCCCTTAGCGTCGTATTTGTGGATAGAGCAAGTTGTTTGAAGAAATTCGTACATCATAGTCAGGATTAAAAGTTGGCATTTGTTTTGCTTTCCGTCAACAGATTTTAAAGTATTGAGAGGAGCTAATTACATGTATTTCAAAAGACAACTAAATGCGCTTTCGTGGTTTTATGCATTCACATCATGTCAATGGCTGAGTGTTGTAAATTTAGGGGAAACACTGCGTCAAATTGACCTGACTACTCATCAATTTTGATTCTCTTATCTCTTCGTTGTAGCCACCAACAACCTGGACTTGACGAATTTATAAGCGCGAGTGTTGACTAGATAAATAGAAACACAGATATGATTGAACTTCATAACAGGAATACACGGCGGATGAACTCACGTGACTGGATCGACGTCAATGACCTTTTTAATAGAATGTCAAGGGAGAAATGGTTTTCATCTGCAGTTTTTAACGTACACGTCGGAGAATCAATCAGGCAAGCTCAAGGTGCTTAATTTACGAGAATGGCTGTACAAAAAGTCATAAATTAAGAGAAAGAATTAAGCGCGCAAGGTAGGTGGAATGGAAGAATGGAAAACAATCGAAAATCTTTTCTGAGCAATCGGGTGAGGTCTTTCTTATCCATTGTATTAAGGCGAAATCGACACGAAAAAGTGCAACAACTACCGATTGGTGGTGTCCCATATTCTGAAATTATGCGAGAGAATTCTAGGCAGTCGAAAACACTCCATGGCAGTCAATGAGGCTTTGTGTGTGGTAGACTGACATATGATGCAATCTAAAGAGTATGGAAAATAGTAAAGAAAACTCCGAAGTACCTATTTGCACAATGTCTGCGATGTGGTCATCAATTTGGAAAGAACATTCATCCGAGTACCCAGAGATCTTACATATATGGGCTGCTCGTGGATCTCAAAATGTACCCGAAACATACGTAAGAATGACATGAAATATGTACCAATGATGGGGTTGACGAGAATTACACGTCAAAGTTTGAGTACCAACACCAATCTTTTTTCTATTGTCGTGTAAGATTTTTTATTAAAGCCGCCTGTTGAATAATACGCAGGATGGTTTGGAATAAAAGTGGATTTTATTAATGTAAAAAACGGAGCGCAGTTCTTAGACGTCTTAATTCTCTGACGGATGTAAAATAAAAGAAAGAAAGAAAAAGGGGGAAACATGTATGATAGTAGATTTGACACTATAATTGTTGGCAAGTATGAGTGTTGCCAGTTTTCGTTTCGGCGTCGATTGGGCGGGCTCGCCGGGCTTTGTATACGATTTTCTGCGTTTAGGATTATCATAATAAATCCATTTCTCATCACCAGTGACAATACGATGCAAAAATGATTTATTTTTATACCGCTGCAGTAACATTTCGGACATGCAAAATCGCCGTTCGACGTCTCTTGGCTTCAATTCCAACCTTTTGAATGAATCTCAGTGCTTTTAGGCGCAGGGAAACGGCTTGTTGCGTGACGCCCAATGATTCAGCAAGTTCTTCTTGAATCTGACACGAATCCTCATCCAGTAAAGCGTCCAATTCCTCGTGTTCAAAACTTTTCGGCTTTCCGTGACGATCTTTGTCTTCAACTCCAAAATCACCACTTCGGATCTGAGGAAACTGATGTTGATGGTCTTGTCGCCTACTACATTCCGGACGTAGTGATAGCGTACGTCGATGTGCTTGGTCCTCCCTTGGTTTGCCTGATCGTTCGCGATATGTTTTGCACTTTGACTGTCGCAATAAATGTTGATATGACCGTCATGTAACTTTAGCTCTACCATTATGTTACGAAGGTATGAAGCCTCCTTTGCCACCGAGGATAAGGTGATATACTCGGCCTTCGTATTGGATGTGGCCACTATTCTTTGCTTTTTGGATCCCCAATGTACAGTCCCGCCAGCAAACAGGAACACAAAACCGGATTGTGACTTTCTATCATTGGTGTCACCAGCCCAGCTGGAGTCCGAGTAGGCTTGGAGTCCTTGGTTCGTTTTCCTGTAAACAATTGTTGATGATTTAATGCCAAGTAAGTACCTTATGGCGTTAATCGCTGCAGTCCAGTGTTGACGCCTTGGGTCCTCCACATGATGGGAAAGTGCATTTACGATGAACGAAATGTCTGGCCTGCTGAACGTTTAAAGGTACAATAATCGTCCGATTAGTGCAAGTGCAAGTGTGAATAAGACTTCATACATTATTCATACTTGCACTTTCACCCTTTATGGTTGGTTCCTTTTGAAGCTTCAATTTAACATCTGCAGGCAATCGTGATGATTTAGCTTCTTCGAGTTTGTATGTTTTTAGCAGACTGTTAATGTAGCCAGTTTGTCCTACACTGTACCCTCCGTTGCTCCTCGAAATCTCAAGTCCCACGCACAATTTCGGTTCTTCTAAGTCGCGAATGTCAAAATCCTTCGACAGTCTTTCATATACCAATGAGTGTTCTTTGGGGTCGTTGGTCGCCAGGAGCAAGTCATCAAGATAGATGGTCATGATGGTGATCATTTTCCTGTTGACCTTGTATATGCACCTATCGTATGACGATGGTGTAAACTGAAGTTCCTTTAAGGTTTTGTCCAACCTTAAATTCCACTAATGGCCTGACTGCTTGTGGCCGTAAATTGCTTTCCTTAACATGCGTACCTTGTTTACAGGGTTCTCTTCAAATCCGTCTGGCTGTTCCATGAAAACAAGGCTGTCAGGCTCGCCGTTTAGGAATGCTGCTGAGACGTCCAGGTGGTGTATCATCAAATTGTGTTCTGCTGCGATTGCCAGTGTAAGTCGTATAGAATGGATGTTGGCAACGGGAGAGTAGGTGTCGGTATAATCGAGTCCTTGGATCTGGTCGTACCCTTTCGCCACTAACCTCGCCTTACGCCGCTCTACTGTGCCATCTGCGTGATACTTTGTTTTAAACACCCATTTTGATTTAATTACCAGTCTGTCGGTAGGTCTGCCTGCCAACTCCCAAGTCCCATTCCGTATAAGCGAATCGTATTCTTCCTGCATTGCACTGTACCACTCGTCTCCATACCTTCTAACTGCTTCAGGTTAACGGGGTCAGGTTTGACGCTGTAAGCCGCTTCGTCGCTATCAGGCACTAGGGTTTTATTTAAAGTTGTGTCCACGTCTTCCTCGGGTGAATCTTCTAGGCTCTTCTCTCCAGCGACCTGGTCAGATGGTTGTTTTTCCGGGTCTTTGACTTTTGTAATTTGTCCGTATCACTTCTCCTTAACATCCGGCATTTCGGAGTTAAAGACATACAAATTTGGGTCAGCTTCTTTGGATTTCGATTCTTCATCCAAGACGTCCCTATTCCCGGTGATAACGCGAGTTCCGGGCTTCCAAAGTCTGTAAGTGCCATGCTCGTCGCTATATCTCACGACTGCGTGCTCTGTACTTTTTGGGACAAATTTTCCGCGATTACCTTCTTTGTCTAGCGCCTATGTCTTCGTCCCGATACACCTAAATGACGACACGTTCGGCTTTTTATCCATCCACAGTTCCTCTGGGGTGATTTTTCCATTAATTTTTGTTGGGCACTCTGCCCATAACATTTCTGGTAACTTGGCCTCCAGCTTCAAACATCTTGCCATCTCCAGTAACGTCCTGTTTGCCCTTTCAGCTATTCCATTCTGCTGTGGCGTGTACGGTGCGGAGAATTCGTGGTCAATTCCATTCCGTTCAAGAAACTCCTCGAATTTTGCATTTGTATACTCAGTTCCGTTATCGGTTCTTAACTATTTTACGGTTTCACCCGTTTGATTTTCCACATAGGCTTTGAAGATTTTGAACCTTTCCAGGCTTCGTTTTTGGGTTAAATGACCCATTCTTCTGTGCCAGACATTCAAAGAATTTTTATTTTCAATTGCTGCAAACCATCGATGTTTCTCACGTATGAAGTATAATCCATGCTTCTTGTCGGCTGTTATTAAGAGTCTACCATTCTTGTCCTGTAATTTAGCTTGATGATCCTCAAACATGACTTTGAAACCGTTGCTGGTTGCTTTACTTACTGGGATGAGGTTTTCCTTTAAATTTGGGATGTACAGAGTATTGTAGAGTTTGATGTTTTTGTCAACGTGGCTCAGATGTGGTGGTATTGTTGCCATTCCAATGCCTGCTATTCTCACTCTTTGTCTATTTGCCAAAGTTGCATAATTGTTCGTTTTATAATTCTCCAGAGTTTCAAATAATGACCGCGTTGAACACATGTGGGATGTGGCTCCGGAATCAAGGCACCATACTTTTTCGTCATTTGTAACCCTGAATACTGATTGTTCTCTTATAACAAACCCATACTCGTAATCGTTGTTGTCGTTTGATTTGACTTTCCTTACCCTTTCCTTATTTTGGAAGCAGTCTTTCGCCTTGTGGCCCTTCTTTCCGCACTTTTGACAGTCAAATGGAAATGAAGGACCTCTATTGTAATTGCCAATCAATACTATAATAATAGTATTACCAGGTATGTATACTGTACCAACACCGCACACCACTCTAGGGCGTTTTTTCTTCTTTCCGCCGGAGATAGCGCTATTCAAGGCCCATAAGGCAACTTCTTAATAATTAGATAAAGATGCTTGAAAATAATGGGTTACGAATCCAATTTTTCAAATCCACAAACCCAACTCCCAACATCTTTCCACAAGGAATTATTGGACCGAACAATTAAAGGCTTAGACACAAAGAGTTAGAATGAGGTGTCTGAATTGGTGCGAAAACTCCACAGTATTTTCTGCTTGAAAAATGTTGCTTAAGTTTATGCCCTACGGGACTTCGTCCATCATTAATATACGTAGTACATTTTTGACTGCAAATGATCAATATAAGGAGAAATTGATTGAGACTGAAATGAAAGTGCTACGAGTGTATGCGAAATTTTCCCAGATCGAGGCAAGAAACATTTATGGGTTATCTGGATTTCGAAAAGTGCTTCAAAAATCAAAGTACTGGCTGAAACCAAATAATTTCATGGCTCAACATACTCCCATAGCCATCTTCTGTTTAAATATATGTGATCCTCGATAGAATGCACACTTAAATTTTGCCTGCTGACCATTTTTTGACTCTGGCCCTATGGACATGCCGTCACATGTAATAGCATCAGAACTCCTATTATTGTAAAAAAATAAAATTAAATCGACTTTCCCTGTATCCGAGAATGGTTTCGGCCAGAATCTCACCCAGAAACGAATATAATCCATTAAGCATGCGACGCCGGTGTCTTTCGTAGTTGTCCTCGTTGACCAATTTCAAATTTATTGTATCGTTATACCACTGGGAGATCGTTGGGGAGCGATACCCTAGCTTATCCTGGAGGAAAAAGAGATTTTTTGACAAATTTGTAGTTAAATTGAACATGAAGACCTTGGAAGTGATAGTTTAAGTTAGATAAAAATGGCTGTAGGAGAAACCAATCCACTTAGACCTACTGGCCCATTGTGATACCACGTGGGTTTGTGATCCTCCTACTCTTGGAACAATTTTGAGCTTCTGCTGAATCGTTGGAGACTGTTAACATTTATATTGTTTAACCTTAACCTAACTTTAAACCTTCTTGCATGCTTGCCTATACGGCAGAGTCCGTTGATGACACCTATAATAGTGCTGAGATATTTTCTATTTTGGGTCGCTAGATATGTTGATCCAGGGTCCTTCTAAGGTTTGTCCTTCTCTTAGCATTCAGCGATGGGTATACCGTTGCTACGTTTTTCCAGTAGGGTAGGTAGAGTGTATCCAATTTTGGCGAGTTCGTCGGCCCTAGAATTACCTGGAATATCTCTGTGCCCTGACAGCCAACATAGGTGAAAGTTGAATTGCTCTATTATCGCCCTAAGAGATGATCGGCAGTCAAGGGCCTTACTGTCCGAAAAGATGCGGATGTCCCTAGCAGATGTAACATTTTTCTTCAGCCAGGACAGGACTTCTTTAATCGTCAAAATTTCCGCCTGGAACACGCTTCAGTGTTTGGACGGCGGAAGGTGAGGTTTAGGTTAAGCTTATCTGAGAAGATTATAGAAGGAATGCTTACTTAAAAGTCCAAACCAATATTGAGGCATAGTGTAATCCATGTTCTCTTGAAGGATTCTGAGTATATTATTTGCTTGTCCACTTTAAGGCGAATAACTGCGTTAGCAACCACTTGCTTGCTGAAAACATCGAGGGTTGTCAAGTGAAACAAAATATCCAGTGAAACAAAATATCCAGTGAAACAAAATATCCACTACCGCCTACGTATAAAGATGCTGTTCTTTGAACTTGGGTTAGTTTGTTGCAATTGACTGCATTGTCTAAGGCTGTCCATCAGACAACCACTCCGTGGGTGAGTATTGATCTTATAATCGAGCTTAATACAATGGGTATAAGTCCCACGGCCTAATAGTGCAGGGAAAATACTTGAATATTTTAAGCTACATTATGGAAGTTGCCCTGAAGATGATCAGCACTTGAGCAAAAAGCTGTGGTCTCAATGCCAAACCTTCCAAAACGGAACTGGTTCTTTTTAGCAGAAAGTACAAGATACCGCAACTCAAACTCTCAAAACTCAACGGTGTGGAACTGTCCCTTTCGGACAGCGCGAAGTATCTGGATGTGATAATGGCCAAAAAACTGAATTGGAATCTTAATGCAGCGGAAAGAACCAAAAAGGCGTAGAATCCTCTTTTTATCTGCAAAAGAACAGTAATAAACATTTTTGGGGCTTAAAACAGTTCAGTTTTTTTTTCAGTTTATATGCATTTTTATTGTTTCTCTTAATTTACTCTTACTTGCTAGACAAAAAAATGCTTAAAAATTAACTTAACTAACTTACAAATAATCTTATTCTAACTTACTGGCCCCATGCGGGCACTCTAAGTTAAACCTAACACTTAAATTATGTCTTTCGACGTACCTTACTACTATACTATACTATTTCTATTTATTATAATTAAAACTAAGAAAACATTTTTTTACAAAAAAACTTAGTAACATGACTTTTTATCTATTTTACTATAAAAATTAAAACTAAAATCCTACAAACTACCTACAAATAAATTTTAATCTACTTAACTACTTACATCTAATACATACATATATACATACATATAGATATATATACATAATATATATATACTTAATATATAAATATATGTATACATATATATATATTGTTTTTTTTAAATTTTTTTATTTTTACTAATTTTTTTTTTGTTTTTATATATTTTTTTTTTCTTAAATCTATCTTACTCCTACTTAAAACTATGTAAGCCGGCCATGGCTAAAAAAAAAAAAAAATTTTTTTAGACGGCCCACTTTGCTTCACATGAAGCTACCCAGTATTGGAGGAATTCGACGACAAAGCATCCTCTCCCTCAAGAAGCCACCAAAATTGTTGGTGCTGCTGAGCAACATCCCTCCTGTCGCGACTCCCTACCGCTGTACTGAACCGGAGACGCTCCGCACTGCCGTGTGCGACGTCTCTGTCGTAGTTGAGTCGCCTGTCCGCAGCTGTTCGAGCAACGTGGAAGATTAGCGGCACAGCCAATCTGTCCTGGATCAGACCTTTGCTATCTAGGTAGAGGACTGCTTCTGGAGAAACATAGCCGTCAAAGCGAACTCTCTCGTGGTACATATAATTGGGGTAGTAAGCCCCGGAAATCAGGTTGTTCGATGAGGTCATTGCTCTTGCAATGTGCCTTCGAGTCAATTTAATGACGAAATTGTCCACTCTTATTAGGTTCGCCCTATTGTACAAGACCTCATTGGGATAGAATTTTATGTACACAGATTCTGGAGTTCTGTATAAGCGAAGTCAAGTCCTAAGACAAGCCCTCTCAAACACCCGAATTTTTCCAATAAACTTGCTCTCACGTTGAACCACACAGGACATCCAAATACAAGCATGGGCCTGATAAGGGCCATGTAGCAGATCACCTTCACCCTCGCATCGATATGGCTGTTATAAAACAGTCTCCTTGTAAGGGCAAAAGCACCTCTGGCTCTGGCCAGAGCAACATCTATATGTTTGTTAAAATACAGATATTGATCTAGCCAGATCCCAAGGTATCTGACTACATTTCGACAAGAAAGTGGCTGTCCATGTTGTCCGACGATAGAGAACTTTCGCCAATTCTATCTGGAGTCCCTAGAGGCCCCAGACAACGGCGTCCTAAAGAGAATGGTTTCCGACTTCTGAAAGTTGATTTTCAACTTCCAGTCATCGCAAAATCGTCTTATCTTATCGAAGTCACGCTGCAAGAGAGTATTAATGACCTCGATTTTTGGACCTGTCCTGTACGCTATCAAATCGTCTGCGTACGCAATAGTATGGGGAAGTGAACCTATCAGATCACTTGTGTAAATGTTGAATAGGATCGGCTAATTTACCGCACCTTGTTGCAGACCGTTTTTAATGTTAAATGTTCCAGCAGAAGTCACATCGCCATTTTTCACGATGAACTGTCTACTGGAGAGCATATCAAAGAGAATATACAGCAGTGGTTTACTAATGCCCAACCTGTCCAGCTTGAAGAAGAGTCCCTCTAACCATACGGTGTCGAAGGCCTTTTCCAAGTCAATCAGGCACGCACCAGTGCACTGTTTCTTGCTTTTGTTCCATTGGATATCAGAAACCAGTTTAGACGC
Organism: Volucella zonaria; assembly: GCA_963966105.1. Lineage (NCBI taxonomy): Eukaryota > Metazoa > Arthropoda > Insecta > Diptera > Syrphidae > Volucella > Volucella zonaria. The sequence goes on from OZ014534.1 coordinate 46,222,591, forward strand.
AGCGTGAATAATATCATGCCCTGCCTTGAAACCGAATTGATTATCCGGAACTATATGTTTGTCCTCAACCCACTTAGTCAGGACTCTATTGATCACTTTCTCGAAAACCTTACTGATGTTTGGAAGAAGACTGATCGAGCGGAGATTCGCCGGATTGGAAGTATCTTTATCCTTTTTAGGTATGGGATGTACCACCGCAGTTTTTCAATGCGCTGGATAATGTGCTTTATTCATTGCATTATTAAACAGGGTGGTATAAATGTCCACCGGTTCTAGTGGGAGATGTCGAAGCACAATGTTCGATATTTCATCGGTTCCCACGGATTTCTTACTTCTAAGTGATTCGAAGATCGCTTGGAGCTCTTCCTTCGAAATGAACGGGGGTAATACCCTTTCGTTGGTGATGACATTATTTGCCATATTCTCGTCACTGAACTGGGTGAAACCCGAACTCTCGAATCGCCAATTCACAATCTCATTTCGAAGGCAGAAATTGTGCACAAGGACTCGACTCTCCAGGTCGTGATTCGGGCCAATGATGTCATTCGCCTTGTACACTTCCTGGAAAGTCGCTCCTATAGCCTCTACCTTCTCCTGCGGATCCTCGATCACAAAGAAGTTATCATCATCAACTGCCTCATTTGGACAGATACCTGCTGCTACAAGTATCTGTTCGTTGTTCGTCGTTCGGGCGATTTTGAGACATTGAAGGTCGTTTTGATTTTTTCTCCAAAATATTTTATTTATTTGCGGGAACATATTCGGGTTGCTGGTGTTTACAGCCCGAATTTTATTGTTCCAATACAAACTTACAGAATTTCTGTAATTTTCCTTTATTAATATCTGGAGGTTTTTAATCGACGACTTCAATGTTATGATCTCCGGGTTATGTCTGTCAGTAAACTGTCTGTACAAGGTTTTTAGTCTTGACAGCAGTCTACTTTTATGTCGGTGCAGTGCGTCAATAATTGCGTTGCGGAATAAGTCTTCGTTGTCAGTATGTTGATACCGAGGTATCGTTTTGTCCATAGTTCGTTTGATTGTCTCGTCCATTAGTCTTAGATACCTGTCAATCTCCTCGTTTGACAGATTTCTGTTGGACGGTGGGTTGAGCGAATTCGAGGAGAGTGCTCTTGTCAGTGTTCTTGAGAAGTGTGTCCAACGTACCCTACTATAGTTGTAGGAATACCTTTGAACAAACTCTTCCAATTCCGCAATTTCGTTGGGAACAGTTATTTCGGTGCTGAGACCGCAATGGTCACTGTCATACACGAAAGTGCGTAGACAGTTTGTAGTTTGTTGGTTAGTGCACGTCAGTTGTATTCGTGAGTCGAACAGCAGGAGATCCAAATAGGACCCATGTCTGGGAAACGACGGACTATCCGTCGTCTTAAGCCCGAGTCGATACATTATGCTGTGTTGACCCCACCAATTGAATAGTAGGTTCCCTCTAGTATTTGGTGTATTATTTCCCCAATGACTATGTTTGGCGTAGAAATCTCCGCCAATAATAAAATAGTTGTCTCCCAATTCCAGTTTCAGGAATCGAAAAAGTGTCTCGAGCTCTGAGATGAATAAGGTGGATTGAGTAGCCTTAGGTGCATAGACAGACACCATGTATAACCCCTTTCCACTACGGAGAGGGATGTACATGACACATGCTTCCAGCACCTGAAACCAGTCGTTCATAGACCTTCGCGGAGTTTAGACGTCTTTCGAATTACAAGTGTGAAGTGATTCGCTGAAGTAAGAAATTGAACAATTTGGGTTTAGGCTACAATCAGCACGACGTTAGTGTGCTCGCTTGAAACTGCAGCGGTTGTGGGTTCGACTCCTATTAGTCGGCAGACGTTCTTTTTTTTTTTTTTTTTTTATTTTATTTTATTTATTATAAATAAAAATAAGCGGTGTTACGAGTGTTGAATTACCATCACGTGATGGATTGTGTTGAGCGGTCCGCTATGCCTATAGCGGGATCTGCTGAAATGTCAGGTGAGGCTTCGAGTGGTTCGAGCCAAACTCCAAAGACAAAGAGAAGGAGGAAACTACCAACGACCACTGTAAAGCTGCTTGCGGGAGTGAGGGAAGGCAATAACTTCGCTTCATTGGCCGCAAGCGAATCTGATGATGAAGAGGAAGAGATGGAGGCCATTAGTAGTAGCATCAAAATGCTACAACGAAGAGTGCTGGCCATAAAAGATAAGCAAATGATAAGAAGGAAGAGGGAAGAGCGAGAGCAATCCCAACAACAGCAGCTTGCTCAAAAGCAGAAACAACAACAGCACCAAGTAAATAAAGTAGCACAAGTGTTACAACAACAAAATGTTAAGAAACACCAGCAACATCAAGTGCAGCCACAACAACGGCAACTGCTAAAACAGCAGCTGCCACAAAAACGGCAACAGCGAAAACAGGAGCAGCAGCAGCAACAACAACAACAACAGCAACAGCAGCAGCAGCAGCAGAAGAAGAAGGAGAAGGTGCCTCCTATCAACACCTATAAATTGGAGGTAAATGCTACCAAAGACCTGTGTAGGCTGGTCATTGGTAATAATTTTAATATTAAAAGATTGGGGAACGATCGCCATGTCATCCACTGTAATACAGTGGAGGGCTACGCGAAAGTGGATAGTCTGGATAGTCTAAGGAGTATCAATGTCCTAGACTACCAGGTGGTTCACTGGGAAAAACTAAAAAGGAGCGAAGGCGTTATACAATGCGTTCGCTGCCAGAGGTTCGGACACGCCGCGTCGAACTCTCAAATGCAGCCTCGATGCGTGAAGTGCGCAAAGAACCACAGTTCCGAGGAGTGTGCTCTGGGTAAAGATGGAGCATCCGATAGGACGCAGCTCTCGTGCGTATTATGTGGGAACGTGGGACACACCGCAAACTATCGGGGTTGTCCTAAGTTCGCTGACATTAAAAAAGCAAAACTGGCTCGGCAGCAGAAGGTGGAGGTCAAACGTTCACCTGTGAGGTTTCAAACACCAGCCGTCACGCCCCAAATTTCCTACGCCCAAATGGCGTCAGGTAGGGGGGCTACGGTACAGCAAGCGACTGTTGCTTCTCCGGCGCCAATGTCGAGAACAACGGAAGCTGCACCTAACATGCTGGCCATCTTGCTCGCAATCCAAGGGCAGATGGCTCAGCTGCAAAAGCAGGTGCAAGAACAGGCCAAGCGGGTGGACCAGATCTACGCGCTGCTGCCGGGCCTAACGCAACACATGTCGTAATGGGTACGCACATGGTGGAGCAAACCTTGAAGGTCTTTGCGGTGAATGTTAATTCACTGATTAGGATCGAACGAAGAGCCGCAATGTTTAAATTGCTACAAGACCAAACTCCTGATGTGCTTTTCGCTAGCGAAACCAAGCTAACCGATAAGAACAAACTGGAGTACAATAATTATATTGTTAGAAGAAGAAACCGGCCCCGTTCCAAATGTTGAGGCGGTGTCGCGATCTTCATTAAACAAGGTATAAAATTTCACAGAGTGTACAAGGGAGTGTTGCGCAGGTTCCGGGTGTTGGAGGCAGTCGTCATTTACATACCGCTCCGCAGTGGAAAGCGGCTATACTTGGCTTCTGTTTATGCACCTGAGACTTCACAATCCACTTTATTTATTACAGAGCTCGACATGCTTTTTCGACTTCTGAGGCTGGAATCGGGGGAGAATTATTTTATAATCGGCGGGGACTTCAACGCTAAACACAGGGATTGGGGAAATAATGTGCCAAATACTAGAGGGAACCTACTACTCGATTGGTGGGGTCAGCACGATGTCATGTACAGACTCGGTCTTAAAGCGACGGATAACCCGTCGTTTCCCAGAGGCGGATCCTATTTGGATCTACTGCTGTACGACGAACGTATACGACTAACAGGTACGAATTTACAAACGCTAAACTGTCTGCGCACATTCGTGTATGACAGCGACCATTGCGGTTTTAGCACCAAAATTACAGTTCTTAACGAAATTGCGGAATTGGAGGAGTTTGTCCAAAGATATTCTTGCAACTACAGTAAGACTCGATGGACACGCTTCTCCGCAACCTTGACAAGAGCACTCTCCTCGAACACGCTCCACCCACCGTCCAATAGGAATTTGTCAAACGAGGAGATCGACAATTACCTAAAACAAATGGACGAGACAATTAAACAAACTATGGACACTACAATACCGCGATATCGACATACGACTAACGAAGACCTGTTCCGCAATCCTACTATTGACGCTCTGCACCGACAGAAAAGTAGACTTCTGACAAGACTCAAAAACTTGTACAGACAGTTAACTGACAGACAATACCCGGAGATTAGGACACTGAAGTCGTCGATTAAAAACCTTCAAATGTTAATAAAAGAGAATTACAGAATTTCTGTAAGTTCGTATTGGAGCAACAGGGTTCGGGCTGTAAACACCAGCAACCCGAATATGTTCCCGCAAATAAATAAACTATTTCGGAGGAAAAATCAAAACGACCTTCAGTGTCTTAAAATAGCGCGGACAACAGACAACGAACGGTTACTGACAATAGCAGGTATTGATCCAAATGAGGCCGCTGATGATGACGACTTCTTTGTGATCGAGGATCTACAGGAGAAAGTTGAAGCCATAGGGGTGACTTTCCAGGAAATATACAAGGCCAATGATACTATTGGACCTAATCATGACCTGGACAGTTGCGTCTTGGTGCACGACTTCTACATTCGAAATGAAGTAGAGAACTGGCGATCTGAGGGCTCTAGTGTTACCCGGTTCAGCGACGAAAATATGGCAAATAATGTCATTACCAGAGAGGGTGACATACCCCCGTTCATTTCGAAGGAAGAGCTCCATGAGATGTTCGACACAATCAGGGCTAAGAAATCAGTGGGGACCGATGGTATTCCGAACATCATGCTTCGACATCTTCCTCTAGAAGCGGTGGACATTTACACTACCCTGTTTAATAATGCAATGAATAATGCACATTATCCAGCGCATTGGAAAACGGCGGTGGTTCAACCTATCCCCAAAAAGGGAAAGGATATATCCAATCCGGCGAATCTCCGGTCGATAAGTCTCCTTCCGAATATCAGTAAGGTGGTTGAAAAAGTAATCAATAGAGCTCTGTCTAGGTGGGTTGAGGACAAACATATAGTTCCGGATAATCAATTCGGTTTTAAGGCGGGACATGATATCTCACATGCCGCGTCTAAACTGGTGTCCGATATCCAATGGAATAAAGGCAAAAACCAATGTACTGGTGCCTGCCTTGTTGACTTGGAGAAGGCCTTCGACTCCGTATGGTTAGAGGGTCTTTTCTATAAGCTGACTAGGCTGGGGATTAGTAAACCACTCTTGTACATTCTTTATAATATGCTAACCAACAGACAGTTCATCGTGAAAAATGGCGATGTGACTTCTGATGGAATATTTCAAATCAAAAATGGTCTTCAGCAAGGCGCGGTCAATTCGCCGATCCTATTCAACATTTATACAAGCGACTTGATAGGTTCACTTCCCCATACTATTGCGTACGCAGACGATTTGATAGCGTACAAAACAGGTCCAAAAATCGAGGTCATTAATACTCTCTTGCAGCGTGACTTCGAGAAGATAAGACGATTTTGCGATGACTGGAAGTTGAAAATCAACTTTCAGAAGTCGGAAACCATTCTCTTTAGGACGCCGTTGTCTAGAGCCTCTAGGGATACCAGAAAAAATTGGCGAAAGTTCTCGATCATTGGACAACGCGGACAGCCTCTTGCCTGTCGAAATGTAGTCAGATACCTTGGGATCTGGCTAGATCAGTTTCTGTATTTTGACAAAAATGTAGACGCTGCTCTGGCCAGAGCTAAAGGCGGTTTTGCCCTTACAAAGAGACTGTTTTATAGCAGCCAACTCGATGAGAGGGTAAAGGTAATCTGCTACATGGCCCTTATCAGGCCCATGCTGGTATTTGGTTGTCCCGTGTGGTTCAATGTGCGAGCAAGCTTAATGGAAAAGATTCGGGTGTTTGAGAGGGCTTGCCTTAGGGCTTGCCTTCGCTTGTACAGAACACCAGAGTCGGAGTACAAAAAATTTTATCGTAATGAGGTCCTTTACAACAGGGCGAACCTAATACGAGTGGACAACTTCGTAATTAAGCTGACTCGAAGACACATTGGAAGAGCAATGACCTCGACGAATAACCTGATATCTGGGGCTTATTACCCCAATTACCTTTACCACGAGAGTGTGCGCTATGATGGCTTCGTTCCACCGGAAGCATTCCTCTACCTAGATCAGATAGGGTTGATGCAGGATAGATCAGCGGTCCCGTTAATCTACCATGTCGCTCGGACAGCTGGGGTCAGGCGACTCAACTACAACAGAGATGTCGCACACGGCAGTGTGGATCGTCTCAGGTTCAGTAGGGCGGTGGGGAATCGTGATAAGAGGGATGTCGTTCGGCAGCACCAGCATTTCTGGTGGTTGAATGATGGAGAAGATGTTTCATCGTCGTTTCCGTCAATTACTGATCAGCCTCACTAATGGGGCAGAGCTGACCAATCTATTTGCTCTGTGAATAGCGATGGCCAGCTTACATAGGTTTAGGTTAGCATTTAAGAAATATATACATATATTAGTATATACCTTTGTAGATACTAATATATGTATATAATTGTGAATGTATAATATCTATGTGTGTGTATTGTGTATGTAGGTTAGTTAGACTAAGGTTTATTTTAAGTTAGATATCAAGTTTTTATAAAAAATTAAGTCCATATGCTAAGTTTTTTGTTTAATTCTTTTCTTAGCCTTAAGCATAGAAAATAAGTATATATAAGTATAAAATGTAAACAAAGTCGAAAGACATAGATATAAGAATTTAGAGTAGCTTAGAGTGCCTGGGTGGGGCCAGTAAGTTAGTATAAGTTTGTTAAGTAATTTTAAGCTAGCATTTAAGCATTTTTTTATTAGTATGTAAGAGTTAATGATTTAGAAAATAAAAAAATGCATTTAAAACTAACAGCACCTGAAACCTACGTACTACACGACTGTATACTCTTTTGAAACGCAGTCCCTTTCTTACAAAGATCGCAACACCTCCTCCTTGAATGGAATTGGGTCGATTTCTTCGTAATATTTCATATCTTCTATGCCTCATTTTGTGTCTTTTAGTAAGCTTAGTTTCGCTAACCATGAGCACATCAGGGGCTTGGTCTTTAAGCAACTTAAATAGTGCGGCTCGTCGTTCGAACCTAATCAGTGAATTCACATTCACTGCAAGGACCTTCAGGTTTTGCTCCGCCACACACGTACCCATTACGACAAAAGGCGCGTTAGTCCCAGCAGCAGCAGGTAGATTTGATCCACTCGCGCGGTCTGTTCAGTTAAATGACGTTGGAGCTGAGCTATCTGCCCCTGAATAGAGAGCAAGATAGCTAGCATGTCATTTACTGGTTCCGGTGCTCTAGGCGCTGGGGCCTGAGAAGCAACCTTCGCTTGCTGTACCGTATTTCCCCTATCTGCCGCCATTTGGGCGTAGGTAACCTGGGAAGTAACGGCTGGTGTTAGAGTACTTGTTTTTTTTTTCTCGAAAAAAGCCGAAACACGTTTTTACTCCACGACGGTCTGTGAACAACTGATTGGGGCTTAAAACCTTCTACTGGCTGTATACGGTGGTGATAAGACCCATACTTATATACGGCGTACTAGTATGGTGGAAAGCAACAAACAAGAAAACGGTCTATGTAAAATTAGCGACGGTTCAAAAAAAACGGCTTCCATAGCCATTACAAGTGTGCTCCGTACCACACCTACTGCAGCATTGGACACCTTTTTGCACAAAATACCTCCTGATTTACTGGTCAAATAACTTGCTGGCAACAGTGCGATATGACTCACTAATTTGGGTTACTTTAAAAGCAGTAATTTCGGACACGACATGGTCCTAGCGGAGCTACTGGTTGACTTCGACATTCCGTATGATATAACATATCCGGAGAGGGAGCATTAGCAAAAAAATGCAATAATCAGATCAAATGTTCCGGCTGTCCTCAGGGCGGCTGAGCTAATGCTGACGTGATCGGTAACCTTAAGAGATATCGCTATCTACATCGATAGCCAGGCCAAACTTAAGGCAATGCTCAAAGCATTATGCAGTCAGAACAGGGTGAGATTGTGCTTGGTACCAGCATACTGCGGTATAGAGTGAAATGAACAGCTAATTGAAGATGACTTAGCAAGAAGAGAAGGGCTAATCGATAATAGTAAGTTTGCCAACACTAAACCACCCCTTTGCATAGTAAGGAGCACTATCGAGGAAAAAATCACAAAGATTGCCAACCTGTCACCTGCGACAGCACGCAGAGGGTCTCAAATAGTCAGATCCGTATCTGTAGATTCTGCGGTGATCTGCAAGCTTTTGAGGACATAACGTACATACTGTGTGAATGCAAGGCAATATCGCGTAGTCGAAGAAGATTTTTAGGGAAATACTTTTTCGAAATCCTAGAGCAAATAGACGGCACGAACTTTAAAGGCCTTGTTGGTTTTTGCAGTTAAAGTGTGTGTTTCACCAGGGCGATTGTTTAAGTTTTTGCCATTTGAAGACAAATACAAATGGTTCCACAGGGATTGCGACGGGTCCGTTTTGGTTCCTGGTTCTGTGTGATGGTATATCCATCTTACCTCTGTTTAACCTAACCTAACCTAACCCATAATCGAGACGTATATCAAGTGGGCAATGCGATTTTGAAGGCCCCATTTGTTCCCAATAGCTTCTTTGCAAGAAAATAGAGCTTCTGTATCTTTGTTTATTCGTCCTTGGATACTAGGTTTCCAGTTTAGCTTTCCGTCAAAAATGATATAATTGAAAATTTGTATTTTCTGGAAAAGAGGACAATCCGCCCAACCAACGGGGTAACCTGTTAAAATTTAGCTGTAGGAGTTCTTTAATGGTATTAAGATGCTATAGGAACCTCATCCACATAAGCAATCCCACTGCTAAGATCCAGAGATGGGGTGAAAGGACACCGCTTTGCGCCATACCCCTTCTGACATATCTTCCAGCAGAAGCCGTATCCAGTTTGGAGTTGATTATCCTGCTTATCAAGTCCCTAAGTGAGTCATTTACCTTTAGAGTTGACAGCGCAGTTGTGATTGCGGATGTGTTGACGTTGTTATAGGAGCCTTCTACGTCCATGAATGCGACCACTGTGTACTGTCCGTAATGTAGGGATCCTTTGATGTGGCTAGTCATTGAATGCAGAGCCGTTTCCACCGACGTTCCTTCATAGTAGGCATGTTGGGCTGTTGACAGAAGTCTTGGATCAATTTTAGCTCGTATATTTATACCAATCAGTCGTTATAGAGCTTTCAGAAGAAAAGGTGGTAGGCGTAAAGATCTGAGGTCATTTGGGGCAAGATGAGAATATTTTTCGACTTTGGGAATGTAAACTTCTATGATAAGGGGCGATGGGTCATTTCTACGCAGCTCTTCATTATATTCGCTAGCGTTGGCAGGATAATATCTGAGGACCCTTGAAGCTCGGCAGGTATTACGCCGTCCGGACCAGCACACACCAATGGCTTGAAGCTATACGGCGCTCAGAGCAGTTTATCTTTTGTAATCAGATCGTGAATTTCGGTCAGAGCTGCAGTAGTCCTGCTAGGATTGTTACTGGCTTCTTATTGGAGCTACCCGGAAAGTAGGTGTCCAGTAACAGGTTGAGTGATTCATAACTTGAGGTTGACATAAGAGCCAACAGTTTTTTCAAATAGCTAGGCATCATAGGATTTGAAGAGAGAATTTTTCATAGCCGCGGTGCCTTCTAGGTTTTTATTATTTTATCCAGGATTGTCAGTTCTTTTTTATACATTGTAAGGCATACCTTGTATTCCTGCAGATGTTTCCAAGCGGTCCCAGTGCTGATGTCCACTAGTGTGTAACGTTACTTCCGCATCTAGCCAGTTTAGCCTCATCGATTAGGTTGATTTTATCGTTCGTGTGGGTTTGAGGATATGTACATATGTAAATGGATTTAAGACAGCCAAGCTCCTTAGGTGGTTTTGAGCAACTGAAATTTTCTGTTTAATATGTTTTTCTAGTGTCAAATCCAGAAGTTGGACGAACGAGATTATTTTTGACAGTCTTCAAGAAATTGTTTCCCTTTCTCATCTTTTTCGCAATATATGTATGTACTTTTTAAACGAGATTTTTGGAACGTAGTCGTAAGTTTTGTACAACCGCTTATCGAAGTAACTTTTCTTGCTTCTTTCTAACAAAATTGTAAGCTGCTTACTAAATACAAAGTATACACAATGAATTGTAACAATATGAAATGACAAAATGCACTCAAATTTGTAATTATGGTATCTAGACCCAGTTTTAAAGTCCCAACAGCTTCACATATTTTACAATGTATAGCTCGAGCCAAACCCTATCATAAAATTCAAACTCATAATATCTTTTTACCCTCACTACTCATATTCTCATATCCTTATCAGTGTCGCAACAAATAAAATCTTCAAAGTCAAAACTTTAAAAATACTATCAATTCATCCATGTATTTGTCCCCTTTAGCAGTCAGAATGCCACACCTTGGTCATAAATTTCCACCATCATCAACCACTTCATGGCTTCACTTCATAAACGGGCCCTACCTGGAACTCGGATAGTAAATTTTATAACTTCTCTTCAAAATGGAATTTCATTTCTCCCCATTCTATTCTAGAAAAGCAAATCCAACCTGCCGGCTTTATAGCTCATTCAAAACTCACTACGACGCACTTAATAATAATTCGATTCTAAAGACAATCAAATCCTCAAGCTGGAATATGTGCCAGAGTGTCATTGTGTCATAGTGTCAGAGTTAGTCAGAGTCAGTCAAAAGGGCGTCAAAATGTATTCGTATCATACTATCATATTGTTGTATGTCGTCCACACCGGAATCTGATTTTGAAAAGAGGATTACCGACTGATTACGGTCCTTAATAGCAAAACTATGCACCATTCCGGTGTACAAAGGACAAATTATACAATATTTTACACGGAGATATTTAAATTCAACCCCCAAACCCTTAAATAAAAAAAAAAAACAAAAATATCAAAATCAACTCCAAGGACAACGACGTCGAAAATGACAACAACTACATGTTCCAGTCCGCCACTACCTTCCACTCCTCATTCCTAGGTATTGTCGAAAACATCTCCTCCAACCAAAAACATCAACTCTGTAGATTTCCATTCAAATTGAATGGGGCTATTCCCGTATCTGTTATGGCGAATCTCAACGCAACCATAGATTGCGTCTCTTCCTTCGGCGTGTTATCCTGTTTAAAGTACGGATAGTGACGAGGACATCGTTGTTGTTGCTGTTGTTGTGTTGTTGTCCCCGTAGCCGATAGTGTTGTTTTGCTGTTTGCTTACCAGTCCATCGTCATCACTGAGAAACCACCTCCCATCTATACCACCCTTTTCAATATACAATTTCGTTTTATCTATCTTCCACTCTTTCGGGTTGGAAATAGCTACTATCAATATATCCAACGGGATAATTTGATCCTTTTCGCCATTGAACAGAGCAATATATCGTCCTGGTTCTGGTCCTGGTCGTCGCTGTCGTTGTCTATATCATCCTCATAGTCATCGTCGCTGCCAATTGGTTTGGTTAAATGTGGGTTAGGTGTGGTTGTGTTTGTGTTTGGGTTTGTATGCCCAAAAGACCCAACGGCTTTGCCTATTGTTTTCCCTCATCAGAAAGTGATTTCTTCAGTATTCGATCAGTTAAGAATCGAGTCTTGCAGATTGGTCCTTTCTATTAAATTGAGGAAAGCTCTTAAGAGATGTGAGACTTCATCTGGTCCCATAGCACATGTATTGTTGTTCCACATTAATATGAGCTGTGATTTGGCACACCTTGTAAAATTTAATTGCGGACCCTTTACCAAACCCATTCGCTCGATGTTTATGAAATAATCGTAAAATTTATTCATCTGAAGTTTGATGAACGCTCTCACATTAGATATGTTCACAATCTAAGGGGAAGTTTCTTATTGGCAACACATTAATGTGGGATGTTAATTACCGCCCTTAGACTGATAAGAGCTGATATGATGTAAACGAGAACCAAAAGTACAAAGTTCTTGGAGTGAGAAAAATATTGAATTGGCATGTGTATCTAAGTACTCTGGCGTAGATACGAGCACATGTACATTTATTTCCAAGGTGAAAAGATTGCAGTAAGACAGAAGGACTTATCTGTTGACTCATTTTCATGATTTCTAGTTCCACACTATTGCATTGCCTAACCATACGGGCTGGGGCGTTAATGTCTGTTTCGTTTTTACATATTCTAGCAAACTTATGACTTTTCTAACCTGGTCAATATGGTTGTAAAACTCGCATTTACTTCCTTTTTAACCGGTGCACGTGATGAAAGGAAATCTTAAGTTTCATCAACCATATTGAATTGTTCATTCTCCCTCACAACAGAATGAGGGTTGTTCCTGGCATTTAAATCTGCAGAAGTAGATTTTTACATCCTCAGTATTGAGAGTGACTCTACTACTAAATTTCCTTTCTTATCTCTACAGGTTCCTGTTTTTCTTACCTTTGGGTAAGACTTTCGAACGTTGTTACTGGAGTAGCACTCCTCAATTTTCTCTATCGCTCGCTCAATTCGTATGCTTGTCAAAGACATGTCGCACTTTTTCTTCTATTCCACACCACTTGCTTGCCGAACTCTCCATCAAACAAGATATTTCGTGTGAATGTTCGGGTAGAGCCCAGCATATAGTTGTGGCATTTCGGTTATAACCTCTCTATTAGAATACGAAAGGAATCACGTTTTGTCCCCATTTTCTTTTTTTCCCAACATTTTTACTGGTCCTTCGAGCCGGATCTATCTTGTAATTTGAAATTATCTTTAACATCATCACAATGGAAAGGCTGATTACAAAGCAAAGAGGTGAGATGAAGCAAATAGAGGGAACCTTCATAAACCTCAAAAAGAAAGAGAACAAGTCCTAAAGAAAGGGATGACAAAAATTGAGAAGCATCGCAATGGAATGCATGTACTTTTGCTAGGTGCCGATAAGATCGAAGAAATTCCGTACTTTAAAACAAATTTCTTACAGGAAGCCGCAGAAGTTTTAGTAGAAGAAAAAGCGAAATTGCAGGAACTTTAACAGACGATAGCTGAACGGCGAATTGTTGCGGTAAAATTTACCACAACAAGTCCTACTCTTTCCCTCTCCGCTCGGCCTCATTCATTCACATTCTTTTCCGTAGTTCTTCAAAATCCTAGAAGGGTGGTGGGCAGCAATGGGTCCATCAGCCATTGGTGTACCCTCCTAGTATCTTGAAGGATCAACCACAGCAGGTAGGAGGGACGGTCCGGTCTTCCACGAGAAGAAGAGACAGGAGTCTCGGTAGAGTGATGGACGGTCGCGTTAAGGCCAACGCTGTACGTCTAGAGCCAGATGGACGCTCTGGAACCCTCTGCGTATAATAAATACATAACGTCAAAGAACTAGGTGGACTGCCACAGACGCTCTATTCGATGACGGACGGTCACCACCTTGAAAAAATAAAAACAAAAATAAAATAAAATGAAATTGTAACAAAAAAAAAGTTGTTGTAAAGAATGGACCCCTAGTTGCGCGCCTCTCATTTAATTATTTCTTCACAAGAGGATTCGCCGGGATGTCTTCGTTTAGTTTTTCATCGGGCAGCATTCCAGATGTAGAATTCCTTCTTCTGTGCCGTCTCATGATTAGTTCCTTGTTTCACCCTCACTGTACGTTATCCGATCATTATCAGAAACGGATAATGATTAGGGTGTATAATGCGAGTAAGCCAAAATTGGTCCGTATCTGAACGGATGTATGAATGTGTATGCATATACATAGGTGAGACCTACGGTTTGAGCTAATATTGGTGGTAAAGAACAAAGAAAAAAAATTTGAACAAAAGAAAGCAAAATAAAAGGAAGAGAAAAAAAGGAAAAAGTACGAGAGACTTTGACAAAAGGAGGAGGAAACACAGACGAAATCAGGACTGACGGGACAGGCAGAAGCACCGGAATTCTAGGAGAAAGCAAGATAAGTAGCCTTCTTTGTTCGAGCCAATCTCACCTCGCGTTACCCCGGAAGAAAGAAAATAATTTTGCGACCGTTGTAATTCGGTATCGGGTCCCCAACTTGCGGTCCAATCTTAGTGGTACCTTCAGTACCGCCGTATAAAGTACAGTTTGTTATTGCCGCCTACCGGCTTTCACGATCTACTGTTTTGCCAACCCTCCGTGCCAAGCCAAGCGTGCTTTTATAAAGTGACAAAAGGTATATAATCTATTTTTTTCCAATAGAATATTGTGCGGTAACCCCTTTGCGATTTGTTTGCGCATACGGTTTTGCACTTCCACTTAAGGCAAAAAGTGCATGCGCCTAACATTTACGATTATTTGCCTTTTTACCTTTAAGTGTTACTTAGAAATATCTTCTTCCCTGAACCCACCCCAGCTGACTGTTCAGCTGGTTCAGCAAACGATTTGCTGCCATTGCAAATTTCCCCCAGGGCATATTTTTTTCTTCGATACCCAAGTGACAGATCGTCACACAGATCTTAGCCACCAACTGTGTGGTTCGGTTTTTTTGTTGTGGCGTATATTCGGCAGCCCGGCAATTGAAACTATCTTCATAATTTAGATCGGGGAAATTGTGCAACAAAATGACTTCTCAATCGATAGTCAATGACACTACCACCGCAATTGCTCGCAGAGTATCAGATCGTAAATTGCTTCTATCGAACTGCCGAATTTCCCAGGCAAACACTCAGAGTGTTTGTCAGAGTGGTCTTCGTTTAGGAACCTCCTCACATCGTTAATAATCGACGATGGTGAGCTTTCGAACGTGAAACGACTACAGTACCTCAAGTCGAGTCTCAATGGAGAAACTGCCAGCTTCTGTCACAGGAGAAAACTACTCTTGAGCCTGCCGTCCCTCTACGGTAGAAAATGGGCGCTAATTTATGCATGGTTAAATTGCTTTATCCAGCTTTCATCTATGACATCCGAATCACAAATTGTCTTAAAACAGTTGAAGGATTACACCACAGAAACAATCGAAAGTCTTCTAACGCTAAAGAGAGCATTCGACAGAATGGAAGATATTTTAGTGTTTATTACTGTGCACCGGTTTGATATTCGTTAGCATTAGAAGACAGTTCGGCTCCCATAATTTGGTCTCAACTGAATGCTTTCATGATGTCACATCATCAGATGGAGCTCACAAAAAAAAACTACAATTAACAAGGAAACTTCAGCTGATGGTCACCAGTCTGCTAAAAACAAATCCACTTGCTCCACAATTTCGTACCATTGCACTCGATAAACGTTCTGATTTCACTTCAAAAAAGCAGTTGAGCTTTAATTATCGGGGTTCACATTGGAAGTGTGACTGTGGATCAAACAAGAAATGCACTTCCTGTCAAGGACGATATCGCACACTACCTCACGTCTAAGGCGAGAATAATTTGTCATCATCTTTCACACGTCAACTAGGTGGTGACATCGCACTTCTATCAAACATCGCTCAAGATTTAAGAGTTTCAGCAAATACAGTAAACACCGTCAATCATCGACTCTGTCACATGTCACATCGCCTCATTAGAAGATCAACGCTCTGCTTCCGTTAGTGTACTCATCCTTGCTACAAGGCCTAAAGTTGCTCGACATTCAGCATTCGTACCTACATACTCATATATCAGCCGTTAGAGGTGCTTCATGCTAAACTGTAAAGACCCACGCAACAATGTTTATTTCCCCCAATTTCGCAAGCGAGATGAGGTGGAACCTCAATACTCTTATCTTGCCCAAACTCACTGAATATCTACCATCGCCTCAATTAGTCAAAACTAATCTATCGTTCCTCACAGGACTGGGGTTTGCAGATCCGAGTTTCAACACAAATGAACCGAACGAGATGATACTGGGTGCTGATGTACGAGTATTTACCACGAAAATGTTGTTGCTCAAGCTGCAAGTATAGGATGGGTTCTAACCGGGTCCTGCTCATCAAATACTAGACCATTTGCATCACGTGGTCAATTGCTGGATCAAGTTGGAAAGGTTTCGGAGGCAGGAAGTGGTAATAACGTCGATTTATTTAATATTTACAGATGTGAAAGCTGAGTGCGAGAAACATTTCTCTCGACGCATAAGCGAGTAATGGGTGGACGGTATATTTTCATTAAGCAAAGTATTCACCAGTTAGGACACTCGAAACAGTCTGCATACAACTGGATTACCATAAGACGCGAATTAAATTTATGACGGAGTATAGGAAGCTCAACCATATGTGGCCTATACCACTGGAGAATTGTGCTGATTCTATCCGTGCCTTCTACTAACTACATTATGGAGCAATGGAAATCACCAGCAAAGTATCGGAGTTACTAGTGGTATTCAAGATCAATAAAACTTCAAAGAGGTCACTCTATCAAAGATTGTCGTCATGTTGGGCTGAGGCTGTAGACTGACATTTTTGATGTCGTTCTCCATTGCATCGCTAAATTTATTCCGCTGACATCAATAAATTCTTTAGGCAAATACAGTTGATCAACCTTGCCAACGAATTTGTTGGCGAATTTCAGAAGATCAAGATGCCGTCAAAACCTTTCATCACCTCGTTGCCGATAAAGGCAGTCGTTTTTCTTGTGCCGCAATATTCCTAAGGGACAACATCTATACAGATGACATCTTCGTAGGATCTGATAGAGCTCTGGCAACGTGAAAATCGAGTTAATCGAGCTGCTCGAGGCGGGGTTTTCTCCTCGATAAGTGGTCAGTAAGTCATCCATTGCTTTCATCTGGCTTAGAAAAGGATTAGCTGGCATCGCTTCGACTTCGTGCATGGTAACAATTTGAGGAAATATCGGTACTTGGCATATTTAGAAACTAACTGAGGATGCATTTTGCATTTCGACTTCCCAAGCAGCGGAGGAGCAGTGACAAAAAGGAAATGCCTACCTCTTATGGGTTGGATTAGCTCTATAATCTTATGAGTTGGATCAGCCCAGTTACAATTGGGTTTACGATATCCATGTACTCTGCTCTATTCAACTAATGGACTCATGGACTTCCGGACTTGAACTCTTGTAATGTGCCACAATGGACGGGAACTTCACAGTGTCTTCGGCTCCTAGAATTGCATTGTATTTTTTATCTACGAAGCTTAGATGGAGATGGATTTGTGCAAGTAGCTCTCGAAATCCGAACTCGCCCTTAGAAGTTGGTATCACTTCCTCGATTGGAGGTATGTGGGGCGCTTCTAGCAAGTCAACTCTCAAAGCGAATTCAGACCGCAATATGACTCAAGACAGCTACTTCCCATTTTTGGACAGATTCAATTATTACGCTCTCGTTAAAACATCTTTCATGGAAGACATTCATGTTCAATTGAATTTCCGAGATCAAAATAAGCCTTCCAAATGCGTCGTGTCATCACATCTCAGATGACAAGAACCCTGTAGATCTCGCTGCTAGATTAATATCGTCTCAGGACTTTATCATCGCTACGGCTTCGCAGACCACCACAGTTAATAGTGCCCTCATCTGCATGGCCTATCTTGGACAGTTTTCGTACTTCTGGTACATGTTCAGAAAGGCAAACTACGACCTGCCATGCTGCAGCCACCCCCATCAGGAATTCGACCTCCTCCTCGCTTTGTAAGCTATTGAGAGTCACATCGAGTTACCGTCAATTTATCCGTAATCTGCGATATCATCAATATTCACCAACAGTATCTAATCGTAATAATGAGTTGAGTCCAGATTAGCTAAACGGCGCTCTACAATTTTGGATATCATACTTTCTAGAGGAGCTGCAGAGCCTGCTCAATAACAAATCGTTGCCAGCAATGACTAGTTTTAGTTGTCTCTACCCAATTGTGGATAATTATGGGATTATCACGTACTATATGCAGGCCTCCATCCTGAAGGGATACATCCGATGATATTTCTTCGCCAGTCCTACTTAACGAAGCTGGTTACTTGATATGCTCACCAAAAAGCCTTGTATAGGGGTACGCAGCTGACGCAGTGTTATTTGAGACAAAGATTTTGGATAGTCCGACGGCGAAAACCAGTACAGTCTATCATATTCAAGTGTCTTCGATGTTGGCGACAGCGGCCTTCACCTACTATGCAACATATGAGAAATCTACCCTCCAAGCGATCTCTACGATATCGCCCGTTTCTTTATTCAGGAATCCACTTTGCTGGCCACATCAATCTTCAGCTTGCGAAGGCTGTGATACCAAGTCCCATAAAAGATACATTGCAACCTTTGTCTGCCACTCAACGCAAATAGTTCATTTAGAGGTAGCCTCAGGCTATATTTCCGGTTTATGGCACAATGTGAGATATGTCCTAGTCTATCAAGTGACTGCATCCTCTTCAAACAAGCAAGTGGACAGAGTAAGAAAATCGCTCAGCTTCTAGATAACGATGGGACTCAGTGGAACATTAATCGCCGGCGGACAGACACTTTGTTGGGATTTGGAAGGCGCCAGTTAAGTCCGTCAAGTTTCGCATTAAGCGTATTCTTGGATAGACGCTGCTAAAATTTGAGGACAGGTCCACACTCCTCGCCTAGATCGAAGCGTGCCTTAATTTAAGCCCCATGCAGCCACCCTCGGACGATCCATCGGATATTTTTTCTCAACACACGGATTCAAACCCGTGCTTATCCTTACAGGTTTCATTCGGTGCCTTTCTCACTAGAATGCCTTTTTTTTTAAATCTATAATGCTGACAGTCAGGAGTGGAGTACGAACTGGTCTTCCGTTATGTTCATCTCATCATCTTGTGCACTCTGATCGGAGAAAGAAAGAGTAACTATCATTCGCAATAATTTTGGATTTGTATTCTTATTCACTATGCGGTGAACCCTAGGAATATTACCGAATCCTCGGCTCATGACCTCATCAAATTCAAAAAGTTAATGAGTTACTTGTCTCATCGGCGTCTGGTTTCAATTCTTGTTTTTGCAGTAAGACCAATTAAAATAGATCCGATGCAATACTACACCGTTTGGGTCTATGTAGACCTATGACATTGGAAGTGGGAACCTACTTGCTATAAACGTGTAAGCTGCCTTCTCGTGTTAACTTATATTCGGTCCTGATTTCAGAAATAGAGCTATCTCTGGGAGGTCTTGAATAAATTTCTGAGGATGGGACAAGAAGAAGCTGAATTTTTGAGTGTCAGTCCTCACAGGCGCTGGAGAGGTCATCGTCTCTAAGTTGCACCCTAATATCAAGCCATCGCTGATCGGTTTTGAATTTCTCGGATTTTGATTTATTGTGCTTTGGGTATAACTGACTAGAAGTTTCACAGGTAAAAAGTTTTCCCACCTATCGTCAGCTATATTTTTTCTCGTCTGTTCCGCTTGCAGAGTCAGGCCGCCGAGTCTTGATAATTTGACCTGACTGTTTGAGATTGTTGCGAATCTATTGCAAGCTAACTCGTTTCTTATCACTTTTTTGGACCAGTAATACGGCAATGAGGTTGGTGTTATGTTGAGACTAAGGAGCCTTAAGTTCTTCATAACCTTGCCAAGCTTCGGTTTAATTACATAAGCAGAAATGGGTCTCTTACTATCGATGAATATAGTAATGTCGTCTTGAGGTGTTGCCCTTATTGTCGATAGCTTGGCCGCCGCTGCTATTACAAATATCTTGGCCATGAAGATACCATCAAGTAGATGGGTGTGATTGATATCCGCATTTGTGCAATTTAATAGACAGATAAGTTAAGAGCTGACTGCCTTACCATGATGAAACCTTGTTTTTAGATTATTTCCAGAATGGCGGGCAGCAGCCTAACTAACTTTTCTGTTGTTGACATTTTGCAGACCAGACAGCTCAATACGGGGAAGGTATCTTCGGTTAAGCACACTAAGTTGGTTATGGTCCACTTCTAACTACTTACTTCCGCCACCTTAACTAAAGTCTTCCTATCCTGCCTTACTGCAATGCGGTGGAATCGAAGATCCTTCGGGCTGGAGTGCTCTTATCTATGCGGTCTATATGACCTAGCCATATTAACCGCTGAATGCAAAGAATTCTGACCAGATCTATGTCGTTATAGAATCGATATAGAACTGCTCTTCGCTATACCTTCTGCTTACACTCCATCCAATATCATCATATCATATCATCTGGGCAAATATCACACGAGAATTTTTCAATCAAAGCAACTAAGAAAGCTTTCGTCCATGTGTCCATGTCTCTGCGCCATACAACAGCACTAGGGTGATGTGGGTGTTGTGTTCATTGCTAGAGATACTGTTGAATTAGCCTCTTAACCCATGGAAATAGGGGTTATTATTCAGTTAATTTTCGCACACTTTCAAGCTAAAGTGTTGAGGCACCCGTGGTGAGGCAAGATCGTCTAAAATGAAGCGGCCGGAAAGGTCTACGAAGGGGATCAGGCAGACGAGGCGAAATACCAGGTAAACGTGGACGAAAACAGCGAGTATCTGAAAAATAAGCCAATACGGGCTAAGCGCAACAGGTCTCGGGACGAGACCATCCAACGCCCGGCCTCGAAGAAAACCGTGGTTGCCGTAGGTGGGACTGCCAAAACCACAACCAAACAAACTATGTCGTCGACCAGTGCTGTCCAAAAGCGAACCTTCACCGAGGTGGTCAGAGTTCACCTCCAGGTCGCACTAATGGACGAGCTCTCCCCAAACGAGAAAGCCATACCCGAGGCGTCGGGAGGCATTTATCATTGATCACCTCATCAACAACGGGGACTCGGTTTTGGCTTTGACTTCGCCGAGACGGTCAGGAGATATTCCGCTAGAAGCTCAAGGTTATTCCAGCAAGTGACATCCCAAGGAGATGGGGAAAGGCTCCTGCAATGTCTTAAACTCCACAACGCGGCGCTTCTAATGAATGACTGGCCGGTCATGAGGGCTTACGAACTCCATAAGAACAAATTGTCCTTCTTTATCCTCACCAATAACTAGAAAAAGCAGGCAATAAAATTAGGTTTGGTATCAGGCAGACCAAGCTTAAGGTTTCCTTGTCACTTGATCCTGAAGACACTGCGGATGTCGTCGAAACCGACAAGTTGTTAGAGGACCTGGCGGTCGCCCACAATGCGGATAATGCCGAAAGTCATACAGACTAATTTGTTGCACTCTACATAGTTGTGCCTCCGATAATTTGCTAGTTTTCGTAAGGGAGGAAATATTGACATCAGCACTATCCAGGACTCCTGGGTGAAAAACTCGGCCATAAAGGGGCTTCAAGACAAACAATATGATCTGCTCTACAAACATCAAGCTATCGGTAGGCCCAAAACATCCATACTCGCTAAAAAACATATTAAAGCTTTTCTGTGTCCCTACATGGAAGATCCACGGAAACGGCTCTCCACGAAGTACATTAAATATACTCCAGCCTGCACCCTAGACATAGATGGCGCCTTTAATACCGTGCATACTGCCATGCTATTCACAAATCTCTGATCGAGCTGGGCATAGAGGAATTTGTTAGTCAATTCTCAGAACAAAAATTATTCAGGCAACACTAGGTAACAGTCATTTGACCAAATTCGCCCATAGAGGAATGCCACAGGGTGTTTCTATTTCTCTTCTACTCTGGCTAATAGTTATGAACAAAATGCTCGTAAGACTAGATAAAGAACGAGTCAAAGTAGTCACGTATAGGGATGACGTGGTGATACTAGTGTCAGAGAAGATTCCCTCCATGATAAGTGAAATCATAAAGGCAGCTCTAGACAAGGCAATACTTGGGCGTAAGCTGTGGCCTTTGTGTCAACCTGAGCAAAACTGGACTAATGCTATTCACTACCAAAACCAAAATACCCTGTCTTAATGATCAACCTTTCAAACTATCTTCCAGCGTAGGTATCTGGGTATCATGCATGACCCAAAGCTTAACTGAAAGCAATACATCGAACACAGAGTAAGGAAGGTATGTATCGCCTTCTATGCATTCAGCAAAACTTTTGGGAAGAAGTAAGGACTTCAACCAAAGATAACCTTGTGGATGTACACAGCCGTAGTGCGTTCGATTCTCACCTATGGGTCACTAGTATGGTGGTCTGCGTTGAGCAAAGGCTACAACTTTACGAGATTAAAAGGGCTCCAAAGAACAGCCTCATTAAGGTCGGCCCCAATGGATGCTCTTATTGTGCTCCTCCATCTTCGGCTAACACATCTTCCAAACTGGTGCTGGAGTGTCCGCTTGGGACAACGATTTAAGATCATATTGACATAAAAGGAAACAAGCGTGCAAGAGAACCTTGCCAGGCAGGGCTTAGGTCTGCACGGCGCACCCGTGGCAAGAGTCTACATCACGCTAGGAGCAAAAGGCCAACTTCCGATGGAGAGGATTAACAAACTGCGCCATGTCAAGGATGAGGTGGCCGGCCTACGACAAGAGTAGAACAAAGGACCTACTAAACAGAACCCGCCCAGATATCACCAGAATCATGGCGATAGTCACGGTGAATTGGCCAAGGTATTCCATACAACTTGCACTGTCTCAGTTGCTGGAATGAAAATGAGAAGGAAACTCTTTCAAATTTTCTATGCAAATGTTCGGCACTAGCAAGAGCCGGACTGCGTGCAATAAACCAACCATTCTCTAACGACCTTTCGGGTAAAGGGATACGAGACCTAATCCGTTTTTTTAACTCAACAGGCTGGATCTAGGACCGACTGTTTCACATCTTCAACAACACACATCGTCAACAAGGTCGCACTAGTCGTGGTATCAAAAATGTACATTCTAATGCCATTTGGGTTCATGTTAAAACGTCACCTCTATCTACCTGCCTACCTACCCTTACCAGTTCAAATTTATAAATGACTTAGTCACATTTTGCCTAAAGAGTCGGTGTTGATTGTCCCTTTTTGATGACTGCACATATTTTGTTTTACATTCATTGGCCCATTTTTGCTGCTTCGGCCTCAATGCTCATAAAAGCCTCACCGACACTCCCTTGGTTTCTCCCACTGAAACCAAAGTGATCTGCACCGGCAAGAAGTTGGACAGATTTTAGAAATATTGTGCAACTGGCTTCTGAGTTGCGCACAATACTGTCAAGTCCGATTAAAAACAAGGCGCATGAATCTGCTCTGATTCAAAAGATTCGGTAATATTTCTCCCGGCTTTGACAGATCAGCGGGAATTCTGAAGCGATATCCTGCAGAGTAGAACATGTTTGGCAGAAATGCCAAGATCAGACGTGGCTCTGCTCAGCTTGTCGCCATAGACGCTATCAAATGTATTCCTAAAAGTGTTAAGGAGGTGGCGTGAATCGATTTGGTGTTCACGAGTCTTCTCCAAACCTGCTGCGGAGTAAAATTTTGGTCGATAGTGGATTTACAAGGCTTCAGCCGCATTGATATGGACCTATCAGGTTGTTGACGATGTGTTCAAGACGTTCAAATAATACGGCAGCAAGGATTTTGTTTTCATAAATAAACGGATACGCGCAGTTCAGGGGGTTTATTTTATTCAAAGCCCGACAGGCGATGCTCTGGATCCATTCACGCGCCACACGTTAATCTGGTCGGATTGTATTAAACATGTAAGCTGCTGCAGGCTCCTTATCAGATCATGTCCTCCAGTTCTAAAAAACTCGGCGGCTAAACCGTCGCATCCAGAGAATTTATTCGATCTATGTTTCGATCCATCTGCATATTTTCACTTCGTATTGATCAGGTGGATGGATGTTTTCGCCGTTGTCCGAACTGAATAGTGTATCTTGATTGACAGTCCGCACAAGTCGTTTCTCTAAATTTCTAGCATGAACTCCGTTTCTCCGTGGTCGTCTTTGCAGGCTCCGGTTCGGGCTTTGATGGTTTGTCACGATCTTTTTGCCTATTGGTAAAATTTCCGACGGACTTAATATTGTTGAAGTGTTATTGTAAAAGAACTTGTAATTGTAATCAGCCGTTAAAAGTCCTCACAATATTTTCCAGTGCTGTACTGTCTTTGATATCCGCATTCGTACTTTGGATACTACTAGGTAATGGTCCGAATCGGAATGTGCGACTGGATAGGTGCTTTCTGTCTACAGTAATGTTATCAATATGACTTATCGTATTTTCATCAGGAGACCAGGAGACCAGGAGACCCTTATAGGTCCTCGAATGCTGGAAATCTGTGCCCGCTATGACAGTGTTTCGTTCACTTGGTAAAATTTATCAGCCTAAGTCGATTTCCAGATACAATGTAGTACAGACTGCGCCTGGCCACGGCGCTATCAATTGAGCCCCGTATCCTATTTTGGCAATAAATGCACGGCATACAATTTTTACGTTGAACTTGGAACAGGGTCGTCTTTGTCATTCGTTGGGTTAAATGCAAATTTAAGAATATGGTTAGTCAATTTAGCTCCGATACGGATTGTCACAAGTTGCTCACTTGTCCATAGGTCTAAAGTGCATGACTTTATTTTTGAGTCTGATTTGCGGCCCGGGTCAACCCCGGACAGATTTATTATTGCTTATTACAAGCTTATTCTTAGAACTAACAATTTTCACTTAAAACTAAAGTTAGAAACTAAAGGGTGGGAGCGGTTAAAAAAAGTTAGAATGTGAGGCATAGGTGGAAATAAGAGTGTTTTTAAGAGAGAGTTTGGTGAGATGGTAGTCGAAGAGAGGCAGAATATCGTTATCTTCATGAAGCATTCTAGACATTGGCTCCAAGTGTCCGTAATTCGTTCTGTGAAGATTGAGCCAGAAAAGTGGCACAGACCTAAGATTGCGTGGGTTGGTGTTAAAAGAAATAAGTTGAAGTAAAGAAGGACAATCGATATTATCAACTAAAATTTGATGAATAAAGAGAATGTCGGCAACTGTTCGACATATAGAAAGGGGTTGTAAATTTATAAGTTTCAGCCGGTCGGTATAAGGTGGTAAGTTTTGGCTATCATCCCAGGGAAGACAACGTAAAGCGAATCGTAACAACCTGCGTTGAACAGCTTCTATCCGGAGGATGTGTGTTGACCAAACTGGGCTTGCATATTCAAGAAGAGGCCTAACAAAGGTTATGTAAAGAGATTTGGTAGCATAAGGATTGGAAAACTCTTTAGACCAGCGCTTGATGAAGCCAAGGGCAGAGTTGGCTTTTTTTATTATATTATCAATGTGAGAACGGAAATTGAGTTCCTTATCACAGATAACACCTAAATCACGCAACTCATTCACTAAGGGAACAGGCAGATTAAAGATTAGATAGCAGCGAGGTGAAGTGGGGGGCCGCTTACGGGAATACGTTATAGCTTATTAACGTTAGGTTCCAGAAAATTCTTCTGACACCAAGTACAAAATCTGTCAAGATCTTCCTGCAGTGGTAGGCTGTCTGAGGAAGAGGATATATATCTAAAGATTTTCATATCGTCTGCGTAAATAGATATGTATGAATTTTTAATGATGCAATCAACATCATTAATGGCCAGAATAAATAGTAAGGGGCCAAGGTGGCTGCCTTGAGGGACACCAGAGGAGGCTTTAATTGGGTCAGAAATCATGGACCTAAATAAAACATAGTATTGTCTTTCATTTAAATATGATTGAACCCATGTTATAAAGTTTATTTGGAAACCAAGAGCTTTTAATTTCAGAAGAATTACTCGTATGTCATGTGAAATCCTATCAAAGGTTTTGCTGAAATCGGTGGCAATCACATCAACTTCATTTCCAGATAAATGCACATAAAGTGCTTGATACAAATTCCGTTAAGTTGGTGGTCGTAGATCTACCTTTGAGAAATCCGTGCTGGTTTTGGGAAATAATAGGTTTACAATGGAAAAGCATTATGTCATAAATATGCTCTCGAAAAGCTTAGGTATGCAGGACAGCTTAGCAATTAGTCGATAGTTGGAAATATCATCTTTTCGGCCTTTTTTATGTAGGGGAATAATAAATGATCTTTTCCAGGTCGAGGGAAATAATCCCTGGGTGATAGAAAGCTGAAAGAGAGCTGTAAGAGGTTGGGCTAGGTGCATTTCACATTTCTTTAAAAATATAGGGGAAAGATCATCAGGGCCGGCGGAATAATCGTCTTTGAGGTTTATTACTTTATCTTTGACTTGCTCTAATGTTATAGACACATATTCCAAAGTTGTTTGTGGGCAGCTATTTAAGTAGGAAAAGTAAGAGTGGTCTGGCTCTTGGGAATGGATGGCGAACGCTTGGCTAAAAAAAGTTGCTAAGAGATCTGCTATAATTTGGGGATCGCCCGAGGACCAGGGTGGTGATGATGAGGGATTCTTTTTGGGTAAAAAAGGTACAGATTGGGAGAGGCATTTGAAAATTTCGGTATAAAAGGATGCGAGAGCATCGTTAACCGTGAGGTTGGGATTATCGTAAAATTCAAAATTGGCCATACTGAGGAGGTTATTCAGTTTGGCGTAGTTAGCCCTATGAAAATTAAAACTGTAGGAATACTCATAAGAAACGCGATTAAGACCATTGTCATACGCTAACGTAAGAAAAAGGGGAGGGTGGTAACTACCCAACTTAGAAAGAAGATGTCTGCTTTCTAATTTGATGCAATTATCTGTATCAGTGGCGAAGACTAGGTCGAGTTGTCTCGACAGACCAGAGTCAGTAAGGCAATCGATGAAAAGGTTTTCTTTATCAGAGGTGCGATTTGTTGCAGTAAAGTAGGACTGGTCAGTCTGAGGACATACAAGCTTAGGTAGATTGAAATCACCTAAAAAAATAACTACATCGTTGGAATCAGCAGCATTAAAAATGCTGTCGATTGCATCAACAGCTAGCTGGTAACCTTGAATTGGTTGAGAGGGGCGAATATAGCAGCAGCAAATATATAGGTTG
This sequence comes from Volucella zonaria, assembly GCA_963966105.1. Lineage (NCBI taxonomy): Eukaryota > Metazoa > Arthropoda > Insecta > Diptera > Syrphidae > Volucella > Volucella zonaria. The sequence goes on from OZ014534.1 coordinate 46,249,457, forward strand.
CACTTGCAAATAGTCTGCCCCCAATCGCTGTAGTAGATATGGCAATTTATGATTGTCTTCTTGCCTTATAGGCTTTCCGTTTTCCACTAGGTGTTCAAGAGGATCTGGTTTATTAAGAGCTCTCACATTCCAGGCACTTATCCGAACGTCGTTATCCTTGTTAAGTCGTACTTTTCCGAGGCTATTGCTGTTTCCATTACAACTATAAATATCTTATTCGCGTAAACTTGTGAGGCCTGAGACGTATTTATATGGATTAATATCGGCGTTTACTGATCACGTACGCCCTTTTAATATTCCCAAAGGGCTGCTGATTAAGGCTTATAGATTATAAACGAGAGATGCACTTAAGCACTCTAATGGCTTGGTAACAATTATCTTATCCAGTTTGTCACCCAAAAGTTAAAGTTCAACCAGACGAACAGGAACAGTTTCGAGTGTTCAACTGTAGGTACTTAGAGAGGCTTAATTCACGCTCATCGTTAGTTCTCTTAAATATTCTTATCCAGTAAGGGGAGGGTGGTGAAGTGATTTTGCCCACCCTCGGACAGCAGTCATCATTTGCAAAATCGCTGTGAAGTGTCGGATTTTTCATCTGTTTATCCTGATCTGGATCTTAAAGTTGGCCTTATGAAGACGTACATGGCAATGTTTAGTTATTCTCTTAACGATTGGAGACTTCATGCCAAAATGTGATTGCCTCAGTGTGTCGCTGAAATATAGTGAGAAGTAAACAAGGTCTCAGTATTGAGCAGCTATATGCTTTCCCGAGCAGACCAATCTGTGTTCTGGTACCTTGAGCATGTGGCTCCGAAGCCGATTTGCAAGACATTTCCAATACAAAGATGGATACTAGTAGTAGAGGGTGGATAATAATCGAACACAACAAAGGGTTCACTAAAGCAGGCTTAACTCATAATAGATGCTCGAGCTACTCAAACCAGTTGAAGAGAAAGGCAACTTCTCGCCGCAGAATACTATCACGTCCGATCGTCTACCTAATGCTCCTAACGACAAAATAAGATTGTGTATTGTTGTTAAGTAACACGTTGCCATAGCTATTATACTCATAGTAATTTACTTAAAAGTTCAATGCAAAACATTCTACTCAAAGCAAAGTTTCGCTCATTTAACCAGCAACCTTCATTAAGCAAAAGTCAATACAAAGTAACATTAGATACTTTCAATAAGCTCTTAGCTGACCTTTTAAGCAGTTAACTACTTAACTTTTAAAATAACCGAACCCACCTAACAACAAACAACATCACAACAATCGACCTGAATCTACAAAGTTCCTTCAAAATCTTACAAGTGGCATTCAATATATCTTCCATCTCTCGCATCCTTCTGCCATACCGAAACCGAAACGAAATCCTAAAGCAAAATGCCAACTCAGCAATTAAAGTCTTCACCATAAACCGAAATTAAGAAAACCGCAACTTTTAAGATTCCTCCAAACAATCTCATCCCGTCTTATCTGAGGAAATTTTAATCTACTCCCATTGCCCCACCATCGACACCTTCGAAAAACCGCTGATTACTCTTGAACAAATCCAAGCCCACGCCCAAACCCAGAACCAGTCAACATTACTGTGAAAGGTGCAAAATCCGTCGCAAAAAAATGCGGAACCCATCCGAAAAAAACTGACAAAAAACTGAACAAAACCGAAAAAGTGCCGACGAAAAAAATAGCGCGTTCTGAAATAATTCCAAATTAAAACTTAATTAAAATATCATCAAGTGGATGCATATTTTAACGATTATCATTGACCGAAATCGAAATTGCTACATAAAATCGAGAACGCGCTTGGTAGATGGAGGGTGGGAGCAAGGCGACGCCAGTAAGGCATCCACCATTACAACCACGTGAAGGACAGCGCTTAATACATCCCTCTCCGTACGTATTACGTACCATTGCGAGTTGGGAAAGTTTTCGGGCGAAACTTCTTAGATTGCTTTTATTATCATCATTTCGATGGTGCTCATCTTCGTCGGCGTCGTCTTCGTCGTCTTCGTCGTCTTCGTCGTCGTCTCCTTCTTCGACGACCATTAACATTGCGGGCTATGTACCTATCCGCAATGTACCTACTACCGACAGCGGAAATACCTATCTGTCGAAGCCGCCAACACTCACAACCAAGGCTGCCTGCCACCATCATCTACAACCCCCAATCACTGAATCTTCCTCAACATCCCTTCGACGACTGCTGAACCGATGAAGGCGCGTGAATATCCAGCAATAATTCGCGAGTTAAAATTTAAATTCTTATCAGACGATTACCTTGCCGGGTTTGTCGGTGTTTTGAGGTGGCGTTAGATGTATACAAACCTACCATCTACCATACCTCCATTCGAAAGCCGTCGTAAATTACCACAGATGGTGGTTTGCCGCATAATCGATTATCAGTGGGGTTATTCCTTCCAAGAGGATTGGGTTAAGGTTTATTGCTGATTTTCGAAAGCGCGTTAATGTTTTCGTGGATCATGGCATGGATACCATCTTGACCCTTAAATACATGTACATACTCGTACATCCAATTACACCTCGGTATCCGCTCATCCTTGGAAACTGTGACGATATATGAAGGCTGCGAACCCATTTAGTTCATCAGTACGTCTTAAGAAGCCATTACAGGCTACCCAAGTGGCGACTTGGTAGGTAAAGATTTTTCCGTTTACCGCGCTACCAGGAGATTTCCGCAGCAGCAGCGGCACAAATTGCACAGGACTTACGAAGGTTTAAACTTAAGTGTGCACATTAACCTAGGGTTCGAGCAAGATGCAGTACTCGCAGTGGTAAACAAGTACACATACCTATACGAGTATATCTGTATTACGTGCGTCCGAAGGAAGAACTTTTAAGCACTGTAATTACCATCACCGGGTGGGCTAAAGAGTTTGTTTGCTGGCGCTGTTGTTGGCGGTGGTGCAGGTGATGGGGTTTTAACTGTTGGCGTAAAGGTTCGTATCTATTTTTATTTATCTTTTTGTATTTTTTTTTTTTTTTTTTTGTATCCGGAAACGATAATCCGGGACTTCAGGATAATAAGGAATGATGGAAAGTTTGTTGTCTAGTAAAGCTTCGCAGTTAGAGTTAGAGAGGCGAAAAGTTACTCTGGCAATTTAAGGATTTGTGGCCTTAAATGCAGATTAGAGGAACTGTGATTTCAGATACGAGTATATGTGTGTAAGTGACTTTTTGGTTTGGGGGTAACTACGGATATTAATAAAACCTGATCTCAATTTAAAAAAAAAAAAAACAACCTTGAAACAGCTTTGTGAAGGGCACGCGATCAATGAAGCTTTTTAAAACCGCAAAAAAGAAACAACCAGAGTCGAATTTTCTTGCTACAGCTTTGAGTCACTTTCAAGATCTGGGTACGAACTATTGCCACTATTCTTCTCTCATCGCGGTCTCGCCATTTACTTGCGTAGTGATGTACTTACCAAATTTCACCAAAATGTACTCCCTGTTCCAACCCGGAATTCAATTTCGCGTGGTTAAAATTGCATCCCCGTAATCAAATTATCCAATATTTCTCTATTTACAGAAGCCACAAACTGGACAGCAATTCGACTTTAAATGAGTTTGATGCGCTGTCTGACTCTATTCAAAGAATTGCATCCCTGTATCCTCATACTGAAATGGTTATTACGGGCGATTTCAATATACGCAATTCGGGGTGGCTTCGACATTCTGGACAGACAACACCCGAAGGACGGTGTGTTGAGATCTTCGCTGCGGTAAACAACTTAACGCAGCTTGTATATGAGCCCACGCGAATACCAGACGTTGATAGTCATACCGCCAACACCCTGGATTTGTTTTTAACTTCTCACCCTGATAAGTACACCGTTGATATGCTCTGCCCTCTAGACTCGTCGAACCATTGTATCATCATAGCTGACATATCAGCTATCTTCTCGTACACCGGCAACACAGTTAGAGAAAAGATTCCTAAAAGAACCGTATGGCAATACGAGAAAGCCAATTGGAGCGTACTTAACACCTTCTTTAGGAAATTTAACTGGTCGTTATGTTTCCTCGATAACGACGTGGATGCCGCTGCTGATATGATCAGTGACACTATTCTCTTCGGAATGAGATACTTTATGAAGAGTATCAGACCAAAAGAAAAGGAATGGTACGACTCGAGCTGGAAGGAGGATATCAAGTTTAGAGAAGTGTTTTTTCGGTCCTTCAAGACCAATCCGACAGAAGAAAACCGTAAAAAGTTTAAACGAGTCAGGAATGACTGCAACGTCTTTCTGAAACGTGTGAAATTTCAATACGACCAAAAGTTGAGGCAAAAAATACTACAATGCCCCAAAGGTAGTAAATGCTGTTAGTCATTTGTCAAAAACATTAGAAATTCTACCTCATCCTCCATTCCAGAGCTCATTTACAATGGCATTCCAGCGGTCAGCTCTTTGAACAAGGCCAATCTGCTTGCTGCATACTTTGCGGCCAGCTCAACACTCTCAGATTGTGCTCTGTCTCCGCCTACACTTGAGTGCGTTGAATCTTCAATGGGACAAATCCACTTTCGCACTCGGTTAGTAGCAAGAGTACTTACAGATCTCAACATCCACAAATCGGCTGGTCCAGATGGTATATCTCCCCTTCTTCTGAAGAGGTGTTCTTTCACGCTGGTTAAACCACTGCGTAAGATTTTTCGTCAATCCTACTCTATAGGACTCTTTCCGAGCACAAATCAATTGCACTTACGTCCCTTCTCTCCAACGTCAGATCAGGAAATATCTCGAAACACGAAAACTTCTCAATGACCGGCAGTCTGGTTTTCGTTGCCACAGGTCCACTGGTGATTTGATGGCATTTCTCACCGAAAAGTTTTACCAAAGCGTACACCAATCTTGCACTAGTTACACTTGGTATTTCTAAGGCAGTTGACAGAGTTTGGCACCAGGCTCTTTTGTCGAAAATGCGTGCTTTTGGAATCAACGTCTCTCTTCTTCAATGGATTAGAAACTACCTTTCGGAACGCTCAATTCAAGTTGTCTTGGGTGGTTTCAAGTCTGAGATTCACAGCATAAATGCTGGTGTACCCCAGGGCTCCGTTGTGTCTCCGACACTCTTTTTAATTCTCATCAACGATCTCTTGTCTGCTACTTTTAATCCAATATATTCCTTTGCTGACGACAGTACTCTCTGCTTTTCATATTCGTTTCCGGACTCACGTCCCTGCTCTTCGGTTGTAGAACGGGAATGGCAGCGTATGTTAAGCTCATTAAATTCCGATATCAACAGCATAACTAATTTGGGAACTATCAACAGAGGGGAATTTAATGCTTCCAAAACACAATGCTGTCTGCTGTTGTTAAAGCGAAATTTAAACACCCAGTTCTCGGTATGTATGTCAATGACATCTTACGTTGGAATGACCACATATTCGATGTCGCCAAAAATGCTGCGAAGTGTCTAGGCTATCTCAAAGGATGTACGAAATACTTTTCGCCTTCTGATCTGGCCTCGATATATAAGGCATTCGTCCGCCCAAAATTGGAGTACAATGCTCACATCTGGTCAGGTACGCCTTAAACAGCTCTGCATCTGCTAGACCGGATTCGAAACCGTGCCATAAAACTCATAGCTGATACCAATATCAATCAGGCAATGGACACCCTCGAACACTGACGAAATATCTCGTGCCTCACTTTATTTTATCGCTATTTCCACCACCTGTGCACCATAGAAATCGCCAGTAGCATTCCGCCCCTTCAAACTTTTAACCGTAATACACGCCTCGCTATGAATGCTCATCAGTATACCCTCAAGCCTACTTTCGGACGTACTCTGAAATATCGCGATTCGTTCCTATCACGAACAACTAGATTGTGGAATGCCCTGCCGAACTCTCTATTTCCTAGTCATTATAATATTCAGACATATAAAACCAACATACATCACTACCTATTCTACTTTCCGCCCTAAATTTCCGTCGCCCGCGCTGTGTGCAAACATTTTAAGGGTACCTTAACCCCTAGAGCCCGCGCTAGTTTCTAAAAAAAAAAAGAAAAACCAAAACGGAACGGAAGTTTAAGCTGCGTTTAAACAGTAGTAGTGTCTATTACATTGGCTCAATGAAAGCAAAAAAGAAGTTTGGAATATGACCTTAGCAGATGGACTCACAAACTTACTTACTTACTGGGCTTGAGCCTCAACCTTTTATTTCTAATATGATACTTACCCCAGAAAAGGTGCGGTTTTCATCTAAGACGACTTTAACGTCTTACTTTGGACATTGCTTTTAAGTTTTGTCGAGGACTTTGTAGATACAATCTTTGGTAGCGTCATGTTTTACCTCTCTGGGGGCGCGAGCACATATATGGCTGATCTTTGGGGAATAGAGACTTGATACTTATTTTTATAATTATTAGACGTTCACCTTATGCGTTGGAAGCTCAAAATTTCTTGCTGCTTATAACAAATCCGCACCTAAACAGACGCCGTTTGTTTTCTCTGTAGCAATCGCCGTAGTATACTCGCATGTCACAGTTTTTCATCCTACTGCACTTTCTGAATTGCAGTGATCTTTGCTTTAAAACTGTCAAAGGTTGCCGTCGTTCGGTTGCATGTGGTCTGTTGAAGGTTCGAACATTCTATGTGTAGGTTCGAACGTCGTTACGCTTTTGTCGTTTTACAAGGTCATCAATAGTAGATTCGTTCTCATCCGAGACTTTTGGTTGCTTCGCAACAGTGTGCTTTTATGAAGAGGCAGGCTCTTTTATGACACTTTGGACAAAATGGGCCGGATATTTTGGGATCAGTAACTCACTTTGGAGGTATCAGAGCTGCGGTTGACCTATTTAGGGTTCTTCCTCGAGTAGTCCTGAAAATTCTTACTGACCTCAGCTCCAAATATTAGTATCTACCATGCTGAATCTTGAAGCCACCGTTGATTCAATGATGTAAATTCCATCCGTCGTTGCATCTCCTTTTGAGGTTTCTGTCAATTCTGACAGTGAGTAGTACCATTTTTATTTTCACTAGCGCTTATTACTCGTAGTTTGCCACCTGACAATCCGAAGAGCGAGTCCTGAAATCGTTGTTATGCATCTTATAATTTACAGGAGATCGAGTGTTAACCGCGGGACTATGCGAGCGATACTGCGAAAGTGTACATAGAGATTCTGTTGAAGCTAATGAGGACTGGGATAGCAGTGCTCATGAAGTAGTACAGAATTTGCACAAAGACACGCGAGGACAAATCCTTAAGTTGAAACGAAATGCATGGAACCATCAATGGCACAATGGACATCGTGTTTTTACTAGCTTTACCGGAGACATACATCAATGAGACATGAAACGAGTTTTGTGGACTATGAAGCTGGTAAAGTACTAAGAAAGGCGATGCCGAGCAGAGGTGGAACAGCCGGCACCTTGGTTGGTATTTTATGTCTACTGCGGGGTCCAAAAGCCCGATATGTCAGGACAGGGCACGGAGGTCAATACATCTTCTCCAGACATAAGAAAATTGTGCAACTCTACGTCAGTAAGTCATCAAAAGAGGTACAGTGCAGGGACCAAGGAATATTGAGTTGGCTCAAACGGCACTCAATGCTGATCAACCTTGAGCTAAAGTACTCGTATGAAGCACATTCAGAGGTGGTGCTCACAAACGCCTATTTATTAGGACTAGTGAAGAAATTATGACGTTAGTCAGGCTAGACTGCAATAGCCGATAACGCGAAAAGGCTGAAAAAGACAATTTCTGCGAACTCGAGGTCTTGGCAGCAGGGGAGAGTCTGAGCTTACATCTTTGCTAGGGACTTCAATGTTGCTACAGATTATAGAGCCATACTCAGGACGAGTACACAGTCGGTTCATCTGTTGGTTCGGTGGCAGATTAAGATGACCACACCGATGGTATCGATATACATCTCATTGAAGTCAAGATGAATGTTGAAAATGCGCGGGATGTTGTGTTGCACTAGCACTCAAAGCCAACCGAAGACTGAGTAAAAGCGATACTTTGATAAAACTCAAAACTATGGAAAAGTATTATCAATCAAAAGGCATCTATATCGTTGGCGGTAAAAAAGCAGTTGCAGTAGAAGAATGCCGGGACAGAGATTTTTTCGGGATATTTCGTGGAAAGATCGTCTTCAGGATAAAATGGATGTTTTGGATCCCAGAGAGCCAACATGTGCTCGGAACACCGCCTTGTTAGCGCCAAGGTGAGAATGCGAATTTCTCAAGCGCCACAACAAAGAACAACTATTGTGAGAAGATATAACGTAAAAGAACTGCAATCGCAAGAGACCATCAGAATCTTCGCCGAACGCGCATCCCGAAATCTCTCAACAACTCCTTTGCCGCCAGTCACGAAATGGATGTGCTGAGTTTCACTCCACCACCATCAACAAATTTCTGGTTTGATGAATCGTGTGAACGTGGTTCAAGTGTTAGTGCATTGGTTTCCCAACCGGACCGTTCGGCATTCAATCCCGCTCCCGATAGAGGCAATTAAAATCTCGTGAGATGAATGGTTGCCCAAAATACAACAACAGGTCAATTTACACTAAAAATATAGCCTCCCCGTTAAATGTTGGACGCTACCCATGGAGAGGTGCTCAGACACTCTAAGTGTAGTAATACCCACGTGAGTGTTAAGTTCTTAAGAAAAAAAAAAAAAAATTCAAAGGCGAACCATACGAGCTGTACAGCGACATCGACCTAGTCAGAAAACTACGTATCAGTCGCCTGAAATCCCTAGGACATATAGATCGAATAGACACCAGTTCTCCGGCCCCCCCTTGTGGCTGGCGCGCACAAGTAGAAGGGAACCACAGCCGGCTTGGAGTATGCAACTGGAGGCAGCTAGCTAAAGTCCGAGCTAACGGGAGAGGCTGTTTAATTGAGGTCCAGGTTCACCCCGAACTGTGGCGCAACCTAAGTAAGTAAGTAATCCAGTATTGGAGGTAGTGTGGGAAGCCGCTATTCACTTCTCACTCCCCTCTTGAAGAAGTCCAGCGCACTTAGATGACAACAACGATGTCAGGCGGCAAAGTGCAGGATGAGAGGTTCAATCTCATACATGTGTATGAGCAAGGAAGTTGCCAGGACCGGGAGAATTAATTACGTTTTCAATTAGAGGTAAATAACATAGTTCTCGCAACTTAACGTCGATTCAACGTCGTCATCGCCTGCAAATGGTTTCTGAACCCAGAGAACCCTATTAGACCAACAAGTCGACAAGATTCTTCCACTGGAGTATACTCTGTCTTAAGCGGTCTTAAAATTGACAAATCTTCTCCAAGATCTCCCGTCTTATAGAAATCTGGTCCATGGTGGACATTTTAGGCCTAAAGTCGCACTCATAAGAACCATTGCCTTGGTAGACAAGATGTTAACTGTAATTACATTGTGCGTTAGAAAAACTTAGGCGATGTTGCGAAGACTGATACATCTATAGTGATTCAGGGGTCTCATTTTTTCAGATTGCTGATGTTTCATTCGTCTGGATTGGATTTAAGTTTTCGTATGGATGAGCTCACTTTGTTGAGATTCAGTGGGCGGGATTGTTGCTTATCATCGTCAATGCATTCATTCTGTTGAACAACGAAATGTTGACCGTCATCGCTGTTTAACAGCCTGCAGAAATCATTTTTTCACATCCTCAGCACTGAACGTGAATCTTCCACTAGGTTCTCTTGTTTGTATTTACAGATTACCTTCCTTCTTTTTACTGTTAAAATTTCCGAACGTCTTTTCTGCCATAATATCTTTCAGTTTCCTCGATCTCGCACTTATCGTGCTTTTTTGTTTCCCCTCTGACAAGAATGTGTTTGTCTATCCTTTTGCTCGTAGCTCATTTTTGAACCGGCGTCGCTTTCCATTACACTTTATGCGCCAGCCGATGTTTATGGTCAAATCACGAAGCATTGATGGTCAAGCGAAACCTAGCACTTCAGAGACTTTGATAACATCTTGCTAGCAGCTTTGCCACTTGCAGCGAGTTTAGGGCAAATATCTTGGCATATCCAGTTTTTCACTTCATTTCCTCTTCTTAACGACGGGAGATAGCAGTTCCCGCATTCGTTCGTTGAACACAACACAACCACCATGTTGTCCGAGTCAATGTTGGACTACAGAATGTTCGGACATGCAGAATACTGGAGCTAATCCTTAATCGCGTTCTTGCTACCACGGGCGAAGACGATAACCTTAAGTCCGTTATCGACCCAATGCCGTACAAACGATATTTACAGACTGTGCTGCTTCTCCTAGCGTATGCCTTGTCGCGGAGCTCATACACACAGTCATTGGTGATATCGTCTTTCACCTCCACTAAAGCGTGTGTACCTACATATTGGACTGATGTTGGCGAGTTTGATGTTGATATGGGTAGTCACGGCACGCTTGTCCACATACATGAAACACTCAAGAAATTTTGCATAAGTCAACCTCTAATAACAAATGCGCAATTTTTTTTTATAATTTGTGCGCGCTCAAGGGAATTAAGCACCCTTAAAATGTTTGCACACAGCGCCGGCGAAGGAAAATCAGGGAGGATAGAAAGAGAGGTACCGCTGAATGTTGGTTTTAAATGTTTGAAGGTTATAATGACTAGGAAATAAGGAGCTAAGGAGGGCATTCCAAAAGCGAGTTGTACGGCTTAAGAATGAATCATGATGGAGGCGGAATGATACTGGCGATTTCTATGGAGCAATGTTGGTGGAAATAGCGATAAAACAGAGTCATTACGTCGGTATTCGAGGGTGCCCATTGTTTGAGTGATATTAGTATCACCTATGAGCTTTATCACACGATTTTGTGTCCTATCTAGCAGGTGCAGAGATGTTTTGGGCGCACCCGACCAGATGTGGGCATTGTACTACAATTTTGGGCGGATAAACGCATTATATATTGAGGCCCGATCAGAGAAGTTGAAGTATTTCTTACATCGCTTGAGGAAACCTGGACATTTCGCAGCATTTTCGGCGACACCGAATATGTGGTCATTCCAACGTAAGTTGTCACTGATACATGTGGGATGTGTCACCCACCACACAATAGAAGCTAAGTAGTGTATTTATCATTAAGTAAACATAATGTTGTTGAGTATCATTTTCAGATGGTCGCCCGCCGACTGTATGACCACCGAGTCTCGCATTTCGGAGTCAATGTTTTATGCCCGCCACATATTCCCATTACTAATGTCCACAGAAGACCCATCTGATTTGTTTACGAATCGAGTTACCGCCAAGCAAAGTCATCGCTTCGGTATCGGTATCCTGCATGATCCGTCGCACAGTGAACTGACCTACATTTGGACGAAGATAAAAAGCGAAGGCGATTAACTAACAAAAACAATAACACAAATGTTGTCATTAAGAGGAATAGCGATTGTGTTGGGCCTGGGCGTTGGCGCACTTGTGCTGACGTTGCTGATGAAGGTGTGGACATGGTACAATGTACTGAATAGGCTAGGGATTTGGCACTGGTTGGGATAACATGGCGAGGCTGATTCTAGTCCGAGTCTTCAACACGAGCGGTCGGCTCGCGGCGATGCCGAATATTTGTTTTTTTCATTGTAACTAAGTAAATAAAGATTGTAACAATCCTACATGGGGGCTCAACCAGTAAAGTAAGTAAACATTGTACTGATAAAGAAGAAGGATGGTAGTAACCGTTTATGTGTCGATTTCCGCACACTAAACGCGAAGATCATTAAGGGCCGATATCCCCTACCAGTGATGGATAAGATACTGGAGACGCTGTACAATGCGAAAGTGTTTACAAAGTTAGATCTCCGAAATGGGTTCTTTCATGTGGATGTGGCAGAGTCCAGCAGGAAGTATACGTCGTTTGTGACGCCCGACGGACAATATGAGTTCCTGAAAGTTCCGTTCGGATTGCGTAACTCACCGGCAGTATTTCAACGTTTCGTAAATACTATTTTCTGTGACTGCATACGAAAAGGCTTGGTGTTGCTGTACGTGGACGATCGGATCATACCTGCACAAAACGAAGTGGAAAATCTGGAAAAGCTCGCCATGGTATTGAAGGTCGCCGAGGAAAACGGTCTGGGGATAAAGTGGAAGAAGTGCGATTTTCTGACCAGATCCGTGAAATTTCTTGGACACATACGGGAGTATCAGGCCCTCGGAAGAGAAGACGAAGGTGGTAAAGAATTTTCCCAAGCCGATGAACGTTAAACAGGTGCAGAGTTTCTTGGGTTTAACAAGATTTTTCCGAAAGTTCGTGGCGAACTACGCCACATTGGCCAAGCCATTGTCAGATCTTACGAGGAAGGATAGTGCATTTGTTTTTGGAGTTGACCAGATCGCTGCGTTTGAGTCACTGAAGAATTTGCTGTGTGAGGAGCCGGTGCTGAAACTGTTCAAACCCCTCCTTGAGACGGAACTGCACACGGACGGCAGTATAATTGGATACGGGGGAGTGCTGCTTCAGAAGCACGATACGCATTTTCATCCAGTCTTCTACATGAGTTTCAAGGCAACACCCGCAGAGAGGAACTACACCAGCTACGAACATGAGGTGCTGGCCATTATGAAGTGCGTCAAGAAACTGCGAGTCTACTTGTTGGGATTAAAATTCAAAATCATTACCGACTGTAAAGCGTCCCAAGCTACCATGAATAAAAAAGACTTGTGCCCACGAGTGGCAAGATGGGCTATGCTCCTTCAAGAGTATACGTGTGAGGTGCAGCATCGGGCGAAGACTTCCATGCGACATGTGGATACGTTGAGCAGATACCAATGGTTATGCGGCTGGAAGACGGTATTCTGCATAGGATCAAGAAGGTTCAGGGTAAGGATGAATTATGCCAATAAAGAATAAACATCTTAGCTGCGACAGGAACGTACAAGGATTTCGAACTGAGGAACGAGCACTTGTACAAGTTCCATGAAGGAAGTTATTTACTGGTCGTCCCGAAAATAATGCAGAGGGACATACTTTGTAACATCCATGAGCAGGGACACATGAGTGCAAATAAAGTGGAGGCCATCGCTAAGCAAGATTTCTATATTCCAAAACTGGGAACGAGTATAGAAAATGTCATCACTAACTGTGTGACGTGCGTGCTAGCCTCAAGAAAATATAGCAAAGGTAAAGGATACCTGAATCCGATCGAGAAGAGTGATGTACCGCTGCACACCTACCACGTGGATCATATGGGACCATTGCCGTCGACTAATAAATTCTATAACTACATATTTGTTGTCGTCGACGCGTTTACCAAGTTCGTTTGGATCTATCCAGTAATGACAACGAAAAGTGAAGAGGTGATCAAGAAGCTCGAATTACAAAGCGAAGTGTTCGGAAACTCGTTTCGGATCGTATCAGATAGAGGTGCAGCGTTTACTGCAAACGCATTCAAGGATTTCTGCGAACAAAAGAAAATAGTGCATGTACTCACAACAACAGGAGTTCCACGTGGAAATGGACAAGTTGAACGAATCAATCGCATTATAATTGAAGTACTAGCCAAGATGACCGTCTGGAAATGGAAAGTTTTTCGGTTTCGATGATGTAAGTGCCATTCATGGATAACGACTCGGTGTTTAAATTTCGTTTTAATGACAGCAAACAGCATTGTGTTTTGCAAGCATTAAATTCTGCTCTGTTAGTGGTTCCCCAATTAGTTATGCTGTTAACATCAGAATTTAGTGAGTTTAATATACGCTGGCGTTCCCGACAGCAGTGACATGAGCCCGGGAACGAACATGAAAAGCAGAAAATACTGTCGTCAGCAAAGGGATATATTGGATTAAAAGTTGCTGACAAGAGATCGTTGATGAAAATTAAAAAGAGTGTCGGAGACAGAACAGAACCCTGGGGTACACCAGCATTTGACTTGAAACCATCCAAGATGAATTGAATTGAACGTTCCGACAGGTAATTTCTAATCCAATGAAGAAGAGAATCGTCGACCCCAAAAGCACGCATTTTTGACAAAAGAGCCTGATGCCAAACTCTGTCAAATGCCTTAGAAATATCAAGTGCAACTATCTTGCTTTCACCAGATTGATGTACGCTTTGGTTCCACTTTTCGGTGAGACATGCCATCAGATCACCAGTGGACCTGTTGCTACGAAAACCGTACTGCCATTGAGAAGTTCTTGTGTTTCGAGATATTTCATGAGCTGACGAATTATCAGCGTTTCCATGACCTAGGAGAGAAGGGACGTAAGTGCAATGGGTCTGTGGGAGGAAGGAGGGAAAGATTCGCTCTTTCTTAGGGACGGGCTGGACAAATGGTCTTTCCATCTGCTCGGAAAGAGTCCTAAAGGGTAGGAATAATGAAAAAGCTTACGCAGAGGTTTTGCAGGCGTGGAAGAACACCTCTTCAGAAGAAGGGGAGATATACCATCAGGACCAGCGGATTTGTGAGTGTTAAGATCTTTAAGAACTCTTGCTACTACACGAGTTCGAAAGTGGATTCGTCCCATTGAAGATTCGACGCATTCAAGTGTGGGCGGTGACAATCCGGGAGTTTTGAACTGACCGCAAAGTGTGCAGCAAGCAGATTGGCCTTGTCGAAAGAGCTGACAGCTGGAATGTCATTGTAAATAAGCTTTGGGATGGAGGATGAGGCAGAATTTCTAATGTTTTTGACAAATGACCAAAAGCTTTTACTACCTTTGGGACATTGTAGTATTTTTTGCTTCAACTTTTAATCGTATTAAAATTTCACACCCTTGAGAAAGACGTTGCAGTCATTCCTGGCTCGCTTGAATTTTTTTCAGTTTTCCCCTGTCGGGTTAATCTTGTAGGACCCAAAAATACATTTTTCTAAACCTGACAGCCTCTTTACAACTCGAGTCGTACCATGCCTTTGCTTTTCATCCGATGAGGAATAAAGGATCTCATTCCAAAGATAGTGGTGTCTATGATCATATCAGCAGCGGTATCCACGTCGTTATCGAGGAAACATAATGACCAGTTAAAATCCCTAAAGAAGCTGTTAAGACCATGCTAATTGGCTTTCTTGTATTGCCATACGTTTCTCTTGAAAATCTTCTCTAACTGTGTGGCGGGTGTATGATAAAAAAGGCTGATATGACACATAGGTCCGACGAGCCTATAGGGGAGAGCATATCAACGGTGTGCTTATCAGGGTGAGAGGTTAAAAATAAGTCCAAGGTGCTATCGGTATGACTGTCACCGTCTGGTATTCGCCTGGGGTCATTTACAAACTGTGTCAAGTTCTTTTCCGCAGGGCCCTTCGGGTGTTGGCCATCCGAAAGCCACCCAGAATTGTGTAAATTGAAATCGCTCGTAATAACGAGATCAGTATGAGGATACACGGATACAATTCTTTGAATAGAGTCAAACAGCGCATCAAACTCATTTAAAGTCGAATTGCTGTCCAGTTTGGGACTTCTGTAAATAATTCAGTAGTGGATAATTTGCTTACGGGGTTGGAAGCTTAACCCCACATGAAATTGAATTCCGGATTGGAACAGGGACTGCATTGTGGTAGAGTTTGAATGGTAGAGAAGAATAATGGCACTAGTTCGTAGCAAGGTAGCTTCAGATCAGAGTGATATGAGAGGTGTGGGCGAGGATCTACCTGTGTTTCATTAAGTGCCAAAACAATTGGTCTATATTTACAGGCGTGGACGTACACAAAAAAGTTATTATATTCCCTATGGGAATCTCTAAATCCTCTAGAGTGGTATTCATAAGATAGAATATAATGGCAATCAATAAAAGAGCCATCTTTGGCACAGCAGTTTCAAAACACAACCCTTACGACATCACATCCATTGTAAATACAGGTTGGTCCCGGCCGAAGCAGCGTAATCGGTGAACCAAAAAAGTTTATTGGTGTCTTTCCTGTCACGAACAGTTCCATTGGAGGAAAATTGGAAAATCAACAACCGAAAACCAGTCTATTTCATAAGGAAACTGACAATGGTTAAGGTCCTAAAAACATGGGTTGAAAGGACATAATATATTAGAGAAAGCAAGGTCCTGCTAAGCAAATCTGCTGAGCATCGCAGCTTTTTGACCGCTCATACCCTACGCTGGATCCCGCAGTAGATCAAGAATTTGTCGGATAAGCTGAGGCTTATTGGTCGGAAGTTCTATTGGCAAATGTGTTTCTAGAGCGCAAAACTCTATATGTTACGACCATGTCTGATATAAGCGGACGAGACTAATGTTCACTAAAAATTTATTTATTGCACGAAGCTGTCTCTTATCCCTACCATATGATAAATGAATTGCATCTTCTTCTTTTTCCAATCGTGCGCGTCAAAATATTGCAACAAAGTCAAATCCGTTGAGAATCCGTAAAAGGATTCAACAGCCTTAAAGCCAGTGAGTTTCCTCAGTTCCATTTAAAATCTGCCAGAAATCACCTTCAATTCTGTCACAAAATGATTTCTTGCAAAAAATGTTAACAATTTGTTGCCATCAGAAGGTATTACAAGAGACTTTCATCGGAATGGATCTGAAATTGAAGTGACACAATGAACGACGAGAGTCAAAACAAAAGTGATTAAGTCTACAACGAATCAAGGGTAAGAGACTTAAGTACGAATTCCTGTGAATACATATCCAAATACACACATCCACAGGAATCTGCCCTTATATTGTACGTCAAGACAACAGGTAAAAATCACTTCAAGCAATTAAATCAACTTGAAGTTGCTCTGACAATGTGAGCGGGTAGTCGGAGTGCCACAGTACGGAAGCTGTAAGCAACAACTGCTCGTGATGGAACGTAACGTTGACGAACGTGAAAAAGGAAGGTGACTGAGAATATGACAACTGTTGCCGACTTCAAATATTAAGCATAATCTCCTCAACGCACCCGCTCTTCTAGACCAAACGACGAAGAAGAACGTTTTGAATGCGGTGTTGAAAAAAAAAGGTAAAAATAAAATAAATGTAAAATTCAAGCCCCTTCCACAAACGTCCTAAACGCCTTCCAGCTTGCTTGGTTCATTTAATGCCGAAGTGAATTTTTACATCTGCTGCCAGCTTGTTCCACTTTTCTGTCATCATCCTCTCATCAACGTCGTCACTCGACTGGGATAGGAGATACGTTCGGTATACGGATACACCGTAGCACAGGGATGAAGTTGTGGGTTTTCGAGATCTATGAACGAAGGTACAACAAGTACGAGTTTCCGTCTTTATTCATCATTTTGCCCACCACCCACAATTCCTTTGCCCATAGCCATACCTAAATATGTACACTCACTCACATACAATTTTTCGGGTTACTTTTGCTCGTCATCATATTTTCCGCAAGACAGACGACTAAGAGGCAGCCAGGCGGTCCTTTTTCGGTGTCTACCTCTGCTCTGGAAAAATTCAAAAGCCAAAGTCGGAGCAAGAAACAGACCTTCGCATACGCGAGTACTCGTACGGATACTCTTGTGCTGTTCATCGGAGGCAGCTGAGTGGCGACACCCCCGTATAACATAGGTATTTCGAGCTGTGACGGCAATTCCGACGACTGGGACGTTTTCGACAATGTCGACGATGACGACAACGAAGACGACGCCGACGACGAAGACGGCTTTTTGCCACATCAGTTGACATGGTTTAATTAAATTTCACTTTTTCACCGCACAACGCTGTTTGCCATTATTCAGGAGCGGTCTTGGAATGGGCTACACAGTGTACCCAGCAACGAGTATACCTAGTGGATGGAAGAATGGCATAAAGGCTGTTAAAAAATATAAAATGGTAACACAAACGGGCTGATGAGGGCATGACGGGATCTTTAGTCGAGTATCCTGGGAGTGGAATGACTGGGCGGATATGTGCAAATCATCATTCGTAGTCGTCATCACCGTAGTTGACGACGACAAAACCCTCGTCAAAGTCGCAAGTTGCACATTAAGGATTATTTAAATGTTCATTGTCGTTCCTTGGCATGGTGCCGCTCGCGGGTAATTCTGTGGTTTGAATTCAAAGGTCTGCGTGCCGCAGTTTGGTCTGCAATGGTTCATCAAACTTATAATTGCAGTTTGGTTGAACAGGGCGGTGGTGGGGTTTGACTGAAAATGTCTAAAGGGGCGAATATGTTCTTGGAAATGACAAATCGTTTCAGAGACTGCTGCGTCAAGAGTAACATTTTGTGCTGTTAATTCGAGCTGCGAGTGAGTTTGCCAAATCGATAGTTTGAATCTTTCCCTTATGGAAAGTTTTCCTTCGTGGGCGTTTCGAGTTTAAGCCTTTTGGCGTATAACTTGTCAGAAGGTTTGGCAACTTTAATGTTTAATTGTGAAATCAAATTTTAGTGTAACAGATTAAATAGCTTCGGCAACATGTAGCTTTATATAAAGTCTTTGCCCTCAATTTAACCAAGTCCATTTAAACGAAGGAAACATCTTTTACTAAGAGAATAATTCCTCCCTCTTGTTATTTCTTACTGGAAGCAAGCCTGTTAAAGAGTCCTCAATGGCCTCGTTATGAAAGATGTCAATGCTGTTCCAATTGTAAGCAGCAGTAGAGAAGGATGCTGCCAGAGTCACAGTATATGTAGCATTGTCAATGAAAGTGTATAACCAAGTGAAGGAGTCTATTGTACTATAAATAAGTGTTGTCTGTCTACCATTCTTAGCCAAAGATTATGCTATTTATGCCATAAAAACCCGCTGCTTAGCGGCGTACCAATCCTGCACCGAATATTTATTTAAGAAGCACAAACATGGTTAATGTGAAGTTTCAGTCAGTCAGGAGCCTCCATTTCAGAACAGTAAGTGAGAAAGGTCTCAATAATATTTTCAGCCTAGAATGCAGCTAATACTCGAACTATTTTAACAGCATACAACAAGTACCGGCGTACTGTATAATAGATGAGATGCAAGACCTGGAAGGACCTAACCGTGAACAGCCTCAGGCTGATAAATTTTTTTTAAGTCGGAATGGGGCACTCAGACAAAGAACTAGTCAATTGGATGTAGTGCCATTTAAGTCCAGCACATTTGGCTGCAAAGACGCCAGTAAGTGGTCCGCAGCCTTTTCTATTGAGAGATAGCAGAAAAGCCGCTTACCTATTAGAGACGCTCGGAAGCATTCGTTTGGTCTGCCATCAACCTGGAGAGCCATGCCATCTGTAATTATGCTCATATGAAACCCAACTGTCAACGGAAGCTCTAACAGAGGACGCAGACAGACTTAAGGTAAGTTCGGCTCCTGACAAACGTTCCTCTGAGTCTTGCGTAGCAAGTTCATAGGCGATTGCATTTCGCGTGATCCCATTGTGACCTGCGATCCAATTAAAATTCAGTGAGTTCAGTCTTCCGATTGCATATACTAAAATGTTGCATTCTCGAACTAGCTTTCAAGTCGACAGCTTGGCTGTCGCTACAGATGCAAATGTTTCGTCAGTGAAGAGGAAGCTAAATCAGATTTACATCTTTCAAATGGGTCTAATGTTCCCGGCGTCTAATGGGTGTTGTGTCAATATTTTTGGTTCCATTCACAAGGGGTTTGATACCATATTGATTAACTAGATGGCCCAACAAACGTGCTTCAGTTTGACCAAAACAACGTTTAGCAGTGGTAATTCTAAGATTATACTCACTCAGTCGCAAAAGAACCTGGTGAAAGTGTAGCTTGTGTTCGTTCTCGCTTGAAAAGGCTACGACGATGTCATCGATAAAGGAAAATGTAAATTCCAGTTCCCGCAATGCCTCGCGATTGTACCTCTGCATCGTTTGTGGTGCATTCCGCAATCCGAAAGTCATGCATTTAAATTCCTATAGATCGAACGGGGTTGTGATAGCCGTACAGGTATTTGGTCAAAGCTCGTTGAAGGTCATTTGTATTGGAGAAAACATTGTTTTTATGCAGCATACAACTGAAGTCATTAACGTATAGGATGGGTTATCTGTCCGGCTAAGTAATTACATTCAAGGAACGGTGATCGCCGCATGGTCTCCATTCGCGGTTCGATTTTTTGACCATATGTACTTGGCTTGCCCAGTTGCTTTTGGACAGGTGGCACATAAACGGTCTTTCATTAAGCGCGTCCTATCTTTAAATTTAAATAAAACAAAGTGTGTGTGAGATATCATCGAAATTTTTTATTCATTTGAAAGTTGAAATATCCACCGCGGCTTCTTTAGATGGCGCGCCTCCGAAATGTCCGGTTTTCCATGACTCTGGTGCATAAATCAGGCTTAATTTGACCCATGGCATGGGTTATGTTGGCTTTGAAGGCCGCTATGGTTTGCGGTTTATTCGCATAGACCTGCGACTTCAGAAAACCCCACAAGAAAAAGTCTAACAGGGTCAAATGGCACGATCTCGGTGGCCAGTTCACATCACTTACACGTGAGACGACCAAACCCTCGAATCGCTCGTGCAGCATTTCCAATGCGGCATGAGCTGTGTGGCTCGTAGCGCCGTTCTGTTGAAACCACATGTCGTTGGTGTCATCGACCTATAGCGCTCGTCGTTGACGGCGATCATCTGGCCAACGTGGTTGTCAAAGAAATATGAACCGATGACGCCGCCAGCCCAAAATCCACACCAAACAGTGAATTTTTTCCAAATTTGGCAATTTTGTTTGTTAACGTACCCATTCATTCAAAAATGGGCCTCATCGCTGAAGATGATTTTTCGATGAAAGTTAGGGTGAGCTCCCAACTGCTAAAGAGCCCATTCAGCGAACACACATCGTTGTCTATGGTCGTTTACCTTCAGCTCTTGAGTCAGTTGAATTTTGTACAGGTGCAGGCCCAAGTCGCAACGCAAAATTCGTCAAGTTGTGGTCAGCGCAAAGCCGAGTTCTTGTGAGCGACGCGAAAATGACTGCCTCGGATTCTTCTGCACACTCTCACGGACAGCGGCGATGATTTCGGCAGATCTTGCGTTTCGTCGACGTACGGGTGTTGGTTTATCATTTAATGAACAAGTAGACACAAATTTATCCACCACACTGCCAACAGTCTTCTCGGTAGGACGATTATCGCGACCGTAAAATAGGCGAAGCGAAACGTTGCCCGAACAGAACACCCATTTTGATAAAACAATTTTATCATTTGCACGTGTTGTTGGACTCTATTCCCATCCAAAAGAGACTCAATAAATGACAGCCAATTTGACAGATGTAGCTTCAACAATATGGCCACTAAGTGGGAAGTCAAAGTTGGGAAGTCCCTATTGGAAGACCCTGTATATACCTTGTTCCATCAGGGAAGTGAACTCAGCTTTCGCAGCAGCCAATTTTTCTATCGATAGTCGTGGTTTTTTTGCGAAGAGAGATGGGCTGAAGGTGACAATGAAATGAGTTCTTTACGCCAAAATCTTTAATAATATATTTAACTTTTGCTGGCTTCGCCACACAAAGCTTCTGCGAAAACTGAGCTTGTGCTTACAACGTTGGCCTCCAAAGGTTTTAATTTTTGATCCATTTGCAGCGAATTTAGAGTGTGTAGATTTTTGTTGAAGAGTTGGTGGCAAAACGGTGACACCGGCAGATATTATTTCTCTGTTGTCCCATCCGAGATGTATAAGCAATTGACAGCAAGCAATCTACATAGTTTCTTAAATAGCTTCGTCTTTGTATTTGTAATGGTATCAACGAATATCACTCGGCTTTTTTATGTTTGTACGTGTTGATTGACTCGAGTCTCGATGGCGTGATAGAGCTCGACGGCGCTTATAGTTATTGTAGATGAACGTTCCCTGTTATCAAATCGTCGACTAAGTGCGTCAATTTTCTGTATCAATAGCTCCTCGTGGTGAGATGGTATTCCGCGGTGATCTGAACCATGAATAATGTGAAGTGATTCCCATAATAGTGTTTTGACATCATCGCTCTTGCAGGCGGCTATAATGCCTTGCTCTCTGGAGGTACGCGTTGCATCTATATGTTTCTGAAGAATTCTTATCCGACAGAATTTCCGGCTAAGCCATACTGAGCTTGAGCCCGTTAAATAAATGCTACGGTTTTTTGTCGCCTAAGTCGACATCTGATAGCAGCTCTGGCATTTTCTTCTACTCAGAGTGTGAAAAAAAAATTTATTTATACGGCATCGTTAATTGTGGCAAAATCTTTGCGACGATGGATGCCACAACTGTGTTTGTAGTGGTCGCAAGCTGTGTGACATGTGCAAACCAGATCTCTGGTATTCCGACCCAGAAGGGCAGTATTTTTACCGAGACACTCATGGAATCTAATGCCGCCACTTTGTTTGGTTTTGTGTGTTTGCCACGCGTGCAGATTGGCTATTGGAGGAACTTTCTTTATTTTCATTGGTCATTGTTATTTTACACGAAATAATTTTTTAAAAAATAATGAAATGCGCTTTAAAGCGCAGAAGTATTTCTACGACAAAGATTCGAGGAAAGAGCCAAAAACTGAAAACATGTGTCGTCTACAAAACTCAGCTTTTTTTTTTTATTTCTTAAATGTCAAATCTATAAATAATTGTGTACTAGATTAATGGAATTGAATTTACATACTCGTATTTAAGAAGTAACAGTGTGATATGTATATTTAGTTCGTACAAGGGTATAGCGACACGACAGTTGCCAGCCCTGAATCATTTCAGGATATATTTCCTGGTTTGAGACTAAAACCGCTTCTTACATAAGGGCAAACTTACTGCTACTTACTATTACAGTAGTTAGTACATATCTGAAAATAATTGCAAGTCCTTTTATGCCTTAAAGTGGTAACTTGTAAAGTGTGACATCTATGGACTGGATAGCGAAATTGGCAGCAGCAAACTGGTCATACGATGTGACTCTACAAAAGGCCTAAGTTGTTAAATTAAACCAATACTTTTGGATGATAGACTTAGCTCTCGGACTGAAGAAGAAACTTACATTCGCAATAACGACAAGTTTCATTCGAAGCTCCATAAATCAACAGCATAAAATATCTGTGTGGAATATTGCCAAAAATTCAATTCTAATCAAAAAACCATGAGAATCACAATTTCGTGACAATAAAAAAAAAATGTCAAAATATCAGCTTACATTTCGCAGTTGTCTCTGCAAACTTTAAAGGGTGCGTCAACAGCGTGAGGCTCAGCTGTTTGATATCTTTCCATTAAAATCACTTTCATTGTTTCTTTAAAACCTTTTACAAGACCAACAACTCACTTTTGATGCAAATACAATACTTGAAGTGAAAATGCTTTGACACATTCAAAACTGAAACCCCACCAGTGAAATGTCTCAGAAATCGAATGTCATTGTCATACTACCCCCAGTATGTTTTGTTGGTTTTGCCAATTTAGAAATCTCTCAAATCCTTTTGCCAAAGGGGGTTTGAAAGGGAAATAAAATCTAAAATAAGCCCGTCATCATTCGGTGTTTCAATTTAATTCAGCAGATATTTGAAATCAAAACTAGCTGATGGTAGGGTTGCCATAAGTTTACGAATCACTGTGTTATACTGTTCTTTTTACTTTAAAAAAGGTTTTGTTTTAAATCTCAGTAATGTGTTGTACACAATCAATTCAATTCCATTAATTCTAAAGAAGTTCTTATTTAGGGCGAATGTGTGGTATCCCTTACCTCAGATTACAATCTCACAATCGAAACTAGAGCAATCCCAGAAAGAATAAAACAGGCAATAATACGAATACCATATTTTTAGACTATGAGAACGGCGAGTCTTCAATGTCCGATTAATGCGATGTAGCTTATGCAATATGAGTCCGACACAGAGTTCTCCAATTTGGACTAACTTTTGAACTGCCAAACTATGGCACTGAAAACCTACTCTGCTTCAAGAGACTACAAAACCAGTTCTCCAAACTTGATGATGTTATGAGAAGTGTTGAAGATCTTTCAAGTGTCGTAGAACAATCAACCAACCTCTTCAAAACAAAGTGTAAATCTCTTGAAAAACAGTTGACAAATACTCTCCAACTTCCAAAACCCAATGACAACATTAATATTAATACAATTAAAAACGTTATCGATAATAGTGCGAAATCTGCCCTTAAGCTCTATTTACCGTCTATTGCTGACATTCTCTGTACCTTAAGATCCGACCTTGATGTCTATTTCCAAGGTTCATCAACCTCAAGTGCTCCTCCACCAGATCCATCATTAGCTCACGTCATAACTAAAATAAATAAAGTAGGTAACGACGTTCCAGCATACCATCTACTTCTTGTTGATATCGTTGATGACATTATAATGACGCTTAACAAAATTGACGAGCTTCCTGTAATCTAACGCAATGTATAATACGTCCCTACTAACTGAAATGCTCGAGAACGCCGTCATCTCACCTTCTGAGATATTCTTACAAATACCTCAATCTCCATCTCCAACTCAGGCAGTCGCAGTCGATCCACCGAAAACTGAGGCGACAATCTCTCATTTTGGTACTTCCTGGACATCCTCGGAATGGAAACAACGTCTGCAAAAACTCTACAACCACAACTGAGAGTGTAACATTCATTCTGGACTGTTTATCTGGAACCAGAGGCTCAGTTTGGTTTGTGAACTTTTTTAAGCGTAGATTTAAAATCACCATAGACAACTGCCAGAAAATCACATCGCCCAATAAATCAAAGTTTTGTCGCTTCAACTTCAACATTCCCCGTAAATACGACTGGCTTTTTCGTAACCCATCTTCAGAGATTTTCTAACTTGATGGAATGAAGATGCGGACATTTAAAGGCAACCAGATCAAGCACAAAAGGGCCCTTAAGTCTGGAGTTAGCTCCGTTCAAACTCCTAAATCTCCCAACCAACTCAAACTACCTGAAAACCGCAAACCTATAGATAACCCTAAGCGCAATATACAATCCAAGTCCAACCATTGAGACCCCAATTCTAGTTTTAAGGTCGGCTTACTTCTCTCGTTTTCCCCACAGAATCATTTGCTTTCCCCACAAAATCTGTCCCACCCAAACGCGTCTCTTTTAATATTACACCCAATCAATTTCCTATAATAATCCAAACCTCATATCCTAAATTTATCTCATCTTCCGCCCCCTATCCGAATTTCATCCGATCCAACACACTTAATCCTCCTTCATCCACGTTGGCTTTTGGCCATAATACTCTTGAAATCCCAACCTCCACAATTCTTGACCCTTTGCTTCCTCCCGCAGTTAAACTAATCAAGAAGCTAGCCGATGTGCGAAATGACGGTCGCTATGTCCTTTCCCGGCTATATCAACACGTGCGACTTTACCCTGCTTACTTGGACGATAAACACGATTGTACAACTCGTACAAATCTCATGGTTTCAATCCAACAGGAAGGACTCCCCACTGATCCCAAAGATCTTCGACGAATTTTTACCGATTTTCACAACAACTTCAATGTCGACACCGATCTCTCCTCATACGTCTCTCACGTCGCTTCTTGCATCCCCAAAAAAACGCGCTCTAGCTTTAAAAACTACTATCGTCCCTAAAACGCCCCACAATCTATTTATCTCAACTCTCAAAAGCTGCCGTATGACATCTTTGCTTTAACTGAAACCAATCTAATATCAAGGATTCGGAACTATTCACACCTGAATTCCGTTTATTTCGTGACGATGGACGTGAAAACAATGATGATTCTATACGACGAGGTGTCCTTCTGGCAATCTAAATTCATTTGAACCCTGAGCTCGTCAAAAAGTCATCTACTGCCGATGTCGAAATCATCTGTGTTAAACTTAATCCCTCCACACACAAACTTTGTATCCTCTGTTGCTATGTTCGCCCCTCCCAACCAATACACAATCGCGACTAATGTGGTCGATTCCCTTTTTAAAATCACTAATCTCTGTGATGAAATCATTGTTCTCCCCCACCTCCAATGGACTCACTCGGATGAAGTATCCTATCTTATTGCCACAAATACAGCTTCTGACAAAGAAATCCTCTTCACAGATTATCTTACAAACTCTGGCCTTTTTCAGATAAACCCAATTTCTAACTTCATGGGTCGGATACTTGCTCCGATCCTTACATCCGACACCATGAACTGTCTCGCTCTCGAGCGTGAACTTTTTCTTCCCAAATTAAACCGTCTCAACCCACCTCTCCACGTTATTTGATAACAATAATTTCTCGAGGCTTTCAGAATCTACCTTCCACTTCGATTTCCGTAAAACCAATTACACTAAGCTCAACAATCTTCTCAAAAATGTTGACTTTAGTTTTCTAGTAGTAACGTAACCCCAGATTCTGCTGTAGTTATCTTCTACTGTATAAGGCAAACTACTCCTTTTATTCGACGCAGAAATCCTTCGTCATCTCCTCCCTGATATAACAAAGAACTTCGAACACTTCGTACTTAATAAGAGAAACAGGTTATGGCACCAATACGTTAAATCTGGTTCTGACTTTGACAAAAGAAACTGCCTCCTAGCTTGCAATCACTTCTCCCTACTTGCTGAATATCGTTACCAAAGATAACTCAGCCAATTAATGCAATCTACCATCATCTCAGACCCTAAACAATTCTATCAATTTATTAACACAAAAAAAAAATCCGATTGCTAATATGTCTTCGGATGACTCAACACCCATCGCTAATCTATTTGCAAACTTCTTTGCTCAATTGTTTTCGGCCCTATCTAATGACCCCGATCCTGAATACTTTTCTTACCTGAAGAACTGTTGTCAAATATCTTCCTCGTTAGTGGAAATTACTTCAGCGCAGTGACTACACAAAATACATAAACTGAAAGACGGATTGCCCGCAGTTGTCTTAAAAAAATGTGCTGATATTCAAATTCATCCCCTCACTAGTATTTTCAAACTATCTTTGTCCGAAGGGCTCTTTGCTCATCTGTGGAAAAGCGCTTTTATTACCCCTATATTCACAAAAAAGAGCCAAAGCACGATATCGCCAATTATCGTCCCATCGCTAAGCTATCCTGCAACCCCAAGGTTTTTGAAAGTATTGTTTATGATGCACTATATTTTCAATGTAAATCTATATTTGCAACCAACCAACATAGTTTTCTCAAAGGCAGATCAACGATCAAAAACCGCATTGAGTTTGTTTCTAGTACACTGTGCGCACTAGAGCAAGGAAAAGAAACTGATGTAATCGCCACGGACTTCAGTAAGGCCTTTGATAAAATCTCGCACAAGTTAACTCTAATCAAACTCAAACCTCTTGGTTTCGAACCTAGAATGACCTCTTGGATTAATTCCTACATTAAAAAACGCTACTATCTTGTTTATTTTCGTTCTCATTTTTCTGATTCAATTCTCGATACTTCGGGTGTTCCACAAGGCAGTCATCTCGGTCCATTAATTTTTATTTTGACTATTAATGATGTTGTTAACGTCATAAAGCACTCCCACATATCAATCTATGCCGATAACATGGAAATCTATAGGCAGCTCTAAAGCCTCTCTGACTCTCAACCTTTACAAGATGTTCTTAATAGATTCTCGATATGATGCCATAAAAACTTTCTCCAGCTCAATATAGAAAAATGTGTTTAACACTTCCAACCCGCACCTACTATTTATCAAATCAAAGAATAGCTGCGGGACTTGGGTGTCATTTGTGATACACAGCTCAATTTTCGCATCCATATTGACTCCGTAATTAGCAAAGCTAACTCCGCTCTCGGTTTTGTCAAACCATGGTCAAAAGAATTCTCCGATCCCTATGTCACCAAATCCCTGTACATAACCTTTGTTCGTCTACTTCTCGAGTACACCAGCGAGATATCGTCTCCTTACTACGATTTATATGTTCTTCGCATTGAAGCTGTCCAACGTAGACTTCTGCGATTCGCATTACGTGGGCTACCATGGGCTGACCACAATATTCTACCCCCATTGTTAATCGACTCAAACTACTCGGTCTCCTGTCTTTGGATAAACGTCGGGAGTCCGCCGATATTCTCTTCATCCACAAACTTTTAACCGGCATCATCGACTGTCCCACAATACTCTCCCAAATCCAATTCAACACCAACCCGTGTCATTTAAGATCTGTCCACTTTTTTCGTCCGAATAATCACAGGACAACTTATGGTCTCAACGAGCCACTGTGTCGTGCGCTACGTAAAACAAATCGGATACGTCATGTGTTCGATTCCCTGAACAACCATTTTTCCCGTCATTAGACCTTAGTTTATGTACGAATTAATAGTAGTTATAAGTCATAGTTTTAAGTTTAGCTTTTTAAGTTATAAGTTTGTATTAAACATTTTAATAAATTGTCCGGGGTTGACCCGAGCATCAAAAATTCAAACATTACCGGCATATTAATCGAGCACTAGTAGAAGTTTTATACCATTCCTATCGACTTCAGAGCAGCCTTTGATATCACAAACAGACAAATTTTTTTTTATAAATTATATGTAGTGCTCGTAATATGAAATATATTGTAAACTAGCTGACCCCGTCAGCGTTGCCCTGTGTCATTTCAAAGTGCAGAAAATCCGTGGTCAATTGCCTATTGCAATTGATGCTCTGCGTTGAAATATTTGCTGGATGGGTTGCGGTCGGGTCGATTTTGAATTGTATTTCCCCTCATTGAAGCACTCTGTGATAAACGATATTTTTCGTTTTGTTGTCAGGTGCGAAAACGATCAAAGCGGATGGTTTTACGACACGGGTACATGCGACATACAGTTGACCGTGTGAAAAATATTCATTCAGATTCAGGCCACAAACACTCAATGATTGGCCTTGTGATTTATTGATTGTCATGGCGAATGCGAGACGAATTGGAAATTGGATTCCCTTAAACTCGAATGGCATATCGGTTGGGATCATTGGAATTCTCGGAATGAGAACTCCCTCACCTTTGAACTTTCCTTTTAGTACTCTCGCGTGAATCACATTGCTCATGAGTTTTGCAACCGCTAAACGCGTTCCGTTGCATAATTTTGGTTGATTGAGATTGCGAAGCATGATGACAACTGAACCAACCTTCAACTGCAAATTGTGCGGTGGCAAGCCAGGCACATCCAATGAATTTAAAAACTCAGTTGGATAGTTGGTTGCTTTGTCTTCGTTAGTTACACAGTCGATAGATTTGAAGGAATGCAGGGAACCAACGATTTGATTTTGAATTGTGCAGTTTAAGTGATCCACATCCTTGTTCTTTGCCGCTAAAATTGCTCTTTCACTCAACCAATCGTAGTTTTTGTGGTTAATAATGATGTTCGGAAACGCTTTGTTGATGAGCTCCTCTTTCGTTGAGACGTTATTCCAAAAATTCGGAGAACACTTCGGCAAATGGATCCTTTAGCAATGCAACTCGCATGTTTGTCGTCAGCTAAAGTTTTTTCATATAACGCCACAATGTCGATGATTTGAGGCAAGCATTGATCTCATCGGCAGCGGTCGATCGTGGTATTACTGGTAGTGTTTGCCGGAAATCGCCTGAGAGTAAAATCAATCCACCCCCAAAACGTATTGCGTCATTACGCAGATCTTTCATAGTGCGATTTAGAGCTTTTAACGCACGTTTATACAAGTGTTGTGGTTGTGGGTTAATGGCGCCACACCGTCCATGAATCATGTTTGTAATTATGACATCATGCAGGTCTGGATCGGTTTCGGGATGAGGAATCTCTGTACATATTATATCATCAATTTGGTCTGGTTGCATTCTTTCGACTAACCAAATAAGAATGTGCGCATGCGGCAAGCCTCTTTTATGTCATTCAATCGAATGCATCCAACATCGAGTATCTCCAAAGACACGGTCCATCAGCGACCGGATTTTTTGCCTGTGGTGATATCGTGCCGATCACTTGATGTTTGGCCAGGAAGCAGCAGTTAAACAATTTCTATCCACTTTGGGTTGCACGTGAAGGTGATGAACAGGTCTGCACGGCTGTAATGACGTACATATGCCATTGCATTTTGCGCATATTCATGCATATGACGTGGGCTGCCAACCGACCAATACCAGCTGCATTTCCTTCGGTGCAAATTACATCGGGTAATGAATGTACTCCTCCGTACGTAGTTTGGTTTGATTTAAACTGATAAAAAGGATGCGCTCCGCTTCTATTTTAGCATCCATATCGACGCAAAATTGCTGAAATAATCGGCGAAATCGAAGCAAATAGTTATCGACATTTTGACAAATCATCAAAAGATACGCGTAAAAATTCATTGCGCTGACCTTCTTGGTGGTTCTTCACCTAAACTGATATCAGTGACATTAGTGTCATATGGAAATGAAAATTATTATGATATCGATACTCACCGGTCAATGGATTTATCATCTTGATGTTGATGATATCATCGTCTCCTTGCTAAAACATCAGTGGGTATTGCAATGCATCGTATGAACGATGTTTTTCGGATATTCGTTGCAATTGCACAGACTCTCGACGTGTGAGCACAATATCGCGTGATTCCAGATTTTCGCCAACAATCACAACTTCGACCTCATCTCTTGTTGGAGCGTTAAATTGGGTTTCGTGCGCTCCAGCAGGTCGTTTATCCGCTCTGATCACGACTTTATAGCCATCACTAGGCATACGATCCAACGCAGTTTTGAATAACCGACCCAATTCATGATGTTCCTGAAGTAGCTGCTACCGATTTCAAAGAATTCCTCTTCTCATTGCCGTATTGATTGTTTGGCGCTGATCAAGTTGATTTTCCACATTGCCCATGAAGTAGATTTGGAGGAATTTATTCGAATTAATTCGATGGTGAATTTGGCCTTGGATCTGTAGAGTCGATGACGAAATTAGAATCAATGATTTTCTTTAATCTTTTATTACTCGTACCTCGAAGGTCGAATTGAATCTGCGTTCATCAATAATATCTGCTCCAAATGAAGTCATTTGAAAGCATCTGTTATATTTCTGAGTGTTAGATAGAAAATGGCGTGATTCTGGTGTTTCACCACGAAGGAAAGGGCAATGGTATTAACTTAACCTTGCCACTGAGACAGCATAATCTAAGCGTTGCTCCAGCGAACTTCAATGCACCGCAATGCACATAACCTCCATTGGGCCAATTTGAACGGAAGGATGCAAGCTGTAGACAATTGTGTAATCGTAATGAAACGCTACTCGAGTCAAATCAACACTTGAAGCACTTCTTATTATGCGTTGATTTCGATTTTCACCTTGTTAAGTTGTTTGATTTGCTCGACGATTTCTCATTGTTAACTTTTTTTTTTTTTTATAATTTACGCGCGCCTAAGGGGTTATGAATGATACCCTGATACTGTTGCCAAGGCGGGGGCGTAAAGATAGAAGGAGGAGAAAGGAAAGCATTGTTGTGATGTAGTGGTTTGAAACTCAGGTGTGCTTGGTTTCGATATTGACTCTCCAGGGGTGGGAGTCCGAATAGGACGGAGAGATTTTTCTTCACTCGGAATGATTCAGGTTGTGAATTTTAACGGTTGCTTTGTGCTTGAAAACTCTACAACAGCCACTGAGCCGTTTCATTTGCCGCCTGCCTTTCTTCTTGCGTTTGTGATGCACGAAGTCGGGTCATACTAACACGGCGCCGTTCTCGTGCGATTTCTTCATCCCTATTCAATTGATTGGCAATATTCCGAACTCTACTTGCATTACGGGTTCAATGCGAAAGATTAGATCTTCTGGCTCGCGGCAGTATGAATAACACTGAGAAATGAATGTCAAAAGCAATTAAGGAATTATCGATACATATATGTGCACAAATGGCATAACCTCACAAAATAAACATCTTCTTTGGCAACTTACCGTTTGAAAATGGAATTCCACACCAAAATGATGAGTCAGAATGAAATGAACAGCGAATTCGAATTGATTTTCAAAGTAATCCACCTAAAAATTAATTGCACAATCCGAAATTAACGTTTGGATTGATTGTCGATGCGCACGCAATCACAGAGAGCATAACCATTTGCAATGTGCAGTTCATCAAACTGAACTCACCTCTATGAAATCACTTTTCGCTGGTAATTTGAATTACAATAACTGTCGAAAGCTGATAAAAATTTCATAAAACTTGAAAAAATGCTGATAAATCGCAACACACGTCTGCACAGCACAATAGTATGCGATGGAAAGACTGTGCAAATGAATCAGCTGTCAAAAGTTGATGCACACAACGCTATCTACTAGCAATACCAGAACCAGCTTTTGAAGTCATGTTCGTTTTTGATGTGTGACAAAAAATATTGCTTCAAAAACAATTGTCACACAAATTTGGTGCAAAAACAAATGTCGCAAAAAATTGACAAATAAAGAATTGTCACAACGTAACGTAAACACAAACGTCATCTATCATGAAGATGGCGTCGTAAAATCGCTCCATACAAAATATATGGGAAAATGAATTTTGTTCATAATTTTTTTTTCGGGGATTTTTCCAATCCGAATTGGTGCGAATCATCGAAATCGGTCTTGCGTTCTTGAGTTATAAGCGTAGTAACTAGCGTCACTCTCTTTTATACATCTGTATATTAAGATTTGGAAATTTACTGGAGAACTAGTAACGTACTACACAACAGAACAAGGGCAGTAGACTCGAGTATTGATTAGATACCAAAGTAGCTACACAATAAAATAGGATTTATGCAAGGATGCAACGTGAGTCGGTGATATTTGTAATATATTGGGTATATAACTTAATTCGTGCGTTTTTTTTTTTTTTCAAAATTTGAACGTTTATTTCAGAAAAACATGTACAATAGTATTATTCCAAGTATTGCCCATCTGAAGCTATGACTTTTTCCCACCTTTCTGGCAATTTCTGGATCCCATCCCAAAAGAACTACGCCGGCTTGGCAGCCCAGAGTGAATCAAGCCAATTTTTGATTTTCTGCACTGATGTGAACCGTATTTCAGTGAGGGCGTTCTGCATCAACCGGAACAAATGGTAGTCAGAAGGGGCAAGGTCTGGGTTATAAGGCGGGTGGGGTAAGATTTCCCATCCACTGTTATCCAAATAGTTCTTAACGGGAATAGCAACGTGGGGCCGAGCGTTGTGATGATGGAAAATTATTGCCTCGTATCTGCTCGCATATTCCGGGCGTTTTTCGGCCACTGCTCTCTTCAAACGGATTAATTGTGTTCGGTAGCGTTGTCCATTGATGGTTTCACCCGGTTTTAGATGGTCATAATTACATTCGCGCCATGGATATTCGGTTTGCCGCTGATTTGGCTGGTTGGCCGGGTTTCACATATGATTTTTTACGCTTGGGGTTGTCGTAATGAATATATTTTTCATCACCAGTAACAATCCGATGCAAAAATGACTTCCTTTTTTGGCGTTCCAGCAGCATTTCGGACATGCAACCCCGCCTTTCGACGTCTCTCGACGTCGACTTGAGTTCATGTGGAACCCAATTTCCTTGCTTTTGAATATATCCAGCTGCTTTTAAACATTTTGAAATGGCTGCTTGAGTGACACCCAAAGATTCTGCGAGCTCTTCTTGTGTTTGGCAACAATCTTCATAGAGTAATGCTTCCAGTTCTTCACCTTCAAACTTTTTTGGCTGCCCAGGGCGTTCATCGTCTTCCAAGCCAAAATCACCACTTTTAAATCGTGAAAACCACTTTTGTCACGTTCGCTCAGCTAGCGCTTGTTCACCATAAATTTCCACCAAAATACGATGACTTTCGGCAGCAGTTTTCTTCATAAACTGAAAACACTTTTTTCAGGCACAAAGTTCGACATATTTGAGTGAAAAAAAATTATTGTTGTTTACGCTTCAAATGAATGACATATACTGAAATGACGTACAATGACAGTAGCTGTCCAATGCATGTTCCAATGAAATAATAACAATGGAATAATACAAGTTACGACATCTCTTAGCAAACCGCACGAAGTTATAGACCCAATATTATTGAGATTTTATTGACTATTACTCAGAAGGATTTGCATTTGCAGACCGATCTGTTAAGGCTCCCTTACTACGACGACATTTGCCTAGATCTCTGGAGTCCTTCAAGTATCAGAATTATGGTATGATTACTGTGCACGAAATGCTTAAGTAGTACAAATACTTGAAGCTGTCCTTTTGGATAATTCGAGTGTGGATGACATGAAGTCGTAAATTTGTTTCAAAATCGAAATATTGTACATCTCACAGTACTGGAAAGCTGCGGATACACACCCGGGTGGTAGCAATAATTTGAAGAAAATATTATATGGGTTTCCATTTTACGTAGATACATTCCACTCTGCTGTGGAACTTAGTCTTCAATTAGCTGCTAACTAAATGGGGGGGATATAATTTCTTAGCTTATGCAGATGATGCCACTCTTTAGGTATCCGGCAAGTCCCAACAGACACTCTAACATTCTTTTGTATACCTAATTCCTTTTACCCTCTCGTACACTTAGACGTGATTTCAGCGAAAATTTAGCCCAAGCGAAGCTGGTTTGCTTCATAAGAAAAACCAATATACTCGGCATTATCCCACCCAAGTTAATTGCATCTCTCTTAGCCTCTCGAGGAATCCCAAGTATTTACTGCCCATTAGAGATGAAAATAAAATGTCGCTCAGACAAGCGAAAGAACTAAAGTTGAAAATATTTGGTCGTCTGCGTTCCAAAGACAGGTTAACATCAACCTATTCGAAAAAATGGAACCAGCTGCCTGCATAAGTATCACTAGCTCGTAGAGAACATCTGTAACGTCGACTTTCTTAACTTTGTTTCATTTGCTACCTTTAGACTTTTTGGGTATGCAGATTGCAATAAAATTTGCTATCAGCCTGTGAGACATTCAGCTACGAAAGGAGATGAGTGTAGGATATGCCAGCCTATTCGTGTTGCATTGAGGCAGCACTTCATTCTCCTGATACAAGAAAAAAAACGAATAAAGACAATGCGAGGTGTTCCTCAAGACATGATTCCCAAAAAATTTTAGCTGACGAATCTAAGAACTAAATATCTTCTCTGAGAACTTATGCATATACAAATCCTTTAGGCTACCCACATATTGTACTGTCTTCAAACCGAAGTTGCGAGTATTCATCAGGAGGCCGCATGGCTTAGCCTGAATCCAATACCCTCGTCAGCTTTTTAGAATATATAATGTATAGCCAGACAAGCAGCGATCAGATCTCAAACTTCAAACATCATAAATTTGATGACGTACAGCATCTATATCACAAGATCACACACTGTTGGGCTCCGGGACATTAGGACGACCCAGGAAACTGATCGGATCGACTCGGATCCAGATAGAAAGGGAGCTCGACAATTTTAAATATTATCACTTACTTACTTAGGTGGCGCTATGGTCCAGGGTGAGCCCTCGAAATTACTATTACAGGTAGTCACATCCTAACCAAGCCGTCAGTGGTGTGTGTCCTTTTCAGATGAGAGCGTGTACTTCGTTTTCCTCACGTTTACCATCAAACCCCCATTGGCCGATTTCTCCTTAATAATCGCGACATCAATTTCATCCGCGTACTCAGGTTATTGAATATAAAAAAGATCATTCCTCTTTTTTTGGGCAATGAGTTTTGTACCATTCTTTTTAGGAAGAAGTTAAAAAAGTCAAATGATAGCGCGTCACAGCTCAACAAATATCACACTCCCTAGCAGTTTACAAGGTCAGTCATAGGTGGGCTCATCGTAACAACTGTGAAATATCTTGCTCAACGATAAAGGAACCTGGATAAAACTCAGTGGGAGACACTCGCAGCGATCCAGTATTCTTCAAAAAAAATTTCTGCAGGAGCTACAGAGATCAGAAACTGGGCGCAACTCTGCAACTGTCTGGCCTTGGCACGCATTAAAATGCAATTCCTAGGCAGTTACTACTTCTGAAATCTTTACGATCCTGTAACAATTCTCAACAATAACAACAACAATGTTTCAACCGCCATATACAAAACCACAATGTGTCTCTAGATTTAAAGCATGCAAGTACCGACACACTTGTAAACACAGCTGTGCAGTCCTTCAATGCAGTTGAAATTGAAACTCCGACAGTCGAATTCGTATCCGAAATACTCGTAGACACAAAATTCTTTTTGGACAATTTAATAATTAGGAAAGTAGGTGGACTTGACCAAATTAAAAATGATTACCTTAACTTGCCTGCAATAGGAGTCAAATTTTTAACATATTGTACAATAAAATGTTTGTGTGGGTACAAATGATAGAACTTATTTCTTTTCAATACAATTTCTTTATTTAATACAGTTAAAATTCACAATCCAATCGGTTCTCTCAACCACTTTTACATTTCTTATCTTTTCTCTCTTTTCTTCTCTCAATTCACCAATGATGGCACCAATCTGTGCCATCCAGCGTTCCATACAAATTGCAAATTTCCTAGAAAATTCGAAATTCTGCTGTTGAAATGCAGGCGCTATTCAAATTTAAGAGATATCACACTGCCCCCTCCCTAAAGTTGTTCGTCATAAACAACTTCGTCATTCGTCGTTCCGTTGAAATGACACTTTCCGTCCAAATGGACCATCTTCAATTTTCTTCGATCCCCACACTGGATCCGATAGACAACGTCATTAATGCGATAACCCGCATTGTATGGACCTTCCTATTCCTGTTGTAATTTTGCTGATTTACCTTTCTTACGCTGAGGATTATACAGCCACACCGGATATCCTTCGTTGAAGCTGGAAGATTTCGCCTTAATAGCGTACCTAGCCTTCATGCGGTCACTTGCCAGCTTCATCTTTTTTCGGGTATTTTCATGCAATTTACGAATCCTGCTGCGCAAGACATTCACGTAATCGTTCATCCCCTTAGGCTCCGTAGACGGGGATCCAATTTTGTTTCACTTGGCAACCGAACAGTTTGACCAAATAAGATCTCAGGTCCTGTTGAACTATGGACCGCTTTTCGGTAGACCATTAAGAATAGGGGTACGTGTCGATCCCATTAAAGCTGGCAGTTGCCGACAACTTTAGACAGATGCTCATTCAAGGTCCTATTGAATCGCTCAACCATTCCATCAGACTTAGGGTGTACTGGCGTTGTCCTTGTCCTTCTTATTCGCAGATATTGGCACACTTCCTGGAAGACTTTTTATTCAAAGTTTCGCCCTTGATCAGAGTGTAGTTCCAATCTGCTCACCCAGTTGTTAACTATCTTCTCTGCTATGGTTCTAGCCTCTTGATTTAGGATGGCAGACATTTCCAGCCACTTATTGATGTAATCCATGACCACGAGCGTGTATCGTTTGCCAATGGTGTTCCGAAATTGTATTGTTGCACTCGTCCCTGTGGCTTTATCATTGGGCCTTTGGTAGCCTATACACTTTTTGCACCAATTCTCGATATCTTATTAAGAGCATAGCCAATGGAAATGTTCCCTTACCTTTTCCAACGTTTCATTTATTCCCAAATGACCTCCTGAAATTCCGTCACATATTTCATGAAGTACTTAGCTGACTCTGGACCGTGGCACGATTATCTGCATACGAGATGTTGTTCCATCTGCATTTTCCCATTTTCCCTTCATCAAATCATCTTGCACACAAAGCGAATCGCACTGTGCCCAATACGCCTTCAGAGCTTGGCTCCGGTCCGATATTTGCTGCCACCTGGGCCTTTTCTCGTGTTATTTCCAGGCCAATATTCGTTCGATGTCATTATTCGTCTGTTTTAAGGCACGGATTTCATCTGTACTCCAACCCTCTACTGGTTCGGTCCTGATCATTTGGATAGTGGCCTGTTCTTTTGCTTCTTTACGGTTGCAGTTTTCACATTTAACTACGCACGGTCGAGGAGAGAGAGCATCACCATTTGAGCGGAGTTTTCCCTTGCGGTGTTGCACTTCAAAGTCGTAGCCCTGCAACTGATCGCAACTTGGCCTTCAGGGTTCTTAAATAGGTTTTTTTTTTATTGTTTTCCTCTATATATTGCTAGAAATATTGTTGCGCAAAACAATCTGCAAATATCACGAGAAAGAATTTTGCAAAACCCACAAAATTCGCGCATCACACTGCAAGGGAACGCCATTTGTCACGTTGGTGTTACGATCGACTAGAAAGTGGTCTTAATGCCCTTCGACGAGAACCAGCCTAACCGAAGTACATGCAAATTTACCTAAATTTACCAAATTTATCGAGGAAACGGAGATGTCAACCCACAGCCAGGTCTATATTAGAGAATTTAGCTATGTCGTTTCATTCCAGAAAACATGACATAATGTCATGTCACGGAGGAAGGATCTAATTCGAGTTCTCCTCTATAAAAAAAGCAGTAAACTATACCATTATTTGGTAGCACCTTGGTAACTCTTTTTTAACACAGAAGTCCAAATTATTTATTGATACATTTACGCCTCAGCACAGTGCCAGAGCAACGGTAATAGTAACCGAAATCATCCCCATCTCAAGCAGCATTCTCCCCCCAAACTCTTCGATCAGAAAGAAAGAGGAAACAACAATGTGATTTTGTTTTAGGTTTACGAAAACTGTCGACCTTAATCACAGACCTGTCGCCGGCGACAACCTGTGACATTTTCCAGTCATGGCATACTTTGCACTTTTGGTACGCAGCCCTTTTCCCATTGAAGGGAACTACCGAGTACTCACTTTCGCAAGGTACAGACACGCTGAACCTTTCTCACTGGCTTTTCAAAGACAAAAGAAAAAAAAACAATCGCACAGAGAAAAAATAGAGAAAAAAAAACGTTTGCTTTGTTTATCAACCCCAAAATCTCAATCTTGAATTTGCCTGCATCTCAATTCCACCCACATCCACTCAAACTCCGAAACAAATCTAAACCACCTTCCGTCACAGAGCTTCTTGAGAGGGATGGCAAAGTTATTTTTCCAATTTCAGGCCTCCTCTGCTACCCTGCCTTTTGTTGCCTGCTTGTTTGCCTATTTTTGATCAAACAGGTTAAGTGGTGGTGGTGTGATGGGGATGAAGGCATGATAGTACGAAGGCTTAAAAATAACTGAAAACGCATCGTAGAGAGCAGTTTTTAAGCCCGAGGACTGATGATAAACACGACAACAACGACGTTGTCGGTGAACCTTTTAAAGTTGAAGAGTTTTTGATGTCAGACACCCTTCTATCCGTACTTTGTAGCACAGTGTTTGTGCCTTCTCAGCCCCCCTGCGAATAAAGAAAATGTTTGAGGACAAGTTCATGCTTAATGATATTTTCAAAGCCAAATAAGCAACAGCTAGCAAAGGCGAAAAGATGATGGCAAAGGTTCTTGATGAGCCATGAGCAAACAATGAAGCTTTCCTAAATTCCTAGTCCTTGGAGTTGAAAGGATTGGTTTGGGGATGGTTGGTTTATTTCAACCCGTTTTCTCAAATCACTGGCATAACATAAGTAAACGTTAAAGTTAATCGAGTGACTTTTTCGCCCCGAGGCGGTGAAGACTTGCGACACAGAGTAGACGCACAGTCAAAATTGGAGTCGGAGTCGGAGTCGGAGTGAGAATCGTGTTTCTGTTTACCTATGTACGAGTAGGTCCATCCAAAAGTCAAAAGTTTAAAACGCCAATGGAATTATATTCATCTCAAGTCAGTTGGGCTGTCAGAGGACTGAGGAGATGAAGGATGCAGAATGGAGATACATTGTTGATTGATGAGGATGATGACCCAGGCTTAACCCCTGTAAGTGGGGTTGATTATTGGCCATGCTCTTGGACTTAATGTGAGTGCGTGTGTTTTCGCCTTCATCCCTATCCCTATCCCCATCGTAGTCGATGTCGTTGTCGTTGTCGTTGCCGTTTTCCTCATCCGGTGACTTGGTGAGTCATGAGTATATGAGTGAAAGCCTGTGAATCTCTAGAATTATTGATCTTATTTTTCTTTCGGTCAGATGAACGGATGGCCAACCTTGAGTTTCACAAGAACTTCGGATACACTTGTGTCCACAAAGAAAGGACCTGTTTACCATTTACCGATGAATCCTTGAGTGGTTATACAACCTATAGAACATCTAAAAATCTACAGGACAACACCAGACAAGGAAGACGAAACAAGACGAACTGACTCAGATCCGGATAACTGGAGGGATGTAGAGTTTCTCAATAACAGCTCTTGCGTTGGTACTTAGAATTCACCCCTCTCGGTTCCAAGTTTGGGTCCTGTTTAGCATAAAGTTACTGAAAATACACAAAAGGAACGAGGAGAACAAAGGGAAAAAATGCAAATTGTTGATTCACTTGGAGTAAGTCAATAATCGTATTCGTACAAGGAAAAGGATGTCGGCAGTGGGGCGGATGACAAGTGTTTTGCAAAGTCATGCGGCTTTCATGAGTCCTTTGGTAAAAGTTGCAAGTAAGATTTCAAATTGGCAACAAGTATAATTGAAAGTAGGCACGAGCTTACAAATGGTCAAGGTTATTTGGCAAAAAATTGGAAAGAGGTTTTAAAGCGCATGATTTGCAAGACTCTTGTAGGAAGTTTGGGATGAAATAAAGTTGACTTTGCATCTATTTTTTTTCCAAGGATCGTTCGATTTTTCCAATGAAAGTGGGGATAATCCTCTTGAATGCATATTTAGTTTCCCTCTGAACAGCAGAAACTTCCGATTTTTTGATTGATCACATTTTTTTTTTTGCCGTATTTCAGTAGGGCCAAAAATTCTGATGGTAGCGCATTTACTGCAGAGCAAGTTATTGTTTGTAGTAAATCCACTAGTGATGACATGATTACACATGACTACATGATTAAAATCATGCGTGAGAGCAGTACGAAAAGGTTTCTTAATTCAACAAACAAGAACCAAAGTGTTGCTCATAATGTTAAGGTATGATCCACTAAAAGAGGGTTTTTTGGACAGCGTTTTCCAGATTTTATGACTAGATTGATGTGACACAGGTTAAGTTACACATTGTAACTTACGATTAAGTCCACTCAGTTCAAAGACAACTCTAAGCATAGAACTAGTAAGGGTATGAAGCTGATATAACTGACATGCTGACATAAGCAAAGCACACAGATGAAGAGGTTTGAATTGTGGAAGATGAGACATCAAGATGATTGGTGGACAAGAGTTTCCATTATTTCTTGACCACACAGCTTCAGCAAAAGTTGTTCTATGAAATATCTATTTTCTAATGTTGCCTTATTGAATAAAGGCAATCACAAAGACATGGCGTATTTAGCTAAGAGATTTTCTGTAGTCCAGCCAATGGTAACCTGATTGTACGAGTATAAAATATCGCACTTAGTTGAGCCAAAATGAGAGGCCCTTACTGCTTAAAACATTTCAAGTCATCCGCAAGCCAATGAGAAGATAGCTTACCTATGAATGCTAGAATTTTTTTTCGGAGCACCTGGATTCTCTGAAGACTTAAAGCCGAATGGATAGCATTACCCCTTTGAAGGCTTCATATCTCTCCCAATCCCGGTTGAGAAAGGAATAGAGAAGTCAATAGTATTCTGTGTAACTAAATATTTGGAACTGCGAGACCATA
This sequence comes from Volucella zonaria, assembly GCA_963966105.1. Taxonomy (NCBI): domain Eukaryota; kingdom Metazoa; phylum Arthropoda; class Insecta; order Diptera; family Syrphidae; genus Volucella; species Volucella zonaria. Next base: position 46,290,709 of record OZ014534.1, read on the forward strand.
TGTGAATTGGTTGCGCTAAAGACATATTGGTGAAGTCAGATGTCGAGATATTTCGACCTACTGAGATGATTTCATTGTCAATAAGGTTGCAATGCGTTGATTCTGTGTACACCTTGATAAAACTCATATCGTCGTCTTTATAATTATTAGACAAGGACATTAATAGACAAGTTGAAAGATTCTACAGTTACTTCGTTGACATGGTTTTCTCGCAATCCGACATCTATAAAAGAACATGGTCAACCAAATTCAACATGCAAAGTCCATTTCAAAGTAAACAGGACTTTTTAAAAATAGATATTTCTATTAAGCCCATTTGTTGGCAATTACATGCGTCGAAAAGGTAGATCTTTTAGTGATGTACTGCCAAAATTTCATGACAGTTGGGCGAACAAACGCGGAGTTATTGCGTCTGAAGTGCCAGTATGCTTGTGCCAGCGGTACATAAATAAGCATGGACCAAAAATCGCTCAGGGGTGCCAAAAATAAAAAAAAATTCCTTTACAACATTATGACTGGTGACAAAACGTGGTGTTTTCAAGATGATCCAGAAATCTAAGCCCCAAAGTACCGAGTGGAAGTCGCCACACGAGCCAAAACCCAAAAAATCTCGTTTGGAGAAGTCAGAAGGGCCAAACAGTTAATGCACAATTCTATCTCGGTGTTTTGAAGCGTTTGGTGCACCGTATTCATCGTGTTTGGTCAAAATATCGTACAGAAAGAAGTTGGCACGACAATACGCCATCTCTTCCATCTCGACACTTGTGACCGAATTTTTGGCTAAAAATCGCAATTGCGCCTGATTTAGCACCGTGCGACTTCTACCTTTTTGTAAAATTGCATTTGCTAATGAAAGAAGAGCGTTTTATGGACGTAAAAACCATCCAAAAGGCTTGTAACGACATTCTGATGGACATTCCGGCGGACGATATAAAACACTTAGACCGTGCAAATCGCTGTATTGAGTCGGAAGGGGACTACTTTTGAATAAAACAAATCCATTTTGCCAAAAGAAATTTTTGTTGTTCTTGTTTTTAAAAAGTCCTGTTTACTTTGCAACGCACCGTGTGTTGTAAGAGCGCGGATACATTTATTATTCTGCATTCTCCGGACATTTGAAAGAGCTGTAGCACTATTACTACAGCTATTGGGAATTCTTTGGCAACAACATAGTATGCTATGGTTCTTCTGGGATCCTTGTGTTCTTTAAACGTACCCCAACTCTAAGGATAGAACATCCAGTTGTTTTATTTAGATATAGCTCAAGCCATTTAAGCGAGTTTTTGATGTTTTCCGTTTTTTCTACCAGCCTTATTTCTTCGAGATGATTGACGTTTGGAACATCCAGACAATCCTATACGATGCCGATTGAAGTTCCTTTGATCCCAAGCTCGATGATGAGTATATTATTCTTTGTTTAAGTCGAGTTTTGAATATCAAAATATAACAAAACGTACGAATTAGCTTTATGTCATATACGAACTAAGTATATCGATAAATTCTAACAAACGGTTTTGATTTTGATTACTGTTAATCAGGACAGTCTTCGTTTTTCTAACGAACGTAGTTGTGGCGATAAGAAAATGCTTGGATTTGTCGGCCAATTTTCCGGTTCGCTTAGCAAAAAGTTTGTCCATAAAAACAAGATTGAGTCCAAAATTTGTTCCACTGTGCATCCTCGTGTAACTATGTCAGTAGAGTTAAGATCCGTCGGCACATGTTTCAAAACTACATCCTCTGTCTTCTTTTGAATTTCACCGACCCTGTTTCCAGCGAAAGTACTGCCACTTGATGAATGCATTGAGATTCAATACATGACAACCGAAGAGTCGGTCCGGAAAAAGACCTTTGGGTTGAAGTCTTTAGACAAGGCCTTGATTTTTACCCACAATGTTGCGAAAAGATGTGCAGATGAGCGAGCATACAGGGTAAAGCTCCTGATTGCCTTCAACCCGGCGAAGGCCAGAGCGATCCTAGTCTGAGTTCTAAGTTGACATGCAGCCTCCTCATCGCGCCCCTGGATAGCTACTCTGGCACCCGCTTGGTAGTGAACTAATGCATACAGCGCTCTCTCTTCGACCAGAATGGTTATTGTGCTGTCGACTGACGACCCGCTGCTCTTTATTCTCGAAGGCAAGTCCAGGAGGAATTAGGAGAAAGAGCTCTTGCAATCATTACTAAATAGGGAGAAAGGGTTGGGCTAAGTGTGGCACAGGAGAAGACGGTTTCAATGCTGCTTAAGGGCATATTGAATACAAGAAGTCGGCTTCGTGTGATACACATGAACGACATTAGCAGTAGATGTGTCGACATTAGCATAACGTTGGGTGAGTGTATGAAATTCATGCCTCACCTGGTACGGTTGAGACAACGTATGTTGAGTGCTGTAGGCCCCATCTGACTGGGGGCTTAACAGGCGTTCTGTTCGTATCATATAAGATGGCCTTTCTGTTGCTTGTGCAACATATGGAGCATCGATATGGTACGACAGGGCTATGACTGTGGATGGTCGTTGTCGGATTTTACCAAAGAGTCGCCTTGTTTGGATGTGTACCAGACTGTCTCCACAGAGGCGATGCAGGTGTTGTTGGGATAGGGAAGTGATACGTCGTGGTATTGCTTTCAAGATCAGAAAAGGTCTCCCTCTAAATGAGCGAGATTGCATTTCCCCGGCAGAAATGGATTGCCTATCCCTAAGGGAGCGTAAAGCCTTGCTACACGCATGTGTGTTATCTAGATGGCAATGGGATGCTAGCGAAAACGGCAAGGTTACTTATAGCTTCCTAAGGGATGTGCTGACAATGAGAGTATTTTCTGAACGGAGCTTTACCCTCAGCCTGGGTTTTTGTTGACCGGGCATGGCTCTCTTAATGCATTTTTGCGGGGTTTCGAGCTGCTCATGTGAAGCTACCTACTAGGACTGGCTTCATATCCTATGTGAGTGCCCAAATTACTCAGACATTAGGGACTCGCAGGCTATGGGCATCATTTTGGATGCCCTTAGACCTACGATGTCAGTGGAGTTATCACCGACAGTGATAAGTGCCTTACACACTACTTCGAATCTGGTACTGGTGGTAGTACTTGTACTACCCGAAGGGCGCTTAAGGCTTCACGACAGGTACCTACGTTAAACATAAGTGACAACTGTGGGCTGAATGAATGAAAGAACAAAATGCAGCCTTGGATAAACACGGAGCCCCTAATCAAAGATAACATGGGGCGAAGAAAAACTACGATTTGAGAGTATGCTCCTGGAATGTGAGAAAATCTCCTCAAGCAGTATAGGGCGGATATTACTGCAATCGGAAATGGTAAAAATAACAGATTGCGACATTTACTACAGCTGTAACAAAAGGCTACACATATTGGAATGCGGATACGTCGTGGGAAAGCGGCTCAAACCGAAGATTATCGAATTTAAGCCCATCAGTGATCGCTTATCAATATAAGATGCGACTACATGCAGAGTTCAATTTTTGACGGATATAACTTACGTAAGCATATACTTACCATTATTGTCATTCCCACTTCTCGAGCCACTACAGCGTTCTAACACATGGGCTGTAAAGTGTAAAACACAAAATTTTTGCAAAATTCAAATTTATTTGTCAATATAGTTGCCTTCGAGGGCGATACACTGATTGAAACGATTTTTCAATCTTTCGATACCAGTTTTGTAGTACGATTTCGGTTTAGAATCAAAATAGGCCTCTGTTTCTGCGATTCGACCTTAAATCTCTTTCCGACGAGCATTCTTTTGAGGACTGCGAACAGGAAATAGTCGCTGGGGGCCAAATCTTGAGAATACGGTGGGTGGGGAAGCAATTCGCAGCCGAATTCTTTCAATTTTGCCATCGTTTTCATGGACTTGTGACACGGTGCATTGTCTTGATGAAACAGCACTTTCTTTTTCTTCAAATGCGGCAGTTTTTCCGCGATTTCGTCCTTCAAACGCTCCAACAACACAATGTAATAGTCGCTGTTGATAGTCTGCCACCTTTTGGAGATATTCCATGTGCATCCCAAAATACGGATGCCATAACCTTGCCAGCCGACTGTTGAGTTTTTGGTCGTTTTGGACTAGGTTCGTCACCTGCTCGCCACTCAGCTGACTGCCGACTTGACTCTGGTGTGAAGTGATGGAGCCAAGTTTAATCCATTGTCACATACCGACACAAAAATTCGGCTTTATTGCGGTTGAACAGCTTTAAACACTCCTCTGAATCATCAACACGTTGTTGTTTTTGGTCGACTATGAGCAAACGCGGCACCCACTTCGAACAGAGCTTTCGCATGTCCAAATACTCGTCTATGATATATCCAACACGCTCTTTTGATATCTTCAAAGCCTCAGCTATCTCGATCAATTTCACTTTACGGTCATTCGTAATCATTTTATGGACTTTTTTGATGTTTTCATCTGAAACAGCCTCTTTTGGACGTCCACTGCGTGCATCACCTTCGGTGCTTGTATGACCACTTTTAAATTTTTTAATCAACTTGCGAATGGTTCGTTCACCTGGTGCAGAGTCCGGGTAACACTTATCAAGCCATTTCTTTGCATCGGCTGCATTTTTTCCCATCAAAAAGCAATAATAAATCAACACACGAAATTGCATTGAATCCATTTTTTTCACAATAACAAAAGTTGCTTCACTCACAACGCTATATCTCGAGAACTAATCGTCCGACAGCTGTCAAATTTATACACGTATCTTTTGAAGGTTGGTAATAACTGAAAATGGCACGCATTTAATTCAAGTGGTGCCCTCTCTTAGAAACGGACTTTTCAGCCCATGTGTTATCTTGTAAATTTTTTAACAGCCTCACTGCAGAAATATGATATACCTTCTGATCAAAAAGTACCCTGAATTCTTCAATAAAATGAACACGGTTCAATTACTACATAGTATTCATCGATATTCATTTTGTTCCCTTCAAAGTAATCTCCATTCCAAGCAGCACGAACGCTTCCTCCAATCTTGCAAACACTTTTCATAGGAAAATTTTGGAATCGCATTCAGCTCTGCTCATTTCCCTCTTTGAAGCCTTGACAGATACGACTACGATCGTTGTCTTCTTGTAGGGGCCTATCCACGTTCGAATAGCATTTCAGCGGATCCCAGCAATTCTTCCTTGTACAGTTGGATCATTTTTGAGCATTGAGATTCCCGGTAATGGTCAACGATTTTCCGAAACCCGCCGCACAGAAACAGCCATAAACATGCACTTTTGCCGTATGTTTCACTATTATTTAGAAGACAGTTTAACTGTGAGCAGTTCACACACGACTCAAGGGATTGTTGAAAGCAAATGAAAATAATTTTGGTCCAGTCCATATCTTTGTAACGGCGAGGCCACTCAAATCTTTTTCGGTTAACAAAGGCTTTGCCGCAACGGCTTTGAAATTAAAATCGGTTTCTCTGATAATTTTGCGAATACTGAAGGTGGAAACCTCGTGACCTTTTTCTAATGACATTTGTCTTGTTTTAAAAATTTTAGGCACTTTGTTTTCGACGGCTTTTGAAGTGTTTTCTGTTTTTCCCCGTTCATGCAAATCGTCAACGTTTCCATGTTCGTTAAATCGTTTCACCCACTTCCTCACAAAACTCTCTGACTTTCTGAGATACTTTGCTGCAACTGCGCTTGACTTGTGACTTCTTAAACATCATATTGAAAGAATTGTGCGGAACATACAAGCGAACACTGGAGGCGCAATCTTTCAAACGTCTGTATAACTACTAGCGTACGCCGATAATATCGACATAATTGGAAGAACTCAGTGGGATGTCACAGGTGCGCTCGCTATTATTGAAGCGGAAGCAGCAAAAATGGGTAATGATAGTGGTAAATGAAGGCAAAACCAACTACATCCTGTCATCACAATCGAAAGCTATAATTTAGAGTTAGTTACGGACATTGTCTACCTTGGCTCTGCTATGAGTTTTGCCAACAACATCTCACCAGAAATAAAACGGAGAGTCACTCTTGCCAATCGCTGTTTCGTTGGGCCAAGAGCTTGATCATCCCAGTCCTACTTTGTGGCGCAGAAGCATAGACCTTAACGAAAGCGGATGAAGATATCCTCAGTCGTTTCGAGAGCAAAATCCTTCAAAAAATATTCGGTACCGTTTGCGTTGATGGGCTTTGGAGGAGAAGGTTCAACGACGAACTATACGAGCTGTACATTGACATCGACCTAGAGAAAAAAAAAAAAAAAAAAACAACAACAACAACGGGCGAGTGCAGTGAAACCCCAATCAACATTCACAGTGCGGGCATCCCAACATTCCTGCTCATGGTCATACTATTGCTTGCATTCGGTAACTGCCGTTGCTGTATTACATTGTCATACAGCGCGTGCAGTGACTGAGTGTATGTAACAACCGATGGATAGCAGGCTGTGGGTATGAATTTTGTTGGTGTGCTGTTTCCTATTGTTGTAAGGACATAATACCTTCAACAATTTGATTCGGTAAGCCAACCCTGAATTTGTACTTCACATCTGCGCTTAATAACGTCGGTGTTTGTGTTTTTTGTGTTTGTCTTTCTTTATAATGACTCGAGGATTTAGAGTGGATATTGCGAATAAACGCGGGCTAAAAAGTAATCACTTTTCTGTGTACGTCTGTACGTCTGTAAATACAGACCAGCTGTTTTGGCACTAAGTGAAAAACAGGTAGAAAAACAGAAATTCCACCACAATGTACTCCCTGTTCCAACCCGGAATTCAATTCCATTTGGTTAAAATTCCATTTCCGTAAGCAAATTATCCACTATTTCTCTATTTAAAAAAGCCACAAACCTCATATCCTCATACTGAAATGGTTATTACGGGCGATTTCAATATACGCAATTCGGGGTAGCTTCGACATTCTGGACAGACAACACCCGAAGGACGGTGTGTTGAGATTTTTGCTACGGAAAACAACTTAACGCAGCTTGTAAATGAGCCCACGCGAATACCAGACGTTGATAGTCATACCGCCAACAGCCTGGACTTGTATTTAACTTCTCACCCTGATAAGTACTTCGTACTGCCCTCTAGGCTCGTCGGATCTTTGTGCCATATCAGCTAATTTCTCGTACACCCATCACACAGTTAGAGAAAATATTCCTAAAAGAACAGCAGCTTTAGGAATTTTAACTGGTCGTTATGTTTCCTCCATAACGACGTGGATGCTGCTGCTGACATGATCACAGAAGCGATTCTCTTTGGAATGAGACGCTTTATCGCTCATCGGATGAAGAGTATCAAACCAAAAGAAAATGCATGGTACGACTCGAGCTGTAAAGAGGCTGTGAGGGTTAGAGAAATGTTTTTTCGGTCCTTCAAGACCAACCCGACAGATTAAAACCGAAAAAAGTTTAAACGAGCCAGGAATGTCTGCAACGTCTTCCTTAAACGTGTAAAATTCCAATACGACCAAAACTGAGGCAAAAAATACTACAATGTCCCAAAGTATCAAACCAAAAATTGTTGGTCGTTCGTCAAAAATATTAGAAATTCTGCCTCATCCTTCATCCCAACGCTCATTTACAATCACATTCCAGCTGTCAGCTCTTTGAACAAAGCCGATCTGCCTGCTGCACACTTTGCGGCCAGCTTAACACTCCCAGATTGTGCTTTGTCTCCTCTTGCACTTGAGTACGTCGAATCTTCAATGGGACGAATCCACTTTTGCTCTTGTGTATTTGCACGAGTTCTTAAGGATTTTAACATTCATAAATCCGCTGGTCCAGATGTTATATATCTCCCCCTTCTGAAGAGGCGTCCTTCCCCGCTGGTAAATCCGATGTGTAAGCTTTTTCATCAGTTTTGCTTTTTGGGACTCTTTCCTGGCAGATGGAAAACAGCAGTTGTCCAGCCCGTCCCTAAAAAATGCGAATCTTCTTCTCTCCTACAGACCCATTGCACTTACGTCTCTTCTTTCCAAGGTCATAGAAACGCTGATAAACTGTCAGCTCGTGAAATATCTCGAAACACGAAAACGTCTGAATGACCGACAGTACAGTTTACATAGAAACTGGCCCACTGGTGGTGATCTGATGGCATATCTCACCGAAAAGTGGAACAAAAGCGTACATCAATCTTGCACTAGTTGTACTTGATATTTCTAAGGCATTTGACAGAGTTTGGTATCAGGCTCTTTTGCCGAAAATGCGTGCTTTTGGAATCGATGATTCTCTTCCTCAATGGATTAGAAATTACCTTTCAATTCAAGTTGTCTTGGACGGTTTCAAGTCTGTTGTGCACAAAATAAATGCTGGTGTGCCCCCAGGGTTCCGTTCTGTCTCCGACTCTCTTTTTAATTTTCATCAGCGATCTCTTGCCTGCTACTTTTAATCCAATATATTTCTTTACTGACGACAGTACCCTCTGCGTTTCATATTCGTTCCCGAACTCACGTCCCTGCTGATATTTATAGCATAACTAATTGGGGAAACACTAACAGAGTAGAATTTTATGCTTCTAAAACACAATGCTGCCTTCTGTCATTAAAGCGAAATTTAACCACCCAGCCATTATACATGAATGACACTCGCTTCGTCGAAACCGATAAACTTTCCATTCTCGGTATGTGTTTCAATGAAAACTTACGTTGGAATGACCACATATACTGCGAAATGTCTAGGTTTCCTCAAGCGATGTAAGAAATATGTCACCCCCTCTGATCTGGACTCAATATATAAGGCATTCATCCGCCCAAAATTGGAGTACAATGCCCACATCTGGTTGGGTGCGCCCAAAACATCTCTGCACGTGCTAGATAGGATTCAAAACCGTGCGATAAAACTCATAGGTGATACCAATATCACTGAAACAGTGGACACCCTCGAACACAGAAGTAATGTCTCGTGTCTTACTCTGTTTTATCGCTATTTTCACCAACAGTGCTCCATAGCAATCGCCAGTAACATTCCGCACATTCAAACTTTTAACCGTAACACCCGTCTGGCTATGAATACTCGTCAGTATATCCTCAAGCCCATTTTCGGACGTACTCTAAAATATCGTGATTCCTTCCTAAGCCGTACAACTCAATGACGGATCGCCCTGCCTAGCTCCTTAGTTCCTAGTCATTATAACCTTCAAACATTTAAGACCAACGTTCACCGGTACTTTTCTTTCTATCCTCCCTGACTTTCCTTCGCCTGCGCTGTGTGCAAACACTTTTACTTAAGTCCCTTGAGGGCGCGCAATTTATAAAAAACAAAGAAAAAAGTTCGAAAATTACGGATCAGTCACCTGAGATAGATAAGACAATTAGAGCGAATGGACACCAATACTCCGGCCCTCAGAATCTTCGAATCTAACCCAGAAGGCTGAAGTTATCTGCCGCGCTCAAGTAGAAGAGGACCTCAAGCGACTTGCAGTGCGCAACTGGAGGCAGCTAGCTAAAGACCGGACTAACTGGAGAGGCTTGTCCACGTCCACCCAGAACTGTAACGCTACCTAAGTGAGCAAGTAACGACGCCTCAATAATGGATTGTAGATTTTCTTTATTCCAAATATGACAATTTTGCTTGTCGATGTAACCGTTCAACCGAAAGATGATCACGAGCCAACTCGTTGCCAGCCCATTAGCAGAACGTACGTCTAGGTCAGATGGGCTACAGCTAAAAAGAAATACAACGTTTACAAAGAGCTTGCTATCCATCCTCGAAACATCGAAAACTCTGGACCTTCTTGTACAGTTTTCGATGTTGTTTCGATCGGAAGACTTATTTCTGTATGTTAGCTGAAATTAACAAAAAGATCGACTTCGACAACTCTGTGATGATGATTTTGCTAGAACACTTACGCAAGTTGTTGGTATTAGTGGACCCTGATTCTTATGCAAAGAGTTGTCGCTTATTTGCGGCTACCGTAAGACTCTGAATTCTGTCGTTCCAAATGAGGATCGGCGTCACGTAGTCAAGCGATCGATTGATACATTGTTGCTTTAGTTGAGACCATTTATGTATAGGATGACTTCTGGATTTACTGTCTGGGAAATTGTTAAAAAGAAAAACAAACACTTAATGATGAGTTTTTGAAAGTTTATAAAAATAATTGTCTGGGAAACCTGGCTACGACATTTGGAGTAAGTTGATTTTTTTTATTACCTACAGCCGCAATGAGCAGTTTCGAAATCCCATCCGATGTCAGCAATCTAATTTGGAAAATATGATAAATGGTACCGTTGGCTCTCTCGAAGTTCATATTTTTCAAAAACCTTAACTATGCTCGGAAAGTTCTTATAGACCTTTGTACTCCGGAAGCCAGGAGTCCATATTAATCATTAACCATTTCACCACGCCATATCTTTTGAAGTACGAGTACGTACTCTTGACAACTCCTCCATTGCGACTAGCCAGGAATACCTTTCTTTGATTTGAGAGTTTCTGTCTCTGTTCACGTGTTTTGTTTATTCGTTTTGGTTTTTTTTTAAAGCCAACGATGCATCCTAGGCCGTAAATCATGTGATAAAATTCAAAACCAGGTTTTCCGGCAGTCACTCAATCCTAAGACATTCATCCTACCGTCCCGTACATCCCTTCAACTTCCAGTCAGAATAAATGACAAACAATCCGCCCTGCCTATGCCGATAGTTCGGTCAAATAGCAAGCAGCGAAAATACCAGACCAAATGATAAATGACTGACACAAAGAGAACGCTAAAGAAATAAAAAAGCGAAAAAAAAAGAAAGAAGAAAAACCAACCGAATCATTGGCAATGACTTTCATTACTCTACGATGGCATCATCAACTGACTAGTCTCCGAGACTTGGAACACCGACTGGCGGCGGGACCGGAATAGGCCTGCCACCGTTAAAGAAAATTGATTTCGACATGATTAATATGTCGAAAAGCTGATTACGTCGCACACACACGCAACAATGATTCGTCATTTTGCAGTTGAGAAAAAGGAAGGGAGAAGGCCTAGTGCCTAGTATCGAAAGTCGCATGACCTCCTGACTTATCCAGGATGTCCAGGAAGTTTATAGGACTGCTTCGTGTCACCCTATAGAATTCAATTGTACGGTCGGCACGGTACCGTCCATAATCTTTTGCGCCCCGACAAACATCCGCAAGTTTCATCCTTATCATCCGTAGACCCAATTAATTGAATGGACGAGATGTGTTGGTTGTCATTTGGTGGCAATGGTTCTCCTGTCTGCCGAGAATATATCGGCCAGATTCATCTCTGATGCACAATACCTGACCATCTACCGGTCTGGGTGTACTTTTCTGTTTCTGCTTCTCTATGCCTTTGTTTGACTCATTTTATGAATTTTTCCATTTTTTTTTCCGAATAGAGCTTACGCGCGCTTCAACCTGTGTGACAAACGACTACGATGATGAGAAGGACTATAGTCAGTAGACGTTGGGGACGATGACGAGGACGACTAGGACTGCGACTGGAACGTCTACATCTCCGACTACGGCCACGATAACGATAACGACAACAATGACGACAAACTTGCCCAGGGTTAAAAATTATTTCCATTTGAATCGACTTCAGAGAGTTGGCTTCCGTTGCGTACGGCAGTGTTCTTTAATTCTCCTTCACCTACGAGTACACCGGCTTCTACCTCTAGAGCAGTCGTGGTTTTTTTTTTCTGTTGCTTCTGCTGCCGCCATTAGGCTGAGCAAAGGGGCTGGGGTACTGCTCGATGTTTCTCCAGAGCTGTCGCACAGGCCGATAGTAATTAATATTAAAAGGTTCATTAAGAGAAATGTGCACACATAGAATCGCCTCTGTCGGTGTGTCACAGAGCATCACAGAACGACGTGAAAATGGAACTCCAAGTGCTCACACTTACCGTCAAGGAGTCATTGTTCGGCGCGTACAAGTATCCGTATGTTTGCCGTGCGGCAGTTCTTGTGGCTTAAATGAACTCCACCAACATCGAAACATTACCAGCATCGTCGTCATACTCGTCGTTGTCCGTCTTTCAAAAGAAAATCATCCTTGCTGCGCTGTTGCTCCTGCGTCCCGCCAGCGGCTAGACACAAAAAAAAAAAGAAGAAAATCCCGTCTCTAAGCTGAAAGGAACCTTCCATGGGGAACGGCGCTGAATACTCGTACTGTGCCAAAGCCAGTTCTTTCGACCTCCGCTACCATGTTGCAATCTCTGGAAGCCTGTTATAGGCTTGAAAGGATGAATGGATGAAAGGAGGAAAGGTTTCGTTTGTTTCCTTTTTTCTTCTTTTTTTACGTGAGAGCTGATGGAAAACGCTTTACGGAACAGTGGCTACATTGGTCTGGCCGCCAACGTCAACGGAGGCTAAACTTCCACCGGTGAGGCGGTTGATATGGCCATTGTCTCAGTCAGGGCACCATGGTGATCATCTTTGTGTTGGCTAAACGAAAAAGACGGAGCGAAAATTAAAATCCGAATTATGACAAGTGTTCGAGGGTGGACAGGATAGGTGGGGTGATTTCGGGTAGTTTGGTAGGTTTTGTGGTTGATTCAAGGGTAGTTCGGTAATTTGCTGCAATGGTGCCATAATTATCGCATTATCTCTTTTGCCTTTTCTCTTCCCCTCTCTTTCTCTCTCTCCCTCTCTTCCCCTTCTCAGGGATTTTGTTTTCCGAAAAAGCCGTCGCGTCGTCCGTGAAACAAATAAATCTTCCGTAACGAGATGGCAGGTGCTTAAGTCCTTTTGTTGAAGAGATGAGGATTTCGGTTCGCTTGATGAAGCTGTTTAGCCTTCATTCTGGTGATGTGAATTTCACTAGAAATCTTCTTCTTTCCACCACTTTCCTCTCATTGTATTGTTGCAGAGGGAATTTTGTTGTTAACATCAAAGTCCTCATCCTTGGAAATCTCTTGCAGACGTACATCTATATGGGGGGGTGGAATTTTTTTACCTCCTTTTGGCTTTCATTTTATTGAAGTCTTCATGCCAGTTGACAGGTAAGACACTCCCCTTTGAGAAATTGAATATTGTCGAATCATTTATCGTTTGTCGTGTCATCACAGTATGTTGTGCCATAAGATCATGAAGAAACAGAGGGTTAAGGAATGAAAAATGACAGCACGAACTGATGCGAATGATAAGAGCCACTTTGGCATCGGTTGAAGTGAAGCAACACGAGATAGTAAAAAAAAAAAGCACGTTCGAAGATTGTCACGTGAATGGAGATATTGACATGTTTATTGCTTGGACATTTTGCGATGTAACCTGAGGTCGAATTGACAGTATCAATCCTAATACAGAGGTTTAGTGCAGCCGATATACTCGTATCATACACATATATGCACTACTTCCTGAAAATTAAGGCTTACCTATAATGTTGCGGCAAGTGCTCGGTATAAAAACGCAACCTTCCAAATACGCATCTTGGATATGAAAGTGGTCTAAAAACAAGCAACGGTGATGGAAGTCACATAGATCCAGGTTCTAGAGAGCAGAAAATTTGCTGTGCAACACGTTTAAAAATCAGAAGAGTGTCCAGAAGGTAAGGAAGCTAATGTAAGGCATGGCGTCACTTTACTTATTGCGCATTCTTAATGTACCGCATCTTGCGTAAGTCTTACTTTCTGTTTGTGACAACCGATGTAAAAAGTCTCTTATACCACTTTATAGAGAATTCCGGTATAGCTCTGTGAAGTGAAAAAGGATGCTCAATTTAAATTCATCCCGCTTCAGTTCCCTTCAAATTATAACTAGTCTTTCTACTACGACTTCTGCGCCCAGTTTCTGTTGCACCGCTTTATACATCTCCAAGAGTCTTTCCCAATGACTTTATAAAAATTTTCTCCAGTCAATGGCGTAGTTCAAATTAAATTTAAGTCGCTTACTCTGGGACCCTACTCTTCTTTGGCTGTCTTGTTGTGGCAGAAAGGTTCCTAAGGTTCTGAAAAGACGCGTCAAGGCATCCAAGTAAGGCGTTAAATGGTCAAATAATATGGAGGTGACTACATATAGAGAATTCATATTCAAATTGGCAAAAAGGTTAATCCATCCGTGGTTTTCTCGACCGCGCTTCATGTCATCCATGTAAAGTAAATTTGATATTCGTTTTTATCTTCCGGGGTTAATCTTGTATCCAATTTTAATGTATTTAAGCAATGTGGAGAGTAGGTTTAATGCTAAACAAAACCACATTGGCGATAAGGAGTCGCCCTGTTAAGGGGTGTTTTTTTTTAGAGATACAAATTCAATATGAAATTAAATAACCTTGAAGCTAATGTTAATGTTCATGGTATTAGCTTTATTTAATAGATAATTTTATGCCATTAGTGCTTAAATATAGTATCGGGCATATACGCTCCACGGCTAGCTCGAATGAAGCGCAATCGTGAGGTCCAATTTTCGACAACTTTATCGAGCAACTGGGGCCGTATATCAACAATACCACGGCAAATGTGGACTTCCAAATTGTCCAACGTCTCGAGTTTATCAGCATAGACTAGTGACTTCAAATACCTCCAAAGAAAGTAATCGAAAGGTGTGAGATCACAGGATTGTGGAGGCTCAGCAAATGTTTTCTGCAATAAATTGATGGTGTCGCACGCCGCATGGCATGTTGCGCCATCTTGTTGAAACCAAAGCTCGTTCACGTCAATGCCATTCAACTGAGGAACGAAGAAGTCAGAAATCACGTTTCTACAACGCTCTCCATTTACGATAACATTCTGGCCGGCATCATCTTTAAAGAAATACGATGATTCCACCAGCCCATGAGGCACACCAAACAATGAGTTTTAATGGTTATAAGGGCGTCTCGACAAAGGCTTCTGCGTTTTCTCCACTCCAAGTTCGGCAATTTTGCCTGTTTACGAGTACAGTATACTCAAGCTCCAGTATCTTTCCTCATTTTTGGATGCGTGCGTGTAGTGGTGGAGTTTTCCATTGTTGGTGGTAGTATTAGTTAACCAGTTATGGCTGCTAGGAAATGATTTGTAGGAACTCCTATCAAAGTTCAAGCTTGGTACGATGCGAGCGCTACAGAGCCATGCGCAACGACTTTCTCCTTCCTCAATTGAATGAATTGCGACTGGAGAACATGTGGTTCCAACAGGATGGAACAACGGCTGCATTTCCCTGTCGCCTAATCTCTCGTTTTGGTGATTAGTACTGCCCGGGAAGACCGCCTGATTTTAACCGTTCCAGACTTCTTTTAGTTTTTTTTATTTTATTTTATTTTATGTAGCACAAATTTGTTATACATGTTTTGTAACTATTGCACAATTTACAGAGATTTGGTGTGTTACCTTACTACTGAAAATTAAATAAAACTTACAAATTATTACAATATATCACAGTTAAAAATTAAGTGCGAAGGAAAAGCTACAAGAAAAACCTTCACAAGAATAATAACAATAAATGTTATAATTAAGGCAGAGAGAAGGGGAAGTGTTTTAGAAGAACAAATGAGATAAATGGCAGAGCATTCAAATACGAATTATCAACAGAAAGCAAGTAGTAAATACTACAATAAATAATAATTAATCAATAATATCAAATAATTGGTTACTAGGAAATATATAGTTAATAATTAATTAAATTGTAATAAATAAACAAATAAATAAATATATAATAAATAATAAATAATAAATAACAAGTAATTAACAGTAATTAATAAATAACAAAAGGATAAATAAATAATTCATCAAAGTAACAAACAATAAATAAATATCAACGGGTGACAAAAATTAAAGATAAAATATAAATAATAACTATGGAAATTTAACATGATGAGCAGTAAAAGAAAGCGTTAACTTTCTCATCTGATCTGGTCAATAGCGGTAAAGTTCTAAACTAACTGGTGATTTCCACTAACTGGGAAATCAAAGGATTGTCTGACATACTGCATCTTAAGTTGTACTGGTTTAATAGTTTGTTAATTCTTGGGGAAACTTTATCTATTTTGGCTTTTTGATGTAATCGTTCTGTAGAGAAATGCCAAAGTACATTCAGAATCATTTTTAATACCTTATTCTGGCTTCTCTGCAGCTTCAGGATATGGCTTTTGGCACATTTACCCCACACAGGTGAACCATAGAAGAGAATGGCTTGAAATATTGATTTGAAAATAATTATTTTATTTTCATTGCTCATTTTAGATTTGCGGTTAATGAAGGGGTAGAGAATTTTGACTGTCAAATTCATTTTATTTACTACTTCTTTGATATGTTGTCCAAACGTGAGAGATTTGTCAAGGTATACTCCAAGGTATTTCGCACTCGTTTTCCACTCGGCTTGTACCCCGCAAATGGTTGGGTTATTGCTTGGTAAGAAGCAAGGCTTTCTTTTTCTAGTGAAAAAGACAGCTTGCGTCTTGGCAGCATTTATTTTAAGCTTACAGTCATCACAGTACTGGGCGATTGAGTCTAAAGCGGACTGCAATCTGTTTTCAATATTGAAAGCAAACGCGTCCGTTGAAAAGATACAAGTATCATCAGCAAAGATAGCTGACTCAACATAAGGAAATCGGGGAAAATCAGAGGTGTATATATTGTACAGGAGAGGACCTAGGACTGAGCCTTGTGGAACTCTAGCGCTTATTGAAGTAGAGTCGGAATAACAATTGTTTATGAAGACTTGAAAGCTTCGTCTTGACAGGAATGATTGTATGATTCGAATCAGGTGGACCGGAAAGTCAAAAATACATAGTTTGTGTAAGAGCCCTTCATGCCACACCGTATCAAAAGCTTTTTCGATATCAAGAAAGACAATACCCGTGCTCATACCCGCATTAAATTTATCTTTTATGTGTTTGGTAATTCCATGAATTTGGTTAACTGAACTATGATGAGGTCTGAACCCAAACTGCTCGGCGGGGAGGATATTATTTGTGTTTAAGTGTGTCATTAGCTAATTTTTAATTATTTTTTCGAAGCACTTACTTATAGCACTGAGTAGGCTGATTGGTCTGTAATTGCAAGGCAGACTAGGATCTTTACCCGGCTTCAAAATAGGTATGATCTTGGCTAATTTCCACCCATTAGGAAAATAGCCAATTTTAATGCAACTATTAAACAGCAGTAGAATAAATTTAATACCAGCTTTAGGTAGATGCTTCAGGTAGAGGTTACGAATTCCATCTACTCCTGTAGATTTGAATGGCTTGAGCGAATGAAGAATGAACTCCAGATCGTCTAGTTCTGTACAGTTGTCTAGTTCTGTACAGTTGTTTAGAATAGTTGGTTGGAGAGAATAAATAGTATTCACTGATTGCGAAACTGAAGCTTCGACAGCTGCATTAGTTAAGTTGCGGGAAGTAGTCGCATGGTTAGCAAAAAATTTTTGGGCTAATGCTTCTGCTTTTTCTGCTCCTGCAAAACAGAGGATCCTACTTTAAGAGCTGGAATATGGACATTTTTCTTTTTAATGATTTTAATCATATTCCAAAAGGGTTTACCGTTCTTTTCAAGCCTTTGAAGCTTGCAATTCCAAGAATTATTCCTAAATTGCATGACCAAGTCTTTAATAATTTTAATTAATATTTTAACTAGTGACAAGTAAAATTGATGTCGAGTTGTTATCCACAATTTTCTAAATTTGTTTCTATATTTAATAACATTTACTATATTTTGCGGAAGAAAATTTTCTACGTTATAACGTTTAATTTTTTTGGGAACACTTTGCTCGACACTACCCAATAAAGTTGATGTTAGAAATCTTACTTTTTCGTCGATAACCGACTGATTTATGTTTTCAAAATCTAAAGCTTCGCTTGAGCTCAATTTTAATTTAAAAAGTTTATGGTACTTTTTCCAGTCAGCGTTCTTAAAGTCTAAAATTTGGTTCTTACTTACCACTAGTCAAAAATATACACTACACTTAACTGGTAAATGGTCAGAGCTAAGTTCATTTATTACCATTGGTTGGCTGATATGTTCAGGACAATTGGTAAGAAAGAGATCTAATGTGGATGGGTTTGAACGGCTGTTTGTTGGAATGTAAGTAGGGTGAGGAGGGGGACTTCTTTTAGTGTTGTTTTTTAAAGTCATGGCTTCAGACTCTTGAAGCCTTCAAAGAGAATATCTGTCAAGAATGCGAGGACCTGTCACCGGAAGTTCTGGCACGAGTTATGGAAAATGCCACAAATCGAGCTCGAATGGTCATCAATTCTGGCAGCGGCAGCCACTAAGCCGATATCATTTTCTCGCTTTAGTGGAAATAAGTTAACATATCAGATAACATAACATAATCCAAGAGTAGACCTAAAGTTTTTCATTCATAAAAAAAATTACACCCAAAGAACATCGGATGACAACTTTTCCACAATCCTGTAAACCATATGTCTTGCTACAATACATCGTTTCGAAACTTGCATTCCCGGTTCCTGCTTCTGAATTGACGATTAAAAACCCAAATTCTTTTTCCAAGTTTGAATTGGCAGGCGCTAAATTTAGTGTTTCCGGACATATTGGCTTCTATAACATATATGGTAGAAGGTGCAGATAAGATTTTTAGCATAATTAACCGTGCTCCTGTCCGATTTCAGTAAGGAAGACCTGATCTTATTTCAACTGTATTTGTGAGCGTAGTAATGGGTAAAATGGATGAACTCACTTTAATTCAATCTGTCAACACATTTAGACACAACGCATTCGTTCGACCTTGAGCATTTTTGGCGGCTTGAAGAAATTTACCAATAACCTAGTTTGTCACCTAATGATCAATATGCTGAAGATATATTTTGATGGTAAATACGAATATATGTGGGATGGAGAGCCAAACAAACGAACGATACATTACAGATGATAGACTAATTACTTAACACACACAAAATCAAACTGTTGCAGTTTTTTTTTTCGCGGTTGTTGCAATTTTTAATAATTATTCTAATTATTCAGTAGCCGGTCTGCCGGCAGGAACCAAACTTCAAAAATAAAAACAACAAAGCGATCGCGAACCACAAAGGTGGTGGTTATTTCGGTAATGGCGGACTGCAGCAGGTTGAGTGCTGCCACTTTCTGCTGCTCAGCTGGGGGTAGGTTTATGGTTAAAAAAAAAAAAAACCGAAATAAAAATATACGGAAGTAGCAGATCTCAAAAAATAAAAATACACAAATGTGTCCGTAGGCGCCACGCAATCTGTTTAATAAGGAATTGCGAAACTTTAAAACGATGGAAAAAAACACAACAAAAGTCGAAAGTCACGTTATAACGGGTATTTTATTGGAATTGAGCGGTATAAACGGTTTACGGAACAAGACAAGAGGCAGTTAAAACTACGGTAGTAGAAACTGCTTAAGAGTGGGCCGCTATTGTCCGTCTTCCCGAACGATTGAAAATAATTTTTTTTTCTGGCGGGTCGCGTGAAAGGCAAACGGGCCTTTTTTTTGTACGGAGTAATAATCTCTCACTATACACTCTTACTACACAATATTTAGCTTTGCGTGGTATCATTCTCTCCTCGTCTTTCCAGTTCTCCCTGTGGTTCCCTGATTCTGTCCTCTTTTCCTTTGACTTTACACTTAAATGTTTTTGTTTTGCTGTTTAAATTTTCCTTTGTCTACTTCCTTTCTTTGTACCTTGGCCCTATATCTCTTTATTTATTTTATTTTTAAAACCTCTATACTGCGTTGCGGTCAACCAAAAAGTGGCTGCCCTGATTCGACTTATGTCCACATCAAACCATTGGTCACTCACCCACACATTCGTGCGTTACATCTACTCGATTAGCGGGCCCAATGTCTGGTACAGCGCACCGCTACATAGCTGGGGCGAGTAACCATGGATTGGGGCACCGCTAGACCGCTCTTTCGTACACTCAAGTGTGCCACTTTGAATACCCCGATCCTCGGGGAAATTTCCGAATTCTGGGAATTTCCTTTGGCCTGAGTGAACATTTCCCCTGAGTTGTCTTGGGTTCAAATAACCGCTTCTTTCCCCGAATTTGATCCCTGAAGTAAGTTGCAGTGACAAA
The DNA here is from genome assembly GCA_963966105.1 of Volucella zonaria. Lineage (NCBI taxonomy): Eukaryota > Metazoa > Arthropoda > Insecta > Diptera > Syrphidae > Volucella > Volucella zonaria. The sequence goes on from OZ014534.1 coordinate 46,310,591, forward strand.
GAAATTTCCTTTTCTATTTATTTGCGATTACGAAAGGGGAACTAAGTCAGGATTTAGGGATCTTAGTTTAACTTTGAAAGCTGTACCCGATGGGCTTCCGTGCAGATTTTTTTTTTTGGGGTGGGGGGGTTGAGAAAAGGGAATATCAGATAGCGTCCTACTGTTTACACTAATTATGTTTTATTTTCCATTGTACAATTTTTTGTTTGTTTTTTTTTGGTTTCTGTTTTCTGTTCCGTTTGCTGTGTTTTTTTTTTTTGGGTGTGTTGTGTGGTGTGTATTGCAGAGAGTTGCAGGCACCTGGCTCTAGGCAACGTGTGCGGGTTGTAGATGTTTCATTTCCACAGAGGATTCCAGACCACCCATCTGACTTCAGGTGTGTAGTCCAAATAATATGGCCGTCTGCAATATGTTGAGAGTGTTCCAGGCCGTTCGCCTGGCTCTGTCTTTCCCGGGTGGACCTACTGGTTGTCACTTCCGAGGAGCGTAAAGGTAGAAGTCCGCGATTGGAAGAATCCACAGGTACCTTTCGCAAATACGTTCCTCCAAAACGACAACGGACATAACAGACAAGGCGGGTCAAAAGGTGAAGGGGTAAGGAGCTGGAAGGATGGAGCGGATGCCTTAGCTCTACTTAAGGCTGGAGACTACCCATTGGGGGAGACAAAACAACATTTGGGACAAGGGTCGGCTATTTCGTGTTGGACCCTTGCACAACAACCAAAACCTATAGCGCTTTCCTTGCGCTCTTGTAGCAAACCGTCCGCCTGCTCTGCGGGGTTCTTCCTCGAGTTTTATTTTTTTGACCGTCCATCGTACCTATTTATGTTGTCCTTCCAAGATGCTGAGAAAGTGCACCGATGGCTGATGCGCCCATAGCTGCCCATCACTCTCTTAGAATTTTGGACGAACAACTGTTACAAAGGAAAGATTCGAAGGAATGAAGCAAAGGTTTCAAGGAAAAAGAGTCCAGCTTGTTGTGGTAAATTTTACCGCAACAAACCGAGTCGCACATAAGAACCGCTAACTGCAACAAACAGACGATAAGATCATCCGAGAACGAAGACAAAAGAAGACACACAAACGTACACACATAGAAATGTTACTGTAAAATATGTAAAGCAGCAGGCAGGGTAGTTTTAAGAGCAGTGTATGTCAACCCATGGAGAAGGGCAGATCGTTGCCTAAATAAAGAGAGATTCGAAGTTTGTGAATTTACAGGGTGAATGACTCGAACTCCAACTTTTTAAAATGCTATATTTTTTTTATTTTTTGATAAATTTTCAAATTGTATCAGTAGCTTTCAATATGTCCACCTTTGGCACGAATAATGGCCTTGAGACGACCGAAGAAAGCATCGCACGCTGCATGCGAGTGGCTCTGCGGTATTTTGGCCCATTCCCGGCGAAGTGCTTGTTTGAGGTAGTCCAAACTTTGGTATTTTTTAGTGTCAACCTTCGCCTTCAAAATACCCCAGACAGAGAAATCCAACGGATTTGCATCCGGAGAATTTGCAATCCATTGTGTCGAAGAAATGAAGTGTGGAACATTGTTCTTTAACCAATCTTGGTTGACGCGCGCTTTGTGAGACGGTGCCGAGTCTTGTTGAAATGTCAACGGTCTCCGACCGAGATGATTGTTTGCCCAAGGCTTCAATACTGCCTCTAAGACAAATTCACGGTATACGATCGCATTAATTTTGACGCCACTGTCCAAAAACACGAGCGGAGAGCGACCATCGGCGGTTATGGTGGCCCAAACCATCATTATCGGTGCTGCCTGTTTCGGGTGGCCGTCCGAAGGTGGACATTTTCGAAGGACCTCTCTGGCAAGTAAACTCGGTCATTTAGTTTGTTGACATATAGCTCGATAACAAATGGCGACTCATCGGAAAAAACCAAATTCGCCAACTCACCACTTTCGTGCAAGCGTAGCAACTCCTTCGCTCTTTTGACTTTAACTTTTTTCTGTTGCGGTGTAAGATCGTGTGCTTTTTGGAACTTCAATGGCTTGAGCCCAAGCTCATTTTTCAGTATGTGTTGCATCCGTTCCAACGATATGTTGAGCTCACGACCCATTTATCTTCCACTTCGACGCGGATTTCGCTCAATTTGAGCCTTCACTTTCCGAACTATTTCTGCCGATGTTGCTGTTTTTTTTATGACCACGTCCATGGCGCGTTGCAACGCTGCCAGTATCACGATAACGAGCTATGGTTCGAGACACAAATGATTTATTCACGTTGAGGTGCTGGAAGACTCTAACGATAGCTACTCGTACTTGTGGTTTTCCAGCCAAATTTAAGGCAATCACACTATCACGTTTGAATTCCATCGCGAATAAAAATTTTTCAACACAACTGAGACGCAAATTGTTTAAACAGCTTGTAAATAATAAAATTATCTGTCATGTGTCAAAATTTGAGCTCACTGTCATGAACAGTTTGGAAATTATAGCAGTCTGAATTTGGTTACAGTTCGAGTCATTCAGGGTGTAATTTACTGATTTGGTTTTATTTGTCCGTTCGCTAAAGAATCCCACAAATGTGGGCTCAACCGGGATTGACAAAAATCCAATAAGATTTTCGCCCGAGATTTTTTTTTATAGAGACAAAAAGGAAAAATAATATTGTCACGATCAGTTGTGTGCAGTGTTATAATTCTCTGGAACTAAAACAAAGAAATTTAACCATATCGCCCTTTTGTGCTCCAACGAAGGGGAAGTGCAGAAGGTGAAAACCGCAAGTTGCTGGAACGGAGGAGTATAGCGGTAGAAGACAACGAATATCACCGGTACATGTGAAGTCCTAGAAGAAAAGCAGTTACTGGTAATTAGTTTTAGTTTTCCTTTATTCGTGCTGCTATTTCTTTCTTTTGTTTAAATTATATTTTAATTAAGTTTGTATTGTTAAAAAAAAAAAAGAATATTAAAATGGATCTTAACCAAATTTTGACGCTGACAGTGGACGGTCTTAAAGATAAACTGACGCAACTGAACTTACCGACAACTGGATAAAAGAACGCTTTTCTAGACAGGCTCCTAGTTCACTTTGGGCTATCCCGCGAAGCAGGAGATGAGTTTGGGTAGGCCGAGAGTAGCGCAGGGTTGGTACATACTGCATCGACGAGGGCAGCCACATTCACTCTTCGCGACATCGAAGACTCGATGACCCAGTTCAATGGAACCGACAACACGGACGTCAATCTGTGAGCCCAAGAATTTGAAGAGACCGCCATCATCGTCGGTTGGGGGGAACTGCAGAAATTTGTCTACGGAAAACAGCTGCTTTAGAGCTGTGCTAAACTGTTCCGTCGTAGTCAAGTGGGTATAACCAGCTGTGGTGCCTTGAAGAGAGCGCTTATCCAGGAATTTGGGATGAAGCCGTCGTCAGCGGAGGGCCACCGCCGGCTAAGATCACGAGGGAAAAAACCGTCGGAAACGTTCCAAGAGTATTTGTATAGCCTCATGGAATTGGGTAAGACAGTCGATTTGGGCGACGAGAGCCTGATAGAATACTTCGTGGAAGGAATTCCAGACACCTGGCAGAATAAAGCGGTTTTATATCAGGCCAAGTCAATTTCGGAGCTTAAAAACCAAATTAAGATATACGAGAAGGTGAAGGGTCCCATTCCTCATCCTCAAGGGGGAGTCATCGAACGCCGGCTAGTGGTCAGGGTTCTACTACGTTTACCGGTCAGCACACAGTGAATCGTGTGTTCAAAAGTATAAACGTCAGAGGGGCCATAGTGTCTGCACTATTGACACTAGCAGTGACTTATGCTTGCTGCGCTACGACTACTTGCAGCAAATGGAGTAAATTGAGTTGAACACAGATAAGAGGAGTCTGATAGGCATCGGGCAGAGTAGGGTGACAACCATGGGAAACTTTTGGGTGAAACTTCAAGTCGACAGGGTCGAGGTGGAGTTGAACTTCCACATAGTGAAAGAGGCAGACATGCAGTATGACGTAGTCATCACAGCAGAGGGTGTGGAGTTCAAACAAAAGCGGACCGGAGAGAATCCGAGAGGCGATGAATTAGTCGTTCCGGTCAGGTTAGAAAACAAAACGCACGATTTGATTAAGGGCAATGTTGCATCGGTGGCCGGTGGAAGCCGAGGAAGTGCGACTGGCGGTGAAGTTCGCTGCACAGGTGGTGATAGTTTAGAGGAAGGCCATGGAAGTCGCGAGGTTATTGAGGAATTGGGAGCGATATGTTTATCTGCGGAAGAAGGCACGTTCAGGGGGGAACCAACCCTAGGCTTGGACTATTTGGAAAAAGAGATCCGGATGAAGCTACTGACCATGTTGGAATAGAGATGAAGCTGGTCTTGGAAGACAATAAGCCTATATTTCAAGGGCCCAGACGGATGGCGCAAGCTGACCAAATCGTGGTACGTGAACAGATAAAGAAGTGGCTGGCAGAAAAGATCATACAACCAAGTTGTTCTGAGTATGCATCGCCTATTGTCTTAGTAGTAAAGAAGAATGGAACCAAAAGGCTATTATAGAAAGATAAACGAGAAAAGTGCGAGGGATAATTTTCCTATAGTGCTGATTGACGAAGTCCTCGAACGGTTACAGGGAAACAAGATATTCACAACGCTAGACTTGAAGGATGGTTTCTTCCATGTCCCGATAGATGCAGACTCTCGAAACTACACGGCGTTCGTTACACAGGACGAGCAGTTCTATATCGAATTCTCCTGCAGTGTTTGCAAGGTTCATCAGTGCAATTTACCGGACATTAATCCAAGCCGGTGAAGTAGAAGCGTATATGGACGATCTGATAATACCATCGAAGGACTAGGACGAGGGTATCGAGAAATTAGAAAAGGTCCTGGAAGTGGCGGCTAGGCACGGTTTACGTTTAAATTGGAGTAAGTGCCAGTTTCTTAGGAGAAGAATTAAATTCCTCGGGTATGTCATCAAGAACAACACCATTCGGATGGAAAGACAAGAGCTGTGAGAGAATATCCAGTACTAACGGATTAAAAAGCGCTTCAATGTTTTCTGGGCTTGACATCTTATTTTAGAAGGTTCGTGAAGGGGTTCGCCGTCGTCGTCAAACCTTTGTCTGGGAAGACGCACAAATGACATCATTTAAACAACTAAAAGCAGGTCTAACCAAATCACCTATCCTTAATCTGTTTAACCCTAGGGCGACTACTGAGATTCACGCGGATGCCAGCAAGTACAGCTATGATGCTGTTTTGTTACAAAAGGTTAGCGACGATCAGCTATTCCACCCGATCCAATACATATATGAGGCGGAAAACAACGCCGACAGAAGAAAAATACCACGGATATCACGGATTGCAATGCATTCGCCATGACGATGAGGAAGAAGAACATTCCATTAAGAGTGTCCAGATGGGCTATGTTCCTGCAAGAATTTCAGTACGAAATTGAACATCGTTCCGGTTCGAAGATCTTTGATTAGGACTTTCCTTAACCTAGCTGATTCGTTGGTACTTTCTATCGCTTCGTAGAAAAGAGCCCCAAATTCTTTCTTGGCCATTCTGAGGTTTCTTGTGTAGATTTTGAATTCCGACCTATATTTGCCCCCCCCCCCCCACTTCTAGGGTGTTTGGCTTCTCTATAAAGTTTTCTGACCTCTGTTTTGTGCATTTTTAGTTCGCCTATGCACCAAGGGGTTTGGGGGGCTTTAGTTGAAGTCTGAAGTCATATGGTTTACGGCAGAGTCAATAGAAAAGCGATCATTTGGAGTACGCGATCTAGTTAGTTTTCCTAGGATTTCGGAATTTGTTTTATATGGCCTGGTAACTGTCTATAGTGAAGAAGAATTCTAAGGTGATCTGAGAAGGATTCCTTAGTAGATATTCTCTAGTTATTGACATACGTTTGAGCATACTCGTACATGTTTATGATTGTTAAATGGAGAACTTCTTCTGTTAAGTGGGGATATTTCTCCTGTTATACACAACAAGTTTGCAAGAAATAATCAATACTGGCTTTGATATCTGGGTGCAACGCAGCCAATTTCCAGACGAGCCTTTCTTGACTCAGCGTATGTCACCAGTTCACAAGGTGGAAGGTCGTTGTCTGCATGTAGGACATAAGCTGAGACCAGGATGGTATTCTTCACTTTGTTCTCTAAACTTGCTGCCACTGTATCTCCATCGCTGCGCCTAAACCAAATGAGTAGCTGTGATTACAGGTTCCCATTTTACTTGTATCTATTCGATAGAAAAGATCACATTCTTCTGATCTTGTTTCCAAGAATCCAGGGTTCTTGGATTAAAGCCACTTTAATGTTCGCGTTCGACATGAAGACCATCAGATTAAAAGTTGCTGCTTTTCAGTGTCCTGTATTTCATCATACTCGACTTTTTTTTTGGATTTGCACAATCTGACTGTCTACGGTAGATAGCAGATCTTTTCCTTCATTGCTGTGGCTCTTTCTAGAGTTTAGTAAGATCTTGTTGTAGATGTTGGTTTTGTATCGCTATTAGTTTCACAATGTTGGGTACTTCGTGAGTTGCAGGGGTAGGAAGCTATACTTTTATGGGTAGGTACAATAGATTTTGAGAATAATCATCAACTCTTCCAGAGTTGTCCAGCTGTGGAGATGGTATTGTTGAGGAACCTTAGAAATAGTCAATTCCAAATTACCTTAATCCAGTTTTGCCAATCCGCACGGTCGAAAATGGAGTTCTCTAGGTAGCTGGTTTCGACATTGTCCATTGTACTCTTTAGTATGTGGTCCTCGTGTTTGCGACAGCCCTCCATGGGGGTTCTTAACGTCGACGATGACTATCTCCAGCTCCAAGTTGAGGACTTTAAGAAGGAGCTTGACAACTGCGTCTATGCTTCGCCTAAACTCATAGCTAAACAAAAGGAAAACGAACAGCTTCGTTCGAAAGGTATCCTCACCATGTGTTTTGAACTGACGTGTCCGGTCGGGAAATACTCCTGTAGACCGCACTTTACACGATAGATCGCAGACTAGCAGCGACTACGTAAATAAACCTTACCAATTTCTTAACAAGTAGAAAGCTAATTCAGATTTTGAAGAATGGCAAAGACATTTGCGAAAAGGTCGTCACATTTAATAAACCAGCGAAAGAGTCAAAGTGTTCAAAAAAGTCAAAAAAGTCTATAATGAGTCGAAAGCAGAAACTTTGAATTCACTTCGCCGTAAATCTCATCAGAATTGGCTCACAGCCACCTCGTATCACAGAAGCTAGACAGATTAGTTGGCATCTGTCATACATTGTTGCTTGGCTTGACGCCTGGCGCCGATGGCATATACCCAGTTATGCTACAAAAAGGTATCGACCAGATGCTGAAAACCTTTGAAGAGAATAATCGCTGCTAGATTGTACTATCACACATACTGAACTCCTGTCTAAAATGAACTGAAGCCCTTATACTGAAAAGGGAAATTATGAATCTTTCGTGCGCAAAATTGCTATGCGAATGCACCATCTATCCAAGTTGCATCGTAGAAGACCCTGAAAATTTGCTTCCAAATCTGGTAGGCAGAATTCAAGACGCACTTAACAAGAAGTACGCGCTGCACATTTTCACCGACATTGTAACTTTTGACGGCATGTGTAACGCGGGTAGACAACATGGCGTAGATGTTGTAGATTAGTTTTATGGCTAAAAGCAATGATAGTGAATAGGAACCTGATTGCATTATCTGGGAGAGAACGACCTATTTCCGCTGCTATGGAACATGTTGCACGATTTACTTCGACGTCGTACTAGTAGTTTCTAGCGGATCACGCCTTGCGAACATTTGACCGTAGACATCGTCAAACATTGATGCACTAGAAATGTGACATCGCGTACCGACTGTCTTGCGACTCTGGTTCGTATGAACATGCCGTCTGATGCAATGACATAGAAACTCCTGTTTCAAATTTACAAGCCTTAGGAGAGTGTTTGTCAGGACCCAAACCAGCATTCGGACTGCCTGCATCTCCGCTTGAGGCTGCCATAAATAGTTGGGGCTTATATGAGCATAGCTTTTAATAGCATGACTGTCCAAGACGTTAGCAAACCGAATAAATGCTAATCGGGAGCTCTAACAGGTTATCGATATCCGTGTTGTCCATCAGTATTAACCAACGTTGCAATGGAGCACTTCGTTTTCGTTTAGTAAGTAATCTTCAACGCAACAATTTATTTATTTATGTTTTGCTATGAATCTGTATTCGAACGATATCGCACGCAAACACCACAGAAAACAGAAAACACCTCCAGCAAAACCCGAACAGAAACCTGTAAAGATGAGCAAAGGAATCTAATAAAAGAGTTACAGTCGTTGCTGAAAGTATAGATATACTACCTGCGCAGACTGCTAAATGGGCTGAAACCAATCTGGTTTGCTCCGTCAATGAAATTTTAGGCCTGATAAGTCTACAATTGAAAAAAATGCTCATACATATACTCTTAGATATCCATATCGAAACTCACTGCTTCTTTATCGAATTGAAGGCTGAATATGATAGCATCTTAGTACGATAAGCTAGTACGCTGTCATGTGACTTCTTTAACATCATATTTGAGAAAACTGTGTAATTTTTCAAAAGTCTATGCAACAACTTTAATAATCGATAGCAGAAAGGTTATGTCCTTAAGAAGACGCACTTCGGCTCCGCTCTTAACTCTTATAGTGACACCTCCTCAGAATTCAACCGAAGAGCTACCCATTAAGCCGCTGTTTCTTTGTGCTTAGAAGGCATTTGAGTAACAAAGTCTTGTCAAATACAGAGTCGCCGTATTGGAACCTCATTATGTACGTCCTGTTACATGGCTCAGAAACATACGCGTTAGCATAGACAGATGAAAATGTCCTTGGCAGTGAAGAAACTTGAGGTGTTTTTTTGTTGAAGTGGCGGGAATAAAAATAAATATTGTACTTGAAGTGCGCAATTGAAGAGAGTTTGCTCAGTACAACGCCATCGGACTACCACACCTCCACCATGAATTGCTGTACCAAGTGTCTTTAAAAGGAATATTGGCTGACCGTACCTTACGACACCTACGAGATATTTCCAATATCTTCATACAGCTCTCAGTTCCTGCTTAATACGAGTACGAAGTACATTGCATTGATTGAAACCACTATTTCATTTCTGTTAGTTTGATGAGTGCGATTCTCCCATCCTTATAGGGACGCTTTATTAACAAGTCGAGATGCGACTGTAATAGGATAGCTTTCGCATATCCTTAAACCCCTATCTGAACAATTTAAATAATTTTTAACTCCTTCCCATTCGAACAAGCTCACCTCTTGATTTGAGAGCCTTGCATGGTCACTATTAGGATGCGTTCTTTGACTTTATGTTCGCAACCCGTTTCCACCTGGATAAAAGGCTCTGATCGATTCGTTGCCAGAGACCACAATAATGCCGACCATTCATTTATTTTAATAGATTAGCCCTCTTTGGCAGCTGCGGTTCCAGGACATTAAACATTTTCACACCATTTAAACTGTGACAAGGACTAAATACCTTTTGCAGCCGCCCTAAATCATTCCCACATTATTTTGAAACCTGCAAACTGCGAGTAACTACTAGATTCAATCTAACCATATCACTAGAAGATACTCATGCGAACATAATTTTTTGGCATTAGCTTCACGACTTAATGAATACAGAGATTTCCACAGTAGAAGTCTGTGTCCAGATTAAATGGTCATGCACCCTCAGGCTGGCCAAGCCTGAAGTTGAAACCAACCGGTGGTGGTGATTATTAACCTTACCCATGACTTGCGATATATGGACCTGATGACTCAGCACCATGAATGCCACATAATTAATTCTAAATCCAATCTTGCTACAAATCTCATCCTGCGCCGATTACCTTTTAGCACTATAGGGGGCGATTCCTTCGGAACCAAAAATGAACGTAGAAAAGGTTTCCCTCGCGATGAGTAAAGAAAAGTTAATTTGGATTCAACTTCATACAAACCCACACATACGAATAGTGAGGCCAAATAAATTTCGATTCGATAGAATCAAATCTAGTATCACCATCGTCAGGCCAGAACTAGCGACAGCAGAGAGTCCAATCCAAGTATTGTACTCAGCCTTTTGGCTTGACCTAGTAATTACTTCCAGTTGACTGCTGTTGGCAGAAAAGCCTTCCGCCTTCCGCTTTCCGTTTTCGTCTTTCCATCTTCCTGCTGAATCACCAACCTGACCCGCACATGGATGGGATGGACACGTAAAGCTCAGTCAAGTAATTAAATGCTAGCCATTGAAGGTGCGTGCCAAAAGTGGGCTATTCTCAATTATTTTCCGCGCGTTTAACTTAACTGACCACTGATAACCACCTGCCAGGCCACTGGGAGAGTGATTGCGAATTACGCCCCATTGTTGTGCGCCCTCTTTACATGCAAATCTATCTATGGTATATGTACCCTTGAACCGGAAATGCTCGCACGTCAAACGCCTTTCGCTACGCACAATCGAATATCCTTCCCCCAAATCCGATTTGAACTCGCCAAAGGAGAAGAATGAGTGAGGTCAGCACAAGGCTAATTTGCATCTGGATACGATGCATACGAATAGTGTACTACTGCACACATGTTACCGTTACAAGATGTGAAATTAATTTCTACTCAGAGGATAATAAATTATTGAATCGAATGCGAGCGTGTACGAATAGTTGCGAGCGATTCCGAGTGGTTTTAAGTGGTTACAAACGGTTTGGAAATGGTTGCGCTCAGGTGCGGAATATAGGACCCATTTCCGGTAGTATGAATATGTGTGTGGTACTGGTGGTGTGCTCGTAATTTTAGTAAAACAGTTTTCTCTACGCTGAATCCCATAAATCCACAGGGTTTCCTCTGCTATCTCCACCCATACTAGACACACACACACGAACAGAAAAGAAGTTCTTGAGAAAATCTGTTTTCTGCGTGGGCCGAACGATGGCGTATGGCATATCCTTTAGCCCAATTCTCGTCGGTTTATCCTCGTGGCAATAGCGTGCGTATTAAAGATAAATTGCCACAGATAGCCAAAGTCCTTTTTGAAAATTTTCCCTCTTTTTGCCACTTCCATGTATCTCGTCCTTCAGTATAATGACACTACTACTGCATAGCGGTAAAGACAATTCCATATAACATATAAGCCAGGGTAGCTCTTAAGGTTTGCTGGCTTGCCTTGCCTTGCCTTGCTTTGCCATTTACGCAGGAAACGAAAATAAAGAACCCTTTTTCCTTTTCGGTCAAATCCTCCTTTGGCAGTTAAGATACGATCGGGCTTTCGGGCGATACCAGCCAACCAACCAACCAACCAAACAAACTAACCAACCAAACCGAGAGGCGAACCTATCCCCAGCAATCTTCGTAAATGAGGGCCTCAACAATTCTTCTTCTTACGATGGCCGTCTTACTTGTAATCAATCGGCCGTCGGTTGGTCGTCTTGCCTTGCTTTGTCTTGCCGTATGCCTTTAACTGGTATTCTGGTGGGAGAGATTCGCAGTTGATCCTGCGAAGTAGGGTTCCTCAATCGCTCCAACACTTTCGGAGTAATTAATTATTTTCAAATTAATGGTCGTCACAGGGGTGGGATGAGTCGTTACCAAGACGTAGGCGTACTGGTGCTTCCATTGGTACTATACCACTCGCACTGGTACTGGTGTCAATCCAAATCCAAGTTAGCTAAGTTGTGTAATTAAATGTGTCAAGGGTTGGATGGCAGAAGATTGCTGTTAAGTTCGTCTACACCGAATACGGATATGTGCCAGAGACACAATCAAGGGGTTGAAGTCACCCTCTTCATATTTGTCGCCGCTGCTGGTAGTGGTTGGTAGTGGTATCGCATCAAAGCTACGCGATAGATACCATCTTCCAAGTCCTGAACTCATACTCCGCGTGCTTGAGAAGCAAATTAAGAACTTGTTCCAGTGATGCTATCTTGGGATGTTAAGGATACACATATCCGTACTTGTAGTCGTATATACTCGTACTTTGACGTACTTTGATTGCGATACAAATAGAGTTGACGGTGGCACTGGCACTGGCACTGGTACTGGCAGTGGCAATGGCAGTGGCAGTAGCAGTGGCAGTGGCAGTGGCAGTTTCAGTTGGAATGGCTAATACGGCTGTGAAGAAACGTCAGATATGGGTGGCTTGCGGCTGTGATGGGTTGGGTTTGGAAAAATTAGGGCATTTGTATTCGGCGAGGATTTATGCTGCTGCTTAAGGGTTTTGGCGTGAATTACACTTGCTCTCTTGCTCGAAAAGCTATCAAAAAGTAGCGATTAATCTGAGCGATGCGATGGATTAAATGGAGGAACATAATTGAATGTTTAGAGCTCTATACACGCTCCACTGTTTATTAGAGTAAGTGTGTGCTTTTAGTGATTGGAGAGAGGGAAATTGTAGCGCCTTCTACTCGTGCAACTGATCGCCATAATCGTGCCATTAGACGTTAATTAATGTGCGGTATTTGCTGGAGTCAATTGAATTCTTATTTGAAACATTTACCATCACAGAAGCCTAAGACAACGATGGCACTCATGTTTTGGAATGAAAATCAACAATGCGCAATAGTCTGGGTGGGGGCAGGAAAGAGGATTTAATCCCAATGAGATAATCGCCTCCACGCTTTGCAAATTATTACCAACTAACAAAAACTCAAGTAGGGATGGTTTCAGGGGGGGAAAAAACCCATCAAGCTGAAGAATAATTTAGTACAACCAGATTATAAAGGGTTTTTGGGAATATTTTGGGAATATTTTAACAATCAGGGTACGTTTGAATATTAGAAACATAAGAGCGATAGCATGAGCTATAATCGGCGATCTTCAAAGTTGAGGAAATTTTCGTTGAACAAAGTGGAGCGTTGATGAGGCATAACAAACTACGCCTGATTGGTTGTAATGTCTGATTGTAGGTATCCTTTCTAAGTTTTACCCATGGAGGTTCTGCAGAATGCACAAGGCGTTAATATACATTTTGACGGCAATTAGTTAGAATATGTGCTTAAATGTAGTGATCGGTATACCAAATAAACTTTTTCTGGTAGGATAGGTAGCCATTTTCTGGAACGTCTCTATTCTCCGACACCGAACAAAGTTGAGTGTTCAACTGATTCTTACAGAAGAACAAGTTGATTCCAGCTTAACTAACTTAAAATATGAAGGTGTCATATTTAATTTTCATCTAGATCACCGTACAGTGTCCAGGAAGACGGAAAGTGGGACTTAAGTTACAAAAACAACCGTTCACCTGCTGAAATTATCGAAGGGTTTCAGATGAAGCAAAATGGGCACTGTCCCTAATAGTTCGAAACAAACAAGCTGATGGACACTTGGTTCATCCTTGCATTGATTTATTGCTTAATTGAAGTCTATTCATCACGTACCCATTCTCCGCTCAGGTATCTTTCTTTCTCAGCCAGACTGGTATGTGCCTTGTAGTACCAATTTATTTTGATTTTTTTACAAAAAAGAGCACTATACAGAGGGTTTAACGCCATCTTATTTGTTACATTTCTAACTAAGCTTTCTCTCCAAAATACTTACATACTTAAGATGGCGCTAAAGTTCGTGGCTGGACCTGGGCCTCACCCAACAAGCGTCTCCACCAAGCTCGATCTGTAGCTAGCTGTCTCCAGTTTCGTATGCCAAGTTAGCTGAGGTACCTTTCATTTGCGTTAGCCACCTGAGTCGCAGTCTTCCTCTACTGAGATGTCTGTGTGGTGCGGATTCGAATACTCTTCGCACCGGAGCATTGGAGTTCACCAGCTCTACATGACCCAGTCATCTCGTTGGACCACCTCTCCTCTAGCTAAGTCGATGTCGCTGCACAGCCCGTACAGTTTGCCGTTGTATCTCTTTCTCCACTCACCGTCTATGCAGACGGGACCAAAAATCGCCCAAATCCATTTTTGATAAAGCCCATTCCTCTGCGCCATATAGGGTCACTTTTGTTGGTCGAGATAAAGCTTTGCTAGTTAATTGCCTGCTTAGTCCAAAGAAGCAATGAATGACAAGAGCTTTTTTCCGGTTGATATCAGCGCTGTTGTCGGTCTCTGGATTAATAGCGGTGCCTAGGAAGACAAAGTTCTTAACTATTTCAAAGTTTTATCTCTTGAGGGTGACGCTCCGTGCGAGACGACGGAGTTGGCTCTCCTTTCTTGTAGACAGCAAGTACTTGGTCCTCATTGACCGTAAAATCCATCTTCGCCGTTTACGTCTTAAAACTCGCAAAAGCGCCACTGACATTACGTTTCTTTGTCCCGATTGTGTCAATATCACAGGCATATGCGAGTAATTGAACAGACTTCTGAAAGATTTGCGTCTTGTGTTGCGTCTAAATGTTTTTTTGACATCAAAGGTCTCAGTGAGTTCTTTACCGACCTTGGTGGATCAGCCTCCGGTCATCATTGGCACGGATGCCAGAACTACGCATTGCTATGTAAGGCTTTTCTCTACATGAATAGGTGGTGTGCTTCGATTTAGAGCTCATGGGTTTTTTCCAAGATCTGCCATAGTGCGAATATTTAGTAGATGGTAGATTTAGGCAATCCACACTGATATGGGCTAATCAAGTTATTGATGAACGGCTTCAGGCGTACACACAATATGGCAGATAGAACCTAGTAGGCGATGTTAAGAAGACTGATGCCTCTCGTAGTTGGCGGAGTTCAGAGCGTCTCTTTTCTTGAGGATCGAACATGGCCGGGGTGTAGTGGTACTAGCAATCGCTTCTCACTCGGAGGGTCAAGGTTCGAGTCCTAGCCACGGCAAGTTTTCATTTGTGTAATTGGAACTCAGTCAGAAAAAATCTGCGTGTGAAGGCATAACACTGACATGTAGACTTGGCTGTTGTAGAGTTTTAAGCACAAAACAACCGTTAAAATTCACAACCTGAATCATTCCGAGTGAAGAAAAATCTCTCCGTCCTATTCGTACTCCCACCCCTGGAGAGTCAATATCGAAACCAAAACACACCTGAGTTTCAAACCACTACAGCACAAACAATGCTTTCCTTTCTCCTCCTTCTATCTTTCCGCCCGCGCCTTGGCAACAGTATAAGGGTATCATAACCCCTTAGGCGCGCGTAAATTATATATATATAAACAAAAAAAAAAGAAACAATGCTGATGTTCCATTCATCGGGCATACTTTCGTCCAACCATATTTACAGATAAGTCATCGCCTGCCGCTTTGAAGAGCTCGGTAGTCCGACCGTCCGCTCCTGCAGTTTTATTGGAATTAAATGACTATCTTCTCTTCATCTTGGTGGGGTGGACGGAATTATTGAAGGTTTCATTCTGCGAGGCAGTGTTATTTGGTTTTACAGTCTACAGAAATACTCTTTCCAAATACTCAGTATTGACTGCAACTCTACTACGACGGTCCCTTCTTCGTCTCTGCAGGTTTCAGTTTGGAATTTGTGTCCATGGCATGTTTTGTTTAACTTTTGGTAAAACTTCAGAATCTCATTCCTAGAGTATCTCATTCCGAGAGATACCCAGCACACCAATGGTGGCATCTCTGATGGATTTTTGGAAATGTTAAATTGTACCGACCGCTTGAAATACTGCCAGCGAAGCCGGGGCGGCCATTTTCAAAATTTGGTACTCCATATACGGCACGAATGTAGCTTCAAAATACAGCCAGAATCGATTTTATATCTCATACCGTTGGGCTTTTATTTAATTTTTTTTCCCATCGTTCTTATCTGGTCACCTTATATGGCATCGGCGACAAAAGATCTGAAGCCATCAAATAACTAAGAAGTGTATTTAACTGCCTCATTTGTCACCACAATCGTTGTGTTATGGTGATCCGTAAAATTTCCAATCTTCTTCCAAAGAAATCGTAAGTTTCTGGTTTCTCTGGGTAGTAAATTACATTTCACCATGGAATAGGGGAAGCAGAAGTACTTGCCGGAAAGCCATATCAATTTAAAGTATCTGATGAGGCTACCATTTAGATTCTGAACTATTTCCTTTACATTGTGTTTCGATCTGAGCTTTGGCGGAGTTCTTACAAATTTGCCAAGCTGATGCTAAAAGCATGCCAGGATAGTTTTTTTTCGTTTCTTCTCCTTCACCAAGGTCGAAAATTTACATTCCATTTGAGATTCGATGAACTTTCGATATGACACGAACAATTTTGGCACAGATTGGGTTATCCATTCATGAGTTTGGTGCATGGAATACATCACACCAAATGGTCCATTTTTCATATCGCAACCTTCCGCCTTTTCCTGTTTCGGTAAGCTCTCACAGTTGACCAGCACGTTGTTTGCATTCAGCGTCCTTCAGACAGTTTTTACAATTCGTGGAGTCACACAGGCGACAGCATTGTACGAGTAGCTCAATCTACAGAACGTGTCGTTAGAGTCATCAGAGTCGAAAGATCTGGCAACTGGTATATCAGCGTCTATATCGCCGGGCATTTCTTTAGCATGTTGGTTGGGGCCTGTAGAAACCATGCTCCAGCAACGACTGAAAAAACCATTTGTCGATTGCCGATGGGATTGTCACCATACTTTTCAGCAATATAACATCTACCACTTAGTTCCAAGTCTCATTTGGATTTCTTTTCAGCACCTTTGGTTCTCTGACTTTTCAGGCTTCCTGCCACTGGCTACTTATCGCTATTTTCTGTCCTGTTGCTGATAATTCTTATTTCCCAGCAAGAAAAGAAGATAAAGAAGGCTTTGGGCTCCAGGATCTCAACTTAAATGATAATTCCATTGCATTGCTGGTTCAGTCAAATCGAACTCAAAAGCAACATTTCCTCTATATGATGAAGTCTATATATGTATTGTATGTAAGAACAAGCATCACAGGTGAGTGTGATCCTGAGCCGACACTTATCGACCGGTACCATTTGCATGCCGATTTTTATAAATTAAATTTGTTAATTGATGGTGACAATTAAATTTTGAAGTCTCACCCTGGCAATTTTTACGTGCTAACCTTGTGGACCTCCCATCTTTTGTTTAACACCACGTGAACACTGTTTCGAGGCCCATATCCTGTTATCAGTAATCATACGCGCAGAACGGCTCCCGAAGAACCGACCCCAATCAGGCATGTCAGCATGCCATATGTAGATGCCAATCGACTGTCCATTAAATTTGTTAAGTGAAATTATACACGTCGCAGGCCAATAACAAGTTGGTAGCGCACGGATAAATTGCAAGGAAGCAAAACTCGTTAACACCACCCCTCCCAGGGCGAAGCACAAGTTAAGGCCCAGAGGTCAAGTGGTTTGGTTTGGTTTTTTTTTTTTTTATTCGTTTCCAAAGTAACAATTCGACTGCACGGTGGTCGGTCTCACCGTACACGTTTTAAATTGGCCATTTCACATGAACGAACACCGCCATGTCATGGCGAGAGTACAATGACTATATATCTACAACTAAAGAATAGTAGCGACAACAGCAACAACGACTACAACAATGACAACGACGACATCAATGACAGTAATCACATCGGGAATCGCTCTCATTTCCAACTGCGATAAACACAATTGGCAGCAGAAATAAAGAAAAAAACAAAGAAATCCAACAGAACGAAAAATGAAAAAGGAACGAGGAGAAGATGAAGGAACAAAAAATCGAATTGCGATTGTGGTGCGGGCAGAATGACGGATGTCATCTTCCTGAAAATGAACAATCGAACTTTAGATCGTTCCGCACCCACAACGCTCATTCGATTTACGAGTATGTTCGTTTGTGTGTTAATGTGTGCGTGTGCGTGTGTTAGCCTCAGGACACCCCATCCTGCAATCGGTAAGTGAAGTCCTAAATTCTTTTATTGACCACCACCATTACCAATGACCGAGGAACGACGACCGGACCTACCACCGACCATCAACAAAATACCATTGGAAGAAAACAATTGGTGACGACTGTGGTGACAGTGGTGACAGTGGTGACAGTGGTGATTGTGGGTGGGCATTGGAAAATGACGATGGCCAGCGGTTACGGCGATTGAGTGGCTCTGAAAGAGAAAACTTTAATTTACAATTGATTACCTTTCTTCAGGATAAAATGAAACAAATCGTTCTAAGGGATGGGGGATGGTCGGATTGCCGTTCAGAACGTTTTAACTTTTGCAATTTTTTGGCAGCCACAGGGTGGAAGATGATATTGAATGACAGGACATCGAGCATCGATGACAGTTTACACACTTTTTTCTATTATTCTTTTTCTTAAAATCAAAGCCGTCCACAAGGAGTGATGGTGACGATGGGAAAATATTTTTGTTTCGGGTTTTTTTCTTTAAAGGAATTAGGTTGCGAGTTTGACCAATTTGAAGGGGAGATGTTGAAGTAACACTTGAACTTTAGCCTCTTGTAATGGAGAAGAGTTTTTGGAAAAACAGTGCCCTTATTAGCATTTATTAGCTTATGATCGTATGTTCGACCAAATCGAAGAAACAGCGGGATAGCAACACTACTGAATATTGCAGCAATATCTCTCTTTATGATTCTCATGATTTCAATAGGGAAACCGCTTACGGGATCAGAGTTTTGGGCAATTATTCAGTGTGGTGTCAACAATAGTTTCGAACAAAGAAGAAGAATATGATATCTTTCTGACTTAAATCTTAGACCATGTTCAGACAGTTACAAGGTCTTGCAATTTTGCCAGGTCCGCTAATGAAAAATAGATCCCAAATGTCTTATAAGGATGTGAACTGGCAATTTAAGTCTGACAACGTTACCAGAAAAGGCATTGTCATCTACCAATCGTGTAAACACCCTTTAGTACTTACCATTGTCAGACCGGTGTCACACGTTTCAACGATTCATATTGTCAGATGTGCGAAGATACCACCTCAGAATGGCTAATTGTTTTCATTTGAGTGACACATTTTGGATGAGATTAACGTATTTTCGCTGTCTCGAGCTGCTTTTGCTTTTATTTCGATTTGCTGTGAAGATGAATAGTGATAGCGGACGGAGTGAAGGGGATTATGAAAACCACGATGATGTAGTCGATCCCACATTTCGACCGGGCGAAGTCAGGCCAAGGCATGGAAAATTTCAAACCGATGATGTTTTTGGAAACCAACAAAATACGGCAATGCAGGGAGGCGACTACGTCCATAATTCTAATTTTGGAATTATTTCTGTGATTTTTGTGTATCTTTTAGGATTCACTAACTTCCGCGAGTATACTTACTTACTTAATTAGGTCGCGTTATAATTCAGGATGAACCTGGGGAACCACCAACAAGCCTCTCCAGTGCGTCAATTGTTGCCAATGTCGTACTTTGGGCCAGAGCTGTGGCGGCCATTCGCTTAACATGGCGCAGCCATTTCAGACTTTTGATCCGTAGACGACTTAATATACCGCTGCCGATGTTCGTGGTTGAATCTGCTCATCCATTCGCCGTCTATATAAATGGGACCAAAAATCACACGCAGTATCTTGTTCTCGAAAGTTCCCAGTGCTTTCGACAAAGTTCAAATCTCTGCGCCTTGAAGCAATACCGGGTTGAGAAGGGTCCTGTATGGTATATAGTCAGTTTGGTTTGATGAAACAAGGCTCTGTTACTCAATTGATTCTTGAGCCCAACGGACCAGCGATTGGCAAGCGTATTTCCACTCTGATGTTTTCAAGGTAAACCACTTTAAAGATGTAACTACAAATGTAGACGTGCTGGCCAAGCCGTTGATGGTGTGCGTCCTTCTCAGATGACAGTATGTACTTGAATCTGTGCTCGTTTACAGACAAACCAATTTTGTCCGCTTCCACTCATTTAAGCTTCATTGACTGTGCTTCTTTTGTTGGCCAGTTAGTTTTGCACAACTCTTTCTAGGGCGATGTTAAAAGAGTCACGTGACAAATCATAGCCTTCTTCAAAACCTTGATTTGCAGTGGAACAGAGAGAGTCTCCATAGCCATCCTGCATAACCCGATGAGCTTGCATGCTATGTTAAAACCAAACATGAAGTTAGATAGCTCGTCCCTATGCACGCTGTCATATGCAGTTTTGAGGAAAACCTGGCTTCGACCTGAAGTTCCAGAATCTTTTCCAGGTTCTGTCGTAGTATGATGGTAGACTTTCCTGGCCTGAAACTAATGTGGAACAACTACGATACATTATTCATGCATGGTTTCAGACGCTCACTTGATTTATTCCTTTATATTGGCTCCGTCTAAAGGATATACTTTCTGGTGGATCAAAAACACTATGCTAAAATTCTATGTTTCACAAATGCTTTCCTTTACCATATTCCTTGCAATTTTTAGTAGCTCAGTTGGCGGTCCATCTGCGCTACCAGTTGTGTTAGACTTTAGCATCGCTATTGCTACTTAACTCCTCTATCGTCTTCATCCAGGGTAAATGGTTCGTTCTATCTAACAGCGGTAGTTTGAACATCATCGCCTTTATATGTATAACCAATTACGACTCTACTAGTAGTTGTTCATGTTCATCCCTACAGGATTATATTCTGGCTTTGTAACTCTGGTAAGTTCCATTTATTTTTTGATAAAACTTATATACCTTACTTATATATAAAAATTATACCTGCAGCAACATTTCATCATTTCCACGATCGCTTCACTTGTTTTCTCCTCGTAGAGCTCACTAGCAGCTCTAGGTCTTTAGATGCTTCCTGAATTTATATGCTTCTTGTTTGGCTGCATATATCTGCCTACAGTCGTCTTCAAACCAGAGATTTCCTTGAACCTAATCACAGCAAAACCAGCTTTTCTGGTGGGTCCTTGACAACATTCTCATTGGTGGCTAGTATTTTGAGAGAGCTTGAAAGAAAAGTGAAAGGCAAATGTTCTGGCGACATCTTGCGATTACAACTTTTTGATGCCAAACTTTGGTGGTCTTACTTGACTACGTAGTTCCTGTGATATCCGCATTCACACCTTGGCTGCAACAATGCAATGATTTGAATCGATGTTGGCCCCTCGGATGTTCTGACTTCCAGAATTCTATAGGAACAACTGGCGTCGATTGCAATGTGACCAACCTGGTTGTCGGTTGATTACATAGGGTATATCGAAGTCCCTTTACAGACGTTAAAATGTGGGAAACGCGTGCTGGCTACTAAAAGGTTACACCGCATTACAAGTTCTTAAACCTTGAATTCTGAAGCGTTGTCGTTCTTCTTTGTAGCAGTCTATTTCATTGCACATTTTGGATTGCGGTAATATCAGATTTATAGCAGTCTAGGACCTCCATTAGTTGTTCGACAGCACGTGGTTCTTTAAGAGTGATAACATTCCATAGACAAAGCCGAAGTTCACCATCCCTCAAACGTTGTCTGGGCTCGTTAACATTATATCTGTCGGCATTCGAGGCCTTCGGTTGTTTGTGAACTGTGTTTTTTTTTGGACATAGGGCCAGATCCTTAATAAAACCATTGGACAATGGGTCTTGTTAAACATCCACTCCTGCGCTGCAATCCTCCTGAGAAAGGAGAAATGAACTAGTGCGATCAATAGGTACCCTCCTTTCTCTCTCAAGTCCGCAGCCGTCAATAACCTCCCGCAGGGATTATGTACCCTATTTTCTAGCGGAGGCCCCCAGGCTTTACCACGTAGAGATGAGAGTAAGATTAGATGGGCATATAGCGCTTGACCACCATTAAAGACCCAAAATTGACTTCGCTACGTGGTGAAATATCACGATAACTGACACACCGTTTCTCAACCTCAATATTTGGAAAAAAAAAATTACGGACAACCAAAGCGATTGACGTAAAACACTGCTACGTTACTATACCATATATGTACAAACATTGCGAGCCGCTAATTAAGGTAGACTGTAGCCACTGCAACCAAGGAACGTCTACGGATATCTCAGAACCCACAAAAACGGACAAATGGTGTGAGAAGCCTAGTAGTAGTAGTAGTATTTTACATGTGTAAAATTTACATGATTTGAACACAATAATTCATTAAATATATTAAAAAAAAAAATATATATAATAGAAATAATATAGTGACATTTTATATTCTCTATACATAAAGTATTAAAATAGTGCCAAATGCCACTTCAATGGGTTTTAATATTATTAATATGTGGGTGGGGTGACCCGTTTAATTACATTCAAAGAATAAGTTAATTTGAGATACAATTATTGTATATTTACAAAGAAAAGTGAAGGATGCAAATCAAAATAAAAGAACTACATAAAAATGAAGAAAAGTTAAGAGGAAGAAAAAGAAAACCATTATTTACACCAGAATATCAGAGAGAAGGTATTCCACGTTCTGTGAATCATAATTAAAAAGCCAAGACCTTATGGACCTTTCAAACATTCCAGAAATTCTTATCATTTTAATATTTAAAGGGAGCTTGTTAAATAGTCGACATGAAGAAATATCATAAAAATTACGAAATGCTGTTGTACGGAAAACGGGTACAGTCACAACATAAGAAAAGTTTCTCCGTAGATTGTAATCAGATATAAGTCTGTAATTTAAATTTCCTGATCTCTGAAAGAACGTTTTCAACACTTTAAAACAATACAAATGACGAACTGGAAGAATTTTCATATCACAAAACAATGGGAAACTTGGATGACGCCGATTCTTGTTACAGATTTTCCTCACTACACTTTTTTGTAAGACTAGTAAGGGCTTGATTTTATTCAGATACACGCCCCCCCAACAAACAATTCCATATTGGAGTTTAGCGTGAAAGACACCATAATAAATGATTTTTAATAATTGCTTTGAACAAACATTTTTTAGGTAAAAAAAGTGTCGCAGGGTATTTCGAAAATATTTCCTTAGGGACTCTGTGTGGCTTGCAAATGACATCCTAGAATCAATTGTGAGCCCAAGATATTTAAACTCGTCTACTTCTTCAATTAAAAAGCAATTATCACTACAGTTAAGACTGCTACAAAATGTTGGAAGTGTTTGACTAGAATCACAATTACAGCCTGCTAATCCATACCTTTGGCATTCTGATGCGTGGAAGTAAACGTCCGCATTCATACTCATTGGGGAAGCTAAGTTAAAAAACATTATTTTTGTCTTTGATCTAATTTTCAAATTGTTCTCTGCGAACCAAATTCTTAATAGACTAAGATCCCAATTAATGTCGGAGATTAAGTCCAAGACACTTTCAGAGCCATATGAGCAGCCAACATCATCTGCAAACGCCGTAATTCTACTTCTGAAGTTTAGTGAAAACAGTGAATTTATATAAATTAGAAATAAAATGGGTCCCAACACAGAACCTTGAGGAACTCCCAAACTGAAGTAACGAATCTCGCTTCTCATACCATCAATCTTCACTCTTTGAGATCTGTTTGATAGGTATGATCTAAGCCACTCTAGTATGAACCCACGAAAACCCGCTTTTTCCATTTTATCCAACAGTATAGTATGGTTGACCATGTCAAAGGCTTTTGTGATGTCAACAAATAAACCAACCGTAAATTTTTTACCATCAAGGTTAGAGAAAATATTTGAGCAAAAATTTAGAAGAGCGTCTTCGGTAGATTTACCCTGCTGAAAACCAAATTGCATTGGATTGAAAAACTCAATTTTTTCAAGTAAGACATTATTCTCTCTTTAATAACTTTTTCGAATATTTTGCTAAAAGTGGGCAGAAGTGAAATTGGCCTATAGTTTTTCATATCGTCTGCAGAGCCTTTTTTAAACAGCGGAATTACGTCGGAGCATTTGAGTGCCACGGGAAATGTTCCTGCAAATATGCTGCGATTAAAAATGACTGCCAGGACGTCAATCACATAGTATGCTATTTGTTTAACAAGTATATTCGAAATATTATCAAAGCCACAAGAGTTCGAATTTTTTAGGGATCCAATTGCTTTTAGGAGGTCTAAAGCAGTGATGGGTTCGAAGGCAAAGCTCGTATATTGCGACAGGTCACCACCCGCACTTATTGAATTGTAACAACGAGTGCAATTTCTTAGGACTGTTTGTGTTGGTATGCTGTTTGTTATTGAGGTGAAATACTCATTGAAAGCATTAGCAATGCCAAGTTTGTCAAACAGTTCGCAATTGCTCACACAAATTGAATGGGGTTTTGTTGTACTCGTAGAACGAGACTTGTTCAGAATATCATTCACTACTTGCCATTCTGATTTAAGGTTACCCTTAGCAGAAATGAATTTAGTTCGATAATAATTATCGCGGCAAAAAGCAATCTCTTTTTTTAAGTCCAAACATAGCTTTTTAAACTTATTTTTCAGCCTAAGGTTCATGGGATTCTTGGAGCATTTTTATTCTTAGCTTGTGTTTTACGTTAACTTTTTCAATGAGTTGACTAGATATCCAGGGTTTTAGTCTTTTTTTAGATTTTTTCAAGGGTTCCGTAGAGGAGCAATTTGAAATAAATTTATTAAGGCGAGTTATGAACACATCATAAGAAGCAGAAGCATCACTTTCCATGTAAACATCGTCCCAGGACTCATAACGTAGAAGATTTGTCAGCTTTATAAAATCAATTCTTGTTTTTTGCTTTTGGATATTAACTTCGGTACGGCTGGTCTTTTTGCTTTGAAAAGTATTCACCAATAAACCTATCATTGAGTGAACAGTGATTTGCAAGTCATATGTGCACCTTTCGCAGGCATTCAATGGAAAGTCTACAAATCGCCCATAAATATGATCCAAACACGTACCTGAAGACAACCGAGTGGGTTCATTTATGAAACTAGCTAAACCGTGGAAAGCCAAGAGGGCCAAATAATTAGACACAGTTTCACTACTATCTAATAGATTAATATTGAAATCTCCCAAAATAATTAGGTTTTTTGCTTTTACTGTGTTCAGCAGATAAGAAAATTCTCCTATGAACGCCAAAACATTGAACATATGTAGACGATAAGCAGACAACAGAACAAAATCTATCTGATTAAACCTAACAGAAACCTTTAGAATGTCTGCGCTCTGAAAGTCGACACACTTAGCTTCATGAACTATTAGTTTCTCTTTAATAAAACAGCCGATACCGCCCGCAGCATAATCTTCATTTGGATTCGCAAAGAAAAGGAAACCCGGTAGATGATAATCGTTAATTTCAAACCCATAAATCCAAATTTCAGAAACAATAATAATATCCGGAATGCAATGAAAAGAATCAAGGTGGGTAGCAAGAGATGCAAAGTTTTCTCTCAAACTTCTAATATTCTGGTGTACGACAAACAGTTTGTTTATAGAGTATGAACTATTTTTAAAAATATTATCACAATTTGCAAAACTTAGATCGAGGATAGAAAAGTCATCATTTGTGTCATTAAATTCAGAATTCATTATTCAAACAAGTTCAAGATCAGTAAAAGATTTAATTGAGATGACTTTTCCACCTTCCTCCTTCCTCATAAGTATTTGGTTGTTCTTAAACCATACAAATTTATACTGTTTCCGCTTTCTTACTTCTTTCGCTTGCATGAAGAGAGCCCTTGTGTATGACGTAAGAGCATCGTTGATGTAAATCCCGCTTTGCCTTTTGTCGTTGCTGTTGCTGCTGCAATTGAAACAAATCACCAGAATCTTGGGCGATCGAGTATCCCTTATGTTCTCGTGAATTCCTCTGCAATCTGCATTAAATCAGTGGCATCCAATTCAGCTGACAAGTTGGGCTTACCTTGATCATACCCGCGAAACCCCTGGCTTAATGAAAAGCACAGGCGGGCACAAGCAGCAAGTTAACTTAAGAGGAACTCGTGCCAGGCCAAGGCAAGACCTAGGCAGAAATTGCCAGAAATATGCAAGGATACTTAAAGGTAAAGCCACAGTTGGTTCTGAGGATATGAAAAAGACCATTGAGCAAACAGGCAGAAAGAAGCATTCAATTTGGGCGATGGAAGCCAAGACTTCCGTTAAACCGACCAAAATGAAGTAAGAGTAGCAATATCTAAATTTAACCGAAAAAGCCTGCCAAACTGGACGGGCTACAAGTCGACCTATTTAAGGCAGCGGTATGTATTGTAGACGGCTTGATAGAGAGCGTACATTAAGCACCGTTTGCCTTTATCCATAAGAAAATGGGCCTTCCAAGCAGACCCAAAAATAGAGGCATCAATTTCCTTAACATCGTCTACAAACTATTGTCTGCCGTGTTGTGTAAACAGATGAGGCCATTTGCCAGCAATCTAGTCTACAATTGACAAAATATGCAAGCTATAGCAGTCCTAGCCTATAGATGCCGTATATGAGGGCACCTATAGAGAGGAGCCATGCCGTGCCTAACCTTTGGTTGAAAACAAAGAGTTTAGACACGCCGATGCGCTGTCATGTTATGACAGCTTAAACATCATACTTGAGAAAAATGCCCAAGCCATTACCAGAGGCGCAATTTTCCATATGTCTGTGCAACATACTCTCATATTTGGATTATAAATGATGGACTTGTCACAAGAAGAGAAGATATAACAAAAAATTCTACTAGCTGTACAATGCCATCGACATAGCCAGAAAAGCGCTCATCAATCGCCCTAGAGAGCGAATGAAATTCAACGCTCTACCCGATGGTTTTATACCACAAAAAAGTAATATCCCGCCTTGGGTAACACAAATCACGTTTTGTTCTTTTTTACAACAAACCACTCTCCTCATGACGACAGCGAAAGAGTTTTCTAAGAGTTCACACGAGATACTTCCAAGTATGGCCGGCCCCTGGGCAGCCCTTCTTCTGAGAATATTGCAGCAGTGGTTGAAGATATTGCCGAGGACCCCGCAGTGCCGACTAGACGACGTGCCACACAGTTGGTCACCAATTGGGACTGAAGAATACTTGGTTCCAACAGAATGGGGCAACGGCGCATACTGCACGAGTCACAACCCAAATTCTGAGGGCTGCCTTTCCGGGTCGCCTAATCTCTCGTTTTGGCGATTTGCACTGGCCGGCAATATCTTCTAGACTTCTTTTTGTGGAGTTCTTTGAAGTCACGAGTCTATGTCAACAAGCCTCAGACTCTGGAAGGTCTTCTTGAATATCCGTCAAGAATGCGAGGACCTACTGCCGGAAGTGCTGCCAGGTTCTGGGAAATGCAACAAATCGGACCCGAAGGGTCAACTTTTCTGCCGGTGGCCACTTAGCCGGTATCATTTTCCCGACTTAACGAAAAACAATTTAAGACATCAGGTAAACATAATCCAAAAGCAAAACCAAAGTCTTTCGTTCGTAAAAAAAGTTACAGCCAAAGAATATCGGTCGGCAACTTTTGCGCCACCTTGTATTTGAAAACAAAGGCTTTATGGACCTTGAAAGTATAGACAAACGAGTTTGATGAATACATAAATAAGAAGGTTCCCACATCTTGCTAAGTCTGTTATGATTTAAGCAAAATCCTTTAGCTTTCAAGATGTTTGCGGATGTCTAACAATATAAAGGTAATAAACAAAATTCAAAATCTTCGCCGTAAGGCCTGTAGCCGATTTTCTTAATGTGAAAATTGTTGCTAAATATAATATGAGATCGTGTCTTGAGGTCTAACGCTTCATAGCGGTCAGCACTGACTGGCTCGTATCCTGAATATGAATGCCGTAATTTAAGCGATTTAGAAACAGAGAATCGCCTGCGAGGAAGTACATCATCGATGCACTCTTAAAAAACCAATTACACTTGGCCCATCTCGAAATCAACGCCAAAGCTTTCTCAGTATAGAAAGAAGTGTTCTTCCTCGCTGGTAAGACTACCGCTTTTTCATCAATCCTACTCTTAAGGACTCTTACCGAGCAGATGGAAAAGAGCATTTGTCCAGCTCGTCCCTAAAAAAGGCGAATCTACCTCTCTCTCCTCATATAGACCAATTGCACTTACGTCCCTTCTTTCCAACGTCATGGAAACGCTGATAAACCGTCCGAAAACACGAAAACGTCTCAATGACCGGCTGTACAGTTTACATGGCAACAGGTCCACTAGTGATCTACCAAATAGTGGAACCAAAGCGTACATCAATCTTGCACTAGTTGCACTTGATATATCTAAGGCATTTGACAGAGTTTGGCTTCAGGCCCTTTTGCTGAAAATGCGTGCTTTTGGGATCGATGACTCTCTTCCTCAATGGATTAGAAATTACCTTTCAATTCAAGTTGTCTTGGACGGTTTCAAGTCTGAGATTCATAAAATAAATGCTGGTGTGATTCAGGGCTATGTTCTGTCTCTGACACTCTCTCTAATTTTCATCAACGATCTCTTGTCTGCTACTTCTAATGCAATATATTCCTTTGTTGACGGCAGTTCTCTGCTTTTCATATTCGGCCCCGCACTCACGCCCCTGCTCTTCGGCTGTAGAACAGGAACGGCAGCGTATGTTAAGCTCATTAAATTCCGATATGAACAGCATAACCAATTGGGGAACTATTAACCGAGTGGAATTTAATGCTTCCAAAACACAATGCTGTCTGCTGTCATTAAAGCGAAATTGAAATACCCAGTCATTATCCATTGATGGCGCTTGCATCGTCGAAACCGATAAAATTTCCATTCTCGGTAAGTGTGTCAGCGACAACTGTGGAATGACCACATATTCGATGTCGCCAAAAATACTGCAAAATGTCCAGGTTTCCTCAAACGATGTGAGAAATATTTTAACCCCTCTGATCTGGCCTCAATTTATAAGGCATTCATCCGTTTAAAATTGGAGCACAATGCCCACATCTGGTCGGGTGCGCACAAAACACCTCTGCACCTGCTAGATAGGATCCAAAACCGTGCGATAAAACGATAATATGGCTCAAACAATACACTCTCGAACACCGACGTAATGTCTCGTGTCTCACTCTGTTTTATCGCTATTTCCGCCACCAGTGCTCCATAGAAATCGCCAGTAATATTCCGCCCCTTCAAACTTTTAACTCTAACAACCGTCTCGCTATGAATGCTCATCAGTATACCCTCAAGCCCGCTTTCGGACGTACTCTAAAATATCGTGATTCGTTAATAAGCCGTACAACTCGCTAATGGAATGCCCTGCCTAGCTCCTTATTTCCTAGTCATTATAACCTTCAAACATTTAAAACCAATGTTCACCGATACCTCTCTTTCTATCCTCCCTGACTTTTCTTCGCCCGCGCGACGAATGTGCAAACATTTTAAGGGCACATACAGCCCTTGAGAGCGCGCTCATTAAAGAGTTTTTCAATAGAGACACAACAATCTTGTATTTTAATACAAACACACGCTTAAACGTTTTTTATGATGTGTCAATGTTAAAACGTCAGTCAAGGTTTACATTTTTATCATGGTGAAGTTCACTAATGAGAACCGTTTACTCCAATTTTCAGTCATAATAATGGTTCACTAAACTGGCTGTGCGTGGTATCGTGGATAAATTGGAGTCAACTTATTCACTATTGAAAATTGCTGCGCTAGAGAGATAACGTACCGGGCGAGTACCGAAATTATCACATCCGTAAATGCTGCAGTTCAAAATGAGCCAGATCAGTCAATTCCACTCCGACCACAAGAATTGGGCATCTCTTATTCTACATTGCGGGAATTTTGCATATAGATCTTAGCCCACACCCTTACATGTTCACATTAACTTAAGAACTGAAGCATCTTGATCATTTGAAGCGCCAATACTTCTCGGAGTAGGCTTTGCAAGAGTTTAAAGAAAATCCTGAATTTCATCAAAAAATCATCTTCAGCGATGAAGCTCATTTTTAGCTTTATGGCTTTATCACTAAGCAAAATACGCGTTATTGGACAGCAACAAACCCGCATGTGCTTCAAGAGACTCCATTGCTTCCGCAAAACGTGACCGTGTGGTGTAGATTTCATACCGAAAGTGTAATTGGACCGTATTTTTCCATCGACGAAAATGATCGCAATCTTACGGTCAATGGAGTTCGCTATCGTGCCATGTTGGAAGAGTATTTTTGGCCAGAATTGGATGGACTTGATATCAGTGATATATGGTCCCGACAAGATGTTACCACATACCACACAGCTGATCAAACAATTGATCTATTGAAGGCGATGTTCGGTATTCGTGTTACCTCGGGCAATGGTCTGGTCGAATGGGCACTTCGCTCATACGACTTAACTCCTTTGGATTTCTTTTTGTGAGGTTACATTAAGTCGTTGGTTTATGCCAACAAGCCAACGACATTAGAGGAACTCAGAAGCAATATCGAACGCGAAATTGCCGACGTTCCTGCCAATATGACAGCCGAGTGAATAGTCGAAGAGGGTGGCTTGTTTCTTCGCAATGTCTAAAGTTAATAATTTAAAGTGTGCTCTTTGCCTTAACTCTTTACTCGATGAGGGTATAACGTGTGGTTTGTTTTATGAAAGATCTTACCATAAAATTTGTACCGGAATGTCTGAAACAATTATTAAAAAACTCTTAAACAAAATATCAAATTTATCGTTTAATTGCTCTAAGTGCCCAAAATTTGATTTCAAACAGTTAATTACCAAAGTGAGTGATTTGGTTGGAGTGGTGGAATTGCTCAGTGAAGAAGTGTCTGAATTAGACTTTCATAAATCAACTTTGAGTGATTTCGTCATAAATACTCCCCCAAACCCTTTAAACTCCGTAAACCCTTCTGCAAGCGAATCCTCCACGGATGCCAACAAATCTTGCAATGCCCGTAAATCGAAGTTTCCGCTTAACACCTCAAAAGTCATTGCCCCGGTTTTAAATACTTCTTCTGTGCTGAATAGTGATAATTCCATATCTCCTGCTTCGACTAGTAGAAGTGTTTCACCTCAAAAAGTGGCTGAACGAAATGAATTGAAAA
Source organism: Volucella zonaria (assembly GCA_963966105.1). Classification (NCBI taxonomy): domain Eukaryota; kingdom Metazoa; phylum Arthropoda; class Insecta; order Diptera; family Syrphidae; genus Volucella; species Volucella zonaria. Next base: position 46,341,254 of record OZ014534.1, read on the forward strand.
GTTTGAAATAAACGTCGAAAGCATCGTGATTTGATCGTTGGAGTTGATGCTTTGCCTGACAATATGAATGCTGTTACCCCTATAACATGGCTTCATGTGTCTAAATTCGCAGTCTCTACTTCAGTGGACACTATTGAAACATTTGTTTCTTTTAAACTGAACATACCACCAAACGAAATTCATTGTTTTAAATTAATAAAAAAAGACTCAGATGAATCAATGCTCAAATTTATCAACTTCAAAGTTGGCATCCCAGCCTACAGACTAAACTCTGCGATAAATGTAAACAATTGGCCTGAATCTTCCAAAAGTACAACATCCCCGACTCGTATACTGGAACTCAATGGATTTTGGGCGCTTCTTGAAACTGGCCAAAAAACGTAGGCGCTCCTTCCATTGTCCTCGCAGTTATTTTCCTGATAGTTTCAGGTATGCTGATTCGACTAAATTTCCGTTTGCACCAATGAGGAAATGTGCTGGACAAAGCGGCGCAAGATCCAACGGGTCATCTCCAGCGTAAGTTAGCGGCCTCAAGTTGACGACACCAAAAGCCGCTCTTAGGGCCGACTTAACTACCCCTATCAATCGCTCCCAAAACTCACCCCACCATGGGGCTCGCACGACGATAAACTTCCACTTGATACGGAAGTTGCTTAAGAAACCAAGAAAGCGTTCGTTCATCCACATATCGTTGAGTTTTCGTAGCTCCGACGACGCCTTCTTGAATGTAGTGGCGTTATCGGAATAGATTGTACGAGGAGCTCCTCTTCTCGCTATAAATCGCCTGATAGCAAGAAGACAGGATTCAGTCCTTAGGTCTGTGGTGCTCTCAATATGTACAGCACGAACGCCAGCACATGTGAATAGCAAAATGTAAATCTTCTTGCTATGTTTTGCGTCGTCGGTCACATACAAAGGACCTGCGAAGTCCATTCCAATTACCTCAAATGGTCGGGATGAGAGAATTCGATCTCTGGGAAGTGGCGCAAATATCTGCTTAGCTGGAGTACCTCAGAGAACCTTGCAAGTATAGCACTTCTTGATGATGTTTTTTATTAATTAGCCCCCTTTTATAATCCAGTATAAAGAAAGGGTCAAGGATGTGCCGCCATGAAATGCCTTTTCATGAGCATCGGTGACGATTAGCTCTGTGACGTGGGATGACTTTGGTAGGATTATTGGGTGCGCCTCGTTAACGGTAGCTGGCACAAATTGAAGTCGACCTCCTACTCGTAGAAATTCATTGCCAGCGTCTAAAAAGGGAGACAGCGTTATTAATTTCGATTTCGAAGGTATACCTTTTTTCTTTCGAAGGGCCGTAATTTCTTCCGGATAATACTGGCGTTGCACTCTATGAACCCAATACTTCTCAGCACGTTTAACCTCCTCGGCAGACAGATATTTTGAAAATTTATGTTTGCGCATGATATCTACAGGTCTTGGAAAGTAAGCTGTCACACGCAAAAGATGCTTCCAATCACTGAATTTCGTAGTGTTGAGAATAGGTGAAGTGCCGTCTTCAAGATCGTCTATTTCCTCTTCCGCAGTACTCGATGACAAAGCACAGAGCGAAGCAGCCATTGATTTGTTTGACGATGTCCAGTTAATCTCTTTCTGCAGCAACCAAGAAGGTCCGTTAAACCAAGTCGACGAATTCACAAGTGAGGATACGCTAATACCACGGGTTAGAAGGTCTGCCAGATTATCTGCACCAGGACAGTGCCTCCAAAATGAAACATCTATTAGCGTTCTGATCTCTTTGACCCGACTCTCAATGTACGGCTTCCAACGCTTATGAAATCCCTTGATCAAAAAAGGGAAATCTATGAGTCAGACCAGAGGAACGCTGCGCCGAATTGTGTCTGAAGATTATTGCGAAGATAAGCCAGTAGACGTGCGCCTATTAGGGCTGCAGTAAGCTCCAACTTAGGTACGGTCAACTCGTTCTGATTGTCGTTTTTAAGAGGTGCCACCCTGTTCTTGGCACAAATAAGGTTCACAGCAATCCGTCCGTTGTTATCGACGGTCCTAGCATAGGCAGCAGCTCCAAAAGCGAACTGACTCACATCCGCAAAGATATGTACCTCAGTCCTGTTACAGGTCATTAAAAAATGACGAGGTATAGCGATTTCGTTAAGCTCATCTATTTCATTGCAGCAGGCAGTCCAAACGCTCTGTAGATCCTCAGGCAATTTCGCATCCCACTCCAATTTTCGACACCAGATATTCTGGAAAAGTATTTTTAAACGTACAGTCCAGGGAGCCAGAATACCAAGCGGATCGAACACCTTCGCCATAATCTTTAAAATGTCTCGCTTTGTAGCCAGCTGACATTCAGATTTAAGCAATTGTACGACTGGATCCAGGTCCACTTCCAATTCATCTGTTGGTAAAATCCATCGTAGACCCGAAACTTTCTGAGTGTTAGCAAATCGATCCTCCATTGTAAAAGATTTTCTAATGCTTACGCTGTTGTAGTTCCATTTTCGTAGCGTCATTGAAGCAGACTTCTAAATTAGGTTAGCTTCATGATAGATTTCCTTCGCGACCACTTCGCTATCGATACTTACTACGAAATCGTCCATATAAAACGCTTTTAACAGCTTTCCACAAGTACGTGAGTATCTTGTCTTTGCCTCTTCGATAATTTTCTGCAACGTTGCAGCAAGAAAAAATGGACTACTTGTGACGCCAAAAGTTAGACGAGTCATTCTAAAGGTCTGCACAGCAGGTAAGTTTCTCTCATCGTCGATTTTATCAAAGAACCAAAAAAACCGATGACTTTCTCTGTCTGGTTCAGCCAATAATATTTGCAGCAATGCCTTCTCGATGTCAGCAATGAGTCCAATTTCACCAGTGCGAAAATTCAATAATATAATCTAAAGTTCATCCAGTAAATTTGGTCCCACCTCCAAGCAATCGTTTAAGGACGGATGGTTAGGCGCATGTGCCGAAGCATCAAACACAATGCGTAGCTTTGTCGTCTCCTTGTGCTCTATATTGTTCCCAAAACGGGACCGACTCTTTGAAGTCACCTGAGAATTTCTTCGGTTGTAATTTTTGCAATTTAACTGCACCATGTGGGGTACGGCGGTTTGATGGATTCTCTGTCGTAATATTATGCGAAGTGTTTTCTGTCTGGTTGATATTTTCGGCAATTGCTGTTAACTTGGCTTGGTGTTGGCGAACTTTACTCAACCGATGTTTTAAGCGCGTAATAACTGCGATTGCTTTATCATCATACTCTGCTACCAAATCGGTTTCCTTTGTCACGTCGGTCTCTTTTATTGATGAGATACCTCTCGATTAGCTTTTCGTAGGCCTTCGTGCACGGCCGTTAAACGATCTAGCGAAACCTCAAGTTCTTCTTCGATAGCTTCTAGGTTATCCCGATTTTTTGAATCATCCGACGTTAGATATTCGGTAGCACTATTAACTAATTTTGTCACCTGACCTCGATAGGATGCCCGACTCGCCAACTCCATCATTCGAAATTTAACACGCGTTTTAAATACTCGTTCGTTAACGATCCCGGGTTTCGGCACCAAATTTGTAAAATGTTCACCCGAATTCAAAAAAAAAACGAACCGTTATATATAATTTCAATTTAAAGATTTTATTTCAGTTCTTACGTTACAAAAGAGTTGACCGAGTCAGTCGCGCGCCAAAGAAGACCTGGGCTTCTTTCGATTTTCAACAGTTAAATTAAGAAAGAGAAGCTCAATACATTTGTATGTGTTAATTTAACAAAAGATTGTAGGTATGTGTAATAAGGATTTTTGACAACTCGTACGTATTATCAAAATATGAGTGGTTTCTCTTCCAAATTAAGAGAACTTCCTTTGCCGTGGATGCTTGTGGTAGTGTTATTTTTGCCTTCATGGAGACTTGGCTTCATAAAGGCATACGTGATGAAGAGCTCAACAGCGTTTTTGACTTTTCCATATTCTCTAAACAATGTGGTGGTGGTGTTCTGATTGCAACGAAACGCATTCTTGGAGCTGTTGAAGTGGATATTGACGTTTGTAAGGACTGAAACGAATAAAATCTGTAAATTTTAATACGGGCTATATTTCCAATGCGTAAAAATTGCAATCCCATTTTGTACCCAAATTAGCCTGTGTATTCTCTAGTTGCAGTTTGTTATTGATTTTAATTCGGTACAGTTTTTTTTTTTTTTTATAATTTACGCGCGCCTAAGGGGCAATGAATACCCTTTTACTGTTGCTAGGGAGCGGGCGGAAAGATAGAAGGAGGAGAAAGGAAAGCATTGTTGTGATGTAGTGGTTTGAAACTCAGGTGCGTTTGGTTTCGATATTGGCTCTCCAGGGATGGGAGTCCGAATAGGACGGAGAGTTTAAAATATTTATAAAATACTAGCGGACCCGACAGACGTTGTCCTGCATGATATTTCAAGGGATTAGGGTAGATTAAACAAAGTATGAAATGAAAGACAAATAATATAATAATTTCATTATTCTTTATTTTGAAATAACATCAATTTTTTCTAAAAACAATTCGTTATAATCAATAATGTTTGTTTAATTTTACCTTAATGCGAGTTGATGAACAATATTTTTAGTCAATTCCTGAGGAGTATAAATGAATAAACTTGACGGTTTTCCAACGCAAGAACACGCCACGTGTGAAAAGGCTGGATTTTCTAGATCCAACCCACAAATCCACATTGTTTGACCTTGTGACTTATTAATAGTCATGGCAAATGCCAAGCGAATTGGAAATTGCAGACGTCTGAATGGAATGGGTGAGTCTGAAGGGATCATTGGGATTCGTCGCAGGAGAACAACTTCACCTTCAAATTTGCCGTTCAAAATTGTAGCTTCAAGAACATTGCCCATAATTTTTTTTTATGACTAATCTTGTACCGTTGCATAGCTTAGATGCATTTAAATTCCGAAGCAAAATGATAGGTGAGCCAATTTTTAATCGCAAGTTATGTGGTGGCATTCCTGGTAATTCCAGCGAATTCAAAAATTCAACAGGATAGTTGACTGCTTCGTCAGGATCGGTAACAGTGTCGATCGATTCGAACAATATCTCATTGCTGGGCAATGACTGTTGTATTTTGAAGCTAATAGCGTCAACATCAATATTTTTTGCAGCTAAAATAGCTCGTTCACGAAGCCACGCATGATTAATATAATTAGCTTGTAAATCTGGAAATATGCTTTCTATCAAAGCATCTTTCGTATTTACCATGTTTCAGAAATTGTCTTGCAACTTGATGCATTGTGTGTCTCCATGCAATGGTATTGTTCCATTTCCAATGTTGAGCAATTGCTCGGAGAATGATAGTGCCAATGGATCGTTTTGCAGTTGAAAACGTATATTTGTGTTAAGACGTAATGTACTGACATTTCGCCATAGATATGATTGTTTTATACTCGTACATGCGTTAATTTCATCCGCATATATAGCGCGTGGAATGACCGGCAATGTCTGTCTAAAATCACCGGATAGCAGCAGTACAGCACCACCGAAGAGCCTAGTGTTATTATTTAGATCTTTCCTCATTCTATCGAGAGCTTCAAGTGAATGCTTGTGGGCCATAGTGCATTCATCCCAGACAATAATTTTGCATTTTTGAAAAACTTTAGCCATATCGGAATGCTTTTTTATGTTGCACACTGCATCTGGATTTGTGTGAATGTTCAACGGCAACTTGAGTGCTGAATGTCCAGTCCGTCCGCTATCAAGCAAAGTGGCTGCAATACCTGATGAAGCAATTGCTAACGCAATATGATTTTGTGATCGGATGCGCGCAAGTATTAGTGAGATGAGAAACGTTTTTCCAGTGTCACCTGGTGCGTCCAAAAAAAAGAATCCACCTTGTTCTGCTGCAGTTGACAAATTAATTCGATCGTATACATTCTTTTGTTCATCAGTGAGTAGTTGCTCATTATTTTCAACGAAAGTAGTTAAAGAGACCGTATCGAACTGTTGTTCGTGCTGAATCTCGCTATTAATGTGGCATATTCGAAATCAAAATGCAAATATCTTCAATCTTTATTAGCGCCTCGTTATATATTTCCTGTGAAAAATCTATATTGGGATCTTGATCAGCGATCCGAATGCGATGCAGAATGTCGTCGCTCATGGAATCTTTATATTTGTCCCAGAGGACAGAAGCTTGAAATGGAAAACATCAGTTTCAGTTTATATGCATTTTTATTGTATTACTTAATTTACTCTTACTTGCTAGACAAAAAATGCTTAAAAATTAGCTTAATTAACTTAAAATTATCTTATTCTAGCTTACTGACCCCATGCGGGCACTCTAAGTTAAACCTAACACTTAAATTATGTCTTTCGACGTACCTTACTACTATACTATACTATTTCTATTCCTTATAATTAAAACTAAGAAAACATTTTTTCAAAAAAAAAACTTAGTAACATGACTTTTTTTTATATTTTATTATAAAACTTAAAACTAAAATCCTAAAAACTACCTAAAAATAAGTCTTAATCTACTTAAACTACTTACATCTAGTACATACATATATATATATATACATAATATATATATACTTAATATATAAATATATGTATATATATATAGATGTATGTTTTTTTTTGAATTTTTTATTTTTATTAATTTTTTTTTGGTTTTTATATATTTTTTTTTTCTTAAATCTAACTTACTCCTACTTAAAACTATGTAAGCCGGCCATGGCTAAAAGAAAAATTAGGCGACCCACTTTGCTTCACATGAAGCTACTAAGAATTGGAGGAATTCGACGACGAAGCATCCCCTCCTTCTAAAAGCCACCAAAATTTTTGGTGCTGCCGAGCAACATCCCTCATGTCGCGACTCCCTACCGCCCTACTGAACCGAAGACGCTCCGCACTGCCGTGTGCGACGTCTCCGTCGTAGTTGAGTCGCCTGTCCGCAGCTGTTCGAGCAACGTGGAAGATTAGCGGCACAGCCAATCTGTCCTGGATCAGACCTTTGCTATCAAGGTAGAGAAACGCTTCTGGAGGAACATAGCCGTCTAAGCGAACTCTCTCGTGATACATATAATTAGGGTAGTAAGCCCCGGAGATCAGGTTGTTCGATGAGGTCATTGCTCTTGCAATGTGCCTTCGAGTCAACTTAATAACAAAATTGTCCACTCTTATTAGGTTCGCCCTATTGTACAAGACCTCATTGCGATAGAATTTTATGTACTCAGACTCTGGTGTTCTGTACAACCGAAGACAAGCCCTAAGGCAAGCCCTCTCAAACACCCGAATCTTTTCCAATAAACTTGCTCTCACGTTGAACCACACGGGACATCCAAACACAAGCATAGGCCGGATAAGGGCCATGTAGCAGATCACCTTCACCCTCGTATCGAGTTGGCTGTTGTAAAACAGTCTCCTTGTAAGGGCAAAAGCACCTTTGGCTCTGGCCAGAGCAACATCCATATGTTTGTTAAAATATAGATATTGATCTAGCCAGATCCCAAGGTATCTGACTACATTTCGACAAGCAAGTGGCTGTCCATGTTGTCCGACGATAGAGAACTTTCGCCAATTCTTTCTGGTATCCCTAGAGGCCCCAGACAAAGGCGTCCTAAACAGAATGGTTTCCGACTTCTGAAAGTTGATTTTCAACTTCCAGTCATCGCAATATTGCTTAATTTTGTCGAAGTCACGTTGCAAAAGCATATTAATGACCTCGATTTTTGGACCTGATCTGTACGCAATTAAGTCGTCTGCGTACGCTATGGCATGGGGAAGTGAACCTATCAGATCACTTGTGTAAATGTTGAATAGGATCGGCGAATTTACCGCACCCTGTTGCAGACCGTTTTTAATGTTAAATATTCCAGCAGAAGTCACATCGCCATTCTTCACGATGAACTGTCTACTGGAGAGCATATCAAAAAGAATATACAGCAGTGGTTTACTAATGCCCAACCTGTCCAGCTTGAAAAAGAGTCCCTCTAACCATACGGTATCGAAGGCTTTTTCCAAGTCAATCAGGCAGGCACCAGTGCACTGTTTCTTGCCTTTGTTCCATTGGATATCGGAAACCAGTTTAGACGCAGCATGAATGATATCATGCCCCGCCTTGAAACCGAATTGATTATCCGGAACTATATGTTTGTCCTCAACCCACTTGGTCAGGACTCTATTGATTACCTTCTCGAAAACCTTACCGATGTTTGGAAGAAGACTGATCGAGCGGAGATTCGCCGGATTGGAAGTATCTTTATCCCTTTTGGGGATGGGATGTACCACCGCAGTTTTCCAATGCGCTGGATAATGTGCATTATTCATTGCATTATTAAACAGGGTGGTATAAATGTCCACCGCTACTAGTGGGAGATGTCGAAGCACAATGTTCGGTATTTCATCGGTTCCCACTGATTTCTTACTTCTAAGTGATTCGAAGATCGTTTGGAGCTCTTCCTTCGCAATGAAAGGTGGTAATACCCTTTCGTTGGTGATGACATTATTTGCCATATTCTCGTCACTGAACTGGGTGAAACCCGAGCTCTCGAATCGCCAATTCACAATTTCATTTCGAAGGCAGGCATTGTGCATAAGGACTCGACTTTCCAGGTCGTGGTTCGGGCCAATGATGTCATTCGCCTTGTACACTTCCTGGAAAGTCGCTCCTATAGCCTCTACCTTCTCCTGCGGATCCTCGACCACAAAGAAGTTGTCATCATCAATGGCCTCATTTGGATCAATGCCTGCTGCTACAAGTATTTGTTCGTTGTTCGTCGTTCGAGCGATTTTAAGACATGGAAGGTCGTTTTGATTATTTCTCCGAAATATTTTATTTATTTGCGGGAACATATTCGGGTTGCTGGTGTTTACAGCCCGAATTTTGTTGTTCCAATACAAACTTACAGAGTTTCTGTAATTTTCCTTTATTAATGTTTGGAGGTTTTTAATCGACGACTTCAATGTCATGATCTCCGGGTTATGTCTGTCAGTAAACTGTCTGTACAAGGTTTTTAGTCTTGACAGCAGCCTACTTTTTTGTCGGTGCAGTGCGTCAATAGTTGCGTTGCGGAATAAGTCTTCTTCGTCAGTGTGTTGATACCGAGGTATCGTTTTGTCCATAGTTCGTTTAATTGTCTCGTCCATTAGTTTTAGATACCTGTCAATCTCCTCGTTTGACAGATTTCTGTTGGACGGTGGGTAGAGCGAATTCGAGGAGAGTGCTCTAGTCAGTGTTCTGGTGAAGTGTGTCCAACGCACCCTACTATAATTGTAGGAATGCCTTTGCACAAACTCATCCAATTCCGCAATTTCGTTGGGAACAGTTATTTCGGTGCTGAGACCGCAATGGTCACTGTCATACACGAAAGTGCGTAGACAGTTTGTAGTTTGTTGGTTAGTGCATGTCAGTTGTATTCGTGAATCGAACAGCAGAAGATCCAGATAGGACCCGTGTCTCGGAAACGACGGACTATCCGTGGCTTTGAGGTCGAGTCGATACATCACGCTGTGCTGACCCCACCAATTGAATAGTAGGTTCCCTCTAGTATTTGGTGTATTATTTCCCCAATCACTATGTTTGGCGTTGAAATCTCCGCCGATAATAAAGTAATTCTCCTCCAATTCCAGCCTCAGGAATCGAAACAGTGTATCGAGCTCTGAGATGAATAAAATGGATTGAGTAGCCTTAGATGCATAAATAGACACCATGTATAACCGCTTTCCACTACGGAGAGGGATGTACATGATGCATGCTTCCAGCACCTGAAACCTACGTACTACACGACTGTATACTCTTTTGAAACGCAGTCCCTTTCTTACAAAGATCGCAACACCACCTCCTTGAATAGAATTGGGTCGGTTTCTTCGTAATATTTCATATCTTCTGTGCCTCATTTTGTGTCTTTTGGTAAGCTTAGTTTCGCTAACCAAAAGCACATCAGGGGCTTGGTCTTTAAGCAACTTAAACAGTGCGGCTCTTCGTTCGAACCTAATCAGTGAATTAACATTCACTGCAAGGACCTTCAGGGTTTGCTCCGCCATGTACGTACCCATTACGACTGGAGGTGCGTTAGGCCCGGCAGCAGCGCGTATATTTGATCTACCCGCTTAGCCTGTTCCTGTATTTGACGCTGAAGCTGAGCCATCTGCCCCTGAATAGAGAGCAAGATAGCCAGCATGTCAGGTACAGGTTCAGGTGCTCTAGGCGCTGGGGCCTGAGAAGCTACCTTTGCTTGTTGTACCGTAGTTCCCCTACCTGCCGCCATTTGGGCGTAGGTAACTTGGGGAGTAACGGCTGGTGTTTGTGCCTGCACGAGTGGACGTTTAACTTCCACTTTCTGCTGCCGAGCCAGATTTACTCTTTTGATGTATTGGAATTTGGGACAACCCCGATAATTTGCGGTGTGTCCCGTGTTCCTACATAAAGCACAAGAGAGTTGGCTTTTTTCCGACGCTCCGTCCTTGCCTAGAGCGCATTCCTCTGACTTGTGGTTCTTTCCACACTTCACGCATCGAGGCTGCATTTCGCAGTTCGACGCGGCGTGCCCGAACCTTTGGCAGCGAACACATTGTAAAATGTTTTCGCTCCTCTTTAATTTTTCCCAGTGTACAACCTGGTAGTCTAGGACTTTTATACTCCTTAGACCGTCCAGTTTGCTGTTGGGACTTAGCTGGACCAGGAAGAACGGTAGTTTCCGCTTCTCCCTTTTGGCTCTAGCCGTGACAAATGGCTTGACTCCCACGAATTTGAGCCCTTCGCACTCCTTCTCTTTCAGCAGTGCAAGGAGCTCCTCCGGATCAGTTGACGGTTCTAACCCCCTCAGCAGCATTGTCTGCAGCTTCTCCCCCTTTGAGGTATAGGAGAAGAACTCCGTCGTCGAATCCTTCAATAAACTTTTAATTTTATGGTAGCGCTCCACTGTATTACAGTGGATCGCATGCCTATCTAAGCTAAGTCTTTTAATATAAAAATTATTGCCTATGGCCGACTTACATAGTTCTTTTGTTTCCTGTAGTTCCATCTTAAATGTATTTATAGGTGGAACCCTTTGTTTTGCAATTTGCTGTTTCTGCTGTTGTTGTTGCTGTTGCTGTTGTTTTTGCTGCTGCTGTTGTTGTTTCTGCTGCTGTTTTTGCTGCTGCCGTTGTTGTGGTTGCACTTGTTGTTTTTGCTGGTGGTTTTTAAGTTTTTGTTGGTGTTTGTGTAGCACCTGCGCTATTGTGTTTGTTTGTTGTTGTTGGCTCTGATTTTGAGTTAGCTGCGTTTGTTGCTGGGATTGCTGTTGCTCTTCCCTCTTCCTTCTTAGCATTTGCTTTCCTTTAATGGCTAGTACTCGTTGTTGTAGCATTTTGATGCTACTACTAATTGACTCCATTTCTTCCTCTTCGTCTTCCGATTCGGTTGACGCCAAGGAAGCGAAGCTGTTCCCTTTCTGATGTTGGTGAACATCTGAAGCGAATGGGTTGCTGTCGGTAAATTGTCCGGGCGTTGATTGCGCCCCTTCCCTCACTCCACCAAGCAGAGTGGAAGTTGGTAGGGAGGGGCGTTGTGCTAAGGTGGCAGTTGGCCTTAGCGCCCTCCTTCTCTTTGTCTTCGGTTCTGTTTGGCTTGAACCACTTGACGCCTCGCCTGATTTATCTGCGGATCCCGTTACTGGCATAACAGACCGCTCTTCACCATCCATCGCGTGATGATTTTATCACTCACTATCACTATCAGTTTAGTTTGTTTTTTTTTTTTCAATTGAACAAAAAAAAAAAAAAAAAACAAAAAAAAAAAAGTCTATTCGACCCGGAGTCGAACCTGCTACCTTTCACTTGGTAACCGGGCGCACTACCTCTGGGCTAATTGGAGCCCTATGTCACTTCTGTCAAATTCTTTTATACTGGTATTACTACCCAACCGAAAGCCGAAACACGTCAATACTCTACGGAGCTCAATGAACGACTGACCCGAAATGGAAAACATGTCATCAATAATATGGCAAATAATTGGCGAATTTGATGAGGAGTCTTTGTCTCAATGCATTAGCTCGAAGGCGTTCGTTGCGTTGCTCCTGACTTTCATTAGCACGTGTGATTGCAGCGTGGTTTCTTAAATTTTCATTGTTCGTCAATTGATCTTCTGCCGATCTATTAAACCGACGGTTCTGTGAATACCGAATCAGTTTGAATTGAGTTGTGACGGTGACAAGTAAGAAAAAGTGAAATGTCTGGTAAATATCATCAACTGACTCGGGACGAAAAAGTTCAAATATTGACTTTAGTCGAAGAAGGGCTTGGCTATAGTGAGATTGCGGATAAAATAGGATGCTGTCATAAAACTATCGTACGACTGATGAAGAAAAAAGAAAATTTGGATCCACTGGAAAGGAAAAAAGGCTCGGGACGAAAACGTAAAACAACCCAGAAGACGGACAATGTACGAGTATTACAACGAATTGGCATGAAAGATCGCTTTAAAAGCGTTGTCCGTATAAGTGCAGAGCTGAGTGAATTTCATCAAGTTGATCTAAGCGCCGAAACCATACGCCGACGGCTACGGGAGATAGGTTTATATGGAACATGTATGGAATACTGAAATTTCAAGGGATATTACTTCTAGTAAACTCGATGCCTTCTAGAATAAAAGCGGTTATAACCGCCAAAGGAGGAGCAACTCGGTATTGATAATTTTTTGGTAAAAGTGGCATATCTAAATCTCTTATATACACATACATAAAAAATGTATCGTTTGATTTTGTTAACCAATGACTGTATTAAAATATTTAAAAAAAAAAAGAAAATTAACTGGTTTTTCTTTCTTTGTTAATATCTTTTTTCAAACATTCAATAAACAGATGGAAATTAGATAGAAATACTTATAAACTACTGCGGAGTACTCAACAAAAATTTCATTTCATTATAAAAATTATTATCGTAGTTATTAACAATTTTTCAATCATTTTGATATGGCGCGGTTTTTATGACCGCAAGTGTATATATGTTCTGAAAAATATCAATATTTTGATATATCGATATTTTTTACCCAAGCCAACGTTGCAGCCCTTTCATTGCGCTCCCCGGAATATGCAGGTCGGCCATTTTAAATAACCTAGATACCGACTGCAGCGCAATCTGCCGGGCTGATTTGTGAATCTGAACCATCCAGGGCGCCACCCAAACGCATACAAAAAAATTTATTCAAATCGGTCCAGCCATTTAGGAGGAGTTCAATGACATACACACGTACAGTAGAATTATATATATACGAGTAAAGATGAGTCAAGAGGAACGCCGTAAAAATATAATCGACAAATGGCTTGAAAATACTTCGCGTCCAAACCATTTCATCGCAAAAAATTTAAACATAGCACGCAGTACAATAGATTCTGTTATTAAACGATATTTGGAGACGTTGACAGTCAAGCGAAAACAGAAAAGTGCAGCTAAAAGTGTGGAGCACATGATACAAATTTGGACAGGAAAGTAGTAGGTAGAGTAACTTCGGGTATTGTGGAATATGCGGGTAATGTGGAATAGTGCTTTATTTTCTAAAGTATTGATGGTCTAGCCACTCTGTTCTTGCACTCAGAATGTTATTGATATTCGCAACCGGTTTGGTTGAGTGTGCTTAACTTTTTTTGTTTATGTATTAGGTCTACAAGTAAGTTTCCATCGTTTTTTTTTCCAAAATTTGAAGTTTTATTATGAATACATAGTTACAATTCTTTATTCAAAGTATCGTCCATCGGAAGCTACAACTTTCCCCCATATTTCTGGCAATTTATGAATTCCGGACCAAACAAATTTCTCGTCTTTCGAGCCCAAGAACCTATCGAGCCAATTTTTGATTTCCTCTACTGAGCTGAAGCGTATTCCCGTAAGAGCGTTCTGCATCGAACGAAACAAGTGGTGGTCAGAGGGTGCCAAGTCTGGACTGTAAGGCGGGTGAGGCAGAATTTCCCATCCACTATTTTCCAAATAGTTTTTCACCGAAACCGCAACATGAGGCCGAGCGTTGTCGTGATGAAAAATGACGGACTCATGCCTGGTCTCATATTCTGGCCGTTTTTCTTTTAATTCCCGCTTCAAACGAATTAGTTGGGTTCGATATAATGGTCCTTTGATGGTTTCACCACTCGGAAGCAGTTCGTAGTATACGACACCCTTTTGATCCCACCATATGCCGAGCATGACCTTATTCACGTGAATATTTCGTTTCGGCGTCGATTGGCCGGGTTCGCCGGGCTTTGTATACGATTTTCTGCGTTTAGGATTATCATAATAAATCCATTTCTCATCACCAGTGACAATACGATGCAAAAATGATTTATTTTTATACCGCTGCAGTAACATTTCGGACATGCAAAATCGCCGTTCGACGTCTCTTGGCTTCAATTCGTACGGCACCTAGTTTCCAACCTTTTGAATGAATCCCAGTGCTTTTAGGCGCAGGGAAACGGCTTGTTACGTGACGCCCAGTGATGCAGCAAGTTCTTCTTGAATCTGACACGAATCCTCATCCAGTAAAGCGTCCAATTCCTCGTGTTCAAAACTTTTCGGCTTTCCGGGGCGATCTTTGTCTTCAACTCCAAAATCAGCACTTTTGAACCGTTTGAACCACTCGCGGCACGTCAGTTCACCAATACATTCCGCCCCATAAGTTTCCGAAAGCAAACGATAGGCCTCAGCCGCACTTTTCTTCATATTAAAGAATAAAAGCAGCGCTTCCCGCAAATGACGTTTATTTGGCTGGAAACTTGCCATGATTTTGCTCGATAAAATGTACGACACCGGTAGAACTGCTCAAATATAACGCTGCAAAGTTGCTGACAGATACAAAACCTATAAATAAAACACATGGGGTCTGACATTTCTGCCCGGGATCCACTGGTGGCGCCATCTCTGACAAACGCTGGAAACTTACTTGTAGACCCAATATATTCTTGTTGTTTTTCGGAGGAAAAAATCAAATTTTCTTCAATTGTGCAACTAAAGTTTATTTAAAAAGGTTTTCAATTTAATTGTTTAATTATAAATCGGTGAGTTTTTAGCTATATTTTTTGTCCTAGTTTCCAGCAGTTGCAATTCGGCTAATGTGGAATAGCATGAGGAGGGTATAGTGCAATACTATTCCACATTACCCGCTAATTAATTCGTTTCGGTTTTCTGATTCCAGACCGTTATAAAAGATGCGTAAGAAAGGTGAAATGAGGCGATGGGATGCAGATATGATGCGGAAAGCTGTAGAAGCTGTAAGAAATGGAGAAATGGGCATTCAAATGGCATCAAAAGCATTCAGTGTCCCACATACAATCCTTCACAGGATGGCTCGAAGTGAAGAAGATGTCGATAAGCTAATGGCTATTCCTCTAGGACGCAAGCCCTTTTCAGTAACATCATCGAAAGTGAGTTGGTGCACTATGCTCTTGAGATGGAATCTCGATTTTGGGGTCTGACTAGAAGCGACATTCGCTCCCTTGCATTTCAAGTGGCTAAGAAAAATGGCATTCCGAATCGTTTCTTCGTCTTACAAGAATGTGCTGGAAAAGATTGGTTATACGGTTTTCTTAAGCGGCATAAGGACAAATTAAGAATTCATGCTCCAACTGGAACATCTTTCGACAGAGCCAGAGGCTTTACAAAGGAAAATGTAGAGACCTTTTTCAACCTCCTGGATGGAGAATATGAGAAGCATAACTTTTCCGCAACAGCCATTTGGAACGTTGACGAAAAGGGACTTTCGATCGTTCAGAGCAAACATCCGAAAATCTTAGGAAAAAAGGGAAAAAATCAAATTGGAACAATGACATCTGCTGAACGAGGTTCGTTAATTACCGTGATTACTTGCATGAGCGCAGGCGGATCTTTTGTTCCACCTTTTTTTATTTTTCCTCATAAAAATAAAAATGCACAACTGATGAAATATGTTCCCACTGGATCTGATTCGGCTTGTCATATATCTGGCTGGGTACAGGTGGATATATTCACAAACTGGTTCCACCATTTCTTGAAACACACAAAGTCAACTATAAAAAAACCCATTTTAATAGTTTTGGATGGTTACCACAGCCATACGAGAAACATAGAATTATTGGAACTAGCCCGTGAAAATGGCGTCATAATTATTTCACTTCCCCCGCATTCAACTCACAAGTTGCAGCCGTTAGATAGGAATAAGGAAATTCACACGCGAAAATGGTAGGAAAGTAACCCAGTTTGACGTTACTGAACTATTCGCAAGAGCCTACCTAAAGGTGCAGTCAGGCGAAATTGCAATAAATGGATTTAAATGCACTGGGATTTATCCATTCAATAAAAACAAATTTTCTAATGCTGACTTTATCGCTGGAGAAACTGACGAAAATGAAAAACCGATTCATGGAAACATCGTTATTGGAGAAGACCCCTGTAGCGTCATTGGAGAAGAAAACAACGTTATCCCCTCTCAAGCTTTTGCATTTCACTCATCTCCTTCAGTTGCCGCGAGTACAAGCAACCATTTGACCCCGCGGGATATATCACCTCCACCAGAAATTTACCGGCCGACAACGTGTCGCGGAGGACTCGTATAAAGATAAACTAAAGCAAAGCCTCCAAACAATTAAAGAGCGGAAAGAAAAAGTTGGCAAAAGGTCGTAAGGGCATGAAGGATAAACCTAAACGTGCATTGTTAAACTCTTCTTCTAGTGATTCCGACACCAGCCTGATGATGAAGAAATGTTTACTGATGTTCCGCACAATAAAGAGACCACGTGCATGTTTTGCAATGTCTCATACAGGGACGAAGTCACGCCAAAGAAATGGAGTCACCTGTCTTGCACGTGGTCAAGCAGTTTTTATCTGCGAATCATGCGCAGTGGAGTTGATGCAGTATATATGTAGACATACCTACTCGTATGTATATATTTTGACAATAAATAAAATAAAGAAACATTATATAGTCCGTCTTAATTTGTACTTTATTTGGTCCACGGTTTTGTTTCGGGAAATGTGGAATACTATTCCACATCGCCCTCCAATTTTCAAAATCTCGATTTCCGAGGTGCTCTAACTTTTCACAAAAAATATTTCTCAAAAATAGTGCCAGCTACTTGAAACAAATTTTAAGACTTAGCTAATAGATCAATATACAAAACGCATTAAAGTCGTAGATTTTCTACGTGAACTTTGGTTGCAGCGACGAAAAAATAAATGGGTATTCCACAATAGCCGAAGTTACTCTACCATCGTAAAAAACCGGACTATCTTATCCAGAGATGTTGCTCGGAAATGTAATACCAACCAAACAATGGAACAAAGATCTAAAAAACGTAACGGTCTAAAAACACGAAAAAAACAAAAAAAAATACCAAAAGTTACTGAAAAGCAAAAAAAAGTCATAAAAACACGAGCCCGAAAGCTATACGAGTTGATCGGCAACAAGAAAGCGTGCTTGGTTTTGGATGACTCTCTCTCTTCCAGGTGCGCAGTTTTACAACTCGTTTGAAGCTGAGATTCTTCCGCAATCAACAACATCGATTGGGATGGAAAAATTCGTTTCAAAATATCTCGTTTGGCAGGCCATTTGCCAATGTGGACACAGAAGCTCATCGTTTCTTCCAACAGGAATAATTAACGGAGAAGTGTACATTAACGAGTGCATAAAAAACGGTTGAATCCTTTCTTAAACAAATACGAGGGTTCTACATTATTTTGGCCATATTTAGCTTCAGCTCACTATGCTCATGCGACGTTGAGCTTTCTTGTTGCTAAAAATGTCGACTTTGTCCCAAAAGATATGAATCCACCCAATGTTCCACAGTGCCGTCCCATTGAAAGGTATTGGGCTTTGATCAAAGCTAAATTGAGGAAAAGTGAGCAGTGTGCAAAGGACGTAAAAGTTTCAGTGCTAAATGGAAAAGAGCGTTCAAAAAGATCACGGATGTAACTATCATCAACTTTATGAAGGACATTCGAAAGAAGTTGAGGAAAGAATGGGAACCCAAATAATTTTTTTATTTTTTGTAATTGTCAATGAATTTAATAAAAACAGAGTTTTAAAGCAAATAAAAAACATTTACATGAATTATGAAAATACAATATATTTTTTTTTACTTTGAAGTTTCCAAATTTTATTCGTTTCAGTACTTATAAGTGATCGTCTGTATATTGACCAACTTTGTGTGAACGTGGTTTCTCTTAATATGCTGCTAATTCTCAGCTACATTCCACCTAGAAGTTCACTACCGGTTTACAACAAGCACCTGGAGAACACTGATAGGGTTGCCGTTATATCAAAGTATTCAAATTACAATATTTGTGTTGTTGGTGATTTTAACTGCGGTGATATAGTATGGACTCAATCTATTGACTCTACATTATTGCCAACTTCGTTAAACTCTGACGTAGATATTTTATTAATAGACTCTTTGTTATTTAATAATTTAAAACAAGTCCATAATATTGCTAATTCATTTAGTAGGTTTTTGGATTTAATTTTTGTCTCAGATGACTTAAATGCATATGTTGAACAATGTTGCACTTTATTGTCAAATTCTGTAAATCACCGTACTGTAAATCTTTGTCTAAGTAATTTGAATTGTAATAAATTTTGTAATTTTATTAGTTCAACTAATTCATATAAATTGAATTCTAAAAATCTTTCCCGAATGAATTACTGTTTTTCAAATATTAATTGTTTGGAAGAATTTTCGGGCAAACATTTATCAGAGAAAATTGATACTTTCACGATCGTTTTCAACAGTATTTTTGAAGAATGCGTTCCTATATATCGTTAACAAATAAGTTCCCACCCAGCTTGGTATAATAAAAGACTATTAAATTTAAAGAACGCTAAAAATGCTGCACATAAAAAGTTCAAAGGAACTCAATCAAATGACGACTATACACTTTTCTCACGACTAAGAAAAGAGTTTGTTTTCCTATCTAAATTTCTTTATTGTAACTATGTACATATGTCTTTACGTCGTTCTCCTTTCATCTGTGTCAGTTTCTCTTGTTCCATCTTCTTCTTCGTCGTTGTACTCATTGTCGTCGTCTTCGATCTGTTCCATTTTCAGTTGGTGATGGTGTGGCATTGCCAATAGTTACCATCCCACAGTCGGCCATCCTGCCTTATGTGCCGACCTCGGCTCATCTCTCCTGTCAACTCATCGGTTCTTCGTCTAGTTTGTTTGCGTTTTAATATTCGTCTTAGCTGATTATTGTTACATTCAATGTTCTGTCTTATCTGGTATCTTGTTTATTTTGGTAAAGCAGGTTTGTACGCATCTTATTCTTCGGTGTCTGCAACGGCTTCCCAGTTTGTGACTAGTTGATCACAGCGCGCAACTTCTTCAGCATCTTTTTCATCTTCTTCTTCCGAGGGTGATGAGCGTCATGGCTTCATGTAATCTGCACCTGTAAATGTAGTGCGCGGCCCTTGCTGGTTTCCTTCCTTCCTTACGTCATACCGGTCATGAGGTGACACTTTTGTGATCTTCTAAGGTCCCAGGAACTTAGGATAAAGCTTTATATTGGCGCCAAATTGAGT
Organism: Volucella zonaria; assembly: GCA_963966105.1. Taxonomy (NCBI): domain Eukaryota; kingdom Metazoa; phylum Arthropoda; class Insecta; order Diptera; family Syrphidae; genus Volucella; species Volucella zonaria. Next base: position 46,360,734 of record OZ014534.1, read on the forward strand.
TCGTTTCATGGCCACCAAATCCCCTACATCATACTTCTTCGGCGGTTTTCGTCGCTTGTCGTATGTAGATCTGTTCTCGTCCTGTACTTTCTTGATGCTTTTTCTCGCCTCCTCTCTCGCATCTTCTCGCTCTAATGTGAAAGCATTGAGCAACTCCTTCTTAACTGCTTCCGTTAGCTACAAATCGTTGTTCATCCGCATCCTTGTGCCCACTAGGAGCTGAAATGGAGTCCTGTCGATGCTTCGGTGGCATGTTGAGTTTAAACACGGCCAAAAACGTTGCACACAAAGCACTTTGGTCGTTGGTCCTTGCAATCTCTACTTTTGTGGTTCATTTTTCCGCAGTTGAAGCATCGTGGTCCTGTTTTTGTTTGCACTTCGTTGTTACACCCAACCTGTTTTCTCTGGGAAGACTTTCCCTGAACCGCCTGTAGTCGTTCAACTTTTCGTTGAACTCCTTTATGGTGTTCCCTCCATAGAGAAGTAACTTATTCCTAGGCTCGTCCTCTATTCCGTCGATGACGTATTGGATCACTGTCTTGTCGTCGAGTTGGCCCCTTGCCACCAGTTCGGCGCGGATCCCGGTTGAGCGCCCAATTTGTAGGGATCCCGGAGAGGCAGGACAATAAAAAAAAACAATTTTAGTCATTCTAAGTTCATGTAGGTTAAAAGATTTAAAATAATAAAAAGTTCACAACTCGCGCCCGTCTTTACGTCGTTCTCCTTTCATCTGTGTCAGTTTCTCTTGTTCCGTCTTCTTCCTCGTCGTTGTACTCATTGTCGTCGTCTTCGATCTGTTCCATTTTCAGTTGGTGATGGTGTGGCATTGCCAATAGTTACCATCCCACACATATGTTTTATTCATTCTATTGAAAGTGATTTAAAAAATAGTCCTACTGCTTTTTGGCAATTTGTTAATGCAAAAAGAAAACGATCAGGATTTCCAACAGCAATGTGTATGGATGATAAACAGTCAAGTGATCCTAGGACCATTGCATTGTTTGCGGAATATTTTCAAAGCATTTACAATTCTGCTTGCTCCACCTCTATTGAATCAAGCTACATCAAATCACTCCCATCTATTTGGGATCTATATCTGGGAATAGAAACCTCATTTCAAATTATAGGCCAATTTCTAAGCTACCAGTTATTCCCAAAATATTGGATAGCCTTGTGGAGGATAAAATAAATTTTACAATTAAACAATATGTAAGCAAATATCAACATGGTTTTTGGAAGGGTAGGTCCAAACATTGGTAGGGGTAGGGTAGGTAGCAAACATTGGAAAGCCATGAGGAGGTTCATGCGATCTACACTGACTTTGCGAAAACCTTCAGCAGGGTTAATTTAGCAATAATTCTTAGAAAGCTGAATGCCTACGGGTTTTATGGTTCATTGCTACAATGGTTAAGCACTTATTTGTATGGCAGGAAACAATATGTTGCTATTGGTGACCATTTTTTTGATGAGATTCTTGTGGCTTCTGGTGTTCCAGAAGGAATTCACCTTCGTCCTTCCTTATTTATACTTTTTATTAATGATCCTCCGATTTTATTGAAATATTGGTCTTGCCTTATTAATGCGGAAGATATTAAACTATTTGCCAAAATATAGACTATGAATGACTGCATTTTTGTGTGATCTGGAACTCTTGCATTGCCTCAAATTTATACGTAGAATTGAAAATATCCAAAAGAAATTTTTAAAGTTTGCATTACGTTACTTTTTTCTAGAAATGGCACTGATGTTCACCATACCTATGGTACTAAATGCCTTTTACTTGGTATGCAAACGCTTGAGCCAAGCAGAAAGATGTATAGCATTATGTTGGTTCGTGACATTTTATGTGGGACAATTGACAGCGAAAATTTGTTAAATCTTATGAACTTATATGCTTCTTGTAGATCTTTAAGACCAAGACCGTTCCTCATGGAGAGTCGGCATTACGCATTTTATGGTAAAAATGAACCTATTACTCTTAGTATCAAATTTTTTAATGAATATTGTTTAAATTTAGATATTTGTTTGCCAAGAAGTCCCTTTAAAAATACTTGATTTTACTATCTTAATCAATGAATTTATATTTATACTTTGTTTTATTTAAATTTAAGTTACATATAAACTTCGAAATCTGTACACTTAATATCGTAGATTGAATGAATAAATAAATAAACAAATAGATATGTGTGGAAGAGTGGGGGAAAATTGACTCAAAAGAACTGATCGCTGCAAATATGCTCGCGGTGGTCACATGAACGAGATCGAATGCCATACTTAAATCTAACATATTTACTACACCTGGAATAAATTTCAGTCCGATATCTCAATTATTGTGTGTTTTATTTAAATATAAAATTTGTATGTCCTTATTTAAAAACCCGATATAAAGATATCGCACTCACTTTAACGTCATATACGACGGATTATCGAGAAACAGTTTTCAAAAAATCACACAAAGTTAAGGTCATCTATGCCATTTTCGGTAAATTCGGCAACAAAAAAGTTATGACCACAGATCCAAGAATGACGGTGAACTACGATTAGTGCAGTTTATAAGCAAAACAGGCCCAAAATCTGCAGCAAGATCCATTGAGTTTGGTATGGTAGCAATTAAACAAACAAGCAAATCCACAATACTGAAATTATCTAACGTTTATAAGCAGCATCCTAAGTCTTCGAAACTATGCTATGCCAGACGAAGCACAGTTTTCGTAACTCAAGTGCCAACAGAAACCGCTCAAATTAGTCAAGAAACACCAGGCAAACTACCGACAGACTCCGGGTTGATATGCGTATAGTGCACATCAATTCAGAAAGCAGTTTATGAGAACATTTATAATTACGGAAATGGCTCTTGCTGTATATCTGATAATTGATTGAAGAGTATGCCACATTTAAGGCTTAAATTCCTGCGGTTACAGCGATAGGTATACACGAACTGCAAATCCACTGCAGCGTGAACTAAGAATTGCAGAATAACCAGAAAACAGAAAGCGATGTGAAGGACTTTCTACAGCATTATTGAATAACCGATGCTCAAAGCTCCCAAAAAATACTCAGTGAGCAGAGAAGTTGGCAGCCTGCTGATCCCGGATGAATGTTTACTCAACTAATAGGCTGTCCACTTAGGAATAATTCTAAGCCACATGATGAGTTCTGACAGCGATGAGTTCTCTTACCTTAGCTAGCACACAAAACAGCTGAATTATTTACATGTATTCCGAATAAGACGACACCTAGAATCAGGATTTCGAGGCAGTTTCTCTTTTATTGGTGTTGATACAAATATCTAACCAGCACGCCGTACATCGATAGATGTGGCCTATGATGTTTACCAAGAAAAACCCATTTGCTACAACTTGCTCCATCGAAAAGAGATTAAGAACCTATAAACGTCGCCAAATGAAGGCGGTAGTGGAAATGGATAGGCCACCTTCTGCTTGGCGTATAAGCCTTCTTCAGGATGGAGATTGAGGTGTCCCTAAGAAGCCTGTCTCAGGACGAAAAGTCCATGATGTTGACATTGAGATGACTTCGCTTAACCGTAATCCTGCATATCACATCTGAAAATGGTTTTCCATCTAAAATCAAACGAAACTGATTGAAACTTGCAAGACCCCATCAGAACCAGCAAAGAAGGCTCTGTAAAAGACTTTAATCTTCCAAATCCTGATGTTTCTCGCGTCAATATGATCGCCATTGACAGTAGAAAAAGGCATCCCCACACGGATTCTTTCATCACTTTCCGACTATTGAATCTCCTTCAATTCACTCAGTTAAGTTATCAAGTGCAAAGCTCTTAAAATACTTCAAACCCAAAACAGTTGGCCTCCACAAACGAAAACATCGAACAAATTGAGCCGGCAAGTTAGAATAAAAAAAAAAAAAAAAATCCAGAAAACCAACCCCATACCCCAAAACCATTCAACACACCCTCATAGCCGCAAGTCCTTAAGTCATAAACTTATAACATTAAAGAGGATAACTGTTGATGATTCCCTTCAAGCACCGCTTTTTATTTTGGTTTTTTTTTTCGTTTATTTTTTTTTTTTGATTCGTTCTATTCCCAGAGTTACGAGTATGGGCTCCCGAAAAAAACCTAACTTCCTATCCATGCCATACCCTTCCTCAGGGTCGGGATTTCAAAAAGGCAATAATCGAACTGACAATAGAAGCAGAACGCAAGTTAAATTCAACCCAGTAACAGACCACCCCCATCCTGCCACCCAATAACAGCTGAACGGCCAAAGAGGGTGGTAAAACATAATAACACTTGTTTGGCTGAGCTTTCCGTCTTGGAAGAAACAAACCAAAACAACAAGAAGAAGAAGGAAAAACAGAAAAAAAAAAATAGAAATTCCAAAGACTAGGGGGTTGGAAAAAAATTGATATCTATATAATCCATTTACGCTACTGATCGAATTTCGGGACCGTTTATATGGAACTGGCCTCGGTTACTTGTATGGATGATACACAACACAACACAGCTCTCTCGGACAAACATATAGCATTCGCCGTGGTTATTGCAAAATATCACCACGGCCAGGGCCAAAGCTATCGCACCCGCATACTCATGCTATCGCACAATTCACAGCCCTTAGCCGAAGAGACTCTATCGCCATCATCATCATCAGCGCTTAGCCAAGAAGATGGAACTCAATTTTCCAAGTCATGAGCGGAGGAGTGCGGAACAAAGTACTCGTATCTGTATCCAAGTGTATGTGTGTGTGTCTTTGAAAAGAAGAATAATGAATTCATGTGTGCGGTTCACACATAAACGCATGTGTGTGTCCCGCTGTAATGGCAGTAAACTATTACGTGCCAGGCAAAAATGCGGGCAAAGACGCTCAGGCGATGTCGCTCCGAAATGAAAGCCATTTCGTAAAGGGGGGTGGCAGCGGCACCATACGAGGCGGGGGTGAATCTCTCACACACCGAGATAACGCTATCAGCAACCTTAATGGATTTCTATATTTTCGATTTCGGTTTGATTGCTCTTCGGGATTAGATTTCGTTTTCACTTAGAGCAGGATGCTCTTGGATGCTGTTGTATACTACAGATGTTGGTGCTGCCAATGATGGCGGTTCTGATGATGCCAGTGATGGTGGTGATGATGATGATGGTTATGGTGGGTATCATTACCCATCCCCACGCAATGGGATACCCTACTGTGTGTCTCCCTGTTACTGTATATTTGGTGCTGTTAATTCCAACAGCAGGACAGCTGGTGCGTTGTTTCGGATAATGTCTCATAAACTATCACTTTAAGTCACATGGAGATGAGCAGAATACTGAATGCGATGTTGTTTTCAAATAACCCAAGCAACAAATGCATTGCATCACTAATCCAAGAGATATTGGTAGCTGCAGATGCTACTGGACCTACTTTGATGGAGTGAGTTCTCCGCTTCTCATAGTGTGACACTCTTATGCAATGGAATGACGCACTAAGGTCTTAACAAGTCTATAAGTTCGTTTGGCTATTCCATTCTATTCTATTTATTCAATTCGGCAAACGCTTTCAAGGTGTCACAACATTATCAGGCAAATACCAAAAAGTTTGGCTCTACAAAATTGCTTTTGGTTTTTCAATAGAATCCCGTACACAATTTGGTTAACAATTTGCTCGAAAGTTATCCTTACAACCAGCAATATACAATATGTATGTCCTAGAACTATACTTGTGCCAGATACTTTTGCTGGACCTCCCATTGTGGTGAGTATATTCTCCTAAATTGACATATTGTGGCTAAGAAGTGTCAGAAATCCAAAGGTAGAAGATATGAATGCCAGAGAAAGGTGAAAGAAAATGTATCTCCATGCAGTGGTTTAGGAATATGGACATAATTGGAAACAATTCACAATTGTCATTGAATTTTATATTTCAACCGATTCTTGCCCCATCTTCATATGGGACTGCTCAATAGCAAGTTGGAATGGACAGTATTGCAATAGCCTCATGAAGGCCATCAGTTTCCAAGCAATGGTCGTGAGGTAACTTTTCAAAAACTACGGCTTCCATTTAATTTTGTTTCCAATGTCGTTTACTCGTATGTGCGGTTGAAGGACAATTATCAGTACTTTTCTGATATTATATCTGAGACAGTCCTGCTGTTACCCCTTATGGACGTTTATTACAGTTTGAGATATGGCTTTTACTGAAAGATAAGCTTCTCCAGGCCCCTACTAACATTGACCAAGAAGATTCGTTAACGGGTACTCCGAGACGCTTGAATACGGAGAGTAATACAGAAGAAAAGGATACACCCGTAAAGAGCTGGTCTTATCTAGCTAAGAACTGCGTCAAGATATGGTTTCCTTTCTCGAGTCTTAATTTTATCCATGCATTGATAGGCTTGTACGCTGGTTTCTTATGTCTTCGCCGTCCACCTTTTTGTAATTTCTTATTCAAAGTAATTCAGATCTTTTACATGAGATGGGTTGGTCCAATGCCTTTTACCTAAGAGGTTCCAGAAAGGGCTTGGCATTCAAAAATAAAAAGACAATGCCACCAAAGACAGTTTTTAAGAACGAGCGGTCGAGAGAGGTACGACTTAAGCAACAAGTTTTGTTTAAACGATCAGAACGGGAATTTCGTACTAAATTCACAGCTGAGCATATAGAGAAACTTCTTCTGCCGATGGTTAAAGCAATGGGAAGATACAAGTGCCACTGCCGGTAGAAGAGAATATTCAACTAGAGCGATGAAGTTGAAGGCAACCAACCGACAAAAGTGCATCAAAAATAGGAATACCTAAACTTAACCATTGAAAACCTGCCTGGAAGGATTACCTGCCGAGCTATTAAAGGCAGTAGAGGAATACTTGATAGAAAACATACAGCAGCCAACTTTCAATATTTGGTCAGAGGTAATTATACTCGTACTTATCTCGCCAACAATATATGCGTCTGTCTCCTTAACATCCCGTCTAAGATCTTGTTTGGGATATTGTGGAAGCACCTGAAATCATTCGTCGACGATCAGATTAGTCCCTACCCATACGGATTTTAGGCCCTATTAGTTTACAATTAGCCAGATGTTCACACTACCCCAAATCCTAGAGAAGCCCTAACAATTTCAGTACCACCTTTACGACCTCTTTACCGATTTGAAGGCCATATTGTCAACGTCTGCATAGACGAGCTGCTCCTACCAATACACCTAATTACGTTGCTGTAAAAGACGAAGGAGAGCACACGTTGCTCCATAAAGTAAATATTTATCTCTTACAGAAACATGGACTTTATAGAAGATGTACTTATAAATTTGTGGTCGTTTTAAAATCGTTGTGGTTCCATTGGCTTCGGCAGGCTTTGCCAACTCTTAGATCTAAGCAGAAAAATTCAAATCTGTCGCCGAATATGAAACGGATGGATATTAACGCTTACAGAAGAAGAATCTTAGGATGCGTAACTCATGGCAGTTGGTCAAAAATTGCCCTAACAGGGGAGGTTAAGACCATCTAAGTGAATAAGTAAATACGAAGACGTATTGTAGTTGCATAGAAATATTAACTGCGAATAAAATAAAATTGGATTGTCTGTCGTTATTTCTGTGACCTCTCGTGAGGCATACGACGACAACAATGCCTGCTCGTGATCATGTTCAATTTTATGCGTGTCATTGATGTCTTCTTAAGTATTCTGCGGCGCACGCGATCCGAAGAGACCCGACGCGTTGTGCTGAGTTAAGTCCGAGTAAATCTGAGACCGGGCATCGACAGCGCATCGTATAGCAATATAGATTTAGCGACCGACTCAAGTAACCTCCTTTTGACCTCTTCGAGTCGTAAAAATTGGCCATCAGCCTAGGCAGTGCGGATGCTACCTTCATGATTATATCAAGCACATATTTGCAACTCTACAATGGGTCCAGGGCTCTTTCCGATTTGGGTTTAAACCACAGCCACCATGACGCTCCCACAAGTGGGCCTACCTAAAAAAATCTAGCTTGAACAGAGATCCGGGGGTCTGCTGACTATCGGTGGTCCTACCACCAACAAGACCTATGAGCGGGCCGCTTGTATCTGGTCAAATCATAACAACCTTCGGTGGCGTCATCTAAAAACCGTTACGATAAAACCAATACTTTGGTCTGTCCCCCGCTTTTTATTAGACAACGTCATTGATGGGCGAAGCCTTGATAATTGGGCGGGGGCCCTACCTAAAGGTAAGTCGTGAGTCGACTCATATTCTGAAAAAGGGAAGTACAGGTCTTGCACGGACTACTGCATCCGCCACATCCATGCGGAGGTCCCCATTAACCATCATTGCCAGGTGAGGACAACCATTGCCGGTTTTTGGGCCGCCAGCTCAAACCCGAGACCCCGTAGCCAATTCGCCAGTTTAGCGCTCCCCCCACGGGAACTCGCCGTCACGAACAGTGCGACATCATTCGAAAAGCCGAACAGCCTGGCCGGCCGAAGGCATTTCTAGACGCAGGAACCCATCGTACATGGGATTCCAAAAATTGGGGCTAGTGCCGAGCCCCTTAGGCCACTCCCAACCTCAACCGCTTATCTCTTCGCCCCTCCGTCATGTCGTATCCGAGTACTCGATCATGGAGATAGCTACCTAGTAGTCCGGTACACTCTCGAGGTCTCTCGCATGTCGGTTAATCTTACCGAGTTAGATTCATTCTTGACATCGAGCGTGAGCAAAATTGTGGGATACTTGCCAAGCCTGCTACATGTTTCCTAGAACCTCGGAAACCGCCCTACATGTAGAGCGGCCATCGCGGAACCCCTTACCAAAGAGATGGCAGCACTCTCTTATCCTCGCTCGTAGCATCTTCTCTAAGATTTTCCTGGCGTTATCTAGCATATACAGGGGGGCTTTAGGTGACAACTGTTAATGTTATCCACCTCTTATTCAAAGGACCCGGTATTACAGTGATTTTTCCTGCTCGGTCACTGCATGGTTTACATCTTGGATATCAATGTGAGTTTCCAGATGTTTTGCTAAAATGGATATAATGGAATAGTTTTCCCAGTTGGTGAAGGTGACTCAATAGCATTCCATCATCTTGCTGCGCTCCAGTCTCAAGAAACGCCTCATTTATCTCTCAAATTGAAGCGATTTCGCGTTCTGTGGACGATTTTCCGCGAGTCGAAGAGAGTCCTCACATTACAGAATCCATTGGTAACCCATATACCAAGGCCAATATTTTTCACCAACGCATCACTCTGTATCCGAGATATCGGTTTCCGTTTAGTAGTTTGATGGCACTTATTCTGTTTCCTGGGCAAATGCGAAGAAGTTCAAGAGTTTGATGATGTTTTTGAATTTGAGTGATCCAATTATTTTTAGCATTTCTTCTTCAAATCTCGACTGGAACTTGAGTTTCTATTGCTTTTTGGACCAGATTTCCTGACGACTTGCATGGCACATGACCAATTTGCTTAGCCTGGAGCTTTGTCCACTATCGGCTCCTTTGAGTACAGGCTTCCACGAATGTGCGTGCTTTTTATTAGATCACGTTCTGTTACACCCACTGACATTCGTAACACTTGCACTTCTGTCGCCGTTATTTTTCCTTTATATTTTTCGTACATGTTAAAGCTGGACGCAATGACTGTCACATAGAAGAAACCTTAAAGTTAAAGCCACATTTTTCTGTCACAAGTCCAAGTATTTAAATTGTTCACACATTGGCATTTTGACTCTCTTTAAATTTATGCCATGAGTTGGATTTACGAGTTTGAAAAAACCGCACAAATATTCGGTTTTGTGACCCGTTTTGTAGTAACTTTTTTTTCAATTAATTAGAGTTGCCTGAAGGATGATAGCCCTTCATTGCTTATACTCGTAATATCGATATTTTGGGAAAAAATAAGACTGCTCCTCTTTCAATGCGAATGTGCCGTTTCAACTAAAAATCTTACCCGACGCTAAAATGCAACAGACCTTGTACGATGCCATGGTGTACTCCAACTTTAGATTTGAATTCTTCGGTTATCCCCGCTGTGCTTTTAACGTTCGTTTGAATGTCATTGTACAATATATATCGCGTATAATTCCTATATACGAGTACGGCTCCGGTACTTTTCGTAATCTTAAGGCCGTCCTATAAAATCTCTGGCAACTCAATCGAATGCTTTTTCAAAAAGTGTTCCATCACTGGATAAATTAGGTCATATGTCGACCTGCTTACCTCAAAGTCGCATCGAGTGGCATGATGTTTAATAATATTTTGTTGTCGACTGTCTAGAACTTTCTTGTGCATTATCATTGTATACGGCATTAGTTGCACCGATCGGCAGTTGCTGCAATTTCTCGTGTTGTTTTTGCCTTTATATAGTAAAATAAAGAAGCTCACCCTCTTATTGCCATCCAGTTGCGTGCTGGATTTCCTATTGTCCTTCACACTTCGGAGGGTATTTGATCGAATGCGACTGCATGCACTTGGTTCACTGCTCTAATTCCTTCGCTATTTTCGGCTACTGTAAAATCTAAATCAATATCTTACGACGATTGCATTTTTTGCGAGTTTTTCCTCGTTAAACCGTAAACTTAAAAACATTAGCTCGTTTGTCCGTGCTTCAAAATTACATTTTCTCTACGACCATACAATGACTCTACTGCTACCGCACGTGCTCTATCTACAACTTTTTTTCGCCTCTTTTTTCAATGACCGTTGTTTAACTCAAGATATTACTCGTATCTCTCGGTTTCGCTTGTTCGTTTGCACTTACCCCGCGCTTACAGGCTTGCTATTCTTCCTTACCATTTGGAAACACCGACCTAAAATTTTGCACTTTGGGCGCTTATTTATTCCTGTTGGTTCATGACATTTTGGAGCTATTCTCACAGATATAGAGCCCAGAGCTGACCTTTTTCTTTAACTGAGTTTCCGACTGATTTGGTTAGTTTTCTCCGGTTTCTTCTTAAAAATACTATGGGCAAAAGTCGGTGCTAACTTTATAGTGGTTGCCAAGATCATTTTATAATCTTTCACTCGCTGTTTTGCGTTAATTCAGACTAGATGGTAATTTATCTGAGTTTGGTACCAACCGCTGCAGTATGTAATTAAGCGCAGATAGTGCGATTTTAGTGTATCTCCTCTTGCTGAGTTTCTCTTTTCGAACCATTTCCACTACGGCAGTCTTCGTATTCGTGGTTCGACCTCATCAAAATCGCGCCAGAATAGAAATATTCTTTTTCTAACAAGTTTCGTGTCCAACAATTTGGATTATTATTACCATTTATGAGGGTAGTCCCAAAAGCACCCGAGCTAACAAAGAAAAAATATGTTTGTTACTCTACGTAGTCTCGTTTTAGTTCAATACACTTTTCCCAGCGATGGTCAATAGCTTTGATACCCTGTTTATAGTGAGAACCGTCGAGTTCCTTAAAATAGCCATCAACCGCAGACTCCACCTCTTTACTGTCAGCAAATCTTTTCACACCGATCCATTTTTTTCAAATTCGGAAATAGAAAATAATTCGAGGGGGCTAAATATGACGAATAGAGTGCATGAGTAAACAATTCGAACTTTATCTCATTGATTTAGGGCATCGCGATAACGGATGTGTGAGCTGCGGCATTGTCTTGATGAAACAAAACTTTTTTCTTCGCCAAATGCGGATGTTTTTTCTTGATTTCATCTTTCAAACGCTGCAATACGTTCGTTGATTGTTTTTTCTTTCTGAAGATAATCAATGAAAATTATCCCACATGGATCCCAAAAAACTGACGCCATGATCATGCCTGCAGATGGAACTGTCTTCGCCTTCTTTGGAGCCGATTCTCCCCTTTGAGTCCATTGTTTTGACTGTTCCTTCATCTCGGGTGTGAAGTGATGGACCCACGTTCATCCATAGTTTTGAATCGATGCAAAAACTTGGCTTTATTGCTGTGAAACTACGCCAAACGCTCGATTGAAACGTCCTCACGACGCTGTCTTTGTTCCATTGTGAGTAATCGCGGCACCCATCTTGAGCACAGCTTTCTCATGTCCAAATGAGATGTTTTTGAAATGCCTATCTTATCTGCTAGTAACACACTTTCAATCGACGATCATCCAGTACCATTTTGTGGATTTTGTTCAACATTTTTGGTGAACTCACCTTATTTGGTCGACCACTGCGATGTTCGTCTTGACAACTCGTATGGTCTAGCTTGAACTCTGCCACCCAATATTTTATTATTGTAAACAAAGGAACAGACTCCCCCAGAGCAGAACCCAGTTTCGTTTTGATGTTGGTTGAATAGAGGCCCTTCAAATGAATGTATTGTACCACATAACGATGACCAATTTTTTCTAAAATTCATTGAGAGCGTTCACTATTAATGGCTGGCGATGGAACGAGACCATTACCTCAAAGGATCCAAGCCTTATTGAACTGGAAGTTGCCGAAGACCTTCATCGAACTTCGCAACTTTCGTGGAACTATAAACTTTTACCGACCTTTCATTTCTAACGCGGCAGAACCACAGGTGCCATTACATGCAATAATATCAGGTTCAAGAAAAAATGACAAGCGAATGTTAACCTGGAGAGAGGAAACGTAACGTGTTTTTGAACAGTGCAAAAACCAGCTTGTACATGCGCACCCCATTGAACGTTCAAAATTGAGACTTGTCACGGATGCTTCAATGTTCTACAGCCGCTCAGTTTTTTCCCCAAGAAATTCTCCGACACGTAAAGACGCTATTGTACATATGACCGTGAAGCAGCACTTATTCAAGATCCAGGAGTCGCGCGGTTAAAAAAATTACGCGTCGACGGCACCGAAACATCAATTTTTTGCGATATTTCCACCGAAGAAATCCGACCATACATACCAAAATTACTCAGGAAACGAGTTTTCGACAACGTACTGCACATACCAGCGGCAGAGCGACAAAAAGCGATTGCAAAAAAGTTTGCATGGCCATGCATGAACAAGGATATCACCAGGTGGGCCAAGACATGTCTTTCTTGCCAACGTTCTAAGATCCACAGGCATATTCGAAGGGCATCAGAGTACCAGACGAAATATTTTACCACGTACACCTTGATATAGTAGGCCCAATATTTGAATAGCAGGGATTTCGGTACTGCCTAACTATGATAGATCGTTTTACACAACATGGGTCGCACGGTTTGGAGCTCCAGCCATCATAACGACTAACAGAGGCTCACAGTTCAACTCACAACTATTCGACGCATTAACAGCGATGATTGGAAGCCGAACATGTCGAATGACTGCATACCACCCACAATCAAACGGTTCAATTGAGCGTTGGTACCGTACTTTTAAAACATCTATCAAATGCTATGAAACATCAGACTGGACAAAAGTGTTACCCACTATCATGCTCCTCAACAGCATCAAAGAAAACATTGACACTTCGGCAGCTGAACTAACATATGAAACGACGTTGAGAATAGGAGGAGAATATTTTATCGGTGACGAACCATCCCAAGATCCACGATATTTCCTCGAACACCTCAGACAATCCAACCGTAAAGTTCGATCGCAACCTACAGCTCATCACTACAAAGCTCGAGTTTTTACTCACAAAGTCACTCTTTTCAAGCTCTCATGTGTTCGTAAGAGTCGACAGCGTTAGGAGACCAATGGACCACCCGTATGAGGGACCATACTCAGTTCTAGAAAGGAAGAACACACATTTTAAAATTAACTTCAAAGGAATTCCGACCGAAATATCAATCTACAGACTCAAGCCCGCTTTTATCGAAGTTTCACCGAGCGAAATTTGTTTGAGTGACAAACCAACAAACCATCAAGGAAGTCCACATACAGTCACAACAGGAACAACAGATTTTATACCATCATCGGGCCAACAGATCGTGAAATCTTCATTAAAACATACAGCACACCATCCGAAAAACGAAAACATTTACATATGGAAAGCCGTAACAAGTCAGCTGTCACTGGATGGGGAGTAGATGTGGCAGACCAGCACTAGCGCCCCTAGGAACGAGTAAGGAAAATGGAGAACGAACAAAAACCAAACACTTCCTTATTCCTTGTTCAGTTTGCCAGTGACATCATCAGTAGCGGGGTTCGAAAAAGAAAGTAACAAAAAAATTTGTTGAAGTTTGAATTTTCATAAAATAAATTTGTAGAAGCGCATTTTTTTTGGATTTCTTGTTATTTTATTGTGAGGAAATGCCCACACTTTTTAAACAACAACCGCCATCTATATGTCAGGTCAGATACTTCTGGGAATACTCTTGTACTTACTTACTTAGTTACTTAGGTGGCGCTACAGTTCGGGGTGAACCTGGGCCTCAACTATTCAACTTCTCCAGTTTGTCGGGTCCTTAGCTAACTGCCTCCAGTTGCACACTCCAAGTCAGTGGAGGTCCCTTTCCATGATACTTGTACGCGCCACATAAGTTGAAGTCTTCCTCTACTGCGGTGTCTCTCCGGGTTTGATTCGAAGACTCTGCATAGTGTGACCCATAGAGTACGAACTCCAACACAAACCCTGCCGATAAAATTGGTAATATGTGTCTCCCAGCTAGGTGTAGAATTAAAAGTCATACCAGGGCTTTTAGGTTGGATATAATTAATTTCACAGATGGAGTGGGAAAAGTGAAACAGCTTTTGAGTTTACAGAGAATATCATGGCCTTTGAAAAATCAAGCGGAGTTAGGAATGTCGGAGGATTCCTTTACAAGGCCTTACGGATGTCTTCTACTGACAATAGAAGCGCTGTACTGCAATTCCTATTGTGTCGGAAACCAGATTAATGCCTGCATAGAAGATCCTTGCTATTGAGATACTTGAGGATTTGTTTTTTCTAATTTTTCAAAGGCCTTTGACAGATATGGCAGGATTGCAATGCAGGTATTCAGTTGCATTCCTCGATCCCTTTTTGGGAATTGGAATTCGAAGGAAACTTCGAAGTTGTAAGCAAGATATGAGCTACATTTCGCATTTCACAAATCTTGGATTAAGACCGTCAAGGCCAGTAAAAGGTCTGAGAGAAGGTCTTCCATAACATCTACTGCCCTTACTCTGTTAAAAAAAAAGGCACTTCCGACGTTGATTGATGGAAGAAACTGCAGTGATCCATGCGCCAGATGGGATGCCATAGGAATATATTCTTGTTGAACTCATCTCAGTTGACATCAGTGGGGATAATGTATGCAAATAAATACCAAGATCGTGAGGCTTATTCAATTTATTTATTTTGGCCCTTCTGACTTTTGAGACAACTTTGTTGCGCAAGAGACGATATTTTTTTAAGACATCATCAAGCTTAAACCTTTTCCACATTCAATAGGCAGTATCTCGCTTTTACATAAGTTTCAGGGTATGAGGAGCTAGCCATTGTGGGGTCTGTACAGAGTGAGTTATTTCTTTCAGAGGAATGTTATTCTCATGTAGGCACAATACTTGTTGTTGAAGGAAAATAGCTACAGAAAGCATGAAATAAATGAGATACCAGGTTCCTTTGGGTCCTCCAAAAACAAAATCTTTACCGCAAGTAGGATAAGGGATTTCACTGAGAGAAAGCCGACTCATACTTATCCATGAAGTTACAACTAAGTTCGCCTCCACAGACAACCACATTCAATGAGAAACACGGAATATCTCGAGAATGTCTAAAATTGTTGTACAGAGCTTATTATGTTTGTTTGACCTGTAGATGGCCCCAAATATGAGCTTTCCGGTTTTACACGATATTTCAACAAAAGTTAAATCTATGGGCCATCCGGGAGGTGATTCTCGTACGACTTTGCCTTTCGGGGATTCCCTTAGGCATATACATTATACATAGTTGCACCGCCACCTGTACGGCCGAATAGATCAGCTCGAAAATGGGTTGGTGTATGCGCTAGAGTCTAGGTAAAGTCACTTCCAGCAGCTTTGACTACTTAAACCGTCAGGTCCACCAGCTTTATTGGATTGAGCTTCGACATTGCTTTATGTACTTTGTTAGGGCGGCGCGGTGATTGATCGGGAAACTGTTGAATATCCTATAACTTGAAATGGTTCAGCAGCGTAACAATCAAGTTCGTAGCGATGTGCCACCAAAGAATGTTTTTACGAGCTCCTCGACAAGACATATGAATAGAATGTCGGTCTCTCAATCATCAAACGCCAAATCAGATTGATCATTTCCGATAGACTTAAGGCATGCCTCCAGTATTCTGAACGTTCGAAGATTCCGGGCAGCTAACATTGAATCGAATCACCATCTTGTAGCAACCATCGTGCGAATGCAGATTTCCACAACAAAGAAGAACTATTGTGAGAAAATATAACGCAGAAACGCTGCAATCGTAAGAGACCACCAGAATCTTCGCCAAACGCGTATCCAGAAAAAATCCCAACAACTCCTATGCCGCCAGCATCCAGCACCGAAGACCTGTGGCAATGCAGCCAATATGCCATCAGAGATGCCGCAACTGATGTGCTGGGTTTTACCTGACTACCACTCAGAAGTCCCTGATTTGATGAAGAATGCAGGCAAGCACAAGCAACTAAATAAGAAACCTACAAAGGGGCGCTGCAACGAAGGACAAGAGCCGCCGAACTCTAAAAGCAGAAGAGACGGGAATAACATCGGATTGTCCATAAGAAGAAAAAAGAGCACAAGAAGCACGCAGTCGAAGACATTGAGACGTTGTACTGCAGGAATAACGCACGGAAGTTTTACCAATAAGTAACAAAAACGTTCCAAAGTAAGAAGACCCGAAAAGAAGCGTTTAGAGGTGAATAGAAACCTTCTAGTGGACTCACAGTCAGTGCTGAGAATACGGAAGAACTTTTTCTGCACACTACAGACCAGATCTCGCCGTCAGGCAGAATAGACCATTCAACTTAGACGATGATAGCCACAGCTTCCCTCCATCTGAACAGAACCAAATAAGGATGTAAATATCTATGCTACCATCCAACAAACCACCTGGACCTGCCGGCTTACGGGCCGAGATATCCAAGGCTGCTAGAAATGGCTTTTGTGGAAGGCATACACGAACTCATTTCTCAGATCTGATCAGAAGAGTGTATGTTTGATGAATGGAATCTCAGCACCGTATGCATAACCCACAAAAAAGCAGAACCCCTAAACTGCGCCAACTATATAGGTATAAATCTCCTCAACATCGGATACAATATCTTATCTGCCATATTGTATGAACGTCAAAAACCTTTCGCCAACAACCTGATTGGTTCCCATCAGTTCGTTTCAGACCAGGAAAGTCCACAATCGACCAAATCGTCACACTCCGGCAGTTTCTGGAAAAGAACTCAGGAAATCCAAATACCCACCATCTTTTTATCGATTTTAAGACAGCATTTAAAGAGACGAGCTATATAGAGCATCGCTGCCAAACTCGTTCATCTCTGCAGAATGACCATTAAGAACGTCCGCTGCTCCGTCGAGGTCGGTAACGACTTAAGAGAGACCTTTGATGTCAAAAAAGATTTCAGACGAGGTGACGCGCTGTCACAAGTGAACACTGAAGGCACCATCTTTCAAAAGTCTGTGAAACTACTAGCGTACGCCAATGATATCGATATACAGTAATTGGAAAAACTCAGCGAGCTGTCACGGTGTGTTCGCTAGCTGGCAAAATGGGTTTAGCAATAAATCAGGGTAAAACCAAGTATATGCTGTTAACAAAAGGGACACACAACATCGAATAATTGGTCAGAACGTCACAGTCGACAGGGATCTACCTTGACTATGCTTTATATGTACTTGTATTCTGCCAACAACAACTTAATAGAAATAAAACGGAAAAATCACTCTTGCCAATCGCTGTTTCTTTGGGCCATGAACTTGATCAACCCAGTGCTTCTTTATGGCGCAGAAGCATGGACCCTATCGAAAACGGATGAAGATATCCTCAGTCGTTTCGAGAGAAAAAGCCTTCGAAAAATATTCAGCCCGGTTTACGTTGACGGGCTTCGGAGGAGAAGTTTCAATGACGAAATATACAGCGACGTCGACCTAGTCCGAAAATTGCGCATCATTCGCCTGATATGGCTAGGAACTTTAGAGCAAATGGACACCAATGCAATGGCCGAATCTAACCCGGAGGGACAACGCAGTAATGGGATACCTCATCTTAGCTGGCGCGCATTAGTGGAAATAGACTTCGACCGACTTGGAGTGCATAGCTGGAGTCAGTTAGCTAAACACCGGGCCCCAACATTCCACCTGCAGATCCGGAGGTCGTTGTCCTTTTTTCGTTTGCTAGGGTCATCAAGAATACGATCATCCACATCTAAGGCTTCTTTTTGTTTCGGAACTTTATTGGTTTCTCCATTGTAGCGAAGGTACCCCAACGCTCTTCATCCCACCTGCAAGGCCAGTTCCTTGGTTTTAGCTTCTGGGGCAAGGGGACCGATGCTCCGACACCAATAACACATTTTGGGGATGCGAAAGCTATCGCTGACCTATCACGAGCTCCTCCGTCATCATCTCTTTTTCAGACCTTGCTCAGTCCTTAAAGTTTCTTATTAACCTGAGCTTAAAATATGTTGGACTAACTCCAATACCCATGAACTTATCTGGCTGTGGACATCACGGTAGATTCCATCTACGCGGATGCCTCCGCTGCACGTCTTTTTAAAAACCTGAGGGCACTTGTCCATCCGGTAAGCAACAGATGCCTCGTCTGGCACATGCGTGCCTAAACTCACCCAGCTGAGCTTGCGCTGTTGCGAATGTTCAGCTCCACATATACTGTCAGACCCAGCACACGCTTATCGTTGATTCGCTATAAGATAGCTAATAAGCAGGCACCATTTATTCGCCTTCTACGACAAGCTGGGAAACAAATTGCGGCAAAATTCTACAGGCCGGTAGCGCAAGGCAACGGCATAAGAGGCCTTATTTCTAACTTACTTCCAAGCTAGGTCCTCAGCTGTTGTATAAAGGGAAAGCCTATAATATAATATTTATTCTCAGTGAAACATTATTAAAGAACGTAAAGTAAACGTTAAGCTGATGTGTGGCACTACTTTTTTGTCAGGGCAAGAAAAGGATATTTCGGTTCAGCAAAAACACATTCCTCTCGAATATATATCCATCAGATAAAAAAATAAAAATAAAAATAAATCCCGCTTTGAAATTTCAACAGAAAACAACCCAAAACTTCAGACCATTGTCATCGTAAAGGGAAAAACCGAACAAATTTCCACCTCCGCACACTACTCGTTCGCATATCAAGCTCACACATTCAATACAGCAGACCGTTTGTAGTCGTCTTTTAACGA
This sequence comes from Volucella zonaria, assembly GCA_963966105.1. Taxonomy (NCBI): domain Eukaryota; kingdom Metazoa; phylum Arthropoda; class Insecta; order Diptera; family Syrphidae; genus Volucella; species Volucella zonaria. The sequence goes on from OZ014534.1 coordinate 46,379,929, forward strand.
AAATTAGAAAAAGGACCTAAATGGATGATGGCCAAAGAAAACCCCACAGCAACAAAAAGAATAATAGGGGCGGGGGAACAAAAAAAAAAAGGATAAATTTTGCGAATATGATCGTACTTTCGGGTGAATTGAAATTATCCGCACGGAATTCTATGAAAAATAATATTCCAATGGCATTCGCATGCTTCCGTAAACCAAACGCCACAGTATTCTTACAAAAAAGCACTGGTATTGCCTTTCGTGGAATATGGGTAAGGCACATGAAGATACAATGGAATTTATCGGTATAGACTACCCCAACCATCTTCTTATCTATTTGCTGGAAACTACCACCCCCCAAACTGAAATCCGAAAATCACATTTACTCGTGTGCACAAGCGACCCCCAATTGTGTTTATTCCCGAATATCCTTTATCGGCTCAATAAAGAACTAAAAGGGGCGCACCGAAATGATACATTTCCAAATCCGTAAAATCTCTCCACCAGTTCCTAGTCCTAGTGCCATCCATAGTGGCGGCTTCTTGCTCCAGATCTAGCTTCAGTTTCAGTTCTAGTTCAATCACATCACCCGGTGCGGTGCGTAGTTGTCGGTTGTCGTCCTCGTCATCCTCGTCGTCCTCGTCGTCCTCGTCGTCATCCCCATCCTTGTCATTGTCATTGTCGTTGTAGTCATCGTAATCGTAGTCGTCACCCGAAAGTGGAGTTGGGAGAGCTGAAGCAGGATTACCACTATCGAGGCGAAAAGTGCTCACATGAGTCGCAATTCAAAGTACGAGTATGAGCCTCAGCATGTTGAGTGCCTACATGCGAGTACGAGTATACGAATGGGAGGAGGGTGAGTTAAAGGACGAGAATAACGGGAATAAATAAATGAATAAATAGAGCAATTCAGTAAATGCCGTAATATTTCTTCACATATCATAAGTTTTTACGGTCTTATTTAAATTTTGTGCCTATCGCTGTCGGATTGGCTGTCTATAGCTGGCTGTAGCTGCCGTCTATTGCCTGGTTGCCTATATTCATAGTTTGTTGGGCGCAAAAGTTTCGACAATCACAACATTAGGCCCTTAGGATGGTAGATGGGGTTAAATTGTTTGGATACACAGTACCAGTACCTACTCTGGGTGCTGGAATTAGGATTTACTGTTGATGGTTCGCCCTCTGCGGGTGCGGAGCTCAAGTGTTTGTCTCCGATATCCTTGGAGTTTATGCGTTTAGGCCGGAAACTTAAGGCCAAAGATATATGAGAGTTTGAGAGAATGTTAGTACAAATGAAAGGGGTACGAGTATGCTATCACACTGCCACCCCTAAAATACAAATAACAAGATAGAGAGGGAGAGACTTTGTATGTTGTTTCATCCACTTATACTTGAGTGGGTGGTATTTTGAGGGGTGAAAGTCAATAAGGAATCAAGTCGCGAAGAGGGATAATGCAAATGTTTTCCTGTTTTTGTTTTTGTTTTTCCATTTAACCCATCCATCCATTTCAAGCATCCATCCGTTATCCGTTATTTTGGGACGGAAAGTGGGGCGCTCGATTGCCTTTTGGGTAAACTCGCGACTGCTGGATCTTGTATTTAAATTGACAATCTACTTGAGAGCGTTATCAGTGCGTCTCATAATACGCCTAAGTGCTGATACCTTCAAATATATACATATGTACATACATATCTATAAGGGCAAGGTGTTAGCTGATACGTTGTTGAGTTTCAAGTGGGAGATTCCTTTGGGGTATCTTTAAGTGGTTCCTGGAGAGGAGAGCAAGAGCTGTTTGGCAATTTTAAGTGTTTTAACTATTTTAAGAGATTGCCTCAAGACGAAAGCTATGGATTTCGAGGATTGCCAAAGGCGAAAAGGAGTGATTACAATCAAAGTCAAAATTGTTGGATTTAATTCGTGAAAATTTATTGAGAATTGGGTATTGCCACAGGACGATCCAAGAGATGAGAGTTGTTTGTTAAGTAGAATATAGTAGTTAAGTTGGAGTTGGCAAATGAATTTTGTCTTAACGAAAACTTTAATCAAGTGGTTCTGCTGCTAAAGACTTTTGAGACAAATGGAATTGAACTTTAGCAGCTTTGCTTACACTTCTCACAAGCAAGTAGAGCTCACAACGAGTCATGGCTTTTGTTTTTATCCGATTTAATTCTTGTGAGAAAACACAAGTCCGTAATGCGTAAAGGAAATGCAGTCCAACAATTGATCCTGCAGCCCCATAAATAATTCGAATCTTAAAAGATGTTTGTAATGCATTTATTAAGCAACTGCAAAAGGCAAACTTATTGTTCAAATCCTTGCAAATGTTAAGTGCATTGTTTGTCTAACTGAACCTGAATATAATATTAACATCTAGAACCGGCGTCACTTAATTAAAGTGCCTCATACAAGAACATCTAGGACATATGACGGAGCGATGCGGCGAAAGAAAAATATCACCACAGGACTACCCGCAGAATGTCATAAAGATAACCTTCTCTATGACAAAGTAGCTATGAAGGACTCCAACAGAGGTTCAACCTTACCCGAACAATTTCACATCTAATCTGAATAAACATGAAAAGTGCTTCATAGAACTTTGTAATGAAGCTAGTCAATACTTTGCGGACTACCAAATTGCAGTAAAAAGACTTAAGGGCACCTACGGATGCCCGTAGTAGCGATCTTATTCGGAGATACCAGAAAGTCACCAGGACACAAGCAATTCTACTGGTCATATCCGACGTAGTCTTATAGATCTGCAAGAATTTCCTCGGCTTCTACGTTGGGAAATTTTGCTACATGACATAAGTGACAGACTGGAAACAGCAATAAAGTAAGTAGGTAGGCTTGTGGAACACAACTGTCGACACCATTAAGGAAGTTGTAGCAAAAGGTATGGCGAAATACAAAGGATTGGACATTTATCTAGAGAGTTCAGTGCAAAAGGCATCTGCGAATGCATCCAGATAAAGTTGGTTGATAACTCGCGAAATATTATATTGCCCTACGATACAGACGATGGACAATGCAGTAAGAGCTGGTGGCCCCAATGCTCTATATTGGAATACTTTCTATGGGACATAAAGTCATTTCATGATGACCTCGAGCTAAAAATCCTAGGGTCGGTCAAAATATATGGTTGCCTTCGCTGATGATATTGGCATTGTATTTGTAGCCAACAAATTTGATCTTATCAGCAATGAACGTATAGAGATCGCGAATTGTTGGGTCCACGCGTAGCAAAACAGAATCCGGAAGTGGGTCTCAACGAAAGAACTATAGTAAATATGTAGCCATTAAAGTGGGCAACCATTCTGTAGCCCCTAGGTAAGAAATAAAGTACCTTGGCGTTACTATATGATAGATTCGAGGCTACATCCTTGAAAACACTTACAATATACCAGCGATAGGGCATCGAATTGGCAGCGGGATTTGCCAAATATTGGTGGACCTTAATGTTGTAAAAGGTTGCTTCTACATCAGAAATACTCAATGGACGTCAGAATATGGGCGGAAGCTATAAAAACTAAGACCTACAGTAAAGTCGCGTACTTAACGTGGGAACCGGTCTCTCTTAAGCTTAAACCCACGGTGTGTCCTCGATGTGGCATCGCACATGGGGAATAATCGCCATCCTCGAACTTTAGATCATCTTGGAGAAGCTTCATTCAAATACTGTTAAGGCAAGAACTTCCACCTTGGTGCCCAGTAGTATTCCCAATATTTTGGGGTATTCCCATCAAAATTTTAAAACTCTCACTGCAAGGGGCTACCTCTAACAAGTCAGATTGGAACCGGAGTTTCTGCGGCTCCTGACTGCCATGGTCCCATAATAAAACGGTCAGACTGCTAGTAAAAGCCCTACAAATCTCTTTCGCCTGGCAACTGAAAAGCTTTCAAAATGTAGCTGATCAAATGCGTTGTACATCAGTCACAGGTGTGATGTCCTTTTACTTAAGACCAGCTAATAATCTGCCTCTGCACAGACTACGTAATCAAAAAAACTTAGGCCCACTAAAACTTACATACAGAAGATGGGGGTATACAAAACAAACACGCTGAGATCGACTAGCGTTTTGCAAACAATAACAAGATTTGCGAGTTATATCCCGATTGCAGTTTTGATAAATGTAGCCCGAAATTAGAACATATGAGAATAGATAGGCTAAACAGTGTCAACCTAATAGCAACAATGTTGGGACTTTTGTGAAAAAATGCAAATGGACATACGAAGTCTTACTCAACATCGATTCATGGTTAAGCCGGAAATATTGCGATCTAAACTTACACAAAACCCAGATGATTGGAACACGTGACACGAGTAATCTGAACTGCCCGCTGCCCTGCTGCACAGAAACCTAAGAAACGTTTAACATATCAGACTCCATTGTAAATAGTCGAGGTATCACTCCGACCAATATAACCGGATAGATGGTAAAGTCCCGGGAAAGTTGGAGCTTGATTGCCATAATAAAAAAGAAGCAGCGTCATAATGCAGTACAGATACTACCTCCAGAGGTCTTTGAATGTTTAGTAGGTGCAAATCTTGCAGTCTGTACGGACTTACTTCCATTATTGAAAAAAGACAGAAAGTTCTTGCCTCTAAGAATTTTTTGATTCGAAAGAGTCGGATAAAGGGTCGCACTCCAACCAGCGATTTCAGCATATCGAACAAGCAATTGTCTCCAATCAATTTCGAAGGGGGCCTCTTACGAATATAAAGGGTTATGCGAAAAGATCGAAGCCGTCGGTGTAACCAAAAGACTAATTCTAGCCTTAAAAATTGGAAAATTAACCAGGCTTGGATCACTCAGAAAATATGATGGCACCTACTTTGAGTCGAAAGCAGACACTCTTTGCCTGACGCCGGAGACTCACATCCTAGGTAATCTTATCAGAACCAGCTCACAATCAGCTCTTTATAAAAAACTGCTAGTGATCTGAATAACACAATAAGCTGTAGTTTGTTTAACAAACTGTTCATCGGCATTGAGGCTGCTTTCGACAAAGCAACCTTTTGACGGCATGGGTAAATCGGTCAGACCACGCTGCTTAGACGAATCACTAGTTTTGTGGAAAAAAGCAATGCCAGTGAATAGGAACCTGATTGCGGATGCTGACTTTGGTCAATATATAATGGCGGGGTGAAACAAGTTATCCTCTCTCCACTGCTATGGTGCATATTGGTCTACTTACTGCGTAATGGTTTCAATAATTCTAACACATGCAGATTGGTCCACTAGAAATGAGCTTGCAGTCATTCATCTGAAAACTGAGTTTGTTCTCCTTAAGAAGAAGGAAGCTGACTGGCCTTACTCATCTAGTGCTTAAGGACATGACCATCCAATAATCCAAAGAAGCTAAGATTTAGGGGTCATCCTGGGTAACAAACTTCTCTGGGATTAACCGAGAAGGCTCCTTCGGCTATGATAAGGCCAACTGTATCCTATGAATCGGTTGTCAGGTGGAACAAACATTCGCAAAAATATATCACCATACCCCATGCTGGCACGCCTTTCATTGATTAATCTAATTGCCCTTGGAATTCATATCATGGGCTGCACTCCACAGTCATCTTCCTTTCATAGAGAAGTACAAGAAGCACTGGAAATTTGATGACTTTGCGCGTCGACTGTCTTTTGACTCTGGGCTCTCGCCCAATTATCAAGCCTTCTTCAATTCACGAAATTGCTGAATAAAAAGTGAGTGTAAAACAAATGACTGGTGTTATTGTAACAGTTTTCAGATGACGCCATCGAAAGTTGCTACGATATGGTGGTGAGTGGCAGGACCTCAGATAGTCCGTACCAAGACCTAAGGGTACCGTGGAAGTCAGGGCCCTCCGGACTTCGGACCACGGCCCCATAGTACGAGCCCTACGGTGGCTGTAGTTTAAAACCTAAAACGCTGGAAGGGTCTTTCAATTGATTTCGACCCGAAGTAGAGTTACAATAAGTACAGGATGCTGGGACCTTAAGAACAGCAAGAGGTTAATTACTAGGCCTCTACTCATATCAAGATTGGAGCTGTTCCCTCACCACAGTTCCGGTTTGGTATTCATAATACTTGCAAGCGATGGCAGGGCGTATCTTTGCTCCAATGAAAGCATGGGCATTCAGTGGAGGGCTGAATTCACTGAGTGTTGTCTGGATCCCAGGTTACAATGGAACACGGGAAATAAAATCGCCGGCGAACTTGCTAGGCAAGACTCGCAGAGGAGTGTTCAGGATTCGAACCTATGTTAGGTCTGCCTACGTCCTCGGTTATGGCTTCCATTAACAGCTGGGTTACATATGAGCACAACTGAAGATGGCATGACTCTTCTGGTTCCCTACGTCTCTAAAAGGTTAGCGATTTACCAGCTGTTCCTTCGTGGGAAAGACCATAAACTGCTTACACCGTAAGGAGGCACTTAAGTGTGCTGGTCATAAGTGATACAACATATTGCGATGCTTACTCTAAAAGTGATGACTACACCGCGGAGCTGTCTTTGGAAAAATGCAGCCGATGCTCGCATATCACTCTACAGGTACTCGGCGCTGACGTGGTGGGTTCTGGTATTGTATCACTGAAGTGCTTTCTTGTTTTTCTTCGAAAGACTCAGCATTTTCAGTAAGAGAAACATACAAGGAGTACATTGAACTACAATAGTTTTTTGACCAAAAAATTTGTTTCTGTTTAATCCAATCCAATATTTCTTGTCCTCCCGAGCCTTACTTGCTCTGTAAGGACCGCTTTGTTGGTTCCGGGTATAAGAACGTGTCACCACATTGCTTTACTTTGGTTGTCCATGAATCCTAAAGCTAACGCGTGTGGAGTGTTTATGGTCTACGTTGACCTTGCTGATATCATTGCCAGCCCTCCTAATTCAGTGATTCAAAGAGGAGATAACAGAGATTTCATGTGTAGGTAAGTATCCCGATTTTCATATATTGTTTTGTGGATGAGGAAAGCCACATTTGCCTGATTTCGTCTACACAGACGTCCAGACATTAAAGAGAACCAAAAGCGTTCTACTTCTTCTTCTTACCGCTTCTTTGATAAAAGAAGATTAGTTAGCTTCAGTTTCTGTGGATTCCATCGATCTCTCGATGCAAAGAAGTTGTAACTTTCCACAATTCCACTTACGTCGGTAGAACGCTTTATTTGTCGTTTTAGTTGACCTTTAGATGATGGTACTTCAGAGCGCGCCTATTTTGAAGTCCGTTCGATCTACCTGGCCGTCAAATCGTCAAAAGCAATAACCATATCAACAACCTGTCTATTTTTATGGAGCTTAAGTGTAACAGATTCACTGTTTGTGGCACTCTTACTACTGTTTCAACCCAATCTTCCAAATCCATTCCATAGAGCAGTAGATGTTATGGGAATTGGAAGATCTAGCGCCTCTTGAGTCAGAAGATTGGTGATAGTATCACTATTAGGGCCTGCAGAATCCAGCTACAGCCACAATCGAAAACACCACGAATGGCTTGTCACTTCAAAGAGCATATCCTGGATAAATTAATCCGTTGCTTCTACGGATTGTTTACTCATTTAACGTCAAATCCAGACGTCTATGGAATAAAGTTCGAATCCTCACCAGGATTCTTTTCAAAACCTGAAAATCTTAGGATGATTCTAAACGCGTCAAGGCAGTCGAAACGAGAATAGCAGGTACCTTAGGCTCGCAATATATCGACAGAGTATAGGGAAGTTGCCATCTGATCCAAAGACATCTCAGAAGAAAGAACACAATACCTTCTCATACAAATAACATATACGAATAGTGTGTCATTAAAATCACCGACCTGATGAAGTCAAGTGGAAAAGAGTGCTTGCTTTTGATGGATGACATCCTTTACAAAAGTGCAGGGTCCCGAAAGATGGAGTTCCTGAATGAAGTCAACAACATCCAAAAACAATGATCTCAGCTTATATAAGGCCTCAACAGGCGGTTGTTTAACAGGACGCAAAATCCACTCCATCATAGACGATACGTACGATGCGGATAGGTATACGAGTATACCAACTGCTCAGCCTAAATCAATTGATTTATTCTCACCCCATCAAACAATGTGCGTATAAATGTCAAACAAAAGGCGGATTGCCCACCAAAATCCGTTCACCATTGGCACTTCAAATTAATCGCCCGAATATGGATGCCGAGGAATATGCAGATGCAACGTAATGGCTCAACAATAACCACTATCTGGTGCCTAAAGACCACCAATACAAAAGGCCATCCCCAAAACAGCATCTCACGTGTTCATGTTCTCCTGAGGTATATGAACCAACAGGCACAGGTCCTCTTAATTCAGCTTTTGGCATCGTCCAGAAGTCTGTTTGAAATTTGAATCTCTGCCAGTTTCGCAACAGCATACGAGTATACACGACCAAGTACGTATCTACGAGTGCGAAAGGACGACACATAGCTCGAAAGCGGAGCGGATTATTTTGTTCAATGAATTCGAAAACTAATATATTAGGGGTGTGCCTGTAGCGGTCGATAGTTGCAAACAGGGGCAATGGGGGCATTTTGCCTATTGGCGGTCGCACGTTGCAGGATTGAGGTTGCAGCAACATTTATTATCTCAAATTCCAATTCAATTTCAACATTGTTTAGGAATGAGAGATGAGATGGGGCTTAGTCGAGGGATGCTGGTTTCATACGAGTACTCGTATACTGGTTGCACTACTGGTCGAGGATTTGGTTTTTATTTGTGAACGATTCCATGGCTCTGATTTGTATGTTGCTCTACGGTCGTTCCACGAACGGAATTATTATTTGGGAATCATCCAAATGTGTGATAAAGGGTTTTTTGTGTGTTTCAAGGCGTTTTGTTGGCAACAGCCCTAGACTTCTGGTTGGCGTTGATTTTATTTGTATCCCCTAGTTATGACAGAAATTGATTTATGAATACAAACAGTTTAATTTGTCGGTCATATTGTCTGCAGAGCTGGTTTTTGGCTCATTTTCGTTCGGAAGGTTACTTTGGCGAATTTTCGATTTTAGTGGCAACAAATGAAAATTTATTTTTGACTGCTTAAATGGATCTGTGAGTCGTAATTTAGACACAAAACACATTACTAAGCCTTCTGTGGCCTTTAATCAAGCTATGGTCACAAGGTTCACTCAGATACAACCTTTACGAAGTCGATCCACCTCTCAACGAAGACCTCCAGCTTACACACTTTGTTCAATATAGTTTGGCAATGTTTCTTGAAGCCAACAATTAGTAGATCTAATGTCGCATTATCAGCAACAATGTTGCTGAGCCAAAAGTGATATGACGAAAATCGGGGATACAGGCAGTCCCAATCGAAGTTTAGATCCTGCGAAGTCCTCCTCCTTTGGCGCATGGTAATCGTCACTACAGAAGCAGATACTTCTTTCTCTAGTTCTTAATAATATCATTTATTGCCATCACGTTACATGTTTCTTCGTTTAGTACATAACCTTGATCAAAAAGTTCCCAGGATGGATTCAGAAAATTGGAAACACCAGTTTATTCATCTAAATCTATATTGTCCCCTTCATCGTAATCCCCATCGACTGCAACACACTTATGCCAGCGCTTGATCCAATCCTCGAAAAAATTTTTATATTCGGTTTTCCGTATGTCCATCAGTGCTTCCTGCGGTTTTTCCATTACTTCCTCTCGGCCGCTTAAACGCGTTCCCCGTACTAGTTTTTTAACTCAATTGAACAGAAAGAAGTCACAGGGAGCCAAATCAGGTGAATTCGGTGGCTATTGGATGGTATTTGTTGCATTTTTCGTCAAAAATTGCAAATTGCTTCACGCAAACGAGCAATGCCTTCTTTTTTGACTGAAAACGACGTGGTTTTTTTGGTCTCCGCTCATTTGGTGAACGCCATTCACTTGCCTGATGTCTGGATTGCGTGTCGTACTCTTAAACCCACGTCTCGTCTCCTGTAATGATCCTTTTGATGAATGCGGGATCGGATTCAGCCTCGCAAATCATCTCTTTTACGACGTCAACACGGTCTCTTTTTTGCATGAAATTGAGGTCTTTTGGCAACAACTTTGCTGCTACACGACGGAAACCCAAATCATTAACCAAAATGTCTTGGACGGATCCATAGACAATGTTCAAGTCCTCCGCTATCTCTCTGATTGTTAATTTGCGGTCATTGACCAACATTTCTTTTACTTCATCAATGTTTTCGTTGGTTTTCGATGTCGATGGTCTGCCACTGCGTTCATCATCTTCGAATGACCCATTTTAAGCCGCTCGTGCCGCTAGTAATTGACCGCTTTCTTTAGAGAATCGTTGCCGAAACACTTTTCCAACATTTCCAACGTTCGCGCACCATCAAATCCGTTTTTTACGCAAAATTTAATACAAGTTCGTTGTTGCAAATTTAAATCGATTTCTGAAATTGTAAAAAATCGCCAACACACACAGAGATAGATGTACTCTTGGCTACGTAACCTTTGCAAACGTCAAGCTATGACGCTAAGATTTAGGGGGAATGTCAACAACAGATTTACCAACTTAACAAAAAAACAGAACTCAAATCGGAAAAATGGGAACGCCACACGGTGGTGTCCCCGGGAACTTTTTGATCAAGGTGGTACGAGTATATACAACTTTAGGAGTACTAAACGAGGAGGGAAGTCCATTTTTGTTGTCCTCCAGCAAGACGGCAGTGCCGTGTCGAATTTGCTGACATTAGTGAAGGTCCTGACTAGACGAAAAGTCAACTTCCCATTTTTGCAGCAACGAGGCCCATAACATGATGACACCTATGTACATATATACTTACCTTCGTTGGACAGTCGGATTGTGATGCCTCTTAGCACTAGCTGAGTCAACCCACTCAGCTTCTGCCTTCTTGTGAGTAGAATCGCCCAAAATGTTGAGATAATTAGCTGAGACTAATTTTTATGTATCACTGCTACGCATAATCTGAGAGGCAATACGGAATACAAAATATTGAGAGCATATTGAGAGACGTCCTACATCCGGAATAGCAATGAAGACAGGATATCGCCCTGCGGCCATCTGATGTTCACTTCCATAACTACAATTTAACAAATTCTTAAGCGCAGACTCGCAAGATTTCCAGCTTTGGTGCATGTTGCTTCTTAAGCAGAGGATGCATTTGCAAAGCAAATGAACATCAACAATCTTCTGCATACATTTCAGCCAGAATGAAGTTAGTGCCGAGTAGTTAATTTTTTTTAAAATAATTTTAATTTTTGTTCTTATTTTGCCTCCAAGTGGTAACCATCGGGTACTGGTCGATATCAATCCGGACTCGACTTGCCAAACTTATAAGTACAAGTTCTGACCAGCAGACAAAAATAGCAGAACTATAAATGGAACAGCGGGTGAATTCCTCAGATGGAATCAACTGTGAAGTGAAATCCCGGAACAAAACAAATGCGACCTTATCTGGGCTACTCAGACATATTTGGAGCTCAGGCCGGTAAGAATTTCAGAGACTTAGTCAGGGTCTTGGAAAAGATGTGGTGACAGATGAGCCCTTAATATACTAACGACAGCGCGAACATCCCCGAACGGGTACTGGCTCCAGTCTAACCGACCACTCATCCTAGGAGTACATCTGCATACAATGGAACTGGCCTTCCACGTTGATACCCTGTGACGCCAGGGTAACTGCCCGGTCATCGAAAAAAAAACTAAGTTACGAAGCAACAGCGAACCTCGGACACGGACGGATCTATAGTTGACAACCCCTGCAAACGAAGCAAAAACTGCGAGCTACGTGGAATGTTAAGTCCCTTAATAGGACACGTCAATTCGAGCAACTAGCCGAGACCCTGGACTGCTGCAAAGCAAATATTAGTGCAATCCAATAAATGAGATGCGATGGGCGGATAAAAAGAGGATGAAAAACTGCGACACCTACCACGGCAATTGTTATCGACGGCAAAAAGAGCTCTTGTTTGGATGCGGATTCGTTATTAGAGGCAGACTTAGGGAAGAAGCCTTGAGTTTTCGGCATGTGAACGAGCGTCTCGTAAGAATCCGTATGATGGCTAAATTTGTAAACCTAAGCCTTATAGGCGCGCAGGCCCCAAGAGAGGAGAAAGTCAACGACACCAACCATGGCTTCTACGAGCTCTTAGACAAGACCTACGAGCAGTGTCTTAGCTATGTAAAGCTAGGAAGAGAGGGCATCTTTGGTAGTTCTGTCGAAAGGTATACCCCGCACGACACCACCTTCGATAACGAATTCAAGCTAACTGACTTTGTGGTGCGGCGAAATATGGACGTAGCCATTCCGCGACTCCTGCATCACAATATTCACAAGGGGACTTGGGGAACTCCTGCCTAATCAACCGTCAACCAGATTGACGATTGCGATCAATGCAAGCCACTCCTCCAGTATTATGGACATCCGAATTTTCCGAATCATTACTTTGTTATATCCAAGGCATCCCGAATATCGCAAAGGCAAGCTAATACTGTGAGGACGGCAACAATCGCAAGAGATCACAAAATTGTTTTCCGGTCGAGTTTCCCTTAATCACTTAAGAGGTATTATGACACCAACATAAAGTATCGAAGATCAGTCGCAACATTGCCAAAAAGCCATCAGAGATGAAGCCTTTGATATGCTGGGTTTCACTCGGCCACCACGAATGCCGCAAGCACATGCAGCTAAGAAAGATGCATACAAAGCGGCGCAGCATAGATGGACTAAGGTTGATCACGAGCTCTACGAGCAGAAGAGGAGAGACGAAGACTGGCTTCTCAGGAGGAAAAAGAAGGCCTGACTGTTAAGCTCTTCAAAGCGACAAACGATGACTTGCTGTATGCGCCTACACCAACTCATGTATAAAATATGGGCGGACGAAAGTGCACTGGTTGAATGGAACCTCAGCATTGTTAGTCCCATCCTGAAATAAGGAGACCCTCAGAACTGCGCCAACTACAGAGGCACCAGCTCTCTTAACATCGTCTACAAGATCTTATCTGCCATCTTGTATGAAAGCCTGAAGCCGTGCGTAAACAACCTGATTGGTTCATTTCATTGTCGTTTTAATCCAGGAAAGTCCGCCATCGACGAAATATTCACACTATAGGAGATCTTGAAAAAAGCCATGAGCTTCAAATCTATACACACCACGTATTCATCGATTTTAAGGCCGCATATGATAGCATCTATAGCATCTGGTCCGTTTTTTTAGGATGACAATTGAGAATGCACGCTGCTCCATCAAGGTTGGTAAACAGCTCACCCAGAGGAGGATTTAGACAATGCGATGCGCTGTCCTGTGGTTTTTTTTTAACAAAATTCTTGAAAGAATAGTGCAAAACTCATGCGCTAACACAAGAGGCACGACCAAATAAAAAGACGTCCAATTACTCGCATACGCTGAAGATATTGACGTAATCGGAAGATGACAGCGTGATATTAGTGGCCCTTTCACGAGTATGGAGATGGAAGCAGCGAAGATGGGTTTAACGGTCAACGAGGGCAAGACCTATCTGCTGTCAACCACAAAGGGCACCCAACACTGACGTCTTGGACAGAACGTCAACCACGACAGATATAACTTTGAGATAGTTAAGGGCTTTGTCTTCCTAGGCTCCGTTATCAATTCACCCAGCGACACTGAGCATAGAACCGCGTTGGGTTTCGAGGTTCTATGGTTCGAGTCATATCTTCAAGATAGATCTCAAAGAGTAAATCTATGGGTGTCTCAAGGGTCCGTTCTGAGACCAGTTCTCTTTCTGATCTATGTAAACTCAATATTTAAGCCATCTTTCAAAAGCCGTCTTACTAATTTAGCAGAAAATATAAGCCCACGGTTCGGTAAGTCCTTTAATTTTAACTGCTGACATAAATTCGCATTTAGACCTGTTTAGAACAAGTTTTACGGTGCATAAAATGATATAATTAGTTCTAAAGCAAAAACAATGTATTCCAGTCTTTCAGCGCAAAATGATTTTGACCACAAAGTTTTCTTTCATTTTCTTGAATGCCAAAAATTGAGGCTGTTGAGCTGCGTCTGCTGCCCAACCACTTCCAATAGAACATTTTGTAGCAAACTTAACTGCAGCGACAAATGTTTCCAAATTGAAAACGTTAAATAATTTAAATACTTTGGCCTTATTATTGATTCAAGAATGTGTCTCTATAATCATATAGGCGACTTGAGGCAATGTTTTCGCGCTCCTATTAGGAAACCGTAGGAATGTCTGTTCCAAATAGCTCCTTAAAATAATTTATTATGGAATCTTCCATTCCAAACTTCAATATGGCATTACCTGTTGTGGCGGAATATATCTGAAAAAAGGTCAAGCATATCCATAAAGAAAATATCTAGGAAAAATCACTTATCTCAGAGTTTTACAATAAACGATCTGAAAATTCTTCTAGTCCGTCAACTATATTGCTTCAAAGTTTTAAAGGCGCTTTTCTATAGATCTGGTAATTTGAATAATAGAGTTTTCGAATACACTTGTAACTGTGCCTTCGTTCTGGACAACAGCTTACAAACAATTTTATACTGTTGCATCGAGTCGCCTCTTTAACTTGCTACCTCTTGGCCTAAAAACTATTCATCTTAGATGTTAGAACCTTGGAATCTCTAGTTTATTTTTTCGTGTTCTTCTATTTTTTAACGTGTAAGGTTAAGTTAGGTTAAAACAGAAGTGAGATGGATATGCCATCACTTGGCATCAAAACGGGCTCATTCAATCAGTTGAATTTATATTCAAAGGGCAAACACCAAAGCAATCTACGACTACGCGATACTGCCTCGCATTCACACAGTATGTGTGTTATGTACTCAACAGCTTACAGATCACCGCAGAATCAGCAAATATCTGTATCTGATAATTTAAGTCTCTTTGCGTGTTTCCGCAGGGGACAGTGGCCTGTCAGGATTCCTATTATTGTCCTAAGCTTAACCCTATTTAATTTTATTGACTCCTTAGATCTTTTACCGTCAAAAAGTGGCCAGAGATCCTTGGATCTCTTGACCACGTTAAGTTGGCGGTCTGTATGATTTTATCCTCGATAGTGCCCCTTACTATGCAAAGGGGTACTTTGATGTTAGCAACCTCACTATCATCGGGTAGCCCTCCTCTTCTTGAAAGCAGTGTCCTGGGACCCAGCACAGTCTCCCCCAGTTCTGACTGCATAATGCCTTGTGTGCGACAGCTCCTGACTATATCCGAATTGATGTTACCTGGCTTTGGTTATGAAAATAGCGATATCTCTTTCGGATACAGATCTCTTCTGAATTACTTCAGCCGCCCTGAGGATAGCTAGAACCACTAATCGGAAGACGCTGCTTGCGTCAGATAGTCCTATTGACATCCTGGGTCTTCTGAGAAGATACCAGAACCTGTTCCTGTTTTTGTGCCATTTGTGCCATTTGTGAAAATTGCAATTTCATTTGACCTGATCATTGCATTTCTTTACCGGTCCTACCTCTACGGATATATTATACCAAACGGAGTGTCGAAGTCGACCAAGGAAGGAATTTGGAAGGAATTTCATCCGTTAAAATTGAATAACCTGGCAGTAGCTCCGCTAGGACCGTGCCATATCCGAAACTACTGCTCTTGAAGTAACCAAAATCAGTGAGTCGTATCGCACTGTTGCCAGCAAATTTTCTGACCTGAAAATCAAGCGGTGTTAGGTGCAAAAAGGTGTCTAATGCTGTAAGCCGTTTTTTGAAGCGCGTCTAATTTTCCGTAAACCATTTTCTTGTTTATTGCTTTCCACCATACTAAGTAGTGCGCCGTATGTGAGTATGGGTTTTACCCCCACCATATATAGCCAGTGCACTATAGCAGGTTTTAAGCCCCAAATTTTTCCTATCGTTCTTTTGCAGATAAAAAGAGCATTACGAGGGGCGTTCAAGATATTCACGGTATCGGGGTGAAGCTGTGGTTGCATATATAAATTGACCTATTTATCAAGTAACACTATTATTTTAGTGCATTCATGTAAAATTTCATATAAATGTGATTATTAATTCGCGTTTTATCTCTAGTTAAACAGAATCATAATGGCAACTGAGGCGATGATGGTGAAAATTGAGCATCGCGCTGTAATTAAATTTCTCACTAAGCAAGGAAAAAGTCAAAAAACTATTCATGAAGAGATGGTGGCTGTTTACCAGGGTTCCGCACCTTCATTATCAACTGTGCAAAAGTGGTCAAGTGAGTTCAAGAGAGGCAGAGAGAGCATTGAGGACGACCCCCGCTCCGGCGCCCCGGCTACTGCTTGTACGGGAGAAAGCATCAAAGAAGTCGAAAAACTTGTTCTTGAGGATGCCCGAATAAAGGTGAAAATGATGGCAGAGATCACCAAGCTTTCAATTGGTACCATTCACACCATTCTTCATGACCATCTTAACCTTTCAAAGGTCAGTGCAAGGTGGGTGCCACGAATGCTCACAGCGCCTCAGATAAAAAGTGAGAATCGCATGCTGTAGAGAGCTTTTGGAGATGTGTAGTGAGAACGCGGATGGTGTTATGGATCGAATTGTTACTGGGGACGAAACATGGGTCCACCACTATGACCCTGAAAGCAAACAAGAGTCCATGCAGTGGCATAAAAAAGGAACAGACCCCCCGAAGAAGTTCAAAGTCTGCCGAAAGCTCATGGCCACAGTTTTTTGGGACTCAAAGGGAATCTTGCTCATTGAGTACAAAAAAAAAGGTGAAACCATCAACGCCACATCCTACGCTTCCACTTTGCATAATTTGCGGGAGGAAATTAAAAAGAAAAGACGGGGTAAGCTCGCAGCGGGTGTGTTGCTTCTTCATGACAACGCTCCTGTTCACACGGCGCGAGTTTCCAAGGCTGATGCGCGAGATTGTGGTTTCGAAGAAATCCAACACCCACCCTATAGTCCAGACCTTGCCCCTAGTGATTATTTCCTGTTTCCGGATTTGAAAAAATGTCTTCGTGGAAAAAGATTTTCGGATGATGAAGAACTCAAGTCGGCAATAAATGGAGGAGGAGGAAATTTATTTTTTTGAGGGTTTAAAAAAGCTTATCTCAAGATGTAACAAATGCATTGATGTTAGGGGAGATTATATTGAAAAATAAAAACAATTTAAATTGAATTCGCATTTTCCTTTATATCGATACCGAGAATATATTGAACGCCCCTCGTATATGCCTTCTTTTAGATCCCTCCCTCCGCTACGTTAAGATTCCAATTCAGTTTTTTGTCCACAATTGCACAAAGATATTTCGCACTGTCCGAGAGGGACAATTACACTCCGTTGGGTTTTGGGAGTCTGAGTTGCGATATCTTGAATGAGGGCTGGCATTGTAACCACAGCTCTTTGCCCCAATTCTGATCGTCTTAAGGGCAACCTCTATAACCAAGCTTACAATATTTACTCGTACATAAGTATTTTCCCTGCTCTATTATGACCACGTTATCTGCTCATGCCGTGGTCCTAAGCTTTCTATGGGTGTCATTGATAACCAATAGCCACAGAAGTGGCGACACGAGTATGACTCCACCCTGATGGGTTCCCCTGGTTACGGACATTCTAACCGAGCTTCAATATTAGCGTCTACTAAAGCGTTTTTAATGGCGGTGCACTCAACGTTATTGAAGGCGCCTTCTATATCGAAGAAGGCCGCCATCGCAAACTCACCGTAGTATAGACTCTTCTCTATTTTCCCCACCATCTCGTGCAGGGTGGTTTCTACAGATTTACCTTTCATGTATGCCTACTGTGACTCAGTCAAAAAGCCAGTACTGCATCTATTCCTGATGTGAATCTCCAATAATCGCTCCAGAGTTTTAAGCATAAATGTTGACAGACTTATTAATCTGAAATCTTTTGCTGTTATATGTCCCTGTTTGTTAGCTTTAGGTATAAAAACCACTTTAACTTCCCTCCAAGCTATTGGTATGTACCCTATTTTCAAACTGTGTCTAAGGATTTCCATAATTTTTTGGATTGCTACCTCCAGTGCTGTCTGTAGCATAATCGGTAGAATACCATTCGGACCGGGAGATTTGTACGGCTTATAGGACTGAATTGCCCGCCGTAATTTTTTCCTATTAATAAGAACCCCTATATCCTCTTCGGAGAGAGAAAGAGATCAATGTTTTCAGTGTACCGTATCACGCCAGGGTCTTCTGATACCGGAAAGTGGGTTTCCACCAGTTTTGCCAGAAACTCTCGGCTACTTTCAGCCCAGTTGCAGTCATTTTTTCTGAGGTAGCTAGAAACGCTCGCTTCCTTTGAAAGGATTTTGCGTAACTTCGAAGCCTCGTCTGTTACCGCGATAGATTCGCTTCTGCCATGAAGCCCTTTTTGACTTTCTAACTAGGTATTTGAATTTTTTTTTAAATAATTATTACGACTCATTCCATGTACTGTCACATATGAAAACCTGCGCCCTGTTATGGAGTTTCCTGACCTGTTTTCTTTTAAACCTCCATATTCCACCATTTTGGTTGAGCCCTTTTAGGCATTCTGTTAGCCGGACAAGCTTTCTCGAACAACATTGTTAGTGCCTTACTAATATTTTCTACCTAAGTCAACATTTTCGTTGTTTAATGTTCCGGTGCCAGTGAGAGAACGAAATACAAGGAGTGCTGAGAATATTGAGGTCATAAGTGCATACCACGTTGATGAAAAAGTTCCCGGGACACCACCGTGTGGCGCTTGCATTGTTCCTATTTGAGTTCTGTTTTTTTGTTAAGTTGGTAAATCTGTTGTTGACATTCCCTCTAAATCTTAGCATCATAGTTTGACGTTTGCAAAAGTTACGTAGCCAAGAGTACATCTATCTCTGTGTCTGTTGGCGATTTTTTACAATTTTAGAAATGGATTTCAACTTGCAACAACGAACTTGTATTAAATTTTGCGTAAAAAACGGATTTAATGGTGAGCGAACGTGGGAAATATTGCAAAAAAGTTTCGGCAACGATTCTCTAAAGAAAACGGTCGTTTATCAGTGGCACGAACGGTTCCAAAGTGGTCGTGAGTTAACCGAAGATGATGAACGCAGTGGCAGACCATCTACATCAAAAACCGACGAAAACATTGATGAAGTAAAAGAAATGTTGGTCAATAGCGGCAAATTAACCATCAGAGAGATAGCGGAGGACTTGAACATTGCCTATGGATCCGCCCAAGACATTTTGGTTAATGATTTGGGATTCCGTCGTGTAGCAGCAAAGTTGATGCCAAAAGACCTCAATTTCATGCAAAAATGAGACCGTGTTGACGTCGCAAAAGAGATGATTTGCGAGGCTGAATCCGATCCCACATTCATCAAAAGGATCATTACTGGAGACGAGACGTGGGTTTATGAGTACGACACGCAATCCAGACATCAGGCAAGTGAATGGCGTTCACCAAATGAGCCGAGACCAAAAAAACCACGTCGTTTTCAGTCAAAAAAGAAGGCAATGCTCACGGTTTTCAAGGATTACAACGGTCGGTGCATCATGCATTTTTAAAAGAAGGCCAGACAGTAAACAAAGAGTATTATTTGGGCGTTATGAGACGTTTGCGTGAAGCAATTCGCCGAAAGAGACCAGAATTGTAGACAGAAAACTAGTGGATTTTGCACCAAGATAACGCACCGTCGCATAGTGCCATCATTATTCGTAATTTTTTGACGAAAAATACAACAAATACCATCCAACAGCCACCAAATTCACCCCCTGTGACTTCTTCCTTTTCAATCGAGTTAAAAAATCACTACGAAGAATGCGTTTCAGCAGCCGAGAGGAAGTAATGGAAAAACTGCAGGAAGCACTGATGGACATACCGAAAACCGAATATAAAAAATGTTTCGAGGATTGGATCAAGGGGTGGCATAAGTGTGTTGCAGTCGATGGGTGTTACTCTGAACGGGGAAATATAGATTTAGATGAATAAACTTGTATTTCCAATTTTCTGAATGCATTCCGAGAACTTTTTGTTGACAGCAACCAAAATAAATCCATTCAACGCCGTTGACAGGAATTAGGCACATCGTTCAAACAACATTGTGGCGAATTCTTGCGAAAGGATCTCGGCCTACATCCGTATAAGATCAAATTGGCTCAATATCTAAAGCCAGATAACCATTTGAAGCGTCGAACTTTTTCAAATTGGTCTTTGGAAATTATCTTCAGCGATTAAGCTGGCTAAATGACTTTGCCAACAAGCAAAATATGCACTATTGGACGGCTACAAACCCCCAAGTGCTTCATGAGACGCGACTACATCCACAATAATTGTATTTTTTCCTTGGTGATGATGCCCGTCATGTTAATGGAAATCACTATCGGGGCATGTTGGAGGGTTATTTATTTATTATCAAGGGAACGATACAAATTCATTTGTAGGGTCCGGGATTTAACGCCGGGGTACTATGCCCATGTGGCGCGTCCTGTCAACAGCACGTGGAGTACTGAATTCCCATGTGGTCAGGTCAGCCACCTACGTATTTACCGCGCCCAACACTGCTTGATTTCGGTGATCTAGCGGGAACCGATGCCTTCAGTGTGGCGAGGCCGTTGACGTTGGAAGGTTATTCTAAACCGTAATTGCATGTACTCAACATTGGTGGGATGTGGTTTCAATAGGATGGCGCCGCTTGCAAAACAGCGGGAGGAACAATCGAGCTATTGAAGTCAAAGTTTGGTGAGAATTCATAAGAATTGGACCAGTCAATTGGCCGGCTCGCTCGTGCGATTTGACACCTCTACACTTTTTTCTTTCGGGCTACGTCAAGTCTATACCAATAAGCCATAGATGTTAGACTTGTTCAGAGCTAATATTGAACGCGAAATTGCCGGATTGTGGAAGAGTGGTCGAAAATTGCATCTAACAAATCGATCACACTTCAAGCGCGCTCGTGGTGGACATAGGAGTCCATATGAATGAAGTCGAGTTCGATTCATAATAGTATAAAGATGAGAAATCAACGTTTCTTCGATATCTCAAATAGTTTACGTTTTATTAAGAATGGAAAACCCGATATTAAAATTTCAGCCATACTGAAATTCTTTAAAAATATTTCTTTTTTATTACAAAATATTGTAGTATCTGGAAACAATAACTTTGTGTTGCTAAAAATTAACAAAACCAATGAAAAAAATTATTTCTTCCTAGAATGATTAGCAACCTCTTCCGCCGGCCAGATAGTAAGAGTATGTATGCCTACTAAATACTGCCAGCGTTTATTAGTTTACCTGAAATTCTTGGTCGAAAACGTTGGTATCTCTTATACTAATTACAGAAACTTTTACCAAATTTTGGGAGACAAAAATATATGATACTACCGTTGATCCGAAGAACCTGGCTGCGAGGAGTTCTTCAAGAAAAAGATAAAAATCTCCACAAACGCACGAGCACAGTATGAGGTTAGTCTTTCGTCCAAGTTGCTTAGATAATTCTCGGGAAATAGGATGAAAAAGGAAAATTAGAAAGAAAACTATAAAAAGATACTAAATTTTGAAGTCTCCACATCGGTTTTTATGTTAGAATACAAGTGCTTGGGTCCCATGTCATTTCAGTGACGTTAAACTGGAAAGCTCTTCTACAACTCTTCGCGCTGTATACGAATGCTTAGTCAAAACAACTTGTGGGACTTCTTTGAATGATATTTTAAGCGCCGGATCAACAGTGTGGAAGATTTTTTTTAAAGATCTCCGTACTATCAACAAATGAGGACCTACAAACTAAACACATTGACGCATGGATTAGCCATATTATCACTAAGATGACTTCTACAACAAGCAGACAACAATCAAGAATGATACGAGAAGGCATCGGAAGTGGTAGGTAATCAAATTTATGTAGACGATTTCCCAGCGGGAGCAGATAAGGTCTCTGTTGTGGAAGTGGTCCAGCTATTTTGAAAAACATTCCTGAACAAAACAAAGAAAGATTGGTGGAATCCCAGCAGACTAAAATCATAAAAACATTAAAGTTGATCTGTGATCCTACTTTCGACTAATTCAAGTTTACGTATTCGAAACGACAATAACACGATGAACCGTTTTGTTTGGTCAAACGCAACTGTTCGATCCCCTGGGTTTATTAAGTCCGGTTAAGTATGCAAGATTTATGGAAAACAAAACTCTCGTAGAGCGATCGTCTTCCTTCAAATCTGGCGGACAAGTGGACAAGATTTCTGAAACAATTTCTCAATGAAGAAAACATAGATATTCACTGCTTTGTAATGTGATCTTCGGCCAAGATAACTGAGTTACATGCCTTCTCAGATTTAGTATAGGTAGGTAAGAGTGGCTGTTGGAAATACCAAGCCACTTAGGCCTATTGGCCCATTGTGATGCCACGTGGATTTCTGATCCTCTTACTAATGGAAATAGTTTGAGCTTATGATCAAGCGTGGGAGACTGTTTACGTCTATATTTTGTAGCTCCTTAGTGAATTTTCCTTCTCTTGGAGAGACCTGGACATGTACAGAGTAGGTGGAGGATTGTCTCCTCCTCTTCCTCGTCCATGCAGCTTCTGCAGAAATCGTTTGTAAAGGCGCCAAGCGCTGAGATGTTTCTTATTTAGAAGAATCAGACACTTAGAGCGATTCAGATCCAGTTTTGGTCAGATCTGTTTGGTCGGTAGATATGGTGGTCCAACAGTCCACCTAATGTCTGTCATTTTATTGGCAGCCTTAATTTTAGTTTGCACGTAGCGATTTGTATTCCTATACTACCCTTTTGCTGTAGAAGAGGTAGGGTGAAGGTTGAACTGCTTTGACGTCTCTGTATGACATGGTCGGCATTCAAGGGCGGTTTAAGAATTTAATGAGACTGAGTCCAGGGACTTGATAGCGGCCTGACTATCCGAAAAGATGGGGATATACTTCGCGGATATCATGTTTTTCTTGAGGCAGGACAGAGCTTCTTTAATCGCCAAAATTTCCTCACGGAACACGCTACAGTGATTTGGAACACGGAAAGACAGGCTTAGATTTAGCTTATCTGAAAAAACACAGCCACCACTTCCACCATCAGTTTTAGATCCATCTGCGTAGAAATGGATTAACTTGTCCTCCATGAAAGCATCTTCCTCCCAGAAGGATCTAGAGGGGAAGCTTACATGGAAATTTTTGTCAAACCAAAGTTCAGGTGTGGTGTAATCGATGTTCTCTGTGAGGGTTCCTAATGTATTGTATTAAGAATGCTGGAGTGGCCAAATGAATTATTTATACCCTGTTTAGCTGCTTTAAGGCGTCGCAGTCGCAGCTATTTGTCTGCTGAAAATATCGAGGGGTGTTAAATGAAGCAGAATGTCTAATGCCGCAGAGGGGGTAGACGGCAGTGCACCGCTTATGCATAGAAATGTTCTGTTCTTTGGACTCTGCTTAGTTTGCTGCAGTTGACAGAACTTTCTAAGGCCGTCCACCAGACTACCACACCGTAAGTGATTATCGGTCTTAAGACCGAGATGTATAGCCGATGGGTTATGCGAGGTTGAAAGCCCCATTTATTCTCAATGGCTTTTTTGCAAGAGAATAAAGCTATTGTAACTCTATTGACTCTTTCTTGAATGTCAGGTTTCCAGTTTAGTTTCCTGTCAAAAATGAGACGCAGATCTTTTACTGTATCAGAAAATACTAAACTGCTCCCGTTTATTGAAGGATGGTCTATAGTTGGAATTTTGTATTTCCTGGGAAAGAGGACAAAATCGGTTTTATGGCGGTTTATTCCCAATCCACAGCAATCTGCCCAACGGGTTAATCTATTGAGATTTACTTGAAGGAGTTCTTTAATGGTATTAAGATGCTTACCTGAGACGGATATAGCAACGTCATCTGCATAGGCAATCACCCCGGTATATCAGCAGTTCATTAACCACTAAGTTCCAGAGAAGGACAGAGAGGACACCTCCTTGCGGCGTACCTCTGCTGACACATATTTTAGCAGTAATCTCATCCAGTTTGGAGTTGATTATCCTGCTTTTCAGCATAAGACTGATCAACTCCCAAAGTGATTCGTCTACCTGCAGAGTTGGCAGAGCAGTCGTGATTGCGGATGTGTTGATGTTGTTAAAGGCACCCTCTATGGCTAGGTAGGCAACCATTGTGTACTCTTTATATTTTAGGGATCGTTCTATGTGGCTAGTCAGTGAATGTAGAGCCGTTTCCACCGACTTTCCTTTACAGTAGTCATGTTGAGCCGTTGACAGAAGTCTTGGATCAATTTTAGCTCGTATATGAATATCAATCAGTCGTTCTAGAGTTCTCAGAAGGTAAGATGATAGACTTATAGGTCCGAGGTCCTTTGGGAATGAAAACTACATTGTCTGCTCTTCTGACAGTGGAATGTGAATCAGTGCTACATAGCTCCTCATAATATTTTCTAGCGCAGGCAGAATAATATCTGAGGACCTCTGTAGCTCGGTAGGGATTATACCGTTTGAAGCTATGCAGCGCCCAGAGCAGTTTGTCTCTTGAGATCATACCATGAATTTTGGTCCCGGTTGTAGTAGGTCTGTTTGGGTTCCTACTGGCCGCGAATTGAGAGCTACCTGGAAAGTGGGTGTCCAGTAGCAGGCTGAGTGATTCATCACTTGAGGTTGTCAACGAGCCATCGGTTATTTTCAAACAGCTAGACATCATAGGATTTCAAGAGAGGATTTTTCTTAGCTGCGATGCCTTAGAGCTTTCCATGATTTTGTCACAGAATGACCTCCAGGATTGTCGCTTTGCCTTTGTATAAGTACCAGTGCGTTTTGCTACCTTGAAAAGTTTTCTGCAAGTTTTTCTAAGCCGTCACACTGCTGACGTCCACCAATGCTTCTAGGTTGAATAAGAGGGCAGGAAGCGGTCATAGCCTGATTGAGAGCCAGAGTGGATTCCCTGACTTTCATGTCAAGCTCATTGGCGTCACGCGGGGGACTTGATAGTTCAGAGAATATTTTTTTTGAAAGTATTCCTCTGTATTTCGGCCAGTAAGTTTTCTGATAATCCTGGAATGCTGGTTGGCTGGGAGGAGCATCACTCAGGCTGAATTGGCTCTATCTGTTGTCTGAAAAAGTGTGTTCAGACGATACTATCCAGTTCGTTAGCATTAGAGTGATGTTGTCGGAGACAAGAATGATATCTAGCACTTTCTGTCTGTTTCTTGTTATAAAAGTGGGCTCATTGCCGATGTTGCAAACAAAGAGGTTAGTACTTATAAAAGTGACTCACCTCTATCGTTGATCTCGGTACTGCCCCATACCGTGTGATGAGCACTAGAGTCGCATCAGATGAAGAGGTTAGTTTTTCGTCTTCCAGCCTCCAGTAACAGCCTTTCTCGGTTATCACCAAGAAGAGGGCCTACATGGTCGTGGCCAAGGTATGCCGATGCCAGCCAGTAGAAACTTTTGGCAGTCTCTAGTCTGGCAACGATTAAGTCGAGGTCGTTGAGATTAGGAAGTAAAAATGCATTAAGGCTACGCTTCACTAATATACAAGTTCTGATCTTACCTTTGTCTCTTGTATAGAGCGGAGCGTATACAGATTACCGATTCTGAAGATGTGTCCAAGAGCTTATCTTCTTCCTCTGATCGTATAGGACCTCGTTTTGCTTCGCCATCTTTTTCCGTTTCTGACAGGGTGTCAGAATAGGCTTAATTCTCACGTCGGATAGATTGGAGTCGTCGCTATCCATTTCTGGAAAGGATATCGAGCTTCAGGATCTGAGGTTGTGTTTGGAGCTGTCTCCGTTAAAGGAGGAGGAGGTTGCTTATCAGCACTTAGCTCATCCTTTTTGTAGACCCGTAGGTGTATAGACTCGAATCCGAACCGAATCATGCCTTAAGTCTGCGCTGCCCTTTCCTTACTGATCACAATCAATGCCCATCTATAAGGACCTGTTAGTTGTTCCAGTTTTGCGACTTTCCAGTCATGAGTCGGTGGGTCAGATTGCTGAGCTTAATGATCTCCAGAATGCTTTCTGGGGCGGAGGGTTCGACTGGGATCCAGGTGCGGGTTTTAGGTTTGCTAGGAATATCCTCCTTAGGCATGACTTCAAGTTTTGCATCTGGCCAAATCTCTCCCAAACCACCTATGGCTTTGGTGAAAAGATCAGTAGATCTATGATTGGCACATGCGATGGACTTGACGTGGCCTTGGTGCCAGCCAGCGTTGCTTGTGATGGGAGGTGGTCCGGGGTTTTCCCGCATGATGGCCAGCTTGACCAGCTGTCACCGTTAAGGTGTTATAGAACCGTCGGTATCGTTCCTATCGATTACCGCGTTTAGTATTGCGTCCTTTAGGACTCAAAACAAAATAGGGCCCACCAAAGATTTATTTTGATTTTTGTCTAAAAAATACTCTCTTGGTAAACATTATCGAAGCGAAGTATTTAACTGTATAGCTTGCATGGCTTTGAATATTTATCAATACATTGAGCAACAATTTTACCGTTGCCTCGAACTGAGTAGGCAGAGAAAGCGCATTGCTCTGAAAAAACAACTAACGAATGCAAAACTTCCTGTACTTGTTTTCTCAGTCCAATTCTAAGCGTTGTCGATAAGTGTTACTTTCTGTAATTGTTTTCTTCGACAACGTTATTAATTGTGAATCCCATGCCCGGTTCTCGGCATCATATGGATATCGAAAACGCAGTAAGAGCGGTAAATTTGTTACAAGAGGGGGAGTCCCAAAGGCCTGTCGCAATTTGTATCGGCGTATAGCGGCGAGCTATCCGAACCGTCTGGGAACGCTTCCAAGAAACCGAGAGTATAGCCAGGAGACCTGGATCAGGAAGAATGGGAGTCACAACTGCGCACGAAGACCAGTACGTAAGAATAATTGCACGTCGAGAGCGTTCCGTAACCGTCCGGGCGCTACAAAATCAATTGCTGAAATCTACTGGTACTCAAGTAAGTGATCAAACCATACGTAATCAATTCCACGAAGATGGTCAACGGTTTAGAGTGCGTGCCATTCAACCAGCACTGACATGGGCATATTATCCAGCGCGCTTAAATTACGCCGGTGAGCATTTGGATTGGACTATGGACAACGGGAGGCCTGTACTCTTTACAGACGAATGTAAGGTCAAGTTTTTTAGTAACGATAAATGAGTATGCGTCTGGAGAAGACAAGGTGAACGCTTTACCGACCCATGCGTTCACGGGACTGACATTTTTGGGGGCCCAAATGAGAGCCTAAAAACTTAGTGGGCCCAATTTTGTTTTGAGTAGTATATTATTTTATAAAAATTATTCTATATAAGTACAGTCAATCATACGTACAATAAACGTCTACCTTTGTAAATTCGATTTGTTCTATATTTTTCCTGAACAAAAAAATCACAAAAAAGCCTATTCTTACGACCTTTAGAGTAGACTAACCCCTTGAAAAACATTCAAAAAGTGGAAATCGACACGAACTCAACAACCACTCCTTTTCTTGGGCTTGGGATACATATGTATGTACCTAAAAGACTGGCGGACTAAGCAACACCAAACAAATGCTTTCCGACGTCTCGCAGTGGGCAGCGTCTTTCCTGGCGTCCCTTCTTGTGAGAGTGTCCGGCCTAGGATCAGATCGGGCAGCAGGTACTCGGCGCTGGTGTCGTTGCTACTATTACCGTAGGCACTTTTATTGAAACTTTAATTTTCCCACTCATATATATATTCTTCCAGATACGTTTTCCCTCCTTATTTACTGCCAAACATATCCCCTATTCAAAATTTGTCTCCTAGAAGTGCACTCATTACACTTGACACTAACTGAATCCCAGACGTAGCTTCGCATTTCGTTTGGCTACGAGTAGGTATTTTTTTTTTCCCACATTTCCCTGATTTATTTTATATTAATTGCAAAATAACGGGTGATCATGTAACTGCCAAATGACATTGAGCTGTCAAAATATACTTTAAGGTTTGCCATTTCATCATGCATCGTTTTGCGCTTGCCAAACGTGCGGAAATTTTTAAAAAATATTATCGAAATTCTGGCTCAGTTGTAAATACGCAACGTGAATTTCGGCGTGGGGTCGGTCGTCATCATTACTTCAGTGTGCAGGCATTTCGTCGCACCGTGGAAATTTTGAGGTACACTCTTTTCGATCTTAAGCCATCAACCCGATAGAGATTGGTGCGAAAGGAAGAAAACATAGCCGCCGTAGCGACGATCAGCTGAATTGGGCATCGCCAGAGAGTCAACCCGGCTTATTTTGCCCTTTGATTTGGGCCTACGTCCGTATAGGATTGTGCTGACGCTAGAATTGAAACCGGACGAGCATAGAGTTCACTTACTGGGCGCTGGAAATGTTGGCCGGAGATCCGGATTTTGGCCAAAAAAAACCTTTTGTCTGGCGAGGCCGATTCTTGGCTCAACAGCTATGCCAACAACCAAAATTGCAGCTATTGGAGCTAACACAATCCTGCAAGTGTTCGGCCAAACATTATTGCATCCACAAAGATTGACTGTTTGGTGCGGTGTATGGCATAGCGTCACCATCAGACCTTATTTCTTTCGAAATGAGGAAGGAGATACCGTTTTCATCAATAGTCTCAGGTATAGAACGGCGTTAACCGGCTTTCTATGGCCAGAGCTCGACAACATCGATATATCCGAGCTGTGGTTCCAACAAAACGGTGCTACATGCCATACAAGCGACGCAGTGCTCGAAATTGGGAAGGAGAAATTTGGCGACTGGGTCATCTCACGGCGAGCGTTCGTCAATTGGCCGCCGCGATTATGCGATTTGACACCACTCGATTATTTTTTCTGGGGCTGCGTCAATACGCTAATTAGCCAATCATTTTGGACGAGCTCGAGGCCAACATTCGACACGCTATCGCCGGAATAACGCAGCATATATTGGACCGACCGCTTAAAGCACTGCCAGCGAAGCCGATTCCGCCATTTGCATAATGAGCTATTCCACACATAATGGCATACACATAGCTTTAAAATAAAGACAGAATCAATTTTATATCTCATACCGATGTTGTTTGACTTGAATTTGTTTTCCTATCGTTCTTTTCTGGTCACCCTTTAGTGTTGAAGCTGATGCACTTTTGCAATCAAAAGTTACTTGTCACAAGTCGTATGTCACTTTATCAGAGAAGCGTTTAATCATCTGAGAAATTTCCCCAAAAGGAGCATACAAGAAGTACAATGGAGCAGTTTTTGTCTGAGTGCTCTGTTCCTTTGCTAAGTCCTTAAAATCTTATCACAAGTCCTATTGATTTGCCATTGTAATCTTTTCAATCTAACCTTGTTGTGACTAAAAATTTGGGTCTATTCAATTGAAATGACTTAAATTGAGTTCCAGTTAAAATTTAACAACATATTTGGGTGACAGCCACCATTCGTATTTTTGATATATCCTAACCAGCCCATCGGTTGAAAATCCAATCTAAAATAACTTTCCACACTCTGTGTCAGCTATAACTAATGAATTTTCATTATTAACAATCGCTGTGTCGGCATTCAGCAACCGGTTGCCGTGCGGCGCGTTTTTAATTCATCACCCACTGCCGTTCGCCCCCATATGTCAAGCATGACTAGAACTTCTAGCAGCTACTACCCACAACCCATGCAAAATGAACAACGAATTCATTCGCGCTGTCACGAATTAGACACATTTAACGTTTCATTTTTAATTTCACCCTCACCACCAACCCGCCTGCCATCGGCGAATTCCCTTATCGAGTAGTCCATATGACGTTCAACGCGTGCTTTATAATTCACCACAATAGTAATCAGCTAACGCAGCATTATTTCACATGGCAGAGGTTCGACTAGTTGGTGTTTCCCAATGACTTTCACATGCCCGTGCTTTGCGTCAGAAACGTCATATTCGTCGCCACCAACGCGCCAAATCTAAATCCACACTTTTCCCCGACAATATACGGATTTAGGGTTCATAAGCCGCTACTGGCTGGAGTACTATGTTACCTCGTCCGTGCTATACTTGTACAATTCAATTTTTGATGCCTCGTGTATTTTAATGCCATTCCCGAGCGCCACAATACCATCATCCCCCCGCCACCCTCATTCACATGAAACGTTATTCCCGACCACCATTACTAACTACCACCACCGGAAGCCCTCCATTTTGTTATTTCTCTTCTTCTTTTTTTTTTACATTTTTAGTCGATTCTTCTGTGTGCGGCTGATTGCCGGAATTGGTGCGGAATCAGTGGGAATATCGGTGAGGTGGGCATGTGGACTAAGAAGACTGGGAGTTCGCCTTCAGCTGCAGCGATATTAACAATTCCAGCAAATCGATTCCTCTGACACCTGTCAGAGCGTTAAGACAGAAGCCAGCTTTGAAATGTCGCATGAGTGAGCACAGCAATGTGGAAATAATACAGCACTTGCTGGCCAAAGTGAGGGTGGCAGCCACCGGTAGGTGGGGTGGACCATTATTTATGAAGATGAATGGAGACCCCATCAGCATCAGTGTCGAACCGAGATTTCTCTCGATTTGGCTACCAAAATTTTCGGTCGGTCACCTAAGTAAAATTTCTGGCAGAAAGCAGACACTTGTGAGTCCAACGAAAGATCGTCATCGTTGCTGTCGGCCCTACGTCCCTGACCACCAGTGTCATGTGGTTGTCGGTGTGGTGGTAAGCTCATTTCTTTCTTTCAATTACTTCGATAAATGATTCAGCAAAAAGTTGTCGAACCTGCACCTGCATGAAATCGAATTCCCTTGGTCTCATCGGTCGGCTTTCGTGGTGGCCTGATGGGTTCCGGCTGTGTGACGGACGAACGGAGACATTGAGTTGCTACGACACGTGATGGCCATGTAATGTTTAGGTCTTACTCTCGGGGTCGTAAGTAGATCAAAGTTCGTTTCTATTTGTATTCTACTCGGGGGAGATAAGAATATTAAAAAAAAAAAAAAAAACCAAAACAGAAGACCGGGAATAACGAACAACCGAAATCCATATGGAGTCAGCCAGGGCTCCATGTCATGACGAAAGACACTTGTGGAATTCCAAAAGTATGTGACCTGATATTTTATTCCTTGGGTACTTTCACTCTTGTCCCCAACCCTCTAGATGGCTCTGCTAAAATAACTCAAACTGTGGCCACATAAATGTTGGGGACATCAATGCGATGGTGGATTCACGACGAAGTGGCGAAGTGGAGAACTGCGGGGTGATGCGGATATTTACGGCTACGAAGCTACGAGACTATGACTACGTGTGTCTTGAGTGGACAGGTGGTTGTTGCTGTTGTGAGTCAGTTGCAGAAGTTCAAGTGGTAGCAATATTTTTTCGGGGGTTTCTGTGGTCAACTGGTTGGGTGTCAGTACCTGGATTTTATTTCGAAATCATTTAAGTGTTTTTTTGGGGGGTGACGACATTGGGGACGCAGCCAGCGGTAAGGGAGGTGGTCGAATTTCTGTTTTTGCTTTGACTAAACGACTGGACTTTGAATTTTAATGTCACTAAAGTGAATGTGGGTGATGTTTGTTGATTGGAATGATATAGTACAACAAATTTAAGTTATTCAACAATTTAACATTTGCTGCACATTGTAACTTTTGCTTAGGTGTACCCATCATGGCTATATAGCAATGAATTTTCATACAAACTCCAGAAAAAATATAAAATAACGACTCAGGAATGATGATTCTTTGGTATTTGAATTTCAGCGAGAAAGCTGTCCTAACGCGTCTTTATGCTATCTGAGCGAACCCGATGATCTTCCATCAAAGAATACAATGAACTCAATGGGAAATGACCTAAGAACCCGTTGTGCTGGATTTTACCAAAAGCCCGCACTAAACCCCTAATTAGATGATTCAGAAAGAAGCAAGCAGGTCGTCGCTCTGCACTCAACCATCGTAGCGTCATTTTGTTCGCAAAGAAAAAACCAATAAATACCGAACAAATTTGGTTCTAGCTGTGCTTGCCTAATTAATAAACAATTATCGAATAGATCTGCATACCAAGAGCAGATATATTCATCGGAAAATAGATTTTTGAGACTGCGGTTAACGGTGCACAGTTAAAATTGTGGAAAAAAACGAGAAACCGAAGAGGAAGAAAAAAATCAGCAAGCAAAATGTCTGTGGCATATACGCAGCAGCAACAACCGCCGCCTGTGCCACCACAACAGTCGCCTGCACAGCAGGGCGGTTCACCGCAGCAAACGCTGCAGCCAATGCAGCGTGGTCCACCCGGTGGTGGTGGACCTGGTGGACCTGGTGGACCTGGTGGACCGCCCAATAGAGATGTACCTTCACCGCCCAGTCCGGAGCATATACAGAAAATTTTGGACGGAAATTGTAGCATATATCAGACGATACAAGATTTTCAGAATATAAGCAAATCACAGGAATGCATTTCGTATCATGCAGCGTTATATGGCTCAAATATTGCCGCCACCGCATGTATTAGCTTCACAGTCGCAAGGTGAACCGCATGGCATGATGGGTGGTCCACAGGGTCCTTCTCCACAGGCAGGCGGTCCGGGTATGCTGCCCCACGGTCATGGTCCTTCAGAACCGGGGGTACCAAATACCTCAAAATAGCGCTTAATTGCCATACCCGAATGCCAATCAGCATTTGCCCCCAACATCGAATGCAAACTTGCCGCAACCTAAATCGCAACAATCTCAATCGCCGGCTGGATAACCACAGCAGCAGCAACAACAACAACAACCACAAGGAGGAAGTGCTATACCACCTCCAGCCGGGACCCAACAACAGCCCGGGAATGTTCCGTATCGTTATGTCCCAGGACCTGGTCAATAGCCACCTCCATCAACTCAGAACAGCCAACAACCACAACGAACTGGATGGCAACCACAAGCACAGCAACCACCGCCGCAGTCATAGTACCGCGGAGGATATCAACAGCACGGCCACTATCCTGGATATCCGCCCCAAACGCAACCTTATCAGCCACAGACTGGTTATCCAGGTGTTATGCCACCTTATGGGCCTCCAACTCAAGGATACCCGCCCAGCAGCCAGGGCTACCATCATGCTGGCATGCCGCCGACATCTTCGACCGGTGGGCCGCCTCCACCAAATCATTCCTATCCGAATACTTCGCAGCACCAAGGCCCACTACCGGGATCATATCCTCCTCCTCCTCCTAATCAACAATCGCAACTGCCACCATAGATGTACGGACCTCCGGCAAGAGCGCAGGCGCCACCAGGTCAATATCCTCCGCAGAATTCCGGCGGTCCATCGCCACCCATGGGCTATGGGTATGGTGCCCCATATGCTGGTCCGAACTACGGTCAAGCTGCTTAGTCGCAGATCCAGCCACCTGGGCAACCTGGTTACCAACAAGCAGGAGCCATAATATCCGCCGCAGCCATAACAACCGCCGTATCAACAAGGTCCCGATGGATATCCTCCATCTGCCCAGCAGCAACAACAGCAGCCATATGCAATGGGACATCCACCATCATCACAACCAAATCAAGTAGCACCACAGCCACCACCAACCACTGGTGCACCGCCCAGTGGAGCGGCCGGCAGTTCATATGATTCCCCGCCCAGTCCAGGCCAGACACCACCACCCAATCAAGTTATCACAGCCAATAATGGTCCAAATGCACCCTCAAATGCTCCATCACAGCCTCCAGTTTCGCAACCTCCCTCCTCCCACACACCCACTTCGTATGCTCTTCCTCAATCGGCCACAAGTGGACCACCAACACAACAACAACCGGCGTACTCATCGCCACCGTCCGCCGTTCCGACGGGACCACCAACTCCTTACACTCAGAATCAACCGCCACCACAACAGCCTCCACCGCCAAATTCATCGGCAATGCTCCGACGAATGGAGTTGCGGTGCCAACTCAATATCAGCCACCACCTGGCGCTCAGACTTATGTTGCTCCGCACGCAGTGCAACCGTAAACACCACCCGGTCCGGGTGGTTACCCTGATCATGGATACCATCAGCAAGGATATCCAACAATGCCTCAAGGACAGTATCCTCCATCTCAGGGATACCAAGACTACAGACCAGAGGCACAAATGCCTCCCCCCGGTGGCCAAATGCCACCACCATTTCCGCAGGGCCCGCCTACTGGAGCTTACTCCTACGGCTATCAGCCGCCTCAGTAAGCGAGTAGCTAATTCCGGTTATACATATACGAGAATTCTGGTACCCTACAAGCATTTTTATTTTTATTTTTTTTTTACATTGTCTTTCTCCGTATCTTGAAGCATAACTTCCTACTAGTATCATCACCGACGTCTTTTACTCTTAAGACCCGGAGCGTTCTTATTTTTCCATTTGCTTGTTTGTTCCAATTTGAGCCTAGTTAAGATAAAGATGCAGAACCTATTACAAAATGTATTTCAACGAATTTTATGCCTGTCGAATGGTCCGTTTCGGTATTCTGGCATGGCGACAACAATCAAGCTCGTAGCGAAGTGTTTGCCTTATCTGCCAGTGGTGATCCCCGGCTAAAGTGGCCAGGGCATGCCCGGCCAGTCGCATTGTACTGGCCTCCGCCGTCATAGAGCTTACAACCCTATACGGAAGATATTAAAATATGTGACGAACCAACTAATGGCCTCGGATAAAAATGGACTGTGGATGACCTTAGCCAACGACCTCAGGCCACGTGCAGCTGAACAGCAAGCTAACTGCTATCCCGAAGATTTCAACTTCATCAAGGAAGTGCATTGGGACAGGCCCAACTTATGGGGGATGAAAAATTGTGACATAATATACTGTGGTGGTGGAAAAGAAACAGCGCTCATGCGACCATATTATATGAGGCAGGCTTAGGCATAAAGAATTGGGCTTCCGATATGCGAGAGATCTTCTTATGACAATCCGCACCAAGGCAAAATTCGCTTAAATGTTACAAGGTGGTGCAAAATTAATTAATTAATTAATTTTGAATTTAGTATTTACTAAATAAAAAACAACGACTTTGAGTGATGGGAATATTTATTTGGACCTTTGCAATTGTTTCTATTAAGTGTAAAAGATGATGTCCGCCAAGTGGCTGCCGCCAGTGTTGATACACATTTGTGCCCGTTTTTTCGCATTTCCCATGACTTTCCACAAGATTTCCGGTGATGACTGTTCGCATTCCTGGGCCCCCGGCCAATTACCAAGGCTTCGCCCATCAATGACGTTGTCTAATAAAAAGCGAGAGCAGAGCATATTACTGGTCTTATCGTAAACATCTTCAGATACGCCTCTGAAGGTTGCTACGATTTGACCAGTTACAAGTTGCGCCAGTTACAAGGTCTTGTTGGCGGCAAGACCACGGACTTAAATCACGGTACCATGGGAATCAGGAGACCTCGGATTTCGGTCCGGGCCTGACTGGCTGAGGTAGTCCCCCTTGTGGGAGCGTCATGGTGGCTGTGGTTTAAACCCAAATCGCAGAAAGGGTATTCCTGTTGGTTTGTCCTATTGTAGAGTAGCAAATTAGTACTGGGTGCTGTGACCTTAAGAGCTGCAAGAGGTTTTAGATCGGCCTCGACTCATACCAAGGGTGGAACTTGTGCCTCCAACACAGTTCCGAATTGGTATCAAAGTGTTGGCGGAGAGCGATGGCAAGGCGTATCCTTGCTCCCATGGATGTATGGGCATCCCGTAAACATAAGTCTACATGACAGGTGGTTTACATTAAAAACCAGAGACTAATGTTCGCATTCCTGTCGAATATTCTCCTTAAGAGCTGTGATTGTCTGAGGCTTGTTGTCCTAAACCCGCGACTTCAAGTAGCCAAAAAGAAAGAAAGAAAAATAAAATCTGGAATGGTTAAATCGGGCGATCTTGCCGGCCATACCAAATCGCCAGAACGGGAGATTACGCGACCAGGAAACGCTTTCTTCACAATATCCATTGTGGCTCGTGCTGTGTGTATGGTTGCACCTTCTTATTGTAATCACATGCTCACCAAGCCCCGCTCATCCAACTCCGGCAGTAAGAAGTCATTTATCATGCTCCTGTGTCGTTCGCCATTAACAGTGACCGTATTGCTGATGGCATCGTCAAAAAAATACGGCCCAATCACTCCTCCCGCGTGAACGCCACACCACACAGTGACTTTGAGTGGATGTAATGGCTCCTCGTGCATCACACGCCGATTTTCAGTGCCCCGGAAACGAAGATTTTGCTTATTGACGTAACCGCTTAAGTGGAAATGCGCCTCGTCGCTCATGATGATTTTCGACACAAAATCTCTTCGTTGTTGAGATTGATTATGGCTTTACAGTAATTCACACGCGACGGTCAGGAAACATTAACTCACTGTTTGCACTTTGTACGGGAACATGTGTAAGTCTTTCACTAAAATTCGCTATAGGGTTCGTCTGGTGATGCTCAATTGCGTGGCCCGTCGTCTGGTTGATGTTTCTTCGTTCTCAGCGACATCGGCAGCCGCAGCCGCTCCCGTGGTTCCACTCTGCACGAATCGAGGAGCTGAGCGCCGGAATGTTTGCCAGTTGGCGGAAATCGACGTCGAAATTCACGCTGCACTAACACCACCGACCGATTATTATTGGTCAAAAACATCGACACAATCATTCCACGCTTTTGCGGAGCATAGCGCTCCGTTGCTTGTCTGTTTGTATACTGCAGCTGTCTAGTTGACAAATGTCAAATATGATTAACGTACCACACCATTTGCAAAAATTATACCATCTTCCGACAGGGTGATTAATTTTGCGCCACCTTGTTGTATAAGCCTAATATGTGCTAATGACCCCACAGAAAACAAAGACGATATCCCCGAAGAATGTTTCTACGAGCTCCTCGACAAGAGAGAGTGCCACTAAGCTCTGTGGTTGTGTTTTTTCTCGACTGCCTATTAAAACCAGTTTAAACTGCGCTTTTTGCCTTAATGCTCTACTTGACGAGGGAATTAAATGTGCGTTGTTTTGTGGAAAATGCTACCACAAGCCAAGAAGACCCGCACAGAAGCCTGTAGAGATAAAGTAGGAGACTTTCTAGTGGAGTCACAGTTAGTGCTGAGAATATGGAAAAACTTTTTTTTTTGCAGACTTTATACCGACGAAGAAGCCCCACATCCCGCCATCAGGCAGAATAGACCATTCGATTGAGATGATGATAGCCAAAACTTCCATCCACCTGACCAGAATGAAGCAAGGATAGCAATATCTAAGCTAAAACCCAACAAATCAGCTGGACCTGACGGCTTACCGGCCGAGGTATTTAAGGCTGCTGGAAATGACTTTGTGAAGGGCACGCACCAATTCATTTCTCAGATCTGGTCAGAAGAATGTATGTATGTCTGATGAATGGAATCTCGGCACCGCATGCTCGATCCATAAAAAAGGAGACAATTTCAACAGTGCCAACTTTAGAGGTACGAGTGTAAATCCAGTCAACATCGGATAGAAGATCTTACCTGGCATATCGTTTGAAGTGCGGCTTCAGACCAGGAACGTCTTTAATCGATCAAATCTTCAATCTCCAGCAGATCCTGGAAAAAACTCAAAATGTCCAAATCGATACCCACTATCTTTTCATCGATTTTAAGGCCACATATGACAGGATCTATAGAGACAAGCTATATAGAGCCATGTCTACGAGTAGTTTTGGCATTTCTGGCAAACCCGTCGGTCAGAACGACTTAACCGAGACTTTTGATATCACATGGTATGCGCAGTCATGTGACTTCTTTATCATGTCACTTGAAAGAATTGAACACTGGAGGCACAATCTTTTAAAAGCCTGTACAGTGACCGATGATGTCGATGATTGGGGAACTTAGGGGGCTGTCACAGGTGGCTTCGCTACTGTGGAATCTACCAAAATGTGTTTAACGGTGAATGAGCGCAAAACCAAGTATATGATGTCAACAAGAAGGGGCACACAACATCGACGAATTAGACAGAACATCACAATCAGCATTAATTTCGAGGTAGTGAGGGAGTGTGTCTACCTTGACTCTGCCATGTATTCTTCCAACAACACCTCAGCAGAAATAAAACCAAGAATCACTCCTGCCATTTGCTATTTCTTTGGGTTACGAAGGCAATTGAGTAGTAATTCCCTATCCCGAAGAACTAAGGAGACTCTATATAAGACCTTATCATCAAAATCCTACTTTATGGCACAGAAGCATGTACCGCATCGAAAGCAGATGAAGAGATCCTCAGTAGTTTCTAAAGAAAAATTCTTCGAAAATTATTCGGTTGATGGGCTTTGGAGGAGAAGATTCAACGGCGAACTATACGAGCTGTACAGTGACATCGACCTCAGGCATCATTCGCCTGAGATGGCTAGGACATTTAGAGCGAATGGACAGCAATGCTACGGCCAGTAGAGCATTCGAATCGACCACACTTTAGGTGGCGCGCATAAGTTGAAAGGAACCTTAATCGACTTGGACTGGCGGCAGTTAACTTAAGGCCGGACTAACTGGAGCGGCTTGTTAATTGAGGCCAGGTTCACCCCGTACTGTAGCACCACCTAAGGAATACTTTCCTAGCCTGAAATCGCACTGATCCATGTTCATTAATTGTTTTTAGACGCTCACATGACGATGTTTAGAAAACTTATATCTCTTTAGTTGGCGCAGTGAAATGGGTCTCCTTTCCTTTGGATCGGACAATTGATGCTGAGACTTTATGATCCGGGCACGTGACCACTTCGTGTTTGATTTGATAGATTTGTAAAAGATGCTTCTGAACTTTTTTTTGAGGAGCTTGATCCTCTTTAACTAAGTTCTCCATTTAATGTCCAAGAGCCACACAGTCTACTTTCGAGTGATCTCCTGAAAGCACTGGTGTTGACAGGATCGTGGACTACTTTAGTTGAGGTAAACCCCTATTTGGATAATATTCAGCCATTCTCTTTACCTTCCTGGAAAATTTTGACAAAGCTAAAGCCGGGGCGCTTTTACGCTTCGGCTTCTGGCCTCTGCCTCAGTGAAGGCCGTGGATCTGAAATCAGAAAGCGAAAGTGTTATTAAGGTTTTATTAACTACGTTGCCAGTGATGTTGTTGTAATGAACTTCATATTTCTTTAGTCATTGGTATTTGAAACATAAAAAAACATAGTCGCTCTCATTCCATTGTTTTCGGCACGTTGGATGCCCTTTAGCAGCACATTATAACTGTAATAGAGAAAGAAGCTTGTCTCCATTTTCCTATGAACTTCCTTTAGCGGGCAGCTCCTTGCAAAGGCTTCATGTTGGATGTTGTGGCTTGCGTAATAAAGATTTGGTGCATTCAGTTAAACATGTTTATAGGATGGAGCCATTTGGCTTTGTCAAGCGTGGGAGATTTACCAGCATTTTTTCGGAAGCAATCAATGACTCCTTTCCCGCGACAGACTTCTATTGTATCAATCATTTGATCCCTTTGTAAACGAATACTGACCACGTGGATTCTGGTGAATCCTATATTTGATTTAGTCTATGATTTTTAGGAGTTGATCTTTGTATCTTCTAAGGTTCTTACCCTGTGGACAGCAGGGTGTTTCCAAGTAGTAAGCTCTCCACCCTGGTTAAATAATAATACATGCGCTTGGACTTATTCATGAGCGAAATATTTCCTACCACCGTTGGAAGCGGTGTAAGCTGAATGAATTCTATGATACCTATCGTTCCCTTTGCAACCTTGCAGCAGTCTATATCACAACGGCAAAACGAGTATACCATGAATATTTGTTGAATTCTGGCAATCAATCTGGAAAAGCTCTCTGGCAAAACTTGTGGAAGCCAGCTCTGTCCAACTTTTTCCAAGTGTCTTCGACTCCTTAACTGTTCTGCGCCATGGGCGGCCAGCTGTTCTTCATTCTCCATTCCAAGTCGTGCTTCGCAATGGAATTGCATTCGCGCCTTAAGATGTGACTAATCCACAACCATTTCCTTCGTCTTTTAGTGATGTTGATTACGACGTGACTGTTCTAATATTGAGCTCTGCGTTTGAAATTCGGTTGAGCGCAAATACTCTCAAAATGATGTTATCGACATCTGTTAACGAAGGACTGCAGCTTCCGAATGATTGCTGTGGTCACCTTCCGAGCACTGAACCCTTACTGCAGTAATGACGCGACAATCGAGTAAAATAGTCGCAACTTGGTCTCAGCGCCGTAAACATTACTTTTCCACACCTTAAATAACATTCCGAAAGCAGCTTTTGCCTTCCCGGCTCTGCTACTAACATCGACTTCAGTGCCGCCGCCCGTCGAAATTGTGCTTCCCAATTAAGAAAAACTCTGCACTTCCTCGACCCCTTATCCAGCAACATTAAGTTGGGAGAAGAAGCTTGAAAGACCAAGGACTTTAGTTTAGCTACATTTATTTTAAGCCCCACTCTGCTGGGTTCAGCTTTCAGATTCTGGCTCATCTGATGAAGATCACAAACCCTGTGTGCAAGCAAGGAGATATCATCAGCGTAATCAAGACGTTTCAGGTAAGTTACCTCTTCTTTCCTTCGGCAGTGCTGCACAGCTAACATCGCTTGTTATCACCAGGAGAAGAAGCGGTGATAAAATACAACCCTGCCGAACTCTGATTTGGACTTTAAAGGCTTCCAATAACTTGCCGTTGCTTAAAATATGTCACATTGAATCTTCGTAGCCCTTGGAATAACAACGATTTTAGCAGGAATACCTCGCCAGCGCAAGTCTTTGCATATAAACTGTCGGTTTACGCAAATCCTTTCTCGAAATCGATAAAAAGTAGATAGAGCGGAGACCTATACTCGACGCATTGCTCTAAGATGATCTTCTACTTTGATCCTGTCCAGAATTATGTTCTCTATTATTTTGGCCACTGCCGGTAGAACGCATATCTCCCGCCAATTTTCTCATTGGATCAGACTTGACAATCATCTCCAGATTGAAGTCCTCCAGAAAACGTTCAGTTTCCCACGCATGAGCTATGATAGGTCTCAGTAGTTCTGCCGATATATTTGGCGCAGCTGGAACAATTTGTTCTTCTTGAGGACCTTTATCGCAGCTGCAATCTCCACGAGGACCAGTGCGCATTCGAGAGTTTGCAACTTCAGATGATTCATTTCAGTTCAGGACACTCGCCCTGTAGTCTATGTATATGGTTGAGCACCATCACGAAGTGCTACCTCCATCTTCTGAACTGATCCTCATCTGCTATAAGTAGGGAGCCGTCCACATTTTTTGCAGAAAGCTGTTCGATGCTGCGTCCACCTGTAAGCTGCTTGGTAACAGTATAAACGATCCTACTATCGCACCGGTTTACTCCTTCTTCAGCTTGTGCAGCTAGCGCATGTATGCGGTTTCGCTTATTGCGTCTTACACTACGCTGTACTTCCTTCCTTTTCACGTAGTACTGGGCTTCGAGTTCAGATTTCTCTGTTGCTGTGGCTGATGTAATCTGAACTCTCTTGGAGTCAGTTGATAACCATGTACACTAGTTTATCTACGTTTTACCCATAAACCTCAACGCTCAGGATGTGAAAATATTTTTCGCAGATCTCCAGCTTTCATCCACAATCGTTGATTGTTGCCGCTAGTAAACTGCACACAACTGATCGTAAAAGTTGTCCTTTTCGTCCTCAGTCGGGCATTCCGTTAGTGCGTAGCACTGGATTGTG
Source organism: Volucella zonaria (assembly GCA_963966105.1). Lineage (NCBI taxonomy): Eukaryota > Metazoa > Arthropoda > Insecta > Diptera > Syrphidae > Volucella > Volucella zonaria. The sequence continues at coordinate 46,421,360 of OZ014534.1, forward strand.
GATACCTCTCTTACAGAATTCTGGTCGTTAATATCCGGTGGCTAAAGCCTCCACGATAAGAGGCTCTTCTGCAAGCCCTACACCGGACACGCACATGCTTCCATTTGGTTTTCCAGAGTAAATTTGTGTAGTGTTCCCAGTTGGTGAAAGGTATTCTCCTGGGTCCCACTATCTCATTCCACTCAGCCCCAAGATGTCGAACTTGTACCGGGTGAACTCCCTCTCCATTTGGAGGAATCTGGCGATTTGAGGACCTTCTAGTCGAGTAGAGTCTTTACTTTCCAGAATCCGATCATTATTCGTAATCATTAGCAAAAGTCGTCGATAAAGCATCCGTCATATCCAAGCAAGACAATATTTTTATGACTGCAACTCGCTAGGCCATAGATCAACCGGCACATGTCCTGTTTTGTAGCGCAGAAGACTCGTCATTTGTCCTTTCTACTTCACAATCTCCGAAGAGATTCCCAGGTGGCACCACTAGGAGGCGGCGAGATAGGGCTTTCTAGCAAGGCTGCGATGTGTCCGGCTGCAAAGGCTCTTTCTCGTTTTTTAACGAGCCAATACCCGCGAGAGGATGCTACTTCTACGAGTCATTTGCCATTGTTGCAGGTACCTACTAAAATAGATTACAACCGACTTACCACTCGGATCGTATCCGTTTCTCTCCCATCAACACACAATTCGAATGCTGGTTTTGAAATACGTCACCACGTTAATAGGGAAAGAAAGTGGCACTGAACCACTTTTTAATTTTATTCGCCTTACTGACGAAGACGCAGTTGAAGCTATGCTTGGGATCAAATTCAACGCAGCAGGGTTGGATGGAATAAGTCTTAAAAAGTTTCCTTAAATTAATAACCCATATCTTCAACTGCATACTAACCACCACTAAGTATCCAAGCTCATGGAAATTCGCTAAAATATTTTACTTCCGAAATCTAAATTGCAGAATTATACTAGTCCTGAATACAGAGATATTGTCATCTTACCATTCCTATCAAAAGTATTTGAAAAGTCCATTCTTATGACAGTCTTTAACGTCCTGCCCAGTGTGGATTTCAAGCGAAGCCCAGGCGCAAAACTGGACTTTTTCTCATTGTAGGCCAAATACGAAAAGCAACGGATGCAAAATGTGCTACCTTTTTAACCTTACTGGACTTTTCAAAAACCTTTCATTCTTCTAAAATGAAAATTACTTACACCACAACGGGATAAGGGTGACCATCACTAAATTTTTGGAGTTTTGGAGTTAGTTTTTGGAGTTATCACCTTTGTTGATATACTCGTACCTAGACGTTTTCTTGGCATCAGGGTTTTGATAAACAATTCAGGTGTCAGGAATACGTTGAAATTTCAATTAAAGCTAGTAGAGCTATTCGACTGTTTTATCATGCTCAGAAACTTTACTTAAATCGTTCCTTGAAGTTTCAGCATTACTAATCATCTGAATGCGAGTACTCGAAATCTTAATCTTAACGGCCTTAGTCTGTTGAATGATCTCTGTCTTGTTCATTAGTTTAGTTCTTCAAATGTCTCAATGTATGTTGAACATTTTTCTTCCTTTTTAGGATTCTCGGTATGTGAGCAAGTAAGACCTTGCTGCTTCGATAGTCATCTTAGGCATTTGGAAATTAAAAATAAGATAAAGCCAACTATTGTAGATATCAACTAAACAAAGGTGTCCAGCATTTTATAAAAAAAAAAAAAGAAACACACAACCACATCAAAATTGTCACCTCTAAGCCCAACTATACTGCAAAAGTCCCACTTAATCGATTTTCTTTCCCCATCAAGTCTGTTGCTGCAACAACCCCCAAATGCCCCAACTGGTGTGTACAATAAGGCGATATCAACTCCCATTGTTTACTTGAAACGAAAGCGAACTTGAACTTGCTGAATATTCAGACTCAAAAGAGTCTACGCTCGAGCTTACATTTTTCCGCATGTGAAGTGTTTGGCATTAAAAAAAAAATAGGGAAAGAAAAAATAGGGCTGCTTACCTCAACATTGCGTCCAATAGTACTACCTACCTATTGCAACAATCGAGGGCACACTTTACAAGTGCACGCAACTTTTACGGCTTCATGTGTCGTTTAAAGTGTAGCCAGGCGCCCCCATTTTCACCGTATCCATCGCCATGTCCACATGCACGCAACCCTTCGATAGTGTGCACTTTCTCCGCCAACTGCAACGCGCAGTCGACTTTAAGCCGTTAATCCGATTTCCTACCATCACCTTTAACTAGCTTCATCCTCAAATGAAGATTAATGAGATGACGTTGAAGTGGTCGTTTTCTTTCTCACCTAAAACGCTGCACCAACATCAAGTACCCCAGAACTGAGAACGAAGAACCAAGTTCCAAGCACCACCATGCAAACTGTGAAGGGTTGCACCTTCAAACCGCACCACCGACCGTCTCAACTTACTGGGTTGACATGCTTTTTGGTTGCGCGAAAACAGATAGACGGTTTGAGGAAAAAAAACAAAAAAAAAAAAAAAACAAAAAGAAAGCATAAAGACACATCCCCCCTCGTAGTTTTTCTCTGTGTTCTACACTCACTTATGCGAGTGTTTTGTTGGCCCCGCATTGTTCCACACTTTCGCAATGCTAACTGCCAGCCGGAATGATAAAATTATCATATTTCATTTTCCAACTTTGTCGTCCTCATTGTGTCTAGATCGGGCCACAGACTTGGGCAGGGGGTGGATGGCAGTGGCTGTAGCAGTGGGAGTGAAGCGCGCGAACTACCCCGTGCAGGCATTTTGTATGTCCTCCCAGTAATATGCATACCAATGTCGACATAAAACTTTTGGCTAACTGAAATTCCGCTAGGGGATGATGATGTTGATGTTGGCATGTATCCGAATACGCTCCTCTCATACAAAGCCACCCTCTTCCTTGCCACCGACAAGAGTTCTCCATCGGAATGTGGAGCATTTGTACAAAAAAAAAAAAAAAAACAAAAAAAAAAGAGATAAAAAAGTCTATGGGGTGGGTTGGGGGATGGTTTGGTACTCGTACATAGAAGAGAACTTAAATTGGCCTATGTGCGTATTGTCATGCAGATGGATGTATTATTCAGCCAACAAGGACATCGCACATAAAATCAACAGACGCAGGCTGGAATGCCAGAAAGAATCAAACCGCTATCCACGAGAGTTAGAGCAGGGAAGCGGAGGCATGGAAAATTGAGATTATATTTGCTATGAAACTAATGCCATTCACAACAAGTATCCGTAGCATGGTTTGCATAATTTCAGCCATTTATTCGCATCGTCTTGCCCATACTCCACACACAAATGGGAACGAGTATGAGATGTGACAAGGCGAGAGGGTAGTCCACCCCATCCAACTTGGTTGTACCTCATGTAGATTGTGCCAACTTGAGGCGCTCCTTGGTCTATGATTTATTCGGAGGGTATTTCTACTGCCGGTACGAGTAGTTAACTGCAGAAGCAGCATTCACTACACTCACTACACACAAATTACACTCCGCTATACAGCCCAACTTTGTAGCTCATTTCTTTAGAGAACCAGGAGATCTGGGGAGCTACGAATAGAGAGCGGTCCACCAATTCATTAGTATGTGCATACGCTAGTTTTTTTTTCATCGTTTTTAGGTGGAAATCGCTCCGAAGTCGGTTGTGAGGGGTTGAGAATCGCTTCTCCTGTTTGGGATTTATTCTTTTTGTTTTGTTTCTGGTTTTTTTTTTTCTTGAAGGAAGGCCCTTGCTGCACAAGGCCATTATGTGCACACGTAAGAACAACGGGAGGAGGATTAGTGTACCCTTATAGTATTCCAGCTCCCAAACCACCATGTTTGAGCTCACCCCCACATTGACTCACTCACCAACTGGCTCACAAGTGGTTTTGTGTGATTCTTAATATGAAATTTTGTAAATTAGGACTCGCACAAGGATGCGAGTACAGTTATTGGGATATAAAGAGTGAAACAGAGTCATTGTTATGCAGATGAGAAAGTTTCCTTTCGGTTCACCGTGTATTGTGTGTGGCTTGTACGAGTATGTACCACTATCTCTCCCACCGGTGGCTTAAGGATGCATTGAGTGTATTCAGTGTGTTCAGTGTTGTGAGTCCTGTGATTCAGTGGTACCGGGACAGCATGGAAATTACTCAATTTGGATAATTAGGCAAAAGTATTAGTCGAGTTTTTGTCTAGTTGAGATGCTGTAGTTTGTGTACTCGTCGAAAATTCGAAACTTTCCAGTGCCAGTATTCGGGTATCTGCAGCGAAGTTGGTTTTTTGAATGAAACCATTGGTGTGTAGAACTCTGGAGGGCAATTTGGGCAAACTTTTATTTTGAAAGTCACGTGAGATTTAATAGTAATAGGAAGTTTGGCACTTGTGTACATTTGTTGCATAGGATCGTGATAGTCGTACTCGAAGTATGTGCGTGAGTTGCGTGTAATCAATATTCTGGTAAACAAATGAATAATGTCGCGTCCTTGCTTTAGTCCTTGATAAAAGGGATGGAAAAGCATAAAATAATTAAAATTTTCCGAAATAGTGGTTTAAATATAAACTGTTATTATAGGTTTCCTTTTTCTTCTTTTTTTTTTCTATCAAAAGGAATTTTTTAGGAGAGGGTGGAGGATATTCTTGGTATCCTTCGTGTTCTTTCATAAATAACTAAGTCAACCTATTTAATTTAGTCAACAAGTGCTAATTAGACCTTTCTTGTCTTGACTAAGAAGTTTTGTCTGTCTCAAAAGGTCGATGAAAGCATGTTGTATAATTATGTTATAACAAAGAGTGGGGTAACTTTTTTATCCTGCCTCTGAGGGCTGAAAAAAGTCTGTAGAACCAATCGATGTACACCTATTTTGTGTTGTTGCATATTTTAGAAAAAAACTGGTAAATTTTGTAGCGAGACGTAACATACTTATCTGGGGCACTTACACAGGATATATACGGATCGCAATGCGACAACGGCCAGCTATATGTCTTCACCGACATTGATCATGTGCTCGAATAATTATGGGTTTAGAGTCAAGGAATGAACGTGGATAAAAAGCATGCTAGCTATGTAAACAAGGTTTGACGTAAAAAGGACACAACATCTGACTGCAATTTCCAACCTCTGTACAGCCCAAATACAGGTAAAAACAAGTCGAAATGTAGTCATCGAAACATTAAATATGCCAAATCTGACCTGATGCGGCTCAGCTAGTGGTCACGATGAAAGCCTTGCTTTCACAGATATCCCACGCTGGATCCACCTAAGGTAGATTCAACTCCTCCAATGGCATGCACATACAGGGTAAAGTTCTGAACGCGCTCAACTTGGAGAACTACCAGGTACGATCCCTGTCACTGTACAGTTCAAGCTGACATATAGCCTCCACATGGTGCCCCCGGATAGCTATCTTAGCAGCCGCTGAATAATGAAGTAATTTATGCAGCTTTCTTCTACCTCTACCAGATTGGTCGGTTGTCCGTGGGGTTAACGCCCCAAGTACGTAAAAAAACCCATCGTTACGAGAAAACTTACTGCGTCGGAAGAAAATCGGCCCGATTTAAAATGACGACACGGCGCAAAAAAAGACAATGACTTAGGGGTATGCTCCTGGAATGTTAGAACATTATACTCTCCAGCAGCTACCCAAAAACCTGAAAATATCTTCACGCAGTATAAGGCGGACATTACTGCGATCCAGGAAGTGCTCTGGATAGGATCAGGAATGACGAAAAGAAAGGAGTGCGATATATATTACAGCTGCCATAAAAGGTTGCACATATTAGGATGCGGGTCCATCATGGGATAGCGGCTGAGATCGAAGGTCATCGATTTCCAACCAATTAGCGATCGCCTGGCTGTGATCCGCATCCAAGGGAAATTTTAAAACATCAGTCTCATATGTGTACCCGCCTCTATCAATGAACCAAAGGACCCTATTAAAGAAGATTTCTTAGACCTCTTGGATGGAGCCTACGGAACCTGTCTGGAGTACGATGTTCAAATCGTGCTCGGAGACTTCAATGCCAAAATTGGTAAGGGGGGCCATCTTTGGCGGAGTGGTTGGAAAACACAGCCTCCACGAAACGACAGTAGATAACGAGAATACACACAGCAACCTGGCTAACTCCGGACGGTAGAACCACCAACCAAATTGACCACGTGATGATTGCCGTAAGACACTAGTCAAATATCAACTCTGACCATTTTTCCAATTGCAACCCGATTCTGGACTATCCAATGAAAGAAAGCTGCGCCAAACAACAAAAATGAGGTACAACATTGGATCCCTGAACACACCGCCGATAGCCAGAGACTACAGAGAGCAACTGGACGAAAGACTCTGCAATATGCCACTGCCTATAACAAACGCCAACAACATGTAGTTACAATGCTGCATTACTATTCAGGAAATAGCCGAAGCAACTTTAGCCTACCAGCTACCCCCGACAAGAAATCCATGGTTGAAAAAATGATACTACGAAAAAAAGAAAAGGGCCTTAGCAGTCTCCCAGCTCAAGGATATTGAAGAGTGCAGGAGTAATAACAAGATGCGAAGCTTTTATAAAAAAGCTAAAAGCCTGCCTGCTGGCTACAGACAGGAGCTCAGGACCTTCGAAAATCTGAGGACAATCTTGTCACTGACCCGCAGGGAATTGTGGATGTATTTAAGCAGCATTTCGAACAGCTGCTTGATGGGCATTACCAGCAGAGAGTGATAGGGCATGAAGAAAACTAAACTCCAGTCGATGAACTAGTTCTCGGCACAGCCATTAAAAATATGAAGAACAATAAGGTCGCGGGCTCGGATGATTTGCCGACAGAGCTCCTCAAAACTGGTGGCGATGTTCTGATAAGGCGCATGCACCAGATCTTTTGCAAGGTATGGGAGGACGAAAGCATGTCCGACGACTAGGCTAACATATTAACTCCATCTGTCCCATGTGTTGTAAGAGCTACCGAGGTATATCCTGGTTTAACGCAGCCTATAAGATCCTGTCCAGCGTACTGTGTGAATGACTAAAGCCATTTCACACCACACTCATCGGCACCTACCAGTGTGGCTTCCGGCCCCGAAAATCGACGATAGACCAAATCTTCACACTGCGGCAAATCCCGGAAAAGACCAATGAGTTCCAAGTCGATAACACCATTTCTTCATCAACTTCAAAGCCGCATACGTCAGCATTCATCGCATTAAATTATACAACACGATGCCCAACTCGGGATCCCGAGAAAACTGATCCGGTTATGTCGCACCTCGGTAAAGGATTCGCTATGCACCGCGCAGATTGGAAACAAAATCTCCGAGCTACTAGATGGAGTCAAAAGTGACCTCCTTGACCGCCAGAATGCGCTGCTACTGCAAAAAAGGTTATGGTGCCTTGAAGTCCGTTCATATTTAGGTAGATATGCCAAATTTCTTTAGTTTTGTTTTGACAGCTGATTGTTGTTGACGTGTTTGGCATCATGTTGAGTATGGACAAAAACGATTTTCGTTCTCTCATAAAACGTTATTTTTTGAGAGGTAAAACGGCGAAGGAAACAAAAGAAAAGTTGGATAAATATTATGGGGCTAATGCTCCGTCAGATTACACCGTCAAATATTGGTTTCGAGAGTTTCGTGGTGGCCGCAACTCCACTACCGATCAAGTCCGCAGCGGCCGGCCCCCCCGATGCGGTTACAGAGGACAATGTCAAAAAAATACATGAAATGGTGTTGGCTGACCGGAAAGTGAAGGTGCGCGAGCTAGTAGATACCACAAAGATTAGTACTGAGCGCACACGCCATATTTTGGGCAATATTCTGCATATGAAAAAGTTGTCCTGCCTGGGTGCCGCTCCTGACCAAAAACACGAAAGCGAGAGCACTTCGAAAGAGTGTTTGGACGTGCTGTTGCGGAATCGGGCGGACTTTTGTCGTCGATTGGTAACTGGATTTGGATCCCTCGGACTATTATCTCTTCCCAAACCTCAAAAGAAGGCTCATCAATAAAAAAATTCAAGTCACGCGAGGAAATCATCGACTATATTGAATAACAAAAAAAAAAAATTTTTTTTAATTCCCAAGGAGGTCACTTTTCACTCCATCTAGTATTCCAAACATGCACCGGTTTCCGGCAAGGAGACGCGCTGTCGTATGATTTATTTAATCTTGTGCTGGAGTAGATGGTGTGAAAGGCCGGCGTGAACACAGAAGTCACTATATTTAACAAATCCATCCAGATACTGGGCTATGCAGATGATGTCGACATGATCGTCGACCGTTCCCAGCGTGCTTTACTGCTTTAGAAGATCAGCCCAAACGAGTTGGTCTCATTATGAATGAGGATAAAACAAAGTACATGCTGTCGACCAAAAACCGATCCGTAGAACACCGTCTAGGACTGAACTTAACAATCGACAGCTATAATTTTGATGACACATGACAAATGATACCCTAGTGGAGATTCGACGAAGAATAACCTTAGGCAACCGCTGTTACTTTGGTTTGTCCAAACAACTAGACTTGCCAGTCTTCCTCTATGGAGCTGAATGCTGAACGATAACCAAGACAGTGGAGCAGATCTTGGGATCCTTCGAAAGAAAAATTCTACGTCTAATATTGGGTCCTGTCTGCGAGGAGGGCGAATGGAGAAGAACATATAACCGCGAACTCTAGGCAAAAATCACTGGCTCGGTGAGAATGCTCCAGCTAAGAGAATCTTCAAATCCCGCTCGCCTTCTTCACGAAGAAAAGGAAGACCGAACCTCCGGTTTAAAGATCAAGTAATCGCAGATGCCAGAAGCCTTGGTCTAGTAGGATGCCGCGAAAGATGGAAAGCGGCATAAGCTCAGGCTCAGACCCTCCAAGGGTCGCTGACCGGATAAGTTAGTAAGTAAGATCCAAAAGAAGGGAGATATTCTGCTCCAACGTTTTCTTAGTGTTGTAAATACTGTTGCAATATCTGTAAGCAACTTGATTTTCGGAGAGACAGAACCTTAAAAGTACTCTGAAGCAGAACAACTGCCTCCGATATTGATAGAAATTTGTTTGACCTTCTTTGACTATACATACTATATATCAAGAACAATGCTATTATTGTGGAGTATTGATATCCTCGCGACTCGCGGGAAGTATATCAGAACATAAAATTCCTCCAAACTGATACAAGTTGAACGTATTTGCTCATCGAAATAAGGTGGAGGGATTTTGGTGTATGAACGTCCTGGACGCTGCCTTCCACTAATCTACCAGTAGAGCGGCGGGTCAAGCACAGGAATTCAACCCACTTGAAAGTGTAAATTTTCCTCCGATCCTGACTATACTGTCTAACTCTTAATCAAGGCACGATTCGTCACGCGACGTGCTAAGCGTAATTATTTTGCACCTACATCAAACGATTCGCTTCCTTTCAAACAGCTCAGGACGAATTTACGAAAAATAGATGTGGATTCTGACTGTCGATTAGATCCTTATATTGTTAACTGCTCAATTCCAAAGGGAACATAAAACTATCCTCAGTTCCCTTACAAGAAGAACTTTTATGCGAACTTAATTTTGATTTCGAAGCAGTAAACGAGAATGATGTTGTTGAAAGTAGTTATAGTTGCCATTAAATCGAATGAGTCGAGTGAGGATGGCATCTCCTTCCGCTTTGCAAAAATGACTCTCCTTAATTTATTACGCACACTAACTAACGCATACAGGATAATCTCTGTTGCTAAGAAACCACGGACCTCGCTGCCTACGGATTTTTGACCTATTGTATAAGTATCCTTCCCACGCAGTAACGGGATTCTTAGTGGATCACTTACTCACTTACTTATTGGGCTGGCAACCCTTAGAGGATCAAACTGTAGCCTTCCATCCGTTACAGTCCCGGGTGTGCTGCTTCCAGTTGGAAAGACCAAGCTGCCTTATATTCGCGATCGCCTGATCTTTAAACCAGAGGCTCGGTCTTTCTTTTCTTCTCGAGCCTGGAAGACCCTTAACTGAAGCATTTTCGTCCATCCGCTCGATGTCACCGAGCTAATGAAGTGGACGGATTTTTGCCTTCCGTAGTACCACCTTGATCAAAAAGTTCCCGGTGGACACCACCGTGTGGCGCTCCCAATGTTCCGATTTGAGTTCTGTTTTATTGTTAAGTTGGTAAATCTGTCCCTCTAAATCTTAGCGTCATAGCTTAACATTTGCAAAAGGTACGTAGCCAAGAATACATCTATCTCTGTGTGTGTTGGCGATTTTTTACAATTTTAGAAATGGATTTCAACTTGCAACAACGAACTTGTACGAGTATTAAATTTTGCGTAAAAATTGCAAAAGTGTTTCGGCAACGATTCTCTAAAGAAAACGTTCGTTTACCAGTGGCACGAGTGGCCCATCGACATCGAAAACCGACGAAAACATTGATGAAGTAAAAGAAATGTTGGTCAATAACCGCAAATTAACCTTCAGAGAGATAGCGGAGGACTTGAGCATTGCCTATGGATCCGTCTAAGATATTTTGTTTAATGATTTGGCTTTCCGTCGTGTAGCAGCAAAGTTGCTGCCAAAAGACCTCAATTTCATGCAAAAAAGAGACCGTATTGACGTCGCAAAAGAGATGATTTGCGAGGCTGAATCCGATACCACATTCATCAAAAGGATCATTACTGGAGACGAGACGTGTGTTTATGAGTACGACACGCAATCCAGACATCAGGCAAGTGAATGGCGTTCACCAAATGAGCCGAGACCAAAACAACCACGTCGTTTTCAGTCAAAAAAGAAGGCAATGCTCACGGTTTTCATGGATTACAACGGTGTAGTGCATCATGAATTTTTGCCAGAAGGCCAGCCAGCCAACAAAGAGTACTCGTATTATTTGGGCATTATGAGACGTTTGCTTGAAGCAATTCGCCGAAAGAGACCAGAATTGTGGGCAGAAAACTCGTGGATTTTGCACCATGATAACGCACCGTCGCGGTCGCACAGTGCCATCATTATTCGTAATTTTTTGACGAAAAATGCAACAAATACCATCCAACAGCCACCGAAGTCACCTGATTTGGCTCACTATGACTTCTCTCTGTTAAATCGAGTTAAAAAACCACTACGGGGAACGCGTTTCAGCAGCCGAGAGGAAGTAATGGAAAAATCGCAGAAAGCACTGATGGACATAACGAAAATCGAATATAAAAAATTTTGCGAGGATTGGATCAAGCGCTGGCATAAGTGTGTTGCAGTCGATGGGAATTACGTTGAAGGTGACAATATAGATTTAGATGAACAAACTTGTGTTTTTAATTTTCTGAATAAATGTGGTATGTCCACATCATTGTACAACTCATAGAGTTCTTGGTTATGTCTTCTTCTCCATACGCCCTCTTCACAGACAAGACCAAATTTTCGACCAAGGATATTCCTTTCAAAAAAAAAGTAAAACTTGTTCCACATTATTACTTATCGTCAAACTTTCGGCTCCGGAAAACAGGACTAGCGAGATTAACGCTTTGTAGAGCATGATTTTGACTCGTTATGAGTTTTAACTCAACTTGTTTCGGTAGATGAAGTAGCAACGGTTGCCTTGAGTTACTCTTCGTCGAATCTCCACCATGACGTCTTTGTGCAGTTAACATTTGCCCAGAGGTAGGTGAACTCCTTGACTACGCCAAAGTTGTAGTTGTCGGTAGTAACATTTTGTCGTATGTTTTTAGTTTTTAAGTGACAGCATATATTTCGTTTTTTCCTCATTCACTTTAAGACCTCATCCACTTTAAGACTCGTTTGGCCTCTTCTTCAATTGCCGTAAAGGCTTCAATTGCGGCACGCTGGGAACGTGCGATTATGTCAATATCATCCGCGTATCCCAGAAACTGGAGGGACTTGGAGAAAATAGTACCTTCCGTGTTGACTTTTGCCCGTCATGATATCTGCTCAAGTACTAAATTGGAAAGTCCCACGATAGTGCGTCTCCTTGCCAGAATCCGGTGCAGGTTTGGAACAATTCAGAGATTCTCGTTGTGCGACACATCCGGATGAGTTTTCCCGGGATCCCGAGTTCGGCCATCGCTTTACATAGCTCAATGCGATGGCTGCTCTCATATGCGGCTTTGAAGTCGATGAAGAGGTGATGCGTGTCGACTTGGAACTCGTTGGCCTTTTCCAGGATCTGTCTTAATGTGAAAATTAGGTCTGATGTCGATTTGCCGTAAGTTTGTTGTTCTTCAGTTTTTGTATTAGTGTGCCGACTTCCTCAAAAGCTGGGCAGGAGGACTAATTCTTCGATTGAAGTTGTGTCTTCTTCTTGCCCAATCACTCACTTGGTCATGTCCATTAAGCAACTGCTGGAAGTGTTGCTTAAGTACATCCACAATTCCCTATTGGTCAGTGACGAGATTACCTTTGCAATTTCCAAGTGCTTGGAGACCCGTTTTAAAACCATTGGCTAGGTTTTTGGCCTTTTTTTAAAAAAAAACTCCTCTTTTCTTTTCTTCTCCAGCAATCTCCGATATCCGTGACTTAGGTGACAGGAAAGTAGCCTTTTCTCCTGCCTTCTTCTGGACTTATACTCATTCCACGCTGCTCTGCTGTCGCGCTGCAACGTTTTTTTTGCACACATTCATCATCTTCATCATCATACCACTGATTTCTTTTCTGGAGTGGTTGGTAGCCAAAGGTGTTTTCGACCACCTCCTTGATGGACCACATGTTGTTGTGTAGTCTGTAGTCTGTGGCTATTTCCGGTGTGCGCAGGCGTCCAATGTTGGACCTTCTTTTTGGATGTTGTTGCAGCTTTCTTTCATTTAGCAATCGAGCTCTGAATCCGGCTACTACCAGGTAGAAGCCCCTCTGAATGTTTTAATATCCAGGATATTTGAAGAATATCGTCCATCAATAAGCACGTGCTCGATTTGGTTGGCGGTTCGACTATCCAGAGTTATCCAGGTTGCTTTGCGGACTCTTTTGTGAGTCCTCTGTATTACTAGCTATTGCAAAGTCTACAAGTCTGTAGCCGTCATCTGTTGTCGTGTCCGTAGGTTCCATCCAGGAAGCTAGAATTGATGGATTCTTCATCCTCGTTGGTAGGGGGGTTAGCACGTATGAAGCTGATGTTATAGAATCTTGTAATTGCCTGGATCATAGCCGTAAGATCACTGATGGGCTTAAAATCGTTTTGATCCGCTTTCTCACGACGAATCCGCATCTCAATATGTTTAAACTTTCGTGATACGATCATTCCCGATCCTATCCTGCATTCTTACTGGATTGCAATAATATCTGCCATATACTGCTGCCAAATATCCTTAATATTTTCCAGTTTTTGAGTTGCTCCTGGGGTGTAAAGCATTCTAACGTTCCAGGATTATTCTCTCAAATCATAGTCCTTCTTTGGGTCGTGTTGTCTTTGATTAGGAGGTCCGTGTGTATCCGAGACTGGATTGTGTTCATTCATAAAGTTTGTTTTTTTTTTACGTGAATAGGTCGTCAGCCCAAAGCAGAACCGCCACTCCGGTTAGAGAGAGGTCGCTGCATGTATTAGTTCACTACCCAGCAGGTACGTTGAAGGCAATTAGGGGGTTTACCCTGTATGCTTGCTCCCACGCCCACCATCCTTAACGGATCACTGGAGAGTCAAAAACACCACCAAAAACATCAGATCATATCCATTCTAGGTAAGCCTTACCTTGTGGCAGAAGATATAACTGCCAGCTCACTCAAAGATATCGTCAAATTTATTAAAAATTCAGGTATCATACTCGTGGGTGAGGTTTTACTTGAAGAAATCACAATAGGCTTAACCTGGCCGCAGTGATAAGGGTAAACAGTCCCGGCTCCCCTTATTCTAATCTATTGTAATCTAAGGGAAAGTAGGTTTAGTCTAATCTAAGGCGCGCAAGAGCCTAACCGCGTAGACGCAGAAGCTGCATAAAGCCGATCGGAAAGTTGACAGCTTCAGCTTTCTTCCTTTCTCTTACCGACGGTCATTTATCGAAAGTCACATATACAAGGTAGAAAGGATTATAGAGCAAGACTGAAGGCGGTTTTATAAAGGTGATCCGAGCATAATCTGTTTGGTACGTTATTCCCTTCTCCAATGCGTATCTAATTTGTTTCCCTTTCTCTGGTATAGGTCGGCATGCTGGACAACTAATTAGTACACAGAGGGTCATGTTTCAAAAATTGGCCATAACCGCAGAACAGAAAAGGTGGTCTACGTTTCTGACGTCACCATACTTTTTCGGCGGGCAATGGCAAGCCTCTGAAAACGAGTTCTTGTGCCTATGGTTGTTTAATATTTCCAGGGAGTGGATTAGCTCTTTCTGCAAAATTGCCTTCAGATGCTCTTTATGGTGGATATATTTGTTTAAAAATGTTGCTAGCCAGCATGCCAATTAGTGATTAAGTATTGGAGGTCGGCCTATTTATTGCCATTGTACTCATACTAGTGAAACTTTGCTCGGGTTGACAAAGTATGTAGTTGAACATCTTTTCGACACTCTAGGAGGGTCTTTGGTGAGTGAGAGTGTATACAATATAAGGTAGTTAGTTCTAGCTGAAAGATGGTAGTATCCTTGCTAAGTGGAATTAAGAGGTGAGGCTGAGGTCTTTAAACTCCTGCTCCTACGCCTCGAGTCTTTTTCGAACCATCACTTTTGTGAATCATCGATAAGCCATACAAGATATATGTTCCGTTCCTCCCTTGTAGAGAAGATGATCCTATACATCGTTGAAAGGCTAAGGGTTAGATCCAACTGGTCTAGAGTTTGAGATCGACACAAGTGTCTTTAATATTTCTAGGTGAATAGTCATGTTTGAAGTGGCTTGCGCGACGTAGCTTGACTGCCTGTATGGCTGCTTCATCTTAAATTGCAACATTAAGCGGAACTAAATATAAAAACACCTCATGGCCCAGCTAATGTACAGATACGCAAGCGGTTGAATCCTATTCTGTTTCATTATTGTTGATTTTTGATTGGTCCTGCCCCGTCAGATTATCGCTTCACTTATTGATTGTTCAACGAGTTTGTTAATCTTGGGATCTGGACCCCAGGATTTGCTCAATAGCCCTTCCGTGTTCCATAGATATCGTATAGCCTTGTTTGTTATATAGTTGAGATGGGGTGCCCAAGTGGGTTTTTTGTTTAACTAGGGTTACACTTAGGTACTTAAGCTCTTGTTTTAAGTGCACCATAGTCCAGAGAAGTATATCTCTCCCTTCTTTATGAATGTAGTAATTGTTGTGTTGCTGTCAAGGTATCTTACATCAGGCCCCTGATGGCAATCTTATGGTTGCCCCTAATGATAACTGGATTTGCATAAAGTCATCTACGAGTACGGATTACAAGATAAGTGACAGTACTCCACCCTGAGGACAGCCCTTTCCTTTCTCATGGCTTAGATTTGTCTTTATTATCTTATATTATATATAGCATGTTGCTAAACTATTTTATAATCTATGGATTTGCATCTCTCCTAAGGCGGGCATGTTCCATCGATCTAAGTTTCGCGTTGTCAGAAGTGCTCTCAATATCCATAAATGTGCAGAGGGCTATGCTTTAAGAGCCTAATTATCTTTAGATATCGTAGACCTATGTGTGTACTATTGAGCAGTTTCTAGATAACAAGTCTTACCTTGCAAATGTATAGGTCGATCAGCTTTTCCATAGTCTTTAACATAATAAACGAAAGGCAAATGGCCCTGCAGGATTTCGGAGATTCTTACCTTCTTATCTTCTTTAGGTATGAAGATTATCTAAACTGCTCTCCGAGTCAAAAGAATAAATTCGAGTATTATACTTTTTCTAGAGATTCGGACGAATGTCGATATGAGTCTGCTGGTTCCTTTAGATAGAAGTGTTAGGAGGATACCGTCCGGTTCCTGTGATTTGTACGATTTTACCTATTTTTAGGTCGCAGTCATTGTTGCTATGGTATCAAACGGTCTCCGATGATTTTCCAACACATTTTCCTGTGCTTTTTGCTTCAGTACAATAGTCCTGCAACCAGGGAAGTGGGTCCACAGAGGGAGCTCTTATGTTCCTCTGAAAGTGCTTGTGATTTCCCCCCTTTCTGGACCTTTCAGTGTACTTAAGAGGTGAAGTTGTGGACTTAATGCCCTTTAATTGATCACAAAAGATCCTCGGAGATTACGTCTTGGATGTCCATAGTTCTTTGCTATACTTTTTACAGGCCTACCAATTGTTCTTTTGGCTTCTTGTTCCACCCGAGTATCCTTCATCGGTCAGGTTCGTGATTAACTTATCGAGTTCCTCTGAATCTGACCATATCGACACCAGTTCGTTTGTTTTGGATGCCTATAGAGTGAAGCATTCTTTATAAAGAAAATAGGCTTGTGGTTAAACATGGAGTTCTGATCGGAAACCTTTCAATTTTGAATCTAATCAGAGCAGACATCATTCAAAAGAATAAGATCTAAGACTTCCTGATTTATAGCTTTAGAAAAAGTTGGATTCTGCTCCTTCTTTGCTTGTAATTATTTTTAGAGTAACTCGCCCCTCATGCTTGTGCCTGCCGACGATAAAAGCCATGCTGTGGCTATTACAGTACTTCATTACTCTCTTGGAAGTGTCAGGTGATGCGTCCTCGGAGTCACCTGAAAAGAAGGATAAGACAATAAGACCTCACTTCTGCTGCGATCCAGATCCGCTGCCACCACAATTTCGGCTTTGTCCATGTCTAAGAATCCTGCAAATTCAAGATTTCAATATCATTGTGTACAACTATTGCAGCTCTACGTCTAGCTGTAGTTTCATCATAGATTATCTGTTTTTTATAACTAAGACCTTGTTAATGGCCCTTGGCCCTTGTTGATCCAGGGCGCTGGTAGTAGTCCTAGGTTGCCGTTGCAGTTTTTGCATGTTGAAAACTCAACTGTAGGCACCTCAGTTTATCGAGCGTGTTGATGTCGGAGTCACTAGGAGGGTTATCCTCCCCATCAAGCTCCACGGCCTTCATTCGCCGCGTTTTTTTCTGTGTGAAAATATTTAGATACTGTACATATTTCTAAATAAAATTTATTTCATATTTTTCCTCGTAAAATTCAGCTCCAGGCTTGTGTTTGACATAAAAATAACATCACTCCTTCGGAACCGTTTTGAACAATAACACCGACAAGAGTTAATATCATCGCGTAAGCAACGTAAATAGTTGATATCCCAGGAGTAGACATTGACCAGCCCTAAGTACTTGAAATATCTTCAACCATTAAATAAACCGAAAACTCATTTCCTACAAATATACTCCCTCCGTTCCACGTCAGTCAATTGAGTTCCTGTGTATATCCAGGAGCCAGCGGCAACAACAACTCAACCATAACAGACCACTTTAACTCGATACTAGATCTTTCGAAAGTGGGAGGCCCTGCAAAGTCGCTTTTCATCCAAAAAAAACTCGCTCTGGGTAAACATAAGTGTTTTGTCCTTCTGAACTCGAAAATCAATACTTTGGTAAACTATCATTAAACTCAACACATAAATACACACACATATAGTCCCCCAAAGCCGAAAACCAAAAACCGAAAACTATGCGTTACAATGAAAGTATCACACGGCCAAAGAGGCCAAACATCAATCAATAAGAAGTTTTGGGTGTGAGTATCTCCTTGTTATTCTAGCAAGCTTGTTCGCCATAATTACATCCTCTAAAATGACTTAAATGGATTCTTTTCATTGCAAAAACTATTCCATCCTACCGAACCCCAGTAATATCTATAGCAAGGGGTGAGCAAAGCTGACATTTCGACACAAATTTCGGTACACAATCAGCAAGAGTACGATGTCAAGAATTGTAGCCAGTGGTATATCAACAACTGTAACCAACTTGGAACCCCATTAGCCAGACGTCACAATGGCTGCTAATATTTATTTGTCTTCCTTCAAACATACATATAGACCTAAACACATGTGCTTCGACGTATCTACACTTGTATACTTTAAGTATGACATAATTTGCTTATACAGTCGTTTAAGCAAGGCAACAAGGATAATGCCAAACAAAGCAAAAGTGCCAAAACCATCATGCAGTGGGTCTACACTCTTATGTACTGGGGACTAGGAGTATTTTCCATTTCACTCCTTGAATTCACACATAAATACAGCACGGGTTAGAGTACTCGGAGTAGTCCTTCTGATGTTGTATATCGGATTACGACTTGTCAAAATAATAACAAAAAAGTATCCTTATTCCCTTTCAGCCGTTGGTTCTAAACAGGCCCACCATCCCCTCTCCTCTCCGATTCGATCCTGGTCCGACTCACCCTAAATATAAATTTAAAGGATTTTTCCCTCCCCGGTTTGGGTTGTTTTACTGTTGCTCTTGGAGGAGCAACAAATAAGTCGAGGGTCCTACTGACGAGAGCTCTGACTCCGACTCAGAGTCTCACTCTCACTCCAGGTTCTACCTCGATGCAGCCTTGAGTTTGTATGTCTTATTTGTGCTCGCAAAGGATACCATGTACGAGGATTAGCACGACTACAAGTATCATACTCGTACATGTTGCGGATTTCTACTCAAAATAAAGACATGAGAGAGGACGAGTATATCAACGTCGGACTTATTTATGAGACGCTTTACGATTCGCCATCGTATCCGCATCCATATCGATTGCCTGAGAAGCGTCTTAACTGCGCCGTAAACCGCTAAACTGATTGTTTTACATGCAAACACGCACTGCTACTGTCATTCAGGCCGCCACTCATTGAATTCAAAAGTAAAACGATTTTCGAATTTCCGTATCCTTGGGATGGTTGACATGGTGAATACGTATGGATATATGTAGACCTAGTGGGGGGCTTATAATATAATAAATAGGAATGTTTTCTTAAAAAAAAAAATAAATATACCAAAAAGGACCTCCTTCCGCTCCCTACGGCTGCTTGAATACAACGAAAACGCCGACGACAATGTCAACGACAACGACGCATACGATGGGTTATGGCTTGACTTTGAATCGTAAAAAAATTGAAAAGACTGTGAAAACTTTTTTCTTTGCTTTGTTTCCTGTTTTGTTTGTCAAAGCAGTCGATTTTGGGTTCAAAGGAAAACAAACCCAATCGGGACGATTTCTTGGAATTGAAGGTTATCGATGGAAATCGTTTAGGTACCGGAGACGAAGGTATTTTTCCATATTTCCTCCTCCTCCTTATTCTTTGAAAATGTTTGTACCTTTTCTAGTAGAACAAACCAAGGGGAGTATGTCGAGGAAAATAACGAAAAACTTCGGAAATTTCAAATAATTTCGGTTGATTAATTTTTCGCGAAGCAACCTGTTGTAGAAATCCATAATGCTATTTAGGGACTAGCTTATTTCAGTAAATTGAGTTTATCGGACGAATTAAGATACGACAAAATTGGAACTCGTAGCAGAGCTACTCCGATTAGATGTCTTTTAAAAGGTTAGGCAAAAAGGACATATGTATCTCAGAAGTCATCTTCAAATCGTTTAACATAAAAAAATACATTGATCCCTTAAATTGTTCTGCCAATCCGATTTTTAAATAAAAAATCCATGATGATTGCTTCAAAAATGATTGAAATTAAAATAAAAAAAGTTAAACCAACATTCACAGAGTACATGTGAGTCACGTCGATTTGTTCTTACACACAAATTCATTCCACGGAGGAGGAATGATACCGTGCTTGTACCTACATGTACTGGCTTGGATAGGACTATAAGATGGTTAAGATCGCCATTTACTTATTTGCGGCTGCTAACACTACTTCGTAGTCCCGCTGGATAGAAATCGAAACCTCTTCGGGCCCAAACGCTCTTCATATCGAATCTATCTCAGTCCATTAAAGTTATAAACGAGGTGATGTCACTCTGAAGCTGGTAGGATTCGTTGTTATACATCCTTTTCAAAAAATTATGCTGCGAATTTTGTGATTGTCATCGTCCAGGAAAAAGAGTAACGAAGGAAAGGGAAATAGTGATGTACGTTGGTTTTGAATGTTTGCAAGTTATAATGACCAGAAAACAAAGACCCCCGTAGGGCATTCCATCACCGTGTTGTGCAGATGAGGAAAGAATTACAACGGTTAAAGGTTTGAAGGGAAGCATACTGCCCTTTACCTGACAATTTCAATAGAGCATAGCGATGGAATAAGGTGAAACAGGAAATATTACGTCAGTACTGTAATATTTGCATCACCAATGAGTTTTATAGAATGGCTGGATGGTGTAGAAATAGCATAGACATTGGTGATGCACAGTGTTTTAACTGTTTCGTACACACCAATTGTGCTTATTTTACCTCCAAGCGGTAATCATCGGGTACCGGTCGGTGTCCATCCAGACTCGACTTGCCAAATTTATAAGCGCGAGTGCTGACCAGCAGACAAAAATAGCAGAACTATATATGGAACAAGGGGTGAATTCCTCAGAGGGAATCAACGCTAAACAGAAATCCCGGAATAAAAGAAATGAGACCTTATCCGGGCTACTCCAACTACATATATACAATATTTGGAGCTCAGGCCGGTAAAGATTCCCCAGACTAAGTCAGGGTCTTGGAAAACAGATGGTGGACCAACGGCATTGCCCACATCCCCAAACGATTTACTGGCTTTAGTCTAAACGACCACTCGTCCTAGGTGTACATCTACAATGGAGGTTTCCTTCCAGGTTGGTGGTTGCGCCGACGGGGTAACGGCCCGGCCATGGGAAGTAAAATCACGTAATAAAACAGATGAGACCATAACTGGGTAACTCTGACATATTTGGAGCTTAGGGCGGTAAGGATTCCCGAGACTAAGTCAGGGTCTTGGAAAACAGATGGTGGAGAATGAGCCCTTAACAGACCAACGGCAGGGCTCACATATCCGAACGTGGTATAGGCTTCGAATTAACTGACTGGTTGTCTTATGGGTATCTGCAATGAACTGGCCCACCAGATTGGGGTTGTGCGGCCGGGGTGACTGCCAGGCCATGGAAAAATGAGTAGTTGCGCAGCAGCTACAAGCCTCGCCTACGGACGGATCTACTGTTGAGAACCCCAGCAAACGAAACAAGGACAACGAACTCCGGATCTGAACGTAGAATGTTAGACCCCTTAATAGACTACGTGCAGTCGAACAACTAGCGGAGGTCATGGACTACTGCAAAGTAGATATTATCATCCAAGAAACGCAATGGGGTGGGCCGGAAAAAAAGAGGATGGAAAACTGCGACATCCGTTATGACAATTGTTATCGACGACAAAAGCAGGGCCTATTTGGATTCGGTTTTGCTGTTAGAGACACACAGCTCCTCGTAGCAATCCGTATTAAGGGTAAATTTGTCAATATTAGACTTATATGCTCGCACGCCCACGCAGAGCTGAAAGGTGACGAGACCAAAGATGGCTTCTACGAGCTCTTGAATGAGAAATTAAAATTGTCCTCCGCGGTTTTAATGCAAAGCTAGAAAGGAATGGCATTTTTGTTAGTACTCTCAGAAGGTACGCATATAGCCTGCATGAAACTATATACTTACGATAACGGATTCAGGCTAATCGTCGTAGCTACCACATCTCGATATTCACAATGAAATTTGGAGAACTCCTCATCAATCAACCGTCAACCAGATTGACCACATTGGTATCGACGCAATGCACTCCTCCAGTATTATGAATGTCTGAACGTTCCGAGGGGCTAACATCGTCTCGGACCATTACCTTGCTGTAGCCAATTTGCGCTTGTGGATATACCGAATATCGTAAAGACAAGCTAATTCCGTGAGTTCGCTAAATCCTTTTCCGATAGAGTTTTCCTTAATCTCTAAGGTGGTCCTATGCTGCCAGCATTACTTATCGAAGACCAGTGCCAACATTGCCAAAAAGCCATTAATTGTGCCGCCTCTGATGTGCTGGGTTTCACTCAGTCGCCACAACGAAACCTCGTGATTGACGATAAGTGCCGGCAATTACATGCAGCTAAGCAAGATGCGTACAAAGCGACGCTGTATAGAAGGACTGGAGCTACTCACGAGCTGTATAAACAGAAGAGTAGAGACGAACACAAGCTTCTTAGGAGGAAAAAAAAGGAGAATGAGAAGCGCGCGTTCGAGGAAATTGAGAGATGCTAATACGAGAATGAGATTCAGAATTTTTACCAAAAGGTATACGAACAAAGACCGAACCGAAGCCCATAGAGACGAACAAGGGAACATCGTAGTAGAACCGCACTCGATGCTGAGGATTTGGAAAGAGCATTAACGTAGACTCTGTAACGGCGACGACGAATCAAATGACGCTATCAGGTAGAATGAACATTCCAACTTAGACACTGTAGACCAATAATTCCGACCACCTGACCTAGATAAAGTGAAGAATGGCATATCTAATCTGAGGTCCAACAAAGTTGCTGGAGCCGACGCGCGAACTGCCGAACTCTTCAACGCGATAGACGATAACTTGGTAGGGAGTATACACCATCTCATCTATAAAATATAGTCGGACGAAAGTATGCCCGATGAATGGAACTTCAGCTTTATTTGTCCGATCCTCGAGAACTGCGCCAACTACAGAGGCATCATATTCTTAACATCGTCTATAAGATCCTATTTGCTATATTATGTGAACGCCTGAAGCCATTCGTCCGCAACCTGATTGATCCTGACCATAGGCCAGGAAAGTCCACCATCGCTCAAATATCCACACTACGGCAGACCTTTAGAAAACCCATGAGCTCCAAATCGATACACACCACCTATCCGTTGATTTTAAGGCCGCTGGCATCCCTGCCAAACTCTCCCATTTGGGCAGGATACCGGCGGGAAATGCACTTGATAGAATTGTGCAAAACTCACGCGCCGACACAAGAGGCGCAATCATTCAAAAGTCCCTCCAATTACTTCCATTGGCTGATGATGTTGACATAATCGAAAGAAAGCAACGTGATGTCAGTGGCTCTCTCGCGAGTATTGAGGCGGAAGTGGCGAAGATAAGTTTAACGATCAACGGGGGCAAAACCAAGTATGTTATATGCTGTCAACCAGAAAGGGCACCCTACACCGAGGTATCGGGCAGAAAGTCATCCTAGACAGTCATGACTTTGATGTATAGTTAAGGACTTTGTCTACTATCAATTCAGACAGCGACACTAGGGCTGAGATCAAACGAAGAATAACTCTTGCCAATCGCTGCTTCTTTGGACTAAGAAGATAATTGACTAGCAAAGCCCTTTCTTGAATAACTAAAAACTGTCCTGTTCTGTTGCGCAGAGACATGGACTTTATCAAAAATGAGTGAGGGTAATCTTGGCTGCTTTAAGAAGAAAATTCTTCTTGTTATTGTCGGTGTGTGCGGAAGGAGATACAATGACGAACTGTATGTCGCTGTACAGCGACATCGACTTAGATGGCTGGGTGATGTAGAGCATCAATGTCCGAAAGTCTTTGAAACTGCCCCATAGGGACAGCACGGTAGAGGAAGACCGCTAATCAAGTGGAGCACGCAAGTGAAAGGGGACATCAACCAACTTAGCTAATGATCGAACTTACTGGGGGTGCTTGTTGGTTGAGGCCTAGGTCCACCCCTGACTTTGCGCTACAGTAAGTAAGTATGAAGAAATTTCCTTCTCACTCACTAGCTGGTCTTTGGTTTGGGAAACGCCAATCGAACAAATTCTATAGTGTGTTCCATATCATTGATTATATTTTACAATACAGGTCCGCGTGCAAGTTTACTGATAACGGTATCGTGGATAACTTGGCGTGCTCCTGGAATGCTCGTCCATACTCATGTTAACCAAATCAGAGGTTTTGCAATTTGTGAAGATGAGCGCGTAAATCGCCTGTAACAGGGCTCAAATCCTAAACAATCTGCAACGTTGTTTGTACACTTCCCCCTTGTATCCATCTGTACAGGGAACATTTCTATTTGAATAACTATCTCAATTTTTCTCTGTATAGGTATGAGATGGCAACCGACCATATACCTTGAGTAGGTTTCAATGCATTTTCGTACATAAAGAACATTTCTATTTACGCCGATGGTGTAGATGAAAGAGCCTACTTCAACAGCTGATATTTGTCCCTCAAATCCAGCGTAGTTGAGTTTAGACCATTGCCTTGCGTATGGTTAGGTTCGTGCTTGACAGCAACTCTTTGTAAATTTTAATCCTTTGGAAGTCCGGAGTCTCCCACAAGTTGTTTGCACTTGGCGAGCATGGTAGAAAAATTTAATTTTCAGGGCTGGGCAGTTGATGAAATACTGGCCATTTGTATGGATTTCATGCAAAGATCAATTTTTAAGACATAGTGGAGTATTGTAAAATTATTGTATCTAGGGTATTGGACCGTAGAGTAAAAACTGTTGAATACATAATTAGTCAATTCTGTAGCCAATTTTTGAACATCGTTTCCGAATTCCATGAAGTTTTGATATCTAGAGCGGAAAACCATGTACCAAGTACGTTCTCGAAGCGCGGCTGTCAACCTTGAATAATTTTTGAGTACAGCCATCCGCATACAAAAGAACTGAATAGTTCAACTGTTAATAGTTGCAAAGCAGAACGGCGGTTATCACTGGAATCTTAGGGGTTTTATTGCAATGTGATCTAGTGATCCGGGTGGGATATTTTGGATCAGAGTTCTCGGTTGGTGGGATAATTGATTAAACGCCACTATTTGCGAGTGCTCAGTCTGCAAATCCTTTTACTTCGAGTGCTGTGCTCAATGAAAACGGTACACGTGCATTCAAGTTGGTAGATAGTTCGTCAATACGGTGTTGTATTTCGTGGACGGCAATCACAATCATTTTGATATCGATGTTGCTAGCTTGGTGTGGACTATTTATTGGGTCTACAAGTAAGTTTCCAGCGTTTGTCAGAGATGGCGCCACCAGTGGATCCCGGGCAGAAATGTCAGACCCCATGTGTTTTATTTGTAGGTTTTGTATCTCTCAACAACTTTGCAGCGTTATATTTGAGCAGCTCTATCGGTGTCGTACATTTTATTGAGCAAAATCATGGCAAGTTTCCAGCCAAATAAACGTCATTTGCGGGAAGCGCTGCTTTTATTCTTTAATATGAAGAAAAGTGCGGCTGAGGCCTATCGTTTGCTTTCGGAAACTTATGGGGCGGAATGTATTGGTGAATCGACGTGCCGCGAGTGGTTCAAACGGTTCAGAAGTGGTGATTTTGGAGTTGAAGGCAAAGATCGCCCCGGAAAGCCGAAAAGTTTTGAAGACGAGGAATTGGACGCTTTACTGGATGAGGATCCGTGTCAGATTCAAGAAGAACTTGCTGCATCATTGGGCGTCACACAACAAGCCGTTTCCCTGCGCCTAAAAGCACTGGGATCCATTCAAAAGGTTGGAAACTAGGTGCCTTACGAATTGAATCCAAGAGACGTCGAACGGCGATTTTGCATGTCCGAAATGTTACTGCAGCGGTATAAAAATAAATCATTTTTACATCGTATTGTCACTGGTGATGAGAAATGGATTTATTATGATAATCCTAAACGCAGAAAATCGTATACAAAGCCCGGCGAGCCCGCCCAATCGACGCCGAAACGAAATATTCACGTGAATAAGGTCATGCTCTGCATATGGTGGGATCAAAAGGGTGTCGTATACTACGAACTGCTTCCGAGTGGTGAAACCATCAAAGGACCATTATATCGAACCCAACTAATTCGTTTGAAAAACGGCCAGAATATGAGACCAGGCATGAGTCCGTCATTTTTCATCACGACAACGCTCGGCCACATGTTGCGGTTTCGGTGAAAAACTATTTGGAAAATAGTGGATGGGAAATTCTGCCTCACCCGCCTTACAGTCCAGACTTGGCACCCTCTGACCACCACTTGTTTCGTTCGATGCAGAACGCTCTTACGGGAATACGCTTCAGCTCAGTAGAGGAAATCAAAAATTGGCTCGATAGGTTCTTGGGCTCGAAAGACGAGAAATTTGTTTGGTCCGGAATTCATAAATTGCCAGAAAGATGGGGGAAAGTTGTAGCTTCCGATGGACGATACTTTGAATAAAGCATTGTAACTATGTTTTCATAATAAAACTTCAAATTTTGGAAAAAAAAAAACGCTGGAAACTTACTTGTAGACCCAATATTTTTATGTAATGAACGGAGAATCTTAATTCAAATAGTAATACGAGGGTGGGGATTAATAAGTCTGTGACTTTTTGGGTGAAAGATTACGTTTTTCAACAATTAACAGGAAATATTCACTGGATAGCTAAAACTGAAGAGTATGGCGAATGAAGAAGCAATTCGTTGCCCAATTCATGATATTTCGGCATGGCGACTACTTAAATGTGCACCCGTCCATTTTCTGGATGGAAGATCACCTCCTTCTTTGCCAAGTGCTGTTGTTTTAGCTTCAAATCGTCCTTCAATCGACTCAATAAGTTGGCATAATATCCACCATTGATTGTTTTTCACTTTTGAAACTCATTGATCTGGATTATTCCGCGCGCATTCCAGAAAATTGTCGTCACGACCTTGTTGGTCGACAGACACACATTGGCCTTCGGAGAAACCCAATATATCGTTTGTTGCTTGGTCTTCCATATGGTGTGGTGGATACGAAACGGCGCTAAAACTAATTTCGCCAAAAGTCACACAGTTCTCTGTTCATAATGCTAATTGATTCATCCTCGTAACATAAATTAACTTATATTTCGTAAACTTAAAGGAAAGCCGCTTACTGGCAAAGCTTCAGACCTGACTTTCCTTTTTTCTAAACTAACCACTGGGGTTTCTGCTACCATGTAATTGATCGATTGGTTTCGATGGTGACATCAAATTTTTCCTAAAGGAGGATGAAGCACTTGCCAATCTTGATCTGATTGGTCCCTATCAGTTCGGCAATACTGCGCAGATTTTTGAGAAATTTTAAAGAGTTCAGATCAGTCTCCATCAGATCCTTATCGATTTTAATACAACATATGATAGCGCCTATAAAGTTATATAGACTCATGTTTAGCTTTAGCATCCCTACCGAACTCGTAAAGCAGTACGGAGTAGCGATGGACAACATTCATAAAGGTTTTGACTAAAAATTTAGGCAGGATAATCATATAACTTCTTTGAGATTATTCTTCAGAAAATTTTACGAAAATGACAGAAGCGTAGTTTTACATAAGTCTTTGCAGCTACTGCGCTGATGAGGTTAACGTAATTGGCAGATGAGTTTGTTAAAGCTGGATGTACTCGTACGAACGTGTTTCATAATAAAGCCTTACGCTTAAGCAGCATATTTTTGTTACAAAACACTTCAACGGTTCTGCATCATTTGACCGATTGCACGCTAACTTTATATGCGACATCTTCATCACAATTTTCCTGGTTTCGAAATTTTGGGGCACTTCGGTGCTATGACTTATTTTAAACAGATGTTAAGAGGTGGGTTCGCAGATGCGGGAAAACGGCAATGTTGATCTTCAGTCTTAGTGCGACTGATTCGTAAACAATTATCTTCTAGCGACTTTATCGAACTACAATACTAAGAGTTCGTAAGAAGCTTTTTGGTCGTGGATGGTGCAGCTGAAATGAATAACATATTCTCTATTCCTTTTGGTAGGAGATACCATATCATACCCCTCATGAATGAGATGAAGAGTATCAAAGCGAAAGAATAGGCGTAATACGCCTCGGGTTTTGAACATTCCTTCAGGGATAGAGAACTGCTTTTTCGATCTATCCCTAAGATCTGACAGGGAAAACCTAAATAAAAAACTTAACCGTGCCAAGAATGACTGCAACGCGTTATTAGATCCAATACGATCAAATAGCCAATTCTTCCTAAAGTATACCAAAACCACTGTAGAACAACTGTTTTCCAGTTGATGAAATACGGAATTTGTTCAGTCCTATAGACCAATTGGATTCATGTCTTTTATTCGAAGATTATGGAAACGCTGCTAAACCGGAAGCTCCGAAATTATCGCTAGCCACGAAAATTTCTCACTGACCGGAAGCACGATTTTCGTAGCACTTGTGATTTGATTGCATCACCGAAGAGTGGAACCAAAGCATATATCATAGTTGCATTTGATATTTCTAAGGAATTGGACAGAGTTTGGAATGAGGCTCTTTTTTCGGAAATGCAGAAAGTTCTATTCAAGTTACCTTGGAAGGTTACACGTTTGGTATCCACAACATTAACTGGTGTACCGCAGGGGTTCTTTCTGTCTCCAACACTCTTCTAGCTTTCATCAATGATACCTTGTGTGCTGCTTCCTTCGGATATTCTGGATATTCCTTTGTTAACTACATTACTCTCGGTATTTCACATTCCTTCCTGGCCACACTGCAAAGCGGCAAAGGTAGAGTATGTTAAGGTTATTAAATTCGGATACTAACAGCATAAGAAATTGGGTAACTATCAACAGAGTGAAATTTAATGCTTCCAAAACACAATCTTATCTGCTGTCGTTAAGGTGAAATTAAATATCCAACCACTATTCCTGAATGGCACTTGCATCGTCGAAACCGAGAGACTTTCCATTTTCGGTATGGATGTCATTGACGAGCTACATTCGAATGACCACATATTCGATGTCGCAAAAATGCAGCGAAATGTCTGGGCTTCTTCAAACGATGTTAGAAATACTAATACTTTTCCTCCTCTGAGCTGGCCTCAATATATGTATAAGGGATTTATCCGCCCAAAATCGGAGTACAAGACCTTTTTGCACTTGTTAGTTAAGGTTCAAAACTCATACGTAATGCCAATATTGCATAGTCAATTAATACGCTCGAAAACCGTAGTAACGTCTCTTGTCTCACCTTATTCCAGAGGTGTACAACTGGCTTATGGAATGCCCTGTCGAACTCCTGTTCATTGTAACATGGAAAGACGTCAGGCCAACGAACATTGGCATGTGTATTTTTTCCCTCCCTAAGTTTTCCTCGGCCGCGCTGTGTGCAAACCATTCAAGGGTACTAATTGCCCCTTCGGTGCACGATAATTATAAAAAAACAAAACTTAGTCTACTCATATCAGAGTTGTAAAAGAATGCATTCAAAGGGTTACTTTTAGTATTCAAGAGAGGGCTTTGCAAGGTCTATTGTCTTCTTAGTACAAAGAAGCAGCGATTTTGGCAAGAGTTATCCTTCGCTTGATCTTAGCGCTGATGTCGCCGTCTGAATTGATAGCGAAGCATAGGTAACAAAGTCATTAACTACATCAAAGTTATATCTGTTGAGGATGACGTTCTGACCGAGACATCGGTATAGGGTGCCTTTTCTGGTTGACAGCATATAACATACTTGGTTTTGCCCTCTATCTTCACCGCTTCTGCCTCAATACTCGCGAGAGCGCCACTGACATCACGCTACTTTCTTTCGAATAATTCAACATCATCCGTGAATGCGAGTAATTGGAGGGACTTTTAAAATATTGTGCCCCTTGTGTCGGCGCGTGAGTTTTGGACTGCTCTTTCAAGAATGATGTTAAAGAAATCGAATGACCGCGCATCGCCTTGTCTAAATCCTTTCTAAGCACCAAAGGTCTCGGTGAGTTCTTTGCTGACCCTGATAAAGCAACGTGCATTTTCCATCGTCATCTTGCCCAAACGAAGGAGTATGGCGGGGATGCCAGCGGCCTTAAAATCGATGGATAGGTGGTGTATCGATTTGAAGCTCATGGGTTTTTTCAAGATCTGCTATAGGCCCACATTATGGTCTATGGTGGACTTTCCTGACCTAAGGCCACACTGATACGGACCAATCAGGTTGTTGACGATCGGCTTAATGCGTTTACACAATACCGCAGATATGATCTTGTAGGGGATTTTAAGAAAACTGATGCTTCTGTAGTTGCCGCAGTGCAGAGGGTCTCCTTCCTTGATGATCGGACAAATAATGCTAAGGCTTCATTCATGGGGCATACTTCCATCATCATCGTCAACAAGTCATCGCCTACCGCTTTGAAGAGTTCAGCGGTCAGGCCGTCCGCTTCATCATCTTTGTTGCATTTAAGATTAGATATGGCTATCTTCACTTCATCCAGGTCGGATAGACAGAATTGTTTCTCTACATCGTCCAGTTTGAAGGGTTCATTCTGCCGGATAGCGGTATTTGGTACGTCATAAACTCTGTTTCTAAATCCTCTATATCGACTGCGACTCTTCTACGATGTTCCCTTGTTCGTCTTTACAGGCTTCAGTTCAGGTTGGTAAAACTTCCCAATCTCATTCCTGAAGTAACATCTCTCAATTTCCTCGACCGAGTGCTCTTCATGGTCCTTCTTTTTCCTCTTGAGAAGTCGGTGTTCGTCTCTCCTCCCCTGCTCGTAGAGCTGGTGAGCAGCTCTTATTCTTCTATATATCTTGGATAGCTGCATGTGCTAGCTGCACTCGTCGTTAAACCAGGGCAACCTAAAGCTGTGTTAACTTCAAACTTCAAATTAAAGCTCTAACCAAGAACTCAGGCAATATTTACGCTGGATCAAGTCCTCTACTCTTCTTCCCCGAGACCACACTGTGACCTGGGCTCCAGAGAAAACTTAGTGAACTTGGCCTCACGACTGCGTTTATGGCTAGAATTTTCGAACTACTCGTAGGTTTGGCGGAGGTGAAAGGATTCAGCATGGACTCACGCCAAAATGTGACTTATTGTGGTATTTTTTTTAAAAAAATTGTCCACTAAGTAACTGATGCGTAGGAGGGAATTGGTTTTTCTATAACCGCGTAAACCCGAAAGGTTTTCCTCGCCTCATATTTTGTCAAAAAATCCATAATACTACCAGCAAGTCGACAGCGCCTTAAATCCCTTCAACGCTACATCCTCTCTAACTCCTCTCTACCTGAGTATCAAACTTGTATAATTATAGAGGCTGGAGAAGATGGGTCCCGAAACTAAAGGATACCCCTCTTTCCATTCACCAATTTCTAAGTCACTCCTTTCATCACTGGTTCAAGGTATCATACGACCCGTGCCGAGGATCAGCCTGGCTGAGGGCCCAGCATCACTAAAAATAGTTCAGTAGTGAACAGGGTATGCGGATTAGCTACCCTTAACTATATACAGCCGATCTCTGTACATCCATTCTTTCTCCTCTACTCGTGAGATATCAATGGATAAACTCTCAAAAAACCAAAACCTGAGACCGGTACTCTTTTCATAACGGGCGGTATGAAACGGTGACTGTACCGACTACAGACAAGGCTCCTGCATTATAGAGCGGAGGTAAAAGTGTGGTAGGCTATGGTGCACCATCTTCAAAGGCAAACGCAACGAGCAAAAATCCAAACCTTCAAGAAATGGTAAGACTATGGCACCTAGCAGCAGCAAATTTGTGGCAGGCCACGGCTTTGCTGCTGATACAAAAATTCCTCACAGAAAGGATGAAGCGTCAGCAAGCCTCATCCAAGGTTTCCTATATCTGACAGCGAAATGAGGTTGAGGTTGAGAAAACTGCGGACATAAAGAGCTAACAAGATTCTTAAAGACGGATTACCCACTACTCCCTAAACGGTGAAGGGCTCCTCCAAGCGCCAGAGATCGTTGGAGACAATCGTTTCGATTCCCAAAATGCCCAAAACAAAAACACTAAAACCCCCTGGGCCTTCCAAAATCACATCCCTGAGGTCTTTTAGCGAAGTCTTAACAGATGCAATAACGATCGGGGTAACCGATAAAAACGACACCGATGGATCAATAACACCTGGACGGTGGCAGTTGGTCAAGCTGAAACTGTCTGGCAAAGCTATAGGTGGATTAGGATATTTTTGTCTGGGTGCAAAGCTCAAGGCCGTGGCTAAGGAAGATATCACTAGCAGACCTAGAACCTGCCCTGGATGCCAACCAAACTCTCCTCCCCAGAAAGCATTCCGAAGAAAATCCCGACTCTTTCGGCTAATGACGGGAAAGTCGCGAAACTGGAATAACTAAGGGGCCATAACAGATGCGCGATAATTGTGATCAAAAAGTAATCCCTTAACCCTATAGCGCAGACCAACGGACTGGTTCGGGTCGGCTTCGTGTCTATTCACCTAAGGGCTTATAAAAAGGATAAGCTGGATGCTGATAAGCAACCTCCTCCTCCTTTAACCGATTTAGCCAATTCAACCTCAAATTTTGGATCGTTGATTTCCTTTCCTGAAATGGATAGCGACGACTCCTATTTATCCAAAGCTAGAACTAAACCGTCAATCTGCTCCTCTGACATTCTGTCGGAAATGGAAACTGACGATGAATTAAGAGAAGATCCTTTACCATCAGAAGATGAGCTCTTGCGCATATCTTCAGAATCGGAGGGCTCGAACAGCACCGTGGTGGAGGCGATCACCTGGTAAAATATAGCAGTGAGGCTTCAGTTTCTCCAGATTAATCTCCGTCACTCCAAAAGGCCTCGGCAGGACTCACTCTGCGGTTTTCCAAAAACGCAGAAGACAACATCCTAATCGAGGAGCCATGCATCGTAAAAGGCGTGGTTCGTGAACTTGGGACGGCTGTATACGCTCCGCTGTATACAAGAGAAAAAGGTAAGACTAGAACTTGTGCTAGCTAGCTCAAAAGTAATCACCCTATCGGAAAATGCTGTAATTTTTACATTTTTATAGAGAATTTTGGTGACAGACTGTAAGATGTTCACATACAAAGCGCAGACAGTGCATCAGCTCCTAGCTGTTGACTGCCAAGCGCGTGTAATCTACGCTCAAGCCTAATTTCTCGTTTTGGCGATTAGTACTGCCCGGGAAGACCGCCTGATTTTGACAGTTTCAGATTTCTTTTTGTGGATTTTTTTGGAGTCACGAGTCTACTCGTATATCAACAAGCCTCAGTCTCTTGAAGCCTTCAAAGAGAATATCCGTCAAGAATGCGAGGACCTATAGCCGGAAGTTCTGGCTAGAGTGATCGAAAATGCCACAAACCGGTCCCGAAGGGTCATCAATTCTGGCGGCGGCCACTTAGTCGATATCGTTTTTTTGACTTAATGAGCGAAAATTTAAGACATCAAGTAAATATAATCCAAAATTAGAACTAAAGTTTTTCACTCGTAAAAAAAATTACAGCCAAAGAACATCGGGTGACAGCTTTTGCGCCACCTTGTATATTAGTGAAACGTAGTCTTAATGCATTCTTACTTCCTAACCTAAGAGACACCGACATAACCATTGCAACACTGAAGACTGCCAAAGGCACCTATTGGCTGAGATCGGCATATCTTGGCCACGACCAAGTGGGGCCTATGCCTGGTGATAAGCTATAAAGCGTGATACTGGAAGTTGGAAGAGTAAAAACTTGTCGCATCTTCGGGTGGGACGCTAACTCTCATCACACGGTATGGGGCGGTACCGGCATCAACGATAGAGGTAAGTCACATTTGGATTACATTATAAGTACTAATCTTATTTCTTCAACATTGGAAATGAGCCAACTTTCACAACAAAAAACCGACAGAATATGCTAGGTATCACTCCTGTCTCCGACAGCATCACTCACATGTTAAGGGACTGGATGGTATGATGTCATTATATATGTATTTTAACAGTGCAACAAAAGAGCAGAACAATCTGGGACGGTCCGGATGT
The DNA here is from genome assembly GCA_963966105.1 of Volucella zonaria. NCBI lineage: Eukaryota > Metazoa > Arthropoda > Insecta > Diptera > Syrphidae > Volucella > Volucella zonaria. The sequence goes on from OZ014534.1 coordinate 46,454,810, forward strand.
CATGCTTTATCCATTGCTTGTAGTTTTTGCACCAAATCCCGTAGACTTTTTTGGTACGACTCATACTGCTTCTCTTTAGAGAGCTTAGCCCGGTTGGCGAATTTATCCTTGATGCAGATTATGTTCAAGAGTTTGTTTAGATGTATGAAACGTAAGTATTCTTGCCCAACTCCTCCTATTGCTGACGCCGTGGTTTGTTTCACCTAGGGACCTCCACTGCTCAAAAGTTACGCTTATAAAGTGATTCAATGGTTTGAAGTTCACTCAACTGCGGCTGCATTACTCCGAGTATCCAGTTATATTTGCATGGATATATGTAGTAAGGAATTGAGACACATGTAGTGGTGTTGAATTTCTCGGCTCCTCTAGTGTTTTTTTTTTTGCCCGGCTTTTCCAGAAACCAAATTAAGTTTTATTGAATCCGATCTAAAAAAAAACTTACACTTCAAAAAGCCGACCGTGGTATGTACGAGTACTAACCTGTCGCCACTTTTATCCCCTCGTTTCATAAAATGTTGGTCCCAAAAAAAGCACGCTTCACTGAATCATTAGCTAAGTCACTTCATAAAATCTTTTCATCTGTATATATGTGCTTGAGAGAGGGTTTTTACCATTCCCTCCACAAACTGTTGCCCATAATTTTCAAATTTTCATTAATTTAAACTTTTAAGAAAGTTTCCTCCTTTAAATTAAGTGGCTGGCCGACTTAGCGGTAGTAACAAGGGGAAAACTTTAATTATTCGCCTGCCGCCTGCCGCCTGCCGCCTACTCTTGCAAACAACACGATGAAATCAATTCGAAGGCGAATTTATTGTCTCCATCTATTATACTTAACGCGAAGATTTATGGCACTTCTCATCGCCTGTGTGCCTCTGACATTCTTCATGTACACTCTTGACCTGAAAAATTCTCCCCACTTCGAAACTTTTCACTGCAAATCGATTAAGGATCACACTTCTTACGCCACTGTCCCATGTCCCGTGGCCTAGTCTCCTTGAAGTAACTTTCTCCAGTGCTCTGTTCTTCGGTTGAAAAGACAAAAATTAGCCAGGCGAAAACTATTTCGAACAGAGTTAGCACGATACCGTCTTGTCCTATAGTCCCTTATTCCCGTAGTCCCGTAGTCCCGTATTCCTATAGTGCCATTCACTCAAAATTATCATTTTATAGAAGTCTTCGAAAACACGTCAACTTGACGTCATTGGTCGTACAATAACTCTGAGCGACATCAAGTTTATGCTTCGTCGGAGTCGATTGGATATATTTTTTTTTTGTCCTTCAAACTCATACCCACTCGTTACCAATACACCTAAGCCAAAACAATTATCCAGAAATCAGAATTACTATGTGACAGTCCTAGTAAATTGCTATTTGGCTGTTGAATAATTGCCATCAGTAGGCACAATAGCTAGAGCTGGAGTCATATCGGCATATCGCCATGCCTTTACGAAGCTACGAGTACATAATACTCGTGTTCTTGGGGTCGGGTATAGGGCGTTTAGCAATCCATCAAGCTATCTAACTGGTATTCCTTTGAAAGTAGAAAAAAAAAAAAAAAAAAAACAGAAACAACATATACTCGTACGTACTATCGGTAGTGATTGCCTTCTTAAGGCGTCCCTCTATCTAACCATCCCTTAGATCTGATGAATTTATACTTCGCTCGAGGCAACTATGATATTATTGTAGTCTCGACCCGCAAGTCAATTGTGTGTAGTCCTTCTGCCCCTAGAGAGTGTAGTATTGGTGTATAGTCTGCGAATATGGAAAATTAATGAATAATGGATTCGATATCATTAGGAAAATGTTTACTTGTACAAATTTCAATTATCCTGTACCCTTGGATGGGGGGCGCCGGGCCAGAGTTTACGTTAACGAAGCTACTCACCTCATAGCTTCCCCCATGTACTCGTAGTTATCTTTCTGATTTTCGAGCTTCATTTCGATTACTGGGATTGAATTTGTTTGTTGGTGGTTGGAGGGGTTAACTGGTGATATGAGGAATGTGTAGTTTGAGCTATTGCATCCTGATATTGCAAAAGTCTAAAACAGGAAGTTTCGTTTGCCTGCTAAACGAGAGATAGAATTTATATTTGACCAGGAAATTGAAAAGGAATACAATTTTTACCTTATTTTCAAACCAAAAACAATAGCGAAGAAGCAATGGGGGAAACGCCAGGATACTCCTCATTAGAGCCGCTTAGTAATATGTTGAAGTCACCCTCCATTAATGATCTACGATTTAAATCAATTTAAGAAACCTTCCCCGAATATTTGTGAGCTGGTCTCTAAATTCCATAGTTCAGCCAATGAGCCACATTTTCCATGATAATGTGACCGATGGACGAATTGGAATTGCAGCACAGTGTACTAGGAATATATCATATTCATAGTTGCTTGGAATACAATACGGGACAACAAAATGGAAGCCCAGCGCCTTTTTAGCGACAAATATGAGCATTAATCCACTTTAGCTAAAGCAACTGTCCAGGTAGACCTGAGGGTCAACTGACAGCCCTCAAAAATTATCGCGTCCTTTTTTATTGCCGCCACTTGGTCCTTTTCAACCAGAGCGCACTATGTAACCCAAGATCTCACAATTCCGAGCTGTTTTTTTGGGACGGATTTTAAGGCACTCCCAGCTTTCTAAGCTGATGAATTCTGGCCTTTCTGACAAGCTTTATCCATAGAGTTCACTAGTATACCTTGCCCTCTAAGTCCCGTTTATGCAGATGGGAATGTCCTCGGTGAACTTTCCTCTTGAAGCAACAAATTTATTTGCTTTGCCCATGCTATCGTGGTAAGGATCCTATAGAATGCTCTCTTTGTTGTTCTAGGAAGGAAGTTATATTTCAGCAGCCCCTTAGCTTAAGATAAGAGCGATGGGCCAGAGTGATTCTTCGCTTTATTTCTATGGCTATGTCAAGGATTTTTCCTTAGATGCGATCCATATTTCTAATAGGATTTCTCGGAACTCGCATACACTACGAGTATCTTTTGACAAATGTCATATTAGCTACCACTTAATCATTGAAAGGTGTACGCTGCAACGACTCTTGCAAGTCATCCAAATTTTTTATCGAAATTCGTGATCGTAATTGTACGTTATGTAGTGAATAGACTTATTCACTTCATGGCATTGGCATACCAGTGAGATAGCAAAACGTCAAAAGATAATATATTATGAGGGATTCCTTGTATGAGTAGCAGTCAGTCACTTTTCTTATGCTTTTTGCATATGCAAAGTTTTCCGCAATTGTTTCTAAGCGGTCCCAGTGCTGATATCCACCAGTGCGGCTGTTTCTTGAATCTACATAAGTTGAATAAGAGTGTAGGAAACAGCCAATGCCTTATTGAAAGCCAATGTGAAGTCCCTGCCTTTCATGTCAAACTCGTTGGTGTTACGCGGAGGACTTATAAGTTCAGAGGAGAGTGTTTTTAAAAGTTTTCCTCTTTCTTTTGGCCAACCAGATTTCCGGTAATTCTGAAATGTTGGCTGGCTGGGAGGAACATCATTCAGGCAGAATTGGATGTGCCTGTGATCTGAAAATGCGTGTTCAGGCGATACCATCGAGTACGTTAGCATTTGAGAGCGATGTCTAGCACTTCTTGTCGGTTTTGTATTATGAAAGTTGGCTCTTTACCAATCTTGCAAACAATGTTAGTACTTATAATATAATAAAAATGGACTCACCTCTATAATTTGTGTCGGTACTGCTCCATACCGACGGAAGCTGCAGCTTCCAGCAGCACCCTTTCTGCGTTGATACCAGGCATAGGCCCCACATAGTCGAGGTCAAGATATGCCAATTCCATCAAGTACGGGTAGGTGCCTTTGGCAAACTCCACTCTGGTGTTGCCAGAATGCATAAGGGTAACGTTTCGCTAACATACAAGTCCTAGTCTTATCTTTGTCTCTTATATAGAGCGGAGAGCATATAGGTGTCCCAAGTCGACGAACCACGCCTTCTACGATCCATGGGTCCTCGATTAGAATGAAGTCTTCTGCGTTTTTGGAAAGCCGCTGAATGAGTGCTGCCGAGGCCTTTTTAAAGTGATGGAGATTAATCTGGAGAAATCGAAGCATCATTGCTATAATGCGCCATATAATCGCCTCCACCAGAGCGCTGTTCTTCCGATTCCTCCGACTCTGAAGATATGCCCAAGAGTTCATCTTCATCTTCAGATCGTAAAAGATCTTGTTTTAATTCGTTGTCGGTTTCCATTTCCGACAGAGTGCCAGCGGAGGATATTGACGGTTTAGTTGTCGACTTGGATAAATTAGAATCCCCGATATACATTTCAGGAAAGAACATCGATGATCCAATATCTGAGGTTGGATTAGCTAAATCGGTTAAAGGAGGAGAAGGTTACTTATCAGCAATCAGCTCATCCCTTTTATAAACCCATAACTGAATTGAGACGAAGCATCTCGGGTGGGGCTTGACGACGCTTCCTCCTTTCAGGGAGGAATTTTTGTTTCAGCAGCGAGGCCGTGGCCTTCCACAAACTTGCTGCTGCTAGGTGTGGAGGAAATGGTAGGACTCTGGCTTGCCACAGTCTTACCATTCCTTGAGGGTTTGGATTTTTACTCATTGCGTTTTCCTTTAGAAGATGGTGCACCATAGCCTGCCACAGTTTTACCTCCGCTCTATAATGCAGAAGCCTTGCCTGTATTCGGTATAAAAAGAGTACCGGTCTCGGGTTTTGCTTTTTTGAGAACTTATCCATTGACATTCCATGAGTAGAGAAGAAAGGATGGTGCATCGGTACAGAGATCCGCTGTATACAATTAAGGCTACCTAATCCGGAGTTCGCCAGGTATCTCGATACTCTGTTCACGACTGAGCTATTTTTGGAAATGCTGGGCCCTCAGCCAGACCGATCCTCGTCACGGGTCGTATGACCCCTTGATCCAGCCCAAGGGAGAAAGGAGTAGATGAGGAAATGACGAAGAGGAAGAGGCCTTGAGCATCCTTTAGTTTCGGGACTTATCTAGAAAAGTTCGATTCTCAGGTAGAGGATCTGCCTCCGGTGCCTTTTCAGCAACTTTCGACGTATTTGGGTTGGATTAACCGAGGATTAAGACTTTTATAAAAGCATTTATTATATTTATTTCGTAAAAAGTGTACAGAAGAATAAAAAGAAAAAGGATAGCTGACAGATGAAAGCTCGTATAGTGTTTAGCTGTTAACCGAATGTATTTATGAATATAATATTTGGAGTTGCCATAACATGTTGGATTATTTCTCTAACACAAAGGACACATTGGGCGCTACTTGATAAGAGAACGCGCCACAATTTAGACGTTTTCTGGCCTGGACTTTCTTCTTCAGCTCCTGGAACCTAGGACAACCCCTATAATTGACGGGATAACCCGAGTTCCTGCAGAGTGCGCAGTACGTAGACTCCTATTCCCTATCGTATCATGACGCTCTCCATTTTTGTGGTCCTTATTGCACATGAACTGCACATTACAATTAGCTCCGTCACGCACAAACGTCTGCCAGCGCAATACATTCTAGCAAGTGATGTACTCTTTTTAACTTTTCCCAAGTAACAGGATGATAGAAAAGAAAGTTAATACTTCGTTAGCTATCAGTTTTATTGTTGTTAGCTGGCGTTAGCTGCACTAAAAAAATTGTAATTTTCGGTTACCAACCCTTGCCGCGGCCATGGTAAACGGCTTGACCCCCACGATCTTAAGTGCGTCTCTCCCACACTTCTTAAGTTCTGTTTCGAACTCTGCTGTATTTACTGAAGAGTTTCAGGGCACCGTCTGTTATTTTTCACTCTTAGGAGTGAATATGAAAGGTTCGGTTTCCGCCTTACCAATGACGGTGCGTAATTTTTTATGTTTTCCTCCATACTACTACACGTTATAATGTGCTTGTTGGTACTCAATCTTTTAATGTAAAAGTCCCTACTTACTAATCTGCATAACTATATATGTACTATCATTTATTCGTATTTCTAAATCACTTACGTTAATTGATGAGATTTTTTTTTCTCTTCTATTTGTGTCGCTTCTGTCGTTGTGGTTGTGGTTGTTGTTTCTATAGTCGTGGCCGTTGTTGTGGCTCCTTCTTTTGTAGATGTTGCTGTTTTCGCTCGTGCTTTTGTTTTCTTTTTGTCTCTTAAGTTATGTTTACATGGCAAAAAAAATTCTGTTAAGGAAACTGACGATTGGTTAGCGCTAGTCTATTGGCTATCAAGAATCTAGTGTGCTGGGTGTTTATTTTTCAGTATCAGACTTTTCAATAGGGGTTAAATGCCAAATCATCTATCACATTATTCCCCAAGCTTTATTTATTTTCCTTATAGTTTGCAATTTCATAACGGAATGATTCACCTCACAACAACAATTTCAAATTTTTGAAATCTTTTTCCAAAATTGAATCCCTACTCCCGAAATTTATAAAGCACTTGGTGAAATTTACGATAGACATCATCGGTGATATTCTATACACACATACCGAACAGTGCGTTGGAAAGAAAATATCGCGGCTGTGGAAGCTTAATTTGAAAAGGACAACTATTTACCGATTCGTAGTCGTTCGCAGCTACTTGGTCTTTCTTCATCCACTATCTTGGCTTACAAGTTCCAAGTGGTGCAAGACTAAAACCGCTTGACCATTTACGAGTATTGCGTCGGGTGTTCAGTGATTCAGCTGACCAGTTTTTTACGTTTTTTTTTTCAGTGATGGAATTCATTTCTGGTTGAACGGCTACGTAAATAAGCAAAATTGCTGTATCTGGAGCGAGGACAATCCTTAAGAATCTTTTGTGGTATCATCGGCTCTTATTTCTTTAAAAATGAGACCGGGTACAAGTTACTGTCAATAGACACCGGGACAATACGATGGTCAACGATTATTTGTTCTCAAATTTACGTGACATCAATGTGTAAAAACTGTGGTTTCATCTAGATATTTCTCCACCCCTTACTTTATTGAAACCATTTGGCATCAGAGTGATTTCAAGAACTGGACCCCTCAATTGGCCACAAAGATCGTTTGTCAATCCACTAGTTTCTGCCGATAAATCAGTAACGATTGAGACTTTGGAACAGAAATTGTTCGACGAATACGTGATATACGTCCCCAATTGCTCGAAAAAGTAGTCGAAAGTTGGACCTCTCTAGAATGCGAAAGTATGATCGAAACTATTTTCAAATGTTAAGTGGCATGAAATAGTCGTCCGAATGAATTTAATAAATTGTCCATCGAGTTAGTCTCTTTGTTTTTTATTTAACCCATTAGTGCGTAAAGTTAATGAAACAATTTGTTGTATCCTATTTTGTTCATTTAAAGTAAAATATTCTTAATCTAAAAGAAAAAACATGATGTTTTTAGAGTAAATATGCAGGGTGTCTGCTTTAACTTCTCTATGCAGAGAAGTCATTGTTTTGTATGGAAATTAAAAAAAAAAACAGTCTTTTGGGTGCAGACCTTTTTCGCACTTTTCAGAAATACGAGGGTTGGCTGAAAAGTTTCCGACCGAACAATGATGCAATACATTTTTTCTCAAAATTTTTTTTTATTTTTCTATATAGTAGAGTTACAACACACTCCTCCCAGCGATGCTCCTATCTCTCTAACCTGTTCAAATATTACTTAGCGTTTTTCTCTGCAAAATAATTGTTCACGAAGATGATTACCGCCTCATTTGACAAAAATCTCCGAGCGCAGTGTTTGGATGAGGGAACAGAACGTACCTGGATTTTTAACGTAAACCACCTGTCATAAGACCTTATGTTTACGAGATGCCCATACACCCATTGGGAGCAAGGATACGCCTTGCCATCGCTAATAACTCGCTTAATATATATACTTATACCCGCTTATATATTATACCAAAGCAGAACTTGTGTTGGAGGCACAAGTTCCACCCTTGGTATGAGTCGAGGCCGACCTAAAACCTCTTGCTGCTCTTAGGGTCGCAGCACCCAGTACTTTATTTGCAACTCTACAATGGGCAAAACCAAGGAATACCCGTACCTGCGATTTGGGTTTAAACCACAGCCACCATGACGCTCCCACAAGGGGGCCTACCTCTAACAAGTCAGGCCCGGACAGAAATCCGGGGGCTCCTGACTCCCATGGTACCGTGATTTAAGTCCTGGTATGGACTACCGGTGGTCAAGCCGCCAACAAGACCTATGACCGGCAACTTGTAACTGGTCAAATCGTAGCAACCATTCATGCTATAATCTGAGGATGTTTTCGATAAGACCAGTTTAGAATAATCTGCCCCCGCTTTTTATTAGACGACGTCATTGATGGGCGAAGCCTTGATAATTGGGCGGGGGCCCTGGATGAGGGAACAAGAAGAAATCGCTTGGGGCTGGGGCTAGATCTGGTGAATAAGGCGGATGGTCAAGCAGTTCAAACCGTAATTCATGGGTTTTCGCCATGGCAACCGCTGAGGTGTGAGACGGCGCGTTGTCTTGGTGAAACAGGATTTTCTTTTTCTGCAAATGTGGCCGTTTTCCGCAATTTCTGCCTTCAGCTTGACAAGTAATGATGCGTAGTATGCTCCTGTAATGTTTTTTTCCTTTTTGAAGATAATCAATTAAGATAACGCCTTTAATATCCCAAAAAACAATCGCCATCACTTTCCCAGCCGAAAAAACAGTTTTTACTTTTTTGGAGCCGGCTCGCCCTTTGCAGTCTGTTTGCACTGTTTTGACTGAATTTTTGTTTCCTGCGAATAATGGTGTATCCAAGTTTCATCTACAGTAATTAATCGGCGCCAAAACTCGGGTTTATTGCGCCTAATCTGCGCCAACAGAGCGTTGGAAACGTTCATTCGAACACGTTTTTGGTCTAACGAAAGCAAACGCGGCACCCACGCGCGGACAGCTTTCTCAGGCCTAAATATTGATTTAATATATAACAAACACGTTCTTTGGACATTTTCATCTCTCTATTATCTCTCTCACTCTAATTCGGCGGTCGTATAACACTATTTGGTGAACTTTAGCAATGTTATCGTCAGTGGTTGCAGGTTTTGAACGTCTCGAACGTTCATCATCTCCCAAGCTCTTACGGCCACGTTTAAATTCAGCTGCCCAAAATTTCACTGTGGTAAATGATGATGCAGAGTCCCTATACACAGAGTCCAACTCATTTTTGATTTGCGGAGGCGTATTGCCTTTCAAAAACAAGAATTTAATAACAGCTCGATACTCAATTTTTTCCATTTTCACAAAAAAAACACTCACATCGACTCACTCAAACGACTGTCAACTACAAACTGCGCTTCCAAAATGACTGAAACTTCAGTAAGTAACTGTCAAAAGATGCACAACTAGCATTCACTAGCTTTTATTGACGAGTGCCGCTATCTTTACGTTGCGGTCGGAAACTTTTCAAACAATCCTCGTATGGAGTGCAACTAATGACAGTTGCAATCGTATAATATTCGTATGTACAAGAGTTCGGTGTTACCAGGCTCAATAATATATCAGTATCTTCGGCCATTATTTCTCCAAAAATGAGACCGGGTACAAGTTACTGTCAATAGACACCGGGGCAATGCGATGGTCAACGATTATTTGTTCTCAAATTTATGTGACATCAATGTGGAAAAACTATGGTTTCATCTAGATAGTTCTCCACCCCATACTAACGAAAAAATAGATGTACTGAAAACATTTGGCAACAGAATCATTTCAAGAACTGGACCCCTCAATTGGCCACAAAAATCGCCTGTCAATCCACTAGTTTCTGCCGATAAATCCGTAACGATTGACACTTTGGAGCAAAAATTGTTCGACTAATACGTGATATACGTCCCCAATTGCTCGAAAAAGTAGTCGAAAGTTGGACCTCTCTAGAATGCAAAAATATGATCGAAATTATTTTCAAAAGTTAATGAAATAGTCGTTCGAATGAATTTAATAAATTGTCCATCGAGTTAATGTCTTTGTGTTTTATTTAATTCATTAGTGCGTAAAATTAACGAAACAATTTGCTGTATCCTGTTTTTTTCATTTAAAGTAAAATATTCTTAATCTAAAAGAAACAACGTGATTTTAAAACATTTTGTTCTTATGGTAAATATGCAGGGTGTCTGTTTTAACTTTTCTATGCAGAGAAGTCATTGTTTTGTAAGGAAATCTAAAACAAACAGGGGGAGAGTACGATAACTTTGGCGCCAAAAAATGATAAGTGTTTTTTATAAAGGGGTCAAAAACAAGCATTTTTTACTATAGGAGAGAGGGTCTATCCCGCCCCGTTTAGGAGGTAGGGCAATTTTATTAAAAAATGACTTAAAATGGAAAAAAAATTATTAAAAAACAATGGCAACACTTACAATAAAGTACTGTACCAGTTTCGAAAGTCAGAAACCTATTCTTCAACCCTAAGTTCCACTTATATTATTTGCATCAATAGTTTTTAAGAAATCGCATGCAAACCCAAAATTTTGATAAAAAAAAATTGAAAAAATTAAGAAAAAATTAAGTCTGGACCAATTTTTTTCAAAATTGTGAAATGAAGTGCTAAATTGGATTCCTGTAGTCGATGCCTATGTCATTTTTGAATCGAACACAAAAAGCCGAATGGATTTGTGTGGTCTAGTTTTTGAGAAAATTCAAAATTACTATTTATGTTTTTTTTTTCTTTTTGCATTTTGCATTTACATGGTCTTCCCTTGAGGTAAGTAAATGAATACAATAAATTAAACGGCCGACAGGCGCCTATATCAATAGTTTTCTTAATTAAGAGTACACGGGCGACCCGCTTCGCGGGATTAAGGGATTTCAACTCTCTTTCCGCAGGCGGCAGGTCCCGGTCACGCAACTTCGTTGCTCCGTTCGGGGTATGTGCTTTTCGTCGAGCAGGCCCCAGAGGGGTCAACTCTATAAAAAACCGTTATCAATTTTTAGCGCCAAAGTTATAGTACGAGTACTCGTGACAAAAACAGACTTTTGGATGGAGACCTTTTTCGCACTTTTTAGAAATAAATTTGGTTTTTTTGCTAAACTTAGCGCATCGTCTATCTGTCGGGCAATACTCGGTAAAGTGATCCCGAACATCATGATGAAAGCGAACATCATCGGCACAAATTGAAGTTCTCGACTCTCTCGATGAACATGTGCCATACGATTGTAGAAGAATCAGTGAACAAAACAAACTGTCGCGACTGAATCCTAGATATACAGGGTGAATGACTCGAACTCCAACTTTTTAAAATGCTATAATTTTTTCTATTTTTTGATAAATTTTATTGTGCCAAAGCAAAAAATGTTGGAAAATACATCAATTTTCAAATTGTATCAGTAGTTTTCAATATGTCCACCTTTGGCACGAATAATGGCCTTGAGACGGCCGAAGAAAGCATCGCACGCTGCATGCAAGTGGCTCTGCGGTATTTTGGCCCATTCCCGGCGAAGTGCTTGTTTGAGGTAGTCCAAATTTTGGTATTTTTTAGTGTCAACCTTCGCCTTCAAAATACCCCAGACAGAGAAATCCAACGGATTTGCATCCGGAGAATTTGCAATCCATTGTGTCGAAGAAATGAAGTGTGGAACATTGTTCTTTAACCAATCTTGGTTGACGCGCGCTTTGTGAGACGGTGCCGAGTCTTGTTGAAATGTCAACGGTCTCCGACCGAGATGATTGTTTGCCCAAGGCTTCAATACTGCCTCTAAGACAATTTCACGGTATACGATCGCATTAATTTTGACGCCACTGTCCAAAAATACGAGCGGAGAGCTACCATCGGCGGTTATGGCGGCCCAAACCATCACCATCGGTGCTGCCTGCTTTCTGGTGGCCGTCCGAAGGTGTAAATTTTCGAAGCACCTCTCTGGCAAGTAAAATCGGTCATTTTGTTTGTTGAAATATTGCTCGATAACAAATGGCGACTCATCGGAAAAAACCAAATTCGCCAACTCACCACTTTCGTGCAAGCGTAGTAACTCCTTCGCTGTTTTGACTTTAACTTTTTTCTGTTGCGGTGTAAGATCGTGTGCTTTTTGGAACTTCAATGGCTTGAGAACAAGCTCATTTTTCAGTATGTGTTGCATCCGTTCCAACGATATGTTGAGCTCACGAGCCATTTATCTTCCACTTCGACGCGGATTTCGCTCAATTCGAGCCTTCACTTTCCGAACCATTTCTGCTGATGTTGCTGTTTTTTTATGACCACCTCCATGGCGTTTTGTAACGCTACCAGTATCACTGTAATGAGCTATGGTTCGAGACACAAATGATTTATTCACGTTGAGGTGCTGGAGGGCTCTAACGATAGCTACTTGTGCTTTTCCAGCCAAATATAAAGCAATCACACTATCACGTTTGAATTCCATCGCGGATAAAAATTTTTCAACACAACTGAGACGCAAATCGTTTAAAAAGCTTATAAATAATAAAATTATCTGTCATGTGTCAAAATTTGAGCTCACTGTCATGAACGGTTTGGAAATTATAGCAGTCTGAAGTTGATTGCAGTTCGAGTCATTCAGGGTGTAGTACAGAAAACTTCAGTAAAAACAAACCAATTTGTTCGGTTTAATATGTGTATAGATTTTTATACTTTTATTAGTAGGTATGTATGCATAGCACAAGTGACTTTGGTACAGGCAACTTGAAGAATGATTATCACTCCCACAGCTGATTACCACGAAAACAAATTTACCTCGACTTTAGCGCTGCTTTTCGTTTATTGACCTTCAAGTTCCGCATCTAGTTCTGGCTGAGGATCTGCTATGCATAACCGCCGTCATCTTTATGCAATAGTTCATTGGCCTTCTGTACTTGGCTAGTTGTGATGTAAAGTTTACCAACAACACATCAACAGCTTGACTTCGGCTTGTGTGCATCGATTGCCGATTGTTATTGTTTTCGCTTTATTGTTTCTGCTTCATCTTCTCCGCCCAAATTTGATAATTTGTCGACAGTCTTTCAATTATGCGCGTTTGCCTAAGGCAAAATGCAAATTCTATGATCCTGTTTGTTGATCGGACATTTAGTGTCATTCATAGATAGAATAAGTGCGGCAAATGTGGCCCACCCTTAACAGGTTTTTAAATAAAACCATAAATTTAAGTCTAATTCATTTATTTTTTTTTAACAGTCTTACAAATCATTTTTATTTCAGTCTTTAGAAACTTTAATTAAAAAAACAAATATAACAAAAATTTAAAAACAAAAACTTAAAGGAACTTCATAATTCAGTTTTGAAAAAATTGCGGCTAATATAGCCCACGTGGTGTTAAATATGGCCCAGGGTGGGTCATATTTAACGCAATGTTTTTTCGAGGAACCTTTAACTTCAACAACAGCAAAATTCACATATAAAATATTGTTGTTCATTGCCTTTGCAGTCTTCATGTGCCCACATTGTACACACAACACATTGTGCCCAAGCTTCGGCTCCCTTATCTTCAGAGAATAAGCTCGAGCAGTAGATATGTACATTTAGCATCTGCCTGATTACTTCTATCGGGACTCAATTCATGAAACCGTCAGTCACAGGACGAACGAATTGAAATGTTTTGGGTGCCAACAACCAGGGCACATCAAGCGGAACTGCCCGTCAGCAAGCAAGCCATCGGTAACTGCCGTGAATACGCATGGAAGAGCATCTCAGATGTTGCTGAAGGAAGAGAAAAATGAGTACATCAAAGAGGTTGACGAGATAGGAACATATTTAGGAGGTAAGTATGCCATTGAACTCACAACCAAGACACTAATATACGTGCAACCGTACAAGATTCCATTCGCAAGGAGGACAATAGTGAAGGAAATGGCAAGCCAAATGCTAAACAGAGCATCGGTATCAGATTTCAATTCGCCGATTGTACGAGTACTTATGAAGAAGAAAGATGATGGCGAGAGATTTTGTATGGACTACCGCATGCTGAATAAGGCAACAGTAAAGCGCAAGTTTCCCATGCCGGTTATTGACGAAGTACTAGCGTTATTGGCAGGAAACACATTCTTTTCAATACTCGACCTAGCTTCTGGGTACCACCAAATTGTTGTGGAAGAAAGCAGCAGAAAGTACACTGCGTTTTCAATGGGCGAGGGGGCGTACTAATCCAACCGAGTGCCCTTCGGATTGGTAAAAGCACCGGCACACTTCCAGTACGTGATGAACCAAATAAAGACAAGACACGCACCAGGTGATATTGCTATTTACCTTGACGACGTCGTTATTCCCAGCACAACCATTGAGGAGGGAATGCAAAAGATCCGGAGACTGGGGACTTACGCTGAATCTGAGCAAATGCAGATTCCTAGAGACCGACATTGACTTCCTCGGCTATCAAGTTAACGAAGGAGGGATAAAACCCAGCAAACGGAAAACTGAAGCCATCCAGATGCTTCCAACGCCAAAGGACGTTCACACCGTACGGCAGTTCCTTGGGCTAAATGGATTCTTCCAAAAATTCGTGGAAAAATATGCCCAACTAGCCGCATCACTAACCGATTTAACAAAAGCAGACAGCAGGTTTGAGTGGACCGAACCGCAGGAGACGGCGTTCCAGCAGTTAAAGGAGATACTCACGTATCCGCCAGTGCTGGCGCTATTCGACCCACAATGCAGGCACGAAGTACACACGAATGCATATGGGGTCGGGGTATCGGGTATCCTGTTTCAAAGAAGCCCGACAGACAGCAGACTTCGCCCGATACTATATTTCAGCCTCAAATTAACTGAAGCTGAGAAAAAGTACGAGTATCACTCCAACGAACTAGAGGTGCTGGCAATTGTGGAAAGCGTGGATCGAATCCACGCTTGGTAGAGAATTTACAGTTGTAACCGACTGCACACTTGTACCGAGAGTTGCCAGGTGGTGGTTAAAACTTCAAGAGTTTAACTCCAAGACAATTCACCAACCGGGAAACCAATCTGGGTATATAGAGGCTCTCAGTCGCTAGCCTGTAGAGGAAGAACATCAAGTGGAAGAGGCATCTTCGTTTATTCTAAATGTTAACATAACAGACGAGGACTGATTAGCAATGATGCTGTGGCAAGATGTGAAGTTACGCGAAACCATTACGACGCTAAACATGACATCACACCCAACAAAGAAGCAGTTACAGAAGCAATACTTAATATAATACCATATACTTAAGGGAAACCGACTACTCGGTAAGGTGAACGATACCGAAAGGTGGGTCGTACCGAAAGATGTACGATGGACAATTCTTAAGTTGTGCCATGACGACAGCGGGCACATGGTCGTGGAAAAAACGCTCAATAGGATCAGGAAGACGTTCTGGTTTCCGCAGATGAGGAAATTTACGGAGAACTACCTGAAGACATGCGTGGACTGTTCATACGCGAAGAGGAAGTGCGGCAGAGCAGAAGGGGAACTGTATAGCTTGGAGCGGATGCCCTTCCCGTTTGACACCATACATCTCGACCACTTAGGACCATTTATCAGGGGAAAGTGGGGCACGCGGTATGTGCTCACTATCATTGACAACTTTATGAAGTATACTATCGTCCGAGCGACAAAGACGACCAACACTGTGGCAGTGATTCAAGCACTAACGGGCATCTCTGGATACTTCGGCATGCCGCGACGAATCATTACTGACTGGCTACAGCATTCACCTCAGCATCGTTCAAGAGATTCTGCTTAGACAATGACATCAAGCACATTCAAACAGCGGTGAGAACCCAAAGGGGAAATGGACAGGCAGAACGAGCCAACCGCATAATTTTGGATGCAATGAAGTGTGGACATGCAACCGGCGAGGATTGGGCTGGACATCTGCGGTACCTACAGTTGAGCCTCAACACCATAAATAACGCAACGGAAAAAGTAAGTCCGCATCAGGTACTGTTCTCTTATACGACAAGAGATATTCGGGGGAATAAGCTACTTTTGGAACTCGAAGAGAACGAATTCACTGCACCTCAAGAAATGACGCGACTAAGAACAAGAGCTGTGAAGAACGTCGAGGTAAACCAACAACGGCAAAAGGAACGTTATGATCGGAAACATCGCGAGCCGACGAAATATCAGGAAAACGATATGGTGCTGATTGAGAAGGAGCAGGCTGCAACTGGCGAGTCGAGAAGCTTGAACTACCATACAAAGGCCCTTACATCATAGCAAAGGTTTTGCCGACGACCGGTATGTGGTTAAAAACATACCAAAAATGCAACGCACACAGCGTAGATACGATGCTGTTTTAAGCGCCGATAAGTTAAAACATTGGTGTAAACTACGGGACGAGGAATTTTCACACGTTTATGAGGCTAGCTGTGAAGACGGAGAAGGGGACGAAAAAGGAAATAGAATTAGTCTCGAGGGCGAGACTTACGTCAGGATGGGTGAGCTGTTACAATACGAGTATATCCACCTACAACCGTTCGACGCACCATCCGATGCCAAGAAAGGGGCTATAAATGAACGCGACATCAAGCGCACGGGATCAGTCGTCGTCACATTCACGAAGCGTGTGTAATTTAAAGAATTTGCAATAAAGGAATATTGCGTAACGTCTGTTTTTTTTTTAATTCGTTTATTCCTTTACAATACTAATATAAAACTACCGAACAGCATTAAACGGGCATTGTCAGGAGAGGGGGGAAAGGATTACGCCAGATGGGTACAGGAGTTTGAGGCAATTTCCACATCTTGCGAGTGGAATAATATTCAAAAATACCTCTACTCACGACGACTGCTGAAGGGTGCTGCCAAATTGGTCGTCGAAGCAACGGAGGGAGTCACAGACTGGACAAAGTTGAAGGCACTTCTAGAGAAGGAGTTCGGGAAGAAGACTTCAAGCAACGAGGTGCACAAACCACTGGAGTCCAGGAAGAAGGGTGCATCAGAGACTCCGCTGGAATATCTGTACGTGATGTGGCAGATTGGTAAAGGTTTTGTGGATGAAATATCTCTGATCGAGTACATCATTAACGGGATTCCAGATACTGTTGCGAACAAAACAGTTCTGTAAGAAGCTGCAACGTTTGAGGAGCTAAAACTCAAACTTGAAACCTATAAGAGGATGCAGCGACAGATGCCTAAGCAACGAGTTGAAGCCAATAGACCCATCGTGTCCAACAGATCAAATCCAACACACGGAGGATCTTCCAGTTCGCCTAGACGGTGTAACAATTGAGGATCTACGTCACATTTGGCAGCAAACTGTCCAGACAGGGCAAAAGGGACTCGGTGTTTCCGATGCAACCAATTCGGACGCATATCTCCGAATTGCCCGGCCAAGGAAGATGTAGAGTGCAGAGGTGTGCACAAGGTCAAACGCATTGGATCGGATGGCAATAACGTATTAATGAGTATCGCGGGGAAACCCTATCAAACTTTCGGGGACAACGGCAGTGACGTATCAATAGTACTCGTACATAAATCGCTTGTGAACGAAATAAAAGAAGCAAAGGTGAGTTCTCCAGGAATGATACTCAAGTAATTTGGAAATGCTCCCCAAAAGACGATGGGTTCATGTCTTTTAAACATACAAGTTGGAGCAGACAATCATTGGCTTCGTTTCCAAGTAGTTCCTGACAAATGGATTTCGGATAGGATACTGCTGGGAAGAGATTTTTTCCAGAATGTAGAGCTGCTGATAAGTCACGGGAAAATAAAGCATATGAAGAAGGTAAATTCAGAAAAGATAGAACAAGATTACTTCATCCCCAAGATTGGAAATAGTATTGATGCTGTTTTGTCCAACTGTGTGCCGTGCATTCTGGCTGTGAGAAAAGACGGAAAAGCAGAGGGATTTCTACACCCGATCGAAAAGAGCGACATACCTCTGCACACTTATCACATGGACCATTTGGGTCCGCTTCCTTCGACTAATAAATCTTACAATTATCTCTTTGTAGTGGTCGATGCCTTTACTAAGTTCCTTTGGATTTACCCAGTAAAAACAACGAAGAGCGACGAAGTGGTCAAGAAGTTACAACAGCAAAGCGAAATTTTCGGAAGTTCAGCGCGTATCATATCGGACCGAGGGACAGCTTTCACCGCATCATAGTGGAGGTGCTTTCCAAGGTGTCAGTGGAGGATCCTACGAAGTGGTTTAAACACGTTCCTCACATTCAACTGGTGATAAATTCAACGGTATCACGGAGTACCAATCGAAGTCCACTTCAACTTATGTTCGGAACCATTATGAGGCGCGAAGATGACAGGCAGCTGAGAGAATTGTTAGAGGAGGCCATACTGGACAACTTCGAGAAATACAGAAGGTGCAGGAGGAGAACAAGAAGACATTCAATCGGAAGAGGAAGGCATCCAGATGTTACCAGCTACATGACCTGGTAGCCATCAAGAGGACGCAGTTCGGCACTGGCCTTAAACTATCCATTAAGTTTATGGGGCCCTACGAAGTAACCAACGTCAAGGGGAACGACCGATACGATGTCCTAAAAGTGAGTGAGCATGAGGGACCTAATATAACATCCACTTCAGCCGATCACATGAACCGAACGACGGTGATGACGACGAAGGAGGTGACGATGAATCTGATGGTGTCAATTTCGACTGAGGACAGTCGAGTAAGTTTAGGATGGCCGAGTATTCATATATTCACTTTTTAATTACTCATCATTTACAGCTGCGCTCGATTTAAAATTATTTACAGTAACCTGAGATGTCTTTCGCTCGTTTGTCGACACAGGCGATCGCAGTTTTGTTTACCCTCATCGTGCATCTTCGTATGAGTCACCGAGAGTATGTTTACATTCGTCGCCGATGGAATTCGATTTGGCCTACATTCAGCAGCATAAAACCCGATGCGATTTGCTCAGTGTTGTTTTAGGATACAATGACTCCACTGAGGGCGACATTAATCGCTGTTGGGGTAGGCGGCGGATGGTTGATATTGACTGCGGCGATCAAGTGGTGGACGTGGTACAAACTATTGAGGTCGACGGGACTTTGGAATTTGCTCGACTGAAGAGGTGAGTCGACGAGCGAACGAATGATGAATGCGGAAGAGAGTCTTCTTTTGGCAGCAGTGCAGTTCGGCGCCATCGGCGGTTCAGTTTAATTTTATTAAATTTTGTATTTAGTTTAATTTTGTCAATTTTTGTCTTCAGTTTAATTTTGTCAGTTTTTGTTGCCTTTATTTTGTAAAATCATTATTTTTCAATAAAATAATATTTCCTACATACATACATATGCATGTGCCAGAAGGACAGATTTGGCGGGAGGCATGCAATATTAAAGAACCAAAAGAAAATATTTTAATTTGTTTTCGCCATTTTGATCCTAATGTCTGGGATAAAAGAAGATTAAAATCTGGAGCTATTCCCACACTTTTTCTTGGCAATTTCTCTGAGGAGGATTGCTTAGATGATGAATTATCTACTTTACAACTCCCCACAAAAAGAAGGTACTCATAAAGCAGTGGTTGCTTAGAAGATATGTAAATGTTCCAATTGTGAAAAGTATGTTAAATTGACGGACTATTATCGGAAAGAAAATTATATTCATACAAAAACTAAATTTTAGACTAAAAACCACGGTGAACCACTTGAAGAAAGAAATTAAGAAAAAAAGTGAATCAGATGAGACTAGTAGAAAAACTGATATAATAAATATTGAGTCTTGCAATATAAGCGAGGAATCAAAAATTGTTTATAGATTGCTGTTAAGCAGCCGTCCAAAAATATTTACCGAAAAAGAAAGGTGGTTCCTACAAAATATATTTTACGAGTATATATCTCAATCAGCATATTTACTTTTTAAGAAATAAATTGAATCTAAATTTGCCTCATATAAGTACTATTAATCGTTGGGCTCCAGTCAAATGCCTTCAGCCAGGATCAAAAAATCTTGCATTTGAAGATCGGGATAGGAGAAATGTTATATTAATTTTTGATGAAATCGCAATACGCAGGGAACTATGGTACAATCCACAATTGTATTTCGTAGATGTTTTTGAAGATTTGGGTTTTCTCAGAAATAAACAAATTGGAAAACAAGTTTGGTTTTTTAAGGCCACGGGATTGATCAAAGATTTCAAATACGTGCTAAATTATTTTGTTACTAAAAGTGGGTTATCTGGAGAGCCTTTAATGAGAATAGTTAAAGAAAATATAAGTACTCTTTCCGAAATTGGCATAAATGTTTGTGCTATTACTTACGATTAAGTATTGTTTGTATGACTTTCCACATTTGATCAAGTCACTTAGAAATGGGTTATTAAAATCCAACCTAAGTACTTCTGATGGTGTTGTTAGTTTTAAAATTGTCGAGGAGCTATATGAACTTCGGAAAAGTGGAAAAACCAAAATGTGAGTGAAATTAAAAAGTCAACACATTGTTATATTACGATTGCTTGCTCCGTGCTTTCCGTGTAATAGTACGGAGAAGAGAGCTTGAACCGGAGAGAGAGAGAAAAGACTTTTGATGAAATCGTTTTTATAAGTTTTTATTTAATTTTTATTATAGTTAAAGGCCCGCTGTGTAACCAAAGGCTGCGACCTCTATTGTTTTGAGTATCTCTCTATCTCTGATTTTGACCTTTCCAACCACTGCCTTTTATACTAAATTTGTAGATCATTTTGCTTGCATTCTTACGCAATAGCCTCAGTACAAAATAATTCCCACAATGCATTTTTCATTCATTGATTTTGATTTCCGATTTATTGTCCTATTTAAGTGTCCCAGTTAGTTGCTCTTTCGTTTCGGCTCTTATGATCGTTCGTACGATCATTCGGTAATTTGGCGAAGTGTAACGATAGTTAATGCGTGCCCTGCGTTCTTATTGTCGAGTCGGCATTTTGGCTTTAACCCATATAGCTCACTCCTGGGTGAATGCATTGAGGGGTCCCCTCCCAATTATCAAGGCTTCGCCCATCAATGACGTCGTCTAATAAAAAGCGGGGGCAGATTATTCTAAACTGGTCTTATCGAAAACATCCTCAGATTATACTCGTAGCATGAATGGAAGCTACGATTTGACCAGTTACAAGTTGCCGGTCATAGGTCTTGTTGGCGGCTTGACCACCGGTAGTCCATACCAGGACTTAAATCACGGTACCGTGGGAGTCAGGAGCCCCCCGGATTTCGGTCCGGGCCTGACTTGTTGAGGTAGGCCCCCTTTTGGGAGCGTCATGGTGGTTGTGGTTTAAACCCAAATCGCGGGAAAGGTTTTCCCTTGGTTTAATCCATTGTAGAGTAGCATATAAGTACTGGGTGCTGTGACCCTAAGAGCAGTAAGAGGTTTTAGATCGTCCTCGACTCATACCAAGGGTGGAACTTGTGCCTCCAACACAAGTTCTGCTTTGGTATTATACTATTAATGTAGGTAAGAGATGGCAAGGCGTATCCTTGCTCCCTATGGATGTATGGGCATCTCGTAAACATAAGGTCCACGTGACAGGTGGCTTACTTTAAAAATCATGGAACGTTCTGAATGCATTGAGGTGTTTAAAATGTTTCGCTTGTGGCAGCGTAAAGTGGATTCTCCACTGGGTTATGACGTTGGTATGGGAATCACTTATTCTGGACTTTGTGTCTCGATTATAGGTATGAATTATGATGTACTCGTTGCTATTGGAAGATGCAAGTGTTGCTTATGGGATGGGAATATAGTAGTACAGCGGAGTACTACAACATTTCGCCAAATAGTTTCGAAAAAGTGAGAATATTTTAGTAGAACTGTTGAAGCAACAATAAAAACAGAGATGGAAACTTGTGGTTTTAAGCAAAGCTCCGCGGATATTGCACTTGCAACAGTCAATTTTATCTGAAAAGTAGACCAAATTTTCGACTGTGTGAACAGTACATTATTAAAGGGAGATAATTTGTATAGGTCAGCTATTCAGATCAATAATGCACCACATAATTTCATTAAAAGTCTTGTAAAATACGTCGAAGGATGGTCAAAACCAGTTTACTTCATAGATGGAATGAAGCAATCACTTAATCGTTTATTGCTTCTGGCTGGTGAAAACCTAAAGCCAGATTCCGGTAATTTTTTTTTTTTTAATAACTAAGCGGCTCAATCAAGGTCCTTTAGAAAATTTGTTTTGCATTGTTCGATAAAAAGGTGGCAACAACAATAATCCCTCTTTGGCAGAATTTAATACAATCATAGCCAGTCATTGCAACAAATATAATGCAAAGTACTTCACTGGCTAACTGCGAAGAAGATAGTGATATAAGGCCTAATATAACAATATCAAAGATAAATTTAACAGATTTAAATGAGCTACCCGAACAACATTTGATGGAAGATGATACTGTAATCTATTTATATGAGGTATATCCAGAATTCATACCCACCGTCAAGTTCGGACGTGTTTTAATTTCGCTCCGCGATAATTTGTAAATATTTGTTTTTCTGTTTGACTTTTTTCCTTTTTTTTTTGTTTTTTTTTCGTGTGTGACCCCATTCTTCCCAATCACTTCACCATAAATTCCCAGTGTCACCAAAACACAGTGACTTTGTGTTTAAAAAAAAAAAAATATATATATATAAAAATAATTAATAATCTACTTGTACTCTGATCTGATCTAACCATGTCTTCCTGTGGATTTGCTGACTGCGCTGTACCTACTAACACAGTGGAAATGATTACATGCAATGGAATATGTGGAAAGAAATTCCATCCCATATGCATTGGTTTAAGCAGAAGCGCTAAAACTCAACTCGAAGAGTATAAGCGCATATCCTGCTTTTTCTGTGTAGAGTGCCGGACCATCTCCCTGCCACATATAATGCTGGCTATAAAATGTAATAACCAGCAACTAATTGGGCTTGCAGACTCGATTGCAGAGCTGAAATGCGAAGTTCAATTCAGTAGTAAAATGTAACCAAACTAATTTCCGAGAGCCATGATAATTTACACTGTTCGATCGATAACAGCATAACCACCACAAAATCAGCTGTTCAATCCCTGTAGTCTAAAATAACTAAATTAGCAGATTCTAATAAGTCTCACTGCTCAAACGCGTTACCAGCGATTCAGTCAAATTCAATTCAGTTGGGAAAAATTATGTCAACGTTGACTGACAAATCCACTCTTCTACATCTCAAGCATGCTGAACAAACCGAAAACATCGGATCCATCCAACATGATCTCAATTTTCTAAGTGAGGAAGCTGCATCCACTAGATCAACCACAATGCAGATATTGGAGGAATTAAAGCACATCTCTAGTAAGCCGGATGCACCTCCATCTACAGTAAGCCCGTATAACAAATCCTTACATGACGAGCTATATACATCACCCTCAACCACTTCAGCCCCAACTCACTCAATAACCATTACCATCGAAGCCCCCGTTCAACCCACTTCGATAAATGCAACTTCGATCACCAATACCGTCCCAAGACCATTGTCAATAATTAGGGCTTTTGGCACATCCTGGACTCTCCCTGAATGGACCAACAGAATTCAAAAATTAAATAAAATGAATCTTGAAGCCACCAAAAAACCGGAGCTGTCTACTTTCTTTCTCCAAGGTGCCCCACGTCACGCAAGCCAGTCCTGCATCAAAGACCTTTTTAGGAAGAAATTTGGTAAACAAGACATCAAGTGTAAACAAGTTGGCAAAGTGAAGAGCAAAAACGGCATGTGTTTTGAAATACGTATACCCACCAAATACGATTGGATGTTCAAATCTTCGGATGGCATACCAATCTCGGAAAAGATGGTCATCACCCAACGGAAGGATATGGTATATAATAAGTTTGCTAATAAAAGAAAAAATAGCACCCACAATTCTGCCCTATCCCATCAACATCCCGACTCAAACTGGTCATTTAAGACCCAAATCTTTCCAAGATTCTCCTCGCTCCTACCCCCCTTTGCCCATCCAAAAAGAACACCAGAGTCACTAAGCCGCCTCAAAACAGAGTTTCATTTAACCTTGCTCCTGCGCCTTCTACCCAAGTTCCAACTAACGTTGCCCCATCAGTCAAATATCCTAATTTTATCAGCTCCCATATACTAAACCCAACCACCCCTTCCCCATCTTCACCTACCAATCCCCCTGATCCAACCCCCTTCACTAGTCAAGATTCTAGTTCCGAGGTGCTTGAACAACCTGTCCCTTCTTCATCCGCTCGTTCTCTTAATTCGCCTGTCCTCAATTCTTGCCCAAAATATCTTGACCCACTCCTTCCAACAACTGTCAAACTCACTAAAAAATTTTCTGATATGAATGATGACAGTCATTACGTAGCATCTCGTTTGAGAGACCGCCGCATTTATGAAAATGTTCGGCTCTACCTTGCCTACTTGCACGACAAACCCAACTCCGTTTGCATTGATGGCATAGCCAAAACCAACATTATGGTTTCGATTCAACGAGAAGGTCTTCCTATTAAGCCAGTTGAATTGATGCAAATTTTCGTTCGCTACCATTAGAGCTTCGACATCTCTTCCGATGTCAGCTCTAAACGTGTCTCCCACTTGCAAAGAACTCGTTCAAATTTTAAAAACTATTACAGTTCCTAACAAACTAAATCTTGTATCCTCCAGTCCAAAATGTAAGAGGTTTGCGCTCTAAAATTTCCGTCGTATATCTCAAATCTCAAAAGTTACCCTATGACCTAATTGCTCTTACTGAAACAAATCTAATTCCGGACATTAATAACCTTGAGCTGTTTCCTCCAAATTTCAACGTTTTTCGAAAAGATGGATTTGAAAGAGCTGATAATCCCTATGGCCGAGATGTTTTACCAGCAATCCGGAACTTTTTCCACGCAACTCCTGTTGATATTCCCCACACTGACAACTTTGAGTCAGTCAAACATACTAGTCAACATTACGCTCCCCAAACGCTGTCTTTACGTACTTTGTTGTTACATTCACCCATCCCAACCAATTGAGTCTTATCGACCTGTAGTTCACGCAGTGGATGTTTTGACTAATAATGCACAACCTGAAGACTGTATTATTCTAGTAGGGGATTTCAACCTCCCTCAACTTAAATGGGGGCCTTCCGACGATTCGTTTCATTTCGTCTCTCTTAATTCTTCCTCAGAAATAGAAATTTTGATGGTGGACTGCCTAATCACACAATGAACAGACAACTCGACTTTGTCTTCACATCCGATTCAGATAACTGTGTCGTTTATAGGAGTGATCATTTTCTTTCTACCCTAGACCGCCTTCATCCTCCCTTGTCATATGAAAATGGCAACACATGTGTCGATTCGGAAAATGCATTTTCATTTAACTTCCGAAGAACCGACTTTAACAAACTTAAAAACCTCATCAGCAACATTAACTTTGACTTTATTGCTGAGATGACTAATATTGATCTTGCCCTATCAACGTTCTATTCGTTAATTTTCTCCTGCTTTGCCCAATCGGTTCCATATACCTTCCGAAAGGACTGCATGTCAGCTCCTTCCTGGTACAACAATAAATTGCGCTCTCTCCGTAATTACAGAAACAAGTTGTATCATAAATTCTTAAGGACTCGATCTGATTCCGACTACAGTAATTATCGATTGGTATACCTCTACCGCATGCAATTTAACTTAGTCTCAGACCCTAAACGCTTTTACCAGTTTGTTAATACCAAAAGAAAGTCAGACGGCTACCCATCTACTCTCAAATTTCTTAGTGAATCTTCTGCCGACCCGAAAACCATTGCAAATTTCTTTGCCTGTCAATATTTTATTGAAGACCATTTTAATAATGCTTCATAAATCAATATTAACCTTTTGTCGATGAGATATTTTTTGGGATATGTGCATTCGAAGTACTACCAAAGATTGATTGCGATACTTGCAGTGTTAGTATCAGAAAAGTTGATGAAGGTGCTCATCCCAGTTGTTCATCATTCAAAAAAAAAAACTATAGAAATGATAGTAATTTTGGAAATTTAAATGCTCCGACAGATCTATTCTTTGGCGTTGGTAAGAAACACATCTTCATATTTCATTCTGTGTGCACTATCTTGGTATTATATATAAATCCACTTATTTCCACGTATGACAATACTATGAATAATAAAGTAACGTTTTTATGTAAAATAGTCACTTTCGTACACTTTAAAAAATAATTGTGATTATAACAACTAACGATTTATGAGGCGCCATTTTCCGTTCTTGACGACCTCATTTATTTGAATTTTACCACAGCACACTTAACAAAAAATAAGCTTGGCATTTTCAAAAATCAAAAGCCTATCTACAATAAATCTATTATTAATTTAAAAAATTTCAAAATTTTAATCATTTCTGTAAAAGAAATGGTGTTTAAAGGACGTCCGTTTATACGGGCCATATGTACTAATGGGTTTTAAGAAGTGTTCACACGTGCCAACAAAAACAGCAGAATAGTTCCCGTCTGCCAGAGAGATATGAATATATTACTAGATTTTAGAATACCTAGCCCGCCGAAAAAGTAAATTAATTTTTGTTGAATTTTTTAATTACCTTAAGCAGTTTGATATATTTTTTGTTATTCGAAACACATGTTTTGGAAGGAAAAGAAAGTTGACTTATAAGTACATATATTCGCTAATTATGAACTAAAGTGGATACACGCAGTAAAGCAACACACATATGGAACAGGGAGCGGTGGTGAATTGTTTGGATACCGGAGATACCTGAAATGTTTAGATGCAAAATTTGGGAAGCTTGAAAATATGAATATATTAAATTTAAGAATTACCACCAAACCCCTATTCATAATCTCCATGTACAGAAACGGTAACAACTGGAAAAGTAATTATGATAAAATTATAGATACTTTGTTTAAAGTCTGTTCATCTGACATTATGCTGGCTGGAATAATTATACTCTCACAAAAAAACCTGGTAAGCGGTTTAACAACTCCACAATTAAATGTAACACGTTTCTCCAAGGCTAATATTTGGTAATAAGATGCTTGATCATTCGGACGCTTTCGATTGTCGAATTTTAAGCGGAAGTTGTGAAGGTGACTCTAGAGGAGAATACACATTTATTTGCGCGGACCACCTAGCTTCGTAATAGATTTTTGTGTAGTTTCTAGTGATTGTAATAATCTGATATTTGATTTCAGGGTCGCAATGATGACATTTTCAGATCACATGCCTCTTCAAATTGCAGGTATTAAGTACAACATCTTCTGTTGAAGAAAATGTACAATCACTTAGGTACTCTATTACGAAAACACTTTTCCAGAGAAATCTAAACGAAGCACTTACGAGCCTGAAAGTATCAAACACGCCAGTAAACATCGCCAAACTCACAGAAATACTCAAGCAAGCTACATAGAATGAGTCAATAAGGAGGAACAAAATTGGCTCTTGGACTTCTACGATATGTGTTCAAATCCATCTATGGTGAAGCGATTAAAGACCTCAAGCGCATCTGTTACAGGAAAAAATTGCCCTACGAAGAACCTAATGAGGCAATCAACCAAACGAGATCCTCAGCAGAGTTTTAGAATGCTGTAAAGCATGTCAACGGGAAAGCTAATGTCATCGGATCCAAATTGCAAGCACTATATTTCAACATTCAGCTGACTTCTAAATCCCGTCCAAATTTTGCCAGATTTTCATTATGCGGCCCCACTGGCTTGATCATGTCTTTCTGGACGCACCATTTTCTATTTCTGAGGTACAACAAGCCATAAAGGATTTAAAAGTTCGCATCCGCATTGCCTTCGAATTCCTATTCCTGAATGAATACCTTTTAGCACTAACTCCGGATTTAAACAAAATATTCGAAACAGCGAACGTTCCTAGTAGTTTCAAAAGAGCAATTATTTCCCCATTACACAAAAAAGGAGATCTGAGACTCTTTTAAATATATCAACTAGGTTAGGTTAGGTTCCTCCGTGTGACACCTTGACGCCGGTGTGGAGGCTTAAATCCCTAAGGAGTGGTGAACTAAGAACTGTCCAACCTGATTCCAATGGTGGTATGGGCGTTCAATGCTGAAATTTACAAAAGCCAACACAAGAAGTTGTATGCCTTCTTTGTCGTGGCAATGCGCAACGTGGCAAAAAAATTGTCACTCGATGTTCTTCGGCCGTAATTTTTTTTATGAATGAAAAACTTTGGTTCTGCTTTTAGATTATGTTTATTTGATGTCTTAAACTTTTTTTCATTAAGTCGAGAAAATGATATCGGCTAAGTGGCCACCGCCAGAATTGATGATCATTCGGGCCCGATTTGTGACATCTTCCATCACTCTTGCCAGAACTTCCGGCGGTAAGTCCTCCTATTCTTGACTGATATTCTCTTTGAGGGAGTCTGCGAATTATTGACATAGACCCGTGCCTTCAAAAAACCCCTCAATAAGAAGTCTGGAACGGTTAAATCAAGCGATCTTGCCGGCCAGTGCAAATCGCAAAACGAGTTATTAGGGGACCCGGAAGAGCAGCCCTCAGAATATCGGTTATGGCTCGTGCGGTATACGCCATTGCTCCAGCCTGTTGAAACTACAGGTTCTTCAGTCCCAACTCATCCAATTGAGGAAGGAGAAAGTCGTTAAGCATGCTCTGTAGCGTTCGCCGTCTATAGTAGTCGTTTGGCCCGATGGCGCTTCCAGGGTAAATAGTACACGTTGCAGTAACTTTAAGCGGGTGTAATGGCTCTTTGTGGGTTATACGCTGGTTGTCGATGCCCCAGAAGCAATAATTTTGCTTATCCACAGAGATGAAAATGGGCCTCTTCGCTCAGGATGATTTTCGATGAAAAGTTGTCTCCCGCGCGGTCGAGATTCAGCATGGCTTGAGCGTAGGTTACACGCATTTGGCGGTCAAGAGCTAAAAGCTGATACACTGTCTGCTCTTTGCAAGGAACAACTTGCAGTCCTTTACCAAAAATCTCTGTAAAAAACGTCAATTGATGCCTGATGAATCTGGTCGCGATATTCCCAGCAGAATGGCTGCTCCGGGGCCGCCCAGATCTGGCAGAATTTGAAGTCGCTGTATTGTTAACAAAAGCATAACTCACAGCTCAAAACAGAAAATATTTTGTGCAACAGCAAAATCGATTCTTTTATACGAAGCCCAGGTGTGGGTTTTACGCCCTTTTGAGGAAGTAGAAAGGTTTTGTAGATACTTCTTAAAACGAATTTCTCGCCTACCTAAGAGCACGCTGAATTATACGTTGCATTTGAAGACTAGGATACCTCCTCCTTTCCTGGATACTCAACCGAAATGGAACAAGACAGACTACCTCGTGGTGGTGCTCGATCATTTTCATTTCAAGAAGAGGACATCTTTATCGAAATTGGGAACGTTTAGCATCCGAATTGGGTTTCAATCTAAGATCAACAACGCCGCGATAGAAAGGTGGGATACGTAAGCAATGCTCGGGGCTCCCAACTTAGAATATATTATTCGCAACTTATTGTAGATATGATCTACAAGATGAAACATACTTTTGAAATACAACAGATAAAATAATCCTTCTATTGAAAGTATGAGGTGAGCTGGTCGTACTTAATTTTATTCTGCTTCATCCAGGATGCCAATCCTTTACGATCTGTGTAACAACAACGCTAGAGATGAAGTTTTCCATTATACAGCGATATACCCTATTTCAAAAGAGAAACTTTGGGCGACTGTGCTGGATGAGGAGAGAACACTGAACATTTTAAATGCAAAGTATGGATGGAACGTGTTGGCGCTAATGTATAGAAAATGTTTAATGGAGGAAAGTTTTCTAAATTAGCAATATCAATATAATTACTTTTCGTTACGAAATAGTTAAGCTCTTTGTGAGAATGTTCTATGTAAGAAAACTCAGATTTTATGTATAAAGCCTAAATGTCAATAAACACCAAACCTAAATGGACTTGAAAACTATGTGTGATAATGTATCAACCTATCAACCTTAGTAACTAACAACGATTGCCGATTTGGAGCAAGACTTTGTACCCGACATACGCCATCAATTGCTCGAAAAGTGATCGAAAATTGGAAACAAGAATAGCGACCTATATACCCTCACTGACCTACACAACTTATTTACCTACGCGACCGTGTGTTTAGTGCAACATCACTCATCTCAAATTTTAAACATGTCTTGCGGAATTGCCAATTGTGTAATCGATGACAACAATGCTGACTGGGTAGCTTGCAAGGGCATCTATGGGAAGGCCTTTCATGCCGTTTGTGTCGGATTTAACAAAAGAAATACGTTCTTTATCAGAGAATTCTCCGATAGCCTAATTTTATTCTGTGATGAGTGTAAGAGTATCTCGCTCTCGCATGTACTTTTAGCAATAAAACGCCTAAGCGATTCTAACGGCTCCTATCAAGACGCACCCGTCAAAACCATTACGGACAAAATCTCAGTTATTGAAAACAGTGTCAAAAGTGTTGAAGAGTTATGTACCTCGGTCCAGAACTCGATCGCCTGAGTAATGTGCATGGATACACAAGTTGCAGGTTTAGTCGAGTTAGACTCCGGGAGATCCAGGAATAAAGAAACTCCTTAGGTCACCTGGATAAAGTGTTGAATGACATCGAAGAAATCTGTTCTGCGTAGGTTATATACAACCAAGAAAAGTGCGAGTTGTTAAGCACCCTGCGTGCTGGTATTGACATTCAGTTTCAGTCGTCATCAAAAAAACATCTCTTTTCTAAACAATCTGATGCTGTGCTCAAAGTTATCTTCGATAAAGTAAACGATGTCAGTGATGAGCAAAATGCGACTCGATTCCTCGTGTGTGATAATAAACATCACATCGCAACAATAAATAGCAAAATCGATGACACGCCAAACTTCCCGCAGCCTTACCAGTACATCCACTATAATACACCGCTTATGGCTGAATTAATGGAACCTGAAGTAGATTACCTCCACATATAAGTCATTTGCGAACGGTCCAACCCACTGATTCATGCGAAGCTTATTCCAACTTAACAACAGAGTCATTTATGTTAACTCCTCCAATCGCTGCCCCACAGAAGCTTATCAATCACTTTAATTCACGTGGACATCTTCCGAATGGCAACGTAGACTAGACAAGCTCGATTCGAACAATCAATTGGTCACTAAGCTTCTTATCAAAGACGCCCCGCAAACGTTGATGTTGATTGGTTCGAATTTCTTCAAAAAGAAATATGGCATCACCATTAACCACTGCAATTTGCTTCCAACATCTCACCACAGAAGCAAGCGCAGCTTCACACTCAATCTTCCGGCAAAATATGAATAGTTATACCATAAACCAGAGAGCAATAATTTCAACCTTGGAAAGATGCGTGTCTGCAAATGGTTGGAAAATGCTACCAAGAAGAAAGATAAAGTCAACCAGTCCGTCATACCAAAACCAGCCAATAAGTTAGCAAGTAAATCTAAGTTGCCAAGACCATCCTTCTCTTCCCATAATAAACCCAGCTCCAATTGGAGCTAATTTTACGCCCAAACCAAGCCCAAACGCCAATGTGTCTCTTTCGATCTAACCATTAGTCCTCAAACTGCCACCATCAACCCGCAACACACACGTCTTTTCTTAATTTCGACCTCAGAACTGGAGCTAAGAATCCTAACTTCATTAGTTCTCACACTTCAAACCCCACTTTTGATATCCTATCTGTTGCGCCATCAAACCCCTCTTCTCTAATCACTCAGTCTTCTATTGACCCCCCTTCCGCCACACACTGTTAAATTAACGAAGCATTCTAATGATACTACCGAATGTCTCTAGGTTTAGGGATAAAAAGATATTCGAAATATACGTCTATATCTGTGCTACGAGGGTAAAACACAAACAAGCGTCATGGTTTCCATCCAGCAGTAAGGACTCTCTAACGGTGCTACCAGTCTCAGGAAACTTTACTTTAGTATATAAAGAATCACGAGATTTTCAATACACCTCCCCAAAAAGTTACAGACGATCTTGTACTATTCACCACTCTAAAATAGTCTCACACCTCCAATGCAGTCAACTTGACTTGGATAAATTTTTTCGAACCTAAAAACCTTCCTCTCACCTTCTATTACCAAAACGTATCAGGACTGTGTTCTAAAACCAACGCCGCTTTGCGTCAATCTCATGTTCTCCCATTTGATCTCTACGCTCTGTCTGAAACTAAGTTTTACTCGTATTTGATCTATCTTTTAATGTTTTTCAGGATGATGATCACACACCCCTTTTGATTAACTCCCCTTGGAGAGGCAGGGGAGTTCTGGCCATTGATAACAGCTTTCACTCCTCCCTCGTTGCCACTTCGTCTTCTAAACTCGACTTTGTATCAGATAAAATAGCACTTATGCGTAGATCCTTGTACATTGTTACATTCTTCCGGCCTAACTTGCCGTATCCTACCCACTTGCTACTGATGCAGTTAATAATTTGATTGACTTATCGGACTCGCTTGATGATATCATTGTCTTCGGCAAATTTAATCTTCCTCAGCTAAAATGGGATCCATCTGAAGACCTATCCTTTTTCATCGCTTCCAATCCCATTTCTACTAAGGAATGTCTGTTCTTCGATTGGTTTCTTCTCTATGTCAAGTTAGTGGCGTTTTCACTATATGGAAAGGCAGTTAGCCTTATCTTCGCAAATGATCCCATCAACTCCTCAGTATCGTGTTGTCCCCTCTTTCTACTATTGATAACCTTTATCCTCCTCTTAAATTTTTACAAAGCTAATTTCCGCAGAATCAGAGCTTATTTACCAATCTTTCATTGTTTTACAGAGAAATATTCAAATTCGTTTCACTTCATATGGTATATCATATTCACGCTATAAAATATCTCCTACATCTCCTCCTTGGTATAATCGTAGATTGTCTTCATCTCATCGAACTCAACTACTACTATCAACGCTACCTAAATAGTGAGCAAACCAATTTTATAAATGACCCCACGTTCTTCTGTCAATTGTAAAAGTAAAACCGATGGTAATCCTTCCTCCCTCGCTTTCGAAACCAAATTTTAAAGTAACCCTCATACTATCGTCAAATTTTTTTTGCTAAATTTTTCATTTGCCAAGAAGTTCTTCATACCAGGTCCCTCTTACTTCAAGGGCCTACCAAATTTCTCTGTTGGTTCCTTTCTCACTCAAAATTTCGGTGATGCAGTTATTAAAGAAAACTTACTAAATCTTAAAGATGAATTTGTACCTGGCCCAGATGAACTCCCCGCCGTTTTCCTTAATATTTCGTCTATCCCTTACACAGGGAGAATTGCAACAGATTTAGAAGACCTTATAATCCCGATACACAAAATGGGATATAAGCATGAACTTACCAACTATCGTCCCATTGCTAAAATCTCTCATATATCCCAACTCATTGAGAACATTTTATACGAAAACTTGAGCTTCAAATGCAAGCCTTTTATTTCGCCCCGACAACATGGTGTTTTCTAAAAAGTACATCAACTACCACAAACCTAGTTGAATTCGTGTCTTTTGCTCTCGCAGCCTTAGAAAATGGCAAAGAAACCGATGTTATCGCAACTGATTTTACTAAAGCACTCGGCTTTGAACCTCTTTTATTAAAATGGATTTCTTCCTACCTGGTAAACCAAGATTTTATTGTTCGGTTTAGATCCGCCCTTTATGTTCCTTTCCTGGGCTCATCTGGAGTTCCACAAGGCAACCATCTTGCTCCTATTGTCTTCATTCTTACTATTGTATTAACTATCTTGAGAGGGTCATTAAACACTCCACCCTCTCCATTTACGCTGGCGACACAAAATTTTTTAAAACTATTTTTTCTCCCCATGACTCCACCCTTCTTCTAGAAGACATCTATCAATCTGGTGTCTCAAAAACTGCTTAGAGCTTAATATCGCCAAATGCCAATCTACAACCTTCTCAGGTAAATGAAACCTGTCTCCTCCCCGACTTTATTTTCTCTATGGTAAACCAATTCCTCTGGTTCAATCTTTTCAAGACCTTGGTATATACTCGTAATTCGACTGTGAGCATAGTTTCCATTCGCATATCGATAAGATGATCCTTAAAGTCGACTCATACACTTGGCCAAGGTGGTCCAAGGAATTTTCCAACCCTGCTCTGCAAGTCAAGTTTGGTCTTACTTTCACCGAGCTCATGTTTCCCGAATCGATTCCTCCGACTTACTGTCCGTGGTCTGCCCTGGAATGACCCTTTAATCTTACCTCAGGACCACCTCAAACTTTAGTTAGACCGTAGAAATATTGCTGACATTATTTTCATTCATCGAATGCTCTCAGGTTCCATCGACTACTCATCTCTTTTCAACACTATTTGCTTCAACACAAATCCATCTTTGTCTTTTCTATCTACCGATCCACCGCACCTCTAATGGCTCCAACGAACCAATCTCCCATATGCTCCGAACGGTCAACTCAAACCTCTCCGTTTTTGATTTCAACCTGAGCATTCTTTGTCTCAAACACGATCTCGTCCATCATTCTCTTGGTTCAAGTCTTAGATTTTAGCCCTGATTTTTAAGTTAGGTTAAGCCTGTATTAAGCCAAATAAGTGGGGGCTACAGCTCGGAAAACTAATCTTTGTCTGGTTCCAAAGATGATGAAAAGCTTTCATCAGTAAATCATCAGAGCCGTGACGATACTCATATAAATTGTTCACCACCATGTTTACGAGTATGAGTACATAAAATCGAAGCTCAAGCTGAATGTATCCGTAGGTAATCTCGTCTTTACCGCTAATTCATGGTCAGCGATTGCATTAAGATAAAACGCCTCATCAAACTAATCTGCTTAACTGCATGCAACAAGGCTGATTTGCTGCCTACATCCAAATCTGTTTACTCAAGATTGTATCTCTTCGGAGTTGATAAACATTTCTTTTGAATTATTATTGCCACTAGAGTAGATACACAGAATACCAGTAATAGTAAGATAGCAACAACAGATACCAACTCCTTGCCGCCTTACCGTCCCATTATGTGGCAAACTCATACCGACTGCCCTTTTGAAAATTGGAATTGCTTCAAAGCCAGAAATCGTTAATTTTGTGGAATAGTCCTTCCGTCCGTTGTCGGTTGCATAACACGTGAAAAGTTTATGGCATGCATTAGAAAGTAGTGTTTGCAGCAATGTCCTGCGGACAGACCATACGACTGGTTGGGGCACACATTGAAACTACTCAACCTCAGACACTCGTCCATAGTTGTATACTGCGGTGTTGATTGTTGTTGAATGGGCATTCCCCTTTTTTGAGTTGAGCCGCGTCATTTATATCCCCGTTTGCTTAATGTGCATCCAGTGCTGCCGTTTTACTGTTCATATTTCAATTACAATCGCTTTTTAATGTGGTGATCAAAAATTATTACAACCTCGTCCCTCCCCCAACGGGAGGTGGATACCAAACGGGCTTGCAGGAGGCATGTTGAGTTACAAAATTTTTTTTTCAGAATGTTTGTATTTTTTTTTTGTTTAATGCAGAGCTACTGGAAGCTTTTGTGTGAATATCTGAGTATTTGCTGCGGCCAGTGAATTGTGTGTCCTTAATAACAGGATTATACGTCGCTGTTGTCGTTCACAGTCGAATATCGTACGCATCTACATAATTAAACGGACATTTTGAATTTATAATGCAATGTTGATAGCGCGATGTTGTTGGTTTTTACCCTCGGCCCGAAACTCACCACCGATCCGAAGGACGAAGGCGAAATAAGGTAATCGTACGAATAAGGAGCACAGAGGGTGCTGGTTATGCTGCCACGTTATGAATCATAAAGTTTGCGGAATTATTGTTTAAATGTGCATTAAATTTCATTGATATATGTTCGGAAGATAAATCAGACCGCCAGGAATGGATCTGTAAGGGCTACTGCCACAGCTGAGCTCAGCTATTTATTAGTTGTTTATTGTATGCTGAAGAAATTAAAATTCGAACTTTTGATGGGGCAAGGAGAGGGCAACGAGATAAGCCAATATCTGGGGCGAATGAATAGTTCTTCACATAAAGATGAAGAAAGTTATTTATGGTGTATTGATGGGATCTTAATTCGGGTGAATTATGTACGTAATGGTAAAATAAACAGGGTAAAGCATACACATTAGATATTCAACAGTGGGTTTCGGGTAGATTCGTCGTGATGATGTACGAGTAGCTTATTGTTGTTTAATACTAAACCAATGGATTTATCTGGATTTTTCAAATTAAATTTTCGGACCATCTTAACTGGAAAAAAGATATTTATCCCGAGTTTCAGGACGACATCAGCTAAGATGACTCATTACTCGTATTGCCATCTCCATAAGTCACGTGGCTGATGTATGATTTTCGAGAGTTAAATTAACGTTGCGGTATACGAGTATACACCAAGTTGAAAGCTCATACAGTTGCCGATAAAACGTCGCAGCTTAAATCAACACAATGGTAAATTACGAAGAGTTTCGAGGTAGTTAAGGTTGAATGGATGGCTTCCGTTGTTGATGCCACCACTCGCCATTTACGTGCGTAGTTATGTAGCTTACCAAATTCCACCATAATGCAGTCCTTGTTTCAATCCAGAATTCAATTTCATGTGGTTAAAATTCCATCTCCGTAAGCAAATTATCCACTACTGCTTTATTTACAGGGGCCCCAAGGTGGACAGCAATTCGACTTTTAACGAGTGTGATGCCCTGTCTGACCACATTGAACGATTTGTATCCCTGTATTCTCATACTAAAATCGTTATTACGGTTGATTTCAATATACGCAATTCTGGGTGGCTTCCACATTATGGACAGACAACACTTGAAAGATGGTGTGTTGAGATCTTCGCCGCCGAAAACAACGTAACGCAGCTTGTACATGAACCCACGTGACGTTCATAGCCATACCGCCAACACACTGGACTTGTTTTTAAATTTTCACCCTGATAAGTACACCCTTGATGTGCTCTTCGCTCTAGGCTCATCAGACCATTGTTAATTTCTCGTACACGCACCACACAGTTAGAGAAAAGATTCCTAAAAGAACCGTATGGCAATACGAGAAAGTCATTTGATGTGGACTAAACAGCTTTTTTAAGGAATTTTAACTGGTCGTTATCTTTCCACGATAACGACGTGGATGAAATACTTTATGCCTCATCGGATGAAGAGCATCAAACCAAAAGAAAGGGCATGGTGCGACTCGAGGTGTAAAGAGGCTGTCAGGGTTGGAGAAGGGTTTTTTCGGTCCTTCAAGACCAATCCAACAGAGGAAAACGGAAAAAAGTTTAAACGAGCCAGGAATGACTGCAACGTTTTTCACAAGCGTGTGAAATTTCAACGGTAGTAAAACCTTTTGGTCATTTGTCAAATACATCCGAAATTCTGCGTCATCCTCCATCCCAACGCTCATTTACAATGTCATTCCAGCTGTCAGCTCTTTGGACAAGGCCAATCTGCTTGCTGCACAGACTCCCGGATTGTGCTTTGTCTCCGCCTACACTCGAGTGCGTCGAATCTTCAATGGGACGAATCCACTTTCGCACACGTGTAGTAGCAAAAGTACTTAAAAATCTCAACATACTACCTTGATCAAAAATTTTTCGAAATTTATTCAGAAAATTGGAAATACAAGTTTATTCATCTAAATCTATATTGTTCCCTTCAAAGTAATTCCCATCGACTGCAACACACTTATGCCACCGCTTGATCCAATCCTCGAAACATTTTTTATATTCGGTTTTCGGTATGTCCATCAGTGCTTCCTGCGACTTTTCCATTACTTCCTCTCGGCTGCTCAAACGCGTTCCCCGTAGAGGTTTTAAGCTCGATTGAACACAAAGAAGTCACAGGCAGCTAAATCAGCTGAACTCGGTGGCTGTTGGTTGGTATTTGTTGCATTTTTCGTCAAAAAATTAAAAATAATGATGGCACTGTACGACGGTGCGTCATCATGGTGCAAAATCCACGAGTTTTCTGCCCAAAATTATGGTCTCTTTCGGCGAATTGCTTCACGCAAACGTCTCATAATGCCCAAATACTCGTAATACTCTTTGTTTACTGTCTGACCCTCTTGCAAAAATTCATGATGCACTACACCGTTGTAATTTTTGGTCTCGGCTCATTTGGTGAACGCCATTCACTTGCCTGATGTCTGGATTGCGTGTCGTACTCATAAACCCACCCCCAAATCTCGTCTCGTAATGATCCTTTTGATGAATGTGGGATCGGATTCAGCCTCGCAAATCATCTCTTTTGCGACGTCAACACGGTCGTCAATCATTAATCAAAATGTCTTGGACGGATCCATAGGCTATGTTCAAGTCCTCCGCTATCTCTCTGATTGTTAACTTGCGGTCATTGACCAACATTTTGCTTTATCAATGTTTTCGTCGGTTTCCGATGTCGATGGTCTGCCACTATATTCATCATCTTCGATTGATTCGCGACCACTTTTGAACCGCTCGTACCACTGGTAAATTACCGTTTTCTTTAGAGAATCGTTGCCGAAACACTTTTCCAGCATTTCCAACGTTCGCGCACCATTAAATCCGTTTCTTACGCAAAATGTAATACAAGTTCGTTGTTGCAAATTCAAATCCATATCTAAAATTGTAAAAACTCGCCAACACACACACAGGTAGATGTACTTTTGGCTACGTAACTTTTGCAAATGTTTACCAATCTAACAAAAAAAACAGAACTCAAATCGAAGCAATGGGAACACCACACGGTGGTGTGGTGCGGAAAATTTTTGATCAACGTGGTACATAAATCCGCTGGTCCAGATGGTATATCTCCACTTCTAAAGAGGTGTTCTTCCACGCTGGCAAAACCACTGCCTAACCTTTTTAATCAATCCCACTCTTTAAGACTCTTTCCGAGAAGATGGTTTTCCATCTGCATTTGTCCAGCCCGTTCCTAAAAAAGGCGAATCTTCTTCTCTCTTCTCCTACACACCCATTGCACTCACGTCCCTTCTCGCCAAGGTAATGGAAAGGCTGATAAACCGTCAGCTCATGAGATATCTCAAAGCACGAAAACTTCTCAATGACCGGCAATATGGTTTTCGTAGCAACAGGTCCACTGGTGATTTGATGGCATGTCTCACCGAAAAGTGGAACCAAAGCGTACATCAATCTGGCGAAAGCAATATAGTTGCACTTGATATTTCTAAGGCATTTGACAGAGTGTGGCATCAGGCTCTTTTGTCGAAAATGCGCCCTTTTGGGATCGACGACTCTCTTCTGCAATGAATTAGAAACTTCCTTTCGGAACGTTCAATTCGAGTTGTCTTGGATGGTTTTAAGCCTGATATTCATAAAATTAATGCTGGTGTGCCCCAGGGCTCCGTTCTGTCTCCGATACTCTTTTTAATTTTCATCAACGATCTCTTGTCTGCTACCTCTAATCCAATAAATTCCTTTGCTGATGACAGTACTCTCTGCTTTTCAAGTTCGTTCCCAGACTCACGTCCCTGCTCTTTGGCTGTAGAACGGGAACTCCAGCATATGTTAAGCTCATTAAATTCCGATATTGTCAGGATAACATATTAACAGGTGAACTATCAACATGGTGGAATTTATTGCTTCAAAAACACAATGCCGTCTGATGTCGTTAAAGCGAAATTTAAATAAACAGCCATTATCCATGAATGGCACTTGCATCGTTGAAACCGAAAAACTTTCCATTCTCGGAATGACGAATTACGTTAGAATGACCACATATTCGACGTTGCCGAAAATTTTCGAAATGTCTAGGTTTTCTCAAGCGATGTTAGAAATATTTCACCCCCTCTGATCTGGCCACAATATATAAGTCATTCATTCGCCCATAATTGGAGTACAATGCCCACATCTGGTCTGTTGCTCTTTGCGCTTGCTAGATGGGATCCGAAACTGTGTGATAAAACTCATAGACGTAATGTCCCCTGTCTCACCTTGTGTATCGCTATTTTAACGCCAGTGCTCCACCGAAATTGCCAGTAGCATTCCACCCCTTCTAGCTTTTAGCCGTAACACCCGTCTCGCTATGAATGCTCTTCAGTATACCCTCAAGCCCCCTTTCGACGTAGTCTGAAATATCGTGATGCGTTCTCTTGTGCTCGCGCCAATTATAAAAAAAAAACATAGCGCAACTAAAGAACCTAAACTCGGTGGAATCTTGTAATAGTCGCATCTGAGTGATGGTCTCACCGCTATTCGGTGGAAATATGCGTTTAACTGCCTGCATCAGGGGAAAAACTGGGTGAGCTAGTAATTCACCTGTTCCTATACTTGTTCCGGACATGGGCGCTACACGGGTGTAAAATCCTTCACCTCTAATGGAACACCCATTATATGCCATGGTTCTAATCCCAACATCCAAGTGTCGATGATGCGGATGATTAAGCTCTGCTCTTTGTCAGATCATGCCTACTGCCTGCTCTAAAGCACACACAATCCTAGACGTAATAGAAGATTGCTGCAGATTGTTTTTAGGCAGTGCTAGGTAGATTTTGGCGAGACATGAGGTTTGTCACTGTAAAGGAAGCTGTCCTCTGGATCTACACGGCTAGGTTAATAATAATTTTATAATACGCATAGCGCATTTATCTCAGTATAACTGTCCTTGCTGTAGTTGCACTGATGAACCCACATATTCACATTATAAGCTGAACTCTCAAGGATGTCTAACTGTCAAAAATTAATGTGTTTTGGTGTAACCCGTAATGGATCTTGCTCGCGGATTGTCATCAGCATTACGGTCTGACGTTATCACATCCGAATTCCGGTTCCTGCTTTTATACGAAGCCGACTTTTCCTGCACTCCGAATAGGCTTCAGCCAGAACCTAAGAACCTATAATCAAATCAACACAATGACTTGGAAACTGATTTCGAATGCTCCGTAGGCGTCTTTGGGAGGATAACAATGCCAGATTAGGCTGCTCATTAACCAACTTTGTGTCTGTCTTCTACACTGATGTCTGGGCAGATGCAATACTGAATGCATTAAACTGCATAAGAGCATTGAGCCCTTATTGAACCTTCACACAACCCTCTAGCGCGTTGGGGAATGCGATTCATCTTTGAATGCAGTTGGACGGCTACATTCACTGAGATAAATCCGGGTCCGGGTAAGACGTGAACTAGATATTTTATTTATTCACTTACCTTTTAGATTAGAAGTTGGTCGAACGCCTCATTTCAGTAAAGGGATCGAATGCGAAAATGACGGTGAAATTGAAGAAGGGTCTTCGATCCAAGCACGAATTGATCATTTACGATGTATGGTGGGGAGTATCTTATCAGTCATTTGACGACCACCACCACGGAAAGATAAGTGAGTCAGTAACTTCTTTACAAACTCGAGAGTAGGTATCCATAGCGTCGAAGTGATAGCGGATGCTGTACCTGAATACGTCCCGATGAAAGGCTCATTATTTGGTATTGAGCAGTTCATCGACAGACTGGACAAACCAAAGCGAGCCTATGACTGGGATGAAAAATGCGTTTTATGAGAGGTGTATAGCAAACAGAACTTTCCCTCCAAGCTGTGGCTTGTCGCATCGTCAGACTTTTTTGCAACGTGGAGTTATACACTCGCGGGGATCTAATCATCGTGATCTGCAATTAAAAAATCGCAGCACTGCGCTACGCTTTCAGTCAATGAAGGAAATGCGTCAATCGTTAGATTCACATGGCGATTTAGTCAAAAAGTAACAAAATGCTTTCGACAATGAAACGTGATTATGGCGAAAACGGTAACAAACAAGTCA
This sequence comes from Volucella zonaria, assembly GCA_963966105.1. Taxonomy (NCBI): domain Eukaryota; kingdom Metazoa; phylum Arthropoda; class Insecta; order Diptera; family Syrphidae; genus Volucella; species Volucella zonaria. The sequence continues at coordinate 46,496,317 of OZ014534.1, forward strand.
ACAAGACGAATGACCTTACCTACGAGTATAAGGCAAATGACAGCACAAACAAAACGTTTACAGCTACGAAGCAGATTGTTACCAGTGTTCCGAAGCAGAGCCCGTACCCAGTGCTTGCCTGAAACCTTCAAGTCGACAGAGCTGTCGAAATTGCGGCAAACAAAACGCGCGAACAACGAACAGCATGCGAAAAGATTTTAAGGACAAACGTGTATTGATCAGAGATTGCAGAATATTTTGCAATCGACACAGGCAGCCAATGCAGCATTACACGAAAATCAATAGCAGTTAAAACTGGACGAGGTAATGAAATCACCGCTGGTTGTTGACAATATTCAGCTCACCGTTGATAGTTAACGACAACAGCGATTCGAGCGTACAAACGTATTCCAGCAAAGATCATCGAACGAACACCTATCGATTCATCAAGAATTCAATGTGGCACGACGTAACTAAAATAACGCTAGTTAATCTCCTCTCGATCTTCGTGAAATTGGATTGACTGACGTGGTAAAAATGAAAATCAATTTGTCGACTAACGAGCCTTTTCGACTGCCAGTGGCCAAGGAGGCAGCGGTTAGTATTTCGAGGACAACGAGCTTCTAACGAACGACATAATTACGAAATCGATATCGGAGTACCTACGCAAGCCCGGTAGTATTCGTGAAAAAAAAGAATGGAAACGGTCGGTTATGCATTAATTATCACCGACTTAATCAACAAATGGTCAAAGAGATTTTTCCAACATCGAAATTCGAAGAACGACTATAGCACGTGAAAGAGTTTAGTTAATTCAGCGTACTGGATATGAATAGCGGATACTACCAGGTATAAATTGAAGATAACTCTCGAAAATATACAGCATATGAGTTCAAGTGCATGCCGCTTGGCTTCAAATGTATACCAGCTGTATTCCAACGACTTATGGCTCTTATTCGGGATGGAGATATGTTCCATTACATGGTAGTAGTAGGTAGCAACGACGTTAACGAGATGTTTGAAAAGTTGCGATGAGTCCTTGATTTATTACGTGAACTCAACTTGACCCTAAATTTCAAAAAGTGCATATTACTGAAGCAAACCATCGGATTTCTTGGTCATAAACTGCATCCTGCGGGTTGAAATCCTGGTGACGTTAATGCAGGAACAATTCACGAATTCTCAACACCAACGAACACAACGGAAGTGCGACAATTTCTAGGGTTATGCAGCTATTTTCGAAAATTCATTGCCGGATACGCCTTAATCTTTCAACCATTGCGACGCTTGCTTAAAAAAGATAACCAAATCAGGTGGGACAATCTCCAAAACGAGGCTTTCGAGAAGTTAAAAACTTATCATGTACTCGTGGCCTACAAAACCAACCGCGAATATCAAATTCACATGGACGTTAGCTCTATTGGAATTGCCTGCGTATTATTACAGAAAGAAAATGACGAAACCAGTGGCATTCTACAGCCAATCGACTACCAACGATGAATGCAACTACATATCATAGTTATGAGTTAGAAGCCCTGTCTATGGTGGAAACACTGGAACATTTTCGGTATTACGTTTATGGTAAAGAAGTCACCACAGCAACCAAGTGCAGCACAATTAGAGGAACTAATTCCGCAAACAGGGATTCGACGTGAAGATTGAAAATCGAGCAGGCCGACGCGTGGAGCACGTGGACGCACTAAGTCGCCGACCATACGAAGTAGCATACGAGCTAGATACAGCATCGCTACGAGTCGCCAAAACAATGATTAGCGACGTTAACTGGTTGTTCTCTATGAAACTCCAAGACAACAAGTTCTGCGCGATAAACGAAAAAGTGAACTCAGTTGATAAAACGACATGCGACGAATATTTAATTGAAAATGGCAGTTGGTCTGTATGGGTGATACCAAAGGCGATATGATGCCGAGTGGTCAGAGACACTATACCGCGAGAAACTTAGGGGCCTGCATGCCGATTGATCGGGAGACTACTGACTGTTCAAAACATGTAAGGTGGTCCCCGGGCAACTATGTGTATAAATCCTTATACAGGTAGGCCAAAATTGCAAGTGCGAGATCGTCAAGGGTCTTATGCCTAGACAAGGTAACCTGGGCCAGCAATCCGCATTACCGAAACCAGCCTGCTAAGGAAACCGACTTAATGCCTCGGATAAGGACTGATAACACGTTGACGACCTTTGGCTATCGTACCCGGACTAAGATTGGTTTCTGGAATGTGAAGACGCTCCTTGAATTACAGAGTGAAGGACCTCAGAACGCCAAATTTCTTCAATTAGAGCATAAGTTTATGCGATATAAGCTGGACATATTGGGAGTAAGCGAGATAAGATGGTTAGATGCGAATGAGTACCAATCCCCAACGCGTAACACTGTATTACTCTACTCCGAAAGACCAACCGGAAGCCCCCGTGGATATGGAGTTGGACTTCTGTTAACACCTACAGCACGCAAAGGCCTAACCCCTTGGCAGCCGCACGGTGATAGGATTTTAACGGCCAGATTCCGGACGAGAGTACGTCGCGTCACCATTATACAGTGTTACGCCCCCACGGATGGATCATCTGAGGAAGAAAAGGAGACCATCTACAACCAGTTGGGAGCTGTTTATAATGCAACACCAAACGGCGACAATGTCCTTGTGATAGGGGACCTTAATGCCAAGGTAGGCAGCGACAACAATGGGCTCAAACATGTTATGGGACGGCACGGATTAGACAACCGCAATGACAATGGCGTAAGACTTGTTGACTTTTCAACGCAAATCGTCTTGTCGTAGGTGACACCATGTTTGAGCACAAGGCCTGCCATAAAATCAATTGGGTGTCAACTGACAGGCAAGCGACCTCCAACCAAATCGACCATTTTGCCATTAGTCGCCGTTTTAGAAGTAGTCTCCTAGACGTCCGAAACAGACGAGGAGCGGACATGGAGTTGGTACGAGATCACCATGTTATGATAGCTACTGTCCAATTACGCACTGCTTCCGTTCGAAGATCTAATGACACAAGAATACCTAGGTTCAAAGTAGACCGACTGAGAGTTCCCACAGTGCGCAAAGAACTAAGGGACCATCTCTCACGAGGAGTGGTAACAATCAGCAGCTCACTGCCCGCCACCATCCAAGACCATTGATGTGCAGTGAAAACTGTTTTCACATCAGGAGCTGAAAGGATTATCGGTCGATTGCAGGGAAGCCATAGGGCGTGGCATTCCGCGAATACCTGGAGAAGGATCAACGAACGAAAACAACTAAGAGCTCGAATTGCAGCAGCTTCAGCAGCAGGGAAGATCGAGCTAGAGTCCCTATATCGCATGAAGATGAGAGAAGTGCAGCGTGACGTGAGAAGTGACAAGAGCAAGTACATCAATGCGCTGGCCACGGAAGCAGAAGAAGCAGTAGCTAGGTGCGACAGCAGAACCATTCACAGAATCACCCAAGAGCTTATAGGTGGCCGAAGCTCTACTCAACACCCAGTGAAAGGCTTAGACGGTTCGTTGCTAATATCGGATGAGGATCAACTGAAGAGATGAAAGGAGTAATTTGCTTCGGTTCTAAACCGAGTATTCGCTGAAGTGTCCGTAGAAAGAAATTCCCGAATTCGCATCACAACAATAGAAATTATTGCCTCGATCAAAGCACTGAAAATCAATAAGGCGGTAGGACTTGACGGCATACCTGCGGAGCTGTTTCTATCTGCGCCAAAGGCATCAGCTCTCACTTGTCGGGAGAACATGGAAGCCGAGAGTTTTCCGGACGAGTGGAAGAAGGGAATGATACCCAAAAAGGCAATCTGACGCAGTGCGAAAACTGGAGAGGTATCTGCGTGCTGGCTGCTGTGGCCAAGATAATAGCTAAAATCATCCTGTAGCGGATCGAAGACACACTCGACGCCGAACAAGCAGTTTTCCACTCTAGATCCACCTGTGTCGATCACATCAACACCTTGCCGATCATCATCGAGCAGTACCGATCACCACTCCATCTGCTGTTCATCGATTTTGAAAAGGCATTTAATAGTGTCAATCGGGAATTTATCTGGCGTGCCTTGCCCAGGAGAGGCATTTCTGATAAATTAATAGCAATTATCAAGACTACATATGATGGGTCCACATGTCACGTCTTGCACAGAGGAAGACTGTCTGAGAAATTCGAAGTCCAAAGCGGGGTTAGGCAAGGCTGTTTCTATTGGTGATTAGTGATGTACTGAATGCGGCCTTGTTAACAGGAAATGGAGGAATTCGATGGACTCTTACATCTGAACTCAAACACCTTGACTATGTATGCCTTCTGTCTCACAGAATAATGGACTTTCACCAAACGACAACAAATGTGGAGAGAGAAGCAGACGTCGTTAGGCTGAAAATTAACTCGACAAAAACAAAAATGATCAGCCTTAGACCAAACTCATCAACTCATATATGTATGTTATTGCCGGATAGACGGTTGAGAGAGTAGAGAGTTTCCAATACCTTGGGAGTATTGTCTCAACCGATAGCGGAACCGAACTGGACATAGCCAACCGCATAGGCAAAGCAAAATCTGCGTTTGGGATGCTATCCACAGTTTAGCGAAGTATTGCAATTAGCTTAAGCACCAAGCTATGACTATCACGAGGAAGTAGCAAAAGTGTGTCAATAGGTGCCTACGCTACATCTTAAGGATATTCTGGCCAAACCGTATCTCTAACGTACAGCTCTATCAGAGAACGGACCATGAACCTGTAGGCACAACCATACGACGACGAAAGTGGCAGTGGATTGGTCGCACTCTCCGAAAGGGTAACAGGTCCATAGCTAACGAAGTGAAGCAATGGGAGGCGCTTACTCAGGACGGGAGGATGCGCGGGTGTCCCAGGAGTTCAGTTGAGAATGAAGCACAGCAACTGGGAAAAAACTGGGCAGAGCTCAGACATATTTCCAGAAACCTCACTCGATGGCACGTAGGCATAGTAGAGGCCCTAGGACCCACAAGGGGATACTGAAACGATTGAATGAATGAAGACACTTGGGTCTTGAGAAAACACTCAATGGTCAGCAGAAGCGTTTCTGGCTTCCCAAATCGTGTACAAACTTGAACATCACTGATGATCATGATATTAGATCAGTATCGTTTTATACCAATCATATGGATCATTTGGGACCGTTCGCAAAAAGCTCAAAACGCAATGAGCACATTTTTGTCAATGGCGACAAAATGTCCCCATCAAAGTCTAAGTCGAAATTAGCGAATACTTTGGTATGCATTTACGTCATACGATTTTAAACAGTTTTGTCAGACTAACGATGTGAAACATATACTAAGTGCGGTCAGAACTCTACGACCTAATCGGCATGCAGAACGTACTAACCGTGCAATTTTGGGTAAGCTTCTATCGTCAACCAAAATAAACAAACGTTGGGACAAACAGTTACGACGAGTGCAGAGCCGTCACCTCAATAGCCATTGTGTTGCTTTCGGCCGAAAGACATCCTCGAGAGTAAGTTACTGGTAGGCCTACGTAACTGTGAAACGGTCGACGACGAAAGTTTGCAACAGATTCGAAACGATGCATTTTATGAAACCAATAAACAACGCGAAATACTCGTATCCAAACGACGCTATGAAGAACACCGTGCTCGGGCTACACAATAGATGACTTGGTGTTGATACTTCAAGAAAACTTGAACCATTGTTCAAAGGCGCTTTTATTATAAGGCATTTTCTCGACAAGCATTGGTAGGTCATTGAAGTTTACACGTCAATTTACGCATCAGAGAAAGCCACTTGTCGACGAAAAAAGCAGCGACGAAAACGATGAAACCAGCCATAACCAACATGACAGTACTGATAATCAAGGTCGATTAGTTCGACAGGACGAAATACAGGAAACTCTGATAAAATAACAGCGGCAAGAGACTCAGTCGTTCATTGACCTCCGCAGAGAGGAGAGGTATTTCGTGTGCGGCTTTACAAGTGTTAAAAGTGAATTACTTTACTTTTAAGTAATAAGTCTTAGAAGTGTTCGGTGGCCAAAGTGGTAGAGACTCGGTCAACAAATCTCGGGGTTGTGGTGGGTTCGCCTCCCAGCCTCGGATAAAGTTTTTTTTTTTTTTTTTTAGTATCACAAAAAAAAAAGACAATTGTTAACAAGAAAGTGATAAAGCAAAGTTCGATGAGTGGAACTAAGCGGTCCGCTATCCCAGTAGCGGGGTCAGCAGATGGCATGATGTCGTCTGATGATCAAACCGTTAAGCCAGTCCACTTAAAGACAACAACAACAACAACAATAACAGACACTGGCACAAAGAGGAGGAGGAAGTTGGAGCCGACTCCGAATATCATTACGCGCGCGCATTCAGCTTCGCTGGAAATGCTGCATGGAAGAGTGCGGGGGAGGGCTGCGAGGATAGCAGCAAGCGCAGCAGACAACAGCTTTGCATCCCTCGCTGCATCTGAGTCAGATGACGAAGAGGAGGAGGTCGAGGCACTGTACAGTAGCATCAAGCAGCTACAACAAAAAGTGCTAGCTATAAAAGCAAAACAAGTTGCAAGGAGGGAGATGGAGAAGCAGAAACTACTCCAGAGACCTCAGGGAGAACCAAACATAAATGTGGAGCTCCAACAACAACAACAACAACAACAACAACAACAAGAACAACAACAACAGAAACAACAGCATCAACAACAACATAAGCAAAAGCAACAGCAGCAGAGACAACAACAACAGCAAGAGCAGAAAGCCACCAGAAGGAGTGCGAAGGGCTCAAATTCGTGGGGGTTAAGCCGTTTGTCACGGCTAGAGCTAAAAGGGAGAAGCGGAAACTACCGTTCTTCCTGGATCAGCTAAGTCCCAACAGCAAACTGGATGGTCTAAGGAGCATCAAAGTCCTAGACTACCAGGTTGTACACTGGGAGAAATTAAAGAGGAGCGAAAACATTTTACAATGTGTTCGCTGCCAAAGGTTCGGACACGCCGCGTCGAACTGCGAAATGCAGCCTCGATGCGTGAAGTGTGGAAAGGACCACAAGTCAGAGGAATGCGCTCTAGGTAAGGACGGAGCGTCGGAAAAAAGCCAACTCTCTTGTGCTTTATGTAGGAACACGGGACACACCGCAAATTATCGGGGTTGTCCCAAATTCCAATACATCAAAAGAGTAAATCTGGCTCGGCAGCAGAAAGTGGAAGTTAAACGTCCACTCGTGCAGGCACAAACACCAGCCGTTACTCCCCAAGTTACCAACGCCCAAATGGCGGCAGGTAGGTGAACTACGGTACAACAAGCAAAGGTAGCTTCTCAGGCCCCAGCGCCTAGAGCACCTGAACCTGTACCTGACATGCTGTCTATCTTGCTCTTTATTCAGGGGCAGATGGCTCAGCTTCAGCGTCAAATACAGGAACAGGCTAAGCGGGTAGATCAAATATACGCGCTGCTGCCGGGCCTAACGCACCTCCAGTCGTAATGGGTACGTACATGGCGGAGCAAACCCTGAAGGTCCTTGCAGTGAATGTTAATTCACTGATTAGGTTCGAACGAAGAGCCACACTATTTAAGTTGCTTAAAGACCAAGCCCCTGATGTGCTTTTGGTTAGCGAAACTAAGCTTACCAAAAGACACAAAATGAGGCACAGAAGATATGAAATATTACGAAGAAACCGACCCAATTCCATTCAAGGAGGAGGTGTTGCGATCTTTGTAAGAAAGGGACTGCGTTTCAAAAGAGTATACAGTCGTGTGGTACGTAGGTTTCAGGTGCTGGAAGCATGCGTCATGTACATTCCTCTCCTTAGTGGAAAGCGGTTGTACATGGTGTCTGTCTATGCACCTAAGGCTACTCAATCCACCTTATTCATCTCAGAGCTCGAGACACTGTTTCGATTCCTGAGGCTGGAATTGGAGGAGAACTTTTTTATTATCGGCGGAGATTTTAACGCCAAACATAGTGATTGGGGAAATAATACACCAAATACTAGAGGGAATCTACTATTCAATTGGTGGAGTCAGCACAGTGTGATGTATAGACTCGGCCTCAAAGCTACGGATAGTCCGTCGTTTCCCAGACACGGATCCTATCTGGATCTCCTGCTGTTCGATTCACGAATACAACTGACGTGCACTAACCAACAAACTACAAACTGTCTACGCACTTTCGTGTATGACAGTGACCATTGCGGTCTCAGCACCGAAATAACTGTTCCCAACGAAATTGCGGAATTGGATGAGTTTGTGCAAAGGCATTCCTACAATTATAGTAGGGTGCGGTGGACACACTTCACCAGAACACTGACTAGAGCACTCTCCTCGAATTCGCTCTACCCACCGTCCAACAGAAATCTGTCAAACGACGAGATTGACAGGTATCTTAGACTAATGGACGAGACAATTAAACGAACAATGGACAAAACGATACCTCGGTATCAACACACTGACGACGAAGACTTATTCCGCAACGCAACCATTGACGCACTGCACCGACATAAAAGTAGACTGCTGTCAAGGCTAAAAACCTTGTACAGACAGTTTACTGATAGACATAACCCGGAGATCATGACATTGAAGTCGTCGATTAAAAACCTCCAAACATTAATAAAGGAAAATTACAGAAATTCTGTAAGTTTGTATTGGAACAACAAAATTCGGGCTGTAAACACCAGCAACCCGAATATGTTCCCGCAAATAAATAAAATATTTCGGAGAAATAATCAAAACGACCTTCCATGTCTCAAAATCGCCCGAACGACGAACAACGAACAAATACTTGTAGCAGCAGGTATCGATCCAAATGAGGCAGTTGATGATGACAACTTCTTTGTGATCGAGGATCCGCAGGAGAAGGTAGAGGCTATAGGAGCGACTTTCCAGGAAGTGTACAAGGCGAATGACATCATTGACCCGAACCACGACCTGGAAAGTCGAGTCCTTATGCACAATGCCTGCCTTCGAAATGAAATTGTGAATTGGCGATTCGAGAACTCGGGTTTCACCCAGTTCAGTGACGAGAATATGGCAAATAATGTCATCACCAACGAAAGGGTATTACCACCGTTCATTTCGAAGGAAGAGCTCCAAACGATCTTCGAATCACTTAGAAGTAAGAAATCAGTGGGAACCGATGAAATACCGAACATTGTGCTTCGACATCTCCCACTAGAAGTGGTGGACATTTATACCACCCTGTTTAATAATGCAATGAATAATGCACATTATCCAGCGCATTGGAAAACTGCGGTGGTACATCCCATACCCAAAAGGGATAAAGATACTTCCAATCCGGCGAATCTCCGCTCGATCAGTCTTCTTCCAAACATCAGTAAGGTTTTCGAGAAGGTAATCAATAGAGCCCTGACTAAGTGGGTTGAGGACAAACATATAGTTCCGGATAATCAATTCGGTTTCAAGGCGGGGCATGATATCACTCATGCTGCGTCTAAACTGGTTTCTGATATCCAATGGAATAAAGGTAAGAAACAGTGCACTGGTGCCTGCCTGATTGACTTGGAAAAGGCCTTCGATACCGTATGGTTAGAGGGACTCTTCTTCAAGCTTGACAGGTTGGGCATTAGTAAACCACTGCTGTATATTCTTTTTGATATGCTTTGCAGTAGACAGTTCATAGTGAAGAATGGCGATGTGGCTTCTTCTGGAACATTTAACATTAAAAACGGTCTGCAACAAGGTGCGGTAAATTCGCCGATCCTATTCAACATTTACACAAGTGATCTGATAGGTTCACTTCACTATGCCATAGCGTACGCAGACGACTTAATCGCGTACAGATCAGGCCCAAAGATTGAGGTCATTAATATGCTTTTGCAACGTGACTTCGACAAAATTAAGCGATATTGCCATGACTGGAAGTTGAAAATTAACTTTCAGAAGTCGGAAACCATTCTGTTTAGGACGCCTTTGTCTGGGGCCTCTAGGGATACCAGAAAGAATTGGCGAAAGTTCTCTATCGTCGGACAACATGGACAGCCACTTGCTTGTCGAAATGTAGTCAGATACCTTGGGATCTGGCTAGATCAATATCTATATTTTAACAAACATATAGATGTTGCTCTGGCCAGAGCCAGAGGTGCTTTTGCCCTTACAAGGAGACTGTTTTATAACAGCCAACTCGATGCGAGGGTGAAGGTGATCTGCTACATGGCCCTTATCAGGCCCATGCTTGTATTTGGATGTCCTGTGTGGTTCAACGTGAGAGCAAGTTTGTTGGAAAAGATTCGGGTGTTTGAGAGGGCTTGTCTTAGGACTTGTCTTCGCTTATACAGAACACCAGAGTCCGAATACATAAAATTCTATCGTAATGAGGTCTTGTACAATAGGGCGAACCTAATAAGAGTGGACAATTTCGTCATTAAGTTGACTCGAAGGCACATTGCAAGAGCAATGATCTCATCGAACAACCTGATCTCCGGGGCTTACTACCCTAATTATATGTATCACGAGAGAGTTCGCTTTGACGGCTATGTTCCTCCAGAAGCGTTCCTCTACCTAGATAGTAAAGGTCTGATCCAGGATAGATTGGCGGTGCCGCTAATCTTCCACGTCGCTCGAACAGCTGCGGACAGGCGACTCAACTACGACAGAGACGTCGCACACGGCAGTGCGGAGCGTCTCCGGTTCAGTAGGGCGGTAGGGAGTCGCGACATGAGGGATGTTGCTCAGCAGTACCAACAATTTTGGTGGCTTTATGAAGGAGAGGATGCTTCGTCGTCGAATTCCTCCAATACTTGTTAGCTTCATGTGAAGCAAAGTGGGTCGCCTAATTTTTTTTAGCCATGGCCGGCTTACGTAGTTTTAAGTATGAGTAAGTTAGATTTAAGAAAAAAAAATATATAAAAACAAAACAAAAAAAAAAAAAAAATTAATAAAAATACAAAATTATAAAAAAAAACATATATATATATACGTATATCTATAGATTAGGTATATATATATCATGTATGTATATATAATGTATTAGATGTAAGTAGGTTAAGTAGATTAAGACTTATTTTTAGGTAATCTGTAAGTTTTTAGTTTTAAGTTTTTATATTAATAGTAAAAAAAACTGTCCATATACTAAGTTTTTGCTCAAAATTTATTTTCTTAGTTTTAGTTGTAATGTTAATATAAAATTAAATATAGACTGTAAGATACGTCGAAAGACATAGTTTAAGTGCTAGGTTTAACTTAGAGTGCCCGCATGGGGCCAGTAAGTTAGAATAAGATAATTTTAAGTTAATTAAGCTAATTTTTAAGCGTTTTTTTGTATAGCATTTAAGTGTAAATTAAGTAATATAAATAAAAATGCATAAAAAAAAAAAAAAAAAAAAAAAAAACAGCGGCAAGAGACTCTTCTAGAACGACAATAACGATAGGGACAAACAACGACAAGACAACAGCTGCGAACGACGATAAAAAGAGAACAACAAGGCAGTTGTTGCGCAAACGTTGATATGAAAGGATCAATCCTTAGCTATTGTTTACGTGTAAACGTGTTTTAGTCAAGTGAATTAGATTTAATAAATATTTAATTTTAAATCTTCTGATTTTATTTGCTAACCTTTTACATCTGAGTACTGTACTTTGATAGAAAAAAAAAACACTTTCAATGAAAAAGAGTCGCGAAGTTCACCTTAAAAATGGAACATGTTGCCTATACTCATAAACTCGTACAATATTCTATTACCAAACGAAGCTAGATATCTCGGAATGACACTCGATGCATTCCTATCACCTTCTGAGATCCCAAAGTTAAGGCGACAAATTTGGAAATGTAGACGAAGTGTGACTCCATAAGGCAAAAGAAGTGTCGGTTAGCTGCAGTTTACCAAGTTGCACTGTAAAAAAATCTATTACTGAACAACAAATACGGAACAACCATTTATGGACGAACTTCGGTTATCATTTTCGAACAACGGTTGGATTCAGAAACATAAATACTACCGCGATCAAAATGTTCCCGGAATGTATTCAGAAAATTGAAAATACAAGTTCATTCACCTAAATCCATATTATCTTCTTCAGAGTAATCCCCATCGACTGCAACGCACTTATGCCAGCGTTTGATCCAATCCTCGAAACATTTTTTATCTTCGGTTTTCGGTATGTCCATCAGTGCTTCCTGCGACTTTTCCATTACTTCCTCTCGGCTGCTAAAACGCGTTCCCCGTAGTGGTTTTTTAACTCGATTGAACAGAAAGAAGTCACAGGGAGCCAAATCAGGTGAATTCGGTGGCTGTTGGATGGTTTTTGTTGCATTTTTCGTCATGCGTTATCTTGGTGCAAAATCCACGAGTTTTCTTCTACAATTCTGGTCTCTTTCGGCGAATTGCTTCACGCAAACGTCTCATAACGCCCAAATAATACTCTTTGTTCACTGTCTGGCCTTCTGGCAAAAATTCATGATGCACTACACCGTTGTAATCCATGAAAACCGTGAGCATTGCCTTATTTTTTGACTGAAAACGACGTGGTTTTTTCGGTCTCGGCTCATTTGGTGAACGCCATTCACTTGCCTGATGTCTGGATTGCGTGTCGTACTCATAAACCCACCCCCAAATCTCGTCTCGTAATGATCCTTTTGATGAATGTTGGATCGGATTCAGCCTCGCAAATCATCTCTTTTGCGACGTCAACACGGTCTCTTTTTTGCATGAAATTGAGGTGTTTTGGCATCAACTTTGCTGCTACACGACGGAAACCCAAATCATTAACCAAAATGTTTTGGACGGATCCATAGGCTATGTCTCTGATGGTTAATTTGCGGTTATTGACCAACATTTACTTCATCAATGTTTTCTTCGGTTTTCGATGTCGATGGTCTGCCACTGCGTTCATCATCTTCGATTAACTCACGACCACTTTTGAACCGCTCATACCACTGGTAAATGACAGTTTTGTTTAGAGAATCGTTGCTGAAACACTTTTCCAGCATTTCCAACGTTCGCGCATTATTAAATCCGTTTTTTACACAAAATGTAATACAACTTCGTTGTTGCAAATTGAAATCAGTTTCTAAAATTGTAAAAAAATCGCCAACACACACATGGAAAGATGTACTCTTGGCTACGTAACTTTTGCAAATGTCAAGCTATGACGCCAAGATTTAAAGGGAATGTCAACAACAGATTTAGCTATACAACATGAAGATCTTGTGCTACTTGTCCTACTCCTCCCTTACGAGTCAACTGAAAACTTGAGCCAGCTTACGGGTAATGCCTGCAACAGAAACACGAAAGAACCTCATATCGTTCAGTGACTGGATATTGAGAAGAAAAGTCCAGAGTAGAGAAGTTGCTATTCACCGATGGAGGACTCTACCGTAAATGAAACGACAAATTTTACAGGCAACTAGGTCTCGTCAATAACCAAACGTCTGGTGGTGACATCATAATAAAGGTTCTTACGATGATGAATATTGCAACGACCTCGCCCTCCAACTCATGAGGGGCTTGCTATTCATCTTTGAATGCAGTTGAACGGTTGCATTCACTAAGATAAATCCGGGTCCCAGAACTCAACGAGCACTGAAATCGCCGATGAAATTCCTAGGCAAAGCTCAGAGGAGGCCTTATTATGAGTAAAATCCGCAGTCATAGTTAGGTCTGTCATGAGCACATAACGCTAGGTTGGTCCCTTGGTGGAAAAGATTGGAGACTTCTTTCTGGTGCCCTAACAGGGCGCTACGCTTTTGGTAAGTATTGTACCTAAATGTTCTAGGCATATGGTATATGACATGACTTCCTGCGACAATTGCTCTGAAAGTGAACAACAACAGCGACAACAGAAAAAAACGATAACAGCTTCGGACGACGATCAAAAGAGAACAACAAAACAGTTGTTGGGAAAATATTGACATAAAAGGATCAACTTTTAGTTATCGCGCATCATGATGGGCTTGCACCTCCTTGCTAATCGAAATAACAATGCGGAGGTAATTATTAATTTTGCACTGCAATTCCCTCGTCATCGCAAGGATATTGCTTAGCCATTTGGCCTGGCACAATTTCATCTCGTTCTCATCTGATAGGTAGAGAGCACAGAATCAGAAGAACGCATTTTGATTATCTTAAATTGAGCACTTTCTATATCGACAGACTTTGAGTTATCGTAGTGAGCCAATAATTGAGGTCAATCTTAGCTTGGACCGTCAAAAATGTTTTTGAAACCAGAGTTTAGATGTAATGGAGAGATTTTAATGCAGGAATGGCATTCGAAAGTTTGTTAGAGAATAAAAGGAACATGCCAGCGCAATAAGTCCAGAATGGGAGTCTGCAACGATGAACATGGACAACTAGTAGTAGAGTCGCAGTCGGTGCTGAGAATATGGAAAGGAAAATTCTGTGGACTCTATTGCAGCGAAGATGGTCAAAATCTTTTCTGCCCTATTATGTGAGCGTCTGGACAATCCGATTGGTTCATATCAGTGCATTTTCAAGTCAGGAAAGTTCACCATCGACCAAATATTCATACTAATAGACATGTAGTCATGTCTAGTTTTAACATCCCTGCCAAACTCCCGAGAATGACCATAGAGAACTCTCTCTGTATCATCAGCCGGGTCCTTCAATATCAAGAAAGGTGTCAGACAAGTGTCTGACTTTTTTAACACTGCCAAAGAAAGGATTTAACAATTGCCCTAGAATTGGCAAACAAAAGTGGCACGCTTTTCCTTCAGTCTGCAAAATTAATTGTACGCGGATGACTTCGATGTGATTAGACGAAGTTTTCGTGACTATTGAGGCGGAGACGTTTACAATGGCCATCAGGCCTACTAGGGAGATGAAATTGATGTATATGCTGTCATCAGAAAAGAACGTATACCATCGATGGCCGAGCCAGAACGTCACTATTAGCAGTTATGACTTCGAGGTAGTTAAGGATTAGGTCCACCTTGGCACCGCAGTTACAAGCTGCGACATCAGTGCAGAAATCAGACGCAAAATTTCTCCGATCAATCGCTGTTTCTTTGGCTGTACAGATACATCAGTTTTGTCAGGTGTCCTTGAATCCAAAGTGAGATATTTGGGCAGTGTTGAGCAAATGGACACCATAGTTGCGACTCAAACAATATTCAAGTCTAACACCGAGAGACGGCACAGCAGAGGACGACAGCATCTATAGTGGCGCATGCAAGTAGAAAGAGACCTCAACCAACCTGGAGTGCGGAGGCAGCCACCTACGGATTGTGCTAGTGGAAGAGGTTTGTCGTTTGAGGCCCCGGTTCACTTCGGACTGTAGTGCCCCCTAAGTAACAATTATTGCGTTGAATATAGGTCCCCGCAATACGTACTTTTCGTTAATTTTGAGAAGGCTTTGGACAGCGTTAATGGGGATTTTGTATGAAGAAGCTTGCGACCGATCCCATATTCATTGCTCTTGCTCATTATTCTTATGAAGGTGCCCCGTGTCAGACGCTTGTAAATTCCAAAGCTGAGTACATTTTAAGTTCATTTTATTGACACTTTTCATGCGGTGATAATAAGGGATGCAACGTTGTCTAGGCCCGTACAATTAAGAACTGCTCAGTTTTGATCATTTAATAAGCGAAATAATTCAGTTCCGATCAAACTAGGTCTCAGGCTCAGACTCAAGTTGTGTTCTTCATTTGTTTGTGCAAAGACCTATTCCGCAAGTTCCATATCCCTAAAATCTTCTGATTAGCTCCCAAATCGAAATGTTTAAAAAATCAACCTTTGAAAGATTGAAAAGATTGATTTCGTACCCTCCAATCTCACCGCCACATGTCGTCTAATTGCCTGTGCAAAAGATTTCCATCTCGAATATCAAAGGTAACTTCAAAACCACCACCGACAGTCGTAAAAGTACAGAAAAGGCAGCAAAAACGACAACAGGGTACGGAGAACAGAAAAACTTGGAAAAAAAAAAGAAAGGAAATCTGGCAAAAACACAGGCGAAAAAAACTTCACAAAAGATTTGCAGATTCCAGGCGGAAGGAGGACAAAAAAAAAAGTCATAAAAATCCAATTCCATTTTACACTGCAGACAAAAGCACTGCACTACGACACGACCTGAGCTAAGGGTAAGCTTCGAGCTCTTTATATGTACACACGTACCGACACAGGTACCAGTGCCAGTATCGGCTTCAATTGGAGGAAACGTCCTGGAGAAGGCCACTCAGGTGCGTTTAAACGTTTTCTCCAAAACGGAATCGTCCATAAAAGATCAATGGCCATAAAATAATCATTGGTTCAGATCGGAAGTAAACACTGAGACAACTGCTGCTTCGGACCAAAACTTTGCCCTGGCTCCGAAGCGCTCTCTGACTATACACGCTTTCGACGGAAAGGGTCATGCAATAAAAGGACATTATACACAAAGAAAAGAAATTACGACGAAGCATTGAGCTAGAGAGACGTAGAAAAAAAAATTGAAAATCGAAAGGATACGTATACGCCCAGGTAAACGAAGCCATCTTCCAGGCAAAAGAGTTATCTCCTTCCGAATGGTGGGGCCCACGATGAAATGCGAATGGGAAGGCCAACAGCAAGGATACGAAAAATGCAAAGTATCGCCGGCAAGGTGTTTGCACACTTCAAGGAGTTCTCTCGTAAAAATGCAATTCTTCTTCTTACATTGTCAGGATGTTAGGTCGAGAAAAAAGAAAAATCTTCGACAAAAAAAAAAAACAACAACAACAGAAGCAGCTAGCGAGTCTAAGCCCATTCTTGAGAACTGTCGTGACCCGAAAGATTCCAGAAGTATCTGCAGCAGTTACCTTTCCTTTTGTTCCGTCCACTCGACTTTTATTAAAACAAAATCGAAGTGTACTGTGCTGTTCTATGGGAGTGAAGTAGTCGAATCACTGCTAAAGGTGTCTGGAGCAGCAAGAGAAGAAGGAGATGACTACTTCCTCATATATTCGTATCCACTGACTAGCTGACTGAATGAGTTTCCTTTAGCCGGGTGCTGAATCGATCGATTTAAATGCTCGATCCGGATGCATTTGCAAACAAATTAAAGCGCTGAGCAAATATGTTTGCACGAAGAAGCATTTAACAAAGGCAAGATTCGCTGACGATGAGTACACGACTGCAACAACAACGATGAGTACTGCAGCTGAAAATTGTTGGAAGGTTGTAGATGAAGGTCTTCACCAGTGGAAATCCCTTAAATCGGTGAGTAAGCTCATCTAAAGACTTTGATTTGCACATTGAGAACAAATTCGTTTGACATTATTGCCAACACAAGGGGACACTCCGAGTGCAGTGGTCCATTATCGTCGAAATTGACAGCAGGGCAACCAGTGCCTGTGGGACCTTTACAGAGAGGGTAGGAATAAATTTCAAACTAGGGGTGATATTGGAGTTGATGCTAAATGGTGGATTATAAATTTTATCTTTACGTAACAAAGCAGCATCGCATTTATTCAAAAAGTATTCTTATTCAACGCCTCTGGTCTGATAGTCGATTTAGTCTTGGAATTACAATACATAAGTCTTTATATGTGACAACGACATGAGACTGACCGACTTTATTTTGGCACGAAATGTGGAAGTCAACAATAGCAATTTAGAATATAAGGCTACCGGGAATATGTCATATCTTATGAGACTGGCAACGCAGTCAGCAGCATTTCCTCCAATCTGAAAGCCGAATGGTTCTCAATTTCTAGCAATTAAGCTGCTTTACGTCCTTGAACGTTACGCCAGACAACTGCGTGCTCGACCAGTAGTATAGGACTGGCTTACGCTGTCATATATATGAAAGAGATAAAAAAAACTATGACGAATCAGTTAATAGTCTCGGATATCAACGAATCCACTGTGCATGAGCCTGGCAAACGGATATACACATGGAGTGTTCGGAGCCTTAAAAGATCACATACAGCCGAACAATTAGCAGAGTTCCTTGACTGCTATCACGTAGATATCTCCGCCATCCAGGAAGTGCGATGGGCAAAAGAATGATGAAAATTGTGGTATTTACTATAGTGATTCCTTTCGGAACAAAAGCAGTTTAAACAAGAAATATTGAGCTTCCCACACATGAGCGAGCATCTTATGACGTCTCCCCACAAGAGACAAGAATGATACCACGAAAGAATATTTCTCTCCCCTCGACAAGAGACATATGAAGCTAAAGTCCCACTGACAATTTTACGCGTAATACCAGGAAAGGAAAGGAAGACAGCTATGGTACGACCGTTGGAAAACAAGGCCTACACAACACCTCATCTGGCAACTCACCTAGTTTTGTTAACATTGCGGCGGGTCCAAGTATCACTATCGCAAGCACACGATTTCCTCATATCAATATAAACAAAGGGACGCGGTCCCCGGATCATCAAAAGCTAAACCAAAATAATCATTTTACGGTCAACGTAAAGCATGCCTCCAGTATCCTGGATATCCGAATCTTCCGAGCAGCCAACATTGACTCGGATCCCCGAAGCACCACAACAAAAAAGGACTACTGTGAGAAGATAATCCTGTAACGTACAGAAGCTGCAATCGAAAGAGACCATCAAAATCTTTGCCGAACGCGTACCCCCAAAATTTCTCAACAACTCCTATGCCAACGTTGCCAATCAGAGTTGCCGCAACTGATGCGCTTGCTGGCTTTCAGCCGACCACCACAAAGAAATGCTGTTTTGATGAAAAACGTCGGCAAACAAATGTTCCTACAAAGCGACGCTGCAACGAAAGACGAGAGGTGCTAGTGAGCTCTACGAATAGAAGTGACTGGAAAAAGATCGGCTTCTCCAGAAGAAGAAAAACAAAGCACGAGAAGCACGCGATACAAGATATTGAGAGCTTATACTCCAGAACGTACGGAAGTTTTACCAATAGGTGAAAAGAACGTGTTAAGACAAAAAGACAAGTACAGAAGCCTCTAGAGATGAAGAAGGAAACCTTGGAGTGAACTCACAGTCGGTGCTGAGAATATGGAAAAACTTTTTCTACAGACTGTATAACGACGAAGAAGCCCAACATGTCGCCGTCAGCCAGAATAGACCATTCAACTTAGATGGTGATAGCCAAAACTTACGTCCACAGGACCAGAACAAAAGACCAAAAGACCAGAAAATCAACAGCGGCTGTACCAGAGGCATTCAAAGCTACTGGAAATGACTTTGTGGAAAGCATGTACCAACTCATTTCTCAGATCTGGTCAGAAAAGTATATGACTTATGAATGGAATATCAGCTCCCTTTGACCGATTTACAAAAAGGAGACTCCCTCAACTGCGCCAACTCTAGAGGTACAAGTCTCTACAACATCGGATACAAGATCTTATCAACCATATTATGTCAACGTCTGAAGCCCTTCGCCAACAACCTGATTGGTCCTTTTAAAATGCGGTTTCAGATCAGGAATATCCACAATCAACCAAATCTTCACACTCCGACAGATCTTGGGAAAAAAAAACTCAAGAAGTCCAAATCGATACCCACCTTCTTTTCATTGATTTTAAGGCCGCAAATGACAGAATTTAGAGAAACGACCTATATACGAGTACCTGAAGTCATGTCTAAATTGGCATCTCTGCGAAGCTCGTCCAATTGAGAATGATCGCTCAAAGCCGATAACAACTTAACCGAGACCTTTAATGTCGAAAAAGGTTTTGGACAAGGTGCGCGTCAGCTCATTGACTTGTGACTTCTTTAACATCATACTTGAAGGAGTTGTGCGGAACTTGCAAGCGAACAATGGAGGCACAATCTTTTAAAAGTCTGTGCAAAGGGAGAACTCAGCAGGTTGTCACCGGTGCGTTCGCTGGCATTGAAACAGAAGCTGTCAAAATGAGTTTAGCAGTAAATCAGGTCAAAACCAAGTAGGATACTTTAAAGGATACCCAACACCGATGTCTTGGATAGACATAACAAAGTGACTACATAATCCCAGTCCTGCTTTATGGCGCAGAGGCATAGACTTTATCAAAAGTAGATGAGGGTGCTCTTGGCTGCCTTGAGATGAAAATTCTTAGGGTGATTTTCGGTCCCGTCTGCGTAGATGGTGAGTGGAGGAAGAGATCTAACGATTAAATTTACGGGCTATACAGCGACATCGAGTTAGCCAGAAGATCCAACGACTGAGGTGGCTGGATCATGTAGAGCGAATGAACATCAATGCTCCGGTCCGAAAAGTCATCGAATCCGCTCCGGAAGAATAGCGCAGTAGAGGAAGACCGCACACGTAAGTTGAAGGTAACCTCAGCCAAATTAGCCAGCGAAACTGGAGACAGCTAGCTAAAGATCGAGCTGGTTGGAGACGCTTGTTGGTTGAGACCGAGGTCTACCCCGGTCTGTAGCGCCAGCTTAATTAAAAAGTAAGTATTCAAATTACCGTGGCTGATCTGATGTTTAAGACATTGTTAAGACGAGGTTCTGTCGAAGAGCTTGAACCGTCCAATAGTCGTTTTTCTCCTCTGATGAGGAATGACCGCATACCGGAAGAAAGTTTGTGAACTAAACAATGGTGTGGGTGTAGTGTGGCGAATTCTCATGTACCTGAAGTTCTCTTGTCTAAGTCTTTCTCTGACGAAATATGACAGCTTAAGACAAATGCCAGAGTACTTGACCATTCATTTCGTTGGCCAATCCCACCACATTGCGTTACAATGTTACTGGTTTTGTGACTCTATATTGCCTGAGAGGGATATAAATATTTTACGTTATCCTTATTCCGTTGCCTTGAGTTGTCACCAGTAAAATTATCCTTCCTTTAAGCTTAGCTAGGGTGTCCCAAATTTCACGCAAGATTTGCTTTTTTTTAACCTTTTGTGCGCTACAGTTTAGGGTTATTAAAAATGTAGCGCAACACGAAAGAATTGTAACATTGGGTTGAATTTTATTTTCAAGACCAAAGGATTAGATCAGACTATTGAGATTGCTGGTTTCAGGGGCTTCTAGGATGATTGTAAGCAGTCAGATATGGGAAGCATTACGGTCGTTAAAGTGCAAATTGTCGCAGGTAGAGCTAATTAAAACAGGTAACGGTTGCTAGCAGGGATGCGTAGTAAAAGTGATGGAAATACTCTGGATTCCAAAGCCAGCGTATAGTCTTATTTTAGGAGCGAATTTTTTATAATTTCAGATCTGGGGAAACGAGCTTGGTAGTAAGAAAAAGTCTTTGGCTGGAGGTCTGTAAGCAATGTCGCCTGGACGAATTGGTTAAAGGGGCATTTAGGTCGATGGGTGATGGTCTAGGGCATACTAGTCTTGTAGGGCATGTGATTAGGATCAACGCGGACCTTATTAAAAAGCTCTACTACACTGTTTCCCTAGTAGGATAGGAGAATATCAACGTTGGAGCCGCTGAGATGCTCAGTGCCGGTGTTATTGAACCATTTTGTAGTCCTTGGTCCTCCCCTGTCTTACTTGTCAGGAAGAAAAATGGGAAGTGTCGTTTTTGTGTTGACTTTCGTAAACTAAATCAAATTACAGAGCATGATGCGTATCCAATTCCCTATTTTTGTCCTCACTTGATATAAAATCCGCATACTGGCAAATACCTGTGGCTGAAAGGTCGAAAGTGTACACCGTGTTCACTATTCCGAGAAAAGGGCTGTACCAGTCCTCCTATCTGGCTTGAACCGAACATATTCATGTATCTTGACGATGCTATCATTGTGTCCGAAACTTCCGAGACGCACCTGGAATCCTTAAAATTGTTCTTGCACGCATTAAAGATTTATTGGTTTACTCCTAAGTCTAGAAAAGTGTGAGTTTTCGAAACCAGAGCTAAAACATTTGGGATATATTGTCAATGGGAAAGGACTTTTAGTGGACCCCGACAAGGTGAGGTGCATGGTTAAGTATCATCAGCCCACATCAGTGTTAGCGATACGAAGATTATTGGTGTGGTATCATAGTATAGGCGCTTCGTTCCAAATCTAACACTTTGACCTCTACCAAAACCGAACTTCTTAAAAAGAGACGCAAGTTTTTATGGAGCAAGGAATGTAGAAATGCATTTCATATTTTGAAAGAAAAGTTAGTGAATGCACCCATTCTCGTTTGTCCAGATTTTTCCTAACCCTTTACCGTACATACAGGCGATTCGAATTACGGAGTAGGTGCTCTTCTTATCCAAGATCAATCACCCGACGGGGAAACAGTGATCAGTTATTTGAGTAGGTCCTTATCTAAGACGCTACGGAATTGAAAAACTTCGTCTGTAATCGGAAGGGTGTGGCTTTACTATAGTAACTGATCGCCACTCCTTACTTTGGGTGAATAATTTGAGGGATCCACATAGTAGGTTGACTCCGTGAGCTGTCCAATGCAGCAGTGTGTTTCCACGATTTTGCACAGAAAGGGCAAATGAAGACGTATCGTCACTATCAATATCCAACAAGGATGCCCGGTATTTAAAAGGGCAGGATTTAGTCAGTTTGGAAGATATCCAGGATATGGAGGATAATGAGTGGAAGAAAGCTATTTCGAAGGTCGGCAGGGCAGAGGTGTTAAGGCAATGTCATGACGATGTTTTGAGTGGACACAGAAGAATACAAGAGACCTTGGACAAAATTGCTAGGAGTTATAGCACGCTACATCCATGCTGCGGAATCTGTCAAACGGTGAAGCCTGGTTCACAGAAGCCTGCAGATAAATAAGCCATGGGATATGCTATGCATGGATTACCTAGGGCCACTTTGCATGTGGACTAGAAGCTATGCTTTTATTTTGAGAGTAATTGACTACTTTTTCAAATTTCCGTTATTCTTTCCTTTGAAATGACTACTGCCAATTCCTTGAAGACCATTTTGGAGGAGAAAGTGTTTTTAGTATTTGGTGTACCTAGGTGTATTGTTTGCAACAATGGGGCCCAGTTCACAAGTAAATAAATGGCTGAACTAGCGACTGCCTCCGGGGTAACCAATCACTTTGCCGCAGTTTATCACCCCCAGGCCAACCCTGCATAATGATACAAGCACTTCCTGATAACGAAACTTCGTGCGTACATTTCTGACAATCGTCGAAATTGGATAATTCCATAAGGAAAGCAACGCACGGTTATTTATAATAACATTCCAGCTGTCAGCTCTTTGAACAAAGCCGATCTGCCGGCTGCACACTTTGCGGCCAGCTCAACACTCCCAGATTGTGCTTTGTCTCCTCTTGCACTTGAGTACGTCGAATCTTCAATGGGACGAATCCACTTTTGCTCTCGTGTATTTGCACGAGTTCTTAAGGATTTTAACATTCACAAATCCGCTGGTCCAGATGTTATATATCTCCCCCTTCTGAAGAGGCGTTCTTCCCCGCTGGTAAATCCGCTGTGTAAGCTTTTTCATCAGTTTTGCTTTTTGGGACTCTTTCCTGGCAGATGGAAAACAGTAGTTGTCCAGCCCGTCCCTAAAAAATGCGAATCTTCTTCTCTCCTACAGACCCATTGCACTTACGTCTCTTCTTTCCAAGGTCATAGAAACGCTGATAAACTGTCAGCTCATGAAATATCTCAAAGCACGAAAACTTCTTAATGACCGGCAGTACGGTTTTCATAGCAACTGGCCTACTGGTGGTGATCTGATGGCATATCTCACCGAAAAGTGGAACAAAAGCGTACATCAATCTGGCGAAAGCAAGATACTTGCACTTGACATTTCTAAGGCATTTGACAGAGTTTGGCATCAGGCTCTTTTGTCGAAAATGCGTGCTTTTGGGATCGACGACTCTCTTCTTCAACGGATTAGAAACTTCCTTGCGGAATATTCAATTCAAGTTGTCTTGGATGGTTTCAAGTCTGATATTCAAAAAATAAATGCTGGTGTGCCCCAGGGCTCCGTTCTGTCTCCGACACACTTTTTTATTTTTTATAAATGATCTCTTGTCTGCTACTTCTAATCAAAAATATTCCTTTGCTGATGACAGTACTCTCTGCTTTTCATGTTCGTTTACAGACTCACGTCCCTGCTCTTTGGCTGTAGAACGGGAACGCCAGAATATGTTGAGCTCATTAAATTCCGATACAGGATAACCAAATAGGGAACTACTAACAGATTAGAATTTAATGCTTCCAAAACACAATACTCTCTGCTGTCGTTAAAGCGAAATTTAAATATCCAGCCGCTACCCATGATTAGGACTCGCATCGTCGAAACCGATAAACTTTCCATACACGGAATGTGCGTTAATGACAATTTACGTTAGAATGACCACATATTCGATATCGTCAAAAATGCTGCGAAATGTCTAAGTTTCCTCAAGCGATGTAAGAAATACTTCACGCCCTCTAATCGGGTCTCAATATATGTACATATAAGACGTTTATCCCCCCGAAATTGGAGTACAATGCCCACATCTGGTCGGATTCGTCCAAAACATCTGTGCACCTGTTAGATAGAATTTAAAACCGTACGATAAAACTCATAGGTGATACTACATAATATCACTCAAATAGTGGACACGCTAGAACACCGACGTAATGTCTCGTGTCTCACTCTGTTTTATCGCTATCTCTACCACCAGTGCTCCATGGAGATCGCCAGTAGCGTTCCCCTTCAAACTTTTAACCGTGACACGCGCCTCGTTATGAATGCTCCTCAGTATACCCTTAAGCCCACTTCCGGACGTACTCTAAAATATCATGATTCGTTCGTAAGCCGTACAACTCGCTTATGGAATACCCTATCTCTTTATTTCCTAGTCATTATAACCATCAAACATTTAAAACCAACGTTCACCGGTACCTTTATTTCTATCCTCTCTGATTTTCTTTCGCCCGCGCTGTGTGTAAGCATGCGTCCCTTGTGCGCACGCAAATTATAAAAAAAAAACCGCGAAGGTTTAAAGACAACTCGATATTTTGTTCTTTTCGGGAAGAAAATTCGGATTAAGGGGTCGTATCTCCTCCTCCCTCAGATGGTTTTATCGCAAATAGATCGGTAGTTATTGAGGCTTGGTCGAAGGCGTTAGGTAAAATAGTAGTGGATATAAGGGGTAGAATGGAAAGTTTGCCTGAGAGATCTGTCAACTGCTACAATTTGCTGTGCCATGATATAAAGTTCTACGCACAGGACTTAATTTTAGGAAAAAATATCGTCCTCTCTGATGCTTTCAAGTATTTTTGTGCAAAGCTTGCTCCGAAGTTTGTGGAGCCATTTGAGCTGGTAAAAAGCATTTCGCCCAAGACATACGAGCTAGCTGATAAGGAATGGGAAGAAGGGAGGAGAGTGGCGTGTCAAAGATTTGAAGTTATTTACAAAACGGGAAAACCTTACTTAATGAAACCGATTTGTGGCACAAGTAACGAAAACTTTTGAAGGGAAAGGGCGACTATTATAGGTTGTGGTGGACCGGTTTTCATCCGCTTGTTACTACGAATAGTCCCCCATAGATTATTATAACCCTCCCTAGCTCTTGGCATCTTGACATCATCGCCGCCAGCAACAATTTATGTCAGTGGGTAGCCAATTCGGCAAGCAATGGTCGGTTCCTGGGTTTAAGTCCCTGTTCAGGAATATGTTTTTTTTCTTTTTCTCTTGCTTCAATTGCCCTAGTTTCAAATCGCTCGATCCAAAGTCGGCATAGTCATTTAACTTCATCAGACTATGAACAGATTAATTCAAAAATTCAGGGAGACTGGATCAGTTAATGATGGCGGTCCATCAACACAAAAAATCGAAGCTCGTGAGAGTGTTGCTGACAGTCCGGGCAGATCAATCCGGCACCGTGGTCAAGAATTGGACATTTCGAGAAGCCCTCTACAACGTATTCTCACGAAAGATTTGTATCTTTATGCATTAAAAGTGCAATGGACTCAAGAAGCCTACTGACCACTCACAGTGAATGGATTATGGGACAACAACAAGTGGATGGAGATTTTTCAATCCAGATCATCTTCATACTTGAGGCTCATTTCCGCATGGCTTTGTTAATCTTCAAAATTGTAGAATTCGAGGTTTAGAAAATTCACGAGTGATTAGGACTGGGGCATCATCAGACCTTTCTTCTAATGCGGCTGGTCAGGCAATAATAGTTAGTGGTAATCGCTATCGCAACATGGTAATCCAGTATTTTGTGCCTAAATTGCAAGATACGAGGGCGGGTCAATAAGTCCGTGACTTTTGGATTAAAACAGATTTTTTGATAAAAAAATAATTTTATTTTTCAACGTAGTCTCAGTTGAGCTCTATACATTTTGTCCAACGCTTCTCCAATTTTTTTATCCCTTCCAAAAAAAATGATTTGTCGAGGTCCTCAAAATGACGAGATGACTTCATCATTGGAGTCAAATCTTTTTCCACCAAGCCATTTCTTCAGGTTTGGGAACAAGAAGTAGTCGCTCGGAGCCAAATCTGGAGAATAGGGTGGATGAGGGAGCAATTCATAGCCCAATTCATGGATTTTTGCCATGGCAACTGCACATGTGTGCACCCTTGCATTGTCTTGGTGGAAAAGAACTTTTTTCTTGGCCAAATGAGGTCGTTTTTTTTTCAAATCGTCATTGAATCGGTCCAATAAGTTGGCATAATATTCCCCATTGATTGTTCTTCCCTTTTGAAGGTAGTCAATGTGGATTATCCCGCGTGCATCCCAAAAAACAGTCGCCATAACTTTATTGGCTGACAAACCCACCTTGGCCTTCTTTGGCGCCGATTCACCCTTAGAAACCCACTGTTTTGACTGTTGTTTGTTGTGATGGATCCATATTTCGTCCACGGTTACAAAACGGCGCAAAAACTCCTCCATATTGCGATTAAACAACGCCAAACCTTCCAGTGAAGTTGTTACACGATTGCGTTTGTGGTCGACTGTGAGCAAACGCGGCACCCATCTTGCGGAAAGCTTTCTCATGCCCAAGTGATCATTCAAAATTGAAACCACTGAGCCATGCGAGATCCCTACGGCTTCCACAATCTCTCGCACTTTCAATCTTCGGTCGGCCAACACCATATCGTGAATTTTTTCGATTGTTTCGGGTGTAGAGACCTCAACTGGGCGTCCAGGACGTTCGGCATCTTCAGTGCTTGTACGGCCACAACGAAATTCAGTAAACCACTTTTTTACCATTGAAATCGATGGTGCAGTATTTATCAAGCTTAGCCTTGATCTCGGTAATGGTTTTTTTTCGCAAGAAATAATGCATGATTTCAACGAGACTATCGCAAATGCAATACAGCCCAACTTTCCGCTAAGATCATACGATTTAAAGCCGTTGGACTTTTTTCTTTTGGGTTTTTTGAAGTCTAGGGTTTATACCAACAAGTCCACAACTACCCACGCCTTCAAGAAGAAAATTCAGCTACATTTAAAATAAAACAGTCATGGAAAATTTCGACTAAATAGTGGGTATGATGATAATATGACCCCTATCCCTAAAATAAGTCTTCCTCAGTCCACAAGTGAAATTAACATGAGCGACAGAGGGACACCGTTTCAGTCATTGTCTACGTGACGTTTGTTAAATCAAAACAGCCACTGAATTGTCTCAAGTCTCCACTGTACTTGAGACTGGCAAAATCGAAGGCATTCGGATAATTCGTGATTCATCTAAGTTCATACTTGTACATCTTTCTTAAGTGCATGCAACGTGTGCCCTCCTTTCTCTCACTTAATATCAACAACGAACAACAGAAGGTCACTTCCCATGAATAACAAGCCGAATGAGTGGATAGAATCAAAGCAATCCCTCTTACCATTTCCTCCACGAGTAGCTGCAGTACTCATATACTCGTATATCTGTAGCAGACGCAACGCGCAGATACTTAAAAGTAATATTCTCGAAAACCTCTCTCATCGACCACTATTTGAGACTATTTCAATTGAAGCATCCCAACCATGTGAATAAGAATTTTATTAAAATTATTGAATTCACCCCTCTGTCCTTCCAGTCGTTAGTCCTTAGTTATCCTTTCGACCATAACTCATCCCTGGCCTCATTTCATATAGTCAGTCGAATGACTTGGATAATATTGGCCAACTGCAGTTAAGTTCAATACTTAGCCTCAGTTAGGCGCCTGTTCAATATTATTTATTCAGCTTTCCAGTGCTTCAATTCAGCACCATTAATGGAAAGATAAGTACACGACCAAAAGCCTGATGTTACACTACTCTCGTTCCGAAAGAGAGTCGGAATCGAAGTCATGTTAGCATCGTATGGACGCTGGACGATGATGGACCCTGAACAATCGATGGCGTGGCGTCATCTTCATTGGCCCTTGCTTTCCTCTTCAATGGCGCGACTGGCTTTGTCGATTTTTCGAATAAATTCAATTCGTTTGAACAGCTCTTCACTAATATTATTGCTTCACAGTGTTGTAGGGATCCATTCTACAGTTCTCTTGGCCAATGGTCCACCCAGCGCCCAACATCCATTCAAGTTCGCCTTTAGAGCTGTTCAAAGTTGCTCATACTTCATTCATTGAATTCATCTATCAATTTTATTTACTTTTTTATTTTTTACTATTCGTATCTGCTACCAGTTTTTATTTCTACTCTCAAAGATATTTTGTGTTAGAGCTTCACAGCCATCATAGGGGTGTGAATGATGAGATGAGAGATGCTTTCGCACTCCAAGCACCAAGCACATTTAATTGATTTCCTTTACTCAATGAGCATTTCATTCCTTGCTCCTATTACTTTTGTTTGTGGTTCTAGTTGATTCGATTTTTTTTTTCATCTATCCTAGATCACCCGTCCAATCAGAGATACTCGTATACGAGTAAGAACTGAACTTTGTTGATTTGTAAAAATTTTGAGTACTTTCGGTTTTTCTTTCTTTTTTTTTTGCATCATCATTTGGTTTTAGTGGAAAGTTGTTCGTTTCTATGTAAATGTTTTTTGATCCTGACAAGGACGTTTGCTCTGTTTGACTAGGAAAGTGTAAATGGATAGTGGAATGGTCTAACAAAGGGTACTAATTGAGTTTGAGATATTGAAAAGTGTTCTTTTCGAAGTAAATGAGTACTGCATTTGTCTATGGAAGGGTAAAGGGTGTAGTTTTTATACTTGTCTTGAAGTTAAATATATGTAGTTTGTGAAACGTTTATTTGTTTGGCTGCTCTTGAGTGGCGCGTCACTGGTCCACATAATGAACGAAAAAGATGAAATTATTCGAGTCTTCCATAAGCCAATCAAATGACAGGGAGAAGAAAAAAGAAGCAGGTAATTCGGCCTGACTGTTACTTCGTATCTTATTGAGATGCAATCTCCACGGGCATACTTCACCCACCACATCAGCGCGGAGTACCTGCAACCTGATACGAGGGTGGGGCAGACAGACACAGAGGTAGTACTTCGGTATGTCGTCATCACTCTCACAGTAAGCATTGCCGGATGTTGCGTCACTTATGCCTACCACACTTAACTGCTTAGCAAAAGTGTAGTGCCCAGTTATGACGGCAGTAAGCAGCCTGCAGCCTTTTAGAGACGTCGGGAGGTTTTGGTTTGGTTTTCTGGCAACATGGACAGTCATGCCATCTGCAATTGTGGAACCCCTAACCGATGACGTAGGTAAACCTAACGTAGGTTCCGTCCTAAAGACTCTCCTGTTGGGTGTCACTACAGATGCAAATTCTTCGCCCCCTGCAACGATTGTTATTAGTATAGTTCGTTGCCATCAGGATTGTGTCTCTCCGCTAGGAAGAGAGACCCAAGCTTTCCTAATTTGTCAACAGTGTCGTCTTTCAGAACGACATCACCGCCGCATCCTAGATCGGTTTTGGATGCATCCGTGAACAGTCGGCTTCATTCCTTTCCTGAATCAGATTGTTACCGAAATAGGTCTTGGACACAGTAAAAGTCAATTTCGTATTTCTTCTGCAGCAGAACATCTTATGTCATCCATAAGACCAGAATCAAAAGACAGTCGGCACGCAATATCATTAAAGCTGCACTTCCTTTTAAATGGAAGATGTTATTGCCAATGCCATGCTGATAGTTTCTTTGAACCTCCAGAAGGCCGACAGCGCTATTTCGATGTGACATACTCAGTCTAGAGAAGTTTCTCATTCAATATGACACCCAAATACTTTGCTTTTGTGGAGAATTGGATGGTGAAGCTTTTAAGCACTAGATGAGTCAGGCCAGCCAGCTTCTTCCCTCACTTAAAGGGAACAACCTCAGTATCCAGAGGATTAACTGGAAGCCCATTTCTAGCGCACCAATCGCCTATCACGTCTACTTAAGACCAGTACAGCTGTACTTGATTTGACTATTTCGTGTCCTTTTTTTTACAATCTTGTTGAGAACTGCAGCGAAGCTTCTATGTCGAACCATATGTAAAGTAACAAATTTAGTAAGATTCTCTCGATCGGTGGGGAAAATCTGCCTTCATTATTACAGTCCCTGGGGACATAGATGAGGCATCGTTTCAGTTCGAGGAATCTAGCACATCAGCCTACAGAAGTAGTTGTAAGTTCTTACCTTACCATATGGAATAAATAATTTTCAACGCAGAAGGGGTGAGACCCTTCAAACAGCATGGGTCTTTAACTCAAAGTAGATAGAACTCTATTTGAGGTACACATTCCCGGCTACTTCAATTGTTAGTTTTGATCCTTGTATCTATCATAATTGTAGCAGAACCAATATTCTATCTGTAAAAATGTTCAGTCAATACAAAGCTAAATGGGGTATACACTCACTTAAACCTTTCCAAGCACTGGTAATAAGAATCATCTTTCCAATTCTGATTCAAAAAGGTCAGGATGCACCCAAATTAATGAGCCTACCGAAAAGAACGATCTGAGGGAGGCGCCCTTTTAAATTTAGTTTTGCAAATAAAATATTCCTACCGGAGAAAAAAGATTGCATTTTGCGTTTTGCTATATAGTCAAGATGCAGGAATGCAGAGGAATTGCTCACCCTACCCTCAGATGGGTGAGAGCGAGCAAAAGCCATAGAATAATCACTACTTCCAACTAGACATAAATGTGGTCTGCAAGGAGGTGATTTTCACCCCTTCTGCATTCACTTGTCATCGACAACTTACTAGTCAAACCAGAAACATTAGGCTACAAAGCGATTGGCTATGCTGATGATAGTAGATTTGCATAGCTAATTGAATTTGTAGAAGCCGTGGACTTAGCCTGACTGCCTCAGGACTAACTGCAGTAATTGCCATCAAGCTTGATCACTTCACGATGCAATATGTTCTAAAAACACTCCAGAGCAGCTAATAGCGGCTTCGACTAATATCTTGTTTCTGCTCACGTATAAACCAATTTATCCAAAATGGTTTTATAACTGTGTGAGCGTATAATATAGACAGCCTTGAAAAGTAGCGGGAAAAGCATCAACTGGAAAGCAAAAATTTGGGAAGCTTCTAAGGAAGAAAAAAAGAAGAAAGAACACAAAGAAACTAAACCAAGAACTATGTACATTATGTGATCCGGAGCTCGGTCAGATGAATGTACATATTGGGCTGTACCACATGCAATATCCGATTTTATAGAAAAAATTTAAAAGCCAATATTTACATTTTTCCGTAAATTTTTATATAATCAAAATAGGATCCCTTGGCATCTATGACATTCTTCCAACGTGATACATGGTTAAATATTCCTTTTTCGTAGAAGTGCTGACTTTTTGAGGCACTGAAATCTTCAAAAGCTTTTATGACCTCTGCTCGGTTCCGGAAGGTCTTCTGCCGGCAAAATGAATCCAGATTGCGGAAAAGATGGTAATCCGTTGGGGAAATATCAGGAGAGTACGGTGGATGCAGAAGAACTTAAAATCCCAACTGCAATTGTTTTTGCACCGTTACTTGTGAGGTATGGAGTCTAGCATTGTCATCCAAAAGGATCAGATCGTGCCTATTGACCAACGCAGGTTGCTTTTCTGCCAATTTGGCAAGCAATATGTTGATTTCCCCACAATATGTGATAGCGTTTATCGTTGCTCCTGGTTGAATTAATTAAAAGTGGATTGCTCCTTTCGATGTCCACCAAATTATCACCATAACCTTTTTTGGGTGAAGATCGGACTTGGAGGTGTGTATCCCCTTTTCATTACTATCTGGTGCAAAAACAGTTCAGTTTGGTTTCTTAATGTAAGCGATGTGCAGATTTCCAGGCGCCGTAGTTTTTGGTATGCGTTCAGTTCATGGGGTACCCACTTATCGAGTTTTTTTTACCTTTCTTATGAGAGAAAGGTATCGACTTATTGTCATTGGGGATACTCCCATGCTTTATGCAATCTCCCGCACCGATTTCGTTGGATCCGCATTGGGCGTTGCTCCTAAGACATCGTCGTCAACTAACGTTTCCGGCTTCCCACGTGGTTCATTTTCGAGGCTGAAATCTCCCGAACGGAACTTCCCAAACAAACGTCGTTCATTTAGCGCTATATCCTCAAATGCGTCATTAATGTTTTTCAAAGCCAATGGCGCATTACTTCTCATTTTAAGTTCGTAAAGGCACTTGTAACGAACCCTAAAATTCTCACACGTCAGGTACACGTACCACTTTATTTTAGAAAAAAAAGAAAATTGAACGTTCTGGCACAGATATTCACTCGAGAGCTTCTTATGTCCGACTGAGAGAAAATCATTTCATATGGTACAACGCAATACGTACCATATATCCCATGAGTAGAATCTTAGCAAATTTGACCCGATTTGAAAAATTGGTCCATCCCTATAGTGCTGACACGCGGACTCCCCCAACAGCAGATTAAAATGTCATGCTTTATTTTTGTCGAAGATATTTGTGTCTTTGGTTTAAGTATTTGAGGAAAGAGTATACGAGTAGCTTGCGATACTAACAATTTCAATTACGTCCTCCATATGCTTTGTTCTCTCCAGGTTAGCTTTTTTTCCCGGCTCGACACTCCACATCCCTGTGTTGCATTTTCTTCTTTCAGCAGTTACAGCGTTTGGAAAAACTCAGTGTATATTTTCTTTAAGGGGTTAGGCCACTATAGGATTTTCAAAAAATTTTTTGTTTTGCTTTCAATTGTACCTTAGGACCTCAAAAATGATATCCCAAAAGATTATGGCCGGGAAATACCTCGAAGTACTTGTTTTTCAAAGTATAGTTCAAGGCCGCCAGATAGGCAGCGAGCCTCTTATGACCGAAACAAGCGACAGTATTTTAGGGGACCAGAGTAAGTATACGGCAGATGTTTTTGAAGCCATTTGCCACGTGTTCTGACTATTGCTTATTTCGTCTTTAGAAACGTCGGTCTCAATCAATTTCGTACAGTGAAACATTCGAGAAGGACACTACTTGAGGAACATTTGTTTTTTATCGATAATTGTGCTAACTTTGTTTTTCTGTTTTGTGTGTGTTATTGATTCATTTTTATGATGAGTGACAAAGCGTATTGTGATCAAAAAGGTGTAAAGAGACATGTGCATACAGCAAGCGAAAATATCTGGAAGAAGACCGTTGAATCGACACGACTTAGAGGCACCAAGTCAAATGAATGATAGTACTCCGCGAAAAAATTTAAGCAATCGGAACATTGTTATATACGATACTATTTCAAATATGGTCGTTTTTAAAGTGTGCAAATCGCAACTGAAATTCACGGAAAGTGGTAAGCGCAGTTTGGGATTCAAAATAGTAGTGTCCAGACTGCGACACCTAGTAGTCCATTTGTTGAAAAAGGCTATGAAATAAACCGTAGAATTGTAATTTCCATGCGATTACTTGGAATTGGTTTGCACGGAATGAAAAAGTTTTGTGCATTCATGGAATGGTTTAGGGGTTAGAATATACCCGAGGTAAGGCATGCCTGTCGTAAGAGGCTACTGAAATCCACTGGGCCGGATTAAGGTGTTAAGCGACCCGTGCCAAAATCGACCAGGTTGGGGGCCCAGTATAAAAATAGCTCAATCTCTAACGGAGCATCCGGATATTTAGCGACCTCTGGATCAGCCAGCCTTATCTGTCTAATGCGGATCTCTGGACAGACGGTCTACCCTTTCTCCGCTACTCGTGGGAACTAAAATGAGTTCAAATAATCCTCAAAATAATACAAATATAAACCAGGAACGCTTTAAAAAATGCTCAAGGGTTCACGAGATCTCCAGCACGCGGATCGCTAGCAAAATCATGCGAAAGCAAAGACCAAGCACAGTTGGTAGCTCAGGGCAATACTATTACACCGAATAAGCTACAAAATCTCGAACACGAAAATTCTGATCTCCGCGCCAGACTCCAAAATATGGAATTGCTCTGTGCCGAACTAAAAAAGCAACTAGATGCCATTAAGCCGCAATCTAAATCTGAGTCTGAGTCTGCTTCGCTACTTGACCGCCCCGAAAACTCGAGTTTTCACACGGACAAGAGCTAGTCCGCGAAACGGACTGGGTACTTAAAAAAATGCCAGGTAAGAAATGCAAAGCTACTTCCCCGCCTGATATCGAACAAAGAAAGAAGCAAGCCAGCTTTAACACTGCTGAGGTCGATAAGGCAACAAAGCAACCCAAACAAAGACCGCCGCCGCCAATAAACCTTTTTGGAATCTCGGACTACAACAAGTTGCACATAATCCTGAAATCACTGTGCTCAACCGGTTATAAAGTAAGATCTCGTAATAATGATACGTGGACTATTAATGTCCTTAATCCAGACAACTACCATCCGCTTTCGCAAAAATTAAATGCCGAGAAGATTCAATGGCATACGTCCGAAAATAAAACGGAAAGACCCATACGCGTCGTAGCTAGAGGATTGCATCCCTCTTGCCTTAAAGAAAACATCGTAAACGACCTTAAAAATAAAGACTTTAGGATAATCGACGCAGTTAATATACTCGTACTTGCGCAAAAACAGCGCAATGTTGAAAGCTAGAGGACGACCCCAAGACGCGGTTTTCCCCTCTTTAGGCTAACTTTCGACCAAACCGAAAGCCTAGAAAGAATTTATGCCATAAATTCAATTTTGGGACTTGTTGTCAAAATTGAACCTCCGCGGAAAAACTCTAGGCTGATTCCCCAATGTACACGTTGCCAGGGATTCAGCCATACTCAGGCCTACTGCCAGAAGGAACCTTGCTGTGTAAAATGCGCTGGCAAACATCTGACTCGAGAGTGCAATGCCGCGGAAGAGTCCCCAGCATGCATTAACTGTAAGTCGCGAAGGAGTTGCAAAAGCCACGAGATCAATCAAAAACGAAGCCTTTGAAAAACGCAGGGACAGCTAGAATGAGAAATAACAACAGCGGTCCTACTCCAAAGCCTTTAAAGAAGGTAATGGTGACAAACGCTAAAATTACCAATAACAACAACGTCAAAAATAACAATGCGCAAGTGTAGAGTGGAAAAACTTACGCGCAAATAGCGGCGCGAGTAAATATGACTAACTGTACATCACCGGATCCTGCCTCAAATGTGTTCTCAGTAATTCTCGAGAGACTAGAACAAGAGACTAAAATAAATAAGATAATAGTCGAACGGCTTCTTAAGTTCGAAGCCAATTTCTGCAACTAATTATGGCAAAGAAGCTCAATATACTTGCATGGAATGCCAACGGGCTACAGAAAAGGCTTGATGAACTAAATATTTTCATGCAGGAAAAAGTAATTGACATATGTTTAATTTCTGAAACTCAATTGGCGACAGAATCGCGCGTGGATCTAAAAGGTTACCGCGACTACCACGCTCATCATCCATCGGGAAATGTAAGAGGCGGGTCATCCCTATTCATAAAAGACTGCAATGAACATACTCTGGAAGCAATAATTGAACTTGACAAATTTCAAATGACCGTTCTGCGCGCTAAAAATAAAAATTACTCTTTTAATATATCCTCAATCTATTGCCAATCGCGCTGCAAAATAGAAAAACTCGAATTTATTGACCTATTCAACTCTCTTGGACCAATCTTCATTATTGGTGGCGACTTTAACGAGAAGCACACCTTTTGGGGCTCAAGATGTATCTCTCAAAAAGGCAAAACTCTACAGGGCTGGTATGGAATGTGGTTGCTATTTTTACTCAACAGGCAAGCCGACATACTGGCCCTCGGATGTCGCCAAAACACCCGATCTAATAGACTTCTTTATCGGAAAAGTAGTAAACGGTAGTTACATCACAATTAAAGAGGGCTTCGACCTTTCCTCCGATCATTCTCCAGTTATCCTCTCACTGTGCGAATCCTTGGTTAAGAAACAAAGACCACCCAGATTATCCAACAAAAAAACTCACTGGGAAGATTTCCGAATAGACGTTGTAGACAATACTGAGTTAAAAGTAGCACTTAGAACGCCGTATTAACTTGAAAAAGAAGTTGAACGTTTTGTTGAAGTCACACAGCAAGCGGCCTGGGAGAACACTCCCAGCGAATCGAACAAAGTTCCCAAAGTCGGCATACGGTATCTTATGCCGGAAATCAGAGAAATGATAAGGAAGAAACGAAGAGCGCGGAAAAAGTGGCATGAAACCCGGGCACCACAAGATAAAACGTCCTTCAATAGGCTCTGCAACTTGTTGAAAAAATCGATCAAGGACTTCAATAATCAAGGTATTAATAACTACCTTGAAAGACTCACAGCGACAAAGGATACTAACTACTCCATATGGAGAGCCGTTAAAAGTCCAAAATACACGTGGCGCTAATAAGAAGAAACCAGGATGACTGGGCGAAAGAAGATAAGGAAAAAGCTAATGTTTTCGCCGACATCTTGCAGAAACGTTTAAACCATTCGACGAGGAAGTGCTTCCAGAGAATGTCAATATGCTAGACGTGACGACAAACTTTCCAGTAGAAAAGGCTACACTTAGGGAACTTACACAAGTTATAGACACGCTTAAGCCCAATTAAGCCCCGGGATATGACTTAATAACGGGAAAGATACTTAAAGCGTTGCCGAAAAAAGGTTTACTAAAGCTGCTCTATCTTATAAATGCCAGCATTCGATTAGAGCATGTACCGCACCAGTGGAAAGTAGCCGAAGTTATTATGGTTCCGAAACCCGGTAAACCGCTGACTGAAGTCAAGTCATATAGACCAATATCGCTTTTCCCGATAACATCGAAAGTCTTCGAGCGAATCCTTCTTAATGGTCTTAAACCAATTACCGAAACAAATTCCCTCTTGCCTCTTCATCAATTTGGCTTTAGAAGCCAACACTCTACAGCTGACCAAGTGCATCGAATAACCGATGTAATTGAACGAGCAATCGAGTGTAAGTTAGTCTATTCAAGCGCATTCCTTGACGTTTCGCAAGCCTTTGATAAGGTATGGCACGAAGGCCTAAAATATAAACTTCGACAAGCCCTACCCCAGCAATTGTCTTGTATTTTAGGTTCATACCTGGAAGACTGACTCTTCCGTGTGAGACACGGAAACGAATATTCCACTTTTAAGACAATAAAGGCGGGTCTGCCGCAAGGAAGTGTACTTGGCCCTCTGCTATATTTACTTTTTACCCGCGATATACCGCGAACGGACGACACTGTCCTAGCCACATTTGCTGATGACACTGTCATTTTGGCAACGGCTATAACAGTCGAAGAAGCAACTGCCAAGTGGCAACGTGCCCTTACACGGATTAACAATTGGACAAAGACTTGCCGAATCGCGGTTAATGAAAACAAGTCTCTCAAGAAAATTGAGAATCCACCGGTGTTTATCAACGCAGTACGAATTCCTTACGCGAACGAGGCCAAATACCTCGGTATGACACTCGACGCTAAACTAAAATGGACAGCACACGTCAAGAAAAAGCGTGAAGAGCTTGAAACAAAAATAGAGATATTTACTGGCTTATTGGAAAGCATTCCAAGCTTAGCTTAGAGAACAAACTGCTGTTATACAAGCAAGTGCTAAAACCGATCTGGACATATGGTGTACAATTTTGGGATTGTACTAAAAATAGTAACATTATTGTATTACAAACATTCCAAAACAAAGTTCTTCGAGGTATTGTTAATGCGCCGTGGTACATTAGAAACTATGATATCCGAACGTAATTAAAATGTTTGCGCGAAAACATAATAATCGATTACAAGGTCATACGAATATTTCTGTTCAACAGATCCTCGACGAGACAAATTTATTGCGCCGTCTGAAAAGGACTAAGCCTCTCGATCTAGCGCGGTGATTAGCAGCGCGTAATTTTTCTAAAGTACACAGGAATTTTCAATGGAAAATCGCCTGCAGGATATCTTATAAAAACAAAATAAAATGCGATAGAAGAACTGCTTGTTTAGTGTGAACTCATCCGTGGTTTGCATAAGGGAGATGTTTTTTAGTGAGTAAGAATCTCACACTACTGTAGGCTCCGGGCCTATAGTGTCTATGAAGATTTCTCACCTTCCCACGAAAAAAAAAAAAAAAAATCATGGAATTACCTCGGCCTATGTTTCACTTTTTCTATGATAACGTTTTTCAACCGCAGCTAAACTAATTTTCAAAACCAGTCTAATGAAAGCAGCGAAAGATGAGACAACTACGAGTATTTCTATTGAAAAAGGAGAAATTGGAATTATGGTGTCAGGCGATAGTTCGTGGACCAGAGACAATCTTCTTACTCAATTGGCCCCAAAATCCATTTCTAGTGGTAAAACTGTGTTGGATATAACGACGGATATTGCAGTTTGAGTGTACAATGACGGCTTTACTTCAATTTTGAACATAATGAAAGCGGTGGATTTAGAAATCGGCCCGAACAGTTACTTGGAGATTGACAAAGAGCGCATAAAGCTTGCAGAAAGATCACTGTCTGAAGCTATAAAAGAGTGGAGGATCGCATTAAAATCGAATACAATACACTAATCTAGAAGGCCAGTTAAATGGTGCAGGCATCGCGGATTAAAGGTGTTTTAAAATTGTTCATGACTTTCTATGACTTAAAAATTTTAAACGCGTTTATCTTAAAACTTAATTTTTCAAGTTAGCCGCTCCCACAACTTGAGCAATTTTCAACCAATTCACTTCAAATTTAAAAAATAATTTTTTTTTTATATGGAATAGTTCATTTGTTACTAGCAATTTCCTGGCGGCTTTTCTGCGAATTTTGCAAGTTTGACTTTGGAAGTGCATCTTCCTTCCAAAAATCAATATGTCAAAAAAGTCCTACGTACTTCTCTGTTGCTGTTGTTATGTGTAATAAGAAAAAATTTAGTGACTCATCATAATTCAAAATTTACAGGAGCTGCTGGTACGGCCGTAGACCCTTCCAAAAAAAGAGCTTGTCTGAGAAACGCTGCGAAGCCGCCATTGTTAAATAAATTATTCTACATACAATATATAAATTATGTTTTACAGTCAATCATATGTACAATAAACTTATGCCTTTGTAAACTCGATTTATTTTATATTTTTTCTGAAAAAAAAAATCACGAAAAAGCCTATTTTTACGGCCTCTGGAGTGGCCTAACCCCTTAAATTAATAATCTCCTCGTACAGCAGCTGAAGGATTGTTGAACAGCTGGACCCGCTACCATATTTTCATTGACCTGTCACTGCACTTGGTTCTTCTTGCTGTTTGCTCGTCGACTGCTTAAAGCTGGCCATACACGACGAACATGTTCGTGCGACTTGTTCGTCGACATTTTGCCACACACGGCGAACCAATTTGCGAGACATTACTTTTGCTGTAACTTTCACTAAGAAAACATGGAGAACGCACACGCGGATGATGCAATTGCATTATTAACAATGCATGTATGCAAAAAGCGAGTTTAAGAAAAAAATAATAAACAAAAAAGGCGAGAGTGGATGAAAGAGTGGCTGTATGATAGAAACGATCGCACTCATACTAAATTATTGAGAGAATTAGAAATGTCTGCAATAGAAATTTTTTAAAATTTTCTGAGAACGGATTCAGAAATTTATATGGAATTGCTGTGTTTGGTCAGTCCTGTTATTAGAAAACAAAACACAGGAATGCGAGAAGCAATTACAGCAAATGAGAGACTGTCAGCAACTGGACAAAGTTTCGAGGTTCTAAAGTTTTTAACAAATATTTCGGCTCAAAGTCTGGATAAAATAGTCGTTGAATATTGCGAAGCAGTAATTACGTCATTGAAAGAATTTATTGAGGTAAGTAACAAATTATAAAAGAAATTTATTGATATTCTTGGCTGTGGAAAAGCTGTTGAAATGATGCTGGTGCTTTGACGGCATCTTCAGATACAAATGTCACTGAGTGTGATGCATTTGTGACGATAATGATGAAGTTCGCGAGTTTGGCATAGGTGTGCATGTGTGAGCAGATAAATCTTTGCACAACTGGAGTCCTAACATTAGCATATTGTGGTGCTGCAATGTTAATTTTACTCGAATACGAGAGCTTTCTAAGCTGTCCATGCATCAGTGTTCCTTAATTAGGCGCTTGGCATATATTTTCTCCTCTCCGTCTAATTGCCGAAATGTCATGGCCCATCATTCACCATATACATCAGCTTCATCTTTTTTTTATTGTTTGCTGGATCAAATTTTTGTTTTTTTTTTTTGTGAACACCGCTGAAAGACCAACATATATTAATCAACATCACATTACAGATTCCAAAAAGCGAGGAAAAGTGGAAGGCAATTGCTGTCGATTTTGAAAAAAAAATGGAACTTTAACAACTGCATTGGAGCTATAGATGGCTAACTTGTGTACATCAAGAGGCCATCAAAATCAGGGTCATACTATTTTAATTATAAAAAGAGTTTCAGTATAGTGATGATGGCAGTGGTGAATGCCAATTATGAGTTCATTGCAGTGGAAGTCGGAGCAAACGAATTTCGAAGCAGATGTTTTCGGACAATCGAAATTGAAAAATATGTGGGATGATGGCCTCTTTTACTTTCCTCAGCCACAAAAGTTAAAAATGTATGATGAGACTCTCCCATTTGTTTTCGTTGGGGACGATGCGTTTCCTCTGCTGGAAAATATGATGAATCCATGCAGCCGCTCCAACTTAACCAATGAACAACAAATTTTGAACTACAGATTGTCCAGAGCTCGATGTATTGTGGAAAACGCGTTAGAAAGTTTGGCTAATCGCTTTAGGGTGCTTCACACTAACATCAACTTGTGCCCAGGGAAAGCATCATTAATAGCTATAACATGATGGTATTTGCACAATTATTTAAAAACAAAATGCAGCTGTTTATTTAAGAAATTCAGTTGAATTAGGTTCT
Source organism: Volucella zonaria (assembly GCA_963966105.1). NCBI lineage: Eukaryota > Metazoa > Arthropoda > Insecta > Diptera > Syrphidae > Volucella > Volucella zonaria. The sequence continues at coordinate 46,537,281 of OZ014534.1, forward strand.
GGAAATTATGAAAATGCTTTTTTGACAGATTTAGAGCCCATGAGAAGCAACAACTGTTCGAACCACGCACAAAATATCCGGGACAAATTTTGCAACTATTTCAACACAATTGGCGCGGTACCGTGGCAAAACAAATGTAGGTATATAATTTTATGTTTTTTTAATTATTAGGATTCCAATTTTTATAAATAAACAACTATTGCATTAACATTTTAACTTACTGTTTCCACTTCTATTGAGTTATCAAATGTTGTAAATCCCTCCATTTTTTGTTCTTGATCCCTTAAAAATTCCAAATTAGCAAAGTACCATAGTGACGGTACGTAAATTTCATCAGCGTCAGCGTCAGCTCTAGATTTCTCGCTTTTGCGCACTTTTTGCAATTCACGTCTGTATGACGAGCGTAAGCAATTCACCTTTCTTTTTACTTCGTCAATTGTGGCAACGATTTCAATATTTTTATGTTTGGACAGTAACTTATTCCATGATTTGTTTTTTTCAACTTTATTTTTATAAACATCACTTTTCGTTTGCCGCTGATGTGTACACAACAAAATTAAAAAAGAAAATGTTTGCGAACAACGCCACAAACGACGAGCATGAGTGCGAACGAATGAATGTATTCGCAAACAACGCACCACTCGGCAAACATGCTCGCGAACAAATCCACAAATTTTGAAATTTTCCATAAACATTGGATCGGATCGTCAAAAGCACCACAAACGGCGAACAAGACCTCGAACACGAACAGATACGTCGTGTATGGCCGGCTTTATTGAACTGCTAGACACACTACCATGTTTTGAGTGACCTGTCACTGGACTTGCTTCTTCTTGTTCTTTGCTCGTCGACTGCTTAACGCTCATAAGTGCTGTAGTAGTTGTTGAGAGCCGTTGCAGAGGTTTCGGTGGCTGTTTTGTTGCTACCATGACTTTTTGTTACTCTTTTGGTTGTGCTGATACGGTGGATACATTGGGCGTAGCAACAGTTTTGTTGTTGTAGCGATTTCCATCAAAGAGCCGTACACTTGTCGCAGGGAAGTTTTCTGCTGCTAGTCCGGAGTGGACCTGGGCCCGAACTAACAATCGTCTCCAACCAGCTCAATCATTAGCTAGCTGCTTTCGATTTCGCACGTTAAGTTGTCTGAGGTCCCCTTCTACTTACTTGCGCCACCTGAGTCGTGGTCTTCTTCTACTGCGCTGTCCCTCGGGGACCGATTCGAAGACTTTTCGGAATGGAGTATTGGTGTCCATCCGCTCTACATCTCAGTCGTTGGACCTTCACTCTTGTGGCTAAGTCGAAGTCGCTATACATCCCGTATAGTTCGTCGCGGTATCTCTTCCTCTACTCACCGTCTATGTAGACGGGACCTAAAATCACCCTAAGAATTTTCATTTCAAAGCAGCCAACAGTTGCTAGAGTTCATGAAGTCAAAATCAGACTCATAACTCAGTCTGCAATGCACAATGAAAGAAACATCTGCAATCAATTTTGAATGAATCACTTCTATCATTTTTTTTCTTTGCAGCTAAAATATTTCATAAATATTTAATTTAGAAAAAATATATAACCCAAGACAACGTTAGTTTTGTCTAGACAATGGACTCCAAATGTTCAAAGCGAGACCCCCATCCCTGATATTTATGATCATTCCGCGCAACAAGGATTTAGAAACCGGCTAGACTAGTAGTAGTAATCCCTTCAAATATGTGATCCCTGCAGTTGACATTGATAGTGCTTGATAGTGCTTGATAGTGATTTTTTTCTAATACTTAGGCGAATGTTGGAAATGCATGCGGTCTCCTATAAATGCCACCGTGAAATCCTTTTGAAGAACTAAAGGATGAGCAGATAAGAACAATAGAAAAAAAAATTAAATAAAGTAACAACGGTATGAGATATAAAATTGATTCTGCAGCTACGTTCGTGCCATTATATGTGGAATAGCACATTATTCATATGGCCGCCTTGACTTCGCTGGCAGTGCTTCAAGTGATCGGTTAAATTTCTGATGACTCGGTCTAATATGTGTGGCGTTATTCCTTCAATAAGGTATCGAATGTTGGGCTTGAGCACGTCCAAAGTGGTTGGATTGTTAGCCTAAACTAAGGACTTGCCGCAGCCCCAGAGAAAATAATCGAGTGGTGTCAAATCGCATGATCACGGCGGCCAATTGATGAAAGCTTCCAGTCGCCAAATTTCTCCTTCACAACTTCGGCTTGTTGGAACCACAGCTCGGATATATCGATGTTGTCGAGCTCTGGCCACAGAAAATCGATTAACATTGGCCTATACCTGAGACCATTGACGGTAACGGTGTCTCCTTCCTTATTTCGAAATAAATAAAGTCCGGTGATGCTGTCATCCGTTAAACCGTACCAAACACTCAATCCTTGTGGATGCATTTATGCTTGACCGAACACTTGTGGATTGTGCTACCTCCAATAATGGCAATTTTGTTTCTTGACATAAGCGCTGAGCCAAAGATGGGTCCCGTCAGAGAAAATGATTTTTTGGCCAAAACCCGGATCACCGGCCAACATTTCCAGCGCCCAATTAGCGAGCTCATAGCGTTGTCGTTCGGGTTCAATTCTTGCGTCAGCATAATCCAGCCGCAAAATAAGGCGGGTTGACTCTCGCCCAATTCAACTGAGTGGCGCCGAATCGACATTTCCGGATCTTTTTCGATACTGGCCGCTACAATGGCTATGTTTCCTTTATTTAGCACCAATCTCAGTCTGGTTGGTGGCTTAAGATCGGAAAGAGTGTACTCACGCTCAAACTTTTCCTTCTGACTGCGCCGGAGTTCCGATAATATTTTTAAATAATTTCCGGATGTTCGGCAAACGTATAACGATGCATGAGGAAATGGCAAACTTTACCGAATAATTTGACAACTGTATGTCATGGGTAGCTTTTCACTTTGCAGCCCGGCTTAACATCGTCGGTATTTGCGTTTTTTGTGTTTGTTTTTATTTTCTTGTAAAGATTCAGGAATTTAGAGTTAACATTGCGAACATATACGGGCTAAAAAGTGATCACTTTTCTGCTCACATCCACGTTTGTAAATTCAGGTCAGCTGTTTTGGTAATTAGTGAAACACACAATTCTGGGTAGCTTCGACATTCTGGGCAAACAACACCCGAAGGACAGAACGTACCTGGATTTTTAACGTAAACCTCCTGCCGTAAGACTTAATGTTTACGAGGTGCCCATACACCCATAGGGAGCAAGGATACGCCTTGCCATCGCTCGCCACAAAAATTTTGATACCAATTCGGAACTGTGTTGGAGGCAAAAATTCCACCCTTGGTATGAGTCGAGGCCGACCTAAAACCTCTTGCTGCTCTTAGGGTCGCAGCACCCAGTACTTTATTTGCAACTCTACAATGGGCTAAACCAAAAAGGACACCCGTACCCGCGATTTGGGTTTAAACCACAGCCACCATGACGCTCCCACAAGGGGGCCTACCTCTAACAAGTCAGGCCCGGACCGAAGTCCGGGGGGCTCCTGACTCCCATGGTACCGTGTTTTAAGTCCTGGTATGGACTACCGGTGGTCAAGCCTACCAACAAGACCTATGACCGGCAACTTGTAACTGGTCAAATCGTATCATCCAGTCATGCAAAAAATCTAGATGTTTTCGATAAGACCAGTTATAAAATAATCTACCCCCGCTTTATTATTAGACAACGTCATTGATGGGCGAAGCCTTGATAATTGGGCGGGGGCCCCGCCCGAAGGACAGTGTGTTGAGACCTTCGCTGCGAAAACAACTTAACGCAGCTTGTAAACGAGCCCGCGCGAATACCAGACGCTGATAGTCATACCGCCAACACCCTGGATTTGTTTTTAACTCCTCACACTGAGACGTACTCCGTTGGTGTGCTCTCCCATCTAGGCTCGTTGGACCATTGCATCATATCAGCTAATTTCTCGTACACCGACCACACAGATAGAGAAAAGATTCATAAAAGACCCGTATGCCAATACGAGAAAGCCAATTGGAGCGGACTTAACAGCTTTTTTAGGAATTTTCATTGGTCGTAATGTTTCCTCGATAACGACGTGGATGCCGCTGTTGAATGACAAACTTTATCGCTCATCGGATGAAGAGTACCAGATCAAAAGAAAAGGCATGGTACAACTTGGGCTGTGAAGAGACTGTCAAGACTAGAGAAGTGTTTTTTCGGTCCTTCAAGACCAATCCGCAGAGAAAAACCGAAAAAAGTTTAAACGAGCCAGGAATGACGTCTTTCTCAAGCGTGTGAAATTACAATACGATCAAAAACCGAGAGAAAAAATACTATAATGTCCCAACGGTAGTAAAAGCTTTTGGTCATTTCTCAAAAACATCAGAAAATCTGCCTCATCCTCCATCCAAACGCTCATTTACAATGCCATTCTAGCTGTCAGCTCCTTGGACAAGGCCAATCTGCTTGCTGCACACACTCCCGGATTGTGCTTTGTCTCCGCCTACACTCGATTGCGTCGAATCTTCAATGGGACGCATCCACTTTCGTGTAGTAACAAGAGTACTTAAAGATCTCAACATACATTAATCCGCTGGTCCAGATGGTATATGGTATATCCCCTTCTTCTGAAGAGGTGTTCTTCCACGCTGGTAAAACCACTGCGTAAGCTTTTTCATCAATCCAACTCTTTAGGACTCTTTCCGGGCAGATTGGAAAAGAGCTTTTGTCCAGCCAGTGTTGGCCCAAAATTAATCTGATTAACGATTAAAAATTTAATCAAAAAAAAAAATGATTAAGATTAATCAATCATAATCATAATCATTAATCATCAATCGTTAACTTGATTATTTGATTAACATTTAACTGTGTCCAAATTAATCTCTATCTAATTAAGCTCATTATCAGTTTGAATATGTATGAAAGTGCGCAAATTGCAACGATTCCTGGTCGGCCGATAATAAAGTTTGATTTACGTTACGATTGCTTTAAAAGTAAACTATCGACCGGTTACATAATCAGTGGCGATTAAAGGTATGGTGACCGGCAGTATGGTTTTCGTACCAACAGGTCCACTGGTGTTTTGATGGCATATCTCACCGTTAAGTGGAACCAAAGCGTACATCAATCTGGCGCAAGCAAGAAAGTTGCACTTGATGCTAAGGCATTTGACAGAGTTTGGCATTAGACTCTTTTGTCGAAAATGCATGCTTTTGGGATCGATGACTCTTTTCGGAACGTTCAATTCAAGTTGTCTTGGAGGGTTTCAAGTCTAATATTCACAAAATAAATGCTGGTAATCCCCAAGGCTCCCTTCTGTATCCGACACTCTTTTCAATTTTTATCAATGATCTATTGTCAACCACTTCTAATCCAATATATTCCTTTGCTGACGACAGTACTCTCTGCTTTTCATATTCGTTTCCGGACTCACGACCCTGCTCTTCGGCTGTAGAAAGTGAACTGCAGCGTATGTTAAGCTTATTAAATTCCGATACCAACAGCATAACCAATTGGGGAACTATCAACAGAGTGGAATTTAATGATTCCAAAACACAATACTGTCTGCTGTCGTTAAAGCGAAATTTAAATACTCAGCCATTATCCATGAATGTCACTTACATCGTCGAAACCGAAAAACTTTCCATTCTCGATATGTGTGTCAATGACAACTAACGTTGGAATGACCATATATTCGATGTTGTCAAAAATGCTGCGAAATGTCTAATCTTCGTCAAACGATGTAAGAAATACTTTTCCCCGTCTGATCTGGCCTCAATATATAAGGGATTCATCCTGGTCAGGTGCGCCTAAAATGTTTCTGCATCAACTAAATCGGATTCAAGACCGTGCGATAAAACTCATAACTGATACCAATATCACTCAGACAATGGACACCCGCGAACACTGACGAAATGTCTCGTGTATATCTTTGTTTTATCGCTATTTCCACCACCAGTGCTCCGTAGAAATCGCCAGTAGCATTCCGCATCTTCAAACCTTTAGGCGTAACACTCGTCTCGCTATGAATGCTCATCACTCATCAATATACCCTCAAGCCCACTTTCGGACGTGCTCTGAAATCTCGTGATTCGTTCTTAAGCCGAACAACTCGCTTGTGGAATGCCCTGCCGGGCTCGCTATTTCCTAGTCATTTTAATATTCAAACATTTAAAACCAACGTACATCGGTACCTCTCTTTCCATCCTCCCTGATTTTCCTTCGCCCACGCTGTATGCAAACATTTTAAGGGTACCTTAACCCCTTGAGCGCGCGCTAGTTTATAAAAAAAAAAAAATTAAACATAACAAATGGAACGCTAGTACTCAAACAAGTAGCTGTATCAGATGCCCAAGCTGATTATTTTACCATGGAACTAACTATATTCCTCCTTTATGAGTTTTTTCAAAGCAAAGGGCACGACAGGGTGGCTTTTTAAAAATAATTTAAAAATAAATGTCCACATTGTGTGTTTATGCGTCTCTTACAAACATTTCATTGTCGGTTTTGGCTCAAAGAATACTTGGATTCTCAGCTGGTTTCAATCTCATTTCGCATAAGCCAGCATCTTGAAAAACCCCAGGGAAATATTGCAAGCCGACATATCACTGTATAGCCCTTTATACTGACCACAATAGTGCACAACTTCTGTGGGATTAGGCTAAGTTCAATGCATCTATTACTCACACATGAACAATAGGAATAATATAGTCAAAGTCCATTTAAAATAAGCAGCAGTCTTTGCATATTTCATTTCGAACTTCTGCCTACAACTTTTGAAAGTTTAAGCACAACAGAGTACGAGTGTTTTCAAAATACCAATCTCTAATTCTTCTGTACAACAGTGAATGAGAAAACGTCAATAAATTATATAGATTGCCTAATGTTCAACAATTCTCTTTTAGATAGGGGTGGCGAAATAGGGTGAGAAAATCAGAGAATGAGAGAAGGAGATACTGAAAGCAGACCAACTTCGTTATTTGCCTCTCTAAATAATTGAATCTTAAACAAAGTGCAAAGTTGTAATTAAACATCGTGGAATCAGCGCAAACACTCGGACAATAAATCAATTCAAAGCGACGCTCTGAATGCACATTGCAATTGCAATGTACAAGTAGTTCCAGTGCTGCCAGCCAAGTAGCATGCCAACCTCTCCAATCACCTGAATCTGAATCGATGCCATTGCTGCCATCAGACACCAGTCCTGAAGCGGAGTACCGAAGTACTAAGGCATCAACCCAGCACAGAGGCCACTTGCAATCAGTCACACTGGAAAGGCACTCATTTCATAGACACATTCAGAATCATTGCAAATGTAATAAGATGAATTTTTAATTTTTCAATCAAATCCAAATTCAATTTTCTCGGGCAGCCCCTACCCTACCCACCCAAATAGCCGGGGCGAGTGGATCTGTACTTCTGTACCCTGCGAGAAGGGCAAACACTACGTTTGCCGTACTATGGTATACAAACACCCATCTGCAAGCTCATACCACTTTCCAGAGGTGACAATGAGTGGGTGGTGGATTGTTGGCCTCATACTACCCTCATAAAGCCACCCCCTACTTAATCAGGTGGAATATGAAGTGCAGTAGTGAAAAGTGAAAAATGCAGAGGAAGCCATCCCTTACATTAAAATGACATATGCATGATGGAGTAGGAAGGCTCCTACTTATGAAGAACTCTGGCAGTGCCAGCAGAAGATGGGAAAACACTTGTTCGCATTAGCGAAGCTCAACAAAGCAAGGCAACTTGTAACTATTCTTTTTGGCTGCAGAGGGCAAAAAGAAAATGCTACGAATACGGATTGGAATGTATTCCCGTGCTACACGTGTGCTCCAACTCGAATGCAAATTTGAATTGGGTAAATGTAAGGCACACAATGCACTCACTGAATCTAATTTCAATCGTAAATATTTCGAGTGGGTGGTTGCCGCCACCGTTGCATTGAGGGGTATGCCACTTGGTGTTTGTAATGAAAAGTTGTTTCAGAGCAACTACAAATCAGAGATGGAAGGGTGAATCATGACCCGACAGTTTTATTCACTAACTTACCACTGTGTAATTCGAAAGGGGTAAGAAACCTTCAAGAACTGTCAAGTCAGCAGTCAAGTGCGGTAATCAAGTTTTGAAAAGTCTTAATTATAATTCACTGTCAGAGGGATCATCCGAATTGTATCAGCAGCTAATATGCTTCTACTATTCATACTATTACTACTACTTTGATAAAGTGGAATAAGGCCAAATCTATTTGTGAAATAAGGCCATACGGGAAAATATGGCCTTATTTCACTTTTGCAAAGCGAAATAACGCTAAATGCTGCGAGATGAAGCACGAAGATGTACTTCAATAGGGGAAAACATGGTTTAACAGTTTTTTTTTTATATAATTTGAGCGCGCTCAAAGGATTAAGTACCCCTAAAATGTGTGCACACAGCGAGGGGGAAAATCAGGGAGGATGGAAAGAGAGGTTCCGGTGAACGTTGGTTTTAAATGTTTGAAGGTTATAATGACTAGGAAAAAAAGAGCTAGGCAGGGCATTCGATAAGCGAGTTGTACAGCTTAGGAACGAATCACGATATTTTAGGGTACGTCCGAAAGTGGGCTTGAGGGTATACTGATGAGCATTCATAGCGAGACGGGTGTTAAGGTTAAAAGTTTGAAGGGGCGGAATGCTACTGGCGATTTCTATGGAGCACTGGTGGTGGAAATAGCGATAACATAGAGTGAGACATGAGGCATTACGTCGGTGTTCGAGAGTGTATTGTTTGAGTGATGTTAGTACCCCATTGAGTTTTATCGCACTGTTTTGAATCCCATCTAGCAGGTGCAGAGATGTTTAGGGCGCACCCGACCAGATGTATGGACTGTACTCCAATTTCGGGCGGATAAACGCCTTATTTATTGAGGCCAGATCAGAGAGGGTAGGGTAGACATTTCGCAGCGTTTTTGACGACACCGAATATGTGATAATTTCAACGTAAGTTTTCATTGTTACACACACCGAGAATGGAACGTTTATCGGTTTTGACGATGCAAGTGCTATTCATGGATAATGGCTCGGTGTTTCAATTTCACTTTAACGACAGCAAACAGCATTGTGTTTTGGGGACATTAAATTCTGCGCTGTTAGTGGTTCCCCAATTATTTATGCTATTACGAGTAATATCGGAATTTAATGAGCTTTCCATACGTTGACGTTCCCGTTTTAAAGCCGAAGAGCAGTGACGTGAGTCCGGGAACGAATATGAAAAGCAGAGAGTACTGTCATCAGCGAAGGAATATATTCAATTAGAAGTAGCAGACAAGAGATAATTAACGAAAATTAAAAAGAATGTCGGAGGCAGAACTGAGCCCTGGGGCATACCAGCATTTATTTTGTGAATATCAGACTTGAAACCATCCAAGATAACTTGAATTGAACGTTCCGAAAGGTAATTTCTAATCCATTGAAGAAGAAAGTCGTCGATCCCAAAAGCACGCAAAAGAGCCTGATGCCAAACTCTGTCAAATGCCTTAGAAATATCAAGTGCAACTAGTTCAAGATTGATGTACGCTTTGGTTCCACTTTTCGGTGAGACATGCCATCAGATCATTAGTGGACTTGTTGCTACGAAAACCGTACTGCCGGTCATTAAGAAGTTTTTGTGTTTCGAGATATTTCATGAGCTGACGGTTTATCAGCGTTACCATGACCTGGGAAAGAAGTGACGTAAGTGCAATGGGTCTGTAGGAAGAGATAGAGGAATATTCGTCTGGACAATTGCTATTTTCCATCTGCTCGGAAAGAGTCCTAAAGAGTAGGATTGTTGAAAAAGCTTGCGCAGTGGTTTTGCCAGCGGGGAAGTACACTTCTTCAGAAGGAGGGGAGTTATACCATCTGGACCAGCGAATTTGTGAATGTTAAGATCTTTAAGAGCTCTTGCTACTACACGAGATCGAAAGTGGATTTGTCCCATTCAAGATTCGATGCACTCAAGTGTAGGCGGAGACAAAGCAAAATCTGGGAGTGTTGAGCTGGCCGCAAAGTGTGTAGTAGGCGGACTGGCCTTGTGCAAAGAGCTGACAGCTGGAATGTCATTATAAATAAGCGTTGGGATGGAGGCAGAATTTCTAATATTTTTGACGAATGGCCAAAGATTTTTACTACCTTTGGGACTTTGCAGTATTTTTTGTCTCTGTTTTTGATCGTACATGCTTAAGAAAGCGTGTAAAATTCCTGGTTCGTTTGAACATTTTTCTCTTTTCCTCTGTTGGGCTGGTCTTGAAGGACCGAAAAAACATTCAAATTGCAATAAAGACCAAAATGAATTTACCAAAGTGAAATTAGTTTAGTTATGGTTTTAGTTTATTTTATTTCATTCATTGAATACAAATTAAAATTACAGGTTAATACATTCATAATCGTAACATAAATACAAGTCTTACCAACTAACTTAAATCGTGTTCTTTAAAATGAAATTTCATGGAGAAATAGAACAGATACATCCTGTAGTAATAAGCTAGTGGTGTAAATATGGAACATATAAAAGCCACAACAAAATTGATAGTGCGGGGACAATATTATATTTAATTTGAAATTTAAAGGTAGTTGAAATACAAATTAGGAAAAGAAAATAAAATCATCAAAGTTAAACCAAAATTCTAATAAAAGTATTAATTTCGCTGAAATCAAAATTAACCCATTTTAGTCCGTGCCAAAAAAAAAAAAAAATTCTACAGTGCAAAGTTACTTTTCTAGAGTAATTGGTACCCAAGGAATCCGAATCCGAACAAATTCTACCTGTGATAGTTTCGCCAGATGAGACTGTTCGAAAAGTCGAACAATGGCCGTTCGCTATGAATACTATGAATCAGCTCATCTGATGTTAGCAATAAATTTGTCACGAGATCAACTCGGGAATACAGCTGCGAAATCTTTGACCACACGAGCATCTTATTAATTAAACAATTTAGTTTCCAGGCATTAACAACGGCAGACTCAAGAATAGCCAATCAAAGTGCCCAACACCATTTTTTTGATATAATCGAAACGCGATAATTGGAAACTGCGTTGTCGTATAGATCTACTCAATAGGGGTGTAATTGTAGCTTTTTATTATAAGCGGTTGCTGCACAATAATTTAGCCCGGCTGTCCGTCACGGGTAAACACCAGTAAAATTTGTTAGCAATGTCACCTCATGTATGTCTTGCCAACGACAATAGGCAATCTTATTTGCTATACCAAATCTAGCATCAATTTCACCTAGAAATACAATTAAGACAAGATTATATAATATTTATTACATGGTCATGGAAGCTTAAATTACCTTTCGGCAATGCTTTGCCTGTTTTCAAGTCTGAAGCAGGCTTTCCTAAGCGATTACTGCGTACAGTTCCGGCGGCAGAAATCAGCTGATCCCTCAATAGACACATCAGGTAGTGCGATGTGAAAAAGTTGTCAAAATATAACTGATGTCGTTGAGGAAACTCCAAAAGACTGGCCATATGCATCACAATAGGACCTTAGTCAGAGATTCTTGTCATATTGACCGGAAGCTCCACCATATGGCATCAATTGAAAAACATAACCGATCGAAGTAGCCATGCACCAAATTTTGTATCCAAATTTTATAAGTTCATTTTTTAAATACATTTTGCAGCGAAGACGTACAAAATAGAGAAACATTTGCTCGCCAAATTGCAAAAAAATGTTTGCTCATCAAATCAAAAAGAAAACGAACTTTGGTGTACTTATCGTTTTTGTTTAAATTATTATTATCGGCAATATGGAGATATTGTTTTATTTTTCGAAACATTGCACGTGACATGGTCTGTTTCACGATTGCCAATCCAAGTGTTAGATTTGTTGACCAATAGTTGTTTATTTGTGGTAACTTATTATAGCCTGACGAAATTAATATGCCAATAAATCTTTTAAAAAGAACAGTGTTGAATGATTGGGCGAACTGCTCACCATTGTGTTGCATAGCGTATCGCTTTGTTTCCGTGACAATCAGTTCGCACATCTCATTATCAAAGAAACAGAAAAATTTTACGAACGGTAATTTGTTCTGCAATTTATGCTGAATGGAAAGTTCCAGAAACTCCAGCGGCTCCGGATAATTTGAAATTCCAAAATCTAGTAGTCTTGTATCAGTTACTTTTTTCCATTGTAGAGCTGAGAAGGCTGTAGGTAATTTGAAGTTAAGTAAAACCACATTGACGGATGGTTCAACGTCAACACGATCAAAATTGCGAGCAGATCGCCGAATTATTTGTGTTATTGCAGAAGCATCATCAATGAGGTTAGACTATTTTTACGCATTTCTATTTGGAATATGCCGACCACATCTTTTTCCAAAGATTCCTCGTTATTTAAAATTTCATCGTGAATACTTCCTTCATCGGTAATACCATCAAACGCCTCTGGTGGAATAGCGGCAATAGTTTCAACTTCATCATTGCTGTTCAATACTGCTTCTAATACCATACGAGTATATTACCAACACACAAAAAATTACGGCTTTGAAAAACAGTGCTACTGCTGGTTTTGGATTCATCCAAGCAAATATCCATTTCCATCTTAAACATAAGAATTTAGGCGCAGAAGCTATCACAACACTTAAAAAAAACAATTTTGTTATGCTTACAATCGAATTATTCTGCAAATGATCACGAGAATTCAAAATTTTAGATACTTCTGCATACAGTGGGCAACCGTACTTACCACCTGTTCCCGGAATAACCACTGTGTAGCGCTCCCATTGTTCCGATTTGAGTTCTGTTTTTTTTTTTGTTAAGTTGGTAAATCTGTAGTTGACATTCCCTCTAAATCTTAGCCTCACAGTTTGACATTTGCAAAAGTTACGTAGCCAAGAGTACATCTATCCATATGTGTTGGCGATTTTTTACAATTTTAGAAATGGATTTCAATTTGCAACAACGAACTTGTATTACATTTTGCGTAAAAAACGGATTTAATAATGCTCGAACATTGGAAATGCTGGAAAAGTGTTGCGGCAACGATTCGCTAAAGAAAACGGTCGTTTACCAGTGGCACGAGCGGTTCAAAAGTGGTTGTGAGTCAATCGAAGATGATGAACGCAGTGGCAGACCATCGACATCGAAAACCGACAAAAACATTGATGAAGTACGAGTAAAAGAAATGTTGGTCAATGACCGCAAATTAACCATCAGCCGTGGCTCAAGTGGTAGTGTGTTGGCTTCCCAATCGGACGGTTCGGGGTTCAATACCAGCCGTGACCGAAAGACTTTTTTTCAGGCAACTAAAATCTTGTGAGATGAATGGTTGCCTAAATACAAACATCAAGTCCAATTTACACTAATAATTTAGTCTCCCCATTAAATGTTGGATGCCACCCATGGAGCGAAATAACCACTGAGTCCAAAATCTTTCTCTCTCTCTCTATCCAATTTTCCGAAAAACTTAACACGTGCTCCGGCATTTTAAGAGTAGTAATACCCTCTTGAGTGTTAAGTTCTTTTAAAAAAAAAAAAAAAAAAAAATACGGAGGACTTGAACATTGCCTATGGATCCGTCCAAGACATTTTGGTTAATGATATGGGTTTCCGTTGTGTAGCAGCAAAGTTAATGCCAAAAGACCTCAATTTCATGCAAAAAAGAGACCGTGTTGACGTCGCAAAAAAGATGATTTGCGAGGCTGAATCCGATCCCACATTCATCAAAAGGATCATTACTGGAGACAAGACGTGGGTTTATGAGTACGACTCGCAATCCAGACATCAGGCAAGTGAATGGCGTTCAACAAATGAGCCGAGACCAAAAAAACCACGTTGTTTTCAGTCATAAAAGAAGGCAATGCTCACGGTTTTCATTTATTACAACGGTGTAGTGCATCATGAATTTTTGCCAGAAGGCCAGACAGTAAACAAAGAGTATTATTTGGGCATTAAGAGACGTTTGTGTGAAGCACTTCGCCGAAAGAGACCAGAATTGTGGGCAGAAAACTCGTGGATTTTGCACCATGATAACGTACCGTCGCACAGTGCCATTATTATTCGTAATTTTTTGACGAAAAATGCAACAAATACCATCCAACAGCCACCGAATTCACCTGATTTGGCCCCTGTGACTTCTTTCTGTTCAATCGAGCTAAAAAACCCCTACGGGGAACGCGTTTCAGCAGCCGAGAGGAAGTAATGGAAAAATCGCAGGAAGCACTGATGGACATACCAAAAACCGAATATAAAAAATGCTACGAGATGGGGATTACTTTGAAGGGTATTTAGATGAATAAACTTAATTTTCGCCGTACGCATGTCCCGAAATCTCTCGACATCAAGTATTGTACTGAAGACCAGTGCCAACGCTGCCAACGTACCATCACACCGCAACTGATATGATGGGTGTCACCCGACCACCACCAGGAAATCCCTGGTTCGATTAAGAATGCCGGCAAGCGCATACGACTAAACAAGAAGCGTACAAAGCGGCGATGCAACGTAAAACGATGGCTGTTCTTAAATAGAAGAGACGTGAGGAGCATCGACTTCCAGAAGAAGCAAAATGAGCACGAGAAGTGAGCGATTGAAGATATCGAGAGGTTGTACTCCAGGAATAACGTACGAAAGTTTTACCAACAGGTAAAAAGAATGCGTCACGGCAAGAAGACCACAGAAGCATGTAGATATGAAGTAGGAACCTTGTAGTAGAGTCACAGTCGGTGATAAGAATGTAGAAAAAAATGTCTGCAGACTGTAGAACGGTGAAGAAACCCAGCATGCCGCCGTCAGGCAGAATAGACTATTCATCTTAGACGATGATAACCAAAGCTTCCGTCCTCCTGACCAGAACGAAGTAAGGAAATCAATATGTAAGCATTAAACCAACAAAGCAGCTGGATCTGATGGCTTACCGGCTGAAGTTTTCAAATCTGCTGGAAATGACTATGGAGAGCATGCACCAACTCATTTCTCGGATCTGGTCAGAAGAGTGTACGCCTAATTAATGCAATCCCAGCACCGTATGCCCGATCAACAAAAAAGGAGATCCCCCAACTGCGCCAACTATAGAGGTATAAGTCTTCTCAACATCGGAGATGGTCTGGATGTTGGCTGTCATTTACTGAATTCAATGGAGTTGATTTTTTTGTATTTTTCGGTCAAAATCATCGCCCTAGTGAGTCCGAAATTCGTGCAATGGTGGAGTGTTTTGAAGAAACTGGTTCGGTATCGCATCAAACTCCATATCAGCATGCTCGGTCAACATGTACGCGTCAAAATATCACCTCTGTGAGCGAAAGTGTTCAAAACCAGTCAAGCACCTTAATTTATTGACAGAGTCAACAATTGCGCCTCACTGATGGCATTTTACGGCGAATTTTAAAGGTTGATCTTTATTTTCATGCCTATAAAACCCAAATTACACGACAACTGAAGACTTTGGACCATCTACGACATCGCCGATTTGTTAACTGGAAGTTGGAGCGCCAGGATAATTTGTCCTCGAATTTGATCTTTTCCAATGAAGCCCATTTCTTGGATGGATGGGTACGTAAATAAACAATATTGTCCTTTCTGGGGGCCGCAAAATCCATACGAGTTTCACGAAAAACCAATGCATCCCAAAAAAGTCACTGTATGGTGCGAATTATGAGTTTGGGTTGGCGGCATCATTGGCCCGTACTTTTTCAAAGATTGGGTTTGAGAGACAGTTACAGTGAATGAAGAACGTTACCGCAATATCTTGACCAAGGTCATGCGATTTGACACCCTTAGACTTCTTCCTGTAGGATTATTTGAAGAGTAAGGTCTATGCCAATAACCCAGCGGCAATTCAGGATCCAAACTGAAATTGCGGCCATTGATGAGTCATCGATAATTTTGACCTTCGGATGCTCGCTTGCAATAGAAGCCGTGGTAGGCTTACGACCAATGTTGGATTCTATTTATAATTGCCATAGACTGGCCATTTTTAATCAATAAAATTATACATTGATTTCATAATACGTGTGTGTTTAATTTAATGAAAACTTCCACACTAGCCGTTGGCTTAAATGGGTGAGCTCTGAAGTCTATTAATGTTGCAAAAGAGATCATTAAATAGACTAGCAGTTTCTGTTAAAATGTATGGCTATGTCATTATCTGTAGATGTTCTATTGAGAATCCCATTAAAAACACGCCATTCCTTTTTACAATTCCCATGACTTGCTGTTAATTTTGTACAGCAATAATCATCCCTCGTCAGAGCGACTTCCACTTTAAGTTCTTTACCTAGCTTTTTGTAGTACTGTTTAAGTGTTAAGTTATTTGGATGTTTCCTAATGCGAACACAGAGTCAATGTTTTTTTCTAAGTTTTTTCCATTAGTTGTAAAGTCATTCATAGCTTTAAACACTTATATTTGCTGTTTATAACATTTATCAACATTTATTACCTCATAAAGCATTTTTCATAATGAATAAACATTTTTGAGTCAAACCCAATTCGTGTAACTCTGTAAATTCTGTGTGCTATTTTCCAAGCCCTTATGAATTTTACCGAACACATTACCAGTTACCAGTTCCTTCATGAAAATTCCTTCTTCGTGATTCTCATCATTTTATTGGGGTTAATTCAACAATCACATATTTTAACATTGAGTTAATAACAATTAAAAAATCAATTCTTACTGAAAATTGTTGAATGCCCACTACGCATTTTTATCGTATTTAATGTTTTTGCAACTTCTCTTGCTGAAATTTAAGTCTTTTTGTTTACTTGTCGCCTAGCTATCCAAGGCTTTATTAAACCGCTTTCGCATTTCAACCACGTACTGAAATCTTATCAAAATAAAATCCCCCTAAACGTTAAATAGAAATTTTAACAAAATTATTCTACTCCTAACCTCTACTGAACACAGATGAACTTCATTCAAAAGTATCCTTATTGCTCCGAAATAGCACTTCCTGCCTAAATTTCTTATTTACCTGGGACAAACCAATTGCCTGCTTCCCCATCTTCGATGTGCTCGTCTCTTCGCATTTCGCTTTCCAGCGAGCATCATTAAAATGCACTTCAGATTCGATACAAATATTTCCCATTTGTATCATCTGTTGCAATTCCTCCCCAAGTAATATTAAAAGTTAAATCGTCAGTATCCACCACCGGGCTGATCTACCATACAGTAAGAATTGCTGTTTCAGTTGTTTTGTTCCTTTAGGTCTGAAACTCGAACTTGGACTCCCTCCTTTAAAATACAAAGCAAAGGACCTGGAAAAGTAGAGAAAAAAAAAACCATAATAACAAAAGGAAACCCCAGGAAAATGGTAGGAAAAAAGGCACACAATACCCAAAGACAATTCTGACCTCGAGAACACACAAACGGGAGCGGCAAAATTACACGACGGTGTGCCATAAATCAGCGAAACCAAAGCATGAAACTTTTTTATTGTAATTTTTATCATTCCCTCGAGTTAAAATGTCATAAAAAGGACGATTCGTCGAAAATCGTTTCGCATATTTTCACGCTGTATAGGATACACTCATCCTCGTATCGCAGAGCATAAAGAGCCAGGCGGGCAGCCACCTTACGAGTATAATGCCAAGCCACAGCCGACGCAACGCGTATGGGATTCTGTTCTAGATACATTTTCAAAATGGGCATATTCGTATCATATATGAGTGTTTTCCCCCGCCCTGTCATAGGGCTGATTTGAAATGACTATGTGTGGAAGCCACCATTGTGTGTTCGCATTTTTCGATTCGACAATGAGCCACATTGCAACATTAGGAATTATGAGCGAATTTTTTTTTTTTTTTTTCAACACACAGAAAACCGCTGTTCCTATTAATATCGTACATATTTTCGAATGAACCTCGAATAGCATCCATCTATCTTATTGTTGTTCAACTCGTATTCTACGGAGCACTTAGGATGCGTGTACCGCTAACATAAAGATATTCGTTAACATTTTGAGCGACCTGTCAAGTGGCAATAAACGTTATCGTAATTTAACAGAACATTTATTTTATTCTAGATCCGAGATTCATTTGGTCATACAAGTGAGAGATGTTCCTCCATTTTCGAAATGGTTTTTAAAAATTGCCCTGGTTGGTATGTCTATGACTTGGTCATAAAGTGGCTACTTCAGAACGAGAAATAGCAATCAATCAGAGTTTTGCTTCAACTCGTAAATACTTCAAAACGATGAGGAGAATACGAACACTGGACAGTGTATGTGCTCTGAACGTTTATATTTTTTTTAACTTCCTCCCATGTTAAAGGCATTGAATTTGAGCATCTTAACAAATTTTGACAGCGGCTTAGATTTTCAAATTAGGTACCTCGTAGAGTAGAGTCTTTTAACAGTTTGCTCGTATTTTCCAAATTTTTATTACGACAGCGAAGAAAAAAAAAACCAAAATTCGAATACCTAGAAAATTAGGGTAAACCATATACTGAAGGTGTTTGCCAGAGTGCGAGTAATGGTGTTGAACGTTAAGACCGCTTATGATGTATGAAAATCGTTTTGCTGGAATAATTCGTTGAAGTTTATCTGCTGCCATAAATGTGAAATACGAATGCGAGTAAATGAACGCGGCTTGTTAATATGACCTTAGCGGTTATGTTATTGCGTTTTAAAAAGCTGAAGCGATATACACTTTTATCGCTTAATTGAACGGTTTATATATTGTATTTGATGGGAATCTCATTGGTAATAAGGCCGATTTATTAAGCTTTTAGCTCTATATTTATGCAGCGTTGGGTCATTTCCTACTGGACTGACATTTTTAGTTGAACGCCTGGAGAATCAATGTTCTGCTTTAGCAATTGTATCTCATCGATTGCATATGCATTCGCAGTGCAGAAAGAAAAATCTGGCGACAACAAAATCAATCCGAACCGAAGCCCAATAAGACGAACAGTAGAACATATGTACATCCACGTACATCTGGAAGGACAGGCGGTATACCGGCGACGACGATCAAAATACTGGCATGTTGAACCATTCAATTCGGATGATAATAACCAACAATCTCGTTCACCTGATCTAGACAAAGTCAATTTTGCCATATCTTAGCTTTACGTCCACCAAATCTGGGGGAATCGATGCTCAATATATTGAATGACAACTTGCTAAGGAGCATACAACAACTCATATGAGAAATATGGTAGAATTGAAAGTAAGGGCTTAAACGACGATTGAGACACTGATTGTCTTTATCATAAATTAGACCAGAATTACGTGCCAACATTGCAAAATCACGTCAAGTTCTTGACTTACATGCTCCTGGTAACCCTTGGAAACTGGCATACATACGCTTGTATACACATACGCAGGTTTAAATTTCAAGCGCAAGACTTGAATCAACCACGTCGTCTGCACTCGCTCGCTTCAGGACTACTTTCGCATATTGTACTCAAATCCCAGGTCTGAAGGAAGCTTCAGAACCAACTGTCTGGCTTTCTGGAGTAGAGAAAATTGCACAAGAACTCAAACTGAGTCAATTGCAGTCCTGAAGCCAGTCTAACCTGCGCCTTTCGTCCGAGAGGTGTCACAAAAAATAAGGCCCTCCAAGTTGACGGTTATGTGGTTACGAAATGACCGAAAGCCTATGATGCGACTGATACTACTGTTGACTTTGGAGATACACGTGGCATGAGAGGTTACTTTTTCTACGTGCAGCCGAACAAGTCGTGGAGACTCTTGACTGCTGTAAATCAGATCTGATCGCAATCCAAGAAGTGCGATGAAATGGAAGACAAGTAGCGGCTATTTGAATGTAGATTTGTCATAGGCAAGCTGATAAGTACAAGTCGATGTGCTATCCCTTCTAGGTTCGTCTCACCACTGTGTCATATAAGCTAATTTCTCGTATACAGACCATACAGTTAGAAAAGATATTCCTAAAAGAACCGTATAGCAATTCTTTAGGAATTTTAACTGGTCGTTATGTTTCCCCGACTACGACGTGGATGCAGCTGCCTCTTTAGAATGAGATCCTTTATCCCCATTCGGATAATTAGTATCAAACCAAAATGACATGCTTGGTACAACTCGAGCTGTAAAGAGGCTGTCAGGGTTAGAGAAATGGTTTTTTGGTCCAATAAGACAGAACCTAGAAAAGAAACCCAAAAAAATTCAAAAGAGCCATGAATGACTGCAACATCTTTCTGAAGCATCTGAAAATTCAATACGAATAAACACTGAAGCTTTCTTCAGTCCGAAAGAGAGTAACAATTTTTGATCGTTCGGCAAAAATATTAGAAGTTCTGCCTCATCCTCCATCCCAATGCTCATTTATAATGACACTCCAGCTGTCAGTTCTTTGGACAAGGCCAACCTGATTGCTGCACACTTCCAGATTATGCTTTGTCCCCGCCCGCCTACACTTGAGTGCGTCAAATCGAATGCGAACGCATCCACTTCACATTCCGGTAGTAGAGTACTTGAAGATCTTCACACACGCAAATCCGCTGATCCAGATAGCACACCCTGCCTGACTCGAACTGCAACCAACTTCAGACTGCTAAAATTTCCAAACCGTTCATGACAGTGAGCTCAAATTTTGACACATGACAGATAATTTTATTACTTACAAGCTGTTTAAACGATTTGCGTCTCAGTTGTGTTGAAAAATTTTTATCCCCGATGGAATTCAAACGTGATAGTGTGATTGCTTTATATTTGGCTGGAAAACCATAAGTAGCTGTCGTTAGAGCCCTCCAGCACCTCAACGTGAATAAATCATTTGTGTCTCGAACCATAGCTCGTTACAGTGATACTGGCAGCGTTGCAAAACGCCATGGAGGTGGTCATAAAAAAACAGCAACATCGACAGAAATGGTTCGGAAAGTGACGGCTCGAATTGAGCGAACTCCGCGTCGAAGTGGAAGAAAAATGGCTCGTGAGCTCAACATATCGTTGGAACGGATACAACACATACTGAAAAATGAGCTTGGGCTCAAGCCATTAAATTTCCAAAAAGCACACGATCTTACACCGCAACAGAAAAAAGTTAGAGTCGAAACAGCGAAGGACTTGCTACGCCTGCACGAAAGTGGTGAGTTGCCGAATTTGGTTTTTTCCGATGAGTCGCCATTTGTTATCGAGCAATATGTCAACAAACAAAATGAACGAGCTTACTTGCCAGAGAGGTCCTTCGAAAATTTACACCTTCGGACGGCCACCAGAAAGCAGGCAGCACCGATGGTGATGGGCCGTGGCGTCAAAATTAATGCGATCGTATACCGTGAAACTGTCTTAGAGGCAGTATTGAAGCCTTGGGCAAATAATCATTTCGGTCGGAGACCGTGAACATTTCAACAAGACTCGGCACCGTCTCACAAACCAAGATCATTTTTTCGACAGAATGGATTGCAAATTCTCCGGATGCAAATCCGTTGGATTTCTTGATCTGGGGTATTTTGAAGGCGAAGGTTGGCACTAAAAAATACCAAAGTTTGGACCACCTCAAACAAGCACTTCGCCGGGAATGGGCCAAAATACCGCAGAGCCACTTGCGTGCAGCGTGCGATGCTTTCTTCGGCCGTCTCAAGGCCATTATTAGCGACAAAGGTGAACATATTGAAAACTACTGATATAGTTTGAAAATTGATGTATTTTCCAACATTTTTTGCTTTGGCACAATAAAATGTATCAAAAAACAAAAAAAATTTATCGCATTTTAAAGAGTTGGAGTTCGAGTCATTCACCCTGTAGAGGCATCCGTCGCCTTAAAATTGCATATAAGATCTGCCTATCTATAGAGACGAACTATATAGAGCCATGTCTGGCTTTAGTATCCCTGCCAAACTCGTCAGGTTGTGCAGAATGGCGATAGAGAATGCTCATTGCTCCGTAAAGGTTGGAAACAATCTCTGCAAGAGTTTTGATGGTAAACAACGATTTAGGCTAGGTGATATAACTTTTCCACATTATACTCGTACTTGAGAAAATTGGTCGAAATTCGCAAGTCATCACCCTCTGGAGCACGATTTGCCAAAAGTCTGTACAACTTCTTGCATATTCTGATAGCATTGACATCATTGGCAGAACTCAGTGAACTGTCACTGGTGTGTTCGTAAGTATTGGAATAGAAGCAGCAAAAGTGGGTTTAGCTGTGAAAGGGGGCAAAACCAGGAATATGCTGTCATCAAGATGGGACACAAAACCTCGGCGATTTGAACAGCACTTCCCAGTAGGCAGCTATAACTTTGAGATAGTCAGGGACATTGTACATCTCGGCTCCGCCATTAAATCTGATAATGACATCTCATCAGAAATCAAACAATGATTTACTCTTGCTAATCGCTGTTTTTTCGGGATAAGAAGGCAACTGAGCAATGAGGCCTTGTCAAGAAACTCTAAGGATTCTACATAATTCTATACAAGGTCCCTATCATCCCAGTGCTTGTTTACGGTGTAAAAGGATGGACATTAACAAATATGAATGAAGATATCTTAGGCCGCTTTAAGCGCACTATTCTTCGAGCTATTTTTGGTTCCGTTTGCCTTGACTGAGTTTGGAGGAGGAGAGTTAATGACGAACTCTACGATTTGTAAAGTAACATTGACACTTTAGGACTAGAGTGACTAGGACATGTAGAGCGAATGAACACCAAGGCTCCAGCCTGAAGAGTGCGCCTTAGGTGGTGGGCCCAAGTGAAAGGTAACCGCAAACAATTTTGAGTGCGCAATTGGAAGTATAGCGCCTTCTATCAAGTAGTTATGAAATATTAATCCGCAGACCCAATGTAGGCCCAAAGCAAAGAGTCTATGTGTTAAATCGGAAGAGCAGGTCGGTCAGTTAAAAGGGGCATTTCTGGCGATAAAATGATCACCGAACCTCGTCTTCAATAAGTCAATTGTGGCACTCATTACATTCTAAATAGCGTCGTTTTATCGAAATCACATATCCTCCAAGCCTTCCAGTTCCAATTAATTCCAAAACAAATTGGTTAGCATGAAAGGTCAATGGCTATAACCGACTCGACAGTCAATTTTCGTATATTTTTTTGTATACTATTCGGAAGCCTCCGGCTGTTTCAAATGCGGAAATTTTGGCTATTAACAAAGAAAGTTTACCAAAAATGTTCCTTTTCTCTGAGGGTGGTGAGCTTTGATGTACTGACGGGCTCAATGCGCGAAAGTTCGACTTACTCGTACACGATGGTTATTTGGCTAAGTCTCTTCGCGAATACCGCCACAGGGGCATTCAAGGTATACCTAACCGTTAAAAATGTGGCTGAATCGTGTTTGGTAAGTATGTTATTGGCACATAATCGCAACATGCTCTTCACTTCTGGCGTTTCGCTGCCTCACTGCCAGGGTAACATTATGGAGCGAATAAACGCTCAATTGTTCGCTCATCGGGGCAATTAAAACGTATTAGTAACTGACCGCGAATTTTGTTAAAAATGTTGGTGAACTGTAAACTTTGTGGAAGCGTATACATACTTTCCTATGATAACAAGGTAGAGAGTCGGGAGTCAAAATTGTCATCTGTCAAAAACCGTTTACTACGTTGTTTCGTTATCCGTCTTTGCGGCATCAGGTCATATTTTTTTCCCCTGGCATGTCCTCTTATATTTCAATTATAGTTAGGAACGTCTTTCCTGAACTTCCTTCTTTGAATTTCTTTGATAGTGGACTTTCTGTAATGCTTCTTTAACCCTTTTTTGTATCAGTCTCCGCAGTAGATATCGTAATTTTTCATCCACTTTTTATCTGGCTTTTCCCACCGCACTTTTTAAATTCTTCTTGAGGTTGCGCGAGTTATTCGGCAGTAGAAAGTCTGTTAAGGGTCCTAACATTCGATGCACAAAGGCGAAATTTGTTGTCATTAGTGCGGTTGGAAAAGGGTTTAAGTAAAATGTTTCACATGTGACATGAGAAGCGTTCTATATATCAACGATTAAGAAAAGAGGAAGAAGAAGAAGGATAAGGCTTATCCAAACTGAAAAGCTAAGCGATTGCAACTGAAAAACTACGCAACTGACTCTGTAAAACGATTTTTCACTCACCGGTTTTTGATTAAAAAAAAAATAACAAAACAATTGTTTTTCTCTTTTTTCTACACTATTTATTATGAAAATATAATTATACAAAACTCGCTATTCACTGTCTTCTTTTACATTGTTTTTTTTTTATATTTATTTTTTGCTTTTAATTTAAATAAAAAGAAAATAACAAGAAAAAATTGTTTAAGAATTCAATTCTTATATGGAGATTTATATTGTAGAAAATTTTTAAAACAAATAAAAACTTCCATAACAAAAATTAACAACTTAACTTTGGCTGTAATTACATATTCAATATTTAATTAAAAACTTTAGGGAAATCAAACAATCTGTAGCTTATATTCTTCATTAATTCAATTAAAACAAAGATTATTGCTTAAGGTTTCTGTTGGTTTTATAAATAGTTTATGTTTTTTGTGTTTTTTTTTATCTTCTTTTAATTAAATGGCATTTTGAATGTAAAACGTGTTATGTATTTCATTGTAATTTGTTTTGTTTCTTTTTTCTCTTTTTTTTTGTAATATATATAATGTATGTATATAATAAGAAGAGATAATTATAATTAATTAATAATAGCTGAATATACTCATAAATATGTATATAGGTACAGAATTAATTGATAATAGGTTTGCTTTTCTTCTTTCACTTAATTTACAATATAATTGGTTTTTGTCGCACTTGAAATTATTTGGAAAATTATAATATTAAACATTTGAACAATTAAATATTAGAAATTGCATATAAAAGAAGATAGACATTTTATAGACATGACTCGGTAAGAATCAAACAAAATTTTGTTTCTCTTATGTCATGGTAATGTTGTAGATAGCCATGTTAAGAAAGGAGTTTTTGTTTTTCCTTAGTTTATCTTGATGTTTCTCATTTTTTCCATGTTCCGACTCTCACTGTACATTATAACATTATTTACAAATAAAATAAATGAAAAGGTACTTAAAAATATTTTAATATTTCCTTTTTTTTTTAAATTTACACTTGCACAGGAGTCTTTACCTTTTTCGTTGTTATTATGTTTTCTTTTTTCGTTGTTCTTTATAAGTTTTTCTTAATTTTTTTTCACCTTAATGTGAAATGTAAATATTGCTGTAATATTCAATTAACAAAATAAGTTATACTTAATCAAATAAGGTTTTCTTTTTGTCTTTTGTTATTTGTTTTCTTTTGTTTTTTTGTTTTTCTTTGTCTAACTGCTACATTCTAACAATCAACAATATTAAAAATATCTTAATAATAGATTCTAGAGTTTTCAGTTGTAAATGTTCTTTTTTTTTCTGTCTCTTGTAGTTGTTTTAATTTTTCGTTTTTTTTTTTACTTCTTTTATTTATAAATTTAAATTAATTTTGTTTTGTTGTTTTTATTTTTGTTATTTATTTTAATTTGAAATTTTATTTATCATTTTCTTTTTACGGTTTTCTCGTTGTGTTTAATATATTTTTGCACCTCATTAACGAGAAAATGTGTTTTAAAATTGGTTCATTACGTAAATTAATTAAAAAAAATATAAATAGAATCAATAACAATAAAAACAAACAAATTTATGTCCAATTAATTGACATTTTTTTCAATCATCTGTTGAAACACTTAAATGACAATACACTCACGAGAACGTTGGAAAATAATACTATCATTTCAAAAATTACGAAAAAATAAAAAGAATCATAAAATCCAATGTTCGAAGGAACAATTGCAATTAAAAAAAAAAATCAAAAGCATTATGAGTTGAAGTTGTGAAATGGATTTAAGTTTTGTTCTACTATCCTTGCAAAAATGAATTGTAGATTTGGTTATGGGTTTTCGGTTATTAATTAGCCATGTGAATTTTAATGAAACCAAATTAATTATTTTTTTTTTGTTTGTTTTTTTTTAGGAATTTATACATATAACTTTTTGTTTCTTAATTGCGGATTTAATTGTATTTGAATTTAATAAATATTAATAACGAGACTTAACAATTGTCAAGGTGCATTCATTCGTAAATGAAAAATTCAATTTCATTCATAATACACTAACGCCATGGGACTTTGATGATACTTTGTTGGATTGTCAATTTTTGAATTTGTTGTTTATCCATGTAGAAATAAGAACTTAACACTGGGTGGATCTCAATATCCATATCAATCAGGTAAGCACACTGAGTTCACCTTCGCCAGTTAAAAAAGCCCTCAACTGCACATCTTTCACAAGGGTCTTTCAAACCTCTTCTCTTTAGCCACTAGTTGTGGTCTATTCAACTCCAAAAACTAAATGCAGTGAAGGAAAATTGTTAAATGTCATACTGTCTAAAGTCCACGGGTGGTACATTAAAAAAGGCTGTCCTTAACTCAAAAAAGATAAGTGTATTTTTTTTTTACTGGAAGGGGAAAATTTGGTTTTTTGTTGGTCTAGTTTTTTTTTTTAGGGAGACTTTAAAATGTTCATAGAAAACTACATACATACCTAGGAGCCATCTTCGACACTAAATTCTCCTGGAACCTGCAGTTCAACCCCATTATCCAAAACAGCTCCAAGTCCCCTTGAGATTAAATCCAAGACAATCTTCCGGTTGAACACTCTAATCGTATGACGAGTTCTAACAACGTATCTACCAAAGTGAAAAGGCTGCGTGCAAATTCCTTTCCTAAACTCCATCCTCGGTTTGGTTCCCATTCAAATTCATATACTGAATTTGCCTTCTATACCAAAGTATTGGCATTCTTAGTTCTAACACCTATCTCTAGGATCCTTTATCCGTGTTGAGTGCAATGAAGAAGCGATGCTGAGAAGATACTTTTCAACACAGCCTCAAAGGCATCATGGGCGACATTGTTGGTCGCTCTACGTAAACACTAATCTATATACCATACTGAAGTCCTTGCAATCAGCTACTGCTCTATCGGATCATCTAACCTTATAGGATGGGTTACATTATCAGATAGGTTGCTCTGCCATAAAATCCAAGCTTATGCAACATACCATCAAGGTAATCTATAAATTAACGAGAAACAAAAATCGGACCTCTTCTCATAAAGCGTAGCGAAAAAGTTGGCTCACTTACCTAAGGAAGGGATCTACATACCTAATGGGTTTTGGAAGTTTCTGTGTAGTAACCAAGAGCCTCCTCAAAACTCATGTGAAGTATCTCGTTTATTAAAAGTCTATTGAAATCGTGCCAGGTCCACAACAGACGTCTCCATACAGGAAGCCAGAACTTCTAAGTAATACAGATAACAGGATAAAGCAGGCTATCCAGGCCCCCACTGCCTTCCGAATACAAATTTAACTCTCATGAATCTCGACGGATTCTTGATGCGGACTCTGCGGAGTACAACAAAAGCCCTCTACAAATATTAACAGTGACCAGCAGCAAATTCCGTTGTTTGTGGAGCACCAAGAGATTGAAAAGATTTCATACCTTATGATCAACAGTGAAAATTCAGTCATGGATTGATTAAATGAGCTTACATATTTGGTAAATGATTCTTTAAAAGTGATCTAGTGATCAACGATTTAAAGCCATAAAGGGACATATAAACTAAGGTAAATCTGGTAAAAGACCATCGAATATCAAGTCGGAGCTCATCATATTTCCAAGCCTCAAAATATACTCCTGAGCTCTGCAAGAAAACAACCCCATTTATGTTTGAAAATGCACTACGCAATGTACAATTTTGTACATTTTCGGAACTATTCCAAACATGTGCCGGACATAGGAAAGAACGTGCTCTTAGAATTTACAATTTGTATCGTGGTTTGTTACCAGCGGAAAGTTTAAGCTCATTCAAAACGAGTTGGTGTTGACGTGAACCAGGTTAAAACTAAGTAAACTTTGTCAACAAACTAAAAAATGTCATTCCAACAGATAAAATAAAATTTCGCTATTGACAATAAGAATAACATGTTAAGCTATCTCCTCGGATGATACGCTTATGGAGATCTAACAAAAACTTCATCTAAGAAATAACTGCAATATATTTCGGTTTGACACTGTTCCTGCCAGTTATGCTACACGGCGCACACTGGGGCAGAATGGCCCAATTGTTGGCAATAAATCAAAAAATGAAGTTGCTCCTATGGTTAAAAAGCCGTCCAAAGTTTAAAACTATTTTTTGTTGGTAGCCCGTTTTATCATCGCTTTTGAAGAGCTATAAAAATAGTTGAAAGTTCGTTTGTAATTTTTTTTGAAAAATGTATTTTCTGCGGTGAATTTTTGTGGTAAACTTTGTAAAGATATAGTATGTTTACCTCTTAGGAACAAGTTAAAATGTGATGTTTATGATCCGAAGGGAGCTTGTTCATATCATGAAGTCAACAGAAAGCAATAATTTACAAAAACATCTTGATTTTCTAGCAGAGGAGTTAGAAAAACCAACTCAAAACTACACTAATAAAGGCTTATCGTATTTTAAGTCATAGTAGAAGTCTCAGAAAAGGAAGAAGGCTTACAATTCTTAACTTGAGACATCTGTTTCTTTTAGCTGTTGCCCTGAACAAAAGCGTGGTCGACCAAATATTTCTTTTGATGAAAACACTGAACGAACAAGAAGGATGAAAACTGCAAAATTGAGAGGGTTTCCATGTTAAGTTATGTAACTCAAATGAGCTTGGGAGTAGTAGGACGAGTAAATGTTTCAGAAGTCTTAAAGCAGATAACGACAATAACCCCTGATCGATCCAAGAAACATAGAAACTCTTAGAAGAACTAACTAGTGGTTACAGTTAAAGCGCAACTATCTCAGCACCAATAGATATATTACGAATGAGTGCACAAGAAAAATTTCCTGCATATAAGCTCGTACAAGCTGCAAGGAAAGAATGCTATCCACCCCCCAAACACATGAAAGTTACCCACATTTCAGCAGAGGTTACTTTTCAAGCACTTCTGGATCTTACAACAAAGCGTTTGCTAGAATCCAAGAAGAAAGTTATTAATTTACTAACAAACGAAGAAATGGAAAACTTGTGTTTATTTTGCAAGTGGGAATTTGACGAAAGCTCAGGACACAGTTCCTACAAACAAACTTTTCGTTGCCTTGAAGCATCTGATTCACCAGTTTTTATCACCTGCGTTGTTCCGCTTAGGCTTTCTGCTTATTTGGGGGAAATTCATGCCCGGGCTCTACAAGACACTGCAGGCCATTAAAAATAGAGTCTGTAAAAGAATCTACAGAAACGTCTATATCACAAAAGAAAAGAGAGTAGATGAGGAAATAAATAAATTACAAAAGACAACAATGTTAATTGAAGGAAAATAGTTATAAGTTTGTCGTACCCTATCTTTTACCATGGTTGACGGGAAAGTGTCCAAAAAAAAGTATCCAACACTATAATGAAGAGGTCATCCACGCTAAAGAGTTTTATATGTAGTGCCTCTGCTGGAAACCTCAACGATATCGAAGATATGATGACGAGGAAGTTAAAACCTGCACTTCGGTTTATCAGTTTTTTATGGATGGATACATTTTTCCGAAAACTTACTCTACAGGAAGAAGCAAGCTTGAGGTGACAATGATAAGTCCATTGTTGCAGACAACAAAAAGAGGGTAAAAAAAAAAATTTAAAGATCTTTGGGGTCTGATAGTAGACAAATCAAAGCCCGGGTTCGGTAATTCAAATGATGACAACACGGTAACACGTTTGTTTAAAAATTCTGAAATTTCCGTAAAAATTACAAAGATTGTTGTTGGAACTCGTAGAAAAGATGCGTACTATTATGATCGTTTTATCTGGTGGCTATGAAATTGATGTAGAAAAGTTCAGGAAATTTGAACTGATATAGCCAAATATACCCACCCTTCATAATTATTTTATTCATGGACCGGAAAAAATAGCCCAATCTCTATTACAGATTGGCCAACTTACTGAGGAAGCTCAAGAGTCACAGTACAAGGACTTCAAAAGCAATAAATAGCATCATTCCAGGAAATCAAGCCGGCAAAATACTAATTAAATATTTTCAACCTTTTTTTGTTCAGTTCTGATCCCATATTAACTAGCATGAGAAAGCTGCCTGAAAAAAAGAACAACTCCTGCCCCTTGAAGTATTGCGCTCACTTAAAGCTTCTCCTATTCAACAAATTTATGATTCTGAGGAAGAGAGCACAAGTGAAGACACCACTAGCGAAGTCTTAGTTTTAAATTGATTTTGAACGATTGTAATTTTTTCTAATAATTTTCATAATTAAAATTGTTTGCTGTTCGATTTTTGCTGGAAAAAAAAAATTAAGTTTACTTATTTATTACAGAGGAACAAAAGGTAACCTTGTTTGTAGGTCTTTGTGGACAGTCATAAATTTTAAGAAATTCTATTAATGCTTCAACTTTTTGTTAAGTATTCGTGGGCGTAGACATATTCGGACTTAAAAATATCAGTAGTTTAGTTGCAACAGCATTTTCTGAAATTTTCAGTTTCGTAGCTCCGAGTATACGAGTACATATTGGATATTTATTGCCAATAATTGACGATTGGAAAATGTGAGCTAAATCAAAATATAGATACTATTCAAAAAGCTAAAATGTGTCTACTATATTGGCTTAGCCACATCGAAAGAATGGAACAAACAATGTCACGACGACATGACCTCACTTCAACTTTAAAGATGTAGCTATCGCTAATCCTGGAGGATGACCACCACTATCACGAGAAAGCTGCAAACGTTTGTGAATAGGTGCCTACGCTACATCTTAAGGATATTCTGGCCAAGCCGTATCTCTAATGAACAGCTTTATCAGAGAACGGACCATGAACCTATAGGCACAACCATAAGACAACGAAAGTGGCAGTGGATTGGTCACATTCTCCGAAAAGGTGACAGGTCCATAGTTAACCAAGCATACAATGGAACTCGCTTACTCCGGGCGGCAGGATGCGTGGCGGTCCTAGGAGTACTTGGCGCAGAACAGTTGAGAAGGAAGCACGGAAACGGGGAAAAAGTTGGGGAGAACTGAGGCATATCTCCAGAAACCGCACTCGATGGCGCGTAGGCATAGTAGAGACCCTAGGACCAACAAGGGGATACAGGAACCATTAATAATAAAATAATGTCGCTAATCCTAGAACGCTTGGTTTAGATAATTTAATAACAGGATACCGATTCCGGTTCAAAAAGAAAGGAATATTACTATCCGTATAGACGGAAGCAACTGATTTGGACTGTTTACGTCGAAAACCTATCAAAGTGGACTGAAATTTGCAATATACTCACTCACACTAGATTCTACAAGCATCGCCCGCCTTCTGTGACGCTATAGAGAACTATGTTACACATTTACAATACGAAAGGACGAATAGCTAATTCTATAAGAAAAGAGTTATTAGCTTAGAGAATACAGGCTGTCAGCAAAAATAAAAAACCTCTACATATTCTTCTCTCGCAAACTAGCTAAATAGACTCATGAGTCCAATATTTTATTATTTCTTATCCCTACTTCTATTTGTTCTCAAATCTTAACGACAATGCAGTAGCCGGACATTGACAACGGACGTGGCCGATAGACAGTGTTATACTGGGACAAAAATCGCGACGAAGGACACAAATGATGTTTAAATAACTTTTCGGTAAATGAAAATATTTGTCATCATATTGCTAATTTCAAAGCGATAACAACTCCTTGACTTGCTAATCCGCAGTTGTAAAGTTTGCCGACTCGAGGTCATTAAAAAGAGATAAACTATGTAGATTTACAATAGCGGAATCTTTCAATTCTTAAGAAAATATGAGTACATCCTGGGCGTCGAAGACATACTGAAAACCAATATTAAATTACGTGATTACAACCTAATATTAGTCGAACTTATTCAAAAAAAACAAAGTATTTCAACTTGCTCACTGGAGATCTTCGACATACTGCAGTGTACAATCAATTTACGTACCTCCTTCAGACACGAGCACAAACAATTGACATATTTACCCACCAATATGTAAGACCTAGTGAAAAATATATTAAGTTGAAGCAGAAAGCGGCGTCAATAGCAATAGCATGAGTCTGGACCCAAATCGATGCCAGTCTAAATGTAATTACCCAAACAGTAGAGGCTATGAACGCTAAGGCAGTAGGCCTACTCTGATCAACATACGTGTATTATCCGCAAGGTGCTCTGCAACAGCTGGTCGCCTTACTACAAAAATCCATGGAAGTAGCAATTCCGCACATCATCCTGTGACGGCTGAAGATAAGAATCTACAGATTTTGAAAGAATACTATATAAGCCCTCTAGTTGGAGCCAGTGTTTTCTAACAGTTTGCAGTTCTTCTTGTTTACGAGCTCTATATGGCTCTAGTTCAAACCGCTACGGTATTCAGTCGCATTCTTACTTTGCTCCATAATTTCAAGTCTTTTTCCACCTCAATTAACCCAATATCCCAAAATCTCACCCAAAAATTGTTATCGCTGACGCGTCCTTTTTATTGGCGCATTTTTTTTTAAAAAGCCTTAAAATAAACAGAGAAATATATGTATATGAGCATTCCAACTCATCTCGATATTGCCACCATAAGCTTTACAAGGAAGTTCTAACATTTCCATTCTATTCGTATATGAGGAAGTCTGTAAGGTTGCATAATGGGTGCACGAAACAAAAGTTTCAGTACTCGTAATGCCGACCAAGAAGATGCCGGAGACCTACACATCATCTTGCAAAGGAGGAAATAACCCCTACTTTGCCATGTTACATCTAACTGAGGAATAAACTTTCTTAATAGGCTTTATAGAATTCAGATTAATTTATGGAGATGAAACAAATGGCTACCTTTCGAACTATTTGAGCGATAAATAACGATAAAGTGATTAAATTTGGTAAAAGGTAGTCACCATAGCTTTCGAAGTTCATAAGTACGCACATGCGAGTACTGATAGTTTCGAAGACATCTACTTATCTAACCTGCAGCCCAAAGCGTTTTTTTTTTTTTTTTTAAATAAAACCTCCTACGAGTACTATCGATACGATTGTAATTGCATACCAATATCAATATACAATTGTATACAGTACACTGACATTACGAAAAAATTGGACTTTATAAGAATTCCCATAAACAAATCCACAACTGCCCTATTTATTGTTGTATATGTAGGTTATAAACCTATATGTGTATGTATAGAATTATGATGATTTTTTATACCATGTATATTTTGCTTAACTACTTCAAATATTCGTTGTATTTATTTACAAAATTGCTTATAAGTGTTTTGCCCTATTTTTAACTATGTATATCTGAATATATATTCTGTAATAACTTTTTGTGTCATTCTTAATCTTAATATTAAAAATCTGTTTAATAATTTTTATTTAATATATAATTTTGTAAAGGCCCTTAATATCTACGTTTTATTGCTTTTGATACTCGGCGAATTTTTTCACTGGAATTTTTGTATATACTTGTGTATGTATATATTTTTTATCAAAAAAAAAAAATTATTCGTTGAGCAATATTAATGAAATTGGTTGCAGAAATTTTATTGACATTTTCTTCATTGAATCCAGCATATTTTTTTTTTTGTCGAGTATCAGATACCTTTAATGCTAAATTTATTCTTATGTTTTTTTTTTGTAGGACTAGGTTACACACAACACAGAAAACAATTGCACAATTAATTTATTTTGTTATTCTAATATTCGTTGCTTGTTGTATTGCTTTTAATTTTCGTTGGATTTTATTTAGAACTAAAGAGAGAAAAATGATTTTGTTTTGTTTTTTTTTTTTTTCACTATCACAATATCAATTTTAGGGGAATGGACTTAATAATTAGAATTTATGTTCCATGTAATTTTACTCAGCAAAATAATTCTCAAAAACCCCAGCTTTTATTGCCAACAAGAATTCAATATATTGCTTGATATATTATTATTTTTTTTTTTCCAAAAAAGAAATAAAAGATTCGTTGTTCCAAAAGAAATTGCTTATATAGTTCTCTTATAATTATTTTTTATGGTCTATAATATACTTAATTCTATAATTGCTTCTATATATCAATTGCTTTCGAGCATGACTTAAGTCCTTATCCTATGTAACCTAAGAACAAAATTTATTGACAACAATTTTTTTTAATCATTTGTTTTGTGTCTCTTTTGCTATTCATAGAAAATAATCACGGGAAAAGGCATTCTCTAAGCAATTTTTGGGTAATGGCTTGACCGTATATACTTCTGTACCCCTTTTATTAAAAGCTATTCATTATATTGAATGGAAAGTTGTAAACGAAGATCTAGAACAGAGCAGAGGAGAGAGATTCAGATCGTCGAATTTGATATTTCTGGAGGAATTCCGTACTTCCAGCTTTTCAGAAAAAGCAGAACGGAGTTAACCTCATAAATAAATAAATTAAGCACTATCAACAGAGGATCTTCGATAGGAACAGAGTCAAAAAATAAAAATACATCGATGTTAAGATTACTGGTTTACAATAAGAACATACTTACAGCTTCAAGAACAAAAAGTAAAAATTCGAAAAATCAACACGCATGGCCTTAATTAGATACCTGATGGCGAATCTATCACTGTGCTAATTTCATGAATCCTACTCTTGATGATGGCCTTGACGGTTAGGCAGGACTGTCAAATTAACAAAATCAATCAGCAAATTTGACAAAGTTTACAATCTTTTGAAAATGCAAAATTGTAATAATATCTACGGAATCAACAAGGACGATTAAATTGGCTGGTTACCAAATTTCGATCAACAGAATTGAAAAGATCAAGAGCAATAAGATTTACTAGATCGGCAATATCAAAACGATCACCGACTCATAAAAGTCGATCGGCAAAGTTGAAAAAGCCAACAACCTTCACGAATCTAATCAGCAAAAGTGATTGCATCCACAAGTTGAACAAGGTCAAGGAAATCTGTTATACGAACAAGATCAGCACGATCAATTGGGAAAGATGACACAGTAGACAATGCTTACAAACGATTATTCCCAAAAACTAGCAAAACACTTGAAAGAATTCACCTGATCGGGCGACCAAATTTAGAAAGCTGAAAGTCTTCGCCAGTCTTTTTAATAAGATTGACAAAACTGAAAAATAATTGAAGATCGATGGCAGGGTCAGCAAGATTAACAAGATCGGCAAGATCTATGTATATGATGGACGAGATCCGCAAGATCAGTTCGATCGACGGAATCGACGGAATCGACGGAATTGACGGAATCGACAAGATCGACGAATTCGACAAGATTGTCAAGATCGCCAAAATCGACGAGATCGCCAAAATCGACAAGGCCGACAAGATCACATGAAGGCAAGGTAGACAATATCGAAAAAATAAACAAGATGGACAAGATCGATATACACACACTTAACAATGCTTCTAGAATAGAAATCACAATAAAACAATTCTGATAAGATCACCAAAATAAAATAGAAGCACACAAAAACAGGAAATATGATAGATTGACAAAATTAAACAAGACAAACTGACCAAGTTCAGCGAAATCAACGAGGACAACAAGACTGAGAGAATCAACACGATCAACTAGATCAGGGAACTAATAAAATAAGATTTATCGACAAAATTAACAAAGTCAACTAGGTCTACAGAAGCAGAAAAGTCGATAAGATCAATATATCTGAAAAGGCGAACAGAATTGGGATTCGTATTCTACAACCACAAACGCGACTTTTGACTGTCTCATTATGGAAACCGAAAAATTATTCACTCCGTAAAATCGTACCATCATTAGCATCATTTATAGTCACATCAGCACAGTTTTCCTAAAAATTAAAACTTGAAGTAATATATGAATCTATTACCATTATACCCAGCATTCTCAAAGTGCTAGACATACCTCGAAAATAAAAAATTCTAATTTTATCAGATTGGTAGAAGAACACAACGTTGAAATATTTCCAAGAATTCTTAGAATAACATTTAACAAACTACAAACAAAAGCACAGCATCTCATCTTTTAACTCGTAACTCATTCCTCTCCACACAATGCTCCACTTATTAACCCTCAACAAAACCAACAAATATTTCATGTGTTCCTATGCAAGTTATACAAATGAATGAAGCACTACAAATC
This sequence comes from Volucella zonaria, assembly GCA_963966105.1. Taxonomy (NCBI): domain Eukaryota; kingdom Metazoa; phylum Arthropoda; class Insecta; order Diptera; family Syrphidae; genus Volucella; species Volucella zonaria. The sequence goes on from OZ014534.1 coordinate 46,573,241, forward strand.
GAATCGAATTCATCCCTTCTATGAACGAACACACTTCACACATATTAACATTCATTCTCAAGGCATTCAGCCAGCTTTTCATTCACAAGGTATGATACAATATTTACAAAAGAATCCATCATCCTTGTAATTATAACATTTCACTTAAAACATTACCCATAGCCATTTTCTAGATAAATTACGCCTAAAAGTATAGGTATATCCTTATGATTCAGCAACTCTGTCAGTTTCCTCCTTTACCTAACCGTCTACATGCATACATACTTATGTATATATATGACATGTTCAAACGTATCTGCTACATCTTCGACACCACAATCGCAGGAAAATTGCAAAATTTACGAAAATCTACCAAATGCCAACGTCGAATCAGCCTCATCTGCAATGCAACTCCTGCTTCAACTTTACTCAGCATAAACTTTTCGAAAGCATCTGCAATCTGTATCCTCAAACTGCACCGCAAAAGGATGTCGATGGTTACTGTGTGCATGCACATATATGTATGTGTGTGTGATAATGTCCAAAGCCATGCGAAACCATTTTCGGTGGATTGAATGTAAACCACATTTAGTTGCAATTTTCATTGAAAACGCCTTTGTAACCCTTTTCCACTTGATAGGCATTAAGTTTTGAGCTTTTCTCCCATCGGCACTTCACCACACTCCACAATTTAAACCAAGAATCCACAGGGGGCATCCAAACCACCATCATCAGCACTAGAAACATCATCAGTACATATGACTGCAGAAGCAACAGTATAATCTTCAAATTGAAGAACTTTAAGGGTTGCTTTCGAAAATCGAACTGTAGTCGTATCTAGTTCCTTGTAGTAGGTACGTTCATACTAGTACCTCCACCTCTCGTTCCAACCATTGAAAAATTTTCGAATGTCAGCAGAAATACCCGCACGAACGCATCCTTCTATCCATTCAACAATCGACTACCAACGACCGACGACGATGGGAATACACCATAATGAAAGCACCGCCGTAATGAATTGCCAGCATTCAACCAGTGAGCCCAAATAGAGGGGCTACGACTACCATTATATTGTTATATATGCGTTGGTATGTATATATCCTATTCTATTTGCCTTAAACTATATACTCGTATCCAGCTTCTAAACTATACTCTGAGTCCTTAAAATCGATGTTGCTCGTTGTCGTTTATTGTCCTTTCGTCATCATTAACGTCGTCGACGTTCACCTTACTCATCATTCTTTTGTGTCTGCGTTGTATGGCATGATTGAGGAACTAAGCGCTGAACACGATGACGACAATGACGATGGTGATGGTCGTAAAGACGAAGAGGTTGCCTCCGCCTGCAGTTCAAATTGTGAGCGATTGATAAAAGAGTGTGATCGCTGCAATATCTTGTACCGAACGAACATTGGGGGTATTATTGATGAACGTGGATATTTTCGTCAGTTAAATGAAAATTCATTGGGGGTCCCTTAGTCCCATTGACTGACTAACTGACTGGGGGTGAATCAAATGTGAAAACTCTAATCCTGGTTTAACACTTGAGTTGAGGTGTATAACGAAAAGTTGCAATGTATCCTTAAATCCTTTGATTTATGGCGGGAAAAGGTATAAGTAGTTTTCTAGTGTTTATCATTCAGAGGACATACTTTTAGGCGAAATTCGATTTTTACAAAATAATACTAACACTTTCATGTCTACATAATAATCATGAGGTCTCAAGATACATATTGTACATATATATTTTTAATTATAAAAATTCAAGAAAACCCATAATTTATTATTTACAGTTTTCTTGTAGCAAAAAAAAATAAATACCGCTACAGAAGTAGGTAACTTGAATTGTGTTAAAGTCCTTTGGCATTCGAGTGCCGAGTTCCTAATAAGATTGACCTGTTCTCCTGGATCACTTTCAGTCACATTGAATTAGAAGCACACCTCGGGTAGGTGCCCTAACAGGTTATTTAATTTTTCTAAGCGAAAGTCAAAAATTTAATTCTTTGCAATACGTATCCGAAATTTTTGCAGTCAAAAATGCTGCATAACTTGGAAAAGTTAAAAATCGGAAGGAACTTGTTGAGAAGGCAACAGAATCAAAAATTCAACCCTAAAAGCGGAATTAGATCATATCTTTCATATTATAACCCTCCTTCAAGGTCTTCAAATCAATGAGATCAGCTTTATTTATACCACCAAACCTCATACATGCTCACTTTTTGGTGGAAATCGGACTTTTCAATCCTGGGAACCGTTTAACTTAGCCCTAACACGCTCTGTCTTCAGATAGAAATTTCAAATTTTAAATATTTCCTTTGGCATTATAATAAATCTATATAGCGACCTGGCTAATTAAAGATAGTCGAACAACCAAAAATGTCATCAGAGACATTTATGAATGGTAGATGTAAGCGCCATCAAACCCTAGCCTGATTATTTGCAGGGTGTTTCAAACCACAACGAAGATAAGAAATACCATAGATACGGCAAGAAATACAATAAAAATTTTGAGTTAAATACCTCAGCAGCTCTCGAATAGCTTAAAGCTAGAGTGAGCGACTGAGCATGAAGTTGTCTGGCATGCCTCCATACTTCAGAAACGCAAACTAAAAGAAATACCTGCAATAACAGGGGAAATACATATATAGAGTCAGGAAAAGGTTAGAGAAGAAAATCCTGCTGAAAAAGTAAAGATCCTAGGCAGCATATCAGCTCAATTAAACCAAAGAATATTGCTATAGCAACGACATACAGTGCTAAAACTTTTGTATAAAGCTAATCAACTGACACCTAGTAGCTTACCTATGAAATAGACCTAGAATCTTGCTTGGCACTTCCAGCAACTCTAAATTGGACATGAATTTAAGCCAACAATAGCTGATAGTTAATCTGACAATTGACACCATCGTTTTAATCTGTATTGTTTGGCAAATCATCATACAAAGACTCACGCCCGAGCAATGATTAAAAATGGTGCGTAAGGATGACAATTTTGGCGCGGCTGAAGCCAGTGTGGAGAAAGATCTTTATACATCAAAATGATCAAAAGTACGGAATTCTGCAATAAAACGAAAACTGTTTAGTTACTCGTATTCATCGTTATTCATTTTATTCCCTTCAAAGTAATCTCCATTGCAAGCAATACACATATGTATTCCAACGCTTCCTCCAATCATCAAAATTAGTCTTCAGCTCCTTTTGCAAACTTTCATTTCTCGCCTCAAGCGTCTCAAAACATTGTGGGAATAGGAAAAAGTCACAAGGAGCCATGTCAGGTGGCCTAAAGAAAGCATTTCCTTCGCGACATCAATGCGATGTTATTTCTGCAACAAATTCAACACTCGTAGCACAAGCTTCAATTCGTCTCACGCCCAAAACATCGTGCCTAGCGCTCTGCACAAATTTGAACGAGACACCACGATCGACTGCTATCTCCCTATGCTCACGCGACGATCTGAGAGGACAATTTTCTTAACTTTTTCGATGTCTACGTCAGTCATACTGGTAGATGGACGACCGGAAAGAGGCAAATCACCAACCATAGTGTGGCCCGCTTTAAATTCCTTATACCACTCGTACGCTTGTGTTTTTGACATTGTCGAGTCACCGTAGGCTACCGATACCATTCTCAATGCTTCCACACATGATACTCGTATTTTGTTAAAAACACCAAATTGTAGATAAAATTTTGACTTGTTTACAAAGTTATCACGCAAAAACAAATATTTGAGCGCCAGATGACACATGTACCAGCCTAAAAAAAGAAAAGTTTTTGACAACACTCGTATCTCAATCGTGGTTTGTTTAAATGGGAAATTCCGGCTGCTTTTGGATCAGAAGGTACATCGATCCGTCATCATGCGCAAGAACTTGGCCTGTGTCCATCATGCTAACAAGATTCCATTGCGTCATGAATTGAAGCCAGGCGATCATCGTTTGCGTCGTAACTTCACTGATTGGATGCTTAAACAGTTAGAAATCGATATTCTTTTTTACCTTTTTAGGGCAGTGATAAGACTCACTTCCGTCGCAGTGCCAAAATTGTCTTTTAAAATGAAGAAAATTGCAATGGCACCGTCAATGGCGGCCGATACTGAGCCATAAGCAACGATTTTTTTGTTTTCAAGAGTGCGGGTATATAGGTGCTGGACATTTGGTTGCAACAGGATGCCATACAACACACCTCCGGCGAAACCATCGGGTTATTGAAAGACTATCATTGGTCAAATAGACAAGCCAACAAAGTCAATACCGTAAGATACAAATCCTCGAGAAAGTGGTCGAAAATTGGAATTCCATGATACAGTTCCTGAGACACACTCGTGGTGGATATATCCCCGAAATAATTTTGTTATCATTAAGGTCATACATTTAGCGAAACCTTTATGCGTATATTTTGTTTCAATTTAAAACCTTGCAGCTCTTTAAGAAACATACATGAGCTTCACTATTTGACAAGAACTTGGCATAGCAGCTAAAACACTGCAAAACAATACGGCTTCCAGCGCATATGCTCAAAGCTGAAACTGATAGAGAAACATGCATTAAATCACCAATCGACAATGAAAGAGTGCATGCATGTCTGATTACTATTATGTTTCCACCCTCAAAAATCCAGTATAGAACAAATCTTCACACCTAGACATACAGTGTTGGCCAAAACTAAAGCAACTAAAATCGCAAGTCCGTGTTTTATAATACAAATGGAAATGGAAAAAATGGAGAAAGGTGCAGTACTTATATCTGATTTGTTAATATTAAAAAAATATATATAATTGACTCATTCGCGGGTATCGAGTCTGCTGAGGCAAGATCTTTCGGAGCACTCCTTAAATTTTATCGAAAATGGCCAGAAATAAGTACTCCGATGAGATTAAATAAAAAATTATTGGCGAATATAAAAGTGGTATTTCACAATCTCGAATTCGGTGATAAGCAGTTTAATAAAAATTTACAACTCCGTTAAAACGATTCATCGAGATGGCAGGCCAAGAATTACCATAAACCGGGAAGACAAAGTAATCAGTAGGATAATAAAGAGTAATCGCTTTTTGTCATCTAGGGAATTAAAAAAAAAGAGCTTAGTACAAAAGCTAACGCCAGGACATTTCGTCGGATAACTATTGATAGTTGTCATCATTCAGGATCGTAAAGAAACCATTTATTTCAGCTAAAAACAGAAGAACAAGACTGAAATTTGCAAATGACCGTACTAAGTACGAGTATTTCCACACAGTATCGAAGTGGAAAACAATACAATCCTCCGACGAATGTAAGTTTAATTTGAAAGGATCGGATGGCTTTCGCCGCGTCCGCCGGCCAATTAATCAGGCATTGAATCCTCGATAATTAAAGGGCACTGTGAAGCATGGAGGGGGAAGTGTTATGGTTTGGGGATATTTCTCTGTACATGGAATTTAGGTCCCCGCCCAATTACCAAAGCTTCGCCCATCAATGACATTGTCTAGTAAAGTACTGGTCTTATCGTAACGGTTTTCAGATGACGCCACCGAAGGTAGCTACAATTTGACGAGTTACAAGCGGCCGGTCCTGTTGGTGGCAGGACCACCGGTAGTCCCTACCAGGCCTTAAATCACGATAACATGGGAGTAAATAGCCCCCCGAATCTCCGTCAGGGCTCGACTTGTTAGAGGTAGGCCCCTTTGCGTGAGCGTCATGGTGGCTGTAACTTAAACCCAAATCGGGGATGGGTCTTCCTGCTGGTTTGACCCAATGTAGTCGCAATAAGTACTGGGCGCTGTGACCCTAAGATCAGCAAGACGTCTTAGATCGGCTTCGACCTATATCAAGGGTGGAACTTGTGTTGGATGCAAGTGCTTGGTATTACACTATTAATGGTGGTGAGCAAGGCGTATGGGCATTCCGTGAAATTAAGTCTCCACGACAGGTGTTCACTTTAAATCCTTGACTCTATGTACATGGAATTGATCCCATATTTAAAATAGATGGATTTATGGACCGATTTACTTACAAAAGTATACTTGAAAACACTAAGCTGTCACGTCTTAAGAAGGAATTGCCGCTAAAAATAAATATTCCAGCAGGAGAATAATCCGAAGCTGCCTCAAAAATGGTTCAAGAGTGGTTTCGGGATCAGAAAAACAATGTTATGGGATGGTCAACCCAGTTCCCCCATCTCAACCCGATAAAAGATCTATGGGAGATTGTATTATAGTATAGATCGGTGAATAGTTCGTGACAAGTGCAGTAGTAGGGACGAGTTTTATATTCAACTGCAGGGAACTTGGAAAAACATCCCAAGCTCTATAATTTCCAATGTGGTCGAGATTATGCCAAGAAGATTTAGTGCAGTAACAAAAAACAAGGGTTTCGACACAAAATATTGAGGTTAAGTCGCGATGTTTATTATTAAATTTACTGCAAAGTTGCTTTAGTTTTGGCTAGCTAAAACTTTTTTATTTTTTTCTATGTCAGAATTTTTTTTTTCTTTCTTTTCGAATATATTTACTTGTTTTGCAAAAAAAAATTATAATAAAATATTGAAATTGCATCAGTCTTATATTTATGTAAAAGTTGCTTTAGTTTTGGCCACCACTATATGTGTATGTACAATGAAAAAAAATACCAAGCAATTTTAAATTAATATTTTATCAGCCTTAAGATCGCATTCATCCACTAGCCATACTAGCTCCACAAACTGATGTAGTTAGGGGATGTAAAGCTGGGAAATACTGTTTATTCCACCTTTCAAACAAAAGCAGGATTTTTTTATTTTTGTGTTAGGACAGATAGTGTGGATGAGAAGTCCGTCCAATTATCGCTGTAGAATCCTAATTAAAAGCAAATACACAATACTAACAAACAAAGTTTCAGTTGCTTATTGTTCGGGGTAAAACACCACTGACAACACCTAACTGAAAATCCGATGAGTACTGACCCTATTTGCTCGTAATAGTTGATTTATATTATACAATATTATATATTTTAACATAATAAATTAATTTAAAACATTTTAGCTCAGAACACCAAGATAGTGCTTCACAAAGCAGTGATCATCCCAGTAGTGCTCTATGAGGCTAAATGCTTGTAAAGAGACGACAGATTGTATATTAAAGTACTTCGAAGGAAAGTATTCCGTCGAATGGGGGAGAACTCTGTCAGATTTGCGGAGACTGACAATCTGTAAAAGTAAAAACGCGAATTTGTAAGTAGTTCGCACGTATAAATGCATGGATCATTTTTTTGATATCATAACTCTGAACCAAATTACAGAAAATCTAGTTTGTATGTTTGGGTACCTACCCCAGTTAAGCAAAGTCGCCATTTCAACCAGTTCACCTGTCCCGAATTCAGACCATTTAATGTCATTTTTTTCGATGTATAGGTACTTCAGAGTCTGTCCTGCAACGACCTTTTTATTTTATTGTATTTCCCTATCAAGATCACCTCAACCATATTAATTTGAATCCCCTTAAAGACTGAAGGAACGTAGCAGATATATTTTTTCATTCATCGATTCCTCTCAGGTTCTGTCGATTGTACATCTCTTTACCCTTAAAACCAACCCTCCTCATTTACAATGCCCTGGTTTCACCATACCTTTTATGGTTCCAATGAACCAATTTGTCGTAAGCCAGCTCAAAGATCACCGGTTTCGATTGCAATCGCTCCTGCAATGGTTCCTCTCAAAATTAGATTCTCCTTAATCTTGAGTTTTATTTTTTTTTTAATTCTTAGTCTTTGCTTGTGCTAAGCCGAATATATATGAGACCTCGCCTCCACTCAACTTGATACGGAAATACAATCTCATAATAACTGTGGAAGCTCCAATCTATTTGTGCATCTGTAGGGTTGAAAGAACAAATCGGCAAGGAACGAAAATTGTAATTACGGACATTACCTTTCTCAGATGGATGTATTTAGCTCCGCGGTAAAATCAAGTGATTCAGAAACTCAAGAATCCACAAAGATAAGAAGCAATAATACTATTGGTTCTGTTTGAATAAGGTTTGTCAATCTTGAACACAAGAAGATACTTCAGACATGTAAGGCCTTGATTACTTCCTGATTTTCTGCCAGTACTGCCCAAAAACAAAATTTAAATACAACGATGTAAAGACAATGGAAGAAATTCATCATATGCCAGCTGCCAGATGCTAGACGTCTAGAACAAGAACTTCATACTCAGGATGTGAAAATTCCAAAAAGCATAATCTTAGAAGACGTGCCATGTTGGGTCATACCTGAAGTATTGTGTTGGAAACCTTTCCAGACTTTCGCTGAACACAGTTTTACATTTCCGACTTCAAAGACTTAAGACATTCAGTTGTCATGGTCACTATAATCAGAGTTGGATTATCCTCCCGTGTTCCTGTCTGTTAAAAGATAGTGTACTGATAGATATGCCGTCGCGTTGAGTATTACGCTGCTGCAGTATTTGATGGAAAATGTCATATGCCTCTCTAACAAATGACTTTGAGATAATGATATAGGTACAATATATAGAAATAGAAATAATTCTTAATACTCGTCATACATAACATATATGGGGTTATGTATCTCCAACTTTAACAGCCCTTAAATCATAAAAATATAAAATTATAATTAAACCCTCATGATTATTTTTTTTCTTAATATACAATACGCTGTTTCTTATTTTGTTTATGTTCTAGGGCTTATATCTGTAACATATATGTGTTATGTCAAGTATGGTGTAGAAAAAAAAACAATCAACAGAAAATAAAAGCACGCAACTAAAACGCAATACCTACGCCACAAAAGATGTCCAATCACATCTAGTGCGCATGCGCGAAAATTCGTAGTGTTTTCATAAAAATTCGAATAAAATTGTGATTTTAATCAGAATACCATCAAAATACTAATCCTTTCAAGTCACCATGGAGGTACAGTGTCATATAATTTCAATCAACCACTTGTCGACCAAGGACGAACAACGACCTCTAATAAAAAAAAACCCACCCTTATGTTGATGTCCAAGGATTGATTGTAAGGCATGTTCTACTGACCTTTTCTAACCAACCGCTAGTTGCTAAGGGATATAACTTAGTTGCTGCACCTCTGAAACCATCTTAATTCTGAATGCGATTTTGCGAATCTAAGAATAGATTCGAAATAGTGGACAAAATTACTCAGATAAATCTAAATATGATAGATTTCAGCATTTGAATGGATAGGTTACGTTGTAGAATTTTAAATTTATCTGGTCATAGTCATAGATGAAAATCGGGTATTCAAACAAAAACGTGTCCTAGAGGTACATATGATCCTTATGACGAAAAATAGATAGATATAGTTGTATGTATCTGCTCCTAAAAATTGGAAAGTTTGGAAAAATGCACATTGTGTCGGATAAATACTCATAAGAGCACATACATAAGAGAAGGTGTGACAAGTCCGGACAGTACGACAAATAAATCTACGACCTCAACTTAGAATAGCCAAAAACTTCGCAGACAGGTCGTTTAAAACTTTTATTCAAAAACTGATCATGCTAGGCTACACGTGATTCATTATATCGATTATAAATAGAGAGGAATGATTATTGTGGCCTTGAAAAACTAGTTCGAAGGAGATGCCGCCACTGCCAAAGACAGGCTATACTACTGAAACAACACTCTTAGATAGACAGTTCAGTTCGATGGCTTTCTGTAAGCTGACCAGAGTGACCATGCCACAATGTCTGCTGTACATACACGTATATGACTTATAGCAAAATCTTTGCCTTTAAAAACGGCTTACAACAAGGTCCGGTGATTTTCTGTTCTAGTGTGTGATCTAGTCGCTAGGCTCAATGACACTATGCGTACCCAAACGATTTAGTGGCGCACAGATCTCGTCCAAAAATCGAGGCCATTAACATTCTTTTGCAATGTGACGTCAATCATGAAAATCGAAAATCAGTTAACAAAACGTCGGAAACAGTATTGTATAGAATGCTATTGGGATGAGCTTCTTGGGATACCAGAAACAACTGGCGAAATGTGGACAGGAAGGACCGACACTGGCGGTGAGATGCGTATTCTTAGATACGAGAACCGTGCTATCTCGCTCGATCAGTTTTCTTATTTTGGCAGTCCAATTGGAGCCAAGAGGGCCTTAAACCCGCCAAGTAAGCTGTGTCACAACAGTCAACTTGATTTTAGGGTGATATTTATACGTCTACGTATCACCGCATTTGGTTGTCACGTGTGGTTCCTATGTGTTATATGAAAACGATTCAGATGTTCGCAAGGCAAGACTTCTCTTAGATTGGTCGCAGTTCAGAAAATATTATCCTAAAAAGACCCTCTACAATGCGACTCAACTAAATTGAATTGACAACTCCCTGATCAAGGTGATTCGAAGACACATTGTCGTTGGTCATTGCAAGAGCGATGACCAACGACAATAGCTTAATCTTTCATGGGAATACATTCGTATACGACCACCGAAAGCATTGCTCTATATCGATGCAAAAGAATTAGTACAAAGTGGGGACGGAATACAAGCAATATGCCACCGCCACTGTGGTGCAAGAGAAAAGCGACTCATCTACAATGAGCTTATCATCAATGCTCAGAGGCTTATCTGTTTTAGGTCGGCGATTGCGGACGGGAAGCGAGTTTTGGTGGCTTAAAGAAGAGTAGGGGATCGGTTGAATCTCATAGGATACTTTTGTAACATATTTACTCTAATTTTAGGAAGGATTTAGGGTGCTTAGATGCCGGTCCCATCAATATGAGGAGAAGGCTCAGAGACGTGATCGGTGCTTCATGGCCTCAGTTAAGTCTCGGCGTTACATATACACGATATAGAGGAATGCCAGGCGAGTGAAATTGCTGACTACTGGACAAAGAAGCTGACTACGAGTGCTCGCCATTACGATTGTTGCCAAGTTAATTATGAATGTTTGAAGTTTTTTCAAAAAATTTCGTTGAAACTGCCAACCCTGTTGTGAGAGTCAAAAAATAAACGATAAACGATAAATATCAAAAAATTTGAGTAGTTGGTATTGCGATTGTAAATTATCAGAGAGTGATTGACCATCGTTAATTTCTTTGTTAGTTTGTCACAATAGTCAATTTATTCACAATAGCCACAAATCTTATCAAATGGGTTACACAATACCGAAAATTGTTTTGATTGATAAATTTGTCAATCGTCAATTGATTGATAATTGACACTCGCAATAGGGGTGTGTATATGTTAAACGCAAGTCTATTCGTAGGACAAGCTTTGGCCGACATGCAATAGTTTAAGCATTATGGTGAAGTTAAGAGGGCTTAAGAATCAACTTCAGCTCGGTTATCTTGATAAGAACTTGCCCAAATTGTACGCTTTTACAGTCTTCTACTAGGTCTATAGTACTATGTAAAGTTATTGGCTCATGTTGCTAAATCGAAACCAATTTACGCTGTAGAATTTTCCGAAGATAAGGGAATACCAATCAGCTACTACAAAAAGAACTTGCGATGAAAAAATGAGAGTTTTACAAACTGTACGTATATCATACGAGTACACATTTTCCATAAAGGGATTTTGAATTATAATACGTATACCAGATACAAAAAACAATTAACTGAAAGAGGTTTCAATCATCAGTCCAGTTTCTAACTTCCAGCAGAAACCGGTATTCTAATTTCTTTTCGGAACCAATGGCAATTAGTGTAAGGACTGGAAAATTATTGGGGAAAGGATCACCTTATCAAAGATGATAAAAAATAAATGGATGGCGTTGACATTCGGGCTGAGATATTGTACACAAATTAGTTGAATTTGCGGTTTTTTTTGTAACTCCTCTATGGTAAAGGATAAAAGGCCTTAATAAAGGCTGAAATGTCTGCTTTCACATTGCCTGCTGATAGGGTGGTAATATTCGAAATATTTTTCTTATTTATCTGTATTCTCTTTGACTTGAACTCAGACGTATTGTGTACCGCCTGGTGAACAATACACATCAGTACCTCGGCCTTCTGGACTGCCTTTAGGATTTAAGGAAATTAAGAAAACCCAACCAAAGAAGTCATTTATTTTTTTAAGTGGTATCTCTGTGGTATTTTTAAAAGACTTTAAAATATATGTAAGTCATTCGCACGTGGGATCATGACTATCTATCTACAAAAGGAAAAGGCTTGTAATCAATAATCTGCTCCCTATAAAATTGGTAAGAATCTAGATCTACACAAAGGAACAATTCTGAAAGCTCTTCCTATTTAGATTTAGTTTTTTTTACCTTCATGTGTAGTTGAGCTCTGATGACTTTCTGAAACATATATGCCGGACCCAGCTATAAGAATAAAAACAAAATAATCATTCCATTTGCTGGCGACAACGTAACCACAACGAAATCAAAGGAAACCAAACAACAAAAAGCCAATAAACAACGAAAACAGAAGAAACGTAAATCAAATAAAACAAGAGTAAGATTTTTCTTTTTTAATAAATATAATTTTTCTTTCATTTAAAATGAATAATATTTTTTTTTTCCGTTTTTTGTTCATATAATAAAAATGCAACTAAAACTAAATAAATACACCAATGTTGTTGTTTGTTCTTGTAATGTTGTTATTTTTCATAAATAATTTTGTTGTTTTTTTCTGTTGGTAATGTACATATGTGAATGTGTTGTCTTATGTTATTTGAGTATTATATAATGATTTGTTTTTTTTTTTTGTAATTTAAATTTAATACTTGTTTTTATAATTATAAGTGCTTCAAGGAAACATTACAATTCTATGCTAACTTTACAAACTACGGTTATAGATATAAATTTACGTCTAAATTATTATTTTTTTTCTTGTTTTTATTTTAATTTAAGTTTATATATGTTTTTAAAAAGTCGTCTGCTATATTATTATAATTTTGTTTCACCCTTTTTTTCAATAAATATTGCTATACAAAAATTTCAAAAAATATTACTTTTATTAAATATTGCTTTGAAAGTGTGTTGTCAAAGTATTTGCTTTTCATGTTCTCTTATATACAATTTTTTCAGTTTCGTTTTATTGGTTTTCTTTTTAACTTAAATATTAATGCTAAATATATTTAATACTTTTGAGTATTTTTTTTATGTACAAACTATTTAAAAACAAAAAAAAACAAACATCTTTCGCTTGCATTCAAAATTGCAAATATAGAGTATTAATACTTTAGAGATTCTGTTTTTGTTTTTAATTGAATAGTAGGTTGAGTATTATTACGTTTTTTTATTTATTGAGTATTGCTTTGGTACTTTAGCCGATGATTAGACAACAAGTGCACTACAAGAGTACACTGTGTCGAAGAACTAAGTTTAAAAATTCTTAAAATTAAAAAATTAAATAAATAATATATATGTAAACTTATTTTCTAAAATTAGTTGCCTTTTGTATAATATTTTACAAACAGAGATTTTTTTATTTAAGATATATGTAATATATCAATAATTGCTTTCTGTGCTTACAATTGCTAGAAATTAGACCAAATAGGGAGTATCAAATTACGAAAAAGTAATAGATATATATATATATATATATAGTTATGTATGTTGTTTTTTTTTTCGTTAATTTATGTATATAAGAATAATAATAAGATCATTTTGTATTTTTTTTAAAAAATGTATGTACGAGTGAGATCATTAACCGAAGCTGATTGCTATGTTTGAAAAACTAAAATCAGTTGCTCATGAAACTGAAAAATGTTGCTTCCTTCATTTGTTTTGTTTTTGTTTTATTTTTTTTTATTTTTTAATATGTACAGAGAGAAAGAAATAACTCAAATGAAAAAAAAAAAACTTTGAAATAAAATGAACTTCAAACAGCACCATTTTTTTATATTTTTTAAAATTTTTTTTGTTTTGTTGTAAATTTGTATTGACTGGGGATTAAGATTAAGATAAATATTCTAGGTTCTAGTGACTAGAGAACACTCGGTTTCTTGCTTGTAGAAGGTTTATTGTGGAGAGCCTAGTATCCAGTTACAAATTTTTGTATTTTTTTTTTTTGTTTGCTTTTTTTTTAGATAATAGATAAAGTTAAAATACTATACAGGGGGAAGGAGAAAAATACAAATAAGAAATAAATAAAATACTGATAAGTAAAAATGCCTACACAGAGCCTAACGTGTACAAAATGTGCAGAAATTGATACTTAAAAAAATACGTAACTCGCATTCATTCAAGGAAAACAAGAAAATAGAGGACAATGATATTTTGGAAAATAAATATAAATAAAGTGTGTCTAAAATGGTTAATAAATGGAGAAAGTTCTATTACATCTCGTTGTCTGAACGATAATTTTTTCGGGGTGATCCTTCAGCCCTTATTTAACAGATAACTGATGAACTGCAATGCTTCGTACAGCGAGAAGGAAATCAGAGTTTAACTACACTTGTGACAGATGTCTCTTGTGTTTTACGTAGGTACCTGCCGTGAAGGCGCCTACAGTGCGTCTTCGGACAAGATATCAAAACAATGCGTTGATAAACGCCGTTCGGGTAGTACAAGTACTACCACCAGTACCAGATTCGAAGTCGTGTGTAAGGCACGAACTTCCCCTTTGGTGAAGGGTCGAGGCCTATCTAATACCTCAGCCATTCTGTGGGTCATGGCATGCGGTTGCAATGCAACTCCACATCGAGCAAACCAATTGGTTCCATAGCAATCCCATGGTTTAGCACAGTTCGTAGTAGACTACACATATGCTAAGCCATGAGATGTCCAAGATCCATTCGGTCCATTCTCCACGCGATTTTGGGTACAAACCTGCAGCCACCACGATACTTCCACAGGGGGGCCAACTCCTAGATCAGGCCAGAACCATAGTTCCGGGGGCTCCTGACCTCCCGTGGTACCAGAATATAGCTTCCGGTCGAGCTTCGCAACCTTGCGGTAACTTCCAGTTAAGCACCTCACTGCCCAGGACTGGCGGCCTTTCAACACATTTAAAAATTCCTATGTGCCACCCGCTAGCTGCCTACTGCGTCTTCTATTAAATACCTCTTTTATACCTCAGTGATAATTCCACTGACATCGTAGGCCTCACCACGACGTCCCTAACGTCAGCGTAATTGGGACACTCACATAGGACATGAAGCCAGTCCTCATATGTGGCTCCACATGAGCAGCTCGCAACCCCGCTAAGCCCTCTCTTAATGCATTCTTGCATAAGAGAGCCATGCCCGGTCAACAAAAAGCCCAGGCTGAGGGTAAAACTCCGTTCAGGAAATACTGTCATGAGGAAGCCGTAAGTAACCCTGCCATTTTCACTAGCATCCCATCTAGATTGCCATCTAGATAGAACACATGCGTGTAAAAAGGTTTCACGCTGCCTCAGGGATAGGCCATCCACTTCTTCCGGGGACACCCAATCTCGCCCATTTAGAGGGAGACCTTTTCTGATCTTGAAAGCAATACCACGACGCATCACTTCCAGATCCATAGGTGGCACTCCTAGCAACACCTGCATTGCCTCTGTGACAGTGTTGTACTCTTTGGCAAGACAAGATCCGCTTACTACCATCCAGAGTCGTAACCCTATCGTACCATTCCGATGCTCCATATGTTGCACAAGCAACAAAAAGGCCATCGTATATGACACGGACAGAGCGCCTGTTAAGTCTCCAGTCGGATCGCAAAATGCGCCTTACCTGGCCTACAGCACTCAGCATGCGTTGTCTGATTCGAACCAGGTGAGGCATGAAGTTCATACACTCACCCAACGTTATGCCCTGATATGTGACCTCAGTCACACATCTAATGCTACGACACTTGTGACAGCGCAAAATTCGATGATCTCAATTACATCAATTTCGTGTAGTTTATACCGGATAGTCTGAAAATTTGGCCGGATTTGGAGAACAAGCTTTTATCAGATTTGATCAAAAATCGGCCGTTTTCCTAATCGAAAGGTGTTCGCATTTAAATTTTTCGTTAAAAAAAAAAACTGCATTAAAGGCATGACTGACAGCTTCTTAGCTATTTTTAAATAGTAGTCATATTATTCATATACATAGCTATTCGTCTCAACCTCATTAAGTACCTTTATATAAATCTTGAATCTTCAAGTTGTGGTTTAGGGAGAGCTATCAAGATGTATGAAAAAAGGACTTGTAAGATCAGATCTAAAATGTTCTGCAGCATTCTTCAGACGTGGTTTTTTTTCAGCCTACATGGCAACTTATTTTTCACGATTTTTAATAGCTGCCAAATTCAGCAAGATGAACCAAATTTCGTTAGTAAGCCACATCAATTTAACAGCATGACTATTACCGGAATGATAGAGGAACTTATTTCTTTGCCATCTTTTATAGAGATTAGAGACAGAAAATCAATTGGAACACTGTTGCAATGTAAATGATGGAAAGAAAAGTATGGTGAAGAATGTCGATCGAATATCTCAGCACTCTCAGATTTGACCAATTGCAAATGGAAATGGAATGGATCTGCTATATTTTAAATAGATTGATCCACACCTATTCACCCCCAAATCTTTGGAGTCGAAATTTACTATGAATCCATTAAACTCGATCTATTTCTTTCACTTTATTGAAAATCCTAAGCCCTTCCACCGAATATCATTTGAAGAGTTAAAAACAGTCCAATACCTTGGATTCGTATCGCTGATCCGTATTTCTCTCCAAAATTTCAGCAACAGCTAAGCTTTTAGTTGATGATATTGCAATAGCCTATCTCGTGGCAGCAGCGATAAAGAACACTTTCCCTTCTGAACTTCAGTTTGGATCCTGAATTACATATGCATATCTCCAACGAGAACCATTGGCAAATAGCCCTTCTGAGGTCCTTGGTTGAAAATTTTCCGAATGTTGATTGGTGTACTAAGTGTGGACTGATATTGCTATTTGCTGAAAATGTTAAGATGCGACTTAAGAACTTAAGGTCTGCCCACCGTTTTCAACATCTCACCATCATGCCTACATATGTTATGTATCGATGACTTGATTCCTTGTGAAAAGAGCGTGAAAAACATTATGGACAGAGTTACTTTCTGTGATACGTTGTTGAAACGCTACTCGAGCTAGAACCGCTAATAAAAAATGAGTCACGTACGAAAACCGGAAACGTCAAAGATTATTGGCAAAAAATAGTCGGCTATCCCAAGCATTTGCAAACCCAGAATTGAATGAGGTTACGCTGTGTTTATGGTTGGTGGGAGTAGACGGAAATCGTCTACCACAAATTAGTAATGGCCCTTGCTTTTTTTTTTGGCTGCCTTCTCGTGGCAAGAATGTTTAAGAGTCAAAGATCCTAAGATTATGAAAAGCACCCGTCGAACTAAGCGCCAAAGACGTCCAAACTAGACGTAAGACGGTTAAAAATGTGGAGGCAACCCTACTCGCAATAGCGACAATCCACCGGTAGTCTTTTCGACTGCGGCAAGGGCACAGAATCTGAATGCCCCAACCAGAGGCTGCTGGATGACTTGATTCTGATGACCCCTGCGGCCCTTTCTAAAACACGTTCAGTAGATTGGGCTGGAATGATGGAGACAGACGGAGAGGCCCTGCTTGTTACTGTTCAACTCCATCAAAATAGACCAGTCCTTGGTAAGGGTCCTGTTTTTAATGGCTTGTCTCGGGAAACCGAAACGATGGAGCTGGTTCCAGAAAAGGCATACTCTAGAGGCCTATCGTCTAAGGGGTAGGTGAAAAGGAAACAGAGACTTGCGACAAAAGCACGGCGCAAAGAAACCGTAAGTACTGTCGAAGGCGCGAATGATAAAAGTCTCTGAAGAGGGCTGAAAATGACAACAGTCTGAACTGTGAGAGCTAGCTCAAGCAGAGAATGTTTGCATTCAAGGAAAGGACTACGATATGGAAAATGGAACTTTTAGAGTGAAGTGCTTCACTCAGCAAACTCTTGAATGGTGCCGAAAATCCCACCCTTGGAGGCTAAGGCTCTCGAGGTATTCTGGCAACCGAAATTGACCCGTATCATATTGTGGATTCTGGGGAAACTTGAGGAAATGATGATGCGTCTTCATATACATAGCTCTTGACTCGACACTGAAAAGTGGGAAATGTACTCTCACAGAAAACAAAGACAGCTCTTTTCTTGTTGTGGGCTTAAGCAAAGCTTCTGTCGAGTCCATTATTTCTAGGTATGACTCGTGTGCTTATCTGCACCTTTGAAGCGTTAATTTGCACTTTGTTTCTAAATGAGTGCAGTCGCTTCAATATCAATCAAATCTGTGTTACGTATTATCTTCGACCTACGCTAGCGCCATCTGACAATCAGTAAGCTTAATTACATAGAAAAAAAGTATTTTTACACCAAAGTCCCAATCCTTTAAAAGTATTTTTGCTGTTAGATACTAAGAAAACCAGTCGATCGAATTTAGCATGACGACTGAATTGAAGTCGAAGTGACGGTCAAAACAAGTCTAAACAAAGTTCCTAAATACAATATATGACACCTACCCAAAACTATTGAGCAGGTTCAGCAGTCAGTCGATCAACATGCCCCATCACAGTGGAGACAGAATCCCTGCCTACCGCCGCCTTCACATATTGAACGCAGTCAGCGTCCGCGATCTGTGTCATATTAAACAACATTGCTTTGATCCACAAAACTAGTGATTCCTTTATGCTGTGGCATCTGTCGAAGATGACATATGACATGGATTTTGAAACGGTTTCAAATTTTGTTACGATTTGAAATCGAAGCAAAGTTACATGACCCCACCCATGACGTCTATGCACAAACATACGCGGATGATGTAGCTATGAAGTCTATTGGATCGTGTCTGGCGATTGCCCACCTAGCCGTAAACGTGATCGACGATTGGTGCACCTGAAATATAGTAGACTTTCAATCTGTCACCTCAAAACTGAGGTTGTTCTCTTTATAAAAAGGAGGAAGCTGACTGGTCTGACTCATGACTTAAAGGCATCACCATTCAATTCTCCAAAGAAGCTAAGTATTTGGAAAGCTTCAAAGGCGCTGTAGACCTACTGGCGGTGCAAAGGAACTGTCGGCAAAACATTGGACCTGCCACCAAGGAGGATCTTTTGTACGGAATTGAGTTTCCCTGTGCTCCAGACTAGTTTCGGCCAGAATCAGAGCCAAGAAAGGAATGTATATTGGTCTTCACGAGTTGCTCCAAAATCGATCTAGTATGCGGTGCTGGTGTCTTTCTAGAGGACGGTAACGTTAGATTTCACTACTCGCTAGGAAAATTTGTTGCGCTTAGGGCCTTACAGAACACTCTTACGACTTCCAAGCTAGTTCGAGAATGCAAGACTTCACTGAACGCAGCCGGAAGGCTAAATTCACTGAGTTTTATCTGGGTCCCGGGTCACAATGGGATCACGGGAAATGAAATTGCCGATGAACTTGCTAGCAAGGCTCAGAGGAGAATTTTTCAGGACCCGAACCTACATTTGAGTTTCATATGAGCACAACTGCAGATGGCATGATTTTTCAGATTGCCGGCAGACCAAACGTATGCTCCCCGACGTTTCTAAGAGGTCAGCGGCCTTCCTGCTGTCTCTCAGCAGGAAAGTCTGCACGCTGCTTTTTGGCGTCGTTACATGGCATGGATAAAACATCTTGCGAGGCTTGCTATGCAAGTGATGAAGACACCGCGGATCACTACCTCTGTGAATGTCCGACCGCATCAGGCTGTACTCGGCGTTGACGCGGTTGATGTAGGTACAGTGAGCACTTTACCACTAAAGCGCTTACTCGTCATTAAATTCCATTAAAAGGAACTTACAAGGAGTACAATGGACTTGTGCTTTGTCTGAGTATTCTAATCCTACTGAAAACAAAAAACCAAATGGTCAAACGATTAATTCTCAACTGTAAGCAACTAGAGAGATAACGCCAAGCAATTTAAAGAAAACTGCCAATTTACCAATAGGAAACATGTTGTCTTACAGCACAACTCCCGACCACCGACTGTCCTGATGACCCGTCAAAAATTGGTGAGTTCATAGTTGTAAAAATACTACAGCTGTGTAGAGTGTGTTCATAAATACAAAAGGACTTTATTACAATTACAAAGATTGTGGTAACGCTTGCGTTCATAAACGTCAAAGGACTATTTTTATATTACAATTTTGCAACAGTTTTTATTTTGTTGCAAATTTGTGATCCGAAGGGATAGCAAAAATGTAATTTGAAATTTAGAAAAAGAAAAACAAAAACTAACATCATTCGTATTGTTTTAAAAATAGGTTTAGCGATGGAAGCGGATTATAAATATTAGCGGCAGGGGAAAAAAAGCAGTTCCTTGGAAAAAAGTATACAAAGAACTAAAGTAAATTTCTGCAAGATCGGCAGGAAATCTGCAAGAAATATACGAATCTATGGTTACACATACAAGGATACAAAACCGAAAGTGGCAAGGAAGCTTCGAAGATTTCAATGAGATATATAGTAGTCGCCATAGTATCCAACTACCAGAAAAAATTGCAGGTGAAATATATAAATATTTGGTGGTAGTAACAGGAAACAGCAGACGAGACTCCGAAGAAAAAAATACTACCCCGAACGAGGGAAATACACATTTCCATTTCTAATATTAATTTTTTTCTATTTTTACTATTTTTCTTTGCCTTTTCTTGGCCTTCAGATTTTTGTATGCGTCGCTATGAGTTTTATCTAAATTGCCGAAATAAGCTCTTTCGACATTACACTTTTTAAAAATTAATTTTCGCGTCTCCGCATTTATTAAAAGCTAAAATGTTTATAGTACATTTATGGACACAATTTTGACAGCTGCAGAAGTCGTGTTCCAGAATGCTTTCAAGTTTTGCTGTTTTACATTTCTGAATTTACCCTTTAGTTACGATGTTTTGATGCGACCACCATACAGTCCAGACAGGTCGCGCAGAACTTCCTTATTGGAACTAAGCCGACTTGAAGGCACGCCTGTGATAACCACTTGAATCAGTTTTTGAACCAAAAACGACAGAAGCTTTTCACCTTACGTGAAAAATGGCGAAACATTGTCAGTAATCATGGATCATATTTAGTTTGAAAATGCCATATTGTAAGTTCTACCTTGATCAACAAGTTTCAGAAATGATTACCGTATGACGACTTTAAGTTATCTAATTCAAGTTGTTTTTTTATTAACATTCTCTTCCTTCAATTTTAGCGTCAAAACTTGCCATTTGAAAGCACATACATCTACACAAGGAGGAAGATTATGTACGATTTTAAAAATGGAATCCCTTTGCAACAACGAGATTGCATCAAATTTTGTGTTAAAAACAGATTCAACGGTGGCAGTGTTGAAAAAGTATTTCAGGAACGATACTCTATAGAATATAAGCACTTATGTGTGACATAAACGCTTTAAAAGTGGTCGTGAGTCCGTCGAGGATAACGGGCGCGGTGGTAGGCCGTCGAAGAAATGTTGGCAGACAATCGCAAGTTGACCATCAGAGAACTGGCAGAGGACTTGAATGTGGCTGATCAATTCGTTCAAGACATTTTGATTAAAGATTTGGGCTTTAGGCGTGTCGCAGCAAAGCTGGTGCTAAATGATCGCGAATGACATGACTTTAGCGGCTGAATCCGATCCAGCATTCATCGAACGCATAATTACCGGAAACGAGACGTACTCATAAACCGTATGAAATGCAATCCAGTCATCATGCGAGTGAATGGTCTACACCGAATCAGCCAAGACCGAAAAAAACTCGTTGCTTTCAGTCGAAAAAGAAGGCGATGCTCACGGCTTTCATGGATTACAACGGCGTTGTGCATCATAAATTCTTGCCACAAGATCAAACAGTCAATAAGGTTTATTATTTGGACGTTATGAAACGTTTGCGTATAGTAATTTGCCAAAAAAGACCGGATTTGTAGGCAAACAACTCGTGGGTTTTGCACCACGATAATGCACCGTCGCACAATGCAATCTTTATTCGTGAGTTATTGACGAAGAACAGTATGAATACGATCCAACAGCCACCAAATTCGCGTGATGTGGCTCATTGCGATTTCTTCCTGTTCGATCGACACAAAAAACCAGTTGGTGGAACGCGTTTTAGCAGCCGAGAGGAGATAGTAGAAAATTCGAAGACGGGAGAGGGACAATATCGATTATCAAGAACAAACTAGTATTTTCAATTTTCTGAATAAATTCCTGAAACTGTTTGATCAAGGACAATCGTCTATCATGCAATGTGGTATTTGATTGGGCCCAAACTCAAACTTAAGTGCATCTCCAAAAGTCGTGGAATATAGATGAATGATTTTTGATTAATTGAAGGATTGTTAAAAGTGGTAACATAGCAACTTTTATATGTTACCGGCTTCTATAACTATGTTAGATTTAGTCACTGATTTAAGATGCTGTATTCCTCCATTTCAGACACACTTTCTCTTTAAAAAAAAAAATAAAAAATACCGGCACAATAACACACTTTATTTCGAACATTCATTCTTCAAAAAAATCGTTCTTCTATTAAGTACCTTTTTGCCAAAAGAGTTTAATTTTTTTTTAATGAAAATTTATCCTAAATAATTAAATTTTAAATTTCAATATATTGTAAGTATTTATGTAATATGTTACTTCATTTCCTTTTCTTTCCACTTATTGCACCCTTATCCCATTTTAGTTTCGAAAATTTCTCCTGATAACCTCTGGCATTTTCTGACTTGATTATCTTCAAACATTTCAAATACTAAATCGAATGTTAAATTAAAAAAAAAAAAGAAAAAAAAGTCATATTCAAAATTTTAACTCAAAAAATCACACTGGAAAAAGAAGTAGTTAAAGAATAAAATCCCAATCAAACACTCGCATTCATACAATACAAATTCATTCATAAGATTTAATGTTAGTTCTTAAGCTTAAATATTTGCATTTTCTTAATTTTATAATTGCTTGGAATGTATTTTCAAGAAGTTATGGATTCCTTAAAACCTGGACTTAGAGTTAAAGTTAAAATTTGACTGTTTCCAAAGAGTTTCGTTATTTGTACAAGAGATAGAGATAGACTAGAAATAGACTAGAGATAGAGATACAAAAAATTTTCTTTTATACAATCTGTTTAACAGAGATAGAGTTGGATTAGAATTTAGAAATTTTTTTCTTATTTATTTTTAACTAGATTTGCTATAAAGAAAATTATACATACTCGTAGTTGGAAAAAATAAAACAATAAATAGAAAAATATAGAGAAAAGTAAAAAGTATTTGGTAATTGACTAGAAAATTGCTTCGTATTTGGTTTGTTTAAAAGTAACAACCACCATCAGAAGCAGGACCGTAAACACCATCACCATTTTTGTGGCAGCACCTTTGTACTCGTATCTGTACATGACTCTTTACATAAATGAGGGAAATTAAGAAAACCTGTTCCATCATAAAAACAAGGAGAAGGAAAAGAGTTTTTTAACACACTCCAATGTCTAACCCCATCCGGTGGAAGGGGCCCTAAAGCTGGGATAATTCATTTAAAAACGGATTAAGATTCAAGTACAATAATAATGTTTTAAGGGGAAGCCCCGGAAAAGGAGTGTTGTATGCTTTATTTTTTTTTCCAAGGCATGCATCATCGAAAGGGGTTGGTTTTTCGTTTTCATTTTCATTTTCATTTTCATTTTGGTTTTCATCCCTGTTTTCCAAGTTGCTGCTTCTATGGGAATTTGTGTTTGAAATTTTTATTTAATTTTTCTTTTTTTCTTTCTTTGTGGGGGTGCTTTTTGTGCCCATAATACCCGGAAAAAGGATGAAAGGTAGTCTATATGTGTGGGTAGGACACATGCAAGACATCTCACTTCAGGATTTGGCCTTGTTTAGATTTAAAATGTCAGGATGGTGCTCAAATAACCAGTCTCTGTTTCTGTCTGAGGTGGTGGTAATAACTTACAAATGAGTAATAAACTTTTTTGCACACCTAAAATGAAGGCAAATGAAATTCAGAGCAAAGAGAATACTCATACTCGTGCATACCTTCATTCCTACTAATTGACGAAAAAGGATTTAGCTTTACTACATCTACATACCATATGTAAATGAATACTCATATTGCTTTTCGGGTTGACTTAACAGAAATAAAAAATAAAAATAAATTAGACCTAACGCTGTGCATTTAATTGTATATGTATATGTGTATATTACATTGCTGTTTCGTTGCTTATATTGTTGTAGATCTATTAAAATGTATATATGCATACATGCTAAAATTTTGTTTAAATACTTACGAGTTAAATATGTTTACCTAAAGATTTTTTTTTTCTGTCTATTTTTATTTTTTAATTTTTTGTTTTTTGCCTTATGACTAATTCGTTGTTTGAGAAACGTTGCTTTTGCGTTTTTCGTTGCATTTAATCACTTTACTGAATAATTTTTCTTTTTTCTGTTCGTCAAAAGTCTGACAGAGAGAATTATTTATTTTTTTTTTTCGAAAGAACAAAATAAAAAAGAAAATTTTGCTTATGCCTTATGTATCTAAGATTTACATGCTTAAGCATCTAAGAGATTTGACTAGAAATTGCTTGTTTTTATTAATTTTATGTAATTTTTGTGTTTTTTTTTATTTTTATTTTTGACTAGATTGCATGGTCTTTCATTGCTTGTGTTGAGTTGGTGATGAAGAAAAAAAAAAAATGATTTAGGATGGACGGTGATCGGATGTAGTCAGAATTTTGGTCAAATTTTTTGGAGGGGGGATACTTCCGGAAGGTATTCAATTTAATGCTGCTGCACTTTGATAGCGAAGTGTAGGTACAACTTATTACCTTTGTCAACATGAATACCTTATATACATGGTCATGAGTGCTTATAGCATGCACAATCCCAATCGATCCTGGATATATATATCTCACATTTCTCTAGTGATCATGAACCAACGATACGATATAAAGACGTAAACAGCGCTATGAATCTATAATTCACCTGTTTGGTGGATGGAAAAACGTGGGAAAAAATAAAAGCGAAGTAGGATGCTGTCATGAAAACCCTTCACCATCTCTGACAACAAGGAAATATTGATTCAACGACTTTAAACGTGATCGTGCAATTTTTTTTTTTTTTTTGATGAAGAGCGCCTAGGCCGCCCGGCAGACGTGACCACTGAAATCGTTGAAAGAGCCTTGACGTGATTCTTGCTAATCGCTGAACAAAAATGATCCAAACAGTAGAGGTCATAGGCCGGAGCGGCAATCAACATTCAACACGATAAGATAAACTGTCGGCCTGATGAGTGCCCCGATTGCTCAAAATGGGCAACAAGCTGTTAAGCAATGTTTGGGGCCCTTTAAGCAAAGTCCAGTAGTTTTTGCCTCAATGGATCCAGAAATCCAAGCCAGAGATCAAACGACAATCAATTGATTTTTCCACTCGAGTCTGCTCCGAAGAAGGCAAAATCGGTCTAATCGGCTGGAATGGTCATCGCTACGATTTTTTGGGATTCGAATAATCGTCATGGAGATTTTTAAAAAATACGAAGCACGATCACAGAGCAGTACTACAGTGAATTATTGAACCAATTTGATAAGGAATTGACAGAAATAGGGCACCATTTGGCAAAGAGGAAAGTGTAGTTCCACCCTGACTACATACCAGCGCAGTCTTCCGAAATCGACGTGGTCAAATTGTATGAATTATAGTACAATTTGCTACCACTTCCACTATACTCGCATTTACATTTAATCTGCAGCTCGAGAGTGAAAATGAAGGACAATCAAAACACTTTGAAAAAGCATAATTATGAACCAAGTTTCGTGCATTTGTCAATCAGAAACAGTTTGTCTTAAGTCAGAAGAAATAAAAGGCAGAACTTGCTCTATTCCGACTCTCCAAACTGTATAAACCATGAATTTCCAATTTTCAAACCTGTTCTTATGCGTGAATCGAAATCTAAGCCAAAATTCACGGCTTTTTTGATTTTCAATTCGGCAACTTGTCCAAATTTAAAGAATATGAACCATGCACTCGCGTTATAATTTTTGACGTTCCAGATGATAATCAGAAATTGTCGTTTAATCAAATAACTTTGCCCAACAATACATTCCAATCACTTTAAACGCTTTTCTAAATAGTGCCTCAAATTTGAATCATCGAAGTGATATTTGACTATTTTTGATCAAAATCTTCATTCGATATTTGGAACTTTTTTTTTGCAACATACCTATGTTACTATGTTAGAGTTAAGGATGAATTTCTAGTTAGTGATACGTTATATTTTCTATTTAGTAGCTTGAGTATACGAGTATCTTTGTACCAAATTTTGGAATTTTGATGACAATTCCTGTGATTTATGGCCTGGTATCAAAAGAACTAACAAATGTACTAAATTATTCAAAAATTCATTTGCAAGTTTGTCAACTGGTTTATATTTTGCTTTTGAATGAAAATGCTCCAAAATGTTCCAAAATTTTAGTTGGCCCAAATGTTTAGCACAAAATACTCGTATTTCTTTGCCTTCATCATTGCCAATGGACTTCAAGATTTTTCGTAGCAGTAAAATCAAAATTCTGACCAAAAAGATGGGCCAAAATTTCGATCACATCCGTCACAGTTGGAAAAGTTACTTTAAATTTTTAAAACGACCGAAAAAAGTAGGTTTTGCAGAAAATTATTCAGTACAAAAGAGAGGGGAGGTTCGAAAATGTATCGGTTTGTTTTGATTTTTTTGTTTTTTTTTTTTTTTTTTTTTGAATTTTTAACTTAAATAATTAGAGACCTATTAAATAAATAAAAAAAAAAAAATAAATAATTAAATAAATAGATATACTTGTACATAATAATACTGTGACTAGAATCTACACACTAAATTCCCCACACCGAACTGTGATCTGTTCAGTTTCGATTTTAGTGGAAACTATCCGCACAGTTCGACTTTGGGGGATGGACGTATCATGATCTTGTGTACAAAAAGAAACAGTTATTTGCAATAAATAAATTAAATTAATTTGTTAGTTTTTTTTTTGTTAAATTAAATAAATTTACACAGAATATTGTCATTTGAGTGTTTCAACAGGTTTTTTTTTCTTACGATTCTTTTTGAAACGAAATCTTTTCGGTTGTTGTCTTTTCGTAAAATGTGTGGTTTCTTTTCGATTTTTAGTTTTTGAGAGAAAAATTACCGTTATTTTGTATAATAATTTTCTTTTGCTTTCAGTTAAAAGATAATTTTTTTTTTAAAAAAATTCAGCTTTCTTACCGCATTTTAAGAATAGAACCGTAAATGCAGGAATCGCTCTTGGAATTGGTATGGAGATCGGCATCCGTGCTGTCAAGTTGTTACCCACCATAGGAAGCCTCAATTTTGACAGCTGTTCTTGGTCCCCCATCCTTGACGATGTCCAGCATTAGGGCACTGGTTGGTGCAGGACTCATTGGATTCGAAATGTCCGACATGCCATCATCTTTGAGACACGCCGATTCCAGATGTTTATTCAGGTAGGACTTTAAAGCGAATGTTTTGTGACACCGTTTACACTCGAAATTCTTGTCGATGGAGTGTGTTTGCATGTGAGCTCGTAAATTTGAACGATCGGCAAAGGCCTTGCCACAATGAGCGCATCCGTAGGGTTTTTCACCGGTGTGTGAGCGTAGATGACCTTGCAGGAGCCACGGGCGGGAGAAGAGTTTCCCACAGACCCCACAACTGTGAGAGAGTTTGTGCGTAAGGACATGCATAGCCAGAGCTGGCATGGAGACGTAAGCCTTTCCGCAGGTGTGACATTTTTTCGCCGATTGCGAGTCAAGACTCCGATGTGTTTGCTTATGCCGTGATAGATTACTTGAAGTGGCGTATTGTTTACCGCATTCAGTACATGTGTACTTGGCCTTGTGTTCGGGCACGATAACCGCTGAGGAAGGATCGACTGAGTTTTTCCGCTTGGAACGACCGTCGCTGACAAAGAATGCTTCGTAGGTGTAGGCGACAGTTTTGGCGCCCGGTTGTGGCGTATGCGGACTACTGGAACATGAGCCGATTTGTTGCGCGCCAATATTTGTCGTATTGCTATTCTCATTTTGGATGGGGTCACCTTTACAGTCACCTTCAGGTACATGCGAATTATGCATTGATTGGTTACTTTCAGGGCGTCCTTCATCGTTTTCCTGCTGCTGTTGCAGCTGTATCGCATGCGTTAGATGATGCAAATGGTGTGCTGGTTGTTCTTGGAGCTGAAGTTGTTGTAATTGGTGCGGTTGCGTTGGAGGATGGAAGGCTGTAGACGCACTTAAATCGAGAATCGCATGTGCTGCATGAAGATCTTCTTCGGCTGGTATTCGCATGTCATAGGTGCGAATCCGATCAATTGCAGATGGTCTATCGTCCAGAGAATAAGGACGGTAGATGTCCTTTTTCTTGGGCGGTAGTGAAAGAGCTGCCCCTGTGCTAGTGAAACACATTGCAAGTGATTTTCTATTACCAGAGCTGTTGTTGTTGTTGTTGTTGTTGTTGTTATTTTTGAGATGCAAGTCGTTGTCGTATTCGGTCTTAATACGAATCATGGGCGGACTAAAGCGATCTGACGTCGAAGTCGTTGGCGAGGATGGTGAAGATGCAGTCTGATAGGAATACTGAGAAGAATTTGAGGTCGGCGACGCCAATGGTGGCTGTGGCGGATGCGATGTGATGACGGTTACTTCGTTCTCCATTCGTGGCAGGTACGCAGTGAAGTGCATCGGCGATACGTCGTGACCATATCCTGGAAAAAATTCAAAGAAAAAAAAGGAAACCGATTACAATCGCATTCAGCACAGAGAGTGGATGATATCGATTTTTGTTTTGAGAGAAACTATTTTTTTTATTTTTTTTATTTTCTTCGTTTTCGTCTTTCTACAGCAGTACATCGCGTTTTTTTTTTTTTTTTTTTTTTTTTGTTCAAGCTACAATTGGCATATTGCCAAGGAAGTTTCCTTTTTATTTTTTTGTTTTATTTTTTTTTTTTCTGTGAAGGCAAGCAGGCGTTGTCTTCCTCACAGAGTCGACAGAGGGTGTTGGGGGCGCATTAAATATGTATTCTGTGCCTACACACTGCAGACATGCCATCACCATTCACTATCATCATCATCATCTCCTACAGGAAGTTGGCCATCGAGTTCGACACGAAAACGAATGAAAAGCCGGGTCCAGGGAATGGGAGAAGTACAGAGAAAAGACCCAGACAGCAGAAAGCCTACTACTATTTCTGGTTTCTATAGATATAGCTGTAGCAGTATCTGTATCTATTATGACCGAAAATGGTAAGAGTACGAAGACGGCAGGAGAGAATAAGACAACAACAAAAAATAAATAAAACGAACTTGGAAGAATGAAATAAAATCCCGAAATGCTCTTCCCGTAGGTACGAGTACCTACTATGATACATGGGAAAAAGAACGTGAATGTGAAATCCTCAGAGACGTGTTGAATGTGACTAGAAGCTGGGAGGCTACAAGCTAAAGGTGTAGCTGAGCTACAGGTTTTTTCTCCTATTTTTATTGTTATCCTTTTTTTTTTTTTTTTTTTTTTTTGCCGCCAGAGGAATGTAAACCTCTGTCACTATCTGCCTATGATAGATACATTAAAAGTTAGATATATGCATGTACACCCAACCTGACGCTCCACGTTGGGATAGGGTATATGTATATTTGATTCTTTTTTTTTTTAACTTGCAACATCGTCGTCGTCTTCTTACTTGAGGTTGACATAATCAATGCTGGCTGCTCATAGATAGATAGATAGATAGATAGATAGATAGATAGATACAAGAGCGGTTTTCATATGTATGTACATGCATACATATATGACACATACGAAGATATATACTGAAACGTGGTGTCTGTCTTCGAATGTCGCATTGCAGCAGAGTAGCAATAGCAATAGCAGTAGAACTATGTAGTACTAGCATCCCGCAACCACGATGACTATGATGACGATAAGTGGAAGGATATTTTTGTTGCGAAACATCAAAATGTCTGCCAAAACGAGGTGTTTACTAAGTGAAGGGAGTTCTACACACTGCATATATGTACGTATACGAAATCTCCTACCATTCACCTCTCCTGGGGGGCACAAAAGAGTTTCTTGATAGAATGAACTTCTCCCAGCACACTCCGGCGAAGTTCGAGGGCGGTGACGAGAATCCTTTTGCATAAGAAAGCGTACACCCAGGTCCCAGTACACACATATACAATTACGTATGTACGTACATATCTATACATAACCAGTAGAATCTTTATGAAGTTTTTGTATGAGTTTCTTCTTTAATTAAGAAAACTCTGATGTGATGAACTTTAAACTGTGATAATATGCGACTAACAGAATAGAGGGTAAAAGGGCAGCATCCAGAGACAGCCAGCCAGTCAGGCAACCACCAACCAAGCCAGAGCTTCATCTCCATCAGTGTCAAGGGGGTTGAAATAGAATTAAAAAAAAAAGAAAACAGAATATTTATTTACCATAAAAAGATGTTCTTAACTAGTGTTCCAGAGATTCGAAAGAGGAACGTCTTTTTGAAATTAAAAACCTTACATGTTGGGGGGTGGATAAGGTGCTGGTGGTTGAAGGGATTTGATGACAGTCTAGTGGGTAAAAGAGTTTTAAAGCGAGTTGAGGGTGGTGAGAATGATTCATTACAAATTTAAGATAGATTTGAAGGAAATACTAAAAACCTAGGCGCCTATCTAAAAGGAGCACTTAACACAAAATTCTTTGAATATTTCCAAAATTTAAATATGCTATTTTGGATGAAAAATGTGAACAATTTATCAAATTATCATAGAAGTCTTCTAGAAACATCCTTGACTCTTGCTCTTGTAGAGCTATTTCCAGAAAGAGATTTCTATCGTATTCACTAGTTCGACCTTATGATCAAAAAAATATTTTTTTGCAAGGCAAGGCGAGTATATTGACAGCAAGAAGGTTTTTAAATCCATAAGCATTCTTGGTACCCATCACTAGTAAAAAGAAAATAGCCTGGAGCTGAGCTAATTACATCAGCATCTACTACGATCTATCTAAATCTCGAAAGAGTGGATAATCTGCCTTGCGTTATCCATAATGGAGGCGTACAATTTTAGTTCCACTATTAATACAGATTGGGGAAAGGTTTAAATCCAAAATTGTTGGTGCCTAAATGTCTGCCAAATAATATTCATAGAAAGATGAGCTTTAGTAATATCTACCTTAAGTATCTTTTACATTCTGCCTGACGTGAGCGTATGTAAACACCATTAGACAAGACGGTTTAGCTCATCTCCGGCACATCAATGTACATATCAGATTGGTTCCTACCATGAATAGACTTACGATAGAACAAGACTCGCAAATCACGCAACTTAGGCCCAATGATTGCTGATTTTTTTCATACCAAATCGAATAGCATTATTATGAAAGGGTTGTGGTTTCAACAAAAGCCACAGCCAATTTGTTGAATTAAACAAATGAACCTGCAAATCGCCCCTCAAGATCATATGATTTTAAACTTTTGGATTACCTTCAGGGGGTATGTGAAGTCGCAAGTTATTTGCATGGGGTCTTTTACCTATACGCAACACATTCAGATAATAAAAGTCGGATTTTACGCCCACGTTTATGAACAATGCGAATTTTGTTTAAAAATGTGGGAAAAACGACTTTTGTGATTTATTCAGAAGTATTTATTGTTGGTTTTTCATAGTTATACAATTTTATGACTTTTGGTTGTTGATTCAGCACTTTTTTATGACACCTTACATCAAATGAATGCATCAATGCTCATCAGTATACCCTCAAGCCCACTTTCGGACGCACTCTAAAATATCGTGATTCGTACAACTCGCTTATGGAATGCCTCCATAGCTCTTTATTTCCTAGTCATTACAACCTTCAAACATTTAAAACCAACGTTCACCGGTGCCTCTCTTTCCATCCTCCCGGATTTTCATTCGCTCGCGTTGTGTGCAAACATTTTAAGGGTACAACTCTTTTTTGTCAAAACCCAAAATTCATCGACCTGGACTTCAACTTTGAAGTCATGAGAATTTATTTGAAATTCTTCACGTCGCCTCGGGGGCAACTAACATCTTAAAAAATGGGAAAGGTCCTGGAAACCACGAGAAACAGTCTGCAATCATTCTTAAAAAAATGCAAATCGCAGCGGGAAGTTGCTTCGGATTAGAAAGGAAGATCGGCTAATAGTCACAACAAGCAAACGAAATAGACGAAAAATATTATCATCCAAAATACGTGCCAACGGTCAAACGAAGATTAAAACATGACGGACTATTTGGGCGAGCTGCTGCTCGAAAATCTCTGCTGTTCGGAAACCTCTGCTGTGACCGCAACACAAGCAGAAAAGGTTAGAATGGGCCAAAAAAATCATGCAGACTGGACGTAAGAAGATTTCAATCGAGTTTTATGGAGCAAAGAATCCAAGTTCGAGGGATTTGCTACAACACGAAGAGTTTTCGTTCGACACAGCACTGAACAAATATGCTGCCAGACTGTGTGATTCCTACCGTCAAGAACGGACGTGGTTCTGCTATAATCTGGGGATGTTTCTCTTCAAGTGGAGTGGGAGATCTCGATCAAGTGGAGGCATACAAAACAATATTGGAAGAAAACGCTGTGACCTCTGGATTAAGATTAATTGGTGAAGGACATCTCAGCAGGATAACGACCCTAAACGTCAAGACTTTGTCGGCACTACCTGATATAGGGGGAAGATGAATTACCAGATTTAAGCCCTATAGAGCTATTGTGAGAGGAGCTAGGTAAAAGGCTCCGGGATCGATGCTCTTCATCAGAATCTGCGCTGTGGTTTGCTGGAGTTTGAATGCCAAGAAATGTCAAAAAAACTGCCTTATCAAATGTAAAGGTGACTTTTTTGACGAAAATCGATTCAAAAGTAATTTTTTCTTCTTATTTTGGTATCATACATGCAAGGTGGAGCAAAAGTAATGTCATAATGTGAATTGGCTGCCATTTTGTTAGAAATAAAAAGAATTGGGCTCTGTTTTCGCGAAATTTTACCTGAAGACGTTGATGGCATTAAGTTGAGAAAATGAGCACCTCCTGAGTGGATGTACATTTGTGCTCGTTTTACAGCATTTTGAATTGTTGCTCGCAACACATCTGGCTCCAAATTGATGATTTCTTCTTCAATGTTGGCTTTCAAGACTTGCCAGGTTTTTGTGGTTTGTTGTGTGGTAAATGCGAGATTTCAATAAGCCCCAAAGAAGAAGTCTGGCGCCTTCAGATCTGGTTATCTAGCCGGCCAATTCAAATCGCCAAAACCGAAGATTACATGGCCTAGAAATTGGTGATTCAAAATTACTATCGTTGTCCGAGCTCTGTGGGCGGTTGCTCCGTCCCGCTGGAACCAACAATGCTCGAGACCCAATTGAGCAACTTCCGGCAATAAAAAACTCGTTTAACATTTGTTTCTAGCGTTCACCAGTTATAGTGAGTCGTCGTGGCTCAAGCGGTAGTGTATTGGCTTCCCAATCAGACGGTTCGGGGTCAATACCAGCCGTTCCCGAAAGACATTAATTTTTTCAGGCAACTAAAATCTCGTGAGATTTCCAATTACCTAATAATTTAGTCTCCCCATTAAATGTTGGATGCCACCCATGGAGCGAAATAACCACTAAGCCCAACAATTTTTTTTTCTCTCTCTGTCCCATTTTCCTAAAAACTTAACACGTGCTCAGGTATTTTAAGTGTTGCAATACCCACTTGAGTGACGACGTCGGCGTCGTCAAAAAAATAAGGGCCAATTACTTTTTCATTGCAAATTTTGCACCAAACAGTCACTTTTCAAGTGGAAATGGGCTTCGCCGCCATGATTTTGAATACGAAATCATCCTCTTCTTGCACTGGGTTTACTAGAGCATGGTAGTAAGTTAACCTTACTTGACGGTCAGTAGGCAGCAATTGGTGAACGGTTTGCACTTTATAAGGCAACATCTTCACAACCAACGTCTACTGATGCCAAATTGTGTGCATCGTTGTCTGTTTGTGGACTCTCTCGGACATCCTTGGCACAGCAGTGATATTTTCGTTCGACCGAACAATACAAGGTCGGCCACTTCTTGCGATATCTCTAGTGGACCCAGTTTGTACGAGACGCTCAGCCAAAGGCCTAATTGATCGCGCATATGGTGTAGAACGACGAAATAAGCATAAGCATATTTCCGCGTTCTTCAGGTGTGTATCACTCCATTGCTTGTTGTCAACTAATTCTCTACCTGGCTGCAACATAAATGTCAAAGCACAATGACACTTGACGCCATTTGCAAAAAATATGGCACATTCACATTATGGCATTACTTTTGCGTCACCTTGTATATATGTACGAGTATATGTTATGTTCCCCGTACATTTTACCTGATTATTATTCTGTTGTTGCATGTTGTTTTCACTTCAAGCCCTGAGAACGGCCTCAACCTTTTGGCCTGCAGTTTACATATAAGAATGTAGAGCAATATGCGCAATGACGTTGCAATGAAAGTAAAATGCATAGCGGTAATGGCCTGATAATCCGAAGTTAAAATTGGAGTACACCATGGCAGTATTCAAAGTTCGTTACATTTCATTGTTGTACCAACATTATCCGGTAAAAGAATAACTCGATCCGCAATAGCTTTTCCGCGAACCCTCAAGTTCAAAATCGTCTCCAACTGCTAGACGTGTTATAAACTACTTGAGAAACAGTGATGACCGTATCTGACATAGAGTTAGCGTAGTATGCTCCAAATGCTGCGAAAACTCCACAAACCTTTTGTAAAATGAAAAATGACACTGAAGCCTAAAGGTTTGGTTAAAACATACGCATTGGATTATGTACGGGAAATCTTAAGGCAAAATTCCACTGCGACTGAAGTCGCAGAAGTCCGGATCAATAAGTCTCTTTTCAACGAAAAGCCCCGTGTTTTACTGAAAACACCGATTCATTGTTCACAGTCTGCGAGCTAATGTGTGGAAAGTCAAGAAATTTCCTATCCACGGTGATTCTTAAAATATAAATCACTGTAGAGAGTGTCCGTTCAGACAAGTGAATGTATATAGTGTCTAAATATCTCTATCAAAGTTCCCTTCGCAGGCCTTAAGGTGTATTTTAGAACAAGTAATAGTATTACACAGATACTGAGATATATTATTAATGGCAAACCACTCAAGACGAAACAAAGCTTCTATCCTCCTCTGCCATCTGACTCGCCGATTTGTTCTCTAATAGGAAAGTCCATAAAAAATTCTACTAAATTTTACTTTTTCCTACAAGCTTCTCAAAAATTCAGTATCGCGCCTAAAATCCAGAAGGAATCAGTTGTAAAAACGGCTGATATCAAGTTTATGGCAGACTCATTTCTGACCACATTAGAAAGATGATCATCAATGATCAGCAAGATTTCAGGCCAATTGTTTTAAAATACTGACGCCCTTAGTAGTTTCATCGACTTAAGTCATCTCAAAGCTTAAGGGGATATACAATAAATGAAGTATTGGGTTGGCCAATAAGTTCCATCTGTTTTCGTTATTGTTAGATTTAAATTTGAGTGACGGAGTTTGTAAATTTACAATAGTTTCGAGATCATATTTTCTTTATTGAAAACAGACACAAATATGGAGTATTTTCGAAATATTATGTTCTTTTATTTTCGGAGTGAAAGAAATACTGCACAAACCCATTGAAAGATTTGTGCTGTACACGGTGATAATTCTGTCAGTGCCTGGACTGTTCGGGAGTGGTTCCTGCGTTTTCCTGATGGTGATTTCACATTCCCTGACTTGCCTCGTTCTGGACGATCGATTGAGACTGATGTGCACCAAATTAAAGCTCTAATTGAGAAATGATCTAACTATTCAAGCACATAGCAGA
The DNA here is from genome assembly GCA_963966105.1 of Volucella zonaria. Classification (NCBI taxonomy): domain Eukaryota; kingdom Metazoa; phylum Arthropoda; class Insecta; order Diptera; family Syrphidae; genus Volucella; species Volucella zonaria. The sequence continues at coordinate 46,608,962 of OZ014534.1, forward strand.
AATATTGGAAACATTGAAATCAAGCGTTGAAACTTACGCAAACTGCAGACCGTAAATCGATACGATATCGATCAGCGATTCCTTGCAAGAAATTAACCATTTTTAAAACGGATGATAACGAGCGATGAGAAGTGGATTCTTTACAACATCGCCGAACGGAGCAAAAGAGGTGGGCCACCTTCAGGCATTCCATTCCTTCATACTAAGAAGGTGGGATTTCCAAGGATTGTGTATTATGAGATTCTTCCGCATAACCAAACCATTAATTCCGATAAGTAGTGCTTTCAGTTGGATAGACTGAAGAATGCAATCACGAAAAACGCCCGAAACTGTTCAATCGGCGGGGCGTCGTGTTTCACAAGGCAACGCTAGACCACATGTCTCTTTGACGAATCGACAGAAGTTGGTGCAGTTTGGATGGAATGTTTTACCTCACCCGCCGTATTCACTTGATCCAGCACCGTCCTCGCACTTATCAAGGACACAAATCCTTACGCAAAACAAAACCCGGTGAGCCGCCAAATAGTAGGCAGCAAAATTAAGACATCTAAAACATTTCCCTCTCGGAAATTCTTAAATAACAGTCATGACATTCGAGAGTTAATATTTTTGAGGGGTTAGAGAAAACTATATATACAAAAAAAAAATACAAAAAGCCCTGACATCTGTTAACACCACCACCACCCACTCACATGCAACAGATTTTAACCCCGAAAAATTTACTTATTTTTTTTTTTTTTCGTCCGTTCTTTCATCCTCACCCTTTTCGTATTGTTGCCTTGTTCTATGCGCTATCGTATCCTTTTATACTCTATTTTTTTCTTTTCTAAATGTTGAATCATTTTAAGGAATACATACAGAAGGACACAGTGAAGAGGTAGAGAGAGAAAAAGGGTCAGAGTATAGTACGAGTATAGTACAGAAATCTTCCATCCTTAAACATCAAAAGGATTAGGGATGAGGTTAAATGGCATATGCTCAAACATCGTCTGCACATTTTCCCAAGCTCTCGCGTTCTCTCTATGTTGGGTTGGAAAATGGCAAATAAACGGCAAAATGCACAAAAACGAAATAAAAAAAAAAAAAAAACCAAAATGAAAAAGAAATTTAGTCCATCGCATTTTGCCAAAAAGGACCTCTAACCGAACACACACAATATAAAAGGACCGACGACAACAACAAGGAGGACGAACTAACAATCACCCAAAAGAGTGGGAAATCTGAAAAACTAGGGTTGACTGGGACAACTGGGCTGGCTGGCTGGCTGCTGGGTTGATGGCTGGGTTGCCTGAATTGAGTTTCAAAGGGAGGATTGGTATAGTGGAAATTCCTATCATCCTATGTACGAGTATGCATACATACGAGACACGAGTACATGTAGCTATGTATAATAATATGTACCTACTACTCTACTTTGAATCATGAATTTAATTCACAAAATAGCTGTTTCGTTATACATGCAAAATATTTTATCAAAATGCTCTTTAGAATGGATGCAGCAACAACAGCAGCAGTAGCTATCGCAGAGTCAAACAGCAACAACAATAGAAAACAACAGCAACAGCTGCTTAAGGGCTCTGAATTGGATGGAATACGAAGGAATGAATGATATTACAAAGAAGGGATGCTCGGCTCAGTGTTCAAAAACGAATACAAGCAAATGTTGGGATTGGAATCTTGAATGGTGGATGGTATAGTCGTTGATATGGTCTAGATGTTATGGATGTTAGATGCTTATGGATACTTTATGACGTAATTCACTCATCTTTTCTTGCTGAGCTGCTAAAATTTTCTTCACAAGATTCAGAATGGAAAAAAGAAAAATCTTTGACTATGAGTACGAGTATTTATCCAGTTTAGTAGAGAAGATACATCCTCTAGCTTACTATCTGACAGATGATGAGTAATGTAGCCTTAGATTTGTGTGTTTATTCCGTGAAATTGCGTGGCTTTGTCAGTGGCAAAAGACGAGACAGTTCTCCTACTTTCTACCGGCAGAGAAGAAAATCCAAACCAACTATACCGCATAACTTCCGGGCTGACAGGAAAGTCCTCTTTCTAACCCTTTTTCTGATTTAAAATTTTTTTTTTTTCTTCTTTTTATTCGTCAACGTTTTCGACGTTGTTTGTCGTCGTTCCTACCTTTTCCACTTATGCTGACAGGGCATTTAAAAATGTTGCCCCCAGCTGGTTGGTGGTGGTATCCGTAGTATGGGTACTGCTTCTGGCGCACATATTCATTCAATGTACCTACATACGAGTACGTACAACAGTGGTATCAGGAAGATTGCGGAAAGAGAGAGAGAATGTTAGAAAGTTGAGAGTTTCCTGTTTTTTTTTTTATTCCTTCATTTCTAGAGGACATTCGAATGGGGAAATCCAATTTTCAACAGAAAAGCCAAACCAGGAAGGATATAACCAGAAAAAAAAAGCGCTGAGAAATTTAAAGAAAAATAAAATAAGGGTGGTGCGACAAGATACAGCTCTTAAGGCTACACCATTGTGAAACAGGTGGCACTGAGTATCCTGCAGGATAAATTAAAAAAAAGAAGAAAAACTTGCTTTCTGCAAAAACAAACGAAAATAAGAAGGCAACAGCAAGGAGTAGAATGAAAAACAAAAAAAAAACTTTCTAAAGTTTGAATTCGTCCCCCAACCCTAGTAAAATGTTTCCAACTACAAGTACCACCTTTCCCTTTGGGGTTGATGGGTTTTACAGTTCTACAACTTACAACCTACAACCTACAACCTACAACCATCCAACCCCCGACCGACCTTAAGCCGATTGAGAGGGTGGTACAAGTGCGAAACTAAAGTTCGCGAAAATTAATAGCACATAGTCGATTTATGTGCGTGACATCAACGTTGAGTTTTTTTTTTTTCTCTCTACTTTTTAACGATATTTTTAGGTGAAACCTATCTCTACATCATCGACCCGCCCTAGATTTTTATACTAAAAATGTTCGCACCTCAGCCTTTGGATCACATTGTTTGTATTCTGTAGACCCCATAATCGCAATGTGAATTAATTCGATGGCATTAATTTGTGTCCCATGTTAGAGAAAGGAACCATTTTTCATCAATTAAAATGGAGCGAACTACCCGGAGTTTGTTTCGTTGTAGTAACACTACCCCTATCCCGCTACACTGAAGTACATTTCCTTTATCCTGCAAAAGTTTCAATATCGTGACACACTGTTTATTGGGGAGGTTTCTACCCTACCACCGAAAACAAACAGAAACAACAAAAAAAAAAAAAAGAAAACTTAAGAACAGCAACAGCGATAGGAACCTGGATACGAAAAGCAAAAAAAAAAAAAAAACAAACTTATTCCGATATAGCCCGTGGTAGGGGTTAGAAAGACAGTTTTAGTCAAGAACCCCCTAGTCAGGATCGTTCCGTGTTTGGGGGGGGTTAACTTGAAATTGTTCTTCATTTCGATTTTAATTTCATTCCGTGTCATTAATGACTGTGGGTGAATCGGATGGGGTGGGGTGGGGCAGGGGCAGGTATGTATTACAGTGTCAGTGCATGGTAATTTTGGTTCTTTTCTTCCTTTCTCTTTAGCTTTTCTTGTATTTTTTATTTATTCTATTTTATTTTTTCTTCGCTTTCGTCCCTTTTAATATCCATCCTTTCAATAACTGTTAGCACGTGTAGGCGGGTGAGAGACGCAGAGAGAGAGAAAGAGAGTTAGAGGAAAAAAAACCCTCGTGAATTGTTAAATGTCGAATGGAAATGAGTGTCAAATTACAAATGGAATGAGAGAGGGTAACTATGTTAGAGTAAAGTATAAAGAGCTCAAAAGCAATTGAAAGCAAACACAATAAATACTCGCAACTAGATGTATGCGTCTGTGTGTGTGTGTAGATTGTGAAGAGAAAGGGGGTGCTAATCACCTGTTAAGGAAAGAAAGTGCACAAGAGAAATTACGATTAAATATGTCTAGATATATAATTTGTCAGAAATGGTTAAAAGTTGAAAGACAGCAATCGGATTTGGGAGTAGCTGGATGTTTTATTATTATTTTTTTTATTTCTTATGAAACGGTTTAAAATGTCTGAGTGGATGTTCTTGATCACCAGGGACGCCAATATTTCACAATGAATAACAATATATTGAGCAGAGGCAAATTCTAAATGCCATCGATTTTGTTAAAGCTTTTAGTCAAAACTGCAGTCCGTGTTTATTTACGAGTAGAATCCCCCATCCAATGGTAATTCTCAATGTTAACGCCTTAACATTTGCCATGAAAATTTAGTTTACTTAATTCATTGAAAAACTCTTTGATGATATGGAAGGTCCAATTGATTTCTTCCGCTTTGATATATGGAATTTCAAGGACCTAAGGGTTGTATGAACTTTTTTGCTAATATTCTGACCCTTTTAAGTTCAAATTGAAGCAGTTGCATCAAAGGATGACTTGGACCAGCGATATCAAATTTCATAAAGTTGCACGTGATGGCGAATTTGAAAGCAAAAATTGTTGAACCCTTGCTTTTTAAACTGGTCAAAGGGACTTACAATTCCATTAGAGGAAGAGCGTTTTCTAAATTAAATGGACTAACACAATTCTGAGTTATTCTCTAATTCAAAGGTGAGGCCTAAGTGTTAGCCACAATCTGCAGCTACAGACTAAAAGACGCTAAAATAATTAAAGACTAAAGTACCAGTGTAAGGATGTGATAAGTTTCATAAATAAATAGAAAAAAATTAAATTGCATTTACTTTGACTTTCATTTATTGTTTTGAATTCGATTTAAAAGTTGTAGGTTATAGTATGTTAAGTCTCTTGGATTGTTTTTCAATGCATCGAAGCTAGTAATCCAGTAATATTACTTTCCTCAAGAGTACGTTTGAACAAATTTCAAATCAATCAAATTCCAATACGAGTATATTGACAGAGTATAATGCTGCTTGAAAAGCTAATACTCGTACTGTGTTCCCACTAGACGAAATCACGAAATTTTTTCGAAATTATCTCCCAAATTACGATCGAAATTGCGTTTTATAACAGATTATACCAGTTTTCGTAACAAACAGAACTAACAAAGTTCACAGAAAAATTTGCTGTCAAGTTTGTTTACATTCATTTATGTGGTTTACCAGTTGATTTAAGAAAGATTTACTAATTTTTTTTGTTGTTAATTTCGTTTATTTTATATTGAAAGGAATTTCCTTGATTATTTTTTCCCGTGCTACGAGTACATTTGACAGATACATAGATACATATGCATGTTTTTTGTTAAGCTGTCAAACAAAATCATTTCAAATGTAGTGTGAGCACTTATCGCAATTTGGAGCCTAGTGGGAACGCAATATTTGTGAAGCTGTCTGAGATCCTTGCAATTTATTTTCATTTCTAAACTTGTTATTCAAAATTAATGAACACTTTTGGTGCTTAAACTGTTGCTATGCTCTGCGGTAGTAAGACTTATTAACTTTGGCGGAAACCTTTGTCAACCTAGATGAGAACACATAGCCCTTAGTACCATTGACGTGAACAGTGTCAGTGTTTCTCTTACTGTTGGCGGCATTACCAACATGACCTTTAATGATCATACAGATTGCTTTGTTGGTAAGATCCCCTGTTGTAGCCTTTATCAATGCCTTAGGGTAGCGAATAATTTTTCAGAGGTGTATCACGAGAAATGGAAGTTACTTTTATCCCAATTGAAACGTGTACACTGTGTACACCGAATTCTCGATTTTCTTCACAGAAATATGGCATTCTTTAGAGTCATTCACGAATCGGAAGTATCTACTTTGCCTCTTCCTTGACAGTGGTGACACTTTGCCATCAACTTTATTACGACCATACATAATAGTTTTCATTACTTCAAGCTATGGTAAGTGGGTGTTTAGAGCGATTTCTGAAGAAAATCATTAGGGGCAATGATTCGCTTATTTTATGTGGGCCGATTGTTGGACAAGGGTCAAATATAGCCACAACTTTGCTCAACATCCATTCACTAAGTGCCCCTAAACTCCTCAAAGTCTTTAAAGGTCATCGAGCAAAGACATTAAGAAAGGAAAGAAACCCATTTCATCCTTGACAGTCTATGACTTATCTACGTAAGCTAAAACCATTTGATTTAATGGATAAAAAGAGCAGCAGCCTTTCATAAATCTGTCTTGTAGGCGCAGGAATTTGATAATTGGACTACATTTTACAAAAAGTCGAAATTCGTAAAATGACTAAGACATTCAGCAATGAAACTGCAGAAATTCACTCTATCGGTTTGTATTGGTACCAAACTATTGCACGACCTTCTAGATGTCTAATGGATTTGTATACAAAAATAAAAAATAGTAATAATAATAATAATAAACGTGTAAACCAGGGTGAACGTTTGGAGGATACTTTGAGGTCAGTTTGAAGGCATTGGTTCTTTTGAGATCTCTCTGTGGCTTTTATTACTGGTCGACGTTTACCGAAAAAACTTACAGTCGTCGTTTAAAGAAAGATTCACTTAGACCAAAGTCCATATTGGTTTTATTTAGATATTAACAATAGGTGGCTTTAAAGCAAGAGCTCATCAGCTTGCGATACGTAATGAAGACATCTTTGCTCGCCCCCGTAAAACCTCGGCATCCAACAGAAACATTTCTACTCACCATGAGATCACATCTCTGCTGTGCAGAGAAGAGGAAAGACCAGTGGTCTTTAATTTTACTGATTACGCCTTTGACGTAAAAAGCCTGAAAACACATTTTATGGCATGTCTTGTAATTATCCGTTGATGGATTCCTACGTCAAGACTGAAGAAGGCAGAATTAATATAGAGAATATGCTCAAAATCTCCTCGTCTTCCAGGAAACGGACTTCATATCTTGTAGATATGTATCTTTCATTTTTATATGGTCAGTCTTTACCCAAAAGGAGTTGAATTCCAGAATAAGCAACGATTTTCCATAAAGTGATACAGTGGCATCGTACTTCGAGCATAATCTCTTAGGCCAGAAAAGATTCTTTGTAATACCAAGGGATTTCAATCTCCTACTGGCCGTGAGGATTATCTAGGAGCAGATTTGTTTAAATTTAAAACTAGAATAATTTTACTCTTTAAACAAAGCCGGGGAGCCAATTGACTGCTATTTCGGAATTCTTTAGAATTTTGAAAGAAGTCACCAAGGTTTGTTTTTGCCCAGAGCAAAAAAAGGTTTCCTCACCCTCGAAATCTTAACAAATCCTGGAAAAATATAAGAGGGAGACAAGTTTTTTATGATTGTAGACGTCATCTAGCAGCATGCGTTTGCTTTCGAGGCCTGTTTTTCCAACGGCCGCTCGGTGGTTTCAATCCAGCTCGCGTTCCGAAACCGCTTCAATATTGCGCCAATGATTCCCTGACCGGAAATCAATTCTTTAGTAGGTCACAACGTTCATGGAAACTGTGTAGAAAAAAAGAACTGGGGACGCACGTCCCATCCGAACAACTGAGAATATCGAAGCAGTTAGGGCTGTAGTTTTGTGATCCGCTCGACGTTCAGCGTGAAAACAGGAAGGAAAGAGAGATACCGGTGTATATATAATACATTGGTTTTGAATGTTTGTAGGTTATAATGACTTGGAATTAAAGAGCATTTCAACGCCTAAGGACACGATTTTTAGAGTACATATAAATGGGGGCTTGAGGGTAAGCTCATGAACATTCGTAGCGAGTTGGATTAAGATTGAACAATATCTTACCTATAGAAATGTTACAGACATTTACAATTACAATTAGTTTATTTTTCGTAACACTTCATAACAAGTATAGTAGTAGGAAAAATGTACAGTTATAGCTCTAATAATTATTTATATGGTTCTCTATTAAGGTCTATAAATTTAATAGATTATGTTGGTGTGGATGGATTTTGCAGTGGATTTCTTTATTTGTTTTGAACAGTATGGTTTGTCCCTATAAACTTTTCTTCTCTTACAGTCTTTAACGGTGGTGATCACCGTTATTATAATGTTTCTATCTGTCGGTTGAGTGAACCAAAAATTATAGTTCGATCTGAAAAAAAAACAAAACATCCTTTTCAGCGACGTCGATTGGTTTGTTTTCTTTTTAAAGGATATGATAAGCGAATCTCATTAATTTGGCCAGATTTCATCTCATATTTTTTAGTGCTATCTATTGAAATCTCGGCTCGTTCTTTGGAATCAAAAACTTTCAACACTGTTATACGAAGCAATCCATTGTATACTCTTTAAAAAATTCTGACACCACAACCTAATGATAAGACAAGTACCATTGTACTTCAGAAGATCAGGTTCATAAGGGATCTGAAATTTTTGATCATTTCAGCATGACCAAACAGGCCGCAGTTAGAAGCGTGAGTTGCAGGGACTGTTACTGAAATATTTAACGACTTAGACTTATTTTTATGGGACTAAAAAAAACTGTTAACACACTTAGTAAAGACATAATTTCGTCCAAAATTTTGGTGGCATTCATTAGTTTTTATCTGAGAAAGATAAGCTCTAAGTGCGCCACTGGGCTTGACGTTTTTTAATGATGAAAAAGATTCAAATCATTTTTTTTTTTTTCAACGGGTTCAAGGTGGAAAGGTGTAATCCAGTATATCGTCTGGCAAAAAAATATTTTAAAAAATAAATAAAAAAAATAAACGGTCATACATTAGAGAATTAATATTTTTAAAAAATAATAATTTTCTAAATTGGAGTTTTACAATATTACAGAAAATATTTACATGCTTTTATTTTAAGTATGAAGCCCGAAGGTTTATTAGGCTTTTATTTTTATTTTATTTATTTAAGTTATTCCATTTTTACAAAAGTATTTTTTAAGGATACAAGATTGGAGTCTGTTTTAGTTTTAAACTCTTCTATAAAAAAAAAATAACTTAATGGAATTTTGTAAATTTTATCTGATGCTTTAAAGGATCACGTATAAAAGTCAGCTTTTATTACCCCCAGTGTGATTGAACGAATTCAAAAATCCACACTATCTACACCGACAACAATTTCCGGCTTGCTTTCGATTCGATATTATAAGACAAATGTAACCCAATTAAATACCGAAATTTTGGAAATGGTTTTATCTTATGTACACATATATTTTTACAATTTAAAAAAATTTCGGAACATTCAGTATTTCGTTTGAGCTGTATCAAACCAGAAACAAAATGTCAATCGCACAAAATTCGAATATCTAAAATTGCTTTATATTTTTTAAAGCCCTAAAATTCTAACTCAATTAGTACAAAATTTAAGTGAACTTAGACCTAACTAATTTAGGCTTTATTTTTAAATGACCATAATCGGAAATTAAATAAAAATTGTGGAATACCAAAATTCTGGTCAAAATAATCTTTCCAAATTTAATTAGGCCTAAATATTTCATGTTCTTCTTACTTGTCACTTTCTTCGTTTTTTTTTTTTTAACAATTTTGAGCGGTATCTATCACTTTCAGCTAAATAAGCAGTGACGAATTTTTAACAAATTATACAGAACGAACGAACAAATTTAGGCCTACTCGTAAATTATTCGTAATTCTGATCAAAGCCGACCTAAATATTTTGCTATCAATGAACAGCCAGCTCTATTAAAAATAAAATGGAAATGACCGTAGTTAGGCTGCCTGAATCTTAGTAAGAGCGATTTTGGAACATAAGTCGACCAACATTCTTCTGTTTCAAACCCCGAAAAATCTGACACACATTTATTTCGACAAAATAAATAAAGTCTTCAATCAAATCAACTTCAAATGTCAATAGGAGTCCTCCTTTATACATGTGACTACCAAAGATTTCCGGCCTGTCAAACTGTTGAAGTTCTAATCATTTCTGACGGCTCATTTTTGAGGCCTTAACCCCATCCAGCACTCGGAAAATGTCAAGGAAGAAAAAAAAAACAGATTCAAAGTACTCGTAAGTAATAATGAAGAACAAAAAGGCGTTACCCGGCAATATCTGTTAAAGGGATTTTTGTTGTTGCTGCTGTTGTTGTTGTTGTAGGATTTCACTTTTGGTCATGTCAAAATTGAGTACGCAATACCTTGCGACACCTCGTCAGAGGGCGCACATCAATCACACCTCTCAGATTTGATAAAGATGATACTGATGATGGAGTTGCCTGGATGCTGCCGTGTATAAACTCTTCGAGGTAGTCGTATTCGTAGTCGTAGTCTGTTTAGTGCTTGGCATGGGTTGAGATGGGCTCTCTAATGTTTTTTGTCAAGTGACATAAATCATAAATCATGGCAGAGAGAAATGAAGTTAAGAAGAGTTGAAATTGCATGGGGATGACGAAAAAAAAAAAGATACCAAAGGGGAGGTATACGTATATGTACCTCGTGTTTCGTCTTTGTAGGTAATATGTATGACAAATGAAATTTTGGTCCTTGACTCGAAGGATGCTCGGGATTTTGTCAGTTTTTTTTTTTTTTGTTGCTTTTGCTTTATAATTAAATTATTTCTCTCGCAGTATTTTGACACACTTAAGATCGTATGTAGGATACTCACCATTATATAGAGTTGTGGAGCCGCGTGTTGCCGCTTCTGGGGAATGAGGCGGCGGGCTAGGTGCCGTAGCGCCTGCTGTTGGTGATGATGGTCCCCAACAGGTAGATGTAGTTGCTGCTGCTGTTGTTGTTGTTGTTGTCACTATTGTGCGCTGTTGATCTTGTTGCTGTAGCTGTTGTTGATGATTTTGTTGTTGTGGTTGTTGTTGCTGTTGCTGTTGTTGTTGTTGTTTGTTACTAGCGATCAATGTTGCCGATGTATTATCACCAACAACATCGATCTCCTCATCATCATCGACACTAATTGGCAGATCGACAACGACAGTTGGCTGCGTCTGGCAGAGTTTTTCCTGAATGACAATTTGTAAATTGCCCTCAGAGGAGGACTCCTCCTCATCCAATTGCGAGTGATTTGAGTTGGAGGTTTCAGTTCGGTCGGGCCAAGGATATGCCTTCCATTTTTTAGCCATTAAACAGCGTGGCATGTTACAGTCGAAAATGGGAAGACGAAGTACAAATTAATGGATAATGAAGAGAATGCCAATGATAACGGTGACGGTGACGGTGACGGTGACGGTGACGATGACAACGACGAAGGCGAAAAGCAAAACGAAGGAGGAAGAGGAAAAAACGAAAAAGAAAGATTCGTTAGTGCTCTTGGCTCCTGCTCCAGCTTTGATTTTAAAATCGGACACACATCGAAGGAGTAGTAGAGAAACTTGTTTTCTTCCGACTTTTATTTCTTTTTTCGGCTCACTTTTGAGGGCCGCCCGAGTATTACTTCATTTGCAATGTTTGCACTTTCGTTTCCTGTGCTTGGTTTGGTGGTTGTTGTTGGAAATGGTTTCTTATTCCTTTCTGCATTTAAAAGAATTTTTTTTATTTTTATTTTTGTTTTTGTCGATTTGCTTTCGTTATTTTTTTTTTGCACAGAAATGTGAGTCCTTTAGTGGTTCTTTAATTTGAGTTCACGACACTTTTTTTTTCGTATTTTATATTTGGTCACAAAACAGAATTTGAATTGAAGAAAATCCGTGTTTGGGATAGAGAACAAAAAATTTGACAAAATCACACACTAACCGATTTTCGAGTTTGGTCTTGGTCTTGGTCCTTTCTCTGCGTTGTTCTTTGTTGTTCGTTTTATTTTTCGATTTTTAATTATTTTTTTTTCTATTTTTTTTTTGTTCTTGGCGTAGAGCGGTTTAGAGATGAACAAAAATTGAACAAAACAAAACACAATTGTAGAATAGGAGGTCGTGTGGCAAGTGTAGTGAGTGTTACAGCAAACGCAGAGAAGTGTTGTTTTTGAAGAAAAAACCCAAAAAATAATAATTTATTTTTGCAGTTGTTGTTGTTTTTTTTTTGTTTGTTTGTTTATTTTCGAAAACAACTTGTAGAAAATGAACGACGAACAGAGGATACAAAAAAGGAAAACGAACAAAAAAAAACTTAACCAAGTAGAGTAGTTGTAGGGTAGTAGTAGTTGACTCAAAAAACAGGGAAAAAACTTAAGGATCCGTACAAGAGAATGTTATATAAGAGAGAAGAGAAATGCGAACCGAACGTAAGCAACCCTTGGAGGTTTTTGAAAACCAAATCGCATAGAACAGTGGCTTTTATAAACCAGCCGCAACCAGTGGTAGTTGCCGCGAGCTCTCCATTCCAATTTGAAAGTGCTTTATCTCTTTTCATCCCTTGTGTAGGTGCTATAGCCAACCCCTATTTGGATGTGGCTGGTTTCTCTATCCAACGGAGGGGTTGAAATGTTGATGGAAAAATCGGAATCGTGTTGAATGCGATTGTTGATAGTGGGCATGTGCTATGAGCAGTTAAGAGACGTGTTAGGAATTTTGAAATTGGAAAGAAATTGCCCCTTTTTCTTATAGAGAATTCGAATGGAAATGAAATCAGGAAGAAGGACAAGGAACTGGTGGTTGTTCCGATTCGGAATTGTTCGCCGCCTCAGGATGTATACTCATATGTAGCAACAGCAACAGCAACAGCAACAGAAACAGCAACAGCAACAGAAGCAGTCATAGTGGCAGCAGCACATGGTTCGGTGATCAACAAAAGGTTGAAACATTCGCACGTTCCGACTGTTGCATTTATGGTTAGAGAGAGTGCAATGGGAGGGCACAAGCGCATTGTTAAACAATTCGTCTGTTGTGCGGAGAGAGAGAGGAAGTGCTAAAGAAAAACGGAAGAAAATATCCTGTTTCGATTCCAGAGTACTGCAGCTGTGTATGATGTGAGTAGGGGAAGAGGATATGCTCTTCCTGTTGCATTCCATTCATGAGGAAAACGAGTTTGAAGAAAATATTTTTTTTTTAGTTCGAGGGGTTGCTACAAAATGTTGCTAGCAACATTTTCCCCTCTGTTTTGGTGGTGGATATTTGTAAACATAGACCACTAGTTGACTCGCTCAGATTAATCGTTTTGGAGTATTGTGTATCTCTTGTAGGGGGTTGATATTTTTTTTTTTGTTTTTTTTTTTATTTCAACTCGTTGTTGGTTGCTCTCGGAGGTTTGGCTTAAAGAGTATGAGATTTTGTTGTAGTTGAGGCAATTGATGTATGCAACACTTGCTGCTGTTGCTGTTCGCTGTTGCTGTTTACTGTTGCTGTCGAACTGTTGATTGCTGTTGACAGAGGTTTTTTTTCTGTTGTAAGGTTGTAAGGCTTTAAGTCGAATGTTAACGGATAGATTTATAGTTAATTTTGATGGCAGTCAATGTAATTAAGGGAACTGGATATAATATAGGCTGTAGACGTTCAAAGGCTATACCTACTATCTATCTGGGTTTTTCGTAAAGTTGTTTGAACACTGTTCTCACACTAATCTCTTCCCAATTAAAATAGCCAGAAGGAATATAGTGTAAATAAGCAGAATATAGCGCATACCCCGGAAACTACATAGTCTTCATTTAAATAATGCCAATAATGACTGCGCGACATTGCTTTCTGGGATCTGCTACGAGTTTAAGCCCGCCCAAGTGACCTAAACCCTTCCTGGATTGTTCTTCTCCGTTTCTACTAAAGGCCTAATCATCTGTCTATTTCTGCTGGCATGTTTCATAACTGAACTGTCTTTACCGCGTACCTATGCACTCTCACTTTCTTTTCGTATTTTGACGTTCACAGATATCTGACCCGTCATCGTATAACGCTAAATGCTAGTCGTTCGATACACGGTTCGGTCAAAAAGATGCTGCAGAGACAAACGCTTCTATCTTTCACTATCACATTCGTACTCTGATAGCATTGCTTCCTTTTATCTTTGATTGCATAACCTGGCGGATTCAAAATAATGCGGGTCGGAAGCCATCTGTTTATTATCAAGAGTTGGAAGAAAATACTCTTGGATTTTGTCCAGAATTATTCTGGCTACGAATTTGGCTATTTCTGGAAACTGTTACTGTATTCAGTCAGGTTATTCGTTTTAGACAGTTTTAAAGCTTTGTTCTCCATTCTTAGGCAATTTACACTTCACCACTGTTTCGTAAATTTTCTTAATCAGCGCTTGCAAGATCTCCGCCAAGAGCTTCGCAGGGATGCCGACTGCTCTGTTTTATTTTTTGAGAGCTCTTATGGCTGCTGTAATTCCAACATTACTTTTTTTCTGCGATTGGACCGCTGAACTTTGAATTAGAATGCTGTTATCTAACTAAACGATTCAATACTGCTTCCAAATATTTCCTACATATGACAAGGAAAGAGTTTCTTTCTATTACGAAGCACAATTTAGAGCTCTGTTCACCAGACAGTAGCTTCGAGGTGCTGTAAACAGGCTTACCATCTTAACTGCTTGTTGCTTCCTTATGCCTGGTACCTACCTAGTGTTCGCGCTGTCTTTTCTCTCTAACTAGTGCTACTACATAGGCTGTTACAACGTGAGTTGTAAGAGTTATACGCTCGATCCGTCTCCTATACCTGACATAAGACATGAACTGTGGCTTTTCGGCTTTTTCTGACAGTAGTATCTAGTTCAGACACAAAATTATGAATAATAACAGTGGATGTGGTGATGCTTTCTATACTTGCGACATAGTGGTGCTTTTAGTATCTCAGATTCCTTCGATGACCTTCCTCTTTATGGCAAGTGATACGTGGGAATGAGGAGCTGGTGTAGCGGACCTATGTATGTATATTCTCGATGCAGTACTCAGCGGTGTAGACGGAACCTGCTGCCTTTAACTTTTGCGATTGCAGAACGGACGCTGATGAATTTCCAGTTGCCACACTTGGTTGGGTTGTCTTCTGTTTGAAACCTTCTCCATCAATGAAAACAGTATGGCATTATTATTGCTGATAAAGGTTACATAAGCTTCTCACAAAAGCTGTCAAGACTTGCCACCTTGTATCGCTTGCGTGCATCAATAGAAGTAATAATCTTATCATTAGTCAGAAGCGGGATACAACCAGGGAAATACCAAACATCGTTCAACTGGACTTTGATTTTGTAGCAATTTTCCGTCCGCAATGGTCAGCAAAAGCCAGTTCAGACTGCTTACCGTGTTGTAGTGTAACCTTTGACCATCTGTCAGCTCATTAGTGGTTATGTGAACGCTTTTGCTATCGCTTGTAGTTTCTGCATCTTTCAGCGAAGAGGCCTTCTTTTTTCTTGTCACGACATAAGTATGCACCTACACTTCGCTGGGTCGCTTTGAAATTTATTCGGTACAGGTCATTGAGCCTACTTCTATCATACTTCAACTAGGCGGGCTGCAATGCGAACTTTATATTATTTCTAATGAAATTAACGATGCCCCTATATGATCAGGTTATTATTGGCTGTAGAAGCTCTTTTTGCCCTCCTCACACCGCTTACTTACTTACGTATCGGTCCTTACTTTTGCCGGTTTGCATATTTAATGTTTTCGTATCACAAAAAATATTAATCCAAGCTCACATGCTGGTCTCGTGAAAATGAACGCATCGCCATACTCGTATTTATGGTAACCTTGTGTCGATGTCGAAATCGAGCTGCTTATAAAACTATGCATATCATGCCAGCAGAAGCGGAATTAGCAACCACAAACTGCAACACACCATTGAAAATCACCAAAACAGCCGTGATCTCACCAGCATGTTTACTTAGAAGGATCGTTCCACGGCAAACCCTTCTATTTAGTTGCCGACTCTTACTCAAAGTGGCTCGGGGTCGCTGTAGTCTGAAAAAAAATTAGTGAATGGAGAATTTTGTTCTTATCCAAAGTGGCGCAAAAGTCCTCACCCCATAATTTTTGCAAATGGCGGCAAATGTCAATTCCACTTTGATATTTGTGAAGGAAACAGGTACAAAATACACGTCCACAAGACATGAATTGCTGTACTTCTAAAGAACGCGGAGTTCTGTATCTCGACCACGAGGGAGACAACTTTGCATCGAAAATTATCATGAGTGACGATAGACCTCGTCGTTCCATCTCTGTGGATATGTGAATAAGCAAAATTATCGCTTCTGGGGAGCCATTACACCCGCTCAAAATTACTTCATGGTGTGCCGTTTACGCTAGAGACGTCATCGGCAATTATTTTTTCGAAAACTCGAGCGGTACAGAGCCATGCTCAATGATCTTCTCCTTAATCAATTGGATGAATTGGGACTGGAGAACATGTTGTTCCAACAGGATGGAGCAACGGCCCATAGTGCACGAGACACAAACCGAAATTCCGAGAGCTGCATTTCCGGGTCGACTAATGCCTCGTTTTGACGATTTGCACTGGCCGGCAAGATCGCCTGATTTCACCGTTCCAAACTTCGTTTTGCACGGTTTTTTGAAGTCACGAGTGTATGTCAACAAGCCTAAGCCCTAAAAGGAGAATATCCGTCAAGAATGCGAAGACCTATCGCCGGAAGTTCTGGCAAGAGTGATGGAAAATGCCACAAATTAGTCGCATCTGGTCATTAATTCTGGCGGCGGTCACTTAGCCGATATCATTTTCTTGACTTGATGGAAAAAAAATTTTCCTGCTAGGGATACTCATAGTTAGAACCGACGAAGAACTGTCCTACACTTCAGCAAGTCACCAACATCTCTAGTGGCGCCGAGCAACGTCCCTTATGTAGGGACTCCCTACCACTCTAATGAACCAGAGACGCTGCGCATCGCTACGTTCGACTTTTTGGTCGCAGTTGAGTCGTCTGTCCACAGCTGTTCGAGCGACGTGTAAAATTAGCGGCACCTCTAGTCTATCCTGAATCAGCCGTTTTTATTCTCTCTCGTAGTAGTTACATATGATTAGAGTAAAAGGCCCCGGAGAACAAGTTGGTCTTCGAGTTCATTGGTCTAGCAATTGGTCAGCTATTGTAACTTACGAAATTGACCACTTTAGGGTAGAATTTTATGTACTCAGACTCTAGTGTTCTGTATAAGAGAAGACAAGTCCTAAGACAAGCCCTCTCAAACACCCGAATCTTTTCCAATAAACTTGCTCTCACGTTGAACCACACGGGACATCCAAATACAAGTATAGGCCGGATATGGGCCATGTAGCAGTTTACCTTCATCTTCGCCTTCAGTTGGCTGCTATAAAACAGTTTTTTTATAAGGGCAAAAAATATATTTTGCTCTGCCCAGAGCAATATCTATATGTTTGGTAAAATCCAAGGTATCTGACTACGTTTCCAGAAGCAAGTGGTGTTCCGCGATCGAATATTTTCTCTAGTTATTTCTGGTATGCGTAGAGGCTCCAGACAACGGCGTCCTCTTCGCAATATCGTTTAATCTTATCGAAGTCATTTTGCAAGGGCATATGGTATGTATTAATGAATTCGATTTATTGACCCTAAGCAAACACACAAAATCACTTGTGTAGATATTAAATAGGATCACCGAATTAATTAACCGCACCTTGTTGCAGACCATTTTTAATGTCAAATATTCCAGCAGAAGTCGCATCCCCATTCCTCATGAATAGGCTCTACCGGTGAGCCTATCAAAAAGAATATACCTACGTAGTGGCTTACATATGCCCAGCCTGTTCAGCTAGAAGAGGCCATCTAACCATACGGTGTCAAAAACCTTCTCCAAGTTAATCAAGCAGACACCCGTGGATTGCATTGGGCCTTTATGAGGGCTGGGAGCAACCGTTGATATCGATCTCGTCGCCGCATCTTAACAGCTGGTCCGATTTACTGAAGACAGTGCTTTATGTGTTAGCACCTGCACTGCGAACTATCTGGTTCAGCACTAGATAGAAGAAATCACACGACAGTGTGTCTTCTTGTTACTATCCAGTATAAGTTTGGATTATTTTGAAATTGCACATTGCACAGCGGCGCGTTGCATATCTGGATGTGGAAATTTGGTTGATCGTCTAACTGCCACACGTAAGCCACACTGGTACGTGCCGAGTAGTGTGTTGCAGAAGAGCTTAAGACGTTTACATAATATATTGGCTTGGATATGCCACACAAGTATTCGTTGGTATATACCTCTGTTCTAACAAGACTGAGGATAGCCTTTGTGGAAGATATAGCACGCTTTCATCCACTCACATCTGGTTGATGATTTGGTGCATCTAGCCTACCAAAACATCACCCTTATGTCTAGAAGGCTCCGCTTGTCAGCTACTAGCCAATCTCTTTTATACTAAGAAGAGGGATGGCTACTTCATGGAAGCGAGTTCTCTTCTTGGTCTATCCCACTTTTAACCAGGTGCCGATGAAATACATGGCTGCTGGAAATACTGCTTGGACACATCTTCTATGCCCAGTGTTTCGGTAACGAGATTTCCTTCACCGTTTCGAAGAGCCACCTCTCCGGGCTTGAAGCTCTTTTCTGGACTCTTCGATATCCTGGGATCGACACTCTTGTTGTTTTGCGATTTAGCACCCGTGGGTGTGCATTTCCTATCACCTATTTTTGCTGTACGCTCTCACCATCATATCAATGGCTTTTTCGGTGGTGGTTAGTAGCCTACGGTGGTCTCGGCTACAACTTTGATGATGGCGTGATACTAGTTACACAATTTAGCGGCTTTTGTTAATGTTGAATGCATAGCGGGGAGTCTCTTGCTTATGAGCCCTATGTAGGCTTCGACTACTCCAGTCGTGCTAGGACAAGTTTGTCTGTCTGACTTTTGCATACACTTAACGCTGGATAGGTGTCTCCCATTATGTTTGGAACTTTTGAAGAACGCCGGGTTATTGTGCTGTCTTGAAAACCTAGTGCAGTCCGAAATGAGAGGGCCTGTGGTAATCTGAAGAGTGTGTCACTACCATCACTTGTTATTTTGTACGTGTTAAGACTAACTTCCAACCTGGTGGACTTTTTCCATTGTAAAACTCCTAAGATGAGAGTTACATGAGGTTACACCAAGTTTCCGACTCCGGGAATATGAGCACTGCCGATGGTTTTTTTTTTTATAATGAGCGCGATCTCAAGGGGTTTGTGTACCCTTAAAATATTTGTACACAGAGAGGGTGAAGGAAATTTAGGGAGGAAGAAAGGACACGTACCGATGTACATTGTTTTTAAATGTTTGTAAGTTATAACGACTAGGAAATACAGAGATTGTTAGGGCAATCCATAAGTCCATTTAGGCAACTCATTCGAAACCATCTCTTTTCCAAGAACCTGGTTTATTTTTCGAAATTGTTATTAGTCTGACTGCCATATTCTGCCATATGCTGCTATTTTAGCCCCTTTTTCAACAGTAGCCCTCATAAGTTCAGCAGGTCGAATCCGGATGGACGCAATCATCTCTTTTCCAAGAACCTGGCTTATTTTTGAAAATCCTTATCAACATGACTGTCATGTTTGTAGTGCTGCTATTTTTGCCCCTTGTTCAACAGTTGCCTTATAAGTTCAGCAGGTCGAATCCGCATGGACACCAACAGGTACTCGATGATTACCACTTGAAGCTAAAATAAACATAATTGATATATACTGTGCCATGGTGGTTAATGCCAGTATTTACGTTATTCCTACATCCACTGTGCCGGAACAAGCGATTTAGGGTCACACTGCTTTGGGTTCCAGGGCACAGTGATATAAAAGGAAACGAACGTGCAGATGAACTAGCCAGGAAAGGCTCAGCTCTGCACGGCTCATTCACGGTAAGGATTCACGTCCCGCTAGGAGTGATTAAAGGACAAATCTACCTACACTTCCTGCTGAAGGCCAACCTATAATAGTGGAGTTTAACTAACTGCAGGTCGGCCATATCAACGATGATATCAACGATGATATGGCCGACCTGCAATAAGAATAGAACTAAAGACCTACTAAACAGAACCCGCCCAGATTTGACCAGAATCACGGCGATAATTACGGGCCATTGGCCAATTGAAGACCATGCGGTCAAACTAGGTATCCCTTACAACCCCCATTGCAGCCGTTGCGGGAATGAAAATGAAAAGGAAACTCTCTCTAATTTCCTCTGCAAATGCCCGGCGCTAGAAAGAGCCAGACTGCGTGCATGACCTTAACGACATCTCGGGTCAATGGATAACTTAACTCCGCAGGCTGAACCTAAGCACCTCAACGTATATCTCACATCCTCAAAAACACATATCATCAACCACGTGACACGAGTCGTGGTAACAAAAAGGCACATTCTAGTGCTACTTGGGTTCATACTGAAGCGCCACCTCTATCTTCCTAACTGGGGGCACACATACATATATTCATTTCTGGTCGGTAGAAATGTGCCCAATGGAACCTCAGCATCTTTTCCCCTGTTCTTAGGATGTAGTCCCCATTTCGCGGTATCAGTTTACTTCTTTTTATGGAGAGAACGGGAGAGAATTTTGCTGTTATTGTAGGTCCACAAATATGGATAGTATTAGATGCAACAAATTTCAGAGTAAATTTGAAAGCACCAATTTAGCTTTATAGGCCATTCCAATGAGCAAAATTCTACTGTTGTTGGCCCAGTTCTTGTCAACAGAATATACCAGGCAACTTATGTGGTTATACCTTTCAACTAATCGATCTCATAAAACAGGATCTCTTTCCGGTTGCTGGTCTGTATCACAACTTTTTTGTCCTTATTTCCTTAAAATGGAACTCTCCTAAAAAAGGCTTCAAATTAAGTTCAGCATCTAAATTCATTCAAAAAGTACAAATACCTAGTGATCACTTAAAATAACTAAGTTGTCTCCTTTTTTTGTCAGGTGGTCATTAGAAAATGAATGTCTCCTTTTCTAAAATATCGGTCAGCATTGCGTCAAAGGAACAAAGCCCAATATATATACAATAGAAAAAAAAAACAATTAAATTAATCAAAAGAGGGATGAACACAATAGCTACAATACAAAACAATAAACGATCCAAATCATGTAACAATAACTTTTTGCCGGCTCCCCCTGCCAGACGTTTTCCTGCTGATTGAGCTCCAAATAAATTTCCAGAGACACAGAAATGCACTCATCAAAAATGCCAGAGAAACAAAAAGAGGCTGGCTGCTGTTGCCTCGCCTAAGATAAAAAAAAAATCTCAAAATTAAAAAAAAAAAAAACTGTAAAAGCTTTCAACGGAAATGAAATTCAGACATTAGGATACTGTCGCCATTGAACAAAAAAAAAAAAAAAAACAAATTCACCAAACACGAACAAAGCGAACTACCAAAAACTGGAAATAAAAGAAAACCCAAATGAAACAACAGCTAGGGGATAGCGCAACAGAATCACTAGGCAGGACCATCACTATCCCCGTCCACCTTCATCACCCTCACCATCACGACCATCATCATCTGAACACTAGCAATCAAGGATCAACGCCAGAGATTCCAGGAAAAATAAATACTCCGATGACGACAACGGCAACGACGACGTCGACTTAAAAACGGCTGACTACAATTATTTTCCAAAGCGCTCACTGGTGCCAAGTGTCAATCCGAAATACCAACATTCAATCAATTGTCCAAAAAATGAAAATAAATAAAAAGCCAGCACGAACGAAGGTATGAGAATGTAGATAGGCGTACATCCCTGTCTTTATCCCGCCAGAATACTTGTGCACTATTAGATTTCTGTAGATACGAATATAAACTTTGTATCTATTTAGATATACATGAACTTACTAGTGACAGCCACTTTTAGTTACTATCGCAAGTGCAGTTGTGAGGGGGATTTGCCCATTTGCCCTCCGATTTTCTAGGACACAGCGTGTTCTAGAAGCCAAATTGAAATTTCAGCAAAAATTTCATCGAAATCGATATAGCGAGCCGAACTACGAATACGAGTACTCGTTACAAAATGAAACGAATGCGCCTGGTCTAAGTTGGAAAACATACAAAATCTCTATACACTTTTACCAAAGGACGACGAAAAGCATGAGAATGGATCTCAACCAATGGCAATGAACGACGAAAACGAACCGAAACTAGGACTGAGAACCAACAACGTGGAACGCCAAAAAGTATGGAGGAGCCTTCTATAGAATAACAAAGGCACGAGGAGAGGATGCCTACCTAGTTTTCTTTAATCTTATAACGAATTTTGGCACAGTGCCAGACATTTCTGCCTCTGTTGCTCCAGCAAACTATAGTAGCACTAGAATCTGTGCGATGTCGGTATCGTTATACAAGTATGTAAGGACAACTTGCACCCATTCTCGTATTCGTATTCGAATATTGGGTAAGAGTATGTATCTCTTAGGTTGTGTATCCATTTTTTTTTTTTTTTTTTTTTTTTCATATTTTCTACGTCGTTTTGAAATCCACCCAACTCTACCCCAACCATGGCCGGGGCTGTTCTATAGCCACAAGTATACGAGCCTGGTACATCTGTTGGGTTGATCATCTCATATGTAAGCCTATGGTTGAACTCTAGGTCGGACTCGTGTTCGGAGTTGCAGTTGGAGTTTGAGACGAAGCCGGAAGGGGCCGCCATGTACGTGTATTCAGCTCCAATAAAGAATCGAAATTTATTATTGAATTATGTATTTTATTGCCGTGCTCTGGTTATTTGTGATGGTTATCTGTGGTACAGTTTACCTAGTTTATTCAAGTTAATGATTTCGTTTTCAGTTTCAGTAGTTTATGGATCGAGTACTTTATGGTTAGTTAGGGAGGCTATTGTTGCGTCAGAAAATATGTTTAAACAAAAAAAAAACAACTCGGGCACTTTTAGAATAGCTGATGACCTAATTAGAATTGAGAGATACACGTTACCTTGCAACTTTATGAATGGTGCAAATAAACCTAACTAACATATGTAGGTCTGTATAAAATATTGAAATTTTTCTTACTTAAACAGCGCTAAAGGTAGTGCTAAGTCTTCGAGGCGGATTCCCAGGCTTTTAGTAACTGCCTTCAGTTGTGCGTTTCCAGTTGATTGACGGTTCTATTTACTTGAAGCCGGTACTACTCGTATGGGACCTCCAGACTTCGGATATCCATTTATTCTTTAAGTTCTAGCTATCTTTAAAGTCCGGTGCAAAGTGTTCAGCCATAAAACAACGAAAGTGTTGATACCCTGGCGGTCTTGCTCTCCGGATTGGGGATTATGGCATCGTAATAGCTGGTCAACCGTGTTAAATATTTAATTTAGAGTTGTGAAGCAGAAAATGGAAATCGATGTCGAAAATGATGATAATTATAAGTATAAGTAGCATTTACCAAACTGCGTTGGTTCGCTAAATAATGTGGTTAAATGTCTACTGGCAAATATCAGACCTCTCTGGGAATTTTGACGAAGATTGATAAGTAATTAGGAGGAATGATGAGCTTCTTTCGTCATAAATCAGTCTCACTGGCTTTGTCGCAGCCTCATCCTAATACCCTTTTCCTTAAAGGGGCTCGAATACTAGCTTATTGCATATGGATGGATATCTCGTTGCTGACTTTTGGTTATTGATATCTGAAAAATTTCTTCGACTGAGAGAAACAGGATTGCAGGAGCTTGTGTAGCATTTGTCAACTGCGAATACTTTCAAGCCATCTGAAAGCATAAGAGGGTATAACGTACAGCTAATATTAATGCAAGCTGAACAGAATTGAACTTGATATAAAGTTGTGCAGTGGTATTAGGTGTCAAAATTTGGAGCAAATTAAGAAAAGTGTTACGCACTAGCTGAAATGTAGACTGAGCTGGAGAAGGCGAACTTTTATGGAAGAATATAAAGGTGACATCGTGATTGTGCTAAAAATACGAGGGTTGTCTGGAAAGTTTCGCAACGTAGCGGCAATCGTCAATAAAAGTTACTTACCGAAGTTTCAGTCATTTTGGACGCGCAGTTTTTAGTTGACAGTTGTTTGAGTGAGTCGATGTGAGTTGATTTTTGTGAAAATGGAAAAAAATTTAGTAACGAGCTGTTTTGGGTCTATAATTCGGGCGGTTTGCTAAGAGATGGCGTAACTTGTATCATTCCATTGCTGTTATTCCATTGGAACATGCGTTGGAAAGCTACTGTCATTTTACGTCATTTCAGTATATGTCATTCGTTTGAAGCGTAAACAACAATAATTTTTTTTCACTCAAATATGTCGAACTTTGTGCCTGAAAAAGTGTTTTTTCGGGGAGTTCTTCTTCATTACTTTAATATGAAGATTGTTACCAAACACAAGAAGAGCTCGCAGAATCTTTGAGTGTTACTCAAGCAGCTATTTCAAAACGTTTAAAAGTAGCTGGATATATTCAAAAACAAGGAAATTGGGTTCCACATGAACTCAAGCCGAGAGACGTCGAAAGGCGGTTTTGCATGTTTGAAATGCTGCTGGAACGCCACAAAAGGAAGTCATTTTTGCATCGGATTGTTACTGGTGATGAAAAATTGATCCATTACGACAACCCCAAGTGTAAAAAATCATATGTGAAACCTGGCCAACCAGCCAAATCAACGGCAAAGCCGAATATCCATGGCGCGAAGGTAATGCTCTGTATTTGGTGGGATCAGATGGGTGTGCTGTATTATGAGCTGCTAAAACCGGGTGAAACCATCAATGGACAACGCTACCGAAAAAAATTAATCCATTTGAAGAGAGCAGTGGCCGAAAAACGCCCGGAATATGCGACCAGACACGAGGCAATAATTTTCCATCATGACAACGCCTCTGCCCCACGTTGCTATTCCGGTTAAGAACTATTTGGAAAACAGTGGATGGGAAGTCTTACCCCACCCGCCTTATAGCCCAGACCTTGCCCCTTCTGACTACCATTTGTTCCGGTCGATGCAGAACGCCCTCACTGAAATACGGTTCATATCAGAGCAGAATATCAAAAATTGGCTTGATTCATTCTTGGGTGCCAAGCCGGCGCAGTTCTTTTGGGATGGGATCTACAAATTGCCAGAAAGATGGGAAAAAGTCATAGCTTCAGATGGGCAATACTTTGAGTAATACTATTGTACATGTTTTTCTTAAATAAACGTTCAAATTTTGAAAAAAACCCCCACGAATATATTTATATAACCAATAAATTCTTGTTTTTGAAAGGCAATACGCCTACGCAAATTAAAAATGAATTGGACTCTGTGTCTGGGGGCTCTGCACCATGATTTAGCACAGTAAAATTTTGGGCAGCTGAATTTAAACGTGGCCGTAAAAGCTTGGGAGATGATGAACGTTCGGGACGTCCAAAAACTGCAACCACTGACGATAACATTGCTGAAGTTCACCAAATGGTGATAGACGACCGTCGAATTAAAGTGAGAGAGATAGCAGAGGTTATGAAAATGTCCCAGAACGTGTTTGTTACATACTAAATCAAGATTTAGGCATGAGAAAATTGTCCGCGCGTTGGGTGCCGCGTTTGCTTACGTTAGACCAAAAATGTGTTCGAATGAACATTTCCAACGCTCTGTTGGCGCAGTTTAGGCGCAAAAAATCCGAATTTTGGCGCCGATTAATTACTGTAGATGAAACCTGGATACACCATTATACGCCCGAAACAAAAATTCAGTCAAACCAGTGGGCTGCAAAAGGCGAGCCGGCTCAAAAAATGCAAAAACTGTTTTTCCAGCTGGGAAACTGATGGCGACTGGTTTTTGGGATAGTAAAGGCGTTATCTTAATCAATTATCTTCAAAAAGGAAAAACCATTACAGGAGCATACTACGCATCATTACTTGTCAAGCTGAAGGCAGAAATTGCGGAAAACGGCCACATTTGCAGAAAAAGAAAATCCTACTTCACCAAGATAACGCGCCGTCTCACTCCTCAGCGGTTGCCATGGCGAAAATCCATGAATTACGGTTTGAACTGCTTAACCATCCGCCTTATTCACCAGATCTAGCTCCAGCCCCAAACGACTTCTTTTTGTTCCCTCATTTAAAAACTGTGCTCGGAGGACAGAGATTTTCGTCAAATGAGGAGGCAATCACCTTCGTGAACAATTATTTTGCAGAGAAAAACGCCAAGTACTATTTGGACTGGTTAGAGAGATAGGAGCATCGCTGGGAGAAGTGTGTAGAGTTACAAGGAGACTATGTAGAAAAATAAAAAAAAAAATTTGAGAAAAATGTCTTGTATCATTGTTTGGTCGAAAACTTTTCAGACAACCCTCGTATAGCACTCAAACGTGTAATGGCTTACAAAGTGCGGGGACCGGAATGACAATGGAAAGCGGATACTCTATTTCAGCAAAGGAATTGCAACAAGGTTAACTGGATGCCATCTGATATTTATCTGGACCAGATAGATCATATTGCAACTAAACAACATATGAGAAATGCTTTGACGCTCGAAAGAGGCGAGGAGTCGACATATGAATTGACCGCCACTATCATTTACGGTAGCTCTAGGACTCGTACGTATTCTTCTAATGTGTTAATAGCACCCGCGCTAAGGTCGTCACTTTTTGCAGCTAGAAAAAATATAGACAGGCAGATGGGAAACCTCGACCTCGTGATATTAAGGCTCCTATGTGATCCTGAAATCATCAGCGGATCTAATTATACAACTGTCGACTATTCTTGCCAAGAGGGCAAAACTGCCTAGGTCTAGCGTACTTCTTCAGAAGACATTATTATCCATATTGAGGGTGCTTTCGGCAACGCAACTGTTGACGGTATGCACTCGGAGTGTGGACAAAACCAGTGCTGGTTAGCAAGACTCTGATTGCAGATGCTGACTGCGGTCAATATGTGATGAAGGGGTAACAAGAAATTGACTAAATATATTCCGTCGAATGCCTCCAAGAAACTCTTGGCTTTTTGACTGTATAAATGCTTCTCACCTAAGAGGATCTCCACCGGACATACACAGCTGTGTATCAATTTTATTTGGTGTAATACGAAAATGCTTTTCTGTCCCTAGTAATGACACTAGAACTCTTTTTATTACGAAAGTACAACATCGACTTACTATATGCCCAGGAATGGTCTTGGCAACAATCTGAGCCATGGAAAGAATGTGGACACAAATGCCTCAAAAATCGATCTAGTGGGCGGCACTGGTGTCCTTTTGGAAGACGACAACGTTAGATTTCATTCCTAGTTTGGAAAACTGATGGAGTAAAGGGAGAAGCATCTGCGTCTGTAGCGACATCCATGCTGTGCTTTAGGCCTTGCTAACCCCTTTTTCCACTTCCAAGTTATTCGTAAACGCAAGGCTTCTTTGAACGCAGTCGGAAGACTGGATTCACTGAGTCTTCTTTGGGGTCCAGGTCACGGAAAATGAGATTACGGATGAACTTGCTCTGAGGAGAATTTCTCCAGACCCGGGCCTGTATTGACATTGACATCATTGACAGTGCAGACTATCTAGAATGCTGGCAGTCGGAATGAATATTTCCCGACCCCTCTAAGAGGTCAGTTACGCTTTTGCCAAGCAGTGTGTGCTAGATACAAATGACAACAAGTCAACGAAGATTCTGGTGGTCTCTTGCCATTGCAACTTTTCTACATTACATGTATCTTGGTCACAGTAGTTCTTCTTTATTGTGGAACTCCGCATTCGTACCTTGTCCGCATCAAGGTGGTGATCCGTGCCATTGCTGGCTGCCCGGAACGTTCTGACGTCCAGAATACTGGAGGCATACCTTACCTTACATCTATCGCAAAACGATCAATTTAATTTAGCGTTTGATGATCCGGAGACCGCCATGCACCCTTGTGCATATTGAGATGGAGAAACCGTGTGCATGCTATAGTGATATTTCGCCATACCGCAAAGGGAATAAGCCTAAGTGTGTTGCCAGATGCAGTGTTGTGCAGGCTATACGTACCAACTGTCAAGAAAGATATCCTCCTTTCCTATATCTCCTACGTCATACTTTGGGCATTGCTCATAAGTCTTGTGGAGGAGTTCGTAGAAACATTCTTTGGTGGTATGAACATATTAGGCTTATGTTGGCGATGCGGATTGTCATACGACGCTCGCTCATGTCAAGACTTCGTGCCTAGGTCTACCGCATATGGAAATCTGAATCCGAATAAGCGGTGATTATTTTCCCAGTAGCAATCACATACATATATCACAGTTTTTCATTCCACCCCATGCCATCGCATTTTCTGGATGGCGGTGATATCAGCGTGATAGCAGTCAAGAGCCTCTGCTAATTGTTTGGGTGCACGTGGCTTGTTAAGTGTCCCAACGTACCATGTGCAAATCCGAAGGTCATTGTCCATTAAGCGTTTGCTAGGATTGTCAACAGTGAGTCCATTTTTATCCGAGGCCATTAGTTGGTTCGTCACATGTTTTAATCTCTCCGTATAGGGTTGTGAGTCCTACCACAGGCCAGTATAATGCTACTGACGGGGCATGCCCTTGCCATTTTAGCCTGCATGAGTAAAAGCGCCTACACACGGGGCAATTTTTGACACAATTTCCGATTGTAACCACCAACGAGGAGGAAAATTCCGTCTTGTGGAAGGCAATTTGGGTTTCATCAAATAAAAT
The DNA here is from genome assembly GCA_963966105.1 of Volucella zonaria. NCBI lineage: Eukaryota > Metazoa > Arthropoda > Insecta > Diptera > Syrphidae > Volucella > Volucella zonaria. Next base: position 46,637,224 of record OZ014534.1, read on the forward strand.
TGGCAGATTGCATCGGGTAACCTCATAATTTCTGTTCTCCCCACCATAACGTCCAAAAAATTGTGTCGCTTGTAGGCAAATTACCACAATTTGATCCTCAAAATTCATCTGGCATTCATGGATCAGTTATACGCGCTCAACAATAAAAATGAAAACGAAAAGAAAATTTGGATACAGGTGGTGGAACTCTTTGGGGTTATGATGCCTTTTGTCTCTAGTGCATTTCTAATTTTTTGTTTCTTCGACATTGAACAAAATCCTAGATTGTACTGGCAAATTGGGATGTGTGGGTTCTCCCTACTCAAGCGTACTAGAAATTGTGTGTACAAATTGTCCTGTGTCTAGGCGCTTTAAGGGTCTACTCATGTAGTTACAAGGGACCACCATGGGAGGTAAAGCAACCACTTCGCTACGAACTTGATTGTTGCACTGCCGGACCAGTCCATGGTTTAGCACTCTAAGCAGTTTCCCGATCAATCGCCGCGCTGGGTCTCCTATGATGACCGACTCAAATTGCTGGGCCTCTATCTCGCGTAGTCGCGTACCCGTCGATATTCTCTTCATACACCAACTCTTAGCCGGCGCCATAGACTGTCCTCTGTTTCGTTGAAATAACTACCGAACGGCATATGGTTTTAACGAAGCATTGTCCCGTATGCTACGTAAAGCTAATAGAACTCCCCATACTTTCGATTTCCATTTCAGCAGAAGCACCCTCAAATACGCCCTCAATTATCACTTATCCCGAGCCTGATATTCCCTGTCCATTAGTTTTGGTTTAAGACCAGATTGTATCAAACTGAATAAAGTCGTCCGGAGTTGACCTGGGCCTGTTAAATATAAGTGCGATAGGTTGTGCCTCTTAACCAACGATCTACTTCCCAGTTTAATTTAACAATCGTGCTCGTTGAAGGCTGCTTCAAGAGTACTGAAAAAGAAAGATTCTGAGGCAGCGTCCAGAGAAGGTTTTACAAATTTTAGACGATTAGACAAGTCTTTAGAGCTTGGAAGTTTCTGATATCCCAAATACTATTTGATTTAGCTGTTCATTAGTTAATCGCAATGTTCTCTTATGAATTTTGGGGTGAAAAAACCGCAGGCTTGTTATGAATATCATTCCTTTTGCTACGTACTGTTCCCTACTTTTGGGCTTACAGTACACAAAATTTTAGTTTCGGATTCATAAGTTTGATGCCAAGGAAAAGTCCAAATTTTTCTGAAGCTTTTTTTGTCGAAATATTCTCTATTGTGCTTTTCCAGTTTTTAGCCTGTTGGTTGCCTGTTCATGTGAACATGAGTTCTCTTTTTATATGTACGTTCACATACTGTCCCTGCGATGTGAACTTGAAAAGTTTTCCTGGAAAAACCTACATACATACGAGTATGTCTGTATATCATAGAACCGCTCATCCATTCTGTTACTTTACATTTCCTAACGTCTAAACGCATTTCTTATCCAACGTCTTATAATTCTTCAACAATTGAAGCGTAAACCAAAGGAACAATTGCTGTGTCATTTTGCGGCCTACTACCACTAAAACTACGACTCCGGAACGAAAACGAAAACGATGACTTTCAAGGATGCCCTTGAGGCTTCTTTAGGCTAAAACTCACAATTTCAGTTACATGTTCCGTCCATTATTTCCATAACGACTCCAACAGTTGTTGCGTGACATTGCGGCAAGGCCCGTTAAAAATTCCATATAGTCTGCAGATGTTCCACGACGACTCATATTCGTACTCATATATGTATGTAGGTACACCCCTTAGTGCCCTTATAAGGATCTCCTTCTCGGCTCGGTTTAATACATAAATAATTTGGGTCAACTCCTTTTCATCGCTTCTTATCCTGTGTAGTATATTGCAACATTGAATAAACAATACACAACAGAAGAAATAAAAAGAAAAGCAAAAAATAAAAAAAACCAAAAAAATAAATAACGAAAAATGGGGACGAGAAAAGGAAGAAGTACGAGTAGGAATAAACCATTGATCCTTGTTACGAACATCGCAGTTGGCTTGACTGTTGCAGCATATGTTATGCCACGCGTCGACGGCGGATACATTGCCACCAGGAGCCAATATACAAGTATCCGTATTTTGCCTTCGAACGAGCTCAAAAGAAACGCAGGAGTGGAACCATCAAGAAAAAAAAAATGCGATTCCTGTTCCTGAAGCACCCATAAGGACCTTAATTGGTTCCCCTACAACACACCGGCTGAGTGTTCGAATATGGAATTTTCGGATATGGTCACAAAAAAAGCGCGTGTGCCACGTACCAGTTTATCTTTTTTTTTTTTTTTGTGTAGTCAGAACTGAACTCATAGCCCCTGTCGGCTGCCCTCTACACACCAACAAATTGTTGGTCGGTTGAGTACTCGTATCTGGGGGAGGACAAACTTCACGCTCAAAATGCTAATTCTACTTGGAAATTCAGAATTTGTCGGTTCGGTTTGGTGATTTCGAGAGTATCCGTTCGCGACGGTGACGCGCCCAATTCTACTCATAATGACCAGACGCAGATTTGTTCCTTCTTAGTGGGCATTTGAATGCCCAGAGAACACTGAACACTGAACACTAAACACTGAGCACGTGCCCGAAAACAATGAATTACAGACCGCGAGCCAGCTAGCTACATGAGGGGGATTAAATGGTACTCGAACCCAGATACAAATCGAATGCGAGATCATTAGGAAATCTCTGGCATGGAACTAATTTATTCGCTTGGACGTGTGCTTCGGCAATCAACTGGTTTCATTTGAATACACTCTGAAACCAAAAAGTTGAACAAAGCGCCTGTTCACATTGGCATACCTTTAAGGATACTCGTATGTGTTGAAAGCGAATCGGCCGGTTTTTGTTTTTTTATTCCTGGTATTGGGGCCCTACGTACATGCATACGAGTATGTAGGTATGGTTTTACTTTGGAGAGAAAGGAACAAAAAAAAAAAAAAAACGACAATCCAAAAAATATCCTTGGGGTAGATAACAAGACCAACACCCGGTGCGGATGCTGAGTGAGATCCAAGAGTCCGATATCTGCTAGTAAAACCGATGACGCCATGCACCGGAACCAACGGGGGAACGAACAAACGAATCGACTGTGGTTGAGATAAAGGGCGATTTATAGTGAAAGTGTGCCCAAAGATAGTCGTAAATTATTAAGCCCGTACCTACGATATAACTGCTAAGTACGTTAAGAAGGTGTGCTTACTTTATATTTTGGCTAAATGGGTTTTTTGGCACTTGCACTCAGAGTACAGATAAGTGCGTATGGATTAGCAGATTAAACGGAATGACTTACAATGTTTTAGGTCTTGGCTTCATTTTATACAAAGGGACATTAACCGCGCCTAATGGGATACAAGAAGAACGCAATCAAATACTTTGATGATGTGAAATAATGAGAATCACAAAGGACGACTATTTTCTCAATATCTTCGAAGCCGAAGACATTGTGAAAGGTTTATGCATGAGTGTTGAAAACGGAAAAGTGCAATCCTAATCCTTTGGAAAGATTGTGGTACTGAATATTCCCCAGTTGTAGTATGACGCTCATGTGAGGTTCCCTAGTTCATATGTCTGGAGCAGTTAGTAGTTAAGGTAGCCATCATCTGCGGAAAATATATGTACATAGGCAAGATCGTAACTGGAAACATGGCACATTGCTAACAATCAAGGAGTCATGAGATGCAAATACAACTACGAGGGGACAATATACCTAACAATGGAAAATACCAACGAACTCTGCTTAGAAGACTAGAATAGAATAGGGACAACAATCATCAATATGACTTTAGTTTTTCGAGAATAAGATGAGGTTTATACTCGTATATACATAATATGATATATAGTTAGCTAGCTACCGATGGAGAATAAGCCAAATTCGTTGGAAGGAACAGTCTTTCAGAGCTGTTGAATAGCCTGCGATTGATACTGTTGTAAATACGAAACAAGCTAATTGTTCGTTCTGAACCTAACTTGGCAGAAATCCAGAATTGTCGTAGTGACTAGTTTGCAAAAGAAAGTTTCAGTTCATTTATTCACGGGAAAGAATAAAGAGTTTAATAGTATCTCAAGAAAGAGTTTCTTTTCTTTTAGTACCGTGGAAGGTTTGAATTGGTTGAACCTTCCATATCAAGAGTTGCGACTTCAGTGTCTGCTCTGGCTAAAGTGGGGATGTTTATAAGTTCAAGGCCAACAACTTACTTACTTAAGGTGGTGCTACAATCCGGGGGGGACCTAGACCTCAACCAACAAGCGTCTCCAGCCAGCTCGTTCTTTCGGCAGTTGCATCCAGTTTCGCAGGCTAAGTTGGCTGAGGTAACCTTCCGCTTGCGTGTTGAGTCGCGGTCTTCCTCTACTGTGCTGTCGCTCGGGGGCGGATTCGAAGACGTTTCGGACCAGAGCATCGGTGTCCATCCTCTCTACATGACTCAGCCATCTCAGTCGTTGGATCTTCACTCTTCTGGCTACGTAGACGTCGCTGTATATCCCGAACAGTTCGCCGTTGTATTTCTTCCTCCACTCACCGAGAATCACCCGAAGAATTATCCACTCAAATCAGCCAAGGGTACCCTCAGTCATTTTTGATAAAGTCCATGTCTCCGCGCAAAAGAGCGAGGCTGGTGTTATTAAGGTCTTATACAGGGCTACTTTTTTTATTCAAAAGAGGGCTTTGCTAGTTAATTGCGTTCTAAGCACAAAGAAGCAGCGATTGGCAAGAGTTATTCAGCGCTGATGTCGTTGTCTGAACTAATAGCGGAGCTTAACTACCTCAAAGCTATATCTGTCGAGAATGACGTTCTGCGGAGACGTCGGTGTTGGGTACCCTTGCTGGCTGACATCACGTGAAATACTTGGTCTTGCCCTCGTTGATCGTTAAACCGCCTCAATACTTGCGAAAGCGCCACTGACGTCATGCTGCTTTCTTCCGATTATGTCAACATCATCGGCATATGCAAGTATGGACGGACGGACTTTTGAAAGTCCGTGCCTCTTGCGTTGGCGCGTGAGTTTTGTACTGTTCTTTCAAGAATATGGTAATGTTAAAGAAATCGCATTACAACGTATTGCCTGGTCTAAATCCTCTTTTGATATCAAAGGTCTCGGTGAGTTCTTTACCGACGTTGAAGGATTAGCGTGCATTATCCATTGTCGTCCTGCACAAACGGATACCGGGATGCCAAAACTAGACATTGCTCTGTATAGTTCGTCTCTCCAGATGCTGACCTACGCGGGTTTAAAATCAATGAATAGGTGGTGTGTATCGATTTAGAGCTCATGGGTTTTTATAATATCTGCCGTAGTGTGAATATTTGGTCGATAATGGATTTTCCTAGCCTGAAACCACATTGATATGGATTAATCAGGTTGTTGACGAACAGCTTCATGCTTTCATACTAAACGGCAGATAGGATCTTAACGGCGATGTTAAGAAGACTGATGCCTCTCGTAGTTGGCGGAGTTCAAAGCGTCTCCTTATTTGAAAATGGGACCAACAATGCTGAGGTACCATTCATTGGGTATACTTTCTTCCGACCATATTTTACAGAAGAGTTGGTGAATGAGCCCTACGAAGTCATCGACTGCCGCATTGAAGAGCTTAGTGATTGGGACTTTGTTGGGCTTAAGCTTAGAGAGGGCTATCTTCACTTCATCCAGGTTGGTTGGATGGAGTTGTTAGTCTACATCGTCCAAGTTGAATGGTTCATTCTGCCTGACAGCGGTATTTGTTTCGTTATCGCCGTTATACAGTCTGCTAACCAAATTCTCAGCATCGACTGCGACTCTACTACGATGTTCTCTTGTTCGTCACTACAGGCTTTGGTTCGGGGTTTGTATCCATGGCATGCTTTCTTTACCTTTTGGTAAAATTTCCGAATCTCATTCCTGGAGTAGTATCTCTCAATTTCCTCCTTAGAAGTTGGTGTTCGTCTCTTCTCTTTTTTTCGTAGAGCTCTTGAACATACTCTAGTCCTTCTATGAAGCACAGCTTTGTATGCCTCTTGCTCAGCTGCATGTGCTTGCCGGCACTCGTAGTCAAACCAGGGGTTTCGTTATGGTAGCCGAGTAAAACCCAGCACAGAGGAGTCATGTTTGATGGCTCTTTGGCAATTTGCCATTGGTCTTCGATACCTGATGCTGGCGGCAGAGATTAAGTAAGACTCGATCGGAAAATGATTTGGCGACCTCTAGTGATTGTACCCGTCTGACGTCGAACTTCCTCACAGTATTAGCTGGCCTTTTCCGTTGTTCGGGATATCTGCAATCGTACCTTGGTTACAACAAGGTAATGGTTATAGTCGATGTTGGTCCTTTGAAGGTTCGAGCAGCCATAATACTGGAGGAGTGTCTTGCGTCATTCGCAATGTGGTCAATCTGGTTGACGGTTGATTGGTCTAGAGTTTTTCACGTCACCTTGTGAATATCGAGATGTGAGAAGCGGCTTCAATTCTTGTATCACAATCTTATACGGATGTAAGCCCAAAGCCAACCGCAACGTAAGCCGGGAGCCATTCAGCTGATCGGAGCCGAATCATCATTTCTAGGTGTACTTCGATACTGGCCGCTACGGCGGCGGCTATGTTTTCTTCATTTCCCACCAATCTCTGTCTGGTTGGTGGCTTAAGATTCAATAACTCTCAAACTTTTCAAACTGACGACACTGATGACGACCGACCTCACGACGAAATTCACGTTGCATATTTACACCTGAGCCGGAATTTGGTATTTTTTTAATAATTTCGGCGCGTTCGACAAGCGTAAAACGATGTAATGAAATGGCAAGCCTTATTGAATATTTTGACAGCTGAATGTCATTGGTAACTTTGACAGCTGCAATTGTAAAAACTGTCATTTCTATCTGGTTACCGTGATGACATTGATATCATTGGCAGAACCCATCGAGCTGCAACTATTGCGTTGGCAAGTGTTGGAATAGAAGCGGCAAAAATGGGTTTAGTCGTAAATGAGACTGTAACAAGAAGGGACATATCGGACAGAATATTAAGTCAGAAGTAAGGGATTTTGAATACCTTGGCCCCGCTATTAAATCTCATTAAAAACCAAATGATCAGTTGCCCTTGACAATCGCTGTTTCCTTCGCATAAGAAGGCAAATGAATAACAAGGCCTTGTCAAGAAACACTAAAGAGACTCAATATCAGACCCTCAAGACTCCCGTCCTGCTTTATGGTGCAAGAGTATGGACGCTAGCGAAGATGGATGAGGCCGTTCTCAGCGCAAAATCCTTCGAACGATTTTTGATGCTGTTTGCGGTGACGGGGTTTGTAGGAGATGATTTATCAACAAATTCTACGAGCTGTATAGTGACAATGGCCAGGACAAGTACAGCGAATGGATACCAATTCACTAACTCAAAGAGTCCTCGATTCCAACCCGGAAGCACAGCGCAATACAGAAAAACTTAGGTGGCGTGCATAAGTTGAAGGGGACCTCAACCCAGTGCGCAACTGGTTCCAGTTAGCCGGAGGTAGCGCTTACTGGAGAGGCCTATTGGTTGAGCCCCACGTCCACCTTGAACTATAGTACCTACAGTGGCAACTGTTAATTTGCTGTAGAATTGAACGTCTTTTAGCATTTTTGTTACAACCACCACGGCAATGACATTAGCAAAGCCGATAACTGACGCTTCTGACGGAATCTTGTATGCGTGGAATTTCAACATATGCACATAATATTGCACAGTAGGGAGACTGAGACCGTGCTTTGTAGCTCACTGCTGGTAACTTCGCCAGAGTGATAGGGGAGGATTCTATACGAGAAATACGTCGTCGTATTTTAGGAAGACGGTTCATTCTCTATTCCCGATTCGCCGAATTAAACGTCCAAATTTATAATGACGGAATATTTCTTGGTGTTTTTTTTTCCAGCGCTTCCTTTATATTGTATCGATCTCTAGTTACAACCGTGATTTGATTTAGTTCATATAATTTTCTAGAAAGCTAAATATTTTCTAAGAAAGGTTCGGTCTTTCGCTGATAGCTTTATAAAAGAATTTTTATTTAGAAGCATCCTATTTTTTTTCCGGTGGTTTTTATTCGATATTTACAAGTGTCAAATTGGATGAGAGTATTTAACTGAGAAGTTGGTTCCCGTTCATGTTGAAGATTGGAACATACGCTAAATTTCCCTTCAGATTCATTATTTGGACAAAATTTTCAGTGAGTTTTGTGGTATGGTACAGTCATCTGGTGAATGCCATAGCAAATCGAAAACAGCCGTCAGGCTTACGCGTGCGGTTATAAGTCTGCCAATCTCCAAACTACTTCCTATCGACCCTTCCATTCATCACTCCCTATTCACGGCGAATACCAATCAAATGCAGCCGATTAGCTCATAACAATATTTTAAAAGGGAGATTAAATTTTAGAGGAACCACTAAATTCCAGCTCATAATCCACCATGAATTCGACGCGCCTTCTTGTTACACATTGACAAGCCTACGAGCGTAGATTATGCGTACGAGTATGTGTATGCCATAGCATGCCAACAAAAGATTATAAATGATCTCATAAGCCAAACAAACTAACCAAGCATAGAAGGTTGAGTCTTTAATAAGCCACCCAGGAACAAAGAAAGACGACAACGTCAATGTTGATGACGGTGACGACGACAAACTAAAGAAAAGCATACGAGACGAGCAACAAAAATCGAAAGAAAAAGGATTCTTCCCACAGGCATTAGGCTATGATAGCTATGTTTGCAGGATTATTAGGGATTTGGACATGTGAAACACCCTTCCTAGGGCACCGGTTACACCCGTTTTACCCGTTACACCCATCCGACACAGCTACCACCCTGCACATGTGTGTTTGTGCCTGCGGTCCTATATTTTCCTCTCTATTTGTGTTCTTTTTGATAGAAAAAAAAAATCCGAACCCTCAGGAGCAGAAGGGCACATAAATTTCCACCCCATTGGACTAGATATCCCAATGAGAGAAAATCGAAACCTCCTCTCTATCGGAAATCGTTTACTTAGCGAAAATTGCACAGAGATACGAATATAAGGATACAACCAAGCGGGCGACCAAACGCGCCGCGCCTAATCCTGCACGAGAATCATTTATCTATCCGCTGCGATGATGACTCGCTGATATGTCCTTAACGAGCCTTTGCGTCGTCGTCGTTTGCCTTTAGTCATTTCAGTTGGTTTCGGGCTTTTTTTTTATTTTTTTTTTATTTTTTATTTCTGCCACTGCCTTCTCGCATGTGACAAGGGTCATTAACACACGTTAAATCTCGAATGCTAGTGAGCTACAGCCACAGCTACATTAAAGCGACTGCTACTGTTACTGCTATTGCCACTGTTGCTGGATGATGATGGTGATGATTGCAAGAAAGAGATTTCTTCCGAGAAAAAAAAAAAAAAAAAAAAAAACCCACCAGCTAAGAGGATCATGAGCTACTAACAACGATGAGCAACAATCCCCTTCTACTACTTGTTAACGCCACCCGGGGGGTGCAAGTGTTTACGTTTTAGCCGCAGACGTTCGTCTTAACGTCCTGAGCTCTATTTTTGTTTTTATCGCTCTGGCCATAAATCTTGCTGTGTACTTCGTCGTTCGTACGTAGGTGGGTTCCAAGTTAAAAATGAGATTTCCCATGTTGACGTTGGAAAACGCGTCAAAGTTCGGCAATAAATAAGCCTGTGGGGTGAGTTAAGGGGGTGCCGTAGTAGTGGGGGTTGGTATAGACGCCCTTTATTCTTTTTTCCAGTTTTTTCTTTCGCCATTTCTTTAGATGTTCTTCCTTTTGGTTTTTCCTCTACGGCATACCAAAGCAAAGATGCTACCTTAATGTGATTTGGATATGCGATTGCGGCAGCAATATTAAGTCGTCTCCAACCAACATTTTAAAGTCCTGCTGACACTGGTGAATCGCTGAATTGAAATGGTTAGCTGCGTTGATTGATTAATCACTAACTTGTTGCCCCATAATGGAATACGGTCATAAACTACAAGATTCCGGTTGTCACGATATTACCTAGCTGTTGCCTCTCTACCCCACATTTGAACTAACTACAAAAAGAGTGGTAGTTACGACAGCAGCAACTTCAATAAGGTGTGGCATCTGAACTTCGAAATCAAAGGCAGAATCGACCATCCAAAGAGCGAAATTAGAGCGCAATTACATACATAAACTGTCGTCGTTCCGCAATAGATACAAAGACATAAACCGATTGTTGGCAAAACGATTAAGCAGCCAAGCTAACTACGAATACAAGTGCTACTCGTATCCCGCACCCGGAGATTCCGAGTAGAAATATAGAAGCAACCCCTGCTTAACACTATGGCAATTAGCTTCATTCGAGTCACGTGCCCATTGTTTGCGATTTTGATTGCAGAAAATTTTAATGGACGACGTTCTGCGGTCTGCATTTTCTGTTCAATACGAAAGCAGACCCAGAACTGGAACCAGTAGCAGAAGTAGAAATAGAAGCAGGAGGAGGAGCAGGAACAGGAGCAGCAGCAGCAGCAGGAGCACATGACGACGAATCTTCAACTGGTAGCCTCTCCTCTGTGGACTGGTGTCGAACTCAGGCCTATGGCTCATAACACAGCTCTGCCACCTTCTTAGGTTATTCGGTTAGTTGGTAAGGGTTGAACTTTGCTCGTCATCGCCGCCGCCGCCATCGAATCAGTTGAACCGAAATGATGGAATGGAATGAATCTGGTGCGGTTGTGTGCCCTGCATTCGATTATAAATGGACTTATGTCCCGGACAAACTTTATGCCAATGTGTTTGTGTGTGGAAGAGTACTCGTATAGTCCTAGACCATGCTTGGCGAATCTCTAAATGGATCAAAGCTATTAGCTACAGGCTATTCAACACCATGGAAAAATAATCGCATGGGAAATAATTTCAACTGGTGCGGCACGCTACGAATACGTGATCGACGATGGACGGCCAGGACATAAGGCTTTACGTATGCACGAGTATATCTATACGTGTGTGTTAGAGTGTGTGTGACATGAGCTCATTAAAAATGTCAATGTGCAATGTTGCTGCAACAAATTTTATAATAGCCCAAAAAAAAAAAAAACAAAAAACGCCATAGCCTGTTTGGCGAGGACGAGTTCGACAAGAGAACGCCACTGGGGGTGGGCTGTCGCAAATTCTATGCGGCATTGAAGTGATGCAATAATAGAAGTATTCGGAACGTGCCTCTGTCAGATTTTGGGATTTCCTGCGTTTGGTTTGAATTTTAAATTATCAACCAGACTGACAGGCAGACACAAAGGCAATGAGCTTGTGCTTGTGTGCTTGTGTATTTGTGCTTCCCATCCTGGCCCTAGTCATATCGTGCGAATTATATAGTTTTTCACGAGTTGACTTTTTGGGGGTAGTACGAATCTCTTCTCGTGCAACGCGCATTCACATCCTAGTACGAGTATGATTGCTTCCCATGATTGACTTTGCATTCGCCATGTATGTATGTTCGAATACAAATAGTTAGGATCGATGAATACGTGAACAGGGTTCACAGAGTGATTTTCAATTTGATTTGCAGATGTTAAATTGATAAGTAGACAGGAGCAAGGGTTGGAAGTTTTGGGCATTTGGATGACAGTGAAAGGATTACCTGGTTATTATTAGAAATAAGGGATGAATTCAATGGGAAATATTCAATTGACACGTGGTGTTTTCCCGTTTTGCTAAAGGTGGGAAGGAAAAGCCGATTAAATTTATTCTCATTTTATTTCAGGGGGCGGTTCTACTATCAACAGGGCGTGATTCTAGTGACTCAAATTAAACCACACGACGATGAATACTCAATGAGATGAGGCTTCTTTGAGTAAGGATTTTTTGAAACGCTTAATAGATTTTTGACAATAAAAAAAAAACTATCAAAGGATAAATAATGAATAATGACAAGGGAGACAGATGCAGTTGTTCGGCAGTTGGACGGTACATAAGATGGAAAAATAGTCACAAGACAAACAACATCTCTTGATCGCCCCTGATGATCTCGATGTTACATATTCACTTACCACGAACACAACACAATTGGTAAATCCATTAAAAAACACGAGAATAACAATGAAATGAACTTTAACACAATTTTGTCCTTGAAAGGGTTACCAGTTAACTCTATCGAAAATTTTGTATCATCGAATTGCCACAAGCTTCATCATTGACAGTTACTTACCGAAGTTTCAGTCATTTTGGACGCGCAGTTTTTAGTTGACAGTCGTTTGAGTGAGTCGATGTGAGTGTTTTTTGTGAAAATGGAAAAAATTGAGTATCGAGCTGTTATTAAATTCTTGTTTTTGAAAGGCAACACGCCTACGCAAATCAAAAATGAGTTGGACTCTGTGTATGGGAACTCTACACCATCATTTACCACAGTGAAATTTTGGGCAGCTGAATTTAAACGTGGCCGTAAGAGTTCGGGACGTCCAAAAACTGCAACCACTGACAATTGCTGAAGTTCACCAAATGGTGATAGACGACCGTCGAATTAAAGTGAGAGAGATAGTAGAGGTTATGAAAATGTCCCAGATGTTTGTTACATACTAAATCAAGATTTAGGCATGAGAAAATTGTCAGCGCGTTGGGTGCTGCGTTTGCTTACCTTAGACCAAGAACGTGTTCGAATGAACATTTCCAACGCCCTGTTGGCGGAGTTTAAGCGCAATAAATCCGAGTTTTGGAGCCGATTAATTACTGTAGATGAAACTTAGATACACCATTATACGCCCGACACCAAAATACAGTCAAAACAGTGGACTGCAAAGGGCGAACCGGCTCCAAAAAAAACAAACACTGTTTTTTCAGCTGGGAAATTGATGGCGACTGTTTTTTGGGATAGTAAAGGAGTTATCTTAATCGATTATCATCAAAAAGGAAAAACCATTACAGGAGCATACTACGCATCATTACTTGGCAAGCTGAAGGCAGAAATTGCGGAAAAACGGCCACATTTGCAGAAAAAGAAAATCCTGTTTCACCAAGACAACCTCAGCGGTTGCCACGGCGAAAATCCATGAATTACGGTTTGAACTGCTTGACCATCCGCCTTATTCACCAGATGTTCATGTTCATGTAGACGTCATATGTAAATGCAAGCTTCTTTAGATTTAGCTAACAAAAGTAACAAAGTGCGTCTCTGAATGTGGCCTCAAAAGGATCCCTGTGCTAAGGAGTAAATGAAATTCTACTGTTTTGTGATCTGATGACAGAAACAGCTTTTCAGATGTTCAAATGCCCATAGCAAGAGACTCCGAATTAATGTGTCGCTAATATCCGTTGATTTTTCTACGTGGGCTCACACAATCTCCTGCCCTTCAATGGAACAACAACCAACCTCGTATGTGGTTGATTAATTGATTGAACAGCTCTCTGACTATCCAACGGTGCTTAATACCTGAGCATCGTACTACAATAGATAGTAAACTAAGCTGAAATCTTAATGTTGAAAAACGAACAAAGAAAGCTATTATTGCTTTCTTCATCTGCAGTCGCTTATTTGGGAGTAGGTGGGGACCTATTCCTAAGACTGTCCTATGGGTGTACATGGCTACAATCAGATCCATCCTTACCTCTGGTAGCTTAATATGGTGGCAATCAAAATTACATTTGGACAAATAAAAGTACCAACCTTAAGTTAATGACAAAAGCACAAAGGATTGTATGTATTGGTACAACTCATGCCTTGAAAACGACGCCAACCTTAGAAGAAGCCACAATGTTTGTCTCGTGCGCATAGATCTCTACATACAAGAATCTGCACTGAAAAGTGCTTCAAGAGTTTTTTTCAAGCAGAGAGGCATGGGACAGGAAAAAAATGATAAAAGATTCGAAATCCATTTTGACGAATGGATCAAAGGTGGGTGTATAATTGAACTTGCTTACGTCGCCTGCCAGCAATCTCTTCCAGACTGAGATATTGCTGTAGCGAAAGCGGCCAGACTTGAAACTATAAAGGCAATATCTCAAGAGGATATTATCATATTCATTGACATCCAGGCTGCCATTAAGGCCACCCCTGCAGTCGAGATTACATCAAAGCTTTTGAGGCAATGTCGTGCTTAAGATTCTTTGGGTTCAGCATAAGGTTAAGCTCAAGACATCTTGTCTAAAGCCGCATATGGCAAATCCGCAACCAAATGAGTGCTGTTTCTTTTCCCTATAGCAATCACCATAGTATATGCCACAGTTGTTCATCCTCCTTAGCAGTCAAGGGCGTCTGCTAATTGTTCGGCTGCATGTGGCTTGTTAAGGGCCCGAACATTCCACTTCAAAATCTAAGGTCATTGTAATTTAAACGTTTGGTAGAGCCATCAACAGTGAGTCCATTTTTATCCGAGACCATTAGTTGGCTCGTTACATATTTTAATCTCTTCCATATAGGGTTGTGAGTCCTATGACGGGGTAGACCAGTATAATGCTACTGGCCGGGCATGTCCTTACCATTTAAGCCTGCATGAATAAAGACTTACTCATGCAGTTACCGACAAGCTCTTCGTAACGAACTTGATTGTTGTACTGCTGAACCAATCCAAGTTATAGGACACTCACCAGTTTCCCGATGAACCCCCACGCAGGTCCCCAAGTCCATCGCTGCAGTCGAGATTAAATCAAAGCTTGTTAAGCACTGCTGTGAAGAGCTTAAGTTTCTTTGGGTTCAGCATAAGCTTAAACTCTGCTGAGTCCCTGACGACAAAAGTAACGAACACGCAGACTGAGCTGACTTCGAACTGGGTCAAAGTACAATTTGCACTCTAAGACAACACATGATATAAATCGAAGACAACGAAAGGTGGAAAAACCTTCCAACACGTGAAACTTCAAGACAATTATGCCCGGAATTTAGCAAATCCAGAACAAGTGTCATTGTTTTGATAGACAGAGCTGGACTATCTACGCTTGTTGAATTACTCAGAGTGCACAATCTTCTGGGGGCGCATTCAATAAAGCTGCGCTTTTCCTATGGAGATGTAAACTCACGGAAGGATACCTTCTACTTTCTATGCCAATGTCCCAGCGTCAGTAATTACAACTTTATGAAGTTATTGCTTCCATGACCTCTCCAGAGCTATATGCTCTTTTTTCATTTACATAACTCTTCAGGTTTGCGGATGCAACAGAATGGCTGAGACCCACTCGGGAATCAAATGCAACGTGAAACGAAAACCAAAAACCAAAAACCACAATTAGCAACCGCAATCCAACTCCCATTCACTCCTTATTACCGCACCCGAGCATCACACTAGTGTACCTTTCGGCCCCAGATACCGCATTATCTCGAAAATCTAACCTAACCGAATCTAAGACCCACGTACACTTACCACTACTTAGACCCTGATCAGCTCTACTTCTCTTACTTGGGCAATTGTCCACAGACACCATTGATTCCAGCATTTGTGAAGGAAAATATTGAAAAACTAAAAAAACGAATACTCCGACAGCCCTAATGAACTGCTTGCCATCACTGTACAAAAATGTGTGAACAACTTGCCACAAGCTCTCACAAATTTCTTTTCGGTTCTCCGTTTCAAAGGGTATTTTCCCGAATCACTGTAAAAACACATACATACATAATCCCTCTCCATAAGAAAAGCCAAAAAGACGGAAAGTCGGCCCAAATTTCCTCCATTCCAAAGCTCTTCGAGATCATTGTATATAACACTTTATTGAAACAAGGGTAGCCACCACGGAATTAACAGAATTTATATCAAGTACTCTGTAGGCTCTAAAAATCTAATTTCAGTGGATCACTTCATGCCTTAAACAAAAAGACTATAGTGTCCTCATTAGGTCCACAGTATCTAAACCCACAAATGCGCCCTCCTCGTCAAGTAAAATTGCTAGAATCAGAGCGATTTGCACGAAAGTCTGTAATGTGAGGATGAGAGGATAGGGGCAATCAGTAGAAAACCGGTTTTGATTTTCTAATATCTGGAAAGTTTGCCATCTAGGTTAGTTCATCTATGACTGAGTCTCAGAGCATACTGATTGTCTGCTTAAATGGCATTGGATAATGTATTGTGGAAAAGATAAGAAGCCGGTATTGACAGATGCGAAACCAGAGTTGACAATAGAGTTGACAATGACAATTTTATGGAAAGCACTCTCTTTTTGAAAAGAAGGAATAATGTTTTGCTAATATGTATTTGACTTAAAATATGAATATAAAAGTTGAACAAATTGAAGTTAAGTGTTAATTTTTGTATGGTGTATTGTGTGATCCAACACTTATTTTTTCAAGGTAAATGCACTTAATCGTCATCAGTGGCATCACCATCCTCGCCGTCGCTTTCAATTTCAGTTGATGAACATTCGCCGGGATTAATAACAATTCTCTCGGTGAAGGTATCCAAACTCAGTTCATAGCTCAAATAACTTTCTTCTGTCCTTATGGTCTTATTGCATGTTTTTTTCCATTCCTCGATTAATTTTTGCAAACTCCTCTTCTGCTATTTTGTTGGTGTCATCCAGCTTAAATATGGTGTTTCTACCCGACACTCTTGATTTTACAATACCCCATATATTGTCAATTGGGTTCAAGTCCGGATGGTGTGGTGGTAGCCTGAATACCTTATGGCCTGCGGATCTAATCAAGTCGTCTATTTAATGCTGCGGGGATATCATGTTTTGCCGAATTAATTCATACAGTTCAATCTTCAGCATTGAAGGGTTATGCGCAACATTATTTTCTACTAGCCAATTAACTACCTCCAATTTCGTTGCTGATGAAATTGGGGCTCGTTTTTTTAATTTATTGTGATAGGGGCGTTGTCCATTACAATAGCCAATGGTTCCTTTAGCTGGTCCAGTACCCGATCTCTGAACCATTTTAAGAAATTGTCAAAGTTCATCTCATCATGATAGTCACCCGACTTCGATCCAGATTCAAAGGTTAGAAGGCCGTTTTTGACAAATCCATTTGAACCAACAGCGTGTGCAATTATAAGCCGAGATCGTCTTTAGTCCTTCCATACTTCAATCAGTCCAAGACATTCCTCTTGTGTGGGAGCTGTGTATATATGATTCATCTACTTTCACGCTATGTCTTAACCTTTGAATTTTCACTTTCGTTCTTTCACAAAGGATTTTCCTATTGTCTTCCGACTTACGAAAAATGAATCCTTTGGCTTTCAGATACCTCCAAAGGGATGTCTTGCTTATCTTAAGTTCCAGTTCTTGACGGATTTGTTCCCTAAGGGCGCTCACTGTTACGACTTTCTTGTCAAATTGGTGAAAGAGTAATATCATCCTTTTGATGGATTCAAAGTCGAAGTCATCTAATCCAGTAATCCAGTGCTGATGAGGAATTTTCTTGTTAGGTGATTGTACTGTTAAAGTTTATTCTTGTTCTTTGGTCCTATGCGAAACTCCAACAAACTCAGCTGTTTTCCTTACAGCTGCTCTCGTAGAAGCTTCATTTGCATGGTTGTTTTCATAATCCAAGTTTTGGTGGCAAATTTTCAGCGTAAGCACTTTCGCTTGGCGTGTTTAAGGCTTTCTTGGCTTAAAGCAGTGCATTGTATGTATATAAATTTACTTTTTTCTTACTCTTACTCTTTGGAAAGGTTTTTTTTAAACTAGATTAAAAATTTCATTTTTGCGCATTTCTATTCGCAAAAAAAATAGTCAGAAAATATATTTTTTACCTAACCCTGTTCATAAAAAATGTGTGTTCGAATTGAATCCTTTTTTATTACATATACATTTATTGCAGGAAGAATTGAATTTTGTCACAAAAACTAGTGGCCAGGCAAAATACGCGTATATATGGGCCTATGATGCAAATGGGTTAAATATGAAAGGAAGAAAGAGAAAGTTCAGCCGTTTCGTAAACATCATTTTCCAGTGACCAGATGAGTAGCATGCGCTTCCAGGCTCTCTTTGCGCAGCTTTCCAATTGCACGGTGATTTGAAACTGACTACCTATACTCTTGATGGCGCAATCGGCCACGGCTTCTGCACTGTTAAGCGCCATTGGGTCGATGAGGGCCAAGATATTGGAAAATCAAAACAGGTTTTCTACTGATGACCCCTATCCGTGTGAACCTGTCTGTGAAAACGTGTGAATTATCATCAATTGCAATTTCCCTCTCATTTTATACAAACCACGTCCATTTTAGTCAAAAAAAACTCATCTACATTACACACACTCGTGCAAATCGCTCTGATTCTAACAATTTTACTTGTAAATTGCTCTGATTCTATCAAATTTTGATAAAGTTATAGAGAATGTAAAAGTGTTGGAATTCACTTACAGTGTGTCTGTGGGAAAGTTAAGGGTTTGCAAAAGTTTAGTAGAGTTTGACATCTAGGTTAGTTTATCTATGGACTCAGTGCAATTACCGTCAAAGTATGGTTACGCTCGAATTTCCCCTGGATAACTTCCAGGATTACTGGAATAGACTGGAAAAGAAGGTACATGGGCAAAAAATTGCACGGTGATTTGAAACGGACTAGAGGGAAGCCGTCTTGCTATGATACCTTAGATTTACTGTGACAAGTATCGGGGTGAGCCTTAACTACGATCAATATTCAGTCAATCGTTTCGACTTGGGAAGGCAAAGCAATGCCCTGAACGAGAAGAAGTGCATAAACTCCTGAGATCAATTTTAGGATCCAGAGCAGATCATTTTTTAATTTAAAAGATTTGGAAAATAGTTAGATAAATGTAGTTGGCTAAATAATTGTACTTGTAGGTTTAGAGAAAGATTCTGTCAACACCATTAGGCCAATATCTGCACCTTCGAAGCATTAAATTTGAAGTACAGACTTAATTTCGGAATAAGTCTATATACATAAGAGTGGACTCCTCCAGGCTGTATCTTTAACATTTAATCAGATCAATTTTCAACCTTCCAGGGCTGTAACTACTTGTACATACTCCTCTGTACTAGGCTTTCTGTTGATTAAATTTTTCATCACGTTTTCGCGTAGTACGGTCGTATTTCGCGAATAACAGTTCTAATATTTTCTCTTAGTGTATAAATCGTTGGTGCAACATTGAGGTAGATTCTATATTTCACACAGCTTTAAAGAAAAATGTCTAATTGTATGATCTCGGCGGCCTATTGAAGTGTCCATTTCGAGAAATCACCCATCCAGTAAAGCCACTGTTTCACCAGTTGTCCACGTGCATAGCATCATTTTCGGGCAAAAAAAATCTCAGCACCAGCATTTTTTTTTTTTTTTGTAACAAGCACCCTTAAAATATTTGTACACAGCGCGGGCGAAGGAAATTTAGGGAGAAAGAAAGGGCAGGTACCGATGCTCATAGTTTTTAAATGTTTGTAAGTTATAACGACCAGGAAACATAGAGATAGGCAGGGCATTCCATAAGCGAGTTGTACGGCTTAGGAAAGAATCACGATATTTTAGAGTATGTCCGAAAATGGGCTTGAGAATATACTGATGAGCATTCATAGCGAGACGGGTGTTACGGTTGAAAGTCTAAATAGGCGGAATGCTACTGGCGATTTCAATGGAGCACTGGTGGTGGAAATAGCGACAAAACAAAGTGAGACAGGAGATATTACGTCGGTATTCGAGAGTGTCAATTGCTTGACTGATATTAGTATCACCGATGAGTTTTATCGCACGGTTTTGAATCCTATCTAGCAGGTGCAGAGATGTTTTAGAAGCACCCGACCAGATGTGGGCATTGTACTCCAATTTTGGGCGGATGAATGCCTTATATATTGTGGCCAGATCAGAGGGGGTAAAATATTTCTTACATCGCTTGAGGAAACCTAGACATTTCGCAGCATTTTTGACGACATCGAATATGTGGTCATTCGAACGTTAGTTGTCACCGACACACATATCGAGAATGGAAAGGTTATCGGTTTCGACGATGCAAGTGCCATTCATGGATAATGGCTGGGTATTTGAATTTCGCTTTAATGACAGCAGACAGTATTGAGTTTTGGAAGCATTAAATTCCACTCGGTTGATAGTTCCCCAAGTGGTTATGCTGTTAATATCGGAATTTAATGAGCTTAACATACGCTGCCGTTCCCGTTATACAGGCGAAGATCAGGGGCGTGAGTCCGGGAACGAATATGAAAAGCAGAGAGTACTGTCATCAGCAAAGGCATATATTAGATTAGAAGTAGCAGACAAGAGATCGTTGATGAAAATTAAAAAGAGTGTTGGAGACAGAACGGAGCCCTGGGGTAAATTAATATTTATTTTGTGAATATCAGACTTGAAACCGTCCAATACAACTTGAATTGAACGTTGCGAAAGGTAATTTCTAATCAATTGAAGAAGAGAGTCATCGAAAGAGCCTGATGCTAAACTCTGTCAAAGGCATTAGAAATATCAAGTGCAACTATCTTGCTTTCGCCAGCATGATTTACGCTTCGGTTACACTTTTCGGTGAGACATCCATCTGCTGATTGAAAAAGCTTACGCATTGGTTTTGCCAGCGTGGAAGAACACCTCTTCAGAAGAAGTGAAGATATGCCATCTGGACTAGCGGATTTAGGTATATTAAGATCTTTTGATATCGTCCCATTGAAGATTCGACGCACTCAAGTGTAGGCGGAGACAAATCACAATCTGGGAGTGTTGAGCTAGCCGCAAAGTGTGCAGGATTGGCCTTGTTTAAAGAGCTTACAGCTGGAATGTCATTGTAAATGCGCATTGGGATGGAGGATGAGGCGGAATTTCTAATGTTTTTGACGAACGACCAACAATTTTTACTTCCTTTGGGACATTGTAGTATAAACTTTTTTCGGTTTTCCTCTGTCGGGTTGGTCTTGTAGGACCGAAAAAACATTTCTCTAACCCTGACAGCCTCTTTACAGCTCGAGTCGAACCATGCCTTTTCTTTTGGTTTGATACTCTTCATCCGATGAGGGATAAAGCATTCATTCATTCATTCCAAAAAGAATAGTTTCTGTAATAATGTCAGCAGAGGCATCCACGTCGTTATCGAGGAAACATAACGACCAGTTAAAATTCCTAAAGAAGTTATTAAGTCCGCTCCAATTGGCTCTCTTGTATTGCCATATGGTTCTTTTATGAATCTTTTCTCTAACTGTGTGGTCGGTGTACGAGAAATCAGCTGATATAACACAATGGTCCGACGAGCCTAGAGGGGGGAGCACATCAATGGATTACTTACTGAGAAGTTAAAAACAAGTCCAGGGTGCTGGCAGTATCATTTTCGAAAAATAATAACCTAATATCACCGTTGCACAGTCCGGCAACCCTTGGACAAAAATCAAAAATGTTGCAATTTTATTAGTGTCAATTTTTCTTGTTGTGAAGAAGTGTTGTTTTGTTCTAGTGCGTGCAAAATTTGGAAATAAAATCTTGTCGAATTTGGAAGAAGGTTTCTTATTCTAGCATTAGTACCAATTTTTTTTTAGATACATTAAAATATGTTATATAGCGTGATAAAGTGAATTGTTAAAAAAAATTAAAAAAATATATTTCTTCATTTTAAATAAGCTCTAAAAAAATTCGGCGCAAAATATTCTGTGCATTTAAAAGTCATATATCAGACTTTGTTCTTGTGTTAGTTTTCTTGCCACAAATCGCTATCCTAATAACAGTGAATTTTTTCCAGTACAATACCCAACGACTCGAAATTGTGATTTGGTCGATGATTGGATTTCAAATCCAAATTCAGAGAAACTGTATAAAGTCATCCATAAACTGAAATCTCTTTTAAATTTACATGACTCTTCTGATAGTATAAATACCAAAATTAGATACGCGGGTGAAGCTTATTTATTTATTTATTTATTTACAAAGGATACAATATAAATAAATTTGTGTTGTCCGGGATATAACATCGGGGTACAATGCCCATATGGCTGTTATAAATAGATAAGGTACATAATATCAATTATTAGGTTTATACAAATAATATGTGTCTATATGCCAATTAATTAATGCAGTAAACATAATAATAGTGTTAAATTAACAATTTTTCATTCATTTAAATAGACTAAAATTCCATCATATACTTAATTTATGTTTTTAGTATAAAGGAGAGAAGTTTAGATTCCTTTGGTGGTAGAGAAGGACCCAGCAGTTCCTTAATATTTGGTATCTCATTTCTGAAGTGCTTTTTTGTAAGCTGGCAGTTTTTTAAAATGTGTTCTAATGTAAGTGCTTCTGCGCAAATATCGCATGAAGGTGGGTTTTCCTTTTTAAACAGGTACGACTTGTTAACCATTGCGTGCCCCAATCTCATTCGACAGATTTGTACTGCATGTGATCGACTTAAGCAGCTGTTTTAAATAACAAGTGTCAGTGAAAAATGATGCTTCCTTAAAAAAAAATTGGATTGATCCCATTTGGGTTCTGATTCTTTTTCCAGATGGTGCACTACTTGGATCCACATTGATTTCGCAAAGGGCGGAATTCTGTATTCCAAAGGCATGTTAAGGGCATCCCTTGCACCGGTGTCTGCTTTTTCATTTCCCTGTATACCAACATGTCCCGGTGACCATATCAGGTGAATTCGATTTCTGTTCGAATAGAGTTTAGCTCGCAGGGCTTGTATGATAGGGACCCTGCACTTATTGTTCTGAATCGTACGGAGTGCACTAAGGGAATCACTGCAGATAGCAGTTTTTGCTTTTAAGGGCTGAGCAAAAGCAAATGCTTCTACCAGCGCCATAACTTCTACAGTAAATGCATTTTGATCAGGTGTTGTAAGTTGTTGCGTAATGATTTCATCCTTAGTGCTGTCTAGTCTATAAACACAGTAACCTGTTACACCATCCTTGTAGGAAGCATCAGTGTACAATATACAACCAAATTTGCCAAGAGCTAAAATTTCAGCGAACTTCTTTCTATATACTTTGGCTGGTGTTTGATTTTTTGTGTGCAATCCAGGGACGTATTTATTACATTTTTAGAAGACATCCAAGGTGTTATATAATCATAACTTACTGCTTACTGTTGCGGATAGAGATAAAAATAGCGCTCTTGTTTTTACAAGATGCGGATGAAAACCAAGCTGACCTGTAAGATTCATGTAATGGGTGGTTACTATCGAATAAGCTGTTTGCCATAATCTTTGTTTGCGCAATTCCTTTCATATCATTGAAGCTGGCCGTATTTGTTTCTACGAGTAAGGCATCAATTGGCGTTGATGGTAGTGCTCCGATCGCAGCTCTGAATATTGCATTCATTTTAACTTGGATTTGCTGGTCTCATTTGGTCAATGAGAGTATATGGTTAGGCCATGCTGCGTAGCTCCTCTTATAAGTGTTTTCGCTATCTCAATTGAAGTATTGATATGTGGACCCTTATGTTTGTTGCAAATTACTTTGATGACATTATGAATTTTTCCAAGCTTTTGTGCCACTATTTTTGCATGAGCGTGCGATTTCCATGTTTTGTTGCATATAAGTCCTAGAAGAGGAATCGACCCGTCACCGATGGGTATGTTTGTATTTGAACAATTTCTTTTCCTACATAGCAACCTAGCACCTAAGTCGGCGCACGATTTGAGCGCTTTTGAAACAGTTTAAGATATCTTTTACTTCTTCTGGTTTACCCGATGCCAAAACGAAAATATTATCTGCATAAGTAAGTACTGCCATAGTTGCTGATGCTTCCACTTGTATTTTTAAAAGGAGCGCGTTCACATATGCGTTATATAGCATTGTGGAGATTGGTGAGCCTTGTGGAATTCCATTCTCGATGGGAGTGGTTTTTGAAAAATATCCGTTGACTTTAACGATGATAGTTCTATTTAACATAAAGGAGTATATGACCTTTAGGATATACTTGTTAACTCCCCAGTCCTTAAGCTGGTCACACTTTCGAAAGCTTTCTCCAGATCCATGGACAGAAGGATCGAATGGTAGCGAAAGACTAACTCTGCATGCGCAGTATGATCCAGCATATGGAGCAGGGTGTGCCGGGTGCCTCTTCTTGTCCTAAAGCCGTGTTGGCCACTACTTAACTTATTGTCTATTGTCCACCTGAGTCCCTATTATTTTCTCGAATAATTTGGATAGGACGGAAAGAAGGGAGATCGGACGGTAGCTATCTAATAAATATTGGTCAGCATTGTGTTTAGGTATTGGAGTCAGATGAGCCTTTTTCCACTCGTGAGGATAGATGCGTTCTTTCAAAATGTTATTATACAGTCTAATAAGTCTTAACATTGTACCCATTGGTAGTTCTTTTAACATTTTAAATAATATTTTATCAGAACCGGAGGTTGATCTTTTAGTACCTCGAAGAGCTTCAATGAATTCTGGGAGACTAATTGTCGGTATGGTTTCAGAATTCTGAGTGTTGTGGAGGAGTGAACTGATTTGAAATGTTTTTTTTTTTTTTTTGCAAGACATTATCTGAAAAATTCTTGTCAGAACTGTATCCCGCCCATTTGTTTGCAAAAAGGTTTGCTATATCATTAGCATCAACAACAGAAGCAGCGTTATGTTTAATTGCGGTTATCCCATTTCTGGAATGATATCCATTTATTGCTTTAACTTTTCTCCAGAGAGATCTGGCTTCCATTGAAGGATTCAGGGTCGACAAAAATGTTGTCCAGACTTCCGCTTTGGCTATCCGTACTTCTCTTTTTACCCTTGCAACTTATTTTTAAGTTGCCGCCAAAGCTTTTGCTTTTCCTTAGCTAAGCTTTTTAAATTTGAATTGAACCAAATGGGCTAAAAGGTGTTGCAAGAGGGATGCGAAGTGGGAATAGATGTGGATGCTGCTTCTCTGATTGTTTTTCTGGTGTTGGCTGCTTCTTTATTTATATTTTCGGAAATTGAAGTGGAGGAGCTTACCTGCTGGATATTTTCTGCAAATTTAGACCAGTTTGCTTTAGTTTCTACAAAACGAGAATGGAAAAGTCTTGGAATTGTATAAGTGGCCAAGGTTTCAATAATAATTGGAAAGTGGTCGCTGCCTATTAAACAATCGTGGGTTTTCGAACTAACCATAGGTGCGACTGCAGACGAAGCCAGTGACAGGTCTATTGCGGTGAAGGTATTTTTGGTTGAAAAGTGAGTGGGAGATCCATTATTTAATAAAATCAGATCCGAGTTCTATAGCCACCCCTCAACTACAGCTCCGGCACTATTAGTGTATGGGGACCCCCAAAGAGAGTTGTTAGCGTTGAAATCTCCAACCACAATGCTGTCCGGAAAATTATTTGCTGTAAGGTTAAGATACTCCTGGTGTGATATTGTGTTGTCCGATTGTCGATAAATGTTTTGCAATATAATCGTTCTGGATAGTTCAATTGTAAGCGTTTTGGTTAAAATTGCATTTGGTGAGCTTGAGTACGTATGTGGAATCCCTGATTTAAGTAGGAAAGCTGTCCCAACCTTATTGCGACAGTGAGGTTTGTTGTTAAAGTACGCTACGTAATTTTTATACCTGGTTGGAGCGTTTTTTACCAACACTTTCGTTTCTTTCAATGCTATAACCGCAGGTGAGTACTTTTGAATAAGAATATCCAAAGATGGAAGATTGTTGAAAAATCCTTGAATATTCCACTGTAATATTTTCAATTTAATTTTATTATTTTGTCTGTTCATTTTGTGTAAAGGGTTTATTATGGTCTGGAGCTAAAAAAAGGAAAGGTTTTTTATCGGCAATGTTGAACTTGGTGTCGATGTTGAAGGCAACGTTGAAACCATTGATTTATTGCCGGCATTTGAAGAACATGCTATAGTATTCTTTTCAGTGTAGGTCAAAGAGGGCTTATTTCTTAAATGTTTTGAATGTTCTTCTGTATTAAGTTGTGAGTATGTTAATGAAAGGTCATGAGTTTCTTTTAATTTGTTCATAACGTTAATATCGGCTATCTGTTTAGCATTTGTGTATGTGTGAAGATTTGTTGGTTTTTCTATTTGGCGGGTTGGTGGTGTTATTTTTGTTATTGTTGTTGTCGAGGTATGAGAGGGGGAGTTTTTATTTTGATAGGAGGTAGATGAAATAGCGTTATTGTCAATTAACGGTGTTACCTTAGAGATCTTTTCTTTGATTATTTCGTCTATTGACTTAATGGGTCTCTGGGGTTGAACCTTTGGTGTGTAAAGACCTGACTTTACGTATTCTTCTTTAGCTTCCTTAACAGTGCAACGTTTCATGGTTTTTATAATAATTATAGTTTTTTCTCTAATGAAAGTTGGACAATTACGGTCCATTTGACGAATGCTCCTCAACCATACAATTGACGCAAAATTTTCTCTTGCATTCTTCTGTATGCGCAGTAATTTCAGTACAGGTTGGGCATATGCTTTGGGTTTACTTACAGTGGTTTTTGGTATGTCCAATACGTTGACATTTTCTGCAAGACATTGGGTTGGGGTAATAGGGGTCTACTTCTAATACCTGCCAACCCAGTTTAATTTCCTTTGGTGGTTTTGCCGCATCGAAGATAAGGATTGCAGCGCCCGTTGGTTTCATATTTCCCTCATCGTTTTTATATAATTTTTTACCTCTGTTACATTAAATCTTGGCTAGAATTAAGAGACCGATGATATTTTATTTCAACTGGGATATGTCCAAGAATTTTGCATTTAGCAAGCTTATCTGCGATTGTCTTGTTGTCAGCCTGTATTAACAAATCACTATTTCTAAGTGCCTTGATACTTTTATAATTGGTTGTAACGCCATCCTTTTCCTTGTGAATCGTTGTTGTTACACTTTTTTTTTTACTGGATGAACGGTCTGCATGGGATCGTTTGCATTCAACCCATCAAACCGGTTTTTATTGTTTACCGCCATATTTGTTATATTTGTTTTGGATGATTAAGTTTATACTTTGGATTTTAAATTGAAACAAGAAAAATAAAATTGAAATAGAAAAGTTATTTACTTGGTTTGGAGAATTACTGTTATTTCTTTGCAAAAAATTCACTCGTATAATACCGCGCTCGATCACCTGTCTACTCTGGGTAAGAGTTTGCTTGGTACTGATGAAGCTTATTGTTTAGCGATGAGCAAAAAGTGGAAAGATTGCTCTAGAAACCGCAAATATTTATATAAGGGACATTCAAAGTGGTTACAAAAAGAACTATTGATACCAACTGAAATAGAAAGCTATCTGCAACCAGCACCATCAAGATCTACTGGAGAGCCGCAGGAAGAACGGGATTTGAGGAAGTAAGATTTGAGGAAGCATCTCGAAAGAAAATAAAAACTTAGAGTTCAAGATCAGACATATTCACGCTCCGTTGCCAAACTTAGTTTTGCATGCGATATTTCAAGAGGATCAACATCAACATCAACAAGTCAACATCAGCCGACTTTAAGTCCTCATCAAGTTCTTGCTTTCTAAGAGCAAGTATAATATTCTCCGCAATTTTTGTATAAGCAATCTAAGAACTATTTTCCATGCGTCAAGACCCTGAGGCAAGCTAGGAAGCTTTTTTTATCAAATGTATTTGTAAATGAAATATCTGCAGTGGTTAACCTACAGGAGGTATTAGATATTATCCTGCAAAGCATTTTAAAAAACATTGTCATCGATCTCGTCTCAGATTTAAAGCTAAAGTGAACAGAAATTCACGAAAAATACATCTCAAACTGATGAAGTTATGTTCTTGATAGCGTTTGTTCCTCTCAAATTAGTAGATGACAATAAAACTGAGTTATAGGTGAATCCACGTTCCTCCTCCACATTGTTTTGCAGACCTATTGAGTTTACTTTTATGAAAGAGAATTAACATTTAGTAAGTGAGCAAGAGTCCTTAATAAAAAATGCTATACGCCAATTATCTGCGTATCAAATTAATGATAGTTCCATGCTAGCTAAGTACGAATTACACTTTACAATGCTAGATGGGAGTATCTGCTAAATGCTATATAACTTATAAGTTTAAAAACATCGGGTGACTTTTTAAAAAGCAATTTTATTACTTACCCATTCGGCGGATACTTATGAACTAAACTCACAATATTTCTTCACTCTTAAAATTACTTATTCTCTTACAAATTTAACTGTCGCATTTGCATGATTCCCACGAGCATCTTGTATCTGCAGGGAATGCATCAAATATGATCCGCAAGAATTTATTCATGGAATCAGATTCTTACAAGGTAATGGGCTTCATGTGACGCGCGCATGTTGCTTTACTTATTTGACTCTACGTTTTAAGAATTTATTGTAGAGAGGCTCGGGTAACGAACATACGCCGCTACCGGATACGTAATCTATATGTGGAGAGCCCCCAAAAGAAATGAATTTGACTGTGGTTTCTGAAAGGCTTCCTAATACCGATCATTACTCTGTAGACGTGGATAAAGTGTTTTGAATGCTCACATTTCTTATCGTTTGCCGCTAAAAATGTGGCAAGTAAGAGGAGCTGAATATAAGACTATATTCGCGCAAAATAAAAAAAAAAATGCCAAATGGATTAGCCAAAACCGGCCAAGGGTCCACAAATGATGGAAATATTGCAAGAAGGTTCTTTAACGACTCAGAAATCACAGGAATAGACTCAAATGTAATAAAATACTTTCACACGATTTTAAGAGTTTTATCGTCAGATATAAAAATTAATGTTCACCAGTTTATAATTTTACTAAAAGAACAAAAGATCTTAATTCATGGTTTTGAAGTCATCGATTCTTTCGGCTTACCTATAGGTCAGAAGAGGCTTTAGAGGCTCGACATAAGGAAATAGGAAAAAATCGGTTAAATCTCACCCATAAGATGAGTAGGAATCAGACAAAAACGGATCGTATGAGCTATTTCTTCAATTAAATCAAATAGGAATATCTCAGAAATAAGTATGTACATACTTACAAATTGAAGATTTGTCAAATAATTCACAAAATACGGGCGATGGTGGGGGTAGGCAGCTGCACTAGGTCTCCTTTTGTTCTGTTGGCATACCCATTTAGTAGCAAACATGGTTTGGAGCGGAGTACATCGTGGCTTTTCCGTGCGTGCGTTTTGTGAAAACAACCGATCAGTGATCAGCTTTTTGGCGACGCTTTAACATTGCGCGCAATAATACTGTTCCTACTGCGAACACAATTCGTTCCTGGATTCGACAGTTGGAGGAAACTGGTAGTACACGAAGAATAGATACACATGGCCGACGAAGATCCATCAGAACACCAGAAAATGTGGAGCTAGTGAGAGCAGCACTCGAGCAATCGCCATGACGTTCTGCTCGAAGGCACGCTATTGCATTGGGGGTTTCAGACCGCAGTTTGAGGAGAATTCTGCATTTAGATTTGAGAAATAAAATAATGATGGTTCAAGAATTGAACGCCAACCGTCAAAATCTGTGTGAGGAAATATATGCAGCGTTCCCTTCTGAGGCAGAACTCTTCAGCAGCGACGAGGCACATTTTCGCGTAAGCGGGATTGTGAATAAAGGAAATTTTCGCTACTTGTTCACGAAAGACCGCTACATTCTCCTAAACTAACGGTGCGGTGTGCCGTATCACAATTTGGCGTTATTGGCCCGCATTTCTTTGAAAAGAGAGGCGTGACCGTGACCGTGAATTCCGGGCGTTATGTTTCAATGTTACAAAATTTTCTGCAGCCCCCACAGGAAGTGGTTGTTGAAGAAAAGGGATTAGGGGATGTTTGGTGGGCTACAGCCCACACAGCTCGAAATTCTATAAATGCCTAAGAAAAATGTTGCGGAGCACTTTTCAGGTGAGAAATTCCTCGCGGAGAACTTCGTTGCACTTATGCTATTTTTCGCAGCTATGTACGAGGGGCGTTCAATATATTCTCGGTATCGATATGAAGGAAAATGCGAATTCAATTTAAATTGTTTTTATTTTTCAATATGATCTCCCCTAACATCAATGCATTTGTTACATCTTGAGATAAGCTTTTTTAAACCCTCAAAATAATAAATTTCCTCTTTCTCTGCAAAATACCGACTTGAGTTCTTCATCATCCGAAAATCTTTTTCCACGAAGACATTTTTTCAAATCCGGAAACAGGAAATAATCACTAGGGGCAAGGTCTGGACTATAGGGTGGGTGTTGGATTTCTTCGAAACCACAATCTCGCGCAGCAGCCTTGGAAACTCGCGCCGTGTGAACAGGAGCGTTGTCATGAAGAAGCAACACACAACCTGCGAGTTTACCCCGTCTTTTCTTTTTAATTTCCTCCCGCAAATTATGCAAAGTGGAAGCGTAGGATGTGGCGTTGATGGTTTCACCTTTTTTTTTTTGTACTCAATGAGCAAGATTCCCTTTGAGTCCCAAAAAACTGTGGCCATGAGCTTCCCGGCAGACGGAGTGACTTTGAACTTCTTCGGGGGGTCTGTTCCTTTTTTATGCCACTGCATGGACTCTTGTTTGCTTTCAGGGTCATAGTGGTGGACCCATGTTTCGTCCCCAGTAACAATTCGATCCATAACACCGTCCGCGTTCTCACTACACATCTCCAAAAGCTCTCTACAGCATGCGATTCTCACTTTTTTCTGAGGCGCTGTGAGCATTCGTGGCACCCACCTTGCACTGACCTTTGAAAGGTTAAGATGGTCATGAAGAATGGTGTGAATGGTACCAATTGAAAGCTTGGTGATCTCTGCCATCATTTTCACCTTTATTCGGGCATCCTCAAGAACAAGTTTTTCGACTTCTTTGATGCTTTCTCCCGTACAAGCAGTAGCCGGGGCGCCGGAGCGGGGGTCGTCCTCAATGCTCTCTCTGCCTCTCTTGAACTCACTTGACCACTTTTGCACAGTTGATAATGAAGGTGCGGAACCCTGGTAAACAGCCACCATCTCTTCATGAATAGTTTTTTGACTTTTTCCTTGCTTAGTGAGAAATTTAATTACAGCGCGATGCTCAATTTTCACCATCATCACCTCAGTTGCCATTATGATTCTGTTTAACTAGAGATAAAACGCGAATTAATAATCACATTTATATGAAATTTTACATGAATGCACTAAAATAATAGTATTACTTGATAAATAAGTCAATTTATATATACAACCACAGCTTCACCCCGATACCGAGAATATCTTGAACGCCCCTCGTATGTTTACCATATGTAGGAAATGCAATAACTTTTTATTTTGTTTATATTTTGTAGTAGAATAAATAAAAAAATTTAATTTTGACCGAACATGTGCGCGATGATAGCTGTGTGGTGTTATCGATATTGTGACGCGCAGCCAACTTCGCGTCGGAGTCGGCCATTAAAAAAAAAGATTGCCACGAGGCTGAATCGATATATACATAGATGGTGACAGGAGGATCGAAAAGAAATAAAAGAAAAGAACATAACCTGAGTTGTTTTATTTTTTCGCCAAAAGTAAAATTGTTACAACATCAGATGTGAGGTCACACACTACAAAAGTTTAACGTAGCATGGATAACCATGGAAATTAATATGTCCAGCAGAAAATTTACGAAAGCGCAACTTCAGGAAGCACTTTAAGAGGCGCGTTTGGCCGTGCCACCCTCGGTAACGTTATCCCAACTGCGTACACTCTTCGAACTGCAGTTGCGCACAAGTGAGCACCAGGACTATCGTAGTGACCTTGAAGATTTCGAGATTTCGACGACGCTTCCCCTTTAGCACTTCCGACGACTTCAGTGACTGCTGCTGATATTTCTACCACCACTTCAGCACCCGCGAGCACCACTACTGCAACTTCAGCGCCACTTACTGCCGAAACTTCCGTCACTTTAGTTATGCCGATGCTATTCCACTGTGCTTCAACCTCTGGTGGAACTATCAACAACGCCGCTATGCCTTCAGATGTGGAAGAAGAACGTGAGTACGCTCGCCTTGAAAGGCGTAAACGTATAGCGGACTTGTGACGAGAGCTTGAAGAAACGGAGCCAACGTCATCAACCGGAAGTCCGGTTAGTTTCATACGAAGATCTGTCGTATCTCAGGATTGCAAAGTGGAGAGCTTAACTTATTCCAATTACCAGGGGCTTGGGGACGTCAAGATATACACTTATGGTACGCCTTCGTGTTATCTGAAAATTGCTGGGAAAATAAATAAAATTTCACCTACGATTATTCCAGATAAAATTACGTTTATGCCTTTGATCATCGGTCGTGTGATGTGATTCAGATCTTCAGTATTAAATTAAGAATTCCGAGAGATAAATGTGTTCCTCCTTCAGAACAAAAATGTTCTTTAATTATAAATAAACGTTCACTAATTAATCATTCGTATTTGTGCACTTATTTTCCCAATCCTGTAAACAGTGAGGCAATTGAAGCAGAAGAAAATAATATTGTAAGTGGCAGTGAACTTTGTGGCGACAGTTCATTGAATTGTGAGGACATGTACGCGAGATTCTCGAGATCGAGGTAGAAAAGAACGGCGAATTGATATTGGGGCAATAATGTCTGAAAGAGTGAGAAAAGTGATCTCCGGTAGTTATATAAATTTCGATAAAGCAAAAGCAACCCCTCTGAATTACGAAATGCATATCAGACTTACTATAGACGGTTGTCTTTTGCAGAAAAGCGCTAAGTCGACGCCATTATCAAAGATCTTTTGATTCGTGGAGTGATAAAACATAGTGACTCCTCTTATGCATCATTCACCGTGCCCGAAATAAGCACACAGTAAGAAATAAATATCCTCTCCCACTTATCGAAGATTGGCTCGATTGCTTCGCAGGCAAGAAGGTATTCACATTGCTCGATCTGGAGAGTGGCTTCCATCAGGTGAAGATTGCTTCAGACTCCATCCATCTTACTTCGTTTGTAACCTCGACGGGACAATACGAGTTCCTCAGGATGCCCTTTGGCCTTAAGAACGTGCCAAGTGTCTTCCAGCGCTTCATCTCCGGTGTCTTTCGTAAATTTACGGACTCTAAGTAAATAGTCCTTTATATGGACGGCATTGTTATTGCAAGTCATAATATGTACATCTGATCACCTACGGTTAGTGGAAAGTGTTTTGCGATGTCTTGCAGAGAACGGGCTAAAGTTAAAGCTTTCCAAGTGTAGGTTCGTGTTTTCTACTAAGATTACCTAGGGTATAGAGTGACGGAACAGGGGATACAACCAAGTGATTCCCATCTAAGGACCATTACACAATATTCCACTCGTAATAATAGCAAAAATGTTCCATTCCTTCCTCGGATTAAGTTCCTACTTTCGCAGATTTGTAAGTTCATTCTCCAGGATCGCCCGACCGTTGTATGATGTTCTGAAAAGAGATAAGCCCAATGTTTTTACTTCTGAGTGCGAGCGTGCTTTCCAAAAATTGAAAAGTAGTTCGACATCCCCACCCGTACCGGCACTCTACGATCCAACGCGAGAAACGGAATTGCACTGTGACTCGAGTTCCTTGGGCTACGGTGCACTTCTCTTGCAGCGGCAGGATGACGGAAGATACCACCCGGTAGCCTATTTCTCTAAGGGTACTTCAGCCCAAGAGGCTAAATATCATACTTTCGAGCTAGAAATATCAGCCCTTCGGCGCTTCCGTTTGTACTTAGAAGGAATCCTCTTCACAGTGGTAA
Organism: Volucella zonaria; assembly: GCA_963966105.1. Classification (NCBI taxonomy): domain Eukaryota; kingdom Metazoa; phylum Arthropoda; class Insecta; order Diptera; family Syrphidae; genus Volucella; species Volucella zonaria. The sequence continues at coordinate 46,670,637 of OZ014534.1, forward strand.
TCGACTGCAGTTCTCTTACGCTAACACTGAACAAGAAGAGTGTAAATCTACAGATAGCCCGCTGGGAGTTAGAATTAGAAAATTATAATTACAAGGTCAAGCATGGAAGCGGAGCCAAGATGGCTCATACCGACGCCCTCAGCCGATGTCACATCATGGCGGCAGTGAGTTCAAAGGATATTGACTTCCAGTTAAGAGCATCTCGAGGTAGATACCCAGCGATTTTGGACCGGAGAGAGAAACTGTGCTCAAAGAAATCAGACTCTTACGTTCTGAAGGACGGGATAATGTTGCGTAAAGATCGCAGTGGTAAGCTACGCATGTATGTCTCTTTCGGCTTGGAGGCTAACCTTATTCGTCATATATATGAGAAGATCGGGCATTTAGAAGTATCGAAGTGCCACGAACAGATGTATATGCATAATTGGTTTCCGAAGATGAGGGAGACAATAGACAAGTTTACGAAGAACTGTATTAAGTGCATAATGTATTCTTCACCAGTGGACTCGCGTGAACCTAACATTTTTAATATCCCTAAGGAGTCGGTACCATTTCACACTATCCATTTGGATCACTTCGGGCCTCACCCTTCCGTGACGTCGAAGAGAAAACACATACTACTTACTGGTGGTCGATGCCTTCACCAAATATGTTAAGTTGTACCCTGTTGTGCATGTCTAAGCCGGTACTTCGAGTATTACATTAGGCTTTTAAGAGTGATTAAGAGTGCTTCACGTCGTTAGAGTTTAGTTCCTTCCTCCTAGATCGAAACATTTCGCATGTCAAGGTGGCTGTTCAATCGCCTCAGGCCAATGGCCAAGCGGAGAGGGACAATCGAGTATTAGGAAAAATGTTAGGGGAACTTAATGAGCCCTTGCAGCATTCGGACTGGGTGCGTACTCCATTCTAGGTGGAGTACGCACTGAACAACACTGTTCATAGGTCGACTCGAACTACGCCTAGCAGACTTCTGTTCGGGGTCGATCAGTTTGTGCAACTCGGAAACTCACTGAGTAGGACGCCATCAACGCGTTTTCGTTCAGGGTCTTTAAGTAGTTGGTAATAATTGTTTGAAATTTTGTAAGTTCAGCATAGTTCCTTTTAAAGAAATCAGTCGGTTTGCTTTTACAATCTGGATGAATGCCTTCAAAATGACGTTTCATTTTTGCTGGAAACATCGCACTATTCGGCTACACTTTGCCGCAAACTACTCATTGGGGTTTGTTGTCACTTGTCTCAGCAAATCTAAGATTTAAATATGTATCGTGGTACTTCCTTTTTACTGTTTTTTTTTTCTGTAGCAGTGATCACCATAGAATTACATAGTACTAGCCGCATTGTCTGCCTCAAAATCTTCAGAAAGTTCTGACGCCGCTGTCTCTATTGCGTCATTTTCCTTCGCACTAGAATTGAAAAATATATGTATATCACATATGGTTTTGCTTGGACATACATATGTACCTATCAGTTGCTGATTTTTTAGTAACTGAGGGGGGTGCTATTAAGGAGCTTTCAGCGGTTGTTTTTATCGACCCAGACTTTAGTCAGCGATCCATTCTATTATTTTTGATTTTTCGGTTTCACAAGTTCAGAAGCACAAAATTAAGTAGTGTAATGGAATTTTGTTATTTTTTTTTCCGCCGCGGAGCATTTGGATACTTTTCGCGAAGCTCCAAGTGCTCCCAGGAGTACACTTTGGGAAACGCGGCTCTTGTCAAACAAGTTATAAAAGATACTAGATTTATAAAAAAAGTAAAGTAAAGCTCAGCTGCTGGCAAGGATTGGATTAATGCCATTAAGAAGGACAGAAAAGATATTCGAAACAGAAAAACTATAATCGAAACAGTAATGAACTTTTCTAGAGAACTGTATAACATACAAGTACAACTTCACTATCCATTGGAACAACTACACCCTGAATGACTCGAACTGCAACCAACTTCAGACTGCTATAATTTCCAAACCGTTCATGACAGTGAGCTCAAATTTTGACACATGATAGATAATTTTATTATTTATAAGATTTTTAAACGATTTGCGTCTCAGTTGTGTTGAAAATTTTTTATCCGCGATGGAATTCAAACGTGATAGTGTGATTGCTTTATATTTGGCTGGAAAACCACAAGTAGCTATCGTGAGAGCCCTCCAGCACCTCAATGTGAATAAATCATTTGTATCTCGAACCATAGCTCGTTACCGTGATACTGGTAGCATTGCAAAACGCCATGGAGGTGGTCATAAAAAAACAGCAACATCGGCAGAAATAGTTCGGAAAGTGAAGGCTCAAATTGAGCGAAATCCGCGTCGAAGTGGAAGATAAATGGCTCGTGAGCTCAACATATCGTTGGAACGAATGCAACACATACTGAAAAATGAGCTTGGCCTCAAGCCATTAAAATTCCAAAAAGCACACCACGATCTTACACCGCAACAGAAAAAAGTTAAAGTCGAAAGACCGAAGGAGTTGCTAAGCTTGCACGAAAGTGGTGAGTTGCTGAATTTGGTTTCTTCCGATGAGCCGCCCTTTTGTTATCGAGCAATATGTCAACAAACTAAATGCCCGAGTTTACTTGCCAGAGAGGTCCGAAAATTTACACCTTCGGACGGCCACCAGAAAGCAGGCAGCACAGATGGTGATGGTCGCTCTCCGCTCGTATTTTTGTACCGTGGCGTCAAAATTAATGCGATCGTTTACCGTGAAACTGTCTTAGATGCAGCATTGAAGCATTGGGCAAACAATCATTTCTGTCGGAGACCGTGGACATTTCAACAAGACTCGGCACCGTCTCACAAAGCGCGCATCAACCAAGATTGGTTAAAAAACAATGTTCCACACTTCATGTCTTCGACACAATGGATTGCAAATTCTCCGGATGCATATACGTTGGATTTCTCTGTCTGGGGTATTTTGAAGGCAAAGGTTGGCACTAAAAAATACCAAAGTTTGGACCACCTCAAACAAGCACTTCGCCGGGAATGAGGCAAAATATCACAGAGCCACTTGCGTGCAGCGTGCGATGCTTTCTTCGGTCGTCTCAAGGCCATTATTCGCGCCAAAGGTGGACATATTGAAAACTACTAATACAATTTGAAAATTGATGTATTTTCAAACATTTTTTGCTTTGGCACAATAAAATTTATCAAAAAATAAAAAAATTAAAAACTCTATAGCATTTTAAAAAGTTGGAGTTCGTGTCATTCACCCTGTAAATCCGAAATACAACTACTTAACCACTGCGACAACATCCCATATGAGAAAATCGAAAAATCAACAGACAAATTAAAAAAATTAAAGCAGAAATGCAAAAAATTGGGAAACAAACTCTTACAACTGAAGAAATACCACAGCAGTGGACGAAATTGACAATAACACTTATTCACAAAAAATATACAAAGTTTTCGCAAAATGTCTGCTAAGACGGATTTGTAAAATTGTGAACGAAAACCGACCCCATAAGCAGACTTCAGATCTGGATTCCCGACTACTGGTCACTTAAAGATCCTTAATCAGCTTGTCGAAAAATGTTTGGAATACTAACAAAAACTATATTTAGGATTTGTTGTTTTCACTAAAACATCCGATACCATAGACCAAACCATGGTTGTTAAGTCACTCAACGAACAAGGCATACAAGCGGAATATATCCGAGTAATTAGAAACCTGCACAACAACAACATTACAAATACAACTTGGCACCGAAAACCTCGAATACGTTGGCGAATTTATATACATACTTAGGACAATTAATATCTTTCACCCTAAGAACAGGCAAAGAAATTGAAACCAGAATCACGAAAGCTGAAACCGTTTTTCAATTTCAATATAACATCAGCATCAAAAAAATACATGTTCGATGCTTCAGTGCTTCCAGTCATTACATACATTGCACAAACATGTACCCTAAATACATACAAAAGCGGCCAAAAACCGGCAAGTATGTCAAAATCTCAAGACTCTAAACGATTACGAATGCAAATATTAGGAAGCAAACAAAGTTGACAGACGTATTAAAAAGAGCAAAGCAAAAATTGAAATCGAATTGGGCAGAACATGTCATGAGATTGAACGACAACAGATGGACAATTAGAGCAACAAATTGGATATCGTATGAAGGACACAGAGAAGTTTGGTAGACCACAGACTAGATGGCGACATCCAAAATCACCTAAACAACAGGAGACAAATAACAATGGCGACTCCTGAGGGAAGCTTATGCCCCTTCATCAGAATTTATTGAATTTTAAATGAAACAATTATAATAGTTAATAAAGTTTATGTTGTTAATTTATAAAACTTACACAACTAAAAATATTGTAAGACGAAATCTACATGAATAAGAATTTTTGCAACTTTGTTTAGAGGGTAATTAAAAGATTATAATACTAATAGCAATAATAATAATAATATTGTAATATTTATAGTAATTATATGGAATAAAAGCATTAAAATTAAGAAAAATACATTTTTAGAGCAAAAACCTTTGTGTGCAGACATTTATTTATTTTTTTGATAAAACTTAATACTACCTAAAAAAACCTGAGTCTACTTAGTTATCTTAAATATCTTGCGTAACTAAATACGCGATGTTTTTCTATTTTTTGAATCAAGAACCACCTAAAAGAAGCTGCTACTAAAACTCCTCCCCCTAAAGAAGAATCAGGGGCTCACCCGCATAAGTAAGTGAAAGAGGATAGCGTGCCGGTCCCGAAGAGGCCCCGAACCTATAACACCAAAACCCCCGTCCAATTCAACAGCACATCTCTGAATTGCGAAGTCCTAAAAGACGCAATAATGATCACGGTAATCGACAGAAACGACTCCTGAATGGTGGCAATTGGTCAAGTTAAAGCTTTCGGGCAACTTCTAGGTCATAATGCCGGAAAACCCCGGACTACTTCCCATCACAAGCGACGCTGGCTGGCGCTAAGGCCACGTCCAGCTATCGTATGTGCCAATCAAAAATCTCTTGATCTTTTCACCAAAGCCATAGGTGGATTAGGACAGATTTAGCCAGATCCAAAATTCGAAGTCATGCCTAAGGAGGATATCCCTAGCAAAAATAACACCCGCACCTGGATCCCAGCCGATCCTTCTGCCCAGAAAGCATTCTGGAGATCATCAGGCTCAGCAACCTGAAGCTACCGACTCATAACTGGAAAGTCGCGAAACTGGAATATGTGCATTGATTGCGATCAATAAGGAATCCCTTAAACTTCTAGCGTAGACTGAAGGCATGATTTGGCTCGGTTTGATGTCAATCCACGTAAGGGTTTATAAATAGGATTCGATCTTAAATCTTGGAGCGTAGATATCCTTTCCAGAAATGGATAGCGACGACTCCAATTTATCCGGAAATGCAAACCGACGACGAATTAAAAAGAGATCCTAACGATTCGAGGAAGAAGATGAGCTCTTGGGCATACCACCTTGATCAAAAAGTTCCCGGGGGACACCACCGTGTAGGGCTCCCATTGTTCCAATTTGAGTTCTGTTTTTTTTTGTTAAGTTGGTAAATCTGTTGTTGACATTCCCTTTAAATCTCAGCGTCGTAGCTTGACATTAGCAAAAGCTACGTAGCCAAAAGTACATCTATCTGTGTGTGTGTTGGCGATTTTTTACAATTTTAGAAATATATTTAAATTTGCCACAACGAACTTGTACTCGTATTAAATTTTGCGTAAAAAATAAAATAATGCTGCGCGAACGTTGGAAATGTTGGAAACGTGTTTCGGAAACGATTCTCTAAAGAAAACGGTCGTTTACCAGTGGCACGAGCGGTTCAAAAGTGGTCGTGAGTCAATCGAAGATGATGAGCGCAGTGGCAGACCATCGACATCGAAAACCTTCGAAAACATTGATGAAGTAAAAGAAATGTTGGTCCATAACCGCAAATTAACCATCAGAGAGATAGCGGAGGACTTCAACATAGAATATGGATCCATCCAAGACATTTTGGTTAATGATTTGGGTTTCCGTCGTATAGCAGCAAAGACCTCAATTTCATGCAAAAAAGAGACCGTGCTGACGTCGCAAAAGAGATGATTTGCGAGGCTGAATCCGATCCCACATTCATCAAAAGGATCATTACTGGAGACGAGACGTGGCCGTGGGTTTATGAGTACGACACGCAATCCAGACATCAGGCAAGTGAATGGCGTTCACCAAATGAGCCGAGACCAAAAAAACACGTCATTTTCAGTCAAAAAAGAATGCAATGCTCACGGTTTTCATGGATTACAGCGGTGTAGTGCGTCATGAATTTTTGCCAGAAGGCCAGACAGTAAACACAGATTATTATTTGGGCGTTATGAGACGTTTGCGTGAACTAATTTGACGAAAGATACTAGAATTATGGGCAGAAAACTCCTGGATTTTGCACCATGACAACACACCGTCGCACAGTGCCATCATTATTCGTATTCTTTTGACGAAAAATGCAACAAATACCATCCAACAGCCAACGAATTCACCTAATTTGGCTCCCTGTGACTTCTTTCTGTTCAATCGAGTTAAAAAACCACTACGGGGAATGCGTTTCAGTTTCAGCAGCCGAGAGGAAGTAGTGGAAAAATCGCAGGAAGCACTGATGGACTGATGGACATACCGAAGACCGAATATAAAAAATGTTTCGAGGATTGGATCCAGCGCTGGCATAAGTGTGTTGCGCTATGGGGATTACTTTGAAGGGGGCAATATATGTAGATTTAGATGAATAAACTTGTATTTTTAATTTTCTGAATAAATACCGGACAATTTTTGATCAAGTTGGTATGTTCAGAATCAGAGGACTCCAACAACACCGCTGTGAAAGCTACTATGGAAAATTGTAGCAATGATACGGTCTCTCCAGATTAAACTCCACCTCTCAAAAATGGTTTCGGCCGCATTTATTCTACGTCTTTCACAAAAACTCAGAAGACATCATCCTAATCCAGGAATCATGGATCGCAGAAGGCGCGTTTCGTGGACTAGGGACATATGCATACGCTCCGCTCTATTTACTTCCTAACCCCGACTTAACTGTTGTCAGAATAAGGCTCCTACTGGCTGGCATCTGCATATCTTGACCATGATCATGTGGGACCTCTCCCTATTGATAACCTAGAAAGGATGGTACTGGAAGCTGTAAGGTTAAAAACTGTCCTCGTCATACGATGTGACGTTAACGCTCACCACACGGTTTGGGTCACTTTTTGAGGATTACTTACAACATTGGCAATGAGCCCTCTTTTATAAGAAGTAACCGAGAGAAAGTTCTAGATATCACTTTGTCTCCGACAGCATCACTCAAATGCTAACGAACTGGATGATATCATCTGAACATTTATTTTCAGATCACAGATACATCCAATTCAAACTGAGTGATGCTCCTCCCTGCCAACCAGAATTCCGGAATTATTGGAAAACTGATCGGCCAAAATACAGAGCAATACTGTCAGAAACGCTATACTCTGAACTCTCAAGTGCCCCGCGTGAAACCAACCAGCTTGACATGAAAGTCAGGGAATTCACTTGGCTCTCAATAAGGCTATGCCCGCTTCCTGCCCTCTTATTCAACCTAGAGACAAGAAAAAGCCGCATTGGTGGACATCAGCAGTGGGACTGCTTAGAAACACTTGCTTCTGCACTTAACAGAAAGCACAAGAAAAGTGACTGACTGGGACCCATACAAAGAATCTCTCAAAATATTCCAAAAATAACTGAGGAAAGCAAAGCGACAATCCCAGAGATCATTCTGTGACAAAATAACTGAAACCTCTAAGCCATCGCCTCTAAATCCTCTCTACAAATCCTAAGATTTCTAGCTGTTTGAAAAAAACCAATTACTCTTAGACAGCCTCAAGTGGTGAATCACACTCTGCTACTGAACACTCACTTTTCAAGTAGCTCCCTATTCGGGGCCAGTAGTAACACAAACAGGACTACTGCAACCCTGCTCAAAATTCATGGTCTGATTACAAGGGACAAGCTGCTTTGCGCGCTGCATAGCGTCAAACAATACAAATCTGCTAGACCGAACGGTATAATACCTGCCGAGTTACAAAAGTCCTCAGATATTATCCTGAGTTAGAAAATATCGTGAGGAGCTGTGTATAACTGATCCACATTCCACTGTCATGGAGAGAAGTCAATGTTGTTTTCATTCCCAAAGCCGGACCTCAGACCTATAAGTCTATCATCTGTCCTTCTGAAAACTCTAGAACTACTGACTGGAAACGGCTCTGCATTCACTGACTAACCACATCGAACGATCCCTACAACGTAGAGAGTACACAAAGGTTGCTTTCCTGGACAAGGAGGGTGGCTTTAACAATGTCAACACATCCGCAATCACGACTACGCTGTCAACTTTGCAGGTAGGCGACTCACTTGGGGATTTGATCAGTCTTACGCTAAACAGCAGGATAATCAACTCCAAACTGGGTGAGGTTTCTGCTAAGAGATATGTCAGCAGAGGTACGTCGCAAGATGGTGTCCACTCTCCGCTTCCCTGGAACAAAGTGATTAATGAACTGCTGATACCCTGGTGGTAGCAGGGTGATTGCCTATGCTGATGACGTTGCTATATCCGTCTCAGGTAAGCATCTTAATATCTGCTTCACTTGACACACCTCGATATTTTCGGCGACTACACAGTGGACAAAATAATTCATTTGGCCACGCTAAAATTCTTAATATATTAGGAATCCTCACAGAGAATATCGATTACACCATACCTGAACATCTGTTTGACAATAACTTCACTTCCATGCAAGCTTCCCCTCTAAATCCTTCTGGGAGGAAGATGCTTTCATGGATGACAAGTCAATCCAACTTACACAGATGGATCTAAAAGCGATAGCGGGGTTGGTGGCGTTGTCTACTCAGATAAGGTCAATCTAAGCCCCTCCTTTCGGTTCCAAATCACTGTAGCAAGTTCCAGGCGGAAATTTTGACAATTAAATAAACTCTGCCCTGGCTGAAGAAAAACGTGATATCTCCAAAGGATATCCGCATCTTTTCGGATAGTCAGGCCGCTATCAAGTCCCTGGAATCAGTCTCATTAAATTTTAAAACCGCCCTTGAATGCCGATCATCTCTTACGAAGATGGCAGAGCAGTTCAACCTTCAGCTTTGTTGGGAGCCGGCCCACAGAGATATTCCAGGGCATTATAGGGCCGACCACCTCGCCAAAATTGGGACCATTCTACCGGAAAATGGCAGCGTAGCTATACCTACCGCTATATTAATAAAAGGGGAGACCTAAGGTGGACTGTTGGACCAACATGTCTAGCGACCAAAAAAATCTGGCCAAAGCTGGATCTGAATTGCTGTAAGAGTCTGATCCTCCTAAATAGGAAACATCCCAGCGCCATCATAGGTGTCATCACTTATATGCCTTATAGGAAAGACTGCAAGAAAGCTTGGCGCTTTTACAAACGATTTCTGTAGGAGCTGCATGGGCGAGGATGAAGAGAGGACAATTCTCGACCTACTCTGTACTTGTTCAGCTCTCTCCCAGAGAAGAAATCTTTACTCGTACTTAGGAGCTTTCTTCTACAATGACTTAAACGATCTAAAGGATATACGTTTATAGTGTCTTTCGCTTCATCATAAGCTCAAATTGGTTCCATGAGAGGAACCATATGACATCACAATGGGCCAATAGTCCTAAGTGGGTTGGTCTTTCCAACAGCCACCGTTACCTACCTACCTACCCATCCAAGTCCTTTTAAAAATACCTTATTCCTATCTAAACTATATAAGCCGGCTATGGTTAAATAATTAGGCATACTGACATTGCCATATGTCGTGGCTATCTCGAATTTGAAGGAAACGACCAAACTCTTTGGTGCTGCTAGGCAACATCTCTCTTATCGCGGCTCTCTACTGCTCTACTGAATCATAGAGGCTCCGCCGTAGTTGAGTCTCCTGTCCCCAGCTGGTCGAGCGACGTGGAAGTATAGCGACACCTCTAGTCTATCCAAGGGAACAAATCCGTTAAAGCACACACTCTCGTGTCAGTGTTTTGCAATGTTCCTTCTAGTCAACTTAAGAACGAAATTGTCCACTCTTATTAGGCTCACCCAATTGTACAAGACCTCGTTTGGGTAGAATTTTGCGTATGCGGACTTCTGGTGTTCTGGAACATCGAAGGCATGTCCTTATGCAGGCCCTCTTAAGCACCCGAATCTTTTCCATTGAACATGCTCTCACGCTGAACCACACGGCAAAAGTAATGTCATATTCGTAATGTGAATGTGTCATAAGTTTTGCAAATGGCGTCAAGTGTCATAGTGTTTTGACATTTATGTTATAGACAGAGAATTCGTTGATGATAAGCAATGGAGCGATACACACCTGAAGAGCGCGGAATTATTTGACCAATTCTCGGTGTGTTGTTTTAAGACAGCGTGAATTTCGTTGTATATATCCTCGTTGTCCTGCAGGATGTGCGTGAACAAATAAGCCTTTGGCTGAGCGTCTCCTGCAAACTGGATCCACTAGAGATGTCGCAAGTAGTGGCCGCCCTTGTATTGCTCATTCGACCGAGTGCTATCAATTTGGTATCAGCAGACGTTCATTGCGTCGAAAGACCTAAAGATGTTGCCTTGTAAAGTGCAAACCGTTCACCAAGTGTTGCCTGCTGACCGTCAAGTGAAGTTAATTTACTCCCATGCTCTGTTAGACCTGGTGCAAGAAGAGGATGATTTCGTATCCAAATATCATAATGAGCGACGAAGCCTATTTCCACTTAAGTGGTTTGGTGAATAAACAAAATTTGGGTTTTAGCGGCGCGGAGAATTCACATGAGTGCGGTATTTGCAGTGAAAAAGTAATTTCCACTTATTTTTTTGAGGACGCCGCCGCGACTCGACGGTACCACCGTAACCGTAACTGGTGAACGCTACAGATAGATGTTAAACGAGTTTTTTTTCCGGAAGTTGCTGATTGGGGTCTCTAGCGTTGCTGGTTCCAGCAGGACGGAGCAGCCGCTCACGCTGTGTGATCTCCCATTATGACGATTTACAACTGGCCGGCCAGATCGCCGGATTTACCGGCGCCAGACTTCTTCCTTTGGGTCTTTTTGAAATCTCGCATTCACCACAACAAACCACAAACCTTGCAAGTATTGAAGCCGAAATCGCCAATTTGGAGCCAGATTTTACACGGTCAGTTAAACTTGTCCTGAAACCAGAGCCCAATTTTATTTGTTTATTTGTTTATTTAACAAAATGACAGCCAATTCATATGATGACATTATTTTTGCCCCACCTTGTATGATACTACAGCTTTCGTCCTCAGCTGCTTCCATTGAGATTGGTTCTTTTCGACAGTGGTAGATATTCTGATGTCCCTGAACAGAAAAGTCTGCAAAACGTTTACTGACATGTTAACAGGATTCCACGCTTTGCTCAACACCTAGGCAGACAAGGAGTAATTGACAACACCTTCTACGATATTTATGGTGAGGATGACAGCGACACCATAGAGCCATTGCTTTTTCATTGTCCGGCTTGTGCCAGCTTAAGGCTCGAAATGAGAGGCGCTGATAAGGTGAGTGCCGTTTATTAGTGCGGAGAACTTATTAAAACGCGACCCGACGTTCATTGGATCCGTAAAATAGCTGTTTTTGAACGTGCATGTGAAGTGAAGTGAAGTTTTTCTTCACCCTATTCTCCTTACTTATTTGGTAGTCTTCTGGGTCGGGCGATTGGATTGGAACCAATCGAACCAGATTAACATCGCTGCGCATAACGTACAATTCTTTAGTGCATAGTCTCTTCGAACTTACATATAACACTCAAAGCAACCCAGCCGATTTTCATCCAGCTTTTGTTCATAAACTAATTGATTTTCAGTTACATCCTCAGTTACGTTCTCCACAGCTACGTTTCACAGGCAGAAAAGCTCGTAAGAGATACCAACACCAGACACGGCTCCATTTAGATAATTTACATATTTACACATGGAAACATATGCGACCTTAAAATCGATGAACAGGTGGCGGATGAATCTTCTGCAAGATCTTAGAACTACACTGAAAAAGACCCGTTTTTTTAATACAAAAAATAAGATCCTGTAGATGAATTTAAGGAGACAAAGGCGACGCTGAAATTCCAATAGTCGGATACATTGCTAATTATTCGGTGGCATTTGGACTGTTAAGGGTTCAAACATTAACCGTTAGTAACAGCTCTCTCGTACCTCATCTGGACAGCTTATGCAGCGAAGTCTACCCACCTGACCTTGTGCAAGACCGTTTTCATCGACATTTTCACTATGACCTAGGTTGAAGCAAACTGTAAACCATTCAAAGAAAATTCGTTCTCCTCTATGTTCTGTAAGATCTTGTTTAGTGCTAACTGCAAGAAACGTTGTATGGGCTTAAGTCGAATACTCCTACAACCATCCAAGATAATAACTACGAGTAAACTGGAGAGCTATTGCTTCTTTTTTTCTTGAATACTCGTAAATTGTCCTTTCAGTGCACTGTTTTGTACATTAGAGATAATTGGAACTTCAAAGCCAGCCTGTTCTGATGACGCATATTAATTATTCATGGCCTTAAATAGCTGACTGATCTAATTGAAATAGATTGCTTTAGACAAGGGCACTTATGTTAAGTAGATGTGCCGCCTTCTTCCTTGGGTCTATAAACAAAGATTCCTTTCGACTCAATCAAGTATAATTCTTTATCCTTCCTAGCCGGAATTAACATACCAAAATGGAATTGTTAAACGATATACAATGCATGAATATACCGACGGATACCTATATACGTGTATCTATGCCTATGTACGTGCATATACTTCTCGTATATCCACTCATAGGTAATCAAAAGTCCCGGAATCGGCGGAATCACGTGCGTTGTGACTTCCCATTCATCAAAAAATAAAATCACGGCCTCCATTAAATTTTGTTTGCTTTTTCAATAATGCATTGCCGCCTCGAATGCCAGTCTACTTTTTGGCATGGCCAAGGGGTGTAGTGGTTGTATTAAGAGGGGGCTGGGTGTGGATACAATTGATTGTTGGACGAACTTTTCGCTATTTTCGTTTTACGCAGACGAAAATTACTCGCATGTTCGAGTCGTTAAAGTTGGATTCATTTGGCAGATAGTGATGGTCGATGGACAGGGTGGCACGCTGTTGGACATTGGACTAAGGAATGAACACTAAGGGTTTGTCGGTTGGTTGCGTCAACTGATTCAGCCTAGAAGCTTTTACTTCTCTTGTCTCTTGCGCAATCAATTATTGATGTTCGTGGTGGTTGTCGGAGGATCTGGGAATCAATCAACGCCAAGGTAATGGTTAAGTTGTATTACCCACGGGTTGGGAATGAAGGGGGCTGGAAATCGGAGAATCAGAGAATCGATGGTAAATTGTCCTTTTCGTAAAGGGTGGTGCAATTAAGAATGCCGACAATAACTGATTAAAGTACGGGTATTGCGAGTAAATACGTAAGCAGTATGTCCTTTGGTCGAAGATTAATTTTTTTTTAAATGGACTTGGGTCACCGCTTTTTCTTTTGTTCTGTAAAGTACCGCTTTTTCTTGCATTAACGACATTCAATCTATTCTTTAGTTGTTGGTTATCTACTATTCACTTTTAAATAATTGGAAACAGTCCTGTACTGTACTTCTTTAATCAATAAAAAATTGTTTCTTGGAAAGAGACCTTAGTGGATGTTTGATTAGCTGGAAACTAGACTAATATTGACTTGTCCTATGGAGGAAAAGAAAATACAAAATGTGGTCAATGACTTCTACTTCACCTTTGAATTTGTATCAACTCGCGGTTCACTGCATCGCACAATTGGGGACAGGCAGAATGTTTATTAGTTTCATTGTAGAATTAGATGAGATTGATTAGAGAAAATTTCCTGAATTCCACTAAGCAGTTGATGTACAGTGTGTTCAATAAAAACGTGAGTCTAAAAAACCATGTTTTTTTTTATTTAAGTATTTGTATATCAAAACGAATTGGGAAAGTATATTAGCAAAGAGTCCAGGCATCATTATTAATTATTATAATTGCTTGGCATCGTCAAGTGTAACTGTCACCTAATTTTTGCGTATATATATATTTTTTTTTTAAAGAACTTAACACTCACGATTGTATTACTACTTTTAAAATGCCGGAACACGTGTTAAGTTTTTCGGAAAATTTGATAGAGAGAGAGAGAGAGAAAAATGTTTGGGTTCAGTGCTTATTTCACTCCATGGGTGACATTCAACATTGGGAGACTACGAGGGTTGTCAGAAAAGTTTCCGACCGCAACGTAATGATAGCCGCACTCGTCAATAAAAGCTAGTAAATGCTAGTTGTGCACCTTTTGACAGTTACTTACCGAAGTTTCAGTCATTTTGGATGCGCAGTTTTTAGTTGACAGTCATTTGAGTGAGTCGATGTGTGTGTTTTTTGGAAAAATGGAAAAAATTGAGTATCGAGCTGTTATTAATTTCTTGTTTTTGAAAGGCAATACGCCTACGCAAATCAAAAATTAGTTGGATTTCGTGTATGGGGACTCTACTCCATCATTTACCACAGTGAAATTTTGGACAGGTGAATTTAAACGTAGCCGTAAGAGCTTGGGACGTCCAAAAACTGCAACCACTGACAATTGCTGAAGTTCACCAAATGGTGATAGACGACCGTCGAATTAAAGTGAGAGAGATAGTAGAGGTTATGAAAATGTCCCAGATGTTTGTTACATACTAAATCAAGATTTAGGCATGAGAAAATTGTCAGCGCGTTGGGTGCTGCGTTTGCTTACCTTAGACCAAGAACGTGTTCGAATGAACATTTCCAATGCTCTGTTGGCGCAATTTAGGCGCAATGAATCCGAGTTTAGGCGCCGATTAATTACTGTAGATGAAACTTGGATACACCATTATACGCCCGAAACAAAAATTCAGTCAAAACAGTGGACTGCAAAGGGCGAGCCGGCTTCAAAAAAAGCAAGAACTGTTTTTTGACTGGGAAAGTGATGGCGACTGTTTTTTGGGATGGTAAAGGAGTTACCTTAATCGATTATCTTCAAAAAGGAAAAACCATTACAGGAGCATACTACGCATTACTTGGCAAGCTGAAGGCAGAAATTGCAGAAAAACGGCCACATTTGTAGAAAAAGAAAATCCTGTTTCACCAAGCCAACGCGCCGTCTCACACCTCAGCGGTTGCCATGGCGAAAATCCATGAATTACGGTTTGAACTGCTTGACCATCCGCCTTATTCACCTGATCTAGCCCCAGCCCCAAGCGACTTCTTTTTGTTCCCTCATCTAAAAACTGCGCTCGGAGGACAGAGATTTTCGTCAAATGAGGAGGCAATCACCTTCGTGAACAATTATTTTGCAGAGAAAAACGCCAAGTACTATTTGGACGGGTTAGAGAGATAGGAGCATCGCTGGGAGAAGTGTGTAGAGTTACAAGGAGACTATGTAGAAAAATAAAAAAAAATTTTTGAGAAAAAATGTCTTGTATCATAACTTTTCAGACAACCCTCCTAAATTATTAGTGTAAATTGGATTTGATGTTGTATTTAGGCGACCATTCATGGTTTTAGTTGCCAGAAAAAAAAATCCTTCGGCCACGGCTGGTATTGAACCCCGAACCGTCCGATTGGAAAGCTAATACACTACCACTTGAGCCATGGCCACCCACAACTTCTCAAAATTTGCTTCAAGATCCACGCAAGTTGTTTTATCGTGGCACAAATTTTCTATTGGATTCCCATCAGGACTTTGTGACGCCAATACCATTTTTTCTCTTTCCGACGCGTGCACATGTTTTGGATCGCTATCCACTTACATAATCCAGTCGTAATTTTTTGGCCCATACAGACCCATCATCGACATTACCACATTCCTGATATCTCTTCATTTCTAACAAATGCCATTGCCAACTTAATAGTCATTTGCGGCCCTTTTGGCTGAGTTATTGAGGAAACATTTCTGAAACGCTTTTTAAAAGCCGCACTCATTTTGTAATAATGTTATACCGCCGAAGTATGGACATATAGTATACTGAAGAAATGAAAACAATGCGCTATCGGTAATTCAATACAAATCCAATTTAATGCACCTTTCTCCTAAGCACTGTATCTTCGTAAAAAGAGTAATACAGAACTAGCATATGTGAAGTTCAAGAAGCTTAAAAGATCATTAGTTTTCGAAGTTGAAATCCGTAGAAGGCCCTAGCTTCTCTACTTTTTAGCGACAAGTGGGGGAAGTGAAATTTCCGTATTATGTATCATAGAATCAATAGAAATGATATTGTATTCTGACGACCTACATTCACCCAACTCTAAATATGGCTAGTTGATTTGCCCCCCCCCCCCCCATTTTTACAATGATATCCTTTTATAATGCACAGAAAATGTTCTTCTTTTCTTCTCAATATCAAGGTTTTCCATAAAGAAGTCGTTATTGGTTTTTGATATTGGATTAGGAGTAACTGGTATGTCTTCAAAGCGATAAAAAGAAATAAATAAAGGGATGATGCGACTGTCTGATTTGAATTTTGACCTAGTTTCTTTACTCCACTGTCTCGCTTTTTATGCACTGAGAAGGAGATCTACGGTTTCTTTCTGATTCCAATCGGCGGAAGAATGGGAGATGTTTCCACTGCCGAAGGTATGACATACTGATAGTGATTGTGATCACTGTCTACGCACTTTGGTGTATGACAGTGATCATTGCGGTCTCAGCACCGGAATAACTATTCCCAACAAAACCGCGGAATTGGATGAGTTTGTTCAAAGGCATTCTTATAACTATAATAGGGGGCGCTGGACAGACTTCTCCAGAACACTGACGAGAGCACTCTCCTCGAATTCGCTCTACACACCGTCCAACAGAAATCTATCTAACGAGGAGATTGACATGTATCTAAAACTTATGGACGAGACAATTAAACAAACAATGAATGGACAAAACGACATCTCAGTATCAACACACAGACAATGAAGACTTGTTCCGCAATTCAATTATTGACGCACTGCACCGACATAAAAGTCAAGACATAAAACTTTGTACAGACAGTTTACAGACAGACATAACCCTGAGATCATGACACTGATCAAAAGTCGTCGATCAAAAACCTCTAAACATTAAGAAAAGAAAATTACAAAAATTTTGTAAGTTTGTACTGAAACAACCAAATTCGGGCTGCAAACACCAGTAACCCGAATATTTCGGAGGAAAGATCAAAACTACCTTTCGTGCCTTAAAATCGACCGAACGACGGACAACGAACACATACTTTTAGCAGTAGGCATTGATCCAAATAAGGCGGTTGATAATGAAAACTTCTTTGTGATCGAGGATCCGCTGGAGGAGGTAGGGGCTATAGGAGCGACTTTCAAGGAAGTGTACATGGAGAATGACATCATTAGTTCAACCTTGACCGCAAAAATCGATTCCCTATGCACAATTTCTACCTTCGAAATGAAATGGTGAACTGGCGATTCGGGAGCTCGGGTTTCGCCCACTTCAGTGACGAGAATATGGCAAATAATGTCATCATAAACTTTCCATTCTCCTTATGTGTTTCAGTGACAACTTAGTTTGGAATGACCACATATTCGATGTCGTCAAAAATGCTGCGAATTGTCTAGGTTTCCTCAAGCGATGTAAGAAATATTTTACCCCTCTGATCTGGCCACAATATATAAAGAATGCCCACATCTGGTCAGGAGCTCCTAAAACATCTCTGCACCTGCTAGATAGGGCTCAAATGGTGATACTAATATCAGTCAATCAATCGACAGCCTTAAACACCGACGTAATGTGTTCTGCCTCACTTTGTTTTATCGCTATTTCCACCACCTGTGCTCCATTGAAATCGCCAGTAGCATTCCGCCCATTCAAACTTTCAACCGTAACAACCGCCTCGCTATGATGGCTCATCAGTTTCGAAGGAAGAGCTTCAAACGATCTTCGAATCGCTTAGATGTAAGAAATCAGTGGCAGCCGATGGGATACCGACCTTTGTGCTTCGACATCTCCCAGTAGAATCGGTGGACATTTATACCAACCAGTTTAATAATACAGTGAATAATGCACATTATCCCAAAAGGGCTAAAGATACTTCCAATCCGGCGAACCTCCGCTCGATCAGTCTTCTTCCTAATACCAGTAAGGTGTTCGAGAATGTGATCAATAGAGTCCTGGCTAAGTGGGTTGAGGACCAACTTATAGTTCGGGATAATCAATTCGGTTTCAAGGCGGGGCATGATGTCATTCATTCTTTCTGATATTCAATGGATACAAAGGCAAGAACCAGTGCACTGGTGCCTGCCTAATTGACTTGGCGAAAGCCTACGACACCGTATGGTTAGAGGGACTCTTCTTCAAGCTGAACGGGCTGCGCATTAGTAAGCCACTTCTGTATATTATTTTCAATATGCTTACAGATACACAGTTCATCGTGAAAAATAGCGATGTGACTTCTGCTGGATTATTTCACATTAAAAACGGTCTGCAGTAAAGTGCGGTAAATTCGCCGATCCTATTCAATATTTACATATATAAGTGATCTGATGGGTTCACTTCTCCATGCCATAGCGTACGCAGGCGATTTAATCGCGTACAGATCAGGACCAAAGATTGAGGTCGGTAATATATTTTCGCAACGTGACTGTTTTATAGCAGCCAACTCAATGCGAGGGTGAAGTGCGGGCTATGCTTGTATTTGGATGTCCCATGTGGTTCAACGTGAGAGCAAGTTTATTGGAAAAGATTCGGATGCTTGAGATGGCTTACCTTAGCATCTGTCTTCGCTTATACAGAACACCAGTGTCGGAGTACATAAAATTCTATCCTAACGAGGTCTTCTACAATAGGGCGAATCTAATAAGAGTGATCCATTTCGTCATCAATCGGCGGTCTTTACATAGAATTCCTGGTAAAGATTGTAAGATGTGTTCTTACAAAGTGCAGAGGGTGCATCAGCTTCTAGCTGTTGATCGCCAAGCGCGTGTAACCTACGCTTAAGCCATCCTAAATCTCGACCACAAGGGAGACACCCATCACGAGCGACGAGGTCCACTTCCATCTCTGTGGATATGTGAATAAGCAAAATTATTAGTTCTGGAGCACAAAAAATCCGCGTATAACCTACGAAGAGCTATTGCACCCGCTCAAAGTTACTGCATGGTGTGCTGTTTCCGCTGGAGGCTTCATCGGACATTATTTTTTCAAAAACGCCGCGGGCCAAACGACTACTGTGGACGGCGAGCGCTATAGAGCCATGTTCAAAGACTTTCTACTTCCTCAATTGGATGAATTGGCACTGGAAAACATGTGGTGCCAACAGGATGGAGCAACGACGCATACTGCACAACCGAAATTTTGAGGGTCGCCTAATCTTTCGTTTTGGCTATTTGCACTGGCCGGCAAGATCGCCTGATTTAAGCATTCCAGACTTCTTTTCGTGGGGTTTTGGAAGTTAGGAGTCCATGTCAACAAGCATCAGACTCTTGAAGCCTTCAAAGAGATCTGGCCCGAATGGTCATCAATTTTGGCGGCGGCCACTTAGCCGATATCATTTTCTAGACTTAATGGGAAAAAATTTCAGACATCAAATAAAAGCAGAACCAAACTTTTTCGTTCATAAAAATTACGGCCAAAGAACATCGGGTGACAAATTTTGCTACACCTCGTATGTGTCTACCGACTGGTGCAGAAGGCTCGCCAATCTTGACGTGGCAAAGAAGGGTCTGCCTCCAGAACTTGTATTTTTCTAATCACAGATTATAAATCCTTTATCAGTTATTTTGAACCACTAGCCTTGAGGAACAAGAACTCGCTGGGTGTAGGATTGTTAAGAATAAATTCATGTTACGGAGGCAAAGAAGAAAGGATAGACATTGTTGCTCCTCAATTTGAAAGATCTAGATAACAACTTTCTGACTACACTCATGCAGTGGTAGCCGATTCTAAAGTGCCAAAATTACTCCAAACAGATTTGACAGCGGCCGCTAATCAGAACTTCTGCTTACAAACCTAATCGTGGTCAATCTACGTATCAATTAATCGGAAACACGGTAGCCGCAAATGGAAGGATAGAGGATCAGCAACACACAAAAAAAAAAAAACCAAAACAAAACAAAGAACACAAACTGACCATGCCAGACGGCAGTCGTCGGCTTCGTCATTATCATTATCTTCTTGTGTATGTTTGCCCATGCTCGTCCACGTATGTACATACATACATTGTGCGGTCAGATCATTTAATCATGGACCGCTGTTAACCTGGTACCTGGTCTCGTGCCAGTGTCAGCAATACGGGAATACAAAGAAGCGACGTCGTTAACCTTTTTTTTCTGCTGTGTGTTTCATCGAAGAGGGTCTCAATCTCATTCTCAATCTTAAATCTTCATTCGTCCCTGCCATTCTCCTTGCCATGTGTTGATTGAGCAACTGGAGAGGGATGCCGATTCAATTGTTGGACAGACGGCCGCCGGCCGTTGGCAAAGGTATCCGCAACTGAATCTGAATGCATACACACCAGCAACAGTTATTGACCCCGAAAAACGTTCGGCGGAACTGCTCCTCCAACCACCAACCATCTCCAACTATTGAGTTCCGTTTAGGTAGAGGCATCAGGTACCACAGCTCTGACTCTGTTAATGCCCATATGGCATATGGTATGTGGTATGTGTCTGGCTCCGCTGCTGGCCCCGACGATCGTAGGTCTTCCATTCAAATCTCGATCGAAGCATGTGGACTACGAACTCATTCGTCGACATCGTCGCCGTCTACCTGGAAGCTGCAGCAGCACTTTCATTGCCCCCTTTGTTCGTCTGTTGATCGTTCTGCTGGTCTGATCGCAGCGATCGCCCTATGGCAATGCCTTTAGACCCAGGAACATTGAACGAGTGGATATCCCGGTGATTTCTCTGTTCTGTTGTCTGATTTCGCATCTGCGAAAAACAAAGTCTGTCGCCCTTTTGCGATTGAGCTGAAGCCGCTTGCGTGCATTTGCATCGCTATACACATTTATTTGTACGGATACGGATACACAGAGATCCGCTTTAGTGTCATTGTACTCGGGGATAAATTTATCGATCAGCTGTTTCACAGAGGGTTTTTTCGTTGATTATTATTTTTTGCTGTTGTTCTGTTGTTCCGGTTTTCCTTCCTTCTTCGTCAGTCTGACTGGCTGTGAAACTCCTGTTGCTCCTGAGTCCTGAGTTATGAAATGATCGCAGACGTTTGGTTTCGGCTTGGTGGTACTCCAGTCACCGTATTCGTAAAGGGAGACACAAGAGACCGAAGAAAAGTGTCGCTAATATTTCATTGGAAGTACCTATGTATGTATGTATACACATCTATGTAGGTATATTGTATATGAACATTCTTAAGGCACGAGACCAGGTGCAATATCATCCTTTCTTTTGCATATCGCCTGCTGTATCGAATCCATCGGGGGATAGAGATGGATTGAATCTCCGAAACTGCAATCGCATCTGCTTCGATTGTTCTTGTTCTGTTGATTTGGTTGGATGCATCATGGTGTATGCATCTCACCCCAGCAATTTAAATTTGAATTGAATCGAATCCGAAATCTCTTTGTCAGGTATCTATCAAAAATTTGTTCCCCCCCCCACTCCCTGGTAAACCCTCTTATGAAAAAGAGTCGAATCGAAAGGACTCGTGCTAATGAAAACAGAAAACAGTTGGGCTTAGTGGTCATCAGGGAAACACAAATATTTTCGTTAGCTCGAACCAATTTAATGAATGTAAAGTGAGAGGTTTCGCATTTTTTTAGCTTGTAGTACCGAGATGCATACTCGTAAAAAGTGAGGACAATCCTGTTTTGGTGGTGCCGAAGTAGTGGTCGTTGTTTTAGTTTTCTAGTTGGTTTGGCCGCATTGCCCTCTTAATGAGTAATCCATAGTCGGGCCGGCAATACGTCTCGCATGTCAGAATTTTTTTTTTGATGAAACCAACTTGAGCAACCAGCCATCTGCCGTTTTGATAATTTTTTGAATCCGAAAAGTGGGAGATCTAATTTCTTCGTCGTCCGGTGTTCATCGGGGTGGGTTACACTCATGATCGGGGAAGTATGTATGTAACAGCCACAACATGGAAGGAAACGTGATTATGTTTCTTCAGAGTGTCCTTGTGGCGGTAATAAAAGTGAGAGCGTTACGTAATTCCTTTTGTTTGAGTCTTTTTGGGAAGAATGTGCTCTATTCCAATGTGGCGGACGGGTTTAGGTTGTCAGAACTAATTTGAGGTTCAAAGCGACAATATTTTTTTAGAGAGGATTAAATTTTTTTTCTTTTGAAATGCTGTTATAGGAGGGGAAATAAGGGTTCTTAAAGTGATCGTTCATTGACCCAAACTATGGGAGCCAGTCCATGCAGAAGTACGAATACTATTGTAGGTTATACCTAACTCCTTAATTCACTATTTTTCTATTGATTGGAACACAAGGCATACATATATACCTAAATAAGTATTTCCCCGCAACAATGAGCGACACTGTAATTAAACAAATGTTCGACACGCTTTTCCTGGAATTGGCAGCAGTCAAGCGTGAGTTAATCGAGATGGTTGCGTCATAGCACGCGAAGTTGGAAGAAAAGCTCCTCAACTACAGTACCTCTTTGGAAAAACTTGTGGAAGACCTAGAAACAACGACAGCCAACAAAAATTTCATAAACAGCGAAGACCCCAGCCCAGCTCTTTTAATGCTTTATCAACTCGGATCATGGCAGATGACCCCGATTTGCACCAAAATAATCCAGCAACACCGCTTGTGTCGCCCCAAACAAATCCTTTAGTAAGTCCAAGGCAGTCTGCCGTCAACGTGCCATTGCTAGGGGAAGACCAAAAGGTACGTACCGAGGACATAGTTGAAACATGTGTTACTCCTAATAAATTTCTTAACCTTTCGATAACGCCATACGACGGCAAGGATTCATGGCTAGCTTGCAAGCGTCAGTTCGAAATAGTTGCTAAACATCAAGAATGGACAGAGGCAGAGAAAGGTGAAATGCTAGCCGTGAATTTAAGAGATGACGCATTCCTTGGTACGCTAACTTCCGGACAGCCCGCAAATTATTCGCTCCTTGTCACATGGCTTCGTCAGAGTTTTTCGCTTGACACCCATACAAGTTTCAGACAATTCCGCAATAGAGTACAGAGAAACAAAGAATCTTTTGCAGAATTCGCTTTTGAAATACAAAAACTGGCGTCTCTCGCATTAAATGGCTATCCAGCCAATGTGCTTCATAGAATCGTTTTAAACCAATTCGTCGAAGGTATTCGAGACACTCAAGTATAAAATCAACTCTTGCGGAAGCAATAAGTGTAGCGCAAGATATCTCACTCCGGCTCGAAAAACGTGCAGTCTTCCATTCCACCATGCACTATGACAACAACGGCCGGACGGCTCGAGGAAACAGGCAGCTAAGGATTGACAGGTCCGAGGGACCCCTGGCAGCGCTAGAAGAACATTCGGCACCGCTAAAGTCGGAAAACTAAATTTCACCAACGCAAGGGGGCAATCGTTGGTGATAGGTGGTGAAAAGCACCCCCATAAACAAACAACGATACTACCAGATGTTCAGAATTCAAACAGGAGTCAGGCGGCCCATGCAATCAGCGCATTTACGCTGGGTACCACTAGTTTAATGGTAAATGGATTGGTTAATAGCCGAGACTGTAAAATTCTAATCGATACTGATGCAGGAGTTTCAATTTTGAACGTCGCACTAGTCGATAGAAGTAACTTAAAAACAACAACTCATCGTATTAGAGGAGTTACAGGTGATGAGGTGATAGCTGAGGGTCGAAGCGAAGCAACAGTTAAACTCCAAGCGATGTAGCATGTATCCCATGAGTCGATTTTCTTCGAAATCATGGTTGTACTCTGGAGTTTTCTACTTTTAAGATGGTAATTGATGGTCCAGCTATATCTTTACGGATTCCCGGAGAAAGTCGCCAGATTCTAGTTCACACAACGACGACGCAGGCGGTTCCCGCAAATTCTGAATCATTATTATAAACAACTTTTCCAATTAACAACATAGATGAAGAATTGATGATTGAAGCCTGTGAGAATCTAAACTGCCTCTTTAGGTTCACTTGTCCAGAACTCTGGTCGGTCACTCCAAAGATGCTGTTAAGGTACTCGTACTTGTTCTTATTTCAAGTTCTAATCCTTTTACTATCCGCAGTAACACCATCACCGGATGTGGAGTAAAAGTACAGGTAGTCAACGCTGAAAGCTTTTCAGAAAACCCAGAAGCATCAGATATTTCCGATATTGCACTTCGATCACCATATTTGAGCGAAGACCAATGACAGGAATTTTCCACAGTACTCATCAACTACAACGATATCTTTTCTAAAGGACCTAGGGCGCACCTCATTAACAACACACCGTATCGATACTGGATCTTCAATGCCAACCAAAATACCCGCAAGGCGTGTGCCACTTGCTAAAAGAAGAGAAGTAGAAGTATAATCGAAAATTCCTCCAGTCCTTGGTCCGCTCCAATAGTTTTAGTATGGAAAAAGGATGACACCGCAAGAGTCTGCGTAGACTATCGCCGTCTCAACAATGTCACCAAAAAGGATTCCTATCCGCTGCCCAAAATGGATAATATTCTCGGAAACTTCTCTGGTGCCCACTGATGTTCTACCATGGAACTACAAAGCGGATATTGGCAAGTAGAGATGGATGACGGCGTTAAGGAAAAGACAGCTTTTTGCACTGGTACGGGATTCTGGCAATTAAAAGTCATGCCATTTGGCCTATGCAACGCACCGGCTACTTTCGAGCGGTTGATGGAGCGAGTCTTCCAGGGACTATCTTGGGACCTTGCTTTGATCTACCTAGATGACATCATCGTGCATAGCAAATCATTCGAAGATCATCTTCATAACTTGGAACTTATGTTCGCACGACTTCGGAAAACCAATTTGAAACTCAGTCCGCAAAAATCCTTTTTCTTCAGAGAGGATGTGCACTACCCAGGCCACATTGTATCCCGAAATGGAATCAGGACCGATCCTTCGAAAACTCATGTGAAAGGTTGGCCTATGCCGATGTAGGAAATGTACGAAGTTATTTGGGACTATGCTCTTACTATCGAGGATTTTCCACCATCGCCAAACCCCTTTTCCAACTTACGGAGGAAAAGAGAAAATTCACATGGCCCTATCCAGAAGAAACTGCCTTCCAGAAACTCAAAGAAGAATTTACTTATTCCCCTATCGTGGCATGCCCGGAACTTGACTCGTCCTTTATCCTAGACACCGATGCTAGCAATTGCGGTCTAGGCGCTGTTTTAAGTCAGGTCTAAAATAGGGTAGCAGCAGTTGTGGAATATTACAGTGCTAGTTTCAACAAAGCCGAAACTAATTATTGTGCCACTCGAAAGGAACTCTTAGTCATTGTGTCGAGCGTAAAACATTTCCATCACTACCTCTTCGGATGTCCGTTTACAATAAGAGCGGATCACGCTGCACTTCGATGGCTTCTAAATTTCTAGCAACGCAAGGGACAGATCGCCAGATGTTTGGAACTCCTCAAAGAGTATGACATGGACATCCAACATCTTCCTGCATTACGTCATGCCAATACAGATGCACTCTAGAGAAGACAATGCGGAGACTGTCATCACTGTCAAGCTGCAGAGTTAGGAGACACTAAAAGTGGGATTGCTATAGCACATATCTGCACACTGGACATTCTTGGGGAGGACTTCAAGAAGCTGCTCATGCTTATCACTCGTGAAATCTTGGCTAAGAACACAAGAAAAACCTTCCAGAGAAAATGTTTTAGGCCATGGACGAGATATAAAAAGCTTATGGAGCTAGTTTGAGAGTTTGATTTTAGAGGATGCGGTGTTAATAAGACAATGGGGGTAATCTGAAAATGGGACTATAAAACAATTAGTAGTACCACGAACATTTGTATCAAGAGTGTTA
This sequence comes from Volucella zonaria, assembly GCA_963966105.1. NCBI lineage: Eukaryota > Metazoa > Arthropoda > Insecta > Diptera > Syrphidae > Volucella > Volucella zonaria. Next base: position 46,696,576 of record OZ014534.1, read on the forward strand.
GAAAGCCTGCACACGGGACCGAGCGGAGGCCATCTGGGGCGCAGTAAAACACTTCGCAGGGTAAAAAGTTGATTTTACTGGATTGGACAGACCAGTGATATCTACGATTGGTGCACGAAATGTGAAACATGCAACGACTCTTAGCGGAGAACCTTTTGAGAGGGTTACGATAAGTGTTCGGGGGCTTTTTCCGCGCACCTCAATAATAATAATCGGTACATCGTCGTCCTTATGGATTATTTTACCGAGTGGCCAAAAGTATTCACACTTCCTGACCAGAAAGCTGAACTGATTGCGTCGACACTAACTAAAGAATTCTTTAGCCGGTTCGGGATACTGCACATTCTACATTCCGACCAAGGCCGAAACTTTGAGTCTGCGGTTTTCCAGCAGGCGATGGAGTATTGAAAGAACGCGGACTACGAATTTGCACCCGGAGTCGGATGGGGTGGTAAAGCGATTTAAGCCAACTTTACTGAACTACCTTGCCAAATATGTGGAAAAGAACCAAAGTGATTGGGATGAGTTTTTACCATTAGCGTTACCGGTCTTCGATGCACGAGGACACCAATTATACGCCAGCAAAACTCATGTTCGGAGGAGAACTGTGCTTACCTGCCGACTTAATATTTGAATCGCGACCTACTTCAAAACTGCCACTTGATCCACGAAGAAGATCGAGCAAATTTAAAACTGGCCGCTGAAATAATGAGGAACAGGTATGACTTATGTTACGTGTTAACGCTATTTGTTTTTCTCCAGGTGATAAGGTCTAGCTGTATAATTCGGAAAGAACTTTGGAACTACGATGGAGGATCAATAAGTCCGTGACTTTTTGAATTTCTGACCTCTTTACTGAAACAGCAACACTGCTCCTGTCAACAGGCATCTGTCAGTTGACTCCTGTCAAAATTCAAACTTGCTGCGTCAGTTAGTTTGTGTTTGACAGCTATTTTTATCAGACTACTCACTAATTTGAGGAGAAAATGGAAAAAAGTGAATTTCGTGTGCTTATTAAGCATTATTTCTTGCGAAAAAAAACCATTACCGAGACCAAGGCTAAGCTTGATAAATACTATGGGGACTCTGCACCATCGATTTCAATGGTAAAAAAGTGGTTTACTGAATTTCGTTGTGGCCGTACAAGCACTGAAGATGCCGAACGTCCTGGACGCCCAGTTGAGGTCTCTACACCCGAAACAATCGAAAAAATTCACGATATGGTGTTGGCCGACCGAAGATTGAAAGTGCGAGAGATTGTGGAAGCCGTAGGGATCTCGCATGGCTCAGTGGTTTCAATTTTGAATGATTACTTGGGCATGAGAAAGCTTTCCGCAAGATGGGTGCCGCGTTTGCTCGCAGTCGACCACAAACGCAATCGTGTAACAACTTCACAGGAAGGTTTGGCGTTGTTTAATCGCAATATGGAGGAGTTTTTGCGCCGTTTTGTAACCGTGGACGAAACATGGATCCATCACAACACACCAGAGAACAAACAACAGTCAAAACAGTGGGTTTCTAAGGGTGAATCGGCGCCAAAGAAGGCCAAGGTGGGTTTGTCAGCCAATAAAGTTATGACGACTGTTTTTTGGGATGCACCATGGCAAAAATCCATGAATTGGGCTATGAATTGCTCCCTCATCCACCCTATTCTCCAGATTTGGCTCCGAGCGACTACTTCTTGTTCCCAAACCTGAAGAAATGGCTTGGTGGAAAAAGATTTGACTCCAATGATAAAGTCATCTCGCAAACAAAGACCTATTTTGAGGACCTCGACAAATCATTTTTTTTGGAAGGGATAAAAAAATTGGAGAAGCGTTGGACAAAGTGTATAGAGCTCAAGGGAGACTACGTTGAAAAATAAAATTGACGGACTTATTGACCCGCCCTCGTATGTATGTCCAAAGTTGCAGAGAAACTGGGAAGAGCCCAATGTAATCTGTAAGAAGTTAAACGATCTAGTTTACTGAATCGAAGTGAGCAACAATCGTAAGCGACTAGTAATCCATGTAAATCGACTGCCACCTTACAGTAAAGAATAAGCAACGGACAGAGGTACGATGCTTTAAGGGGAGGGCACTGTAGTGAAATTTGGCAGCATCAACATTAAACAAACATAAAACCTTTCGGGAACCACTTAAAAGAAGAAGGGGAAGAAGAAGAGATTGACGTTTCTTTTTTTTGTCTTGGCTGGCCTGCTGGGCAGTGTGCTACGTTTATAAATTGAAGTTTTTGATAATTGAAAATAAACCTAATCGAAGAATTCCAAACGAATCCGTCCATTTTTTGCGTTTTCGTTACAATATCTTTGGTCGTTTGAGTCCAGGATTCATCGAACGTGACTAAGTCCTGTAGAAGGGCCCGAAAAGCTTTCACGTTTTGCGTGACAACAACAACACAGCCAAAGCAGTAGAGGAAGACCTTGACTAAGGTGGCGCGTACAAGTGGAAGGGGACCTCAACCATTTTAGAGTGCATAACTAGAGGCAGTTGCCAAAGGACAGTGTTAACAGGAGAGTTTTATTAGTTGGCCCCAGTTCAGGAACGGCCTTGTTTTTACTACCTATTGAACATACTAAGTAACCTCCTTGACCACCAGAATGCGCTGCTACTGCAAAAAAGGTTATGGTGCCTTGAAGTCCGTTCATATCTAGGCAGACATGCCAAATTTCAGTGAGATACTGTCTTTAGTTTTGTTTTGACAGCTGATTGTTGTTGACGTGTTTGGCATCATGTTGAGTATGGACAAAAACGATTTTCGTTCTTTTATAAAACATTATTTTTTGAGAGGCAAAATGGCGAAGGAAACATAAGAAAAGTTGGATAAATATTATGGGGCTAATGCTCCGTCAGATTACACCATCAAATATTGGTTTCGAGAGTTTCGTGGTGGCCGCAACTCCACTACCGATCAAGTCCGCAGCGGCAGGCCCTCCGTTGCGGTTACAGAGGACAATGCCAAAAAAATACATGAAATGGTGTTGGCTGACCGGAAAGTGAAGGTGCGCGAGCTAGCAGACACCACAAAGATTAGTACTGAGCGCACACGCCATATTTTGGGCAATATTCTGCATATAAAAAAGTTATCCTGCCGCTGAGTGCCGCGAATGACCAAAAACACGAAGACGAGAGCACTTCGAAAGAGTGTTTGGACTTTTTGATTCGGAATCGGGCGGACTTTTGGCGTCGATTGGTAACTGGATTTGGATCCCTCGGACTATTGTCTCTTCCCAAACCTCAAAAGATGGTTCATCAATAAAAACTTCAGCTCACGCGAGGAAATCATCGACGCCACGGAGGAGTATTTTGCAGACCTTCCGGAAAATTACTTTTCGTACGGGATCGCTGGAATAAGTGTATCAAACTAAAAGGGGACTATATTGAATAAAATAAAAAAAACCTTTAAAAAAAAAAATTTTTCATTCCCAAGGAGGTTACTTTTCACTCCATCTAGTAGGTTCTTTGAAAGTTTTATTCGTTGTTACCTTCTACGTAGCGCAAAATAACGATAATTTTCTAGTGTCAAATTCTCTTTTTCCAGAAAAGACAACTGGAGCCGAGTTAGGCAAGCGTGGTTTTTCTCCTGTGTACACACCTAAGTAAAGGGATAGACGATCTCGCAACGGCAAGCTAAAATTGCGAATGAAGCTGTCCGCTCCAATTAGCCATTTCGTATCACCTAGGTAAGAAATTTGTTCTCTAATCCTATGGTGTGTGTACGAGAAATCAGCTGATATGACATTGTGCTTATCAGGAAGAGAAGTAAAATTTTTTGACGATATTTCTCAACATCCTACGGGTGTGAACTTTGCGCACTATCTTGGAGGCCAATTGGCTGGTTCATTTCTTGAAATGAGTATTGCTAAATCATATTTATTTTTATATAACGATGTTTTCCTTAGCAGTGGTGTGGTGCAACATCCTTTTGGAACCACAGTTCTTTCATACGCAAATTTGGGAAGAGATAATTCTTAATCATCGCATTGTACCAATGTCTATTGACAGTAACTTGTGTCCCGGCCACGTTATTGAATAAATAAGGATCGACAATGCCACTGGCGTACAATCCACACTCTGGTGCACTTCTTGGAGATTGTTTTCGAATTCAAGTCTTCTTTGAAACTAGCTTCAACAGCCGCAATATTTTCTTCCGAAATCGAACTACGAGGGCGGATCAATAATTCCGTGCATTTTTGAATTTCTGACCTCTTTACTGAAACAGCAACACTGCTCCTGTCAACAGGCATTTGTCAGTTGACTCCTGTCAAAATTTAAACTTGCTGCGTCAGTTAGTTTGTGTTTGACAGCTATTTTTATCAGACTACTCACTAATTTGAGGAGAAAATGGAAAAAAGTGAATTTCGTGTGCTTATTAAGCATTATTTCTTGCGAAAAAAAACCATTACCGAGACCAAGGCTAAGCTTGATAAATACTATGGGGACTCTGCACCATCGATTTCAATGGTAAAAAGTGGTTTACTGAATTTCGTTGTGACCGTACAAGCACTGAAGATGCCGAACGTCCTGGACGCCCAGTTGAGGTCTCTACACCCGAAACAATCGAAAAAATTCACGATATGGTGTTGGCCGACCGAAGATTGAAAGTGCGAGAGATTGTGGAAGCCGTAGGGATCTCGCATGGCTCAGTGGTTTCAATTTTGAATGATCACTTGGGCATGAGAAAGCTTTCCGCAAGATGGGTGCCGCGTTTGCTCACAGTCGACCACAAACGCAATCGTGTAACAACTTCACAGGAAGGTTTGGCGTTGTTTAATCGCAATATGGAGGAGTTTTTGCGCCGTTTTGTAACCGTGGACGAAACATGGATCCATCACAACACACCAGAGAACAAACAACAGTCAAAACAGTGGGCTTCTAAGGGTGAATCGGCGCCAAAGAAGGCCAAGGTGGGTTTGTCAGCCAATAAAGTTATGGCGACTGTTTTTTGGGATGCACGCGGGATAATCCACATTGACTACCTTCAAAAGGGAAGAACAATCAATGGGGAATATTATGCCAACTTATTGGACCGATTCAATGACGATTTGAAAAAAAAACGACCTCATTTGGCCAAGAAAAAAGTTCTTTTCCACCAAGACAATGCAAGGGTGCACACATGTGCAGTTGCCATGGCAAAAATCCATGAATTGGGCTATGAATTGCTCCCTCATCCACCCTATTCTCCAGATTTGGCTCCGAGCGACTACTTCTTGTTCCCAAACCTGAAGAAATGGCTTGGTGGAAAAAGATTTGACTCCAAAGATGAAGTCATCTCGCAAACAAAGGCCTATTTTGAGGACCTCGACAAATCATTTTTTTTGGAAGGGATAAAAAAATTGGAGAAGCGTTGGACAAAGTGTATAGACCTCAACTGAGACTACGTTGAAAAATAAAATTATTTTTTTATCAAAAAAATCTGTTTTAATCCAAAAGTCACGGACTTATTGACCCGCCCTCGTATGAAATCGATTTTGTAAATAAAATTCAACGAATTGAAATCGTTGTCGTGGCGTCAATCTTTCCACGATGGCATTCCTACGCATCCTGATTGAATTCCAAATTTTCCTCCAACTCATCAAGAATTCTTTTTGAACATCGCTTGGTTTTTTTTTTGTTGTTTTCACATCTTTTTTTCACTCTCACTTCGTCAACTCACGCTCAAAAAGAGCATGTACACAGTATCTGTCAAAAAAAACTCGCAAAAAAGATTATGTACTGTACAAAACTCACGCTTGCGAGTTACAGAATACGGACCCGGCTCTGCGAACTTCAAATTGTGCAAAAGCCTCCGCATACCCAGAGATTTTACTCCTTTTGCTGGCAGCGTAGCAGGCTGGAAAGGATCGGCACTTGCATATGTTCCTTTCATTGTGGCTTTTCCTTTTTGCATGTCATCAGGTCGTTACCTTCTACGGCTTTCACTAGAGTCTGACCTTATTTTGAAGGCGATCGAAGCAGCTTGCTTCTACAAGGTGGGGCAAAAGTATTATCATAAAATGAATTGTCTGCCATTTCGTCAGAAATGAAAAAACTTCGGCTCATTTTTCACGAAAAGTTTACCAGAAGACGTATAATTTATGACATTAAGTAATTATGACCACCTGCTAAGTTGACGCACATTTCTGCTCGTTTTACGGCATTTTGAATTGTTGCTCGCAAAACATCTGGATCCAAATTGGTGAATTCTTCTTCAATGTTGGCTTTCAAGGCTTGCAAGGTTTGTGGTTTGTTGTTTACACTTTAAAAGAGAACATCTTCAGGTCTTTCACCAAAATTCGACGAAACGAATATCTGCTGATGTCAAATTGTGTGCATCGTTGTCTCGTCGATGTTTGTGGACTCTCTGGGACTTCGTCGGCCACAGAAATGATATGCCCCACAGATCGAGCAATACGGGACCGGCCACTTCATGCGACATCTCTAGTAAACCCAGTTTATATGGGACACTCAGCCAAAGGCTTGGCTTAATTATTCGCGGACATGGTGCAGGACGACTAGGAAAACAACGACGAAATTCACACTGCGTTAAAACAACAGACCGGAAATTTTTCAAATAACCAGTAACAATAATTCCGGGTTCTTCAGGTGTGTATCGTTCCATTGCTTGTTGTCTACTAATTCTCTATCTGTCTACAATACAAATGTCAAAGCACAATGATGCTGGATGCCATTTTGCAAAAATGATGGCACATTCACATTACTTTTGCCTCACCTTGCAATTTGGAAAAACTTAAAATTAAATTTAAGCTTAACCTTAAAACTAAGGTTGGTTGGAGTGGTGAAGGAGAACGGATTGGAGGCAGGGAGTGGTGCGGTGGAAGTCAAAGATGGTAGGGTTTGAATAGATTTTACGTAGCGTACAGGAGATTGGTTCGTTCGCGCCATAGGAGGTGTAGTGGGTTGGTAGATAAAAGGGTCCAGGGGTACATGGATTTCGAGGGTTAGTGTTGAGGAAAATAGATTTGTGGAAGCATGCGCATTCTGGCTGCAACTCTGCGCTCCTCAAGGGTGTTTAAGTTGATAAGGTTGAGACGGTTTTGATAAGGGGACAGAATAAAAGAATCGTTCCAGGGCATACCTCGAAACAAAGCGGCGCTGGATGCTTTCGATTCTCGAGATATGATCACGGACCACACTTGACTGGCGTACTCTAGGAGGGGCGAACAAAGGTAATATAGAGGTTGGTGAATTCTTTGGACAACCGTTTTACAAAACCTAGTGCGGAGTTGGCTTTAAAAATTATCCCATCCATATGTAAAAGGAAATTGAGCTCCCTATCACACAAAACGCCGAGGTCGCGAAGAGATTGAACGGAGGAGATAGGTTGGTTGTGGAGAAGATAGAGTCGGGGGGGAGGTTCGTGCCGCTTATGTGAAAAGGTCATTTATTAGCATTTGGTTTGTATTAAGTTCCAAACAATTTTTGAGGCACCTGATCGAAAAACTATCAAGATCTTGTTGAAGGAGGAAGGAGTCATGGGATGAAGAAATGGTTTTGAAAAATTCGGTATCGTCGGCGTTAAGGGACACAGACGAGTGTCGAGATCATTTATGGTTAATATAAAAAGAAGGGGACCGAGATGGCTGCCTTGTAGAACTCCAGAGGTGGCCAAAAATAGAGCCGAGTGGGTTGGCCCAAAACGAACACTGTAAAAACGGTTTACGAGGTAAGAGGATATCCATTTTAACAGTATGGGTTCAAAGAGATTTTATCGAAGGCCTTGCTACTAAAATCGGTTGCAACTACATGGACTTCGTTGCCATTTTCTAGGGCACAGAGAGCAAAGGATACGAATTCAACGAGATTTGTGGTGGTTGACCTACCCTTCTAGAAGCCATGTTGTCTAGCGGAAATAAGTGATTTGCATTGGAAGCTTAGAGCTTCATACAAAATACTTTCGAGGAGTTTGGGTATATGGGAGAGTTTAGTGATTGGACGATACTTTGTTATTTCATTCTTTGATCCTTTTTTGTAGATCGGGGTTATGAAGGAGGTTTTCCAAGCCTGAGGAAATTCTCCCTGTGACAGGGATAGCCGAAAGAGATGATAAAAGGCAAGGAAAAGAGAGGAAGAACATTTTTTAAGGAATATGGTAGGGAGGCAATCTGGTCCGGGAGTGAATTCGTCATTAAGTTTGTGTAACTTATATCCGATATAAGACGGGTTCAGGATGTGAAAGAGTAGTGGGCCATTGGAGAAATTCAGTAGGTAATTAAAATAGGATGGATCCGGTGCAAAGGGGTCGTTGATGAAGGATTGTTTGAAAAAGGTGGCAAATAGTTTGGCAATGGTGAGTGGATCGGTTGATGACTTGTTGTTGAAAGAGAAGAAAGGAGGGTTGCCATCGGACTTTCTTTTCTAGTTAACAAACTGGAAAAAGGACTTAGGGTCGTTTATAAGGTTGACTTGCTTATTGTTAAGGTAACGCTGGTAAAGGGAATCGTAAAGTTCGGCGAAATGAAGATAATCTCGAAGATAGTTGGAATAGTCCGAAAAGGATCTGGTGCGAAGGAAAACAGCCCATAACTTGTTTCTCTTAAGCTTACGATTATACCAGGGAGGACTAGTAGATGATGTTTTAAGGCAGGAAAACGGAAAGTAAATGGTAAAAGAATTAAATATTTCTCTATAAAAAAGGGGGATCTGCTGAGATAGTCACTGATTTTGTGAAAGTTTGTTTTATGAAAGTCGTCGGATGAGAAGGTTGTCTGTGGAGTGGACTGGGCAGAAGAGTTATTAAAAAACGAGAGAAGAAGGGGAAGGTGGTAATTATCGATTGTTGAGAGAATTGAATCTGTTGTGAAGATAAGGTCTAATTGCCTGCCTATGTAGGTGGATATACCACTGACTTGGCATATACTTGAGTCTGTTAAGCGATCTAAGAAGAGACATTCCTTAGCTGAGCTGGCATTTGAAGCGATGAATGATCTGATGGAGTCCACTGTAGCTGAGGAAGATTAGAGTCGCCGGAAATAAAGATATCGTCAATAGAGTCAGACAGGTCAGTTAAATGGTCGATCGCATCGAGAGCAAGTTGGTAGGATTCAATATGTTGAATAGATACTGTAAATGGACTTGAAGGGGACTGATATTTTTATTGCGACAAAGTCGACTTTAGAGAATGAAGAGATGGTAATTGGAGAAGAGTTAAGACTGTTGCGGATCGCTAGTAGGACGCTTCGACAGGGGAATCATTATTTGGCCGGGTAGGATCGTCGTCGCGAAAAATAGGAGGGAACAATTCCTGGTTCTTTATGTCAGGAATCAGATTGGTTTCGGTCAGGACGTAAATATCATAGGGAAGAGCATGCGATTGGCGTAGAACAGAGTTGGTTTTAGTGCGAAGACCTCTTACATTCTGGTAGTTAAAAGTAAGAGGGATGTTTTCGGGTGGGGGTGTGAGGCGGGATGGTTTAAGGGCTGACAAGGGAGGCAGGTTATGGACGAACTCGGTCGTCGGCTCGGCTTCGCTGTAGGTGCGAGACTCGCTTAGAGTGGACGTAGTGGCCGAATGCAGCGAGGTCGTCTGCCACTTTCAGAGGGGACATGCTAAAAATCTCGTGATACCTGATGGTTCCTGAGACTGATAGCGTCGGTAGGGAGGCATTCCTGCTGGATGGAAACCATTCTGCTGGTTTTGGTCTTCCCTTCGTAACAGACCGAGTCCAATTTTCCTCTCTCTAAGCCTAGAGAATGCATAGCGACTTCCTGTAGTGCCATTTGTTCGCTGTGTTAGTTTAACTGTTGGCGGAGAAAGGTGGTCAAGAATAGGGGCAATGGAGGAGGGGGCTGGATATAGAGTTGGACGAGGGATGAGATGTACCGTTTAGGGTATGGGATTTAATAAAATTAGGGTACTTAGCTCCAGTTTTGAGGTCGAAGTTAGGAAATGAATTGCTAGCTGGGTTTGGAGGCGTAGAAGGTTGAGAAGGGACAATATGGGTGGTTGGAGTTAAGTTGAAAGGGGCGCGTTGGCGCTGCGGATTAAAATTGGGGAATATATTTGTTTTGAAGCTCCAGTTAGGATCGGGATTAGAGCTTCGTTTGCTGTTAGGATGTTTCTTTGTTAATTTTGAAAGGGAGTTGGAGAGGGGCTTTTTTTAAGTTTATCACCGAAACTACGTTAATTTTTAGAATTTTGGTTGTCGTCGACACGTGGGTTTCCTCGGAACAATTCGTGATACTTATCTTCCCAGGTTGAGTGGCCTTACCAGGGGGAGTAGGTAACAACTAAGAATATTTGGTTGGGATGTTAATTTTGAAGCTGCAGGTACTTTTGGCGTCAGCAGGGGAAATCATCTGGCACTCGCTTATGGTGATAGCATAACATAGTTTCGGTGAAAGGAATTCCGTACCCAAGCAGCATCAGCGTGTTGAGGAGCACCTTAAACGTAGAATACCGCGTAGTTTCCCTTTTCAGTTTTTCGAGTTTGCTTTTCCATTCGGAGGGGGTCCATGAATTTCCGAATTGTTTGAGCAGTTTGCGTGGAGCGACGGCGGGCGGGATACTAGCTGGTGAAGGCAGAGTGATTTCGGTTTCCGTTGTTAGGGCGGTGGGAGGAGTAGTTGAAAATGATGGCGTGTGCGACTTCAAGTCTACTAATTCATTATGAATTGAGACATTGTACTGGGAACTAATTGTAACTTGGAATTGAATTTGGTCGGTTATTCCATCGATTTTGACAACGGTCAACCGAGTCGCGAGTCGCTATAAGTTCCTCGCTGACGTCAATCAATTTTAGGATCAGGTCATCGAGCGCAGTATCTGTTGGATGCGGGGTGGTATGTATTGCTTTGGAGGAGGACTGAAAAAGCAAGTCGAGATCTGTGGTGAGAAGATTGATAGAGTCGTTTATGTGGGTAAGTACGTTGGATTTAAGGAGGTTGGCGAAATTGGTTTTAATGAATGTTTTTAATCCATCTAAGTGACATTTGATCACATTTGAGCTTTTGTATAGATTTTGGACCGCTGCCAGTTGCTTTTCGATCATCCTTCCGGTGGACTTGTAAGCTTCCACATTGCTGGCAATGCGGTTTACTGAGTCTTCAATCTTTTCAATTCTGTCAAGAATTGTTCTGCTTGTATGACCATTCTCCGTTAGCATCGCATTAATGGACTCATTGTTGCATTTAATTGCCAGCATGACGTGAGCCAAGGTGATCTCTTTGCACTCGTCGCAGTAAAAATTGAAGAGACTGCAATACTCCTTGAGGTAGGTAATGGATCTCTGGGTAAGTCCGATGCATATTGCATGGAAAGATTTTCCGCAGAAACCATTGCAGGCTACCCATTCTGCGTTGGGGTCAACAATTGAGCAAAGAACACTAGCATAGCACTTTTAAATTTTTTGTTTATTTAAGTTAAACTAGGTCGACACTATTAATTTTTTTGTTTTGTTTTTTTTTTTGGGTCAACTGGCACAGCTGAATTTGTGAGAATCGGCAGACAAAACTAGGTCGACGAACAACGATGGAAAATACTGAGTCGACAGTTTGCAGGGCTTCGAAGGAAAGTGGAAAACTAACTGAATTCGATATACGGGAGGAAAAGAAAAACACGTCCGCACAGGTTGACAGTTAATTGTGAGTCTTGAAGGACACTTAGTCATAACTCTAGTCCCCTTTGGTCTCACAATGATATAATAACCAAGGTCGAGTTAGTCTCATTCTCACTCACTTTAACTTTGGAGTAACGACCTAAGTTGAGATAAGTGGTTATTCCGTCAAATCCAAAGAAAAATAAAATGTCTTAACTTGAGTTAGGTCGTTATTTCAAAATATGCTCTAACTGGAAAATTCTTTCAATTTAAATTAAATTGTTATTCCACGTCATGTAAGCCCTTTTTGTGTTTTTGGCATCGGTTTCAGCGCTTAATATCCAGAATCCAAAATAACTACTATCGGTATTAACTATTAACATTTGGACAAATTGGCAGCACTAGCATTATATGTATACGGCAATAAGTTTGGCGCATTTTACAAAGTTTTATTTTATAAATTTGTATTTAGCAAAAATGATTTCATTGACGACAAATGTGGTCCCAATCCAACGAATGAAATGGAAACACCAATGGATTTATCGAAGAGCCATTGTCCTAAAAAAACCAGTCAATGAGATAAGCCAGATCAGAGATTCCAAAAACTACGAGACGTTGGAGCCACAGCATCCGATAGCGCATGAAACTAATTCATCTTTCCATGGATGTGACTTCGATGTTGACTGACTTAACCTTTGTGTTACCATTCAAAAAAACTTACAGCATCTGCCGACCGGGTATGCGAGAACTCCGCCTAAGAATGGTAAAAGTCCATTGTAACTAAAAATAATTATAATTATGCATTCGATACAATACAAAGCTTAATCTAACTTAAAAACTAGGACTAAAAACTGACAGAAAGACTTAAGAGCTAGGAACCAAAGAGACGAGGAGTGCTCAGGTGGAAATCAAAAGAGGTTTGAGTTGACCTTTCGGCGCATTCGGGAGATTGGTCCGGTAGATAGAAGATGCGATAACAACGTAGATTGCGGGGGTTGGTATTGAAGGAAATGGAGTTCAAACTGTATGCGCAGTCGATGGAACCGGATGCCAGCAGTATTCGTACGTTCTTCTAACGAATTCATATTGAGAAGTTTGAGGCGGTCTTGATAGGGAGGTAAGATTAAAGGGTCGTTCCGCAAATCGGAGGAATCGACGTTGAATACCCTGGATTCGGGAAATATGAACCCGGTGAAAGGGGGACCAAGCTTGACTGGCATATTCAAGCAGGGGGCGAACAAAGGTAACATAGAGAGATCTGGTTACATACGGGTTGGAAAATTCCTTGGATCACCGTTTAATAAAGCCAAGTGATGAGTTGGCTTTGAGGATCATCTTATCGATATGCGAACGGAAATTAAGAAATTAAGACTTAACCAGGGGATATGGTTGACCATAGAGAAAATAAAGTCGGGGAGGAAACGGGTTGCATTTGCGTGAGAAAGTTATAGATTGACATTTGGCTATATTAAGTTCTAGGCAGTTTTTGAAGCACCAGATTGAAAACCGATCAAGGTCTTCTTGAAGAAAGGCAGAGTCATGGGGTGAGGAAATAGTGTTTAATGACCGTCTCAACATCGTTGATAGTAAGAATGAAGAGAAGAGGGCCAAGATGACTGCCTTGTGGAGCTCCAGATGGGGCCAGCAATGGAACAGAAAGGGCGGATCTAAACCGAAAACTATAATATCGGTTTACCAGGTAAGAAGAAATCCGTTTTAATAGAAGAGGCTCAAAGCCGAGAGCAGACAATTTGAAGAGGATCAATTGATGAGACATCTTATCAAACGCATTAGTGAAATCAGTTGCTATAATATCGATTTCTTTGCCATTTTCTAAGGGTGAGAGAGCAAAAGACACGAATTCAACTAGGTTTGTTTTAGTTGATCTACCTTTTAGAAAACCATGTTGTCGGGCGAAATAAAAGGATTGCATTTGAAGCTTTCAAAGTGTTTGGGTATATGAGCATGGGACGATAATTGATAACTTCATGTTTAGATCCCTTTTTGTATATCGGGCTTATAAAAGAGGTCTTCCAAATCTGGGGAAATTCTCCCTGCGTAAGGGATAAACGAAAAAGGTAGGAAAGGGGTAGAGACAGGTTGGAAAAGCATTTTTTTAAGAAACACTGCGGGGAGTCGGCTGAGTTACCTAACTCTTCAACACTTTTAACACTGCTTTCAATGACCGAAATTTTATCCGTAATATTTTTGGCGAGTGCATCTTGGTAGGAATCATTTGAATCGCTTAGGCATTTTATTGCCAAAAGCACGTGCGAAAGTGAGATACTCTGAAGAACATTGGAAAACACTTTTGAAACACGTAGACATAAACATGCTTATATCTTTGGAGCAGTAAAGCCGCATAGCTCGGTTTTTATCGTTCGCTCGAAGAAGCAAAACGTGCAGTCACTGCTGAGAAAGTTTGGATAGTTTGGTATATACGTGACTTACTGACTTACTCAAATAGTATTCAGTGAAGTGATGGAAAAAAGAAGTACTTGAAGAGATTAGCCGGCGAAGAAGATGACCAAAGTGGCGACTATTCGAACAGTGAAGACGAGGATTGGTTTCGCAACGATAATGCACCGAATTCTGCCAATGCGTTGATGACGAAGCCAAAATTGATGGTGGAACTCAACGTCAGCTTTTACATTTTGACGGTTACACTACACGCCAGAAGCGAGCAGCCAATGATAAAGCTGCACCTATTTCTGATATTTGGAACATGCTGAATGCAAACCAAGCGGCGGTGTATAGACCAACGGAGTACTTGACTATCGATGAACAGCTCTTTCCTTTTCTAGGTAGAACGAAGTTTACCCACTACATGCTGTCGAAGCCTGCTAAATACGGTCTAAAGTATTTTGGTTGTGCGACGCAAGTAATGCTTATCCACTCAAGGGGATTTTCTGTACAGGTAAACAAGGTAATACCCGAGACTTCGATCAAGGAGAACGAGTTGTGAAAGAACTGGTCGCCGCTTATAAAAGATCTAGCCGGAACATAAGCATCGACAGATTTTTCACGACCTTTTACCGTTACCAAAGAGTCTTTTGTCATGAAAGCTCACTATCGTTGGTACTTTGAAAAAAAAAAAATAAAACATACATTCCTCAAGAAATGAAACCCTTCGAACTCTAGCTAGATTTTAGATTTCACGAGAAGATTACCATCTACATCTGTTTGTATTCTGAAAAAAAAAGTGCGATGCACAATTATGGTACGATCTATGTTGCACGTCACCAGGAACCATAGATGATTTGGTTTTACAACAAAACCAAAGCTGGCGTTGATACTATGGATCAAATGTGCATAAGATATTCCACCCAACGACGAACGTGCACATTGTTTTGGATATCTCCGCTGTTGCTGCGTTAGTTACTTACTATGAAAGTAATTATATGCTTGCAAAAAAAACTAAGAGACCCAGACTTTTTCTACACCAGATCTCAGAAGAACTAGCCATGCCAAATCATGCAACGAAAATTGCAATCGAAAGTTAATACGAAAGGTCAGTAACAGAAGTGGTAACTAATAACAACGATCAATAAGACGCTAGTGGTATAAAAGTTGTAGTTGGATCATGCTACTTTTGCAATGAGCAGCCTATTCGAAAGAGAAGAAAGACACAAAATGTTTGAATTGTAGTCATTGGTCTCTGATATATCCGTTTGAAAGATTGAATTTTAATTATTTTTTTGTAATTTTTCATATAGTAGGTATTTGTATATATGAAAAATTTCATGATTTTTATTCAACAATCAATTGTGGTGTTTATTATTATTATATAGAGTACATTCAATAAATAAACAATTTGAAATAAATGCATGTTGTTATTATTTATATACTTGTATTAATCCATATTTATTTATTATATTTTTACAACAAACTTTTTTTGTATGACGAAGCTCTATCGGGGCACCCCGATTTTTTTTTCAAATGCAAAATTTTTTAAGTTACAAACTTCTTAAAAATATGTTGAATGCAAATTTCGGTAGAGAATCGGTTAAATCATAGCGATTCGAGAAGGTTTTAGCCAATCTTTTTTGGAAAAAAAATTATTCAACAAAACGTTCGACGATGGGTACCCGGATGGCAACACTAAGGTTAAGAGTAAGTGCTGACGACCTGGAATATATTCGTTATAATCGAGGTGGATTACTATTCAACTATTTTTAAAAAATCATCTGATCTATCGCTAGGTATTATTAAAGAAGCACTCGTACCCGACTTATAGTGCATCAATGTGGAGGAGATTGCTGAGTGGGAAATTTCAAGTGATTCACTTAACGATCCAGATTTTATTGCATCATCGAGTGATCTGAGTGACGAGTAGTATAAGGAATTGTCTCCTCTCGGGGCACAAATTAAGAACAAATTCCAAGAAAATATTTTTGTCTGTTTCTTACAAAATTCTTTTAGTTTATTTTCTTTGTTAAATAGATCTTTGTTAATAAGTTACCTCTCGATACAAAGTCGCCTTCAAAAAAGAAAGAGAATTTTGACATCTTAATTGTCAAATTCGTGGCTGTTAGAGACAGGCTTGTTAACACTCTCCTGCGGTATGACCACTAGGAACAGTGGACTTTACCGCATCCGTAGAACTGACATCGAGAACAGCCATCAATACATGACCATCCTTACTATATTTTGATCCATAGTCATCGCTAAACCTTTCTAGTCGCTTCTGGTGTTTTCGGAAATGTCATACTAGCAAAGTACTGCATTAGTTGTATTCATTAGTGCAGATTTCCTGCAGAATTAATTTAACCAAACTCTACTACACTTGTGTTCATAAACGTCATCTATATTCATACTGACGCAGATTAGTTGGGCATTTCAATTATGGCTGCACAAAAAGTTAAAAGATCTTAGTGGGAAATAGTTTTATAATTTATGAAGAGGAAAAACGTAAGAACTGTTAAAATAATATACAGGGTGTCCCCTAATTCGTCAACGATAATTTGGGAATTGATTCCTGGGCATATTCTACGAAAAAAATCGTTCTACAGTAAGGGTCTACTAGATGGAGTGAAAAGTAACCTCCTTGACCGCCAGAATGCGCTGCTACTGCAAAAAAAAGTTATGGTGCCTTGAAGTTCGTTCATATCTAGGCAGACATGCCAAATTTCAGTGCGATACTGTATTTAGTTTTGTTTTGACAGCTGATTGTTGTTCACGTGTTTGGCATCATGTTGAGTATGATTTTCATTCTCTCATAAAACATTATTTTTTGAGAGGCAAAACGGCGAAGGAAACAAAAGAGAAGTTGGATAAATATTATGGGGCTAATGCTCCTTCAGATTACACCGTCAAATATTGGTTTCGAGGGTTTCGTGGTGGCCGCAACTCCACTACCGATCAAGTCCGCAGCGGCAGGCCCTCCGATGCGGTTACAGAGGACAATGTCAAAAAAATACATAAATTGGTGTTGGCTGACCGGAAAGTGAAGGTGCGCAAGCTAGCAGATACCACAAAGATTAGTACTGAGCGCACACGCCATATTTTGGGCAATATTCTGCATATGAAAAAGTTATCCTGCCGCAGGGTGCCGCGACCAAAAACACGAAGACGAGAGCACTTCGAAAGAGTGTTTGGACTTGTTGATTCGGAATCGGGCGGATTTTTGGCGTCGATTGGTAACTGGATTTGGATCTCTCGGACTATTATCTCTTCCCAAACCTCAAAAGATGGCTCATCAATAAAAAATTCAGCTCACGCGAGGAAATCATCGACGCCACGGAGGAGTATTTTGCAGACCTTCCGGAAAATTACTTTTCGGACGGGATCAAGAAGTTGGAAAATCGCTGGAATAAGTGTATCATACTAAAAGAGGACCATATTGAACAAGATGAAAAAAAATTTAAAAAAAGGTTTTTTTCATCCCCAAGGATGTCACTTTTCACTCCATCTACAATAGTATCTCTAATGTTGACAGCATTTATCAAGGATTTAAGAAAAGGCTTGGTGTCCCCTACCCATGTTAACCGAAATTGCTCTGTTAGTACTAATGGTAGAAACTTCGACTCTGCTTTTCGAAGAAATACTAGCCTTTGCAACGACGTTTATATAAAGTTGATATTAAAGCCAGTTCCATTTTCATTGACCATGCTAATTTTCGACTTTGAGGTCGGTCATTTTTCTCCAGAAAATTCCTAATTGACATAACGTTTTACTATTTTTTTCTTAAGAAAGTAACGATAATAAAAAAAAGTCATCGTCAAGTTTGTACAAAAACTCTAGATTTTATATTTGGGAAAACATGCAGCAGATAAAAAGAGGAACTTATGATTTTTTACCAACGTTTCTAACAAGAAAATCAAAGAGTGATTTTCCGAGAAGAATTCCAAATTTTCCAATATTTTCTTAAAATTGCATAGCATTTCCTTACCTTGTTCCTTAAAAATTCTCAGAAAAAGTTAGGTTTGGGACTTGAAGGCCTATTTCGAAAATTTACCAAACAAAAATGGTATAAAAGATTAGCAAAAAAAATTAATTCATCAGTTTAATTTTTTACGCGAAGGTTACAGTTGCTTAGAAACGCTATTTGAAATGTCAGCATTTACAAACCAAGAATACGCAGACATTATTTACGTTTATGGGGTGTGCAATGAATGTTCAACTAGTGTGCGACAAAGATACTAAACGGGATCAGTTTTAAATACACGACTGAATGCGGAAGCTCCACAAGTAAGAAGGATTTCGGCTGATGAAAGAATGCTGGAAGCTATTACAACTGATCCATCAATCAGCATCAGCTGCTCAGCTTTGCAATTCAATGTTTCCAGACATAAAATTTCTAATGTACTGCATGGAGAAAATCGTCATCCATACCACCATATACCTGTACAAGAACTGCTTCCCAATGATTTGGAAAAGAGACTTAAGTTTTCTAACTGGTTGCTGGAGCGGAGGTTGAATGACAGCGAGTTTATTAGCAGAATTCTTTGAACGGACGAATCTCAATTTACAAGAGATGAGATCACAAATATTCATAATTTTCATACGTGGGCTGCGGACAATCCATTCATAAATCATTTCAACATAAACCCAGCGTCAATATGTGGGCTCAATATGTAATTGAAAACAAGTTAATCGACCCTTTCAAACTACCAGCTAGGCTGAATTCTACAAACTATCTGCGAAATGATTTACCAGAATTATTGGAAGACATTCCACTGATTGAACTATATGAGTAGCTTCATAATATTTTCAAAAGGACGGTGCTCCAGCCCACTATGGTCGTAAGGTTAAGAATTGGCTAGATGAAGAGTATGGTAACCGTTGGATAGGAAGAAATGGACCAGATCACTGGCCCGCAAGATCTCCAGACCTTACAGTATTGGATTTTTTTTGTATGGCGAAGAATGAAAGAACTTGTTTATTGAATCGAAATTGAATTGGAAGAGCGTATTCTCGATGCGTTAGCAAAAGTGAGGCAGTTAGCGTCAATAGACATTGGCATTGAAATCCGAAAACGGGCTCTAGCATGCATGCAAAATCAAGGAGGACACTTTGAGCACCTATTATAACTGTTTTAGTACATATATAAAATAAAAATTATGCAAAACTACATAAAATCATTTTTTATTCATAGCCTTGGCGCTTAAAGCAAAAAAACTTTTTTTTTTTTTTTAAATATAATCTGCCGCAGGTTTTCCCAAGTATCATAAAGTCTATGGGTTTTTGTGCAAACTTGGCGATAACTTTTTTTTTATTATCGGTACTTTCTTAAGAAAAAAATAGCAAAACTTTATGTCAATTAGGCATTTTCTGGAGAAAAGTGATCTCAAAGCCGAAAATTAGCATGGTCAATGAAAATGGAATAGGCTTTGAAATTGGATATCCAAAGACTCAAAATAAGATATCAACTTTATTTAAACGCCATTATAAAGGCTGGTATATCTTCTAAAAATAAAGTCCTACACGAAGTTTCTACCATTAGTATTAACAGAGTAATTTCCGTTAACATAAAGCTGGGTACACGGAAATAAGCCTTTTCTTAAATCCTCGGTAAATGCTGTCAAAATTGGAGATAGACTCTAACTGTAGAATGATTTTTTTAATAGAATATACCCAGGAATCAATTCCCAAATTATCGTTGTTGAATTAGGGGACACCATGTATAATAAAAATAAATAACCTTTTTTGGCTGAATATTACTTTTTTTCCACAACATGACGTTTTTGAAAGCAAAACAAATGACGATAGTACTATAAATACGTTAAAAAACACACGAAGATAGAACAGCGATTGTATTAAGTTAGAAATGCTAACGTTTATGAATTCACCCTTTATTCCCTAGGAGATCACAGCAAAAAATGGTTTGGAGTTAGGGCTTCTTCGTCTTCGGCGCTAATTCAAATATATTTTAACGGCCGTGAGTTAACAATATTTTTCACTTCAGTTAATGCGCTTTGTAAAATCTCGTAGGAGAGTTTTCTCGCTAATTTCATCTGCTGATGAGTTGTTTTGATGAATCTAATTAACCTCTCAACTCCCCCCATATGTGGCCGGCTCACCGCCGGGAATGAAGGCCCATTTAGTGGAAATAAATGTAAGTGTTTCAATCAGCTTCTCCTTGTCAACATTCTTATAAACTTCTTTCAGTTCGCGCTAACCACCGTGAAAGTTGGTGCCGTTGTCAAAATGTAGCTCACGCTATGAAGCTGTGAAGCGTCAAAATGAGACGTTTTAAACCATCACTAACTTCCTTCGGCCTTCTAAAGGGGCTACTCGTTTTTTCGCATCTATCAAAGTCACATCTGACCACCCCATATACGCTACAGCTGCATACCTATTTTCATTCGCGTCGACGAATAGATCAAGTTTCCTTGTAGGCTGTTTGCCAACGATTAAAGTTTATGTAGCATCTCGGTATTTGAAGGCTTTTGATCTGAGGTAAGACGCGAATCCAGTTCAATCCCTTGTTTATTGTTCGTCTTGAATCTCTTCATCCTATTCTGTTCCCCAGCGGCAAATTTCTTGCAAAAGAACTTTTACATACATAAAAAAGTTTGCAATCAATCCCCACGGGACGAATATGGTCATCATGGCACGTAAAACTTCTTGTTTGGTAGGACGGCGACCAACAATAAGTATTTCCGACATCTGAAGCTTGGTCGTCAGTTTGAAATCGTGGACCACCACCCAGCACATGATTGAAAAGCCTTAACGACCTCGGCGGAGTTTGATAGCCAACGAAACGGATGTTTTTTGCCAGATCCATTGCGTCTTCAGCCGTATTGATGCTCACAAGCAGGCCTCGTAATACATTTTGGCAAATATTTCAGCGTTTTCGTTATTGGCGCACTGAGAGCAGGCAAGTGAGCGGGTTGCCCCAAAGTCGGGTTGCTTATTCAAGCTGTCACACGACAAAAAGCGCTGGGAATGTTGGTCTCCGTCTCTGTTTTTGATCTGGTGAAACATCTCCATGATGTCATCGCAAAGGGCTATGGTCTTTTCTCTAAATTTGTTGAGTATGAAGACCGAACTAGTAAGTTGATCAGGACTCGCTAAGAAAGCTGAACGACCTACCTCGAACATCCCATACAATCTTCAGTTTGTGGGGCTTTCGAATTAATGGGCGGGAAAGTCGGAAGATACCATGGACGTTCAAATCTTCTTTCATTTTTTTTTGCACAGAGCTTTCGAGTATAACCCTTTGCAAGGTCATCCTGAATTTTCCGCTGAAAAGCCTTGGTCAACTCCGTGTCTCGCGCTATCCCTTTTTGTAGACTCCTAAAGTGCTTGAGTGCCATGGGAAACTGCGAACTGCCTGGCAGTTCGAAATCGTCGTACTTTCACATAGGGCCAGTCTTCAAGCGCTCTTATTTGAAGCAGGTTAGTTCTTTTAGCAGCTCTAGAGTGCGCTTTCCTTTAACGGGCTCACTAGGTTTACTGGCTCTATACTTCAAGATTATCATTGTATAAGAATTGCTTCACTAATTCTTGTAGATCGGTATCAGAAACTTCTCGTAGTACTCTGATGATGACTATTACAAACTCTGTGAATGGCCCATTCAAGTCTTAGAAACAACTGTGCTCCAATCATTGCGATCTTTGTATTTTAGTGGTAGACCTTGCTTCCAGTTATTGATACCAATGAGTAATCGAGGTCTTTGACGGGTATAGGAAGTTACAGGCATGCCTATGAGGTGTTTATACTCATTTTGAAATTTTTCGTAGTCCAGCGATAGAAGGGGCAATGGAAGACCTTTCGAGGGTGGGAACTTTTCGGAATGTGTGTGTTTTTTCTTGCGAACTTATACCGGATATTTAAAGCTCCATTATCTCGGAATCATTCTCATTCCGATGCGTGTTATTAGTCCATTTTATACTTAGTGAAGCAGTTACACCATTTACGCTTAGTTGCCGAGACACTTCATCATCTAGTAGAGTTAAGGAGGAATCCTTAAAAAAAAAATGCGCAGACTTCTATAGGCTCACTGATATCCCCCTGAAAATTATCGAATCAAATTTCTGATAGCAGGAGAAGAGTCGTCGTGTTGAGCTTCAAGTTTCTGGCCGTTCTGCTCATTTTTCTGTATTAGCACGAATGTCGAATCGAAGCATATGATGATGTTTCAACATGCAGTTGTTTTTCCGTGTTTAGCGTTTACCAAGACACTCGTAACGTCGGCAAAGTCATTTCTGTCATGCTGCTGCCCACTTCGAACTATAACTTAGTTGTTCAAACTGTTTACACATTGGCAACGTCTGTTATTTCTCCGGATCCCTTTTCTTAAGATGATTACTTGGTTTATTGGTGTTCAAGAACTTGGTAAGCTAAAAAGGTTTGTAGTTTTAGCTATTTGGTAGAGCCATGAACTACAATTTGAAAGAGAGCAAGTGTCAAAGAGAGAGATCGCCCAGTTTAGGCGAATTGCAGTTCCTGCAGCTGATATGAGACCTGATCCTTCTATTGTTTCACATAGACTTTGAACGACGATCGCAAATTGTACGATACTCTCCAATTTCTCAGATTTCGGTGACGGAAGAGCGTGGACCTTTTGCAGCAGCGTGTGGATTATGAGTTAAGCATTCTTAGGGTGGATAGAACTCGAAGCACAAAATTTGGCTGAATCACATATTTCTTGCTGTTTCCAGGGCCTTACCTGGACGTATGATATTTTCTTCAGACCGAACAATTATGTCGTCCGTTCGAAGCTTGAAATGAAAAGTGGCCATTCATCTGGTTCTCCATAGAAAGTTTGCAGTCTTTGGAGAATGATTGGCAAGTGGCTGTAATATGATAGTCCGGTCAGCTGTGTCGAAGCAGGTGTTGATAAAACTCCCAGGTGATGGTGAGCGCTGATGTAACAGCCGTGTTGTTTCTGTTTGCTGGGGAAATTTGTATGCTCTGATTTGATGCGAAATATGACATTTGATTGTGTTGTCCTCGCTAGGCTACTTGCTTTCCAACAACAGCTCCAAACTTCGTTTATTCGCGAATTAATGTTGTTTGCATTTTATGACTCAGAAACTTGCAAATTTGTTTTCGCATGGGGTTCGTTAATTTGAGCAGTTTGGTTGCTTTTGCTGAATTCGCAACGCATCTTCTTTTGGTGTTTCACTTTGAGGCAAGTAATCAATATTTCGATGTGGCAGCGCAACACTTTGCATTTCTACGGGGTCTTTAGGTTTCTGCCCAAACTGCTCAATCCAGCTGTGAGCTCTACCTCTGACCGACACCGACGAGCGTATTTTTTCTTTTGATTCAGGTTCGGCATCTTCAATTCAAGCTCAGAATTCGAAATTTTTTGTTGATCATGTGGCTGTCTATCTTCGCGTTCCTTTTGTTCTCTTTTCTCGGCAAGACATTTTTCTTCATCCAATTTCTGACACTCCATTTGAAGCCGTCTAATGGTTGATGCTTTCGACGGCTTAGAGCATTTAGATACAGCTGATGATCTTCGCTTAGAGATGGTGGCTGACTCGGCCTTAGCATAACATCTCCCGTACATAATATGCACTTCCATGGTGCTAGCACATCACAGCCAACGCCAGCAGAGCCACAATGATACCAGGATTATTACATAACATATTATCTACAGAGTCAGATGCAGTAAACGCTTTGCAGTTGTATTCCCTTGAGACGTGTTCTTCCGCGTTTGGCTTAGCTAGTGGATCTGCGTCTGCATTATTAGTGATTTCCTGATCATGAATGCAGGTAGTCTAGATATATTTGTTACTGATAATGTAAAAGAGTTTCGGAAAATGTTGCTATTCTTGGCAAATAATTCAGCTTTTGTGAGCAAAAGGTTGAGCTACAGGTGTAATCACATCGGTATGTTGTTTGTTTGTTCCAAAATTAATTTTCGATTAATAGTTACCTCTCGATACAAAGTTATCTTCTTAAAAGCATGAGAAGCACATTGACAAAGATTGACATCTTAACTATCAAATTCGTGGCTGTTCGAGACAGGGTTGTTAGCAGTGTGCTGTCATCAACAATACATTTTTCCAAAAATTCTCCAGCGTTAAACATCGAATCCATATATTAGCATTACGGGGAAGACGTTTTTTCAATCTACGTTAGGGGGAAAGGATGTCCTTAAATAAAAAACCACTGACAGTTGAAGAGCTATTTTACCTGCATAAACTTATTAAATTCACCCAAACTGATTTTTGGATCAAAGATCAACCTGCTGAAAAAAAAAACCTTTTCCAAAGGATAGTGGGATTCCCAAATTGACTCCCTTTGTCGGCTCGGCTGGGTTAGCAAGGGTAGGTGGTAGTTTGTCAAATGCATTGCTACCATTTAATCAACGACCGTCGATAATCCTTAGGGACTCACACCACTTCACAGGGCTAGTTGTCAGTGATGTCAATGTACTCTTCATGGTGGATAACAAATGATGATAGCTGAAATCCGAAATTCATCGGAAATAACCGGACACTTCGAAATTCCAATTAGAGAACATCGAAACAGTGTACACATGCTGTGGCTTCCTAGTGCCGTGAATTATACTGTTGAAGCAGCGTATTGATGATTCCGTCACGACTTTTCTTCCTTTCCCCGATGGCAGCGGTGTCATAAGCACCGACTTAACAGCCCTTTAGGCAACTCTTAAAAATTGGATAAAGGCGTTGGAAGATAACGATTTGTGATTCAGTCGAACTAAGACCAAATACCTGCACTGCCCTTCTTACGAACCAGGAAAGACAACTCCTAACATGCCGAAGAGCGTGAATTTAAAAACTAAGCCTCTGTCGTAGGAGATCATCGAAATTGCGATGACTAAGTGGGGTAGGAAGTCTGTGTGGAGTGGGTTAAAGGTTTAACGATGATAGCTGGTCGATTGGTTTCAACATACTCATCACAGGCTTGAAAGATGAGCGATCAACATAAAATAATAAGAACAGCGAAGGGAATGAAAATGTTGCGAATGTCAGCAGGGTAGAAGAATTTACGGAGGCCTCTGACTCAAGAAAGCGACAGTGGCAAGACGCCAAGCTCACCAAATTCAATTGTTTTGCCATGTTCAAAGAGGATCGTTTTAAAATCTGTTCCAAGAGGTGTAGGAAGATCAGGTTCCAGCCCAGATTTGAAGAAAAATAATCCCATCGCTCGAATGCAAAAATATCATCGTTATCACTTATTAGGTGAACCAAAAGAGGGCAGCCTGTAATATGGCATAGAGGTCCGTAAATAAAGCTAACCACACAAGCGGTATTTAAAAAGTATCATTGTAAAGGGTTTTCCAATAGGGACTTGACAACTTTGAATTTAATTTGTGAACGCACTCTTTCACTAATCATCAAACTGTCACTGTCAATTTATTCAGTAAACTCAACATTTTCATCGTGGTAAAGTACACTAACGAGCAACGTCTGCAAATTATAAAAATTTTCTACAGATATTCGGAGTCGGTGACTGCAACTTTAAGAGCTCGGTCGGAATTCTCGCCTAGTAGACAGGCAATAACAAGTTTAGTGCAAAAATTTGAGTCTACATATTCGTAGTGTGATGTTGCCGTGCCAGTGAGACAACGGGTTGGTCGAAGTGTCGAAAATATCGCTGCCGTTCAGACGTCCGTAGCAAATGATCCAAATCAGTCAATTCCACGGCGTTCTCAAGAATTGGGCATCGCTCAGACCACATTATGGCATATTTTGCGTAAGGATCTTGGTTTACACGCATACAAGATCAAGCTGACTCAAGAATTGAAGCCGATGGACCATTTGAAGCGACGTACGTTCTCCGATTGGGTTCTGGAGAAGATGCGCCAAGATGATGAATTTCATCGCAAAATCATCTTCAGTGACGAAGCTCATTTTTGGCTCAATGCGTTCGTCAATAAGCAAAATATGCGTTATTGGTCGGGTGAAAACCCACATGTGCTTCATGAATTACCACTTCATCCACAAAAAATAACTGTTTGGTGCGGTTTGCATGCCGGCGGCGTTACTGGACCATATTTTTTCGTCGACGATAACGATCGTTACGTTACTGTGAATGGTCAGCGTTATCGCGCCATAATCACCTATTATTTTTGGCCCGAATTGGAAGATATGGACTTGGACGACATGTGGTTTCAACAGGATGGTCCCACAAGCCACACAGCACACGCTACAATCGATTTATTGAAGAGTAAGTATGGTGAGCGTGTTATTTTAAGACATGGGCCAGTCGATTGGCCGCCTCGCTCGTGCGATTTAACGCCGCTTGACTATTTTCTGTGGGGCTACGCTAAGTCATTGGTTTATTCCAACACGCCGACGACGTTGGAAGAGCTCAGAGACAACATTGAACGTGAAATAGCGGCCGCTTCGGCCGAAATGTGTGGCCGAGTCGTTGAAAATTGGGTCCAACGAATCGACCGCTGCAAACGTGCCCGCGGTGGCCATATAAACGAAGTCGAATTCCATTCACAAATATTTTGATTGTACTTCAAGCCAATAATAAAGTTTTTGAAATATCTTAAATGGTTTGCCTTTTATTTAAAAAAAAAAGTTGTCAAGTCGTTATTGGAAAACCCGATAGTAACATTGGAGTAATATGGGCAAAATTCTATCGGGGTTACCAGGGTTAGTTACGATTGCGTCTCTCTATCTAATTTTGTTGAGTTCCATTAAAGCCCTAAACAAGGGCTTTTCTTATGTTGTAAGCTAAAATATACTGCATGGGCAGACGTAATTGAAACGTGCTAGAAGGAACTCGATTTTACTCCTATCATAATCTTGTCTGTGTAAAAAGCTCTTCGTCAGTCCGCAATCAACATCTGCGGAACTAAAACAAGTGATTGGGGGACATTCTCTGCCAGCTGGAATGTCTCATAAAAAGCCAACTTGTTAAACCATATTTCCGCATAGAATGCACTTTTTCAGTAGACGGAAAAAACACTGGATACGGTTTGTAAAATTGCTACCAAACTCTACCAAGGCTTAGACTATAAAAATACTAAAAAATTCGAATTTCTGGTTAAAGTTCGGAATTAAGTTACAACAATCAAGTAAGTAGCTGACTAGGTCAGAAGAGATTTTTCTGTAAGACCCGAATCAATTTGCGTCATATTCCGAAACCGAAGGATACTCGGTGGACAAAAGATGCAAAACCGATTAAAAGAAACTCACTTGGAAGTCTTGATTTTACCTTCACTGAGATAAAGCTGAAAATCTTTAGCACATTGCTGAAAACTCATTTGCCGGGAGAAAAAAAAATCCGCAGACTCACTAGCAATAGCCATGAAAAAACTTGAATACTCGTGGACCTTTAGGTAAAGAAAAGTACCTTCATAGACAAAAATGGACCAGCAGTTTTATCTGAGTCCGCCAGCTGATAGCAGCTGAGTCTGGAATTTATTATAGAGCCGTTCTGTCAAATTAATCTAACGCGTAAAGTAAACCCATTATCGAACACTAAATATGCAGAAATTATAATGCCATGATACTCACCCAAACATATATAGATTTTGCAAGTGAGCCACTATCTAAAAGATTTTGACTTCTTCCTGATTTTGATTCAAATTTATTTCAACAAATAAGGACTCATTCAAGTTAGAGAGCTCTTCATACTCCTTTTAGTTAACTCCAATTCGCAATTGTCTAGTAAGTATGTCTTTTTAAATATGTTTCAGTATTTTTGGGCATATTGCTTTTAAATTCAAACAATTCGTACATATTTATTAATTGACTGAGTTGCTTAGCAATACTTCCTGCGATGTGATATATTTGTAAAGGATTAACAGCCGTACAAGGTGGAAGCGTTCATATCATACGCAATTCCAAAATAGGAGGTGATTTCATATAGAAATTGCTTTCTCGTGTATCTACTAATTAAGAAATTTGAATGCACGTACACATGTACTTCGAACCCTTTAAATTCGTAGTCGTTATCTCTTAGTAACGCACTGTCTCTGGATACCAATGCCAACTTGCATACGTACATGTCTGATGAATGCATTTACCCTTCATTTTAAAATTCATCTTCAACCCCTTCATTGATGTCAAGGCAACAGTGAGTATTTTTGCTTTTTTTTTACTTTTAATTCAGTTAACAGTCTAAATAAATGGAAACGCGTACGAGTATATCTAGGTCTACCTTTACAATAGATGGCATAGAGCATATACATATATAGATAGAAATACGCTTCCCCTGTCAAATAGAAAACAAAATCCTTCTCCTACTGTGGAACACCCTTTAGTAATTTCAATTCGATATGCGAGGATTATTTTCTAACACGAGAATCAAATCAGTGCACGCGTTACGTAACATTAGAGCAACAGAGAGTCAGTCTACCACCATCACCCCATCACTACTGCCATTATCTAACGAGGATGCTGCAATAGCAAATTCGTACATCGAGAGATTTAACTTTTTTTTTATTAATAAAAAAAACCCCTTTCCCCGGAATTCGAAAATAACCAAGCTACAAGTATTTACAAACTCATAGATACAAGTATGCACATACATACATATACTCGTACATTTGTATCGACATGATCTACCCTTTCGAACCTCCTTCAGCATCAGCCGACTTCGCTTAACATTTGCCTGACTGATTTGATTAGATGCTGTTAGCGGTGTTTGCATCGCGCTATCACTATGCGAATCCAAACAGCCATCAGCATCTGCATTCAGAATTATCAAAAGATACAAACACAAAAGCTGGAGGTTCACTACGAAAATAAAAGCAAATCAAACTCAACTGAATGGCAGTTAGTTGACTCTTATGTCTGTCTCTCTGGAGATGACTCTGGGGTGCAAATTCTATGTGCAGCAGCAACCTTTTATCCGATTCTGCACAACAGATTTGACATTCGAATCGAAATTGGAAGTTCAAAAAACTAATAGTGAATATGTACAATCATCGAAATCTCATCGACCCGTGATTTTACCTTGTATCGTTTTTCAAGCAGGACGAGGTGAGTCCTTTAATAGGGGTAGGTACTGAGCAGATGTTCAAAACGGATACACATCCATGTGGAATTCTTATTGGGTGCTTGGCAAAGTGTGACAAACGCGTGGCAAGGCCCTTAACTGTACGCACGCGTGCGCATATGTGCTAGGGAAACCCTACGTTTGCTTTGATACTGGCTTAAGATGGAGGGCAACAAAAATTATAAAATAAAGAATGATCGAATTTCCAATCGACGCAGCAGGTACAGGTAAGGGTATTCATACATATCCATATAAAAATGTATGTGTTTGTACTTATGAATGGGGGAAACAGTGTGACCACAGTCGCAATATATTTCAAATTTTGGAAAAATAAATTTCAACTTCCGAAGTGTGATGAGGCACAACTAGAAAGTGAACAAGCTTAAAGGATACATAAAGAAGGGGGAACTGTTAAAATCCTAAGCATTAGCATAGACAAATATTTCGAAATGACATTTTCAACTAGGAAAGCGCTCTACGGATCGATGTGGTGGAACGTTGACGATATTGCGTTACCTATACCGAGTCGGAAGTCTTGCCTTATGCAAGTTAACACAGGTCACAGGCAGAAATTGCTGAGTAATAGATGCAATCAGCTGCAGCTTTCATTATTCGTTGACGCTACTGACATATGAAGCTCCTAAACACGTTTTAGTGTCCTTTGATGACATCACGTTCTCTGGTATCGATGTCGTATATATAGCAATGCTTAAACCTGCTTAAGCCGGACAGCAGTCTATATATCATGTGCATTGTACATATATACCATATGTAGAACGTGGTCCAAATACACTTTCACTCATGTGGCTGCTTCGGCTGGCTTCGCAGGAGCGCATCCTGCCAACCAGATTTTCCAAAACCATGTTAACTGTTTCTGGCTCTATTTCATGAATGGCTCAGACAATATTCACTTTAAGGGCTTGAATCATTTCTGAATTATCAGCATAATATAGATCTTTTAAAGCATCCCACAAAAAAGAAGTCTAATGTGGTCAAATTGCATCTCCAAGGCGGCCAATTTACATCGCTAAAGCGACTGATAACACGATTACCGAACTTAGCGGCAAAATATCGATTATTTGATGGACTGTGCGGCATGGAGCACAATTGGGATAATATCAAAAATCGTCAAAGTCTATGTCTTCAATTTCAGCCCTTAAAAATTCGTCAATCCTGGATCTGTGAAGCTCGACGTTGACCGAAATGGTGTTCCCAGCAACATTTTCGAAATAAAATAGGCCACTGATGCCACCACTCCAAAATCTGCACCAAACAGTCACTCTCTGCAGATGCATTGGGTTCTCGAAAATAACGTGTGGGTTTTCCGACTCCCAGATGCGGCAATTTTGTTTATTGGCTGATGAAATGCGCCTGATAAAAAAATGATTTTTCACCAAATTCGACGCCAAATTCGAGCTGCGTAAGGCTAAAACTGAGAAGCGATAAGCAAGCGGATGGTCATTTGCCTTCAATTGTTGAGTCAATTAGACTTTCTAAGGGAATAATTCTCATCAGGCTGGTGCGTGAAATGATGAGTTGTTGAGATCGATGGCGAATCGAACACTCTCGACCACAGCAGCCATATTCTCATCATTCTCACAATGATGGAGACCGTGAGTGTTATACACAAGCAAGCGAGTCTGACCAACTTTTCGCATAAACTTGCGCACAGCAGACGTGGTGGGTGCTACATTTCGGTCAAAATTTCTTTTCAATAAACGCACTGGTTGGGCCACACAGCACACACTTTTCAAATAAGTTTGCAATACTTCCCAACGTTGTTCAAACGTAAAGCAATTGATTTTGTTCTGTTTGGGTAAGCTACTCACTGACAGTCAGGATTACGAGTGGAAAAGAGCGGTCAGTGTCAAAATAACATATGATTCAAAAAGAATCATCTCTTCGAACAACGAAAGTACCGTGTATCTCCAAAGTCAGAAAAGATGACTTTTTAGACGTCAAGGGACGCCAAAATGCATCCGTTCTCAAACATAAGCTCTAGACGTGATCGACGATCGGGGCGATTATTCACAAGAAAGGACATGCTGAATAGTTATACTAGACCAATGCAACTAGATTCCAGAGAAATTACCATAATCTGACCTGTTGCCGGAGAGCAGAATCTTCCATGTCAGACTCTAGGCACATCGAATTCAGAAACGGATGCCTTATTGAATAGAAGGAGTCTGCAAAAAACCAACTGGACATACTGAAACTCAGAAGCTCAGAACAGAACAAGAGCTAGAAAAAGAGGTTCAGAATCTGAACGGTGCTTCTCCAGACAGCTTGTTTTATGGCAGAGCGCAGATTTGCAAGCCCATTAAAAAGCACTTAAGACTTAGTTAGCGAAATACTGGGATAGTGCCTCTTTGAAACACTTTTGCGAAAAGATCGGAACTGTCGGGGAAACCAGCAGGTTTTTCAAAGTCTCAAGGGAGTGAATCTGCTAGACATTAAACACTTAGAGGATCTGGTGGCATATACTCTAAATCGAAACCAAATGCTACCTGTCTCATACTTGAGATTCACTTCCCGGGTAACCGGATTAGAGCTTCACTTCAAACTCATATCACCAAAATAGATTTTAAGCTGAGTAACACAACTCGAAATAGCTGGTACGAGTATCTGTTATCGGTAGTAATGAGGCCATCGAGTTCGCTGATGGCCTCAAGTCGCCTGGCATTAATGACATATGTATATCCAGTTATGCTACAAAAGGGTACAACTCTGAAGAGAATTCTGACGCAGCTGAACAGCAAAAACAGCCTTTATAGCAAAAATCGGAAAAGATGACTACATGCTCGTCAAGAGCGTCAAACCATGGGACTAATCACCGTGGTTCTTCGAATCTGCACGGGCATGACAAGATCAACCTATGCATCGATTGTTCAGACTCCAAAGAATAGTCTGACTTTACTGCACGGGAGCTTTCTTTAGCAACCAGACTCTGGGCTGCTCAAACACTCACTGGAGTTTGGATGACTTTGTTGCCAATTATCTTTTGAGTAAATATGACACCACAACTCACTGCAAAATTGATTTTCCTAGTGGTTGGCGGTGGTTTCGGACAAAATCTGAGCCAGGAAAAGAATGTAGTCGGGTCTTCACGGATGGCTTCAAAACCGATTTAGCATGGGGCGCTAGTGTCTTTCTGGAGGACGACAACGTTAGATTTCACTCCTCGTTAGGAAAACTTAAACTTACTCTGTCCTCCAACGAAGACAACGACCTATATTGAGATGAATAGATGGATAGGGCGAAGCTTTCGCATCTGTAGCCTCAGCCCAGCTGCGTTTAGAGCCTTGCTGAACCCTCTTACGACTTCCAAGCTAGTTCGAGAATGCAAAACTCACTGAACGCAGGCTAAATTCACTGAGTCTTACCTTGATTCCAGGTCACAATAGGATCACGGAAAATAAAATCGGCGGTGAACTTGCTAGGCAAGCCTCAGGGAAGAGTTTTTCAGGATCCAAACCAATTTAAGGTCTGCCTGCTTCCTCGGTTAGGGTTTCCATTAACAGTTGGGTTTCATATGTATGAGCATAATTGCAGATGGCATAGGTCTTCGGGTTACCAACAGTCCAAACGAATGCTCTAAAAGGTCAGCAGCTCTCCTGCTGTCCTTCTGTAGGAAAGACTGCACGCTGCTTGCTGGCGTCGTGACGGGACACTCCAATGTGCTGCGAATAACTAATACATCCTGCGGATATTCCTGTGAAAGTAATGACGCCTCCGCAAAGCATTACCTCTGTGAATGTCGGGTCTACGCTGGAATCAGGCTGCAGGTTCTCGGCGCTTACTCTTCCCTCTTCGAAAGACTGATAAATTCCATAAAAAGGAACTTAACGGAGCACAATGGACTAGTTCTTTGTCTGAGCCAATATCTAGACGGACTCTATGATAATCAACAGAATTACGTTATCAGGATAACCCTGCACTTTCTTCCATTTCATGTCAATTTGGTCGATGACAACTTGAGATTCGGTAACGAGGCTATTACTCGTATGTCTAATAAATTTGAAGATTCTGAGTCAGCCAACCTTCGTCCTTTTAGGGACAGCCATATAGGTGTGTCCTGGTCTTAGCTCGTAAGAACGATGGACAACATATTGAGAGATTAACTTCCTGTTTCAATAAAGTAGTACAGAGTTCTTATGTCTTCATTTGAGTTTCCCTTGCTGATGGCATGTTAGGATCAAACATCTATACTCTCACCTCAATGCGAATGAACGCTGTGATATTTAGGACAATAGCCGCCTAAAGTATCCACGCTAGGCTTCGACGATATGCAAGAATACTTTCCCCCAAAAATAGTTTTCCTTCCAATGAAATACGTTCCCAGCTTATATGGGCCAAATATACAATATAAGACAGAGGTCTTGAAAATTTCCACACGATCTCAGTTATCCCAGGAGCCCACGTTGATTCTGATGAATAGGAACAA
The DNA here is from genome assembly GCA_963966105.1 of Volucella zonaria. Lineage (NCBI taxonomy): Eukaryota > Metazoa > Arthropoda > Insecta > Diptera > Syrphidae > Volucella > Volucella zonaria. Next base: position 46,729,942 of record OZ014534.1, read on the forward strand.
AAAGCCTCATCCTTCTTTCGACTTATCTGGGAATTGGAATCTGTTTTTCATATAGAATGGGACGATTATGTGACGACTGGTCACACTGCCGTAAATATTTCTAACGAGGATCGTATTCGTTTGAGAGCGAACCCTTTATTTTTAGCAAGTCACTGGAGCGAATGATTTATTTTTCGGTTTAGCCGTCTGAATTGTCGAAAGGATCTACATACATATATATACTCCTATGTACATATGTTTGTATGCACACCTATGTTTACCTTAGAACACATGGAAATCTAAGGCACGCTTCTTGCTTTTTGCTCACGTGTCAACTATTTAGTCGACATTAACAAGCAACATGCTGGGCTTTTCTACTTTTTTTTCCCCGTGTTTGAAACAGTTTTCAGTTGAGTGATTGGAATTTCCTTGTACAGCGGTGCATATGCTTTTGTGTCCTTAAAAAGGTGAATTCGAGTAAATGAACGCACGTACGAGTACTCGTACTTTACCCTGCATACGATAAACTATCGTTCTTGCTCATTACCAAAACCAGGAACATTTTTTTCGAACTGGTTCCATATATGCAAATTGAATCTTTAGATTGATTTGCATACTCAGAAACAGAACTGGGGTGCAGTGAATTTAAGGACTTGTTATACGTACATATGCCATACGAGTATGTCCTTTTGGTGCTTAGATGTGAAACTGGTTTTCTTTTTATCGTTTGAGAATCAACAATTTTTTGAGACAAAGTTGTTCTAGAGAGGTGTATTGGATAATATCAAGGGAGGACTTTCACCGAATTGGTCCTTTTGATGTTTACATTCACTGAAAAATAAGGGGTCTAGAACCGGCTTTAGAGTGCCATGAGTCACTTGGAACTGGTTTGGTTGATTGTTGGGCAAGATGTTGATTAAATTTTGAATAGATGCTATCAATCTTGTGCTTTTAATCTTGTCTTTTGGTAATGTTAATGGGTGTGACACATTCCATTAAGGTAACATATTTGACAGATGTTGCGTATCATGAACATTTTTTGATAAATGCGAGTATGCATTTGATGCAACAAAACTTACCAGAAAATATGAGGTAAGTGGTGCATACAAGAAAAGTAAATCATGAGAGAAAGGACATATTTTAGGATTGAACCGTCAAAAAGGCTATTTTAAAAATTCACGCGGAAAGAGCGGCTAGCTGAGGCGTTTTCTCTTCACCGCATGTATCTATTTTATATTACATAAGCGCGAGTGCTGACCAGCAGACAAAAATAGCAGCAGTATAAACGGAACATCGGATGAATTCCCCAGATGGAAGTAAAATCCCGGAATAAAACAAATGAGACCTTATCCGGACTACTCCGACATATTTGGAGCTCAATCCGGCATTTCCGAAACTAAGTCAGGATCTTAGAAAAGAGCCGGTTGCGGATGTTAAATAGTTTACCCTGAATCTCACCTTCAGACGTTTTTTGAAATATCGTGATTCTTTCCTAAGTCGTTCGACTCCTCCCGTCGCCGCCCCACTCAACCTCATCAAACATTTTGGTATAACATGGACACCTTCCCGATGGAGGCGTAGACCGGATAAAATTGAAACTGATATGAGTACATTTCCCATCAAAGGCACACCTATCACCATCAGCAAATGTAAAATGTTCCTGCCATCTCACCACAAAGGTAATAGAAACTTTAAACTCGACTTCCCTGCTAGATACGAATGGTTATTTAGAAACTCTACTGGTGCTAATATTAACGTTGGAAAGATGTGCATCTGTTAATGGATCGACACACCTACCAAGAAACAGGATAAAACGAAGCTTAATTTTAAGTTACCTAATCCCGATTCCAACTCCCGTTCCAAACTGGACTCTAATAAAATACCGAAAAACGTCCCAAACCGTCCCAAACCGTCCCAAACCGTCCCAAACCTGACTCTATACCGAAACCCGTTTATAACTCCAATTCCAAATCTGACTCTAATTGGCGATTTAAAACTAACATATTCCCCAATTTCGATCCTCCCGCTCACATCCCGAGCCGACTTCATTAGTCCTCCGTCTCTTTCAAATGAACCCCAACTGCTCACACTAACTCCTCTGAAATACCCAACTCCTCTGCACATGCCCCCGCTAGCACTTCTTTCCCAAATTTCGATCTTAAAACCGGAGCTAAATATCCCAATTTCATTAGGTCCTATATTATAAATCCCTCATCTCAAAATGTGTCTAATGCCCCATCAAGTACCGCTGCATCGCCCTCAAAATCTTCGTCCACCAGCCCCATTTTTGACCACCTTCTGCCTCCCACAGTTAAAATAACCCAACAAACTTTTGACACAACAGAATGTCTTTCTAGGCTTAGAATGCACTTTCTAGGCTTAGAGAAAAAAGGACGTACGAGAATATACGCCTCCTTCTAGCATATCTGCATGACAAATCAGACTCAGTTTGTTATGAGGGACAAGCTAAAATAAGCTGTATGGTCTCCATACAGCAGGAAGGTCTCCCTACTGACCTTACAAGTCTGAGGAACTTATATATTAAGTTCCACGAAATTTTCATTATGTCTCCCCAAAAAGTTTCGGACGACCTTGCTGCTTTCGGTAACTATGTGCACTCAAAAAGGATCTCACACCTTCAACGGAGTAGAGCTGACATCGTCCCTAACATGCTACCATTGCCAGTGTTTCGACTATCCACTCCAACGCCCTCTCGAAATAAAATTCCTCTTACCTTCTACTATCAAAACGTAAGAGGACTGCGATCTAAAACCTACAGCGCCAATCTCACGCTCTCACATTTGAGGTCTACGCTCTGACCGAAACTAATCTAATTCCCGATATAAAGAATCAGGAATTATTCCCCCCTAGTTTCAATGTTTTTCGAGACGACGTTCTTACCAGTCCAAATGATGATTCTCCTTATCGAGGTGTCGTACTGGCCGTCCACAATGACCTAAACTCTTCTCCAATCGCTGTTTCTACTTCTTCTAAGCTTGACAACGTTTCAATAAAGATAACACTGCCCTGCAGGTCCCTGTACGTTATGTGCTTTTATATCCTACCGGCACAACCAATCGAATGCTACCAACTCGCTATCGATGCAATTAATCACATAATTAACTTATCTGATCCCCTCGATGATATCGGCGATTTCAATCTACCTCAACTACCGCACTGGACTCAATCAGATGATGAATCTTTTTTTATCTCAAACCCTAACCCGAGTAAAGAATGCCTCTTCTTTTATGAGCTTACAGACTCTAGCTTATGTCAAGTTAGTGGGGTCTCCAACTTCTTCTTTCTTCTTTCCACCACTCCGCGAAATTAACGCATATCATAGTAAGTGTTCTTTTGATTTCGCCAATATGTTCCTTAAAAGTGCTCTCTCTATTTTCTATAGAAAATTATTCAGTTCTGTTTCTCTCTATGCCCCCTTTTCGCGCAATAAGACCCCTTCTACGATCCCCCCGTGGTATAATCGTAAACTTCGCCCTTTACGTAACAAGAGAAACAAATTATGGGCGGTTTTCCTCTGACCTAACTCTTTTGCTGACTATTCAAACTATCTCGAGCCATATGTTCAATTCGCCCAGATTTATAATCCAGTGATACCTTGATAGTGCGCAATCGAGGCTTATAAATAATCCTAAGTCTTTCTACCAATTCGTTAACTACAAAAAAAAATCTGACGGTTTTCCCCATCCATCTCATACGAAAACATATCATCAACCTATCCGCATACTACATATAGCTAACTTTTTTGCTACATATTTTAAGCAATCTTTTACCGATACTCTTATTTCAAATACCTGCTTAGTATCGGCCCCTTTCTTGGCCACTTCAGGTGTTCCTCAAGGCAGTCACCTAAGCCCGCTTCTCTTCATCCAAACTATTAACGATCTTGAAAGGGTCATTCACCACGCAGCACTTTCTCTCTATGCTGACGATACCAAATTTTTTAAACGCATTTCCTCACAATACGACTCTAGCCTCAAATAGATCTAAATAGTTTTTCCACCTGGTGCATCAAGAACTGCTTAGAACTCAATGTCACCACATGTCAATCGATTAGCTGTTCACGTAAGTGCAACAAGTCTACTCCACGAATTTACGTTCTCCACGGTCAACTTATATCCCTTGTCCAGACTAGCCGCGACCTTGGCACATTATGCGACAGGGAGCTTCATTTCCGCTTGCATATTGATTAGATAATTACTAAAGCCAACTCATCACTTGGCTTCGTTAAGAGATGGTCCAAAGAATTCTGCAACCCGTGCGTGACCAGATCACTATACATCGCTTACGTTCGCCACCTTCTCGAGTACGCTAGCCAGGCGTGGTGTCCCTTTCAACGAGTTCATGTATCCTGAATTGAGAGGATCCAGCGTCGTTTTCTTCGATTTGGCCTTCGAGATCTACCTTGGAACGATCCTCTAATCTTACCTCCCTATCGCAACCGTCTCAAACTCATTAACCTGAATACCCTTGAGGAACGAAGGGATGCAGCAGACATTTTTTTCATTCACCGACTCCAGTCAGGCTCCGTCGATTGCAAGTCTCTTTACAACTCCATTTGCTTTAACACTAACCCTCAAAATCTACGTTGCCCTTGTCTCTTTTATCTACCCATCCACAGCGCCACATATGGCTCTAACGAACCCGTATGCTGCGTAAGGTAAACTCCAGCCTTTCCGTTTTCGATTTTAATCGCGGAACACTCAAATTCGATCTCCTTCACCATCCCTAGCTTTAAGACCCTAATTAAATGTCTTGTATTTTTAGTTTTTAAGTCCTAGTTTTTTAAGCTGGAATTAAGCCAAATAAATGGGGGCGTTAGTCCCCACCAAAGTTAAATTCAACTCGCTTACGGAATGCATTTCCGAGTTCATCATTTCTTAGTCATTATAATCTGCAAACATTCAAAACCAACGCAAGTAATGTAGGGCTAGGAGGTTCTGACAGGTTAACGGATATTGTCGAAAACTAAGAACAAACTTTTACAAATAAAGTTCTATTTACATAAAATTTTCCCGGCAGGTCTTTCGGACTTGTCAATTTAGCCAGTAAGTCAGATCTCATTGCCATTCCCGTATCGTCAACTACAGGTTCATAAAAAAAAGTTACTATTGTTTTGCCGACGATAATATTTGATAAAATAACATATCACCGATTCCATATCGATATCCTCAACTCTACCGACATAAAAACAATTTTTTTTTCACCAAATTTGACTAGAACAAAGTCACCAATTTCAGCATTAACATCTTGGGAAATTGTGACACTCTTGGTAGGCTCAACATCTGCCTCTACATCACTATCCATATCAAATTCAAAATATTGATCCAAATTCCTTACGCTATAGGTTTCGCTTGCGGAGGAGGATGATGCAAGAACTTTTTTTGACGTGTTTTGGCTTTGGTAAATTTTTTTTTTTCATCACAATCTCTTTTTGTTTAGTTTTTTCTTTTTTTTTTTTGTCAGCTAGTTCCATAAGCCTATTTTTTTCGGGTGTGTCTGTATATGTAGATTCGTGATTTAGAAACACTGTTAAGTTTTTTTTTTCCGATTTGAATGCATTTTGGGGCAAGGCCGAATCACTTTCGGTGTAAGGTGCTGATATGATTCATTTGAATTCCTCTGAAATTTTCGATTTGACGATGCAATTTTCACTGGGCTATTCTCCAATTCTCCAATTCTTCAATTTCTTGAAAATCAATGTCCTGGAAAATAGCATCATTCATCGGAAATATTCCAATTGATGAAAACATTTTTATAATGTTTTCCGGGGAAAATGCTTTCAAGAATGGCTGACAAGAAATGTCCGCAATATCATTTATTCCAATTATAAGATCCGGATTATTGACAAGGTACGAGTAGTTATTGAATGCTGCTTTACAATATTTCTTAAATGGTCCAAACACTGCTACATCGAGAGGTTGAAACTTGTGCAATGTGTGAGGTGGAAATGATAATAAAATAATGCCACTCTCCCTGCAAAATATTATGGAATTGAGTCCACAATTTGGCACGTGATTATCCAACGAAACCATGATTGGATCTTGAATTGAACAACGGGAGTGCTTTACAAGATGCTCTAAAACTTTTGAAAAGAGATCAGCATTCATCCAGCCACTTTCTGCTTATAAAGCAATCGATCCGGGAACAGCACCTTTGAGAAATGCAGGATTAGTCCTTTTTCTGGGATAAACAAACACTGGAGGTACATGGTCCTTTTTCCTTTTTCAGCAATGACCTTCGTTTGTAAGTTCATGAATAAGTAGGTAACCTAAACTTGAAAATAAAAATCACCATTGAGGACTCTAGAACTGCCGCAATTCCAGTCTCGTTCAAATTATAAATTCTTTCAGGACCAAGGATAAACTTGCAGTATACATTTCTTACATTTCCAAAGAATCCATGTGCAGCGACTTTTGTGAAACCAAGAAGACGAGCTGCGCTTGTATATTCCGGCTTCCGAAGACTTATTTCAATATTTCGTCGCATGAGGCCATGGAGCCAAACTTTTCCAGCCATTTTATCCCGATCCGAATTTGATGGATGGATGGTCAACCTGGTTCCGAATAATGAATTGATAAACAAATTTTTTGGACAAATCCAAAGTTAGACCATGGTGAAGACGTGAGCATTTTTTAAAATAATTCGCAAGCTCATTTGCTTGTTGCTTAGTTAGCACTTAGTGCTTACTGCTGAACATTTGGTCCAATAGGACAGAGCTAGAATCGACTTTTTTTAATAGACAACAACAGTTTTTTTAATTTGACAACAACAGTTACTTATTCTAGCTTACTGGCTCTTACCGAGTGGCCTTTAAAACTATCTTACAATTAATCTTATCTACTCGTATCAGTATTACAATATGAAATTTCTAAGAAAAGGTTTTCGAAAAACTTAGATACTGTATCTTTTAAATTTTTTATAAAACTTGTAGAATAGGGACATACTATTCTACTTAACCTACCTTAACTATAATCGGGATGGTGAGCACTCATAGCCTCTCGCACCAAGTGGTCGCCATACCAATTGCGATTTCGGGCGCCTGGCATTCGTCAACATCGTGCACAAGCATCACCGAGATTTAACCAATGCCATAAAGCATCGGTCACTTCTCAGCGGCGCCGCCTTATGTTGACGAACGTGGCCTTTCCACGAGATCTCCCTAACTAACCTTAATCTAACTTACACCTAAGAGGAGTGTGTTACCTTAGTAACGTACCGACCAAGGAAAGCGAGCCCACCCTCTCCCCTTCTAGAAGCCACCAGAATTCGGTGTGCTGTTTCTCGGCATCGATCCGATCCCTGTCCGTAATCGCGGGACTAAAACGGAGAAGCTCCTGAGAATTGGCGACATACCCGTCGTAGATGAGCCGCTTGTCCCTCGCACCGCGGTGGCGGTGGTATATTACCGGGATACCGTCCCTGCTTTGCATTAACTCTTTAGTGTCAATATGGAGAAATGCCTCTGGTGGGATAAAGCCTGATAGAAGCGTGCTCTCGTGGTACATTAAATTGGGGTAATAAGCCCCAAAGATCAGGCTATTATCGTTGGTCATTGCTCGTGCAACGTGTCTTCGGATCACCTTAATCAGGAAATAGTCAATCCTATTCAGATTAGCCCCATCGTAAAGGACTTTGTTGGAATAATATTTTTTGTACTCTGATTCTGGTGTTCTGTACAAACCGAGACAGGTCCTAAGACACTGCCTTTCAAACACCCGAATCCTTTCCATCTGATACGGCGCTACATTGAACCACACGGGACAACCATACGCGATGACTGGCCTGATTAGGGCCACATAGCATATGACCTTCATCGTGGAGAGAAGTTGACTGCTGTGAAATAGCCTTCTTGTCAGGGCCAAAGCCTTCTTGGCCCCAGCAAGACAAGCATCTATATGTTTGTCAAAATACAAATACTTATCGAGCCAGATACCAAGGTATCTCACTACCCTTCTCACCGCTAATGGCAGTCCGTGCTGTCCAATGATGGCCAAATTTAGCCAGTTATATCTGGTATCCCTAGATGGAGTTCTAAACAAGATTGTTTCCGACTTTTGAAAATCGATTTTCAACTTCCAATCGTCGCAATACGCCTTAATATGATCGAAGTCACGTTGCAAAAGGGTGTTAATGACTTCGATTTTTGGACCTGATCCGTACGCCACTAAATCGTCTGCGTACGCTATGGAATGATTGAGGGAACCTACTAGATCACTTGTGTAAATGTTAAACAGTATCGGAGAAATCACAGCCCCCTGTTGTAAGCCGTTTTTAATGTCAAAGATCTTGCTAGAAATGACGTTGTTACATTTGACAACGAACTTCTTTCCCATAAGCATGTCGTAAATCATATATAGCAGGGATTTCGGCATGCCCATCCTGGTCAGCTTATAGAAAAGTCCCTCTAACCATACGGTGTCGAAGGCCTTCTCAAAGTCAACGAGGCAGGCACCCGTACACTGGTTCTTGCATTTATTCCATTGTATGTCGGAGACCAGCTTTGACGCAGAATGAATAGTGTCATGCCTCGCCTTAAAACCAAACTGATTTTCCGGAGTTATATTATTTTCCTCAACCCATCTTAACAGCGCTCTATTAACCACCTTCTCAAATACCTTGCTAATATTCGGAAGCAAACTAATTGACCGAAGATTAGCAGGGTTAGTTCTAACTTTGTCCCTTTTCGGGATTGGATGTACCACTGCTGTTTTCCAATGCGTCGGATAATATGCATTATTCAGCGCATTGTTAAATAGCGTAGTAAATATATCCACTGCTTCCAAGGGCAGGTGTCTTAATACGACGTTTGGAATACCGTCCACTCCCGACGACTTTTTGTTTTTCAGAGATTCAAAGATGCACAGGAGTTCATCTTTTCGCACGAACAAATGAGAGGAAGCTCGTTCATCGGCGACGATGACATTTGCCGCGTTTTCTTCATTGCTCGAAAAAAGCTCCCAGCAAATCCACTTTCTCCTGTGGGTCTTCGACCACGAAAAGACCGTCGCCTGAGTCGACACTCTCTGGACTTATGCCAACGGTCAGTAGTGTCTGTCTGTTTTCTGTTGTTTGTAGAATTTGGACACACTGAATGTCATTGTGATATTTCCTCCTGAACAATTTATTTATCTGCGGGAACATATTCGGACTACTGGATTTTATAGCCCGAATCTTATTGCCCCAGTACAGACTTACAGACTTACTGTAATTTTCTTTAATTAATTGTTTTAGGTTTTTGATCAGTGATTTTAGTGCTCTTATTTCCGGTTCGTTTTTGTCAGTGAACTGTCTGTACAGCTGCTTAAGCCTCGAGAGTAGAATACTTTTGCGTGCGCACAATGCGTCGATTGTTGGAGCTCTGTACTTTTCGATCTGGCTTTCGTCGGAGTATTCTATCCGAGGGATAGTCTGCTCCAAAGTTCGTTTGACAACGTCTTGCATCGTCAGTAAATTACGGTCGATTTCTTCGTTAGTTAAGTTTCTGTTAGTCGGGGGATCAATTCCACTCAAACGTAAATTACGCTATAAGATTCTGGAGAAGCACGACCACCGTACTCTACGGTGAGTACACTTGATCATACTGCTCCAGCTGCCTTTGCTCGTTTGGGATCCGTATTGTGGCGGCAAGTCCGTAGTGATCACTATCGTACTCGAACGCTCGCAAACAGTTCCTTGTGTTTCGATCCGTGTTAGTCATTTCTAGTCTACTGTCTGTTAATGCCAAGTCCAGGAAAGAACCGGCTGACGGGAAGGATGGGATGTTCGTCGCGTACAGTTCAAGTCTGTACTCAATCATATTTTGACCCCACCAGTAATATAACTGGTTTCCCCTGGTGTTTGGCGGATTATTTCCCCATGCCGCATGTCTAGCGTTAAGATCTCCGGCCAAAAAGTAATAATTTTCCTCTGATTGAAGCTAAAGGCAACGAAAAGGTATTTCGAGCTCAGTTATAAATTGAATGGGATTAGGTACTTCAGGTGCATAAAGCGACACCACATACACTGGCCTTCGGCTACGAAGAGGAATGCATACGATGCAGGCTTCCAACACCCGAAACCTCATTAAATCCCCGCTATATATGACCCTATGGCGCATGCCTTTGCGTTATAAGATACCAACCCCACCCCCTCGTGAGGAATGTGGTCGGTCTCTTCTATATATATTGTAGCCACTGTAGCCAATTTTGTCATTCTGGTTGAGCTTAGTTTCGCTAACCAAAAGCACATCTGGGCATTCACTTAACAACAGATTTTGTAGGTTGGCCCTTCTCTCGATCCTGATTAGTGAGTTAAGGTTTAACGCAAGGATCTTCAGATTAACCTCATTCAACGTAGCAGACATTATATCGGCGTGCCAGACTTGTCAAATAGGGTCGAATAGATGACGTCAATCCGAGCCGCTTGTTCATTTAATTGTTTCTGAAAATGATCAATTTTTCCGTGTAGGGACAGAAGAATCGCTTTCAAATCCAGATCCGCTTCCGGCGCGTTTTCAGCTACCTTTGGCTTATTTTTTGCTGTTATTGTGGCCTTACCCGCTCCAGATACAATTTGGGCAAAGGCTACATTGGGTGCCATAAAATTACAGAAAACACGACTCTTTTGACGCTTCTCTTCTTCGATGAACTGTTTTCGAGCCTGGACTTTCTTTTTCAGCTCTTGAAACCTAGGACAACCCCTGAAATTGGCAGGCTGCCCCGAGTTCCTGCAGAGTACGCAAAAGAGTTGACCCCTATCTACTAATCTATCGTTGCCTAAAGGACATTCTCCATATTTGTGGTCCTTATCGCACTTAACGCATCTAAATTGCATATTGCAATTAGCTGCTGCGTGCCCGAACCTCTGGCAGCGACTTGAGCGAAGTCCAGACCGTTGCGTTATCAGTTTTATTCTTCAGGCTCCACTCGACTCCTTCGGTTGGAAGGATCTTCGGTGATCTATATGGGGTTTATAGTACCACATTCCTTTCTTTTTTTTTTGTCAATTCCGAGTCTTGTGGTCTAGTTCCTTTGAAATAATGTTGAACATGGTGCCTGGTTCAACAAATTTCCAGTGGCAAATACCCAGTAGTCAACCTCTTAGTGCAAATTGCCAAGAATTATATTTAATATAAATAAAAGGAAAAACAAAATATATATATTTTTTTAATTAAACTCTGTTTAATGAAGTTTAACTTAAAAATATAACAAAAACAAAAAACTTTATTCTTTAATTATAATAAGTAAAAAATAAAAAAATTCCGCTTCTGCCCAGTGCTCAGCCTCAAAAATCCAGTAGTCAGCCCCTGAATTCTTAATTCTAAGTGCAGCTATATATTGCAGTGAAGACATATAAAAGGAAGGCTTTGAACTTCCTCATAAGTAGGAAATACACCATACAATGGTTGTGCCGACATACGTTGTACCGATATCGGCCCAATGGTTGTATGCAGCGCACACATTATACAATCTGCGTGCGATTTACGTACAACCAAATATTTTATTCAGTCATTTTCTAGCAGTTGATTCGTTATTACATACTTTTTATGGCTGAGATAAGTGCACGGAAGAAGTTTGTTATTATATGTGCTGGTGCAGTGTTCAGAAAATGAGTTAAAGAATGGCTTTTAAATAGATCACTGCATTCTGATGTTGACCTAGTGGAACATTTAAGAATTACGGAGCCCGAAGACTACAGATGCTTTTTGCGTATGAAATCTGAACAATTTGAACATCTTTTAAATCTCGTGGCACCTGTTATAACAAAACAGGATACTTTAATGAGGTCACCAAGAACTGCGGAACAACGTTTAATTTTAACCTTGCGCTATTTAGCAACTGGATGTGATTTCAGTGATCTCAAGTTCAGCTCAAGAGTATTGGCCCAAGCTATTAGAAAAATAGTGCCAGAAACCTGTTGGGCTATATACAATGCCTTAAAAAATGAGTACATGAAGGTAAGATAAAAATAATCCGATAGCCGATTTGATTAATCTTATATAGGTATCTTCCACCTTATTTTTAGTTCCCATCTACTGAAACTGAATGGAAAAACATTGCTGAAGGATTTGAAAAACAGTGGAACTTTGAACATTGTATTGGAGCAATGGACGGGAAACATGTCCTGATTAGAAAACCCGCAAAAAGCGGTTCAGATTTTTTTAATTATAAGGGAACATATAGTATCGTTTTGTTTGCAATTGTAAATTCCAATTATGAATTTATATATGTCCATGAAGGCAAGAATGGAAGAATATCGGACAAAGGAGTTTTAAAAAGAACGGATTTTTATGAAAAGTTGCAAAACCATGCACTTAAACTACCTCCACCAGAAAAGCTTGAAAAAAATGACTACGTTTGCCCTTATGCATTTGTTGGTGACGAAGCATTTTCTCTATCAGAAAATATATGGAAACCGTTTTCTCAAGCAGGAATATCAAAAGAAGAAAGAATTTTCAATTACAGATTAATCAGAGCTCGCCGAGCTGTAGAGAATGTGTTTGGGATTTTATGTTCTAGATTTAAAATTTTCCAATCACCAATAAAAATAAGCTTAGAACATGCTGATGCAACTATTTTAGCCTGTTGCTCATTACATAATTTTTTAAGGGCTCAATCTCTTGGCTATGTAACTGATAAATGTGTAGATCGTGAAGATTTGGAAAATTGTGTTGTACGAGTACATCCAGGAACCTGGCGTCAGAATGAAATGATGCCTCCTCTACACAACACAAACATCAGAAAACAATCTTCGAAAAATGCAAAAGAAATAAGAAACAGACTCAAGCTAAGCACATTGTGAAATTATTTAGTAATTCTTTATTTAAAAAAGTTTTTGTATGCATTAAATGTTATTATGTAAAGAACAATGGAACTCTAATAAAAACCATGTTTGTTGAGGGTTGGTTTTAAAAAATTTTAACTTTTATGATTTAAGAGCAAAAATTCAGATATCTCTGATTCAAATATAACTTCACCTTGAGGGTTAGTAGATGCAGTTGATGTATGCATTTCAGTTTGATGACTTTGAGATGCTGAAAAATTTGAAATGAAGACTGAGTTCAAGTTAGCTGATTCATTGTAAGAGTGATGAGTACGTCAGTTACTATTTTTTCTGCACTCAAACGCTGCACTGCTTCCATACTTCTAAAATGTTCTGCGACCCTCTTCCCCAAAATATCGAACTCATCTTCATCCCTGCCTTCCTTTTGTGTCATATACTTGCTTGCATTTTCAAAAAAATTCTTTTGCTGTTGTTGCAGTGAGTTTTTCCTTCTGAATTGAGAAAAACTTGCAGATGGCGGTCGTGAAACGTCAGGGCTATTGTCATCAGGAGTTTGATGAGGAGAAGAGTATCCCTAATAATAAGTTTATATCAATTACAAAATATAAAACAATTATTAAGATAAAATATACCTCTGGAGCGATGTATTCTTCGAGTAAACTGTTCTCATCTGTAGAACAAGACAAAGAGCTGTGTCCTTTTCGAGAAAAAATAAAAGCAAATCGTAGTACCACAAAGAGGGCTCGTAGATGCTGTCAGCAGACGATCCAGTACGCTTGGAATTTTCAATTTTTCTGTATTTTCTGATCTTATTCACGACATTTTTCCACAAGCACCTGCAGCGCCTCCTCCCTCAAAATCTTATTGCTATATTCTTTAATATGCACATCCCATAAACAGGGGAATGAACGGTATTGTTCTATAAAATCCGTCTAAAAATCTTTTTCTTTTATCGAAACCATTCTTAGAACACTAAACCTGCTTCTAGAACAGCCGAAACATAAATGAAATCGATACAAGAATTGTATGTGCGACTACACACCATACAATTTCCATACAATCTGTTGCATGCGATAACGGTTGTATACTCAAGAGCTTGCGACCATACAATATCGGTACAACGGTCGTATGTGTGGAAACACACTATACAATTGTCGCATACAACACCAAATCTGTCAAACCGTCGGCACAACGATTGTATGGTGTATTTCCTACTATACATCCTTCCAACAAAATCGGTGCACTTAAGGTGGAATCATAAGGCACATTTGTCGCATCCTATGTTTTTTAGGTCGTTGTCTTCTGTGTCACTTGTAGAATCTGCATGACATTTGAAACATTTAATTTTTGCAAAACATTCCTTTGTAACTTTTCTCCTTTTCTTATTTCTTTCCTTTTCCTGTTCGTTCTTTCACTTGCGAGCCTCTTTTTTCTTCTTTTCTTTGGCCTCAATTCGATGTATTTTTCTTTTTAAAATAGCGCTTTTCTTATTTTGTTTTTGTTTTTCCTTTTCAAACTGTTTCCATTTTTCAGAAGATATTACTCCAATTATATTTAATCATTTAGGCTTTTCCGATCTTTAAATGCTTATTTACGACAGGAGACAAGCTTAACGGTTATATGAATGTATTATGAGAAGATAAGGTAGTAGTCTTTTTTTCTTTGTTTTCAATATCTTTCTTGTCTTCAGATAAGGCTCTTCCTTTATCGTTCCCTATATCCTCATTGTTTTCGACAGGAACTAAAACACCTTCTGTCGAAACTTCAAAATTCCCACATGCTATATCGAAATATATGCCTTCTCTAACGATTTTTTTTCCTTTCCCTTTCTGGTTTTCTTTTCCAGGATTATTTTTATCAAAATTATCAGAAATCCTGGTAGAATTTCCAGTCAGCTGAAATGGTTCCAATGTAATCTCATTGACATCATTAACAAAGTATGTAGTTGTTCCATAGTGTTTCATCATCAAGAACTGGTAAACTGACGTTATTTTGTTTATCTGCTATTACAATAGCTGGAAGGACATTCGACGTATTGACCATAGGTTGATTTTCTGTCAGATTAATTCGATTTTGTGGACTTTCGAAGCTTTTAGTTTCTTTCCGCGTTTAAATAATGTCAAGAACAGTTTTGACATCAACCCCAGCATTACTTAGGTCCTCGCTTAAAAGATTTATAACCTTTGTGGCGGCATCGAATTCCTTTTTGCTTACTGATTTTGATGGCGTATTAAAGGAGTTTTCTCTACTTTTAGTTTTCACGTTTTCAGTATTATTGTGTAATGGACACCATCTGGATTGAAAGGATACAACTCACATTTTCAAAAACCATTTGCTATAATTTTTGGCAAATTTTCTTTCCTTAAAATTGTCTCTAAAAGGGGACAGAATGTGGACTTTGTCAAAACGCAGTTCATGTTTTCGGGTTGCATTGCCCAGTCATGAAACATATTCTTCCATTCCGAATTGAGAGGTTTGAAAACACTTACGTCGGCAGATTGCATTATATGGGTGGTATTCGGTGGAAGAGCATACAAAATAATGGTCCTATCATGACAAAATTGACTTAAATGTCAATTGACTGCGGTGTCCGTCAACCAAGACAAGAATAGGTTTTTTTATGCTTTGGGCTGTTATCCACTTGTCTAATCCTTTCGTAATATATGTAGTCAAAAAATATATCTGACTTCATCCAGTCGGTGTCAGATTTTCCTAAAAACCAAGTATCTGGCATGCTATTAATAACGGCTTTTGGAGGTCTTACGTATGGAAAAACTACACACTGAGGCAACGTTTTGCCACTTGCGGAAAAAAAGAGAAGAACCGTTATAGCCTCTTTTTCTTTTCTCTGTGTGATCCTGTACACATTCTTATACCCACGAGGTGCTATAACCTTTCCACTTTTTGGACAAAGACTAAAAGTTGTCTCATCTCCATTAAAAATCCGATCCGGATCCACCAGTATATCACCAGCATCTATAGTGTCTAAGTAGTTTTTTAAATTTTCAAACCATTTTTTGATGTTTTCTTTTGCTATTACGGCTCGACCCTTCGATATGTCTTCAGGAGACCTGTGACGCAGAACTGGATTTCTTTTTAAAAAGGATTTATACCACTTATTACCTGGTCGATTGCTAATAAAGGAATTAGGTCTTTTATCCTCCAACATAATGGTTTGAACTGTATTCAAAAGATCATCGGGCTTCAAAGGGAATCCGCATTTGGTGTGGTTGATGCACCAGTCAGCAATTGCTGTTTCCTCTTCTTTAGAGAGGACGGCACCTGGTCCCATCTTCCGTGGACCTTCTGGTACCCTTAAATGCAGTCTATCTTGAAGGGTGTCCCTTGGCACGCCATATTCCACACTAGCTTTTCGTATCTTCATACCATTTCTAATTGCAACCATCGCTTGTGTTAGTTTCTCTTCAGAGTATTTGTGAATCGGACGCTTCGACATGATATCTAAACGGTTTTCAAAGTAAGTATTTGTCTAAATAACAGAGTTATTTAGAGTTTCTTTACTAACAAAACCACGTAATTTATCAAACCCGCTTAAAATACCAATATTTAGATCGAAAAACATCATACGGCTGACTACTGGAACAAGGATTACCAGAACTCAGCCTTCGCACCAAACAACTTTTGAAGGTGGCCGACTACTGATTAAAATGCTATAAATACTTCTAAAATAAGTGTTATATAATTCAGCATTACCGAATTGACTTGCATAACCAATTTCAACCATATTGGTGAAAATAAAGAAAATACCAGTAGTCGGCCGCTTGTGGCTGAGTACCAGACCAACTAGATAAAAATTTATCCCAGTAGACAGCCCCCTTATTATTTGTCTAATTTGTTATTAAAAATGTGTTTTTTTTATTACATATCGAAGAATAAATATTGTTAATAAAAAAAATCTATACTGCGTTATTAAAACAGTGAAAAATGAATACAAAACGTAACTAGAGTATCTAGAGAACTATACCTTATTAAAAAATTAGAGCGTTACCCACATCTGCACATAATCACGTTAGCACTGCAATTGTGTGGAGTTTTCTCTCAAAGGATAACGGATCTATACTTTGAATGAATCCGTAACTGATAAAAAAAGTTAATGAATGTTCTCCCTTGTGATTGTGGTAGTGGTTTTTTTATTATTATTATTATTATAATTTATTAACACATAATTAAAATTAATATGCTAACATTAATTGAGCGCTAGCTGCGAAGGCTTTCGGCTCTACTGTAACTAAAAAGTATATATATTATAAATAGATGCATAGATGTACAATATAAATATTTCATAATCAACGTTTTAGTGTTTTAGATTCATATGATATTTGGCTACATTTGCAAATTAGATCTACTGCTAATGAAGTTTTGCATTTTAATGATATTTACTTGATTAGTATTTCTTAAAAACTCGTAGACTGTTGATTTTAGGTTGAGTAAGTGGTTTGTTGGTACGCAGGACTGACAATTCCCTATTCCTAAGATATGTTTTATGTCGAATTTGGAGTTACAAACTTGGCACAGCGGTGGTGGCCCCCTTTTGAGGAGATGTTGGTGGGTCGAGGCTGTGTGGCCTAAACGCAGCCTTACAAACGTTGTGATCTTTTGTTTTGAGACTGTGGTGGGGTAAATCGGTTGGGAACTGTCTGTGTTAATGAGCGAATAGTGGTGGTGGTAGTTCTGCCAATCTGAAAGCAGTCTAGACTTAATCTTGTGGTTAATGTTTCGTTTCATGTCTAGTTTAGTGGATATCGCAAATTTATGTACAGGAGCGCGGTGTGCAAGATTGGCAGCGGCGTCCGCATGTTCGTTTCCTTTGATCCCCATGTGACTGGGGACCCACATTATTTTCAGCTTATTGGGTGTTTTTATAAGACAGTCTCTGATTTTGTTTACAATCAACGTATTGTGATTTGGATTTTTTATAGATTCCAGTACTGATAAACTGTCTGAGCATATTACATGTTTACCACGTATATTGGAGGCTATTGCTATGGTTTTTTGGATAGCAAAGGCTTCAGCTGTAAAAATAGATAGGTTTGCAGGTAATAGCCCTGTACTAATCAGAGAACCATCTTCGTACGTAGCTGCGAAAGATGTGCTTTCGTTGGTTTTGGAGCCAGCTGTAAATAATAAATTCGTGAAATATATCTTTGTTGGTATTTGTTTTATTATATTTTGCCAGGTCCATGATAAAGGATGTGTGTTTTATAGACCACGGTGGTCAGTTCAGTTTTTTCAGTTTATATGCATTTTTATTCTCAATCATTAATTAATTCTTAAATGCTAGACAAAAAAACGCTTAAAAATTAGCTTAATTAACTTAAAATTATCTTATTCTAACTTACTGGCCCCATGCGGGCACTCTAAGTTAAACCTAACACTTAACTATGTCTTTCGACGAATCTTACGTTACATGTTTACACTATCTCTATTCATTATTAAAACTAAGGAAACTTTTTTAACAAAAACTTAGTAACATGACTTCTTTATTTTTACTTTATTATAAAACTTAAAACTAACACTTACAAACTACCTAAGAATAAATCTTAATCTACTTAACCTACTTACATCTAATACATAACATAAACATACAAATATATATATATACATAATATATATATACTTAATATATAAATATATGCACATATATATACTTTTTTTTTTAATTTTTTTAATTTTTTTTTGTTTTTATATTTTTTTTTTACTTTAATCTAACTTAATCCTACCCAAACTATGTAAGCCGGCCATGGCTAAAAAAACAAAAAAAAAAACCAAAAATTTAGGCTGACCGACTTTGCTTCATACGAAGCTACCTATTGCTGGAGGAATACGACGTCGACGCATCCTCTCTTTCAACAAGCCACCAAAATTGCTGGTGCTGCTGAGCAACATCCCTCTTGTCGCGACTCCCTACCGCCCTACTGAACCGGAGACGCTCCGCACTGCCGTGTGCGACGTCTCTGTCGTAGTTGAGTCGCCTCTCCGCAGCTGTTCGAGCAACGTGGAAGATTAGCGGCACCGCCAATCTGTCCTGGATCAGACCTTTGCTATCTAGGTAGAGGAACGCTTCTGGAGGGACAAAACCGTCAAAGCGAACTCTCTCGTGATACATATAATCGGGGTAATAAGCCCCAGAGATCAGGTTGTTTGCCGAGGTCATTGCTCTTGCAATGTGCCTTCGAGTCAACTTAATAACAAAATTGTCCACTCTTATTAGGTTCGCCCTATTGTACAAGACCTCATTGCGATAGAATTTTATGTACTCAGACTCTGGTGTTCTGTATAACCGAAGACAAGCCCTAAAACAAGCCCTCTCAAACACCCGAATCTTTTCGAATAAACTTGAACCACACGGGGCATCCAAATACAAGCATAGGCCGGATAAGGGCCATGTAGCAGACCACCTTCACCCTCGCATCGAGTTGGCTGTTATAAAACAGTCTCTTTGTAAGGGCAAAAGCACCTTTAGCTCTGGCCAGAGCAACATCTATATGTTTGTTAAAATACAGATATTGATCTAGCCAGATCCCAAGGTATCTGACTACATTTCGACAAGCAAGTGGCTGTCCATGTTGTCCGACGATAGAGAACTTTCGCCAATTCTTTCTGGTATCCCTAGAGGCCCCAGACAAAGGCGTCCTAAACAGAATGGTTTCCGACTTCTGAAAGTTGACTTTCAACTTCCAGTCATCGCAATATTGTTTAATTTTGTCGAAGTCACGTTGCAAAAGTGTATTAATGACCTCAATCTTTGGACCTGATCTGTACGCGATTAAGTCGTCTGCGTACGCTATGGCATGGTGAAGCGAACCTATCAGATCACTTGTGTAAATGTTGAATAGGATCGGCGAATTTACCGCCCCTTGTTGCAGACCGTTTTTAATGTTAAATGTTCCAGCAGAGGTCACATCGCCATTCTTCTCGATGAACTGTCTACTGGAGAGCATATCAAAAAGAATATACAGCAGTGGTTTACTAATGCCCAACCTGTCCAGCTTGAAAAAGAGTCCTTCTAACCATACGGTATCGAAGGCCTTCTCCAAGTCAATCAGGCAGGCACCCGTGCACTGTTTCTTGCCTTTGTTCCATTGGATATCAGAAACCAGCTTGGAAGCAGCATGAATGATATCATGCCCGGCCTTGAAACCGAATTGATTATCCGGAACGATATGTTTGTCCTCAACCCACTTAGTCAGGACTCTATTGATCACCTTCTCGAAAACCTTACTGATATTTGGAAGAAGACTGATCGAGCGGAGATTCGCTGGATTGGAAGTATCTTTATTCCTTTTGGGAATGGGATGTATCACCGCAGTTTTCCAACGCGCTGGATAATGTGCATTATTCATTGCATTATTAAACAGGGTGGTATAAATGTCCACCGCTTCTAGTGGGAGATGTCGAAGCACAATGTTCGGTATTTCATCGGTTCCCACTGATTTCTTACTTCTAAGTGATTCGAAGATCGTTTGGAGATCTTCCTTCGAAATGAACGGTGGTAATACCCTTTCGTTGGTGATGACATTATTTGCCATATTCTCGTCACTGAACTGGATGAAACCCGAGTTCTCGAATCGCCAATTCACAATTTCATTTCGAAGGCAGAAGTTGTGCACAAGAACTTGACTCTCCAGGTCGTGGTTCGGGCCAATGATGTCATTCGCCTTGTACACTTCCTGGAAAGTCGCTCCTATAGCCTCTACCTTCTCCTGCGGATCCTCGATCACAAAGAAGTTGTCATCATCAACTGCCTCATTTGGATCTATACCTGCTGCTACAAGTATTTGTTCGTTGTTCGTCGTTCGGGCGATTTTGAGACATGGAAGGTCGTTTTGATTATTTCTCCGAAATACGAGTATTCTATTTATTTGCGGGAACATATTCGGGTTGCTGGTGTTTACAGCCCGAATTTTATTGTTCCAATACAAACTTACAGAATTTCTGTAATTTTCCTTTATTAATGTCTGGAGGTTTTTAATTGACGACTTCAATGTCATGATCTCCGGGTTATGTCTGTCAGTAAACTGTCTGTACAAGGTTTTTAGTCTTGACAGCAATCTACTTTTATGTCGGTGCAGTGCGTCAATAGTTGCGTTGCGGAATAAGTCTTCTTCGTCAGTGTGTTGATACCGAGGTATCGTTTTGTCCATAATTCGTTTAATTGTCTCGTCCATTAGTTTTAGATACCTGTCAATCTCGTCGTTTGACAGATTTCTATTGGACGGTAGGTAGAGCGAATTCGAGGAGAGTGCTCTCGTCAGCGTTCTGGAGAAGTGTGTCCACCGCACCCTACTATAATTGTAGGAATACCTTTGAACAAACTCTTCCAATTCCGCAGTTTCGTTGGGAACAGTTATTTCGGTGCTGAGACCGCAATGGTCACTGTCATACACGAAAGTGCGTAGACAGTTTGTAGTTTGTTGGTTAGTGCATGTCAGTTGTATTCGTGAGTCGAACAGTAGAAGATCCAAATAGGACCCGTGTCTGGGAAACGACGGACTATCCGTCGCCTTAAGCCCGAGTCGATACATTATGCTGTGTTGACTCCACCAATTGAACAGTAGGTTCCCTCTAGTATTTGGTATATTGTTTCCCCAATCTCTATGTTTGGCGTTGAAATCTCCGCCGATAATAAAATAGTTGTCTTCCAATTCCAGCCTAAGGAATCGAAAAAGTGTCTCGAGCTCTGAGATGAATAAGGTGGATTGAGTAGCCTTAGGTGCATAGACAGACACCATGTATAACCGCTTCCCACTACGGAGAGGGACGTACATGACGCATGCTTCCAGCACCTGGAACCTACGTACTACTCGACTGTATACTCTTTTGAAACGCAGTCCCTTTCTTACCAAGATCGCAACGCCTCCTCCTTGAATGGAATTGGGTCGGTTTCTTCGTAATATTTCATACCTTCTGTGCCTCATCTTGTGTCTTTTGGTAAGCTTAGTTTCGCTAACCAAAAGCACATCCGGGGCTTGGTCTTTAAGCAACTGAAACAGTGCGGCTCTTCGTTCGAACCTAATCAGTGAATTAACATTCACTGCAAGGACCTTCAGGGTTTGCTCCGCCATGTACGTACCCATTACGACTGGAGGTGCGTTAGGCCCGGCAGCAGCGCGTATATTTGATCTACCCGCGTAGCCTGTTCCTGTATTTGACGCTGAAGCTGAGCCATCTGCCCCTGAGAGAGCAAGATAGCCAGCATGTCAGGTACAGGTTCCGGAGCTCTGGGCGCTGGGGCCTGAGAAGCTACCTTTGCTTGTTGTACCGTAGTTCGGTAGTAACGGCTGGTGTTTGTGCCTGCACGAGTGGACGTTTAACTTCCACTTTCTGCTGCCGAGCCAGATTTACTCTTTTTATATATTGGAATTTGGGACAACCCCGATAGTTTGCGGTGTGTCCCGTGTTCCTGCATAAGGCACAAGAGAGTTGGCTTTTTTCCGACGCTCCGTCCTTACCTAGAGCGCATTCCTCTGACTTGTGGTTCTTTCACGCATCGAGGCTGCATTTCGCAGTTCGACGCGGCGTGCCCGAACCTTTGGCAGCGAACACATTGTAAAATGTTGTCGCTTCGCTTTACTCTTTCCCATGACACAATCTGGTAGTCCAGGACTTTGATGCTCCTTAGACCATCCAGTTTGCTATTGGGAGTCAGCTGAACCAGGAAGAATGGTAGTTTCCGATTCTCCCTTTTGGCTCTAGCTGTTACGAATGGCTTAACCCCCACGAATTTGAGCTCGGCGCACTCCTTCTCTTTGAGCAATGCGAGGAATAGACCACGGTGGATACACCAATCTATATTCACCAATCCTCTCTATCGGCAATTCAATTTCTTTAGCGAATACTAAATGCGAGAGATATAGCGGACAAAAGGCGTTTTGAAGTTTTCATTTTCATAGCGGAAATGATGTCTTTGTCAATGATTGAACGTTTAGAAGACATAAGCTTTACGTATAACTTAGCTTTCGTTACTTCAATGCGTTGTTCTATTGTAGGGAGGCCAGCTTCTACCAATACGTTCTTTACAGTACTTGTGGGTAAAGCATTAATACTTCTACGTGCGGCTTGATGGTACGGCGCTTTGATGATATTTATTGTAGATTTAGGACAGTTTCCGTAGATGAGTAGACCATAGTCAATCTTGCTTAGAACTATAGATTTAACAATTGAACAGAGAGTGTTGATATGTGTATTACATTTCTTACTGGCTAGATAACTAATTATATTGGCTCTCGCAGCAAGGCTTTTTCTTAATTTTATACAGTGATCTTTACAATTATACTTATTGTTAAAAATTAAACCTAGGATACTTAAGTGCTCTACGGTTTCTATATATAAATTATTAATATTTAATGTAAGACCACTACATGAAATCTTGCCGCAGATATGTAGAGTCTTGCATTTGTCTAATGATAATTTGGCACCTGAAACATTTGACCATTTAAGTATGTCTTTGATTGCATTTGTTAGTAAGGTTTTAGTTTTTACTTGATCCGCGTGCTTACACAAGATGTATAAATCATCTGCATAAATACAATGATCGATTTGTTTGTGTTTAAGTAAGATGTTGCTTATATCATCAAAAGCGATAATGAAAAGCACCACCGATAGTGGGGATCCTTGGGGGATTCCATTAATAAGTGGGTGGGATGAGGAGAAGAAATTGTTTGCTTTCACACAAATTTTTCTATTGGTAAGGAATGATTTTCGGACCAATATGCCATGTTTTAAGTTTATTTAAAACCAGATGGATGCCTATCTTATCAAAAGCTTTTTCGAAATCAAGAGAGAGGATTGTGACATGATTTCTAGCTGAAAGAGCTTTGGAGATAAAGAAGTCCAGATGGAGGAGTGCATCATTGCAACCTTTTTTTGGTTGAAAAGCCACTTGATTTGAGCTTAATAGGTTATTTGATTTAATAAACCAAAGCAGTCTCTTAGCGATAATTTTCTCCAGAACCTTTGACATACAGGGAATAAGTGATATCGGACGGTATCCGTTGATATTATTTAGGTTTTTTTTTTGGCTTAGGAAGAGGCAGTATTGTTGCTAATTTCCAGTTTTGTGGGATCACTCCTGCAATGAGGATGTTGTTATAGAGCTGTATGAGTCTAAGTTTAGATGACATAGGGTATGAAATTCTGTCCCTACTAGGAGTTTTACCTTTCAGTAATATTAAACACGCTTCGAATTTTAGCGTGGTGATTTCGCCTTCGATATGTCTTGCTGAAGGAGATGTTAAATTATACTCTTGAGTAAGGTTGAGGGATTCAGTTTTACAAACTTTGAAACAATTTAAGAAATTATGGTCGTCAGATGAATCCGACCAGGTTCGAGCAAAGTAATTGCTTATCTCATGAGAAGCGGATATTGGACCTTCAGGTGTTTCAATCACTTCTATCGATTGTGAGGTGTAGTTACCAGTCAGACAGCGAATGGTATGCCAAATTTTTTTGGTAGATGTATTAGGGTTAAGTGTTGTAGTAAAATCGTGAAGGCATTTGGCTTTACTGATTTTTACTTCCCTGTGGAATTTGGCGTTAGATTTTTTGAATATGATTAAGTTAATGTTATTTGGATGCTTTTTAAAGGTCTGCCAAGCTTTCATTTTCTCATATCTTAAAGTTCTCAACTCCGGGTTCCACCAGGGCACAGTCCGCTGGTAGGTAATAGGCATACTTTGAGGGATTGATTTGTTGGCGGCGACTCGTATTGCTTTTTGGATTATCGCAGCTTCATTATTGATGTTTGACGACGGTGTTTTAACTGACAGGTAATCTAAAATGTGTTTGTTAAAACAAGCCCAGTTAGCAGAGTCAGTTTTAAATTTGAGATTTGTCATTGTATTTGAGTAGGCTATGCCAATATCAATAGTGGAAATTATAGGGAAGTGGTCGCTGTTATAGAGATCATCTAAAATTTCCCAGGAAACCCTCGTATACAATTCGGGTGAGCTGCATGTTAAATCAATGTGTGTTAGTGTATTATGGGTGGAAAAGTGGGTTACGGAGCCGTCATTAAGAATCATAAGATTTGAGTCACTTAAAAATGATTCTAGTATAGCCCCTCTGGAACTAGTGGTGGCGGAACCCCACAGTACGCTCCAGGCGTTGACATCACCTACCAGTAGTACGGGGGTCAGAATCTGGTTAAAAATATTTTCTAAATCAGACCTAGAAAAAGCTTGGCCGGGGAGAATGTAAATGGAGACAACAGTGAACTTAAGCACGAGTTGGACCTCGACCGCTATCGTTAAAATGTTCGAGAATGTTCGAGGTGATGTGGATTGGCTTATGTGGAATGTTATCCTTAATTAAAATTCCGATACCTTGTTTAGCAGTTGAGTTATGTGGAAAATTATAAAAATAATCTTTATAAATCCTATAATCCTGTGTTAGGTTTAAACAGGTGCGGACAGTGAGTCTCTTGAAGGGTAATAATACTGGTGGACTGTTCTTTTATAAGAATACACAACTCGTCATAATTATTGATGAAGCCTTTTATGTTCCATTGCAGGATTTTGAGTCTTCTATCGATGTGCTTTGGTTTGGGATTGGGAAGGTTAGATAAGTGTGGGTAGCAATCCCGATATCTGGATGTCGGAGCGTATAAGTTTGATTTGGGAATAGAATTTGGGTAAACATACCCAACCCGTTATTCAGGAACTAAACTTTTCGATCTAGGCATGGTGCTAGAATAATTAAGTGCACGATCAGCTGGGTTGGAGTCATCATTAAAGTGGTTGTTATTGCTCGATTTCATGGTTATCAAATTCTGGGGGAATTGTGTAGTATATGTTCTTTTTTATGAGTGATTGAGTGATAGATGAAATAGGAGATAGTATTGTTTTATTTTGATTTTGTGTATTTGGTTGCGTTGAATGGTGGTTGGGTAGAATATTTTCTGAGAGGTTTATGTTTTTAGTGTGAGTGCTGGACGAGCTGCATTGCGCGGGGGCGAAGGTTAATTTAGCTTCAGCGGGTGTGTTAGGAAATTTTGTTTTTACGGTATTAAGTAAAGCGTTAGTATGTGGTTGGTGTGATGGTGGTGCTAGTTTTTGGCTGTGTTCGTGAAGAACAGTTGCTATTGTGTTTCTGTGATTAATAATTGACATTGGTGTGTGTTGAAGAGAGCGTGGTGTTGTCGTTGGAGTGCTTTTGCTAGGGATTTTGTTATGTATTGATTCGTTCACCGCAATCTTAGGTTTTTGTGTGTTTGTCGTGCTTGCAATCATTGAATAGGTTGATGGCATGAGTGAGGTGGGGTTTTGTTCTTTATATGTTTGTTTAGCTTCAGCCATGCTACATTTACGTATGGTCTTAATTTTAAGTGTTTCTTTTGCTTGGTGGTAACGTTGGCATGCTTTAGAAGAGGCGGAGGAGTGAGGGGGTAGATTGCAATTGACACATGAAGAATTACCTTTGCAGAGTTTGGCGGTGTGGCCAAGAAGTTGGCAATTTTGGCATCGCATTGGATTAGGGAAATATTCGGTCACTTGGACATTATACCAGCCGATATTAACTGTATTCGGAGGACGAAAACGGTCGAAGGTGAATAGAACCAGTCCAGTTGCACGCTGCTTTCCATCTTCAGTTTTTTTTAAACTTAAACACGTCCGTAATCCCTTGTGACTTCATTTCTTCAATGATTTCGATTTCAGGAACGTTGGTTAAATATGGGGCATATACTGTGCCTTTTAATGAGTTCAGTTGGCTGTGAAGGGTTACTGAGATCGGGCATAGATTGGAAAGTGCTTTCTTTGATAAGAAGAGATCCGCTATTTTTTTGGTTTTAACCAATATGAGGAGGCTGCCATCGCGTAGTTGGGTGATTTGTTCATAAGCTGTACTTATGCCGTCGATGGCTTTTTTAAGCAGGAAAACGCTGAACGATGTAAGAGGCTCTTCCGCGTTAGTCGAGGAGATCACTATAAATTTTGGATTGTCCGGGACAGTGTGGGTCGAGAATAAATTTGATGGTTCAAAAGGGGAGGAATTGGGCTTTTTCCTTTTTTTTATTTTTATATTCAGGGGGTGGGTCTGTTTGCAGATCGCTAAAACGGTTTCCCGAAAGCACACGTGGCCGCTCGGCCATAGTCGAGCAGGTTTTGTAAACGGCTGTATATATATTATTTTACGCACTAGCAGGTTACAAATTAAGCAAAAAGTAGAAAAACGCTTGATTGGTTGTAGAAACCGGTTCGCACCGCGAAAAAAGAAAACCGAGAGAAACCCAATCAGCTAAAAGATGTTGCCGAGTCGAGTGTTAGTCGGTGACTGTGGTTTTTTTATTTTAAACTATTCAGAGGCAAAAAACTAAAAAAAAAAAACGACTACTGGGAAGGTTTCCCTACATCGATATTTCCTTTTCTTTGCTCTTTAATTTTTCTTCGCTAAACACTTTAAGAGTAGGCACTAGGCAGATTCCTTTCACTTCGCGTTAAATATAAATAAAGTACAGTAGTAAGTAGCACCTTGATCAAAAAGTTCCCGGGGGACACCACCGTGTGGCGCTCCCATTGTTCCGAATTGAGTTCTGTTTTTTTGTTAAGTTGGTAAATCTGTTGTTGACATTCCCTCTAAATCTTAGCGTCATAGCTTGACATTTGCAAAACTTACGTAGCCAAGAGTACATCTATCTGTGTGTGTGTTGGCGATTTTTTACAATTTTAGAAATGGATTTAAATTTGCAATAACGAACTTGTACTCGCATTAAATTTTGCGTAAAAAACGGATTTAATGGTGCGCGAACGTTGGAAATGTTGGAAAAGTGTTTCGGCAACGATTCTCTAAAGAAAACGATCATTTACCAGTGGCACGAGCGGTTCAAAAGTGGTCGTAAGTCAATCGAAGATGATGAACGCAGTGGCAGACCATCCACATCGAAAACCGATGAAGTAAAAGAAAGTTTGTCAATAACCGCAAATTAACCGTCAGAGAGATAGCGGAGGACTTGAACATTGCCTATGGATCCGTCCAAGACATTTTGGTTAATGATTTGGGTTTCCGTCGTATAGCAGCGAAGTTGGTGCCAAAAGACCTCAATTTCATGCAAAAAAGAGACCGTGTTGACGTCGCAAAAGAGATGATTTGCGAGGCTGAATCCGATCTCATATTCATCAAAAGGATCATTACTGGAGACGAGACGTGGGTTTATGAGTACGACACGCAATCCAGACATCAGGCAAGTGAATGGCGTTCACCAAATGAGCCGAGACCAAAAAAACCACGTCGTTATCAGTCAAAAAAGAAGGCAATGCTGACGGTTTTCATAGATTACAACGGTGTAGTGCATCATGAATTTTTGCCAGAAGGCCAGACACTAAACAAAGAGTATTATTTGGGCGTTGTGAGACGTTTGCTGAAGCAATTCGCCGAAAGAGACCAGAATTGTGGGCAGAAAGGTCGTGGATTTTGCACCATTATAACGCACCGTCGTACAGTGCCATCATTATTCGTAATTTTTTGACGAAAAATGTAACAAATACCATCCAACAACCACCGAATTCACCTTATTTGGCTGCCTGTGACTTCTTTCTGTTTAAACGAGCTAAAAAGCCACTACGGGGAACGCGTTTCAGCAGCCGAGAGGAAGTAATGGAAAAATCGCAGGTAGCACTGATGGACATACCGAAAACCGAATATAAAAAAATGTTTCGAGGATTGGATCAAGCGCTGGCATAAGTGTGTTGCATTCGACGGGGATTACTCTGAAGGGGACAATATAAATTTAGATGAATAAACTTGTATTTTTAATTTTCTGAACAAATTCCGGAAATTTATGGTATTTCATTAGGTTGTAAACTGTCCTCTATAAAAGTGGCGGAGTTCATCGACTACTACGCCAGCGAATTTGGGCTCTATTCTCAACCAAATACCGCTAAAACAATTGTCGTTCAGAATCGCTAATAAATCGTCGGCCCGTCTGTTTGCGGCAAAAAAAAAAACGGAGGCATATTGAGTAGAAGGACTCGGCTCCTTTGGTTGGAAGGATCTTCGGTTGATCTACAATATATGGGGTTTATAGTACCACATCCCTTTTTTTTGTCAATTCCGAGCCTTGTGGTCTAGTTCATTTGAAATAATGTTGAACGTGGTGCCTGGCTCATCAAATTTCCCGTACCAAATAGCAATTGTTCTAGAAAGCACTGAAATAATAGATGAAATGGCTCCCATATTTAAAGATCTTCATTACCTACTTACGATTAGTTTTAAGTCCGCCTGAAAGCTAATTTGTACATTTTCTTTGTCATTTTTGCCAGTTGTTGGTTATATGTTCCAGTCCTAAGGTTTTATATATGACTTTCGCTTAGTGGCATGGCGCTAAGGGGTTTTTAATATTCCCCTCAGTCTGTTTCCATAGATTCTTCACAATAGTACCTACCCTATGGACACCATATTCACTCATATTCACTTGGAAACCGATTGCAAATTATGTACGTACGTATGTTTGTATGGACCCCTCAAGCCTTCAAACTCGTACCACCTTATTTCACGTACGAGTATATAAAAGCAGGTTTCTCTGTAAGAGTCTTCCATGCGGCATGTGTCAAAAACACTCCTGTTGTTCGTAAGTCCATGTGTCCACAGCAACAGTCTTCAAAGCTTCCCTTTTAATCACATTTCCCAGTTAAACATTTTAATGAAAAGCAAATATTTCGCAAAAAAAAAAAAACAATTCTAAAAAAAGTACAATTGAAATGCACCCCATTGTCCACTCGTAGGTCCGTCCGTTCGTCCGTCCATTTTGGAACAATACAATTAAGCCGCCAACACACCCGCCATTGCCATCAATCCGTCATATCTCCGCACAAAGATCAAAAGGAAAGCAGATGGATCTCCAACAAAAACAGCATACGCACGAATGGGTACTCGCACTCGTACTCCCACTCGTACACGTTGTCGTCCTCGTATGTATGGTACGTATCGGTGTACGTTACCTCTATGGCTTCAGTTAAAGCTCCGAAATTGTAGCTACATATATGTATAGTAGTCCACTGTAGACGACTACGACAACGCCATCGCTAACGACAGTATTAATTGTAAATGCACCCCTATCCGTATATCCGCAGATTTTGTACTTACTTTCGTTTAATTTCTTAGGTGGATCCTGCGGGTATAAAACATAATTACAACAAGCCGCTCCAACCTAGACACTGTTCCTGGCCATGGTCGGTGGTACTGGCATTGGTTTTGGTATCGGCACAACGATACTATGGTATAGCTGCTGCTTTATTCCTGGGGAAAGGATTCAATTTCACTAGAATAACAGGTTACCCCTGTAGACGCAATTGTAAATGGGTGTTTGTCTGTTTACTCAGTCCCATTCCAATGTCATATATTCGTACGAATAGAGCCAGAGGACGTTAGGCTGTATGATTTGAATCCCCATACTTACCTACACACACAATGCGAATTGAATTCAACGATGACGACCATCAACGACGACAACGACGACGACGACGACGTTGAGGATTCTGCCATTTGAACTTCGTAGAGGCATGGAGGAGCATGGGCTTTGGCATTTGTCAGAAGGACCTTGGTTTGTCAACGTTGCTGCGATTTGAATAATTCATTTGCAATGCGCCCTGGCCATGCCTACGTATCGTATACTCTTGCCATAACTACGAATTCTGCCTGCACTTGTTGCTATAAGGACGACAGTCGTTACCCTCTCTGTCTCATTACGAGTGGGCCGCATATAATTGATCTGGCAATTTTTGAGTGTGGGTAATACAATAGTGTGGGCAATGTAGAAGGCACTCACACCCAATTCGTCTGGCTGATGATGATGAATGTTTTGTCTTCCGATTGGAAGGCAGGATGGTGGTTGTAGTAGAGTCCTTATGTGAGTATAACAGCAACAACACAATCGGCTTGGGTTCCGAGTATGTTAAATCGAGGTGATGTGTTATAATTGCGTCATCTGCTGTTCAGAGTATCGACGCGCAGAGAACAAATTAAAACAACTTGCATTCGTACTTAAGTTGCAAAACGCTCGAATTCCAACTGAAGGATACCACTTGAGACCGCCGCCGTCGTTGCCGTTGCCGTTGTCGTCATCGTCATACCTATACCACTTAAATCGAGTTGGTGCGTCTGGCAGCAACTTCACGATTTATCGACGGCTGGTATCCCCAAGCTTGAGGCGTAGATATGCTCCTACTGTCGTTGCGTTGTTATGTGCAGTTTTCTAGGAAGTGTGAGAGCGCTTAAGAGTGCAACTGGTGAACAGGTCGATTTAGTGTGCGTTTGTGGTGCACATGAAAACAGGGTGTTCTCAATAAATTTTTATTATTTTTTTCTCCCAGTAATGACTCGAGTTAATAGCCGCTTGAAGGTTGGTTGCGTGGACTAGCTTTCGTTTTGTACCTTAGTCATATTGTAGATTGTCGCGTCTTGGAAATTTTTGCGCGGATGATCACGTGCTGAATTTGGATGGATTTTTGACTCGTAAACGTCTTCGATACACAGTAAAGATCTAGAGCAAAACACTCAATTTGCTCTTGGTTGTCATCTTAGGGAACATCGCTAGACCGTGTTCTTGAACCGAATTCTTCCATCACGTTGTTTTTCCGTATCGGTTAGCATTGTGTTAGTTTTCTCCAGGTCGAGGTTTAGTTGTGAAGAAGT
Organism: Volucella zonaria; assembly: GCA_963966105.1. Taxonomy (NCBI): domain Eukaryota; kingdom Metazoa; phylum Arthropoda; class Insecta; order Diptera; family Syrphidae; genus Volucella; species Volucella zonaria. The sequence continues at coordinate 46,761,352 of OZ014534.1, forward strand.
GATCATTCAATAAAATAAGCCACCTCGCTTCCTTATACATACTCGTTGACACTTATGACTATTGCAAGTACCTCTTCATCTACATTATTTGTCCCAATCCATAGTGAACAACGGATGTGGAAAGTACGTGCCAAATTGGGCTTCAGAGCCATGTCCTAATATTCCGCTTATTGGTGTCTCCGACCGATACGAATATTTGGATAGGCCCAGTGTATGCACTATGCCTAACCCCACTGAACCTAGTGAAGAATCCGTGTTCAATGTGCTGATATGTACTACATTCACGATTGCCGATGCCAAGTACTAGGTGGGGTGAAAAGTAACCTTGAGCGCCAGAATGCGCTGCTACTGCAAAAAAGGTTATGGTACCTTGAAGTCCGTTCATATTAAGGCAGACATGCCAAATTTCAGTGCGATACTGTCTTTAGTTTTGTTTTGACAGCTGATTGTTGTTGACGAGTTTGGCAACATGTTGAGTATGGACAAAAAAGATTTTCGTTCTCTCATAAAACATTATTTTTTGAGTGGCAAAACGGCGAAGGAAACAAAAGAAAAGTCGGATAAATATTATGGGGCTAATTCTCCGTCAAATTACACCGTCAAATATTGGTTTCGAGAGTTTCGTGGTGGCCGCAACTCCACTACCGATCAAGTCCGCAGCGGCCGACTCTCCGATGCGGTTACAGAGGACAATGTCAAAAAAATACATGAAATGGCGTTGGCTGACCGGAAAGTGAAAGTGCACGAACTAGCAGATACCACAAAGATTAGCACTGAGCTCACACGCCATGCACCTAGTATGATAGATCTGCCACAGTTTTAGCTTGGAACCCGTCGCTACATTGGCGGATTAACCTTTCTTGACTTAGCTGCTGCGGCTGACTATTTGTGGATTAATTCCTGTAAATTTATTTTACATTTAATGAATTTACAACGACTAATTTCAAGCAGCTACCGTGTGGCCAAAGATAAGATTCCTTACGCCAGCGTGGGAACAGTCAAAATACAGCAGCTGCGCAAGATCGGCATACATGTTATGCGTACACTAGGTTAGGTTAGGTTAAACAGGGGTACGATGGATATGCCATCACACAGACACTAGGCACGAAAACGCGCCCATCGCAATCCCTGTTGAATTTGTTTGTTGCGATATTGACTGTATGTGTGTTATGTCCTCAACAGCTTGCAGATCACCGCAGAATCTGCAGATATCCGTATCTGAAAATTTGAGTCTCTTTGCGTGCTGCCACAGGAGACAGTGTCCTGTCAGGATTCCTATTACTGTCATAAGCTTATCCCTGTTTAATTTTATTAGCTTTCTAGATCTTTTATTGTCAACAAGCGGCCAGGGAGCTTTGGATACCCTGTGTCCTCCAAGACCTGACCACCTTAGGTTGGCAGATTTTGTGATTTTTTTCTCGATAGTGCCCCTTACTATGCAAAGGGGCGGTTTGATATTGACTACCTCTCTATTGTTGAATAGCCCTCCTTTTCTTGCAAGCTCATCCGCTTGTTAATTTCCTTTAATACCGAAGTGTTCTGGCACCCATCACAGTCGAGTCCCTTGAGCACTGTGCAACAGCCCCTGACTGTATCAGAATTGACGTTGCTTGATTCCAGTGCCTTGAGTGTGGCCTGGCTATCGATGTAGTTAGAGGTATCCCTTTCGAATATCAATCTCTCTCTGAGTTAGCTCAGCCGCCCTGAGGACAGCTAGAACCTCCGATTGGAAAACACAGCTTGCGTCCGGTAGTCTTATAGCAACTCTTAGTTCTGGATCTTTCGAGAAGATACTTTGCGAAGTCCTTTAGCTTCGCCAAGAACACTACCTCGGAGTCAGGGAAAGTAGGCCGAGATTAGACAAAATAGTTAGCCATACTCCCTTTCACAGATTACCGCCATCAGATCTCCTGAGCTGTAATTATTCAAAAGAATTCAAACCTCTATTTGGTTTTGAAGGATGATTACCTTCTGACTTATAGAACAACGCGAAATTTTTCAGCCTAAGATACTAGATTTGGTTGTCCTTATTAATCCAGAGCTTTTGTATGAGTACGCTGCTTTACTGTGGTGCAGGTTTATCTGCAGCACTTCCATCATCTTGGGGGGTTCCTCCTCGTCCTTGCCTTTGGTCGATGGCTTGACCATCTACCTTCCCATGCCGTACCTTACCATTTCTTTCGATTGTTCGAGGTATGGCAAGCAATCCCTGTTTAGGGATGGCAGAAAATTCTGACCATACTGCCGTCTACATAGTCCCCGTCTTAAGGTCTCTCCATGTCCCGATTCTGCACATGGAGTAGTCACAGAAGCTTCTTCGGATACGTGTAGGGACACGGAACCCATACCCATGCCGTCGGCGATACACTAAATTGTTTCATAAAAGATCGCACGGTAGGTCTCGCTACAAGTTCATGCAGCCGTATTGCTCAATAGCCTTCTTCTGCGATGGCAACAGCGGGGAAATAGCGATTTTCAAGTGTAACTCCTTTAACTTTTGATGAGGTGTTATTACCTAAGTTAATAACAGACCTGAGGTAAACAGAATCCCTAGCTATCTGGGTTACAGCTGACCATTTCTGACCTATGTACTTCTCCTTTTGTTGGCATTAAACCCACATTTCCTGCTTCTGACATCAACGTGTTGCACAGACATTTAGAAAATTTTGCATAATTTTCATAAAAATAAGTCGTATGGTAGCGTACCATCTGATCCAAACCTTTTTTTTTTATATTAAAGGTCTCGGTGAGATTGTTTCCGACTTTACGGAGCAGCGTACTTTCTTTCTCCATTTTGCATGACCTAGCAAGTGTGGCAGGAGCGCTTAGGCTAGATATTGCTCTATACAGTTCGTCGTACAGATGCTGTATGTAGTATATGCGGCCTTAAAATCGTTTACGAGGTGGTGTGTATAGCTTTGCACTTCTTAAACTTTCCTTATTTTTTGCCGGAGTGTGAATATTTTCTGTCAATTGTGGACTTATCCCCTCAAAACCGTAGATCGGTGACTAATAGTTGCAGGTGATCACACAATACAATTCACAATAACTTAAAATGCCACTTCAACTTTGTCTAGGTCAGGGAGACAGAAGTTTCTGTCCCCTTCGTCCAGGGTGAGTGTTTCATTCTGCCTGACCGCGGTATTTAGACCATCATTTCCTGTATACCGTCTGCAAAAGTGGTTTTTTCATACTTTCAGCTCCGACTGCGCCTTTACTGCTGGTTGCCCATGTTCATCTTTGCAGGCTTCCATTCTGGCTTTGTAGTTCTACCATGTTCCTGTTATTCTCTGATAAAAATTTCGAACGCCACTCCTGCAGTAACATCACTCAACTCATAGAGACTTCTGAGTCCCTAATTTAACCATTAATTTTATCTTTTAACAACCATGAACGCTTTCTGAGAGATCCTAAAAAAAAAACAAACAAACTCGAGTTCCCTGCACTGGGGCCACCCTGTTGCATGCGACAAACCATATACAATGGCAATCGCACCACCACACATAATCTAATCGCTCAGGGGAAAACCCAAACACATTGAATGAAAAAAAAAAATAAAATAACGAGAACTGCATCTGTCGTTATTTGTTGATCATTGCATCAAAGGTAAAGGACAACATCAGGAAAAAGGTCTTTGAACCCTGGCAAACCCGATTTCCACTTTTTGTCTTTCCCGTATGTACATGTTTGTTATGTTTAGATGCATCTTACCGTTCTTTTTCGATTTTGTAAATATTTCTGTTTACATTTTTCTACCTGTACTCCCCTAATTTTTTAATTTTTTGTCCCGGTTTTTTCGGATACCTTTAGGACCCAGTCATAAATTTCGAAGCACAGTCGTATCCTATTACGGGAAGAGGCAAAAAAAAAAGAAGATGTGTTGCCTTCTCGCTGTAAATGACATATAGACAAGGAGACACATTAGGATGTTATGTAAAAGCGTTTCATTAGGGTGATAGCTATTGCCTGGCGTTGTGTTATGTCCTTTTATGCCACTCATCACATTTTGTCCCATCAAATCAAATCCTTGTTGTTGTATTCTTTCACTTTGTCTCTTCAAAGTGCCAAAGAAAAAATGAGGGAATAACATCAAGTATCCGTTATTTCATTTGCGAAACACTCACTGTGAGAGTGAAGGAAAGAACGAACTAATCTGATGTCCCATAAAAGGATGAATACCAAATTCAGTAGATCCCTGGGTTCTGTTGGATTTCAAAAACTGACAGACCAAACGACAGACTAACTACTAGTTACAGCGGCAGTAGTCAATCGTAAATCGATTGCTCCGTTTATCTTCACAAAGGACTAATTATCGCCCCAAATAGCGGTTAAGGGCGCTATTCAGCATAAAAGATGGGTGTGCAGATTAATCCTTTTCCCTTTATCGCAAGAAAATTAAAAGAAACCAAGTGAAAAACGGAAACGAAATGGCTAACAAAAGGCAAATCGAAAATAGAAAGGCCTTTGGCATTTAATTCGTATTTGGTTGATTGGATCTCAAAAGCATAATACCGCTACAGAACAAAGCTGAACTGACTAATGGATTAATTTTTGAGCAACATGGCACTCATACGGGATGTGGAGAATATGATAGAACTGTAATAGCCGATATTGGGCGAAAGTAAGTCTCTTGCTGCGTTCATTGGCTAAAGTGATGCCAATTTGCTGCTTTGTAGTTTGTCATTTCAATAGCAAAAGCAAAAGCAAAAGCAAAAGCAAAAGCAAAAGCAAAAGCAAAAGGTCGCCTGTTAGACGCGGGAAATGGTAGTCATATCAATATTCATGACTTGCTACCACCAAAAAAGCTAATACGACACTTTCAGAGCTCTTGTCTATCAAGATTTCGAAAACTTGGCTTGAAACACCTACGACTATAATGGCAGATTAATTCTCACGGTTAACATCGTTTCCCTATCCTGTTTAACAAAAATATGCTGTACAGGGGAAATAGGAAAATTTGCCTCTCACTCTGGTCAGAATGAAGTGATAGGCACTTTGCTCTTGAAAGCTCTCATAGGGATACCATTGCGAGTATATGCATATTTGTCGACAGGAATTTCTGACGATAATCACAAAGGGTTGCCATCTACCTGTTTTGATGATACGTTTTTGAGTAAACAAAGTAAAGGGTGACCAAACAGCAATAATAGTTATATTTCAGCAGCTGTCAAAGTTACTAATGACATCCAGCTGTCAAAATATTCAGTAAGGCTTGCCATTTCAACACGCGTCGTTTTACGCTAGTCCAACGTGCGGAAATTATTAAAAAAATTATCGGAATTCCGGTTCAGTTGTAAACACGCAACGTGAATTTCGTCGTGAGGTCGGTTGTCATCATGGCTTCAGTGTGGAAAAGTTTGAGCGTGGGTACACTCTTTGGGATCTTAATCCACCAACCATACAGAGATTGATGCGAAACGGAAAAAAACATAACCGCCGTAGCGGCAAGTATCGAATTAGACCCAGAAATGACGATTCGGCGCCGATCAGCTGAATTGGGCATCGCCAGAGACTTAATCCGGCTTATGTTGTGGTTGGATTGAGCAATACATCCGTATAAGGTTATGCTGCAGCAAGGACAATCATGAACAAAGCCGTGAGTTCCCTCATTGGGCGCTGGAAATGTTCGCCGGAGATCCGGATTTTGGCCAAAAAAATAATTTTTTCGGACGAGGCCCAGTTACGGCTCAGCTACTATGTCAACAAGTAAAATTGCCATCAATGCATCAGCGAAGATTGACTGTTTGGTGCGGTTTATGGCATGACGGCATCATTGGACCTTATTTCTTTCGAAATGAGAAAGGAGACACCGTTACGGTCAATGGTCTCAGGTATAGAGCCAAAGAATACAGAATGTACATATACCAAAGAACAAAAAGTTCGAAGTCAGAGAAATATTAAACCTCACTGTACGAAAAAATGTAAGATTAATTGGTCCTCTAAGTTTTCTGATTAGGAGCAGGGAAATATGGGATTTGGTGAAACAACGCTAGTGTGTCGCCAATAACATGATGCCCATCCGGCCAAAATATCGTTATGTGCGTGAAAATAGTAAAAGAAAGGAGAAAGATTACAACAATGCCTTCTAGTGTTGAAAAGGCCAGAAAATACTGGGTGGCGTAAATGCCATCACCCTATCGGAACATGCTATAATTTTTGTAAATGGCGGCAAATGTCAATTCTACTTTGACATTTGTGAAGTAAACAGATACAAAATACACGTCAATAAGACATGAATTGCTATTCTTCTAAAGAACGCGGAATAATTGTTACGAATTTTTGCGGAATAATTCGTCGGTGGTTTTCATTCATTTATTCGTTCCTGTATCCCCTTGTGGGTCCTAGGGCCTCTACTATGCCTACGCGCCATCTAGTGCGGTTTCTGGAAATATGCCTCAGCTCTCCCCAACTTTTCCCAGTTGCCGTGCTTCTTTCTCAACTATTCTGCGCCACGTACTCCTAGGACCGCCGCGCATCCTGCCATCCTGAGTAAGCGGGTTCCATTGCATGCTTGGTTAGCTATGGACCTGTCACAGGTACCACATTCATATAGTAGCACGGATTCAACGTTGGAACGACACAGTCGTAACTTGGTGTTTAAGCTAATTGCGTAACTTCGCCAAACTGTTGATAGCATAGCAAACGCAGATTTCGCTTTGCCTATGCGGTTGGCTATATCCAGTTCGCTTCCGCCATAGGTTGAGACAATACTCCCAAGGTATTGGAAACTCTCTACTCTCTCAACCGTCTGTCCAGCAATCCATATATGAGTTGATGAGTTTGGTCTTAGGCTGTTCATTTTTATTTTCGCCGAGTTAATTTTCAGCTCAACGACGTCTACTTCTCTCTTCACATTTGCTGTCATTTGTAAAATGTCCATTATTCTGTGAGACAGGAGGCATATGATACATCGTCGACGTAGTCAAGGTGTTTGAGTTCAGATGTAAAAGTTCATCGAATTCCTCCATTTCCTGTTAACAAGGCCGCATTCAGCACATCGCTAATCACCAATAGAAACAGTATTGGTGAAAGTATGCAGCCTTGCCTTACCCCGCCTTGGACTTCGAATTGCTCAGACAGTCTTCCTCTGTGTAAGACGTGACATGTGGACCCAACATATGTAACTTTGATAATTGCTATTAATTTATCAGGAATGCCTCTCCTGCGCAAGTCACGCCAGATAAATTACCGATTGACACTTTCAAACGCCTTTTCAAAATCGATGAACAGCAGGTGAAGTGGTGATCGGTACTCAACACATTGCTCGATATATGATCCGCAAGGTGTTGATGTGGTCGACAAAGGAGGACCCAGAGAGGAAACCTGCTTGTTCGTCGTCGAGTGTGTCTTCGAGATGTTCTTTGATTCGATCCAGGATGATTTTAGCTATTATCTTGGCCATAGCAGGCAGCACTCAGATACCTCTCCAGTTTTCGCACTGCATTAGATTGCCTTTTTTAGGGATCATTTCCTTCTTCCACTCGTCCGGAAACTCTCGGCTTCCCATGTTCTGCCGACAAGTGGGAACAGTAGCTCAGCTGATGCCGTTGGCGCAGCTACAAACAGCTCCACAGGTATGTCGTCAAGTCCTACCACCTAATTGGCTTGCAGTGCTTTGATCGCGGCAATAATCTCTTCCTTACTGAAGGGTTGTGGTGCGAATTCGGGAATTTCTTTCTACGGACACTTATGTCTGACTGGGTCGCATATTGCTGACGAATACTCGGTTTAGAACCGAAGCAAAATTCTTCATCCGATATTAGTAACGAACCGTCTACGCCTTTCACTGGGTGTGGAGTAGAGCTTCGACCACCTATAAGCTCTTTGGTGATTCTGTAAACTCGCTGCTGCTTCTTCTGCTTGCGCATTGATGTAATTGCGCTTGTCGCTTCTCACGCTACGCTGCATTTCTCTCATCTTCATGTGATATAGGAACTCTAGTCCGATCTTCCCTGCTGCTGGAGCTGCTGCAATTCGAGCTCTTAGTTAGCTCTGATCCTTCTCCAGGTATCCTTGGAAAGCCACGCCCTATGGCTTCCCTGCGATCGACCGACAATTCTTTCAGCACCTGATGTGAAAACAGTTTTCACAGCACACCAATGGTCTTGGATGGTGGCGTGCAGTGAGCTGCTGATTGTTTCCACTCCTCGTGAGAGATGGTCCCTTAGTTCTTGGCGCACTGTGTTAACTCTCAGTCGGCTTACGTTGAACGTAGGTATTCTTGTGTCGCTAGATCTTCGAACAGCAGCAGTGTGTAAAGGGACAGTAGCTATCACAAGATGGTGATGTCGTACCAACACCATGTCCGCCCCTCGTCTGTTTCGGACGTTTAGAAGACTACTTCTAAAACGGCGACTAATGGCAAAATGGTCGATTTGGTTGGAGATTGCCTCAAACATGGTGTCACCTATGACAAGACGATTTGCGTTGCAAAAGTCAACAAATCTTTCGCCCTTGTCATTGCGGTTGCCTAATCCGTGGCGCCCCATAACATGTTTGAGCCCTTCGTTGTCGCTGCCTACCTTGGCATTAAGGTCCCCCATCACAATGACAATATCGCCGTTGGGTGCTGCATTATAAACAGCTCCCAACTGGTTGTAGAAGGTCTCCTTTTCTTGCTCAGACGAACCATCCGTGGGGGCGTAACACTGTATAATGGCGACGTACTCTCGTCCGGAATCTGGCCGTTAAAATTCTATGGCCTGCCAGGAGATTAGGCCTCCGCGTGCAGTAGGTATTAAGAGCAGTCCAACTCCATGTCCACTGAGGCTTCCGGTTAGTCTTCCAGAGTAGAGTAATACAGTGTACTCGCCCGCATCTAACTATCTTATCTTGCTTACTTCCAATATGTCCAGCTTATATCGCATAAACTCATGCTCTAATTGAAGGAATCTGGCGTTCTGAGGTCCTTCACTCTGAGAGTCAGGGAGCATCTTCACATTCCAGAAACCAATCTAAGTCCGGGTACGATAGCTAAAGGTCGTCAACGTGTTAAGTCGGTTTCCGTAGCAGGCTGATTTCGGTAGGTTAGCAAGTCTAGGCATAAGACCCTATACAATCTCGCACTTGCAATTTTGGCCTACCTGAATAAGGATTTATACACGTAGTTGCCCGGGGACGACCTCGAGGAGGTAAAGCAAGCACTACATTACTAACTTGATTCTTGCGCTACTGGTCCAATTCATGTTTTGAACAGTCAGTAGTTTCCCTATCAATCGCCATGCAGGGTGCCAAAATTCACAATGATAGTCGGTGGCTTTGGCACAGCGTGATTTTTGGCGCAGATTTCCCGGTCATCCGACACCAACTGGGAAAACACTACGACGTTTAGCCGCTCGCCTGGAAGAGTATGGGACAACACGAGATGTTGCCAGGTCTGGCCGGCCGCAGAGCACTCGTTCTGCTGAGAATATCGCAATTGTGGTTGAAGATGTCGCAGAGGACCCAGGAGTATCGACCAGACGATATGTCACGCAATTGGGCATCAATCGGCGGTTTTTACAGGGAATTTTGGTGAAAGGTTGTAAGATGTTTCCTTAGAAAGTGCAGATAGTACATCAGCTGTTAGCTGTTGATCGCCAAGAGCGTATAACTTAAGCTTAAGCCATCCTAAATCTCGACCACGAGGGAGATAACATTGTGTGGTTTTTTGAAGTCACGCCTCTATGCCAACAAGGCTCATACTCTTGAAGCCCTCAAAGAGAATAGCCGTTACGAACGCGCGGACCTATCGCCGGAAGTTCTGGCAAGAGTGATAAAAAATGCCTCAAATCGTGCCCGAATGGTCATTAATTCTGTTGGCAGCCACGTAGCCGATATCATTTTCTCGACTTAATGGAAGGAAATATAAGGCATTTCATAAAAATAATCCGAAAGCAGAATCAAAGTTTGTGATTCATAAGAAAATTATAGCTAAAGAACATCGGATGATAACTTTTGTGCCACCTTATAGTTGCCTAAAGGTGATGGGTTCGTGTTTTATTAAAATTGATGATTTTTTAAGCCTTTGGTTTTTAATTGTCAAAAAGAATAAAAAAAAAATTACAAAAGTGTATAAAATTTTTATTAGAGTTGATAAATCGATGCTTGCCATTTACCTTTTAAAGATTATTTTATATAAAGAATGACCAGGACTATGTTTTAAGTGGTCCATACGGAGGATCCAAATTGGAATCACTTTTTCGAGCATATTGGCTGGTATTTCTCTAATAACACGTGTAATGTTGTGTTCCAAGGCTGCAATTGAAGCTGTGATTTATCGTTTCCCCATAAAAAGTAGTGTAAAGGCGTCAAATTGATTTAGCTGGCCAATTCGCCGGTCCAAAACGAAAGATAGATTGCTCATTGAACTCTATTCTCAATTGCTCCATCGATTCCCATGCTGTGTGGCATGTAGCGCCGCCTTGATGGAAGCACATGCCGAAAGGGTTCAGCTCATGCATTTTAGGCAAAAAAAACATTCGAAATCATTGAACGATAGTGAGCGCCATCGACGGCAACGTTGTTCTCGTTGTCAGATTTGAAAAAAAACGGGCCAATGATTCCGCCTGACCATACACCGCACCAAACGGTGCATTTTTCCGGATGCATTAGCAGCTCTTGTATTGACTGAGGCTGCTCATCGGACCAAATATGCCAGTTTTGTTTATTAAAGAACCCATTCAACCAGAAATGAACTTCGTCGCTGAAGACAATTTTTCCATAAAAAAGCGGATCTTCCTCCAGGTTTCTAAGGTCCACTCACCGAAAATTCGACGCTGTGGTAGGTCGTTCGGCTTCAGTTCTTGCACGAGCTATATTTTGTAAGGTCTTAGACCAAGACCCTTGAGTAAATTCTTCCATGTAGTCGAGTAACACAATCCAAATTGCTGCGAACGGCGGCGAATGGACAAATCGCGGTCTTCATTAACACTGGCGGATACAGCAGCAATATTTTCTTCTGTACGCGCTGTACGCATACGGGTAGGTGGCTTGATTTCAAATAGCGTGAAGTTGGTGCGAAATTTGGTCACTATGGCTTGAATTGCTTTCTCAGTAGGTCGATTATGACGACTGTAAAATGGATGAAGTGCGCGAAAAATATTTCTCATAGACCAGGAATTTTGATAATAAAATTCAATAGTTTGTAGAACATGCTTGACACATGTCACAGAACACTTTTAGATCCAAATTGAACGTGCTAAACTTTACGTTATACTCGTAGTACCGAAGCAGTGTTCGAAGTCCGATTCTTTGTAAGGCCGTGCGAGGTTTTCTATTGAACCGGTATGCACATGGGTTCTCTAACTCCGTAAGCGACGAATTAGTAATGTGAACACATTGCATTTGGATTGAAAAGTAATTGACACCATTAGTTCCTATATGTCATTTAATTGTCCTCCATAGAACAGCTTGGATGAATGCATGCGTTGGACCCAATTTTCCATCCCTTTTTGGCATGGGCATTTCACGAATTTTAGCGTTAAAGTCGTCTAAAGTTTCTGGCTTTTATATATTCCACGGCTTATGCATTGTAGACTTATACATGTATGTATGTCCCATCTTGTGTAAAAATAAATCTGGACTTATGTCCCGTTTTCCGGGGTAGTTTAGTGTCTCATATGACTTCATAGGCGCTCCACGGTGGAAGCTCAACTGGGCGAAACAAGGCCCTCAGAGTATTATTTCACTTTGTTGATGGGAATACAGCTAAATTCCAAATTTTTGTTCATTTGGCCTTTTTTCCACTTAAGATAGAAATAATGCCAAATGCGGCCTTATATCGTAGAAGGTTATTGCGGAAATTTTGCTTATTAATAAGCCCCTTTGTCCTTAAATGTGACTCGCCACTTTGGGCTATTTCTCTTTTTCCTTCTTCTGCAGAGCTCAATCAGCGAGTTTGTGGTGCACGATGGTCATTTAACCGTAGCGTTTGGGTCAATACGATCTTATATGGACGTATAAAGAAGTCTTTTCGTAAAATATGCCATAGGGACGTTCTACAGGTGACCAGTTCTTGAAAACGGAGCGAATTCGATTGTTTTGCGATCTTGACTCACGGTAATATTATGAAGTGAATAAGTTGATTCGATTTTTTCTGTAAACGCTCAATCAGTCGCTTATCGAGACGCTTACCTAGTACATACTAACAAATGTTTTAGTACACGAATTTAACGCATTCATTCTCAAGAACGAATGAACGCATCCACTTCTACTTAACGGCCATTTGGCAGGTAACATTTGTGCAAAGTTCCTGTGTAAAAAGTTTTTAACCTCAGATGTTTCCAATAATGGAATGGGCCTCGCTCGAAAATCCTGTTGTGGTATTTGGCCTGAAAAAATGCGGCTACGTAAAAGACGAAATGCTTCGGATGTTGCGGCCACTGAAAATCACGCAAAACTTATGGTCGATCGTACAAAATCCGGCCGTCCGCTCACTGTCACAAGTTAATAAAGCGGCGGAGAATTGAATTTGGTGAATTTGGAAGAACAGCATGGTTCCCATCTCAAATCATGATTTGGGAGTCAGCGCATGCAAGAGACATACCACCCACTTACTAACAGACGTATTGAAATAGAAACGTAAGTCAAACTGAAAGCCTTGCTTCGTCAGTATGTGAAGAAAGGTCACAGATGCATTCTTTAAGGTATCGCTCAACAAACAAAACTCATTCCGAGAAGCCATCCAGCTTCTGTGATGGCTTGGTGGGGAGTTGCCTACGACGGGGTCGCCTGGCTTCATTTCTGCAAGAAAGTTGGCAAAATCTCGGTAAAAATGTATCAAATTGACATTTTCGAGAACGTTGTGGAGCCTTGCAACTAGGTAAAATGAATGAATGAAAATTGAATTTGCAAATTAAAGAACATAACGAATTCGTAACTGACCACGTATTTTGAAAAAAGAAATTTGGAAGATTTGTAAAAGTCGTTGAAGTGCAGACAAATTAGAACACAAAAATATGACACTTGTCAAAAGATGGTATGCGTGTGTTTAGAGAATCCCTACTTGAAAGATGGGGCGCAGTTATTAAAAAACACCTTTGTTACACATCTTAGAGCATTGTTAGGCAGCTAATAAATATCCTGCGGTCTCTCGATTGTTGTCGTCCTTCAAAGGCACCAGAGCCACATCTTAGATCACGGTTTTGGCAGCAGCCTTTCCTGGTTCAAGTTCTGTCAGAAATTATTACTGAGCACAGGTAGAGTTGATTTTGTCCTTCACAGAAATATCTCATTGCAAGTTATATCAAAGGCCTAAGATATAAATATCAAAAGGAAGATTTATCAGTGCATCTACAGCAGAAGGAGGCGTGTCAGAGAAAACCCCCATGTAACCGAAGCAGATCCAGACCGCTCTTAGGAGTCTGAACAACCGATGCATTAGATATGTTTGGTTGTGTCATATAATAACAAGTCTTCCAGAGAGTCGACAGCACTTTTGAGAAGAAATTAGTTATCCATCATCATTGGCCCTAGTTAACATCCACAATTAGGGTTCTATTCACTAACATTGTTTTAATCCACATAACTAGTGATTACTCTGCAATGAGTTACACTCGCCAGCAAAGGGTACGTTTTCGAAAGCCCTCACTCGTTCTTGTCGAATGCACCTCTAATTCTAGAGACTAGATTTTGAAGCACAGTTTTGTTGGATCTTTCGCGTTTGCGAAAGTTTTCGTAGTTCGCGTCAAAAATTATGGCCATCCTACTTCGCAGGACCATACTCTTTTTCTAAACAGTCTGTTGCGACACGGACATCCTAGAAAATATTGATTTCCAATTAGTGGATGGCCACTGGCCTAATAGCATGTAGTAGTTCTTTCAAATAAAAAACTGTCAGGAGACCGCTACCGTACGAGATAATGCCTCCATTGAAAATTCCATATCTCCCACAGTATGCCACAGCAGATCCTGTTGGAATCAAAGTTCCGAATAGCTCTTTCATCTCCCGATGTTGGGCAACACTTGTCATTACTCCGGTATTTTCACAGAAATGTGAATTGAATTTGAATTTGAGGACTCAAAATTTCTAAAAAGTCACATTGCGCTTTCGCTTTAAAATTCGTCTCCCCCCTTCGTAATCCTTTCTTTTCACTCTTTTTTCTGAGTGCTTTTGGACATTATATCCTACTGCAATGTGTCTATCGGTTAGTGCGCAATCTAAAAGCGAAACATTAAAGAGAGTTCTCTGCTCCTCCGTCCAAGTTGGCAGGATAAAAATGAAACAAATCCTCTTACTTATGTAGCATTTTTTAAAACCTCTTTCTATCGCTTAGGGATAGTTCTGCGTATCTTGTTCCGGCAGGATTACCACGGCCAATTGCCAAAAATTCCAGGAGCCATGAACCAGCGTATGAAAAATAAAGGAAAGGGTGCACACTCGCGGTTCAGCTCCCACATACACGTGCCTACATACGATGTACTCGTACAAGTTTCAATTTGAAGAACCTAAAAACAAAGTTCACCTTTGCCCTAACCCATACGTTATCCCCATTTAAAGCTATCAACTGCTCGTTGATTGCATGCTAGAACAGCTCACATGTTAACAACCACATTGCGCTGCCCTTGGCTAGTGGCACACGTCATCCTATCAAGGCAACCAACCACATGTGGAGCATATTTCAGACTCAAAAAAAAAAAAAAACAAAAAAAAAAAAATTGTTTGGAAAACCTCGTTCAAATGAAAACATCCATTGAAAGGAATTTTGTATCTATCCCTCATCACTGCCTCGTAAAATCAAAGATTTAATGGATTTCTAGTGCCATTTGGGACTATGCGTAGCTTGCGTGTGCCTTCTAAAGGCCTAAACAGAGAGTACCGCAGTGTATGCAGGCACCAGGTGCGATATAGTCCCTTTTCATTTGCCCTCTTTCTCCAGCTCTGCCTCTATCTATAATAATTTCGTATTCGTATTCAGAGACATTTGATTCAGTTTCTTTTTCTTTTTTTTTTTTTTAATCGGAGAAATATTCTGCATTAGAAGGAGGAAAATTTGGAAAAAGGCAACAGCAGTGGCAGACGTTCGACTCGATTGAATTTTAAACAAAAAAAAATTGAAAATTCGGAAAAAGGCGAACATTCGTCGGGCACCATAAGAAGATACTCGTCCGCATGAGATGAGATGCTAGTACTCAGTACAAATAATGAAACGTGTGAAGGGATAAGAAGGAGCCTGCGAAATGAGGTTGCAAACAGAAGGTTTACCAAGGGATGCTGCATGAGCATGCTGCCAAAAGATCATTTTTTTTATTTTCTTTTCAACCTGGTGCGTAAAATGTGGGGAATTAATTTGGCAACGCACAATTCAATCTTTCACCAAGATACAATTACCATGTAATCGGGCATGCTGATGCCTTAATGCTGATGCCGATGCCAATGCAAATTAAGGTAAATTCAGGTAAATTGTCTCAACAAAACAATGATTTTTCATCTGATTGAGTTCGAAATGGGGGAAATTCGGAATCCCATTTGTGAGACAGTGAAATGCATTTAACAGATGCGAATTTCTTGCATGTTGCTAATTGAGCAGATTGCTTGAAAATTTCACCGTGAGAGGGACAATTAACGTCTTCTGAGGGCAGCAAATGTTGATTGGATTTGATTTTTTTTTTGTTGGTGGCGAGTCAAATGGTATTTTCAAGGAGGGTCTTAGGAGTGGATATTCTCGAGGGTCTCTTTTTTTTAAGGACGAACTACTAAGAGAAATGTGTCTGACTGGCGTAAAAGTTAGAAGGTTGCCATTGAGTAGTTGGCAAGCTTTCTTATTGAAGGACAGCGCGAAAGTCGCTGACGTTTAAGTATAACCTGAAGCCAGTGTCTGTGAAGTAGAGATAGTATTCATTATCATTTCCCGCAATCCTATTGGGAATCCAAACAAAACTACGTGAATTCAAACTTCCGACTGCGTTCAGAGAAATTTTGGATTCTTGGACTAGATCGGAAGATACGAGGGGCGTTTAATATATTCTCGGTATCGATATGAAGGAAAATGCGAATTCAATTTAAATTGTTTTTATTTTTCAATATGATCTCCCCTAACATCAATGCATTTGTTACATCTTGAGATAAGCTTTTTTAAACCCTCAAAAAAATAAATTTCCTCTTTCTCTGCAAAATACCCATTTATTGCCGACTTGAGTTCTTCATCATCCGAAAATCTTTTTCCACGAAGACATTTTTTCAAATCCGGAAACAGGAAATAATCACTAGGGGCAAGGTCTGGACTATAGGGTGGGTGTTGGATTTCTTCGAAACCACAATCTCGCGCAGCAGCCTTGGAAACTCGCGCCGTGTGAACAGGAGCGTTGTCATGAAGAAGCAACACACCCGCTGCGAGTTTACCCCGTCTTTTCTTTTTAATTTCCTCCCGCAAATTATGCAAAGTGGAAGCGTAGGATGTGGCGTTGATGGTTTCATCTTTTTTTTTGTACTCAATGAGCGAGATTCCCTTTGAGTCCCAAAAAACTGTGGCCATGAGCTTCCCGGCAGACGGAGTGACTTTGAACTTCTTCGGGGGGTCTGTTCCTTTTTTATGCCACTGCATGGACTCTTGTTTGCTTTCAAGGTCATAGTGGTGGACCCATGTTTCGTCCCCAGTAACAATTCGATCCATAACACCGTCCGCGTTCTCACTACACATCTCCAAAAGCTCTCTACAGCATGCGATTCTCACTTTTTATCTGAGGCGCTATGAGCATTCGTGGCACCCACCTCGCACTGACCTTTGAAAGGTTAAGATGGTCATGAAGAATGGTGTGAATGGTACCAATTGAAAGCTTGGTGATCTCCGCCATCATTTTCACCTTTATTCGGGCATCCTCAAGAACAAGTTTTTCGACTTTTTTGATGCTTTCTCCCGTACAAGCAGTAACCGGGGCGCCGGAGCGGGGGTCGTCTTCAATGCTCTCTCTGCCTCTCTTGAACTCACTTGACCACTTTTGCACAGTTAATAATGAAGGTGCGGAACCCTGGTAAACAGCCACCATCTCTTCATGAATAGTTTTTTGACTTTTTCCTTGCTTAGTGAGAAATTTAATTACAGCGCGATGCTCAATTTTCACCATCATCGTCTCAGTTGCCATTATGATTCTGTTTAACTAGAGATAAAACGCGAATTAATAATCACATTTATATGAAATTTTACATGAATGCACTAAAATAATAGTATTACTTGATAAATAAGTCAATTTATATATACAACCACAGCTTCCCTCGTACTTCTGGGTTCATTAGGATCTTAAGCGCAACTTGGTTGTCTCTACACTGGTAGATATATCTCCTCCACACACAACGTAGCATCGTAGTCGTAGCCATCTGTAAAGATCCGACTTTATTCCCTTCTTGGCTCAGATTCTAGCCGAAACCATTTCTGGCGGCACGGAAAGTCAATTTCGTACTTTCTCAGCATAAGGAGTTCAATGTCTAAGATGGCATGTCCGTAAGGCCAGAGTTGAAAGACGTTCCAAAGATCACTTCTCGTTAAGGGGAAAGTGGCTTTGAAAGCGCTACCCTTCATGTGAGTATCAAGGAGAGGGAGGTTGACCAGTACGTCATAGGCATGCTAGGGAAAATCCCCATGCAGCCGAGAGAGTTTGGAGTTTGAACAACAGATGCATAGGAGATATCATAGCCATGTAGATCCGGAGAATCTCTCGTGGTGATAAGTACAGTGGATGGCCGAAAGCGCCACTAGACTAACAGTGCTTTAAAGGTGTCCAACATGACTTGTTTCAGTCCAGAGAACCTTGTTATACAGATTATACCCATATACGAAGCTTCGTCATCAACCGGGCAACCAGTGTGCAATTCACTAGAATTGCTCTTATTCACAAAACTAGTGATTCGTCTACACCGTGTTGTTTGGTCGAGCACCTTCAATGTCGATGAAGGTGCTCAGCGCGTACTTCTTGTCCTCACTTCTTCTCTCAAGATTTTCAAGTGTTGTCTCACAGGATTATACGCGTTGATGGACGTGTTACATCTTGGATAGAGGATGCATTCTAAAAGCAATCGTGTGCTCATAGAGCTTGATCATTACCAGCATGCTCGTCAAAATCAAGAAAGTCAGACCAATGGTCTGAAGCACTCGGCGAGCGTTTACTCACTTTTTCTAATTTCCGGTATGAAGGCAACTCTGACATTTCGTCAGGTGTTCAGTATGTAGCCAATGCTGGGCTAGCAGTAGAGATTTACTTCAGCTGCCAGCGGCTGGACGATAACCTTTTCTAACATAAGTGAATATATGTATGTATGCCATCGATCGGTGCGAGTCGACTTCAAGCCATCAAGGAAAGCAACAGCGTATTAAATGGCTTCATCAGTAACTTTAACCGGTGAGTGTTATCTACCAACTACAGGATGTTGTTGTACTCAGGTCACTTTGAGCGTCGGTGGTAGGGGCAGGCTGTGAGCTAGTTCTGGCCAGAATAACTGGGTCTTAAGCATGAAAAAGATATTTTCTGGCTTCGTTTAAGTGCAGTTGTCATCTTATAAACTTTCCCAGCCGGCTGATTAACACCTTCTAAGGACTTTGACGACCTTCGCCACCCATAGCCTCGATATTTTCGCAGAACTCGCTTCTTCCCGGACTATATCTCTCTGACTGAGAGATCTTTTACTACGAGTGCTTTTATTTTTACGAATGGCAGTTCTGGATTACAAGCTTGAGTTTGATGCTAGCAATAGAACGGACTGTTAAAATTTCTCCTCCTACTCCTTTAACTCTGACGAGTGTTTTTTGGCAAGCGTAATTTCTGCACCAAATCTTCAGATTTGTAGTTGGCGTGGCTGCTCTGATCTAGTAAGCACCGAATAGGAACACTTTCATTGTTTACCAGGAATGTAGCAATAGCCGTGTACAGGATCACATTAGAGGACGCTTCAGACTCGTTTTGGTATAAGTAAGTTCCGCTTCTTTCTGTCAGTTCATTCAATGTCAAAGTTGGTTGAGGATGCATGGCCGTATTGTGAGATTTTTGGCAGATTTCACATTTTAAAAATTGTTTTGATCTGCAAGGAGATTGATAGTTAAACCGATGCCTGGCGCAGTATACGCAAATTTTATGATCCCGTAATAATGCTTCCCGATTTTAGGAACTCAAGAACTTTGGACAATACATAACTTGATGTTGCTCAGTGCAGATGAAAGACTTGGTAAATTGCCGGGATTGGACGGTGGGATGTACTTTAGTGTGCGGTTTATTGGGCATTATTTGATATTCACGGTTATCGGCTTGGTCTAAATTATGCTGATGTCCTTTGAACATGAAATCTTCGATTTCTTCTAAGGTTTGAAGTCTAGTTTTGGTGTGAACAGACTCTTCTAGTCTTCCACAGATAATTGAGTTATCACCACGAAGAATGAGGTAGGCCATGATCTGTTCTGCAGTTACCTTGTTTTTTTTCAAGTTGAAAACCCGTATGGTGTAAGTATGCAATGATTGATTCTGCATCTCCAGAGATCGTTGGGCGTTGGGGTAGAGCTAAAAAAGCCTCTAATTCTACTTTTGCTAGGTGCCTTGGGTTATCAAACGTTCGATCCTGGGCCCAAGCCCAGGATAGTCGTCTCCAGTCAGATCAAGATCACTAACTGCATCCAGTTAGTTTGGATTTGAGCAAAGCGAACCGATCAATGCTTGAAGTACGACTTCTTGCCACCAGCGATTCAAATTGCTCCTTGAATTCACGATACTTGGCGATGTCGCCACTATACTCAGGTAGGCTAACTTCCGGGATTTTTATACCACCATGTGCCGATCCAGCGCCCTGCGATGTCTGATCTCGATCTAGCGTTAGTTTCGCTATAGCACGCAAAAGTGTTACGGTTGTCTGGTTCTGAGCATTATGGGGCGATTGCGGCGGCTGTGGTGGTTTGAAGGTTTAATCTTGGTGTACCCCTCACTCGACGTTACTTAAAACAAATCACACTCCCTGCACAAAAGTATAAGTGGGTTGGGCTGGCATTCTTAAGGCCCGGTTTCCTGTGGTAGACCTCGATGCCATCCAATGGTAACAACCAAGTAGTATTCTGATCGTTGGGATCGCATATAATAAGTTCTGTCTTCCTGGAATTACAGTATTCACTGAGTACTGCTACTGATGGTGACTGAATCATAAGGAAAATAAACTGACCCAGCGTCGAACTTGTGCCATTCTACGTTAGTTTCATAACGTACTCGTATGTCTGCAACAACTAACTCTTAGTTGAAAGTTGTTAAGCGACCACGTTGATTGCAATGTCAGCGGCCTTCGCTTGCATTTTTTTTTGACCTTTACTACCTATTTTTGAGTAGCAACTGGTCAATGAGGGATAGATTTTCAGGATGAGTTTGGTGCAAGTCAGGAGCTGCCGTCAGTCTGTCTGCTTTCTCCTTCAATCCCGTTCTCTATGTATTCTAGAGAATTTTGGGTGGCGTTTTATAAAGTCGCACTAGTTTTCGAGTTCGATTACTTAGTGAGTTACATAGTTTGATTGTGGCACATGACAAGAAGCTCTAAGGTATATGACTGGCCATTATTATGACACCCTGTTGGGCGTGGATAACTCCCTTTACCCAGAGAGCTAAAAGCTCTTGGTGATCTAACATCGCTGGCTAATCAAAAAATAGTTTCCTTACTCGTTTAGGAAAAGCAGAGCAGTCTGCCTACGATGTATGAGGCGTTTTGATCGATGTTCTAAACCTAAACATAGTTCGAAATTCTGTAAGAATCAGTGGAT
This sequence comes from Volucella zonaria, assembly GCA_963966105.1. Classification (NCBI taxonomy): domain Eukaryota; kingdom Metazoa; phylum Arthropoda; class Insecta; order Diptera; family Syrphidae; genus Volucella; species Volucella zonaria. Next base: position 46,782,048 of record OZ014534.1, read on the forward strand.
AAAGTGTGATTCGTGTGGTGGTAAGCACTTAACACCAATGTGCGAGAGGAAAGAAGAAAAAACTAAAAAGAATTTTAGTACAAATGAACAAGAAAACAAAGCTGTATCAACAGCATTGAGTGCAATCAATAAAAAAAATTCAAGTGCCATCCGCGATAAACAAGTTTTTTTACAAACCGCAAAGGCAATATTGAGTGCACCGTACAAAAATCATGCTTGTTTTCTCACTCGATTGATAATGGACAACGGTAGTCAGCGAACCTATGTCTCCAAAGAGCTAAGCACGAAACTTAATTTACCAGTTGTAGGTGTGGAAAGGCTGCGTATCATTCCATTTGGTGATAACACGAAAAAGCGCGCGTGAAACTGTTGACTAGTTGAAATTGCGATCAAGAGCCAATTTAGTGAGAAAATTATAAATATAAGTGCTATTGAAGTCTCAATAATATGCGCAGACGTATTACCTGTACCAAATCAAGATGATCTCAATCTAAATCACTTAGATTTAGCTGATGCTTTTGCATGTGAGGAGAAATATTTAAAAGGCATTAACCTTTTAATTGGACAGGATAATTATTGGAAGTTCAATATGCCTGAAAGTGAGTTAGTAGGCGAAGATTTTGCTGCAGTGAATACGTTTTTCGGTTGGACGGTACAAGGTAAAAGTACAATTGGTTGCGATGGAGAAAAGGGTTGCACTTTTTTCAGTGGTGAAGTCAAAGACGAAGTGTCTAGTTTTGATATCGGCAAATTCTGGCGGTTGGAACAGATCGGAATAGTAAATGAAGAAGACCACAAACCATTTAGTGATGTTAGCAGCGAAATAATGTTAAACGCCGACGGACGATATGAAGTTTGTTTGCCGTATAAAACTAAATCTAAGTTAAATGACAACAAAGGCGTCGCTCTAGCTCGTTTACACAGTTTAACTAATCGGTTAATTAAAAACAGCGATCAACTAACCGATTACGATACAAATATTAGAGATCTAATTAAGATGGGTATAGCAGAATAAGCCTGTGACACTGTCGAAGGGGATAATCTGTATTATATGCCCCACAAGCCTGTTTATCGTGAAGACAAGACTACCAGTAAATTAAGGATCGTCTTTGATGCTTCGTCGTGTGAACCCGGTTTTGCATCACTCAACGAATATATTCATCCAGGAGATAATTTAATTCCAGATATATTAGCCAAAATTTTTAGTTTTCGTTCTAATTATATTGCCATAGTATCAGACATTGAAAAAGCTTTTTTGCAGATTTCTTTGACACCAAAAGATAGAGATGTCCATAGGTTCTTATGGTATGAGACAGCGCCGGTGCCTTACCAGGAACTTCCAGAAATAAAGGAATTTAGAATGACAAGAGTAACATTTGGCGTTACTTCCAGTCCTTATTTGTTTATGGCCACAATTCAAAAGCATCTGGAATTAAGGCGTTCTAAGTATGGACCAATTTGCGACAAACTGCATAAGTCATTTTATATTGATGATCTGATAATAAGCGTGGATAGTAGCGAACAAGCGTATAATATATTTTACAAGGCTAAGGCGATTATGAAAGAGGCCAAGATGAACTTACGAAAGTGGAATACAAACAATTTCGATTTGAAGCAAAGATTTATATTTGAAGGTCTAGACTTTCCTGTTGAACAGAAGGTTTTAGTTATAATTTGGAATACGGTTAGCGACGAAATTCGAGTGGATGTCCCTAGCAACTAAGAGTTTTTACGGTCTTTAAGAGGGAGCAAGCGTAATGTCATGAGGGCTATGGCTAGAATATATGATCCTCTGGGGGTGTTAGGACCATTTGCAGGATATATGGAAATCTAACCCAGAATGGGACGAAAACTTAAAGAGGGAACAGTTAACGGCATGGCAATGTTGGCGAGAGGAGTGAAAACGTTTCCAATTAAATGCTGTATTTCTGCTAATGTGTAAGGGAATAATATAGTTGAAAGGCAACTTCATGTTTTTGCAGATGCTAGTCCTAAGGCGTATGGAGCAGTTGCCTATGTAAGAAACTAAAGAGAGGATAAGAGCATAAGTGTGTCATTTGTTTGTGCTAGAAATAGGGTAAGTCCAATAAAAAAAACAAGTGGAGGCGAGTTGACTCTTCCTAAGTTGGAGCTTACTGCTGCTGTTATAGCGACCAGATTAAGTAAATTTCTGTTAAAGAGCCTTGATTTTGAAATTGCATCCACTCATTTGTGGACAGATTCTACTATAACCCTGAATTGGATTCTTGGTCATTCGACGAAAATTAAGCCATATATCAATAGTCTGTCAAATATATACGACTGGGGTCATTGTAACGGAAAGGAAAATCCAGCTGATTTGTTAACGAGAGGCTTAACCGCCAGACAACCAGCGAATTCAAAGCTTTGGAAGAATGGTCCAATATGCTTAGGCTGTGATACATCTTCTTGGGGCAAAATAGCGCCTATCTCAAGTTCATTTGTACTGCAACAAAGCGGTGAGTTTGCGTACGTCGAAAAAGAGTCAAGCGATGATAAAGATAATTCAGAAAGGGCAGTCTTAAAAAAAATACCAATATCTGATATCGAAAAATTTAGTGATTTAAAACGAATCTTAAGAATAACTGCATATGTCATTAGATTCACAAAGCGTGCGAAGAAAATTTTTACTAGTGAGCTACAACTTAATACGTTAGAACTTAAGGAAGCAGAAGAATATTGGATAAAATATTTTCAGCAAGCCTATTACGCGCCTGAAATTTCGGTTCTTTTAAAAAGGAAGACAGTGCCAGCTAGTTCTTCAATTTTAACCCTACATCCCATAATGGGATGGTTAATGGTATTTTGAGAGTCAAAGGTCGTCTGCCAGAATCCGAATTCGAATATAACGTTTGTCATCCAATAATACTACCAAAAAATTCTTGGCTCAGTAGACTTCTAGTATCGGATGCGCATCAGCACACTATGCATGGAGGAACTAACATGGTTTTAGCAAATTTACGGCAAAGGTTCTGGATTGTGCAGGGTCATCAACTAATTAAATCAGTGCTCCGTCATTGTATGGTTTGTAAAAAATTGCATGGGAAAAGTGCCAGTGAGCCATGGACCGTCTTGCCAAAGCAACGGGCGTGACGATTACTTACACCAATTGCGTTCAATACATCAATATCGAGAACAGGACGCGCGAAGCATTCGGCCAGGAGACGTGGTATTAGTGCACGAAGATGGAAAAACGAGATTGCAGTGGAAGCTAGCGACGGTTCAAACAGTTTTCCCAGGGAGAGACGGAAGGGTCAGGGCCTGCCAGGTTCGACTGCCGAACAAACAGATAATTCGACGGCCGATTCAGCTGCTATTCCCGTTGGAAATATCATCTTCCTTACATGCCGTGGCCCAGAATGAAGAAATTTAAAGCTTATATGTGCATACTATTACATCTACATATAATATACATACATTCATACTCACATATCTAGTAATTAATGTCAAAATGCTAGTCTAGTAAGTGTATAATTTACTTTCCACCGAGACGGTCGATAACCAGTAATAAAGTTGTAACGAAGTTAGACGAGAGGCTTTTTTTTATTTGAAATAGTATATATTTTTTTACAATAGTGTACAGGCACGGCTGTAACCTCTATTTGCAGCAATGAAGGACCTGCTACCAGCGTTGCAAGTGATATCAAGACGATACTATTTAAATTATGCCATTTTGGATGGATCAACAATAAGATCACAACGTTTGGTCAAGGTGTAAGTTGTGAAGATGAAGTTAAAGTAGGCCAAAAATGATCCTCCGATATTTTCCACCTACTGTTACCGCAATGTCATGCCCAGAGGCCCACAACTTTCATCCGAAATTCATTCTTTTCACCAGAATATCATTAAGAAATATATTCCGGCCTCTGGCCGGTATTTTCAAATGGTAAGTTGGAAGCCCATTAATGTTTATACCTTTGGGCGATCATTTGGTTCGAGGGAAAGCTAGGCGATCATTGTGACCCTGTTCCACGGCAGAACTTACCTTCTAGCCACTGATCCCGGTTCTGATAAAGTTGGATCATTTCTCAGCCTTCTGATTCTTAGCTTGACTAAGCCCAGGTCCATTGTCCTTACAAATGTTTTTGTCTGAATAGGAGGTACCCATAAAGAGATTTCGTAATATTGCCTGCAGCATCATATCTTCCCAAAATATCATTAGTCATCTATAGCGAGCTTGATAATGCCTTTAGCCGTCTTACAAAAAATATTTGAAATTGTTGCATTTTTGGACTTATTGGAGGTATTGTAAACTCTGATCGACTTCTTAATCAGCTAATAGGAGCTACTGCAAGCTTATCTGATAAAATTAAGTATCCGCTGACATGATGTTTTGGGGGCCTGCGTAGCGATTGAATGCCTTATAACTTGGACTGGTCCAGCACGGCAACAATCATGTTCGCAGCGAAGTACATGCCTTACCTCCCAGCGGTCGTACCCGGTAACTGAATGAGTAAACCCTGCCGAGCCAATTAATGGCCTCGAATAAAAATGGACTCATAGTTGACGACCCTAGCAAACCTTTAAAGAACAATAAACAATCTGGTCTACACGTAGAATGTTCAGACGCTTAACAGACCACGTGCAGTCGAGCAATTAGCAGAGGCGATAGCCTGCTATCTTTCTTTCTTTTTTCTTTTAAAGAACTTAACACTCAAGTGGGTATGAATACAGTTATAATGCTTCAGCATGTATTAAGTTTTTTGAAAAATGGGATAGAGGGAGAAAGAAAGATGTTTGGGTTCAGTGGTTATTTCGATCCATTTAATGGGGAGACTGAATTCTTAGTGGAAGTTGGCTTGATGTTGATTTCTAGTCAACTACTCATCTTACTTGATTTTCGAAGTGGATGATATGTCTTTCGAACGAGGCTGGGATTCGAACACCGAACCTTCCGATTTGGAAGCCAGTCCACTACCACTTGAGCCACGGCCACCCAAATATCATCGCCATCCAGGAAGTGCGATGGGATGGGGAAGAGAAATAGCGCGTATTCGGATGCGGAATTGCTATATGCGGCAGACTTAGCAAGAAGTTTTAACATTTAACAGAGTGACGAGATTATGACAATCCGAATGAAGGGTAAATTCGCTAATTCAAGCCTAATATGCGCCCAAGCCCCTACGGAAGGCAAGGAGGACGCTACCAACGAATGTTTCTACGAGCTCTTGGACAAGATGTATGAGCAATGTCCTAAGATTCACAGGATAGGAAAGGAGGACATCTTTGATAGGACGGTTGATAAGCATACCCTACAGGATACCACGTTTTGCAACGGACTTAGGTTCATTGGCTTTGCGGCGGGAGGAAATATCACTATAGCACACGGTTTGCTCATCCCAATATATGTACACAAGGGATATGGCTGTCTCTGGATCATCAAACGCTAAATAAAATTGATCATTTTGCGATAGACGCAAGGCATGCCATACGGCTGGATCACTACGTTGCGGATTTCGCAAGCGTCAGAACAAGGAAGAACTACTGTGAGAAGATATAATGCAGAAAAGTTTCAATCGCAAGAGATCGCCAGAATCTTCGCCGAAATCTCTCAACAATTCTTATACCGTTATCAGAGACATCGCAATCCATCAAGAAGTCCCTGGTTGTTTGATGAAGGATAACGGCAAGCAAATGCAGCTTAACAAAAAACCTATAAAGCGGCGCTTCAACGACGGACAAGAATCGCTCGTGAGCACTACGACCTGAATTGACTGAATTGGCTTCTCCAGAAGAAGAAAAAAAAAGCGCAAGTGGCTGTACGTCAGGAACAATATGCAGACGTTTTACCAATAGCTAAAAAGCAAGAAGGCTTGTACAAAGACCTGTAGAGATAAAGGAGGAAACCTTGTAGTAGAGTCATAGGCGCGGTGCTGAGAATATGGGAAAACTTCTTCTGCATACTCTATAATGGCGAAGAAGTCCAACTGGGAAAATAATATTCAAAACTTTCGTCCACCTGACCAGAACGAAGCAAGGAGAGCAATATCTAAGCTGAAAACCAATAAAGCAGCTGGACCTGATGGCTTACCGGCCGAGGTATTCAATGCAGCTGGAACTAACTTTGGGGAGAGAATACATCAACCCATTTCTCAGATCTGGTCATGGAATCTCAATACCGTATGCCCGATCCACAAATAGGGGAGATCTCCTCAAACGCGCCAACTATAGATATATAAGTCCCTCAACGTCGCATACATGATCTTATATGCCATATTATGTGAACCTTATCAGTTCAGTTTCACACTAAGAAATCTTCACACTCCGGCAGATCCTGTAAAAGACCCATAAAGTTCTAACCGATATCCACTATTTTCTTCTTTGATTTTAAGGCCGCATATGACGGCACATATAGAGACAAGCTAAAAAGAGCTACTATATGTCTAGTATTTACATCCCTGCCAATTTTGTCCGTCTTCACAGAATGATGATTGAGAACGCTCGCTGCTTCGTCAAGGCCGGTAACGACTTAACTGAGTCCTTTGATATCAAAACTGGTTTTAGATGAGGTGACGCTCTGGTATGGACTTCTTTAACGTCATACTTGCAAGAATTGTGCGCAACTCACAAACAAACACTGGAGGCATAATCTTTCAAAAGTCTGTTCAACTACTAGCGTTTGCCGATACTATCGGCATAACAAACTGCCAAAATGGATTTAGTGATGAATGAGGTCAAATCCAAGCGTATGCTGTCAACAAAAGGGGATCCATGACATCGACGAATTGGGCAGAAGATCACAGTTGACAAGTATAATTTCGAGGTAGTAAGGAACTTCGCCTACCTAGGCTCTTCTACCAACACCTCAGCAGAAATTAAGACGAAGAATCACTCTTGTCAATTGCTGTTTTCTTGGGCTATGAAGGCAATGGGGTAGTGAGACCCTATCCCGAAAAACTAAGGAGACTCTATATAAGACCTTGATCATTCCAGCCCTATTTTATGGCGCTGAAGCATGGAGACTACCGAAAGCGGATGAAGACATCCTCAGTCGTTTCGACTGAAAATCCGTCGAAAAATATTCGGTCCCATTTGCATTTACGGGCTTTAGAGCAGAAGAGATTGGATAAAGCCCGATCGCTTTTCTATGTTATAACTCTGACATTGTGACAAGGTGAGCAGCGTGTTTTGATTTCGAATTCGAAAGTAGATTTTAGGAAAGTTAAAGTAGGTACTGTTGCGATTACACATATTCAAAGGAAATGGATACCTATACTCGTATATATGTATAGCCATTACCGTTAATAGTTGCTTTTCGTTATCTATGATACCTAAATACTTTTTTCTTTAGACTGGTCCTTTTAGTAATGCTTTCATCGTGCTTAACCTGAAATGGCGTGCTAAATGAAACTAAGAAACCTGCAGAAACTAGTTACTTAAGGGTAAAACCAATTTCGGATAGTGGCCCAATCTGACCACTGGTAACCACTGAAGTATTGTAGCCTGGACCTTAACAGTTTTCTCTCACTCGATTCGTTTCTATGAACCACGAGGCAGTGGTTTAAAACTTTGATGATTTCTTAAGTTGGGTGGACTGTTTGTTTGCTTATCCTTGCAGAAGTTAAGTGGAGACTTCAGTACTTCACCAGGAGTTTTTCGAATGCATCTTTTATATGAAAAAACTTGGCCACTAAAATACTAGAATCATAGATGAGAGTAGTTGGTGAAAGATGGTGATCAAAATGATCAACAACCCCAAGGACTCACAGATCATTAAGATCAACAAATTATCGAACGTTCTCAAGCAAAACCTTGTGATCACAACCCCTGTCCAAAAAAAATTAACATCCCACCTGACATTTTTCTCAAAACACATTTCCATCCGTCATCCGTCTAATGATTTGTTAGTTAGTTTGCTGTCGATCACTATGGGTGATCACGTGAATGTGCCCAGGATGCACGTCATTAACAAAAATGCACCCCACACGAACGGATATTGCACATAGTCCATAATGTACAGGGTTTCATTCTATGAGTCCTCCTGTTGCCATCAGCAGCTCAGCAGCAATTAGGGAAACGAAAATGAGTTAACGTTACAACGAAATTGCCAGCAGCTGCGTTCCGCCCGATTCTGGTGTGCAATGTGTGTTGTATATCTCGCAGGAATCTGGCCAAGCGATTCGCCCATATGGAAGTTCTTAAACTTTGCTCATAGATATGTTCATTAAGTGTCAGCTATGTTGTGTGTGCGGCCACAAAGGATCAAAAACAATACGTACCTCGGGCCATCGGTCGGTAGGCCGTACACAGGCACCGGTATTGTCCTGTAGACGTTAAATTTCCTTTCCGAATTTTTATATATTTTTTTTAAAATCTACCCGAACCCCTCGGATAGATTGACTCAATAAAGACCTGGCATTAATTTTGTTTTTTTATTTTTCCTTTTATTCCTTAGTACAGCCAACAATTTGTTGAGGTAGAACCTGGTCGCGCTGCGCTGACTACTTTACCACTCAGGAAGGAAGTAATAGCACCGGTTGCGATACGAATACAGTCGCACTGTCTTGTACTCGTGCACACAATGGCCACAATTCGTTCGATGTGTGAGTTCGTTTGGTTTTAGGGTGCATTCACCCTCCAGCGGCATATTTCACCCCGTGCGGCGGTTCAACACATAAAACAAAAACAGAACATGAACAAGGGACCGAAGCAGAGGCTGGCTGAAACAGGAACAGGAGCTAGAGTTGGCATTCCTTTTTTTTTTTTTTTGTTCTATGTGTTCTTCCTCTGCCAGGCAGCGAATGGAAAACATGTTTTTCAGGAAATTATCCCGTGACAACATAACAGTATTGTTTCGGACAGGAACATAATAAAGAAAAACAAAATAAAAAAGTTGGCTATGCTGCGCTAGCCAAGAGCAGGACTCAGGGAGCGATGAAACAACACGAAATATATATCACCATTCATTACTATCAGCGACGCAGGAATAAGAACAAAGGACTCTCTACTCTCACTCTGGCTGGATTGGCACATAAAAAAACGATACTGGGGCGCGCTACTACATCGATCGAGATGTCCTTGTTGCCGTCGCTACAGTTTTAACATACATCTAGCGCTGGTTCTGCTTTTACTCAAGAGGCCAGGAGTCGTCGAATCCCTTTTGCATTTTTTTTTTTTTTTGATGATACGAGTATTCCCAACCCATTCCGTAGAGTCCTGGTCCTGAGCCTCATTTGGATGCAAATTAAGGGTGATGCTGGCAAATTTTACGTTACCCTATTTTCATCTTGTGTGGGCATTTAGTTCTTCTACTCATTTATTTTGCATGGTCATGCAGATGAACGAGGAGGACCTTGGTCCTTAACGTTTTCCTTTTTCCGATGTTTTTTTTTTGTTTTTTTTTTTTTATTAATTTATTTTTTTGAAATTTACAACCCGGAACCTTTCTTTGACTCTGGCTGTTGCTTTATATTATGGGGTGCAGTGCAATAAAAATATTCGTCTAGTTGGGCCGGGATTCTTCCCTTGTCGATTAAATGCACACATACACTAGATTACAGATACTGAAGAACAAAAAACCAAAAAAAGGAACACAAATTGCACATAAAGCATCAATGAGTGCCTCATCCCTTGGCAAGAACAAGGTAGTCACAATGGTGGCCCATTCCAAATTAACATATTTGCAGATGACATGTTGCATCCATAAATCGTTTTGGCAGAGACGACACGACTCTGCGCGCTGATGTTACACAGGGACATGGACAGGGACATGGACTTGGGTCAGGACAGGGACAGGGACAGGGAAAGAAACAGAGACATTAGGGACGCTATTATTCATTTAATTTGCTGAATGAATTATTGACATCATTCCATTAAGTCCATCATCGGGGGGTCAATGGTGCGACAGAACATACTCTGACGCAGTGCAATCATTGGTGAGATGTTATAATGGCCAGTGGGTTGTGCCGATGCACGTTAATGTTTGACGTGACATCGACTGCAAATTGTGTGTGCAAAAATTCATAACAGAAATCAATTAGTGGAAGTTGTTCATTGCTTGATAGCCTGGTCCTTTATGATTTGGATCGCACGATTTTGAGCGACGAATCTAGGTAGCAGTATCAATACACAGATAATAGAATTATACTCAGTCTCCTGCAAAACCGAAACTGAATTCTTCAACCTAAGGACACAACGAGAGTTGTTCTATAATGTCTTAGTATGCAGCTTTAAAGATCAAGTCACTTGCTCCTCATGGTATTTTTGATTTGGATAAATCCTTTTTGAAACTCTGGACACTATTGGTTTTCTTCACATTTTTCCAATCCTTTGATTAGGGAAATATTTAGCAATGTCTTCGCGTCATGGTTTTTGGTTTTCAGCAGCTATTTCCAACGTATCCTGAATGTTCAATCGCGTATATTGCATTCGATTTACTAATAAAGGGTCTTTCATTAAGCGCTTCCTATCTTTAAATTTAAATAAAACAAAGCCTGCCCATGCCATTATGTATGGAATATAGCATCGTGCAAATGTCTACCGTGGCTTCTCCGGGTGGCGCGCATCCGAAATATTCAATTTTCCACGACTATGGCGCATAAATCAGGCTGAATTTGGCCGATGGCATGGGTTATGTTAGCTTTGAGGGCCGCCGTGGTTTGTGGCTTATTCGCATAGACCAGTTACTTCAGAAAACCCCACAAGAAAAAGTCTAACTGGGTCAAATCGCACGATCTCGGTGGCCAGTTCACATCACCTCCACATGAGACGACCATGCCCTCGAATCACTCGTACTGAATTTCGAATGTGGCGTGAGCTATGTAGCACGTAGCGAAGTCCTGTTGAAACCACATGTCGTTGGTGTCCACATCGTCCAATTCAGGTCAAAAGAAGTTGGTAATCTTCGACCTATTGCGTTCACCGTTGACGGTGATGGCATGGCCAACGTCGTTCTCAAAGAAATATGGACCTATAACGCCGTCAGCCTAAATCCACACCAAAAGTGACTTTTTTGAGATGCATTGGACGCTCTTGGATCTCATGTGGATTAGTTTCGTCCCAAATACGACAATTTTTTTTGTTGTCTTATCCATTCACCCAGAAGTGGGCCTAATCGCTGAAGATGATTTTTCAAGGAAAATTAGGGTCAGTTTCCAACTGCTCCAGGGCCCATTCGGCAAACACACGTCGTTGTCAATGGTCGTTTACCTTCAGCCCCTGGGTCAGATGAATTTTGTACAGGTGCAGGCCCAAGTCATGACGCAAAATTCGCCAAGTTGTGATCTGCGAAAGGCGAAAGTTCTTGTGAGCGACGCGAAATCGACTGACTCGGATTCTCCAGTACACTCTCACGGACAGCGGCCATGATTCCGGCAGATCTTGTATTTCGTCGACGTACGGGTGTTGGTGGACACACCACACTGCCAACAGTCTTCTCGGTAGGACGATTATGACGACCGTAAAATGGGCGAAGTGCACGAAAGTTGTCAGAACAGGACACCCTTTTTGATAAAATAATTTCATCATTTGCACGTGTTGTTGAACCCTGTGCGTATCCATGGTGATTTGGCAAAACAGACTGAATGAATGACAGCCAATTTGACCCATGTAGCTTCAACAATATGGCAGCTATTAACTGTCAAAGTTCGGAAGTCCCTATTGGAAGACCCTGTATATCAATAATATATGCATGCACGGCCATAAATATATCTACCACTATTTTCTTCAACAATCTATACCCAGACTTCAATTTACAAAGATGTACAGAGACAGTGCTGGCCATCTTCCAGGTGCCAGACTTGTACAGTAGTAGTGATCTGACGTTGAAGCGAAGTGGTCTAAGTTGTGATTTATATTGAACACTCTGCATCTTAGATAGTAACGCAACATCGAGATCCTAGATATCGGTTTCTTTTTAAACTGGCAAGACTGTTTCTACAGATTGCTAATTTGACAGTTGAAAGTTAATTTGTGGTTGGATTGTCTTGCCATTTTACGATGAACAGATGAACCCCAAAACAACGCGTGCAAATTGTGCAAAATTATTTTGACAACCATGGTACGTCCATTTTACGGTCGATATAATCGCCCATCTGAGCAATACGCATCCCCAAAGGCGGCAAACAGTGCGAACAGAGGAAGAACAGTTCGTTGTGGTGCTCAGTGTTGAGGTGAATCCCAATGAGTCGATTCGCCATTGTGCATAGAAATTGGAGCTATACCCATCCAATTTGTGGAAGATTTTACAGAAAGATCTTGGCTTAAAAGCTTATAAGGTCAAGCTTGTGCAAGAGTTGAAACCGCGTGACCATTATACGTGTCGTAGGTTCGGTGAATGGGCCGAAAACACGATTCAGCGTGATCCTCAATTTCAACGCAAAATTTTGTCCTCCGATGAGGCTCATTTTTGGTTAAATGGATATGTAAACAAGCGAAATTGCCCCGAATTTGGAGTGAAGAAAACTCAGAAGCCTTTGTCGAGACGCCCTTACAACCAATAAAACTCACTGTTTGGTATGCTTTATAGACTGGTGGAATCATCGGCCCATATTTCTTTAAGGACGATGCCAGAATGTTACCGTCAATGGAGAGCGCTATAGAAACATGATTTATGACTTCGTCGTTCCTCAGTTGATTGGCATTGACGTGACAGAGCTTTGGTTTCAACAAGATGGCGCAACATCCACACGGCGCGCGACACCATCAATTTATTGCGGGAAACATTTGCTGAGCGCATAATTTCGCCAGACTGGAAACACTCAAAAAAACTGATGGTACTCACACTGAGTCGAAAGCAGAGGCTCTCTGTCTTATGCTTGACACTTACTTCCCAGATAATTTAAACAGATTCTACCAACTAAGCTGCAAGTAAACTGAGTAACACAGCATAGTGGCATGAGGCCATTAGACACGCTGTTGCTTCCTTTGATTGCTTCAAATAACCTGGCAGCGTTGACCATATTTAGTTACTTTATTATGCTACAAGAACGTATAGAGCACAAGGGTAGTCCCAGAACTACCCGACCCAACCAAGAAAATACAAAAAACTTGGGGAAAAATATGTTTGTTTCTCTACGTAGTCTCCTTTTAGTTCAATACACTTTTCCCATCGATGTTCAATAACTTCGATACCCTGTTTATAGTGAGAACCGTCGAGCTCCTTAAAATAGCCATCCGAGAGGGCTAAATCTGGCGAATATGGTGAATGAGGAAGCAATTCGAACTCATCGATTTTGGCCATCGTGATGACTGATGTGTGAACTGGTGCATTGTCTTGATGAAACAAAACTTTTTTCTTCGTCAAATACGGCCGTTGTTTTTCTGATTTCATCTTTCAAACGCTGCTATAAGTTCGCATAATACACGCTGTTGATTGTTTTTCCGTTCTGAAGATAATCAATAAAAATTATCCCACGCGCATCCCAAAAAACTGACGCCATGATCTTGCCTGCAGATGGAACTGTCTTCGCCTTCTTTTGGAGAGGATTATTCCCTTTGAGTACACTGTTTTGACTATTCCTTCGTCTCGGGTGTGATGTGATGGACCCATGATGGATCCATGTTTCATCCATGGATATGAGTCGACGGAAAAACTCGGTTTTATTGTTGTGAAATTTCGCCACACACTCGAATGAAACATCCTCACAACGCTGTTTTTGTTCCATTCTGAGTAATCGCGGCACCCAACTTGCGCACAGCTTTCTCATGTCCAATTTTTCAGTCAATATGCGATGTATAGTGCTTTTTCAAAGGCTACCATAACTACTAGTTCTCGCACTTTCAATCGGCAGTCATTCAATGCCATTTTGTTGGTTTTTTCCAACATTTTTGGTGAGGTGAGGTGAGGTGAGGTGAGTTCCTCATTTGGTCGACCACTGCGATGTTCGCCTTGGTAACTCGTACAGCCTCTCTTAAATTCTGCCATCCAATATCTGATTGTTGTAAACGAAGGAGCAGACTCCCCCAGAGTAGAATAAGGACTGAAACGAATAAAATTTGGAAAATTCAAAGTGAAAAAAAAATATTTTCATAATTTATGTAAATTTTTTTTATTTGCCTTAAAACTCTGTTTTTATTAAATTCATTCACAATTACAAAAAATAAAAAAAATTATTTGGGTTCCCATACTTTCCTCAACTTCTTTCGAACGTCCTCCATAAGGTTGTTGACAGTTACATCCGTGATCTTTTTGGACGCACTTTTCCATTTAGCACTAAAATCTTTTACGTCCTTTGCACACTGCTCACTTTTCCTCAATTTAGCTTTGACCAAAGCCCAATACCTTTCAATGGGAAGGCACTGTGGAACATTGGTTGGATTCATGTCTTTTGGGGCAAAGTAGCATTTTTAGCAACAAGAAAGCTCAACGTCGCATGAGCATAGTGAGCTGAAGCTAAATCTGGCCAAAATAATGTTGAACCCTCGTGTTTGTTTAAGAAAGGAATCAACCGTTTTTTTTAGGCACTCGTTAATGTACACTTCTCCGTTAATTGTTTCCGTTGTAAAAAACGATGAGCTTCTGTGTCCAAATGGCCTGCCAAACGAGATATTTTGACCAGAATTTTTCCATCCCAATAGATGTTGTTGATTGCGGAAGAATCTCAGCTTCAAACGAGTTGTAAAACTGCGCACCTGAAAGAGTAGTAAAGTCGGCTTTGACATAAGTTTCGTCTTCCAATACCAAGCACGCTTTCTTGTTGCCGATCAACTCGTATAGCTTTCGGGCTCGTGTTTTTATGACTTCTTTTTTTGCTTTTCAGTAACTTTTGGTATTTTTTGTTTTTTTCGTGTTTTTAGACCGTTACGTTTTTTAGATCTTTGTACCATTGTTTGGTTGGTATTACATTTCCGAGCAACATCTCTGGATGACATAATCTGATTTTTTACGATGGTACCCACTATTTTCCAGTCCAAATTTGTATCATGTGCTCCACTTTTAGCTCCACTTTTCTGTTTTCGCTTAACTGTCAACGTCTCCAAATATCGTTTAATAAAAGAATCCATTGTACTGCGTGCTATGTTAAAATTTTTTGCGATGAAATGGTTTGGACGCGAATAATTTTCGAGCCATTTGTCGATGATCTTTTTACGGCATTCCTCTTGACTCATATTTTATAAATATTTTAAACCGCAAGGAACTAAAATCATTAACAAACTGAAACTAGAGAATAAACTGGCTGATTTGGGTACACAATGGGATTGCAATGTTTACGCATTGGAAGTACAGCCCGTATTAAAATTTACAGATTTTATTCGTTTCAGTTCCTACAGTTCCGTTTTGATATTAGTTGGATTGAGGCCTTTCAAATGAAAGTATTGTATCACAATCCCGTAACTAAATTGTTCCATATTAGTGAACGCTCCCACTATTGATGGCTACAGAACAAATACTAAAAAACATAGCGTCGTCAAAGTTCAAATTTAAGCTTTATAGGGTTTGCGCTTTCTACAATTATCATTCTTTTTAAAAAAACAATCGTCATCTATACGTCAGGTAGGGTACTTCTGGGGCGGCCCTCGTATTTCCAGTCAACTCTCCAGGGAACCTTCACTGACAGCCTGACACTGCCATACACACCGAAACCCGGATTAACATTGAGCGTAAGCTATAGCCGAAAATCAGAAAAAATTACTACTCGTTCATGCTCGCCTAGATCTTCAGACCTATCAGGCTGACCTCATGTTAAAGAGGGCGGAGAGACTCCTTTCATCTGTCCTGATGAAGAATGGTTTCCAACACGGAAGATTCTCGCACATTCGACAAGAACGAATACACGCTGGGAATTTTCATCGATATTGAGAGTGCTTTCGACAACGCAACTTTTGACGGCATGACGCCCAGAAGACATGACGTTAATAATACCCTGATTGCGGATGCAGAGTATGTCGACTGGTCTGAATCATCACGTTTGAAGACATCACCATCCAACAAAGCCAAGTATTGGGTTGTCATACTGTTCTTTGAACTAAACATGTCACGTCGAAAACTCCAAACTGCTGTGGGCTTTCTGTCAGTGTACAGGAGTTTTTGGTAAGGCATAGGGCTTGTCATCAAGAAGGGTCCTTTGGACTTATACGGCCAAATATATCCTTTGCATCGGTTGTCTGGTGGAACAAGCTTTCACTAAAAAACATCATAGCTGTTTTTCCAGATTCCAAAGAGCTTGCTTGATCTGTCCTCGACGCACTGATAAATCTCGTTTTTCTTAATATTCACCTCATGTCCTGCACTCACAAACGGGTAATTTGTGGTCTTTGGTACAACACAAGAACGAGGATTGAGACTTTGCACGCCGACTGCCTTTTGACTGTATTCCCAGGAATGGTTTCGGCCAAAATCTGAGCCAGGAAAAAAATTTAGTCGGATTTTCACAAGTCGTTCCGAAACTATTTTATAACGCGGCGTGCTGGTATTTCTGGACGACAACGTTAGGAAAACTTGCGTCTGTCTTCCAAGCGAAGATGCACCCGAATACGACTATGCCCGATAGCACGGTGTTTTTGTCAGCAATCTGCTGATGAAACAAAATAAGCCGCTGCTTTGGATGGCAATACATACAAAAATCAAAACAAGAAAGTTAGAAGTTTGCGGGAAAAGTATTAGCAACAAGAATTGTGAGCGAACAAGCAATAATGACTAATACGGAAAAAGACCAGCAGTAAGAAACTCTCACAACAATTTTAGTGTTGCATATAACATAGATAACACAAAAAAAAAACAAGGCGAAATGGGTGCGACCGATGGGTCACGCCAAGAACTTCTTGATTAAGAGAGCTTGTAGTTTTCCCTAAAGGTTTTTGATATTTCATAGCCTTTTAGAATTTAGTATAAGTTAACCCGAAAATGGTCAAAAAACGGGTTAGGCTTGAGAGATTTTGGTAAAGCTAAAAAATTGTAAGAAAAGCTTGAATTGTACTTGAAGTCAATTCGAAAAATGTTATAACACTTTAGCCAACAGCTTCAATTAAAGATCTAAGCTTAATATATTTTTTTAATAACTTAAAAAGTCGTGGACATGTTTTTAGCTTCCTCTGATTCAGAGTGCAGCCCGATCTGTGCTGTGACCGCTGTGACATACGAAGTCGTAGTTAGTACTAAAATTGTTGCTATTTTTGAATAACTCAGACAATTCTTGGTCGGATTTTTTCAAATGTTGGTTGAATGTGTGATATGTTAATACAATTGATTAGTACTGCAGGAATTTCGAAAGCGTCCTCTATTTACAAGAAAAAAAATTAATTTCGTTTTTATTGCATTAATTGGTGCAAACCGTCGAATAACAACACTTTCAATTAATCAATCACTAATTAAATTTATCGAGTTCGGCCGTTTATGATCACTTGAAATGCCTAGATTTAATCTCAAAGCTCGACATATGGGTTCCTCATGTTCTTACGGAAAGCTTGTGCCGTCGCGTTGATGTTTGTGATTTGCTTCTCAAAAATCCAAAAAAATTATCTATTTTTGAAGAACATCATCACCAGGCACGAGAAATCATGGAGTAAAAAAGATGAACTGGCTCAAAGCATCTCGAAAGCTGATATTCATGAAAAAAAGGTGATGCTATTTGTTTGGTAGGATTTCAAAGGAATCGTTTTTTTGAGCTTCTACCGGACAACACTTTAAGATGAAGTCATCATCAGTCATCAGCTAGACAGATTGAATGATTTTTTGTAAACAGAAAAGGCCAAAACCGATCAATAGAAAACGTATACTGTTACACTAAGATACTGCGAGACCTCATACAAGTTTGGTAACTCGCCAAAAGCTTTTACAGCTTGGATAGGATTTACTGCCACCCCCCCCCCCATATTCTCCAGATCTGACACCTTCTGATTCTACAAACATTTTTAGACGGTAAAACCTTTACTTCAAATGAGGAGGTCAAAAATCACCTGAATCAGTTTTTGTCAGTAAAGAACAAACATTTTACGTATGAGCAACATGAGGATGGCAAAAGGTATTGGACCATAATCGAAGATATACTGTTTAATTCAATAAAATACGAATTCACTATAAGAAAATCGTCGTTTTCGAACAACCCAATATTTTGTATATGTTTTTTAAAAAAAAGCCGTTGGTGAATTTTGGTCAAAATCTAATGGCCGCGATTCTGCATGAAGACCCATCATCTTACAAAAATTCAAATCAATAGAGATCTTCGTTTGCGAGTTTTTGTGGGCCAAAGAAATGGACACGTACACACACACACAAAAAAATAGCGAAATAATGGAGAATCGGGAGAGCTCTTTCCAGAGATCCTCCAGAATACCGAGATCTCCTTCTACTGGAACTTCGGGCGGACATGTTGAGACAGCAACAACAAGAACTTAATTTGTGAGGTATAACCCCAAAAATCAGCGTTCCATAAGCTAGGCAAGCAGATCAGGGAGCTCGTCGAAATGCTTGAGGATGGGAATATGCTTTCAATTCATCAACCCATGAGGGACAGCATTGAGAGCATTAGAGTCCCTTATGAACTAGCGGCCATTCAGCTGCGGGACGAGAAAGGCAAGTAGATAATCAAAAAGAACAACTTTTCACAAACCTTTCCTTGCTTGAAACAAATGGAGGTTCCAAAAAAAAGGAACCAACCAGCGAATACAGTGAGCCCAAGCGAACTCAAAAGTATGCGCCAACGGTAAATAATAATAATGCGGAATCTCATAAAGGCAACTGGTAAAGGACAATAATGTAAAAGTCCCTAAAGGCAACCCTACTTCTACTAAGTCATTAAAAGCAAAATTCAAAAAAAAACAGCATAGTATAAGGAAACTCAAGGCCAAGCCTGATGCCATTACAAAATAATTGAGACCAAAGGAGATTTCTCGTATGCAGAGGTACTGTGCAAAGTAAAAGCGGATCCCACATTGTAAGCCGTTGGAAAAGCGGTATCAAGGATCGGAAAGACACAGAAACGTGCTCTCTTGTTGCAGCTCAAAGGAGACGGTCACAAAAGTAGCCGAGTTTACAGGCACTATAAGTCAAGCATTAGGGCTGCAAACTATCGCAAAGGCTTTGACGCACTGTGTTACTGTCGAACTAAAAATGTCGACGAAGTAACCACCAAGCAGGATACAAGCGCAGAGATTAAGTCACAATTTGGCCTAGAAGGGGTAGTGCCAGAAGACGTACTGTCTTTGCGAAAGGCGTTTGGTGGCACCCAATCAGCGGTAATAAGTCTCACCGCAGAAGATGCAAAAAAAGCTGCTAGATGTCGGACGAATAACAATTAGCTGCGTCATCTGCCGACTCCGGGAAAAGATGTTGCTAAAAAAGTGTTTTAAATGCCTGGAATTTGGTCACATAGCAAATCATATCAAGAACAAGGAAGACTGCTCTAAATTATGCAGAAGATGCGGATCCGAAGGACATATTGCAAACAATTGCAACAAGCACCCGTTTTGCATGTTTTGCAAGAATGATTACCTGGAAGACGCAAAACAAGTAGCCGCCAGCAGTACATGCCGGATTTTGAAGGAAGTTATGACCAGAAGAGACCCACGAAGATCATACAGCTAAAACTAAATCATTGTGAGATAGCTCAGGATATTTTGAGACAGACAGCTAAAGACAAGGGGGCGGACATAATTCTGGTCAGCGAACCATAAAACCCTTGACAGCAACGTATCGATCTGCGACTAAACAAAGCTGGCGGTAATATAGACATGCGGCAAACAGGCATTCCAAGAAACCAACACTCATGGATATGGTTACCTACAGAGTGCTATGACCCTAAAAGTGGAGGAGGTTTTGGGTAGGCCTCACCTTCTAATATCAAAGTGGAAGTCTAACCTACACGATGACTTCGAATTGGTACTGGTCTGAGTGGGGTTTCCTCAGAACAATCAAATGATCGAGATTGAGGATTATTCCCCATTGTAGACCAGGGTGGCGATTGACGAACTTTAATACCTACTAGCGCTGGCATTTCGTGAACAGATTCCCACGTAAAATACAAGAGATAACTTCTCATGGCGTCGTGACGGAGCAATACGCTCTTGCTGAGCACTTACACAGGTAGGTAGGTAGATAAAAGTGGCTGTCGGAAAGACTAACCCACTTAGGCCTATTGGCCCGTTGTAATGCCACGTGGATCTGTGATCCTCTTATTCATGGAACCAATTTGAGGTTATGATAAAGCATAGGAGACTGTTAACGTCTATATTCTTTAGATCGTTTAAGTCATTGTAGAAGAAAGTTCCTAAGTGAAGTTTACTTCTAGGTTCGTGGATTATTGGTTCCTCTTCCTTCTCATCCATGCAGCTTCTACAGAAATCGTTTGTAAAAGCGCCAAGCCTTCTTGCATGCTTGCCTGTAAGGCAGTGTCCAGAGCACCTATGTGGCGCTGAGGTGTTTCCAATTTAGAAGGATCAGACTCTTAGAGCGATGCAGCAGATCTGCATGGTTGCTAGACATGTTGATCCAAAAGTCCACCGAAGGTCTGTCCCTTTATCAGCATCCAGTTTTAATATTGATTTGCACGTAGGGATAGGTATACCTGTGCAAGTCTTTTCCGGTAGAACGCTTCCAATTTTGGCGAGTTCGTCGGAGTTATAATTCACTGGAATGTCTCCGTGGCCCGGCACGCAATAAAGATGAAGTTTGAACGCTACAGTGATTTGGAAGGAGAGGCTTAGATTTAGATTATCTGAGAAGACACCATCACCATCCCCCCTATCGCTTTTAGATCCATCTGTGTAAGGTGGATTGACTTGTCCTCTATGAAAGCATCTTCCTCCCAGAAGGATTTAGAAGGGAAGCTTACATGGAAGTCATTGTCAAACCAAAGCTCAGGTATGGTGTAATCGATGTTCTCTGTGAGAATTCCCAATGTATTGAGAATGTTAGCGTGGCCAAATAAATTATTTGTCCACTATGTAGTCGCTACAAAGCGAATAGCTTCAGTCACAACTACTTGCCTGCTGAAGACATCGAGGGGTGTCAAGTGAAACAGTATATCTAATGCCGAGGTGGGAGTAGAACCTTGGTGCTGGGCTTAAGTGACACAACATCTGGCAGTGATGTAATGGGTGCTGGCACTTTATCACTGAAGTGCTTATTCATCTTCCTATGAAAGACTGAGGAATTTCAGTAAAAGGAACATGCAAGGGAAGAATTTATTAGTTCCTTGTCTGAGGGCTCTTTACTGCGAGGAAAAAAGGTAGACGCCCAGCTCCATCGATATTTTGATTTACTGTAGATCGCATCTGAAGTTAACCAGCTGCAATCAAATTTTTCAACTAAGTGTTGTTTGGAAATATGAGCAGAAGTCAGTTCTGAAGATTATATGGCTGGCGCAACTCTAACTGCTGGTTCTACATATATTCGAGGCCAATGTGTTGTTACATTTGTTTTCTGCAGCATCTGATATGATACTATCAGACGCTGCACGTGATACTACGTTTGTGGCAGGTGTTTGCTGCTACTGGAGACGATCTAATTCAAACCATGAGCATGAGATGCTCATCGATATGTTTTCAGATATCAACCGAAATCCATGTGCAGCGAAAAGCATATCTCTCATCCTTTCACCGCTCCTATATTATTATCTGCTAACGTTGTGGGCATCTCTCAGGGGATGGGGTCTAAACCGCTGGGATATTGAAGGATTTCGGAGTCACACTACACTGTGCTTCTTAGTAGAATCGGGTGCCTTCTGTTGATCGCTGGTTGATCTATAACCAAAGATTGTCAGAGTAGTGTCACAACACGGAACTTACACGGAGGAAAACCCCCAAGATTCAAAGCGACATCCGAAGTTGGTGGTATTTTTTTGACTTAAATCGACATATTGGGAGCTCGGAGAATTTCAGGATTGTTTGATATCTGGAGATATTTGTGAAGGAGTTCCCAGTGAAGCAATGAGAATGCTCATATTTCCATAGCGGCATTTTGACACTCACTTGTAGAGATTCGTTACGAAGTTAAGACAGTCTATGATGGTAATGAAAAGGTGATACCTGCAAACTCAGACCAATCTAGTTTACTAAGCAAGAAAATATCATTTTCTAAGAAATATATTTCCACATTTCAATATCCTCTGATGAACGAAAATAAACGATTATACGAGAGTGGCCGGTGGAAGAAATGCCAGCAAGCCGTTTAATGTACTCAGAATGTCAGAAAAAAGGCGAGAGCCCAGAGGGAGTGGACATATTTGAAACAGCAGTAAGAGGCAGATAAAACCACACAGAATAGGACAGAGAGATTTTAATCCCTGCACATTGTTGATACGAAGGAAATACTTGTACAATAGGATCGTAGGATCAACTATGGCAAATAAGGGTGTAAATATTGATGGCATCCTTTCTATATTTTCCTAAATTGTACTCAGTACATCACATTAATGAATCGTCGAATTGCCAAAGAAGGACTGTGTTGTCCATCTATGTGAAAAAAGTAGTGACGATAGTCCTGGACTGGGTCAAAGAATCCCAACTCTTAGTATCGAGCACCGACCGTAAATACATGCATTGCGAATCATTATACAGCAATGCTTTCAGTATAAGAGTAGGTTTCTGCTCCCCGACTTCTTATTGCTTTCGAGAGGGCTGCCGAAAGCGTAAATCATGATTTTATTTGATCCTTGCTCAATACAGGTATTTCTGAGACGAAAGTCGCTGTCATTTATAATACAAGCAACTGAATAAGCAGAACGTTGCCCTTGATACAGCGGGAATAAGTTAGAGGTTTTTGAAATATGTACCCCGGGGATATATGACGAAGTTAATGGTGTTAACGGCCCTGCATTTTCTGTAGGAAACAGACGAAGTCAGTGAATAATTTTATTTTACTTAAGGATCTGGACAACACAGAACACATCCGCTTGCTTTGGCTCATGGTGTTATGGATCTTCACAAGATAATCCAGGGTTTAGGCAAGGATAATGTAAGTCAAGAAAAATGCGACGTCAAAACCAATGGGGTAATTTCACGAAACTTAATGCAGCTGCACAGAAAGTAGAGAAAGTTACCTAGAAAGCTGACGTCACCTTGGCTGTTGGCGGCCATAAATTTGATGTGGGCATCAAAACCGGGAGTACAAAATATGCGTTCTATCGTCTCAGAAGGGACCATTTACAGCACTAAAACATAGTCGCTTCTGTTTCGTTCCAATGTAGTCAATACATGAGTGCGAGGAAATACCTAGTGGAAATAGACGGAACGAACTTCAAAGGCCTTCTTGGCTTTCGCAAAGAAATTGGTTGTTTCACCTGGAAAGTTATTTACGTTTTGAATTCAGCTGGTTTCACAGGGATCGCGTGGGTCCGTTTTTGTGTCTGGTGTTTGTGTGATGGCGTATCCATCATACTCCTGTTTAACCTAACCTAACCTTAGTCAATACTTGTACAAGTGAATGCCGAAGTCATGGAAAAGCTGCAGACCATCTTCAATAGGTGTCTTCTAAGTGTTTGGGGACCAATTGGCATCCCAAACGATCATTTTCTTATAAAGGCCAATACCACCCTGATCAAAAAGTTTCAGATTTATTCAGAAAATTGAAAATACAAGTTTATTCATCTAAATCTATATTGTCCCCTTGAGAGTAATCCCCATCGACTGCAACACACTTATGCCAGCGCTTGATCCAATCCTCGAAACATTTCTTATATTCGGTTTTCGGTATGTCCATCAGTGGTTCATACGATTTTTCCATTACTTCTCGCCTGCTGAAACGCGTTCCCCGTAGTGGTTTTTTAACTCGATTGAACAGAAAAAAGTCACAGGGAGCCAAATCAGGTAAATTCGGTAGCTGTTGGATGGTATTTGTTGCATTTTTCGTCAAAAAATTACGAATAATGATGGCACTGTGCGACGGTGCGTTATCATGGTGCAAAATCCACAAGTTTTCTGCCCACAATTCTGGTCTCTTTCGGTGAATTGCAAACGTCTCATAACATACTCGTAAACCTCTTTGTTTACTGTCTGGCCTTCTGGCAAAAATTCATGATGCACTACATCGTTGTAATCCATGAAAACCGTGAGCATTGCCTTTTTTTTTGACTGAAAACGACGTGGTTTTTTTGGTCTCGGCTCATTTGGTGAACGCCATTCACTTGCCTGATGTCTGGATTGCGTGTCGTACTCATAAACCCACGTCTCGTCTCCAGTAATGATCCTTTTGATGAATGTGGTATCGGTTTCCGCATCGCAAATCATCTCTTTTGCGACGTCAACACGGTTTCTTTTTTGCATGAAATTGAGGTCTTTTAGCACCAATTTTGCTGCTACACGACGGAAACCCAAACCATTAACCAAAATGTCTTGGACGGATCCATAGGCAATGTTCAAGTTCTCCGTTATCTCTCTTTTTTTTTTTTTTTTTTCTTCATCTTCGATTGACTCGCGACAACGTTTGAACCGCTCGTGCCACTGGTAAACGACCGTTTTCTTTAGTGAATCGTTGCCGAAACTCTTTTCTAACGTTCGCGCATAATTAAATCCGGTTTTTACGCAAAATTTAAGTTCGTTGTTGCAAATTTAAATCCATTTCAAAAATTGTAAAAATTCGCCAACACACACAGAGATAGATGTACTCTTGGCTACGTATCTTTTGCAAATATCAAGCTATGACGCTAAGATTTAGAAAAAATGTCAACAACAACAACCGCAACCAACTTAACAAAAAAAACAGAACTCAAATCGGAACAATGGGAGCGCCACACGGTGGTGTGTTGCCGGAACTTTTTGATCAAAGTGGTATATATGTACAATATTAGTATTTTGAGAAGGTAATATCGTTGGATCGGTGTTATCTTAGGGCACAAGGGCCACGCTATTGGGATTTTGGACATGTAATAGTATCCGCTTACTCAAGCAGGCAGTAACCGTTAGTTCACAGACAGTGAAGTGGGTACATTCGGCATGTTTTGGAGATCGCTGAACCACTTTGCAGAAGACAAAACCCGCAGGCATTGTTATTGCTCTACTCTATGGGCAAGTAAGAAGGTAGGCTAATCTGTAATAAATGCTTTTCCCAATGAAATATAACGTCTGTAAGTATTTTCGGTTCTCTAACTAACCTGGAATAGGTGTGGCTGGAGTGCCTATCGTTAGAAGGACTTTCATTTCAACCTTCATTGACAATCATCAACAAACCATTACACAAGAAATCTTCTAAACTTGTAGGACAAATCAAATATAAAATGATGGCTAGAACTGGAGAAGGTAATCACAGGGCTGACCAGCTCCCAGACTTATCTCATCCCTCGATAATTGCATAATGGATGTAATTTATTGTAGAAAAGGTAATATTTATCTGTCTACATATGTATTTAGATGAACCGCAAATGTAAATAAGAAAATTGAGAGTAAATATAGAAATTAAGTATCTGGCATTCAAAATGTATGGGAAATTGATTGCTAAATTGCCCAAGTTTAGTTGGTTAGAGTGAAAGAGCTACGCAACACACTAAACATCCGAAACCGCAGATGCGTTGATTCCACCTGGTACTTGTGTGGATATATTAAATGAGGTTACGTATTCAAAATGAAAATCCATCTACATAGGATTGCTATTTGGAATTTTGAAGGTTAATCTGAGTAAACATAATAAATAAATACTGGGGCGGCAGTCTTATCTGCAGTTATTTGGAAATAAAGTGAGAAACGGATCCTTCCGACGTGCAAATGGGCATTGGATTTTTAGTATTTATAGAGGGTGAGCCAACAGCTAGTATGGAAGTTTTTATTAAATTAAGCACATATTTATTGTGAAATCAATCCAGAATTTTATTTATTAATAAAGCCAGGTCTATGGCAATTACGAATAAAATATAACATCGTTCATATGACCACCACGGCTTCCGTTGCAGGTGATATCCGAAGGTCAAAATTATCGATAACTTTTTAAAGAATAAGTGGGTCAACGACCGCAATTTCAGTTTGGATATTATGTTTGAGATTCTGAATTGTTGCTGGATTATTGGCATAGACTTTGCTTTTCAAATAACCCCTCAGGAAGAAGTCTATAAGTGTCAAATCGCATGATCTTCGAGGCCAATTAACTTCCCCTCTAATCGAAATATTGCGATCTTCAAATTTCATACTCAACAAATTGATTGATTGATGACTTGTGTGGGAGGTAGTACCATCCTGTTGAAACCAGATATCGTCCAAACCCAATTCATTAAATTTTGGATAAAATAGCTGGTCAACATGTTGCGGTAGGGTTCTCCATTCACTGTAACTCTCTTTCCAGCCTCATCTTCGAAAAAGTACGGACCAATGATGCCGCCAACCCATAATCCGCAAAGGACAGTGACTTGTTTGAGATGCATTGGTTTTTCGTGAATGGGGAATGGGTTTTCTGGTCCCCAGAGACGACAATTTTGTTTATTTATTGTACGTACCCATCCATGCAAAAATGGGCTTCATTGGAAAAGATTAAATTCGATGACAAATTGTCCTGGCGATCCAACACCAAGTTAACAAATCATCGATGTCGTAGATGGTTTCAATTGTTGTCTAGTTTGGATTTTATAGGCATGCAAATAAAGATCACTTTTTAAAATTCGCCATATATGTAGTGCCATAAGTGAGGCCCAGTTGTTGACTTTGGCAACGAATTAAGGTGCCTGGCTGGTTTTGAACACTTTCGCTTACAGTGGTGATGCTGATGTGAAGTTTGACCCGATACCGAACCAGTTTCTTCAAAACGCTTCACTATTGCACGAATTCCTAACTAACTAAGGCGATTATGTTGACTGAAAAATTCACGAATTTTACGAAATGTTACTTGCACAGATCGCTTCGTAATAAGATTGAATAACAAAAACGTGTTGTTGCGTGGTAAACGACTCCATGACTTGAATTGGCAAAGATTATATGACAACTATCAAAAAGATCACCCACATTGAAGTCAGTAAATGACAGTAATTGACAGCCAACATCCACACCATCTGTTGGTACACCCTTTATTTTATTGGTTAAATAGGTATTTACACTGACTATGATTTGCAAACTACTTATTTTTGCGACCACATGGGTTCGGGCTTCGGAACAAAGAAAATCGAAATGACCTTGGAAAGAAAATGGAAAGCCAAAAACCCTCCATCGTTCTGTTTGACAGAAGCTACAACTTCACCTGTTAGCGGATAGATGGCGTTAATAATCAAAAATCCTGCTTTTTAAAATAAATAAAATTATTAAATAAACAATTTAAGTAAAACAGCAACGGTGTGAGATATAAAATTGATTCCGGCTTTATTTTGAAGCTACGTTCATGCCATTATGTGTTAAATACCACATCACTCAAATGGCAGCTTCCGCTTCGCTGGCAGTATTTTAAGCGGTGGGTCCAATTTTTGATGACTCGGCCCAATACGTGAGGCGGTAGCCTCACAGCCTCACAGAAAATAATCGAGTTGTGTCAAATCGCATGATCGCAGCTGCCAATTAATGAACGCTTGCCCTTAGTTGACCCAGTTAACCCTTCACACCTTCAACTACATGTATGGCATGTAGCGCCGTCTTGTTGGAACTAAGAGCCAACTAAGCTCGATGTTGTCGAGCTATGACCACAGAAAGTCGGTTAACATCGTTCTATACCTGAGACCATTGAGACCAATATTTGTGGATGCACTGATGCTTGGCCGACTACTTGTGGATTGTGCTCACTCTATTAACGGTAATTTTGCTTGTTACCATAGCCGCTGTGCCAAAAATGGGCGTCGGCCGAGAAGAAGATTTTTTGGCCAAAATCCGGATCTCTGGCCAATATTTCCAGTGCACAACTAGCGAACTCATGGCGTTGTCTATGGTCGTCCCGCTTCAATTCGTTAGCCGGATTGGCGATGCCCAATTCAGCTGATCGGCACCGAATCGACAATGCTGAGTCTTCTTCGATACTGGCCGCTACGGCAGCTATGTTTTCTTCATTTCGAACGAATCTCTGTCTGGTTAATGGCTCAAGATCCAAAAGAGTGTGCTCATGCTCAAACTTTTCCACGGTGTGACGAAAAGTGATGACGGCAAACTTCCGACTAAGCCGGAATTTCGATAATATTTTTCGCACTTTCAGGAAGCGTAAAACGATGCGTGATGAAATGCAAACCATACTGAATATTTGGACAGCTGGACGTCATTGGTAACTTCGACTGTTACCTAGCTTTGTTTCCTCTGAGAATATCTAAATTCATTTTCTTTCTAAACTACATCTCGGTCAACCTAACAATTTGATACACTGGTTCTGGACACCGCACTTACTCGTATACTTTTCAGAATTTCAAACATAAGCGGAATGGTTAGATTATGAACAAAAGCTTAACCAACA
The DNA here is from genome assembly GCA_963966105.1 of Volucella zonaria. Lineage (NCBI taxonomy): Eukaryota > Metazoa > Arthropoda > Insecta > Diptera > Syrphidae > Volucella > Volucella zonaria. Next base: position 46,810,282 of record OZ014534.1, read on the forward strand.
TAAGGCTAGATGACCTATACTTGAGACTATTGTATATAAAAATATACATCGCTAAGGACAATTGCGTTTTCAAGTGTCTGCATTTGTTTTCCACATGCGTATATTTTTAGACTTTTCTACTCCATAATAATGGAGTTGAGTGACCTGACAAGTTGCAATGTCGCGGATGACATACCTGTCATGAGGTAGTGCTTTGTGAACGACGTAGGTTCCTTAAATTTGGGAAGAAGTTTTATATTAGTACCGGGTGCCATATCAAAATTTTTACAGACCACGGAATCTCCTTCTTCATAAGTGCCTGTTTTATGATTATGCTCCTATCGACTGTTGTATTCCTAAACCTTTGCTATACCATCAGAAGCGGTCTTTCTAAATTGGTTTAAGTCCCTCTCAGGGGCTTTCAGGTCTTTTTCACTAAAAAAAACTCAATTGACCTATGGATAGTGTTGTTTAATGCATATTCAAGCTGAGGCAATGTTTGAATCCCATCAGAGTGTCATGCCGAGTCACTAAGCTTACCAATCATACCAGCCAGAATTTGATTTACTCAACCTCACCATTATCTTACGGTGATTGAACGGCTATTTTAACGTGGATTATGTTATGATATAGCAGGAAGGAGCTAAATTCTAAGGAGGTAAATTAGGAATCCTGGTCGAATACTATTCTAGATGGGCACATACTTCCTTTATACTTGTCGATATCGACTACATAAATCTTAACAATTTTCGTAAATCCATACACCACCAGAAGAATGTGTTATTACATTTTGATTGAACGGCTGGAAGAGGACCGGGATATTGAATAAGTTGCGATCGTTTGTGCGTGTAGGTGACGAGTACCTACACGCATACAAGTACGAGTTATTCGTAACCGATTCCACTTTTTCTTGAATAGGTACTTGGGTGCCAATAATGTATACGTAATTGATTAGAAGACTTTGCAACCCCTAGGTGTCCGATCTTACTGTGGATATCCCTAATAAGATTAACCTCCATGGCCGGAAGAACGTAAAATTCTAATTCGTCAGTCTTAGTTTCGCGGAAGACAATACCCTCCTGAAGGGTAAACCATTTTAAATCTGCATAGCACAATCTTTCTTTTAACTTAGAAACAAAAGGATTACGACTTTTAGCCGCCCTCAGCTGGAAGTCAATATTTTCGGAGATAACGACAGAAATTACGTAATATCCACTTACTCCACTACGATGCTTAGCCTTGTACTTAGTTAAGCAAAAGAAAAGTGACTGACTGGGACTCATACTAAGAATCCCTTAAATTATACAAAAAAGAACTGAGGAAGGCAAAGCGATAATCCTGGAGGATCACAAAATCAGCATCGCGGCTAAGAAAAATCCTCTTTACAAATCCAATGATGCCTAGCTGTTTGAAAAAAACCAATGGCTCTTGGACAACCTCAAGTAATGAATCACTCAACCTGCTACTGGATACCCAGTAGCAGCCCAAACAGGCCTATTGCAACCGGGACCAAAATTCATGGTTTGATCACAAGAGACAAGCTGCTCTGGGCGCTGCATAGTTTCAAACCTTTTAAGTCTGCTGGTCCGGACGGTATAATACCTGCCGAGCTACAGAGGTCCTCAGATATGATTCTACCTGCGATAGAAAATATTATGAGGAGCTGTGTAGGACTTGTACACATTCCACTCTCATGGAGCCGGAAAATGTTCTCATGTTGTCCCAAAAGACTTCAGGTCTCTATTATCGTTCCTTCTGAAAACTCTAGAACGACTGATTGTAATTCATATACGAGTTAAAATTTATCTTGGACTTCTGTTAACGGCTCAACATGCCTACTGTAAAGGAAAGTCGGTGAAAACGACTCTGCATTCACTGACTAGCCACATCGAAAGATCCCTACAATATAAAGAGTACACAAAGATCACCTTCCTAGACATATGTAGAGGGCACCTTTAACAACGTCAACACATTCGCAATCACGACTGCGCTGTCAACTCTGCAGGTAGACGACTCACTTAGGGAACTGCTCAGTCTTATGCTAAAAAGCGGGATAATCAACTCCAAACTGGGTGAGACTTCTGCTAAAAGATGTGTCAGCAGTGGTACGCCGCAAGGCGGTGTCCACTCTCCGCTTCTCTGGAACTTAGTAGTAAATGAACTGCTGATATACCTGGGAGCTGGTAGTAGCAGGGTGATTGCCTATGCGGATCACGTTGCTATAACCGTCTCAGGTAAGCATCTTAATACCATTAAAGAACTCCTTCAAGTAAATCTCAATAGATTAGCCCGTTGGGCAGATCGCTGTGGATTGGTAACAAACCCCCATAAAACTGATTTTGTCCTCTTTTCCAGGAAATACAAAATTCCACCTATAGACCCCCCTTCAATAAACGGTACCAGTTTAGTGTTTTCCGATACAGCAAAATATCTGGGTCTCATTTTTAACAGGAAACCAAACTGGAAACCTAACATTCAAGAAAGAGTCAATAAAACTACAATAGCTTTATTTTCTTGCAAAAAAGCAATTGGGAATAAATGGGGCTTTCAACCTCGGATACTCACTTACTGGGTGGTAGTCTGGTGGACGGCCTTAGAAAGTGCTGTTAACTGCATTAAACTAAACAGAGTCCAAAGAACAGCATGCCTATGCATAAGCGAAGCATTGCGGTCTACCCCCTCTGCGGCATTAGACATTCTGTTTCATTTGGTAACCCTCGATAAAGCGACTAAACAGTGGAGAAATAATCCATTTGGCCATGCCAGCATTCTTAATACATTAGGAATCCTCACAGAGAACATCAATTACATCCCACCTGAACTCTGGTTTGACAAAGACTTCCATGTAAGCTTCCCCTCCAGATCCTTCTAGGATTAAGATGCTTTCATGGAGGACAAGTCAATCCATCTCTACACAGATGGATCTAAAACCGATAACGGAGTTGGTGGCGGTGTTTTCTCAAATACGCTAAATCTAAGCCTCTCTTTACGTCTTCCAAATCACTGTATCGTGTTCCAGGCGGAAATGATATCCGTATCTTTTCGGATAGTCAGGTCGCTACCAAGTCTCTGTACTCGGTCTCACTAAATTCTAAAACCACCCTTGAATGCCGATCATCTCTTATGGAGATGGCAGAGCAGTTCAACCTTCACCTTTGTTGGGTGCCGGGTCACAGAGACATTCCTGGGAACTGTAGAGCCGATGAACTCGTCAAAATTGGAACCACTCTACCTGTTCTACCGGAAAAGGGTAGCATAAATATGTTATTATACCAATCGCTGCGTGCAACCTAACATAAAAGCTGGATGCCAATAAAAGAACAGGTGGACTGTTGGATCAACATATCTAGCGACCACAAAGATCTGGTCAAAACTGGACCAGAATCGCTCTAAGTGTCTAATCCTTCTAAATAAGGAACATCTCAGCGCCATCATAGGTGTCATCACAGGACACTGCCTCATAGGCAAGCACACAAGAAGGCTGACGCCTTTACAAACAATTTCTGCAGAAGCTGCATGGACGAGGAAGAGGAGGAGACAATCCTCCAGCTCTCTCCCAGAGAAAAAAAGTTCACTTAGGAGCTTTCTTCTAAAACGATCTAAACGATCTAAAAAATATAGACGTAGACAGTCTCCTACGCTACATTATAAGCTCAAACTGGTTCCATCGGTAAGAGGATCATAGATCCATGTGGCATCACAATAGGCCAATTGGCCTAAGTTGGTATTTTCAACAGCCACTCTTATCTACCTACCTACCTACTTAGTTAAAATTCTCGAGTTTTAGAGCCCATTGTGCTATTCTTAGATTCACATTCTTCTTATTCTTATTCCATGAATTGCAATCGGTGACTATATATTGTGAAGGCGATTCCCTGCAGATAGGCTCTGAAACGGCAAAGGGCCGAAATGATTGCTAGTGTCTCGAGTTCAAAGCTCTGTTACCTTGATTCTTGAGGTCTCGTACTTTTGGAAAAGTAGGCTACTGGGTGAAATTCTTATCACCATACCAATAGAGCTTGCCACCCGATGCAATTTGGTTTCCCGTTTAGGATTGTATTGTAAACTTTTCTGAAGTGAAATTGAAGGGGACGTCTCTTTTTAACAAGTTATACCGAGGCTTTGCTATTCGTGGGAATGATTCTAAAAACCGTATAAAGTAAGAGCAGATTCCTAAGAATGATTGCAATTTTTTGGTGTCCTTAGGAATGGGGTAACTATGTATTATAGACATAGCGCGTAAATGTGAATCGCTTGGCTGAATGTCATGTTGGTTGACTTGGGATAACCTATAGTGGAATATGCCATCTGACACTTTGGCAATTCTTGCTCTAGACCATTTACTGAAATACATCGGAGAACTTGACCAAATAGCTCCGTTTGTTCAATATATACCATAAACTGATGAGCCTCTACAAATTCCCGAAATACTCTATGAATGAACCTTTGGTGGATTTTCAAATCCGAAAGGCATTCTTGAGAGCGCATGTTGTCCATTTGGCGTACAGAATGAAGTGAAATGAGTCGAAGCAGAAGGGACTTTGACTTGATGAAATCCACTCTTTAGATCAAATACCGTAAATATTTTCTTGCCTTCCAAAAACTCTACTCTACTGTCTCCAATTAAAGGGAGTAAATAATTATCCCGAATCGTCAGGTGGGCACATATGGTACTCGTACGAGTTTCACCCTATTTTTTTTAACTAACACTATATGCGGTGCATAAGTGGAATCACTATGCTTAATAATATACCTATGCAGAAGATCATTAATAATTTCGTTAACGTTTTTCTTTTCACAAAAGGATAGGCTTCGCGATTGAAAGAAGAAAGGAACGTCTTTCGTGAGGTGAATATGCATCTCGAAATCCATGGGTAGTATTTTCGATTTGTCCTAATATACATGATTCTCATTTAAATTTCTTTAAGGTTACCAGATTAAGATCCAGGCATACGAGTATATCAATCTTCTCATTAGACTTGATTACTAATTCACTTTCATTAAGCTGCTAGCTTTCACTAGCATTAAGTTCAATCTCGGAAGCATAATCATTTTCCAGCGACTTTCTTTCTACGTAGTTAGACTTAGCAATGACATTTAGGTCACTGGGGGACAATTTTCGTTTTACTATTCTACTAACTTGACTTGAAGGGACGGTTGTACTATCTACTCTACTCGTATCAGTTGGTTCAAAAGCGCACGAGTATAATTGATTTGGAATTGATCATTTATTAATAATAGCAAAAATCGTAGACATTTGATCTGAAGACATTTCCCTTTAACAGAAGTTCATTTGCAACTATATATTGGGTTGTACATTGCGGCCAAGTAACAACGGCATAGGGATTATCTCAACTGAAGCTCTCATAAGAAGGATTGTTTTTATCTGACCGTATATTTTATTAAAGCAATTTACTGTACCATAAGTCCATATGTACCATACTCGTAGTGCTTTATATTTCGAATACTATGAACTTCTGGCAAAAATGTGTTCAGGTAGTAAGGAACAATGCACAAAGCTATCCGGACTACCGGTGTTCAAAAGTGAAATATTGGGTCTATAACTTAGTTCGTACGGTTTTCTAAGAGATGGCGTAACTTGTATTATTCCATTGTTATTATTCCATTGGAACATGCGTTGGAAAGCTACTGTCATTTCAGTATATGTCATTCATTTGAAGCGTAAACAACAATAATTTTTTTTCACTCAAATATGTCGAACTTTGTGCCTGAAAAAAGTGTTTTTGCGTGGAGTTCTTCTTCATTACTTTAATATGAAGAAAACTGCTGCCGAAAGTCATCGTATTTTGGTGGAAGTTTATGGTGAACATGCGCTAGCTGAGCAAACGTGCCAAAAGTGGTTTGCACGATTTAAAAGTGGTGATTTTAGCTTGGAAGACGATGAACGTCCTGGGCAGCCAAAAAAGTTTGAAGATGAAGAACGGGAAGCATTACTCTATGAAGATTGTTGCCAAACACAAGAAGAGCTCGCAGAATCTTTGGGTGTCACTCAAGCAGCCATTTCAAAACGTTTAAAAGCAGCTGGATATATTCAAAAGCAAGGAAATTGAGTTCCACATGAACTCAAGCCGAGAGACGTCGAAATGCGGTTTTGCATGTCCAAAATGCTGCTGGAACGCCACAAAAGGAAGTCATTTTTGCATCGGATTGTTACTGGTGATGAAAAATGGATCCATTGCGACAACCCCAAGCGCAAAAAATCATATGTGAAACCCGGCCAACCAGCCAAATCAACGGCAAAGCCGAATATCCACGGCGCGAAGGTAATGCTCTGTATTTGGTGGGATCAGTTGGGTGTGCTGTATTATGAGCTGTTAAAACCGAGTGAAACCATCAACGGACAACGCTGCAGAGCGCAATTAATCCGTTTGAAGAGAGCAGTGGCCGAAAAACGCCCGGAATATGCGACCAGACACGAGGCAATAATTTTCCATCATGACAACGCTCGGCCCCACGTTGCTATTCCGGTTAGGAACTATTTGGAAAACAGTGGATGGGAAGTCTTACCCCACCCGCCTTATAGCCCAGACCTTGCCCTTCTGGCTATCATTTGTTCCGGTCGATGCAGAACGCCCTCACTGAAATACGGTTCACATCAGAGCAGAATATCAAAAATTGGCTTGATTCATTCTTGGCTGCCAAGCCGGCGCAGTTCTTTTGGGCAATACTTTGAATAATACTATTGTAAATGTTTTTCTTAAATAAACGTTCAAATTTTGAAAAAAAAAAAAGCGTATGAATATATTTATATACCCAATACAATTTATTAAGTCTGAACACTTATGACTACCCAATACAAAAGCAACGCTAACCGATTGTACGGTGTCCAGCCCGTATACTACTTCATCATCACTGGAGTTTTCTTCGGCTAATTTGTCCGCCTTAATGACTCCAACGCGCCTCAGCTGAGGTGTTTTAAAGCAATTTTTTTCAGATATGTTTCGGGTCTCCACACTGTAAGCATGACCCGGCGCCTCGTTTCTCCTTCGGACAATTTGCAGCTAACATATATGGCCACAAGCTGAACAATTATAACATTCTATTTGATCACCAGCAGCTGTAGTTGTCTTGCCGCTTGCAGAAGTCTTAATTGAAGGCATACTTGAAGTTCTAGCTGCTGAAGTTGACTTAGCTACTCTTCTCTTCTCGAAGGGTGGCAAAAGTCGCTTTATTGGCTTGATAAAGGATCGATGCGTTGGATGGTGTATCACCCAGTCCATCCATGATTAATTCGATCACCTCTGGCTATTCCTTGCATGATGAGCACGTAATGCAGCAATGACTCATCTCAGTATCGGAATCTCTGGCTCAAGTCACAATATACCTCATCATTGTCCTTCAGGTTATCTGTAGATCTGGGCCGTAGAAGTCGTCAAGCGAATAGGTATTTGCATTGCTCATTACACCATAACGTATGAACTATATCTTCGAAATCTCATATACACTTCCTCACTCTGTGCTCGTAGGTGTCGTCCTCCGTGAAAATAGGAACAGTATTTTTTCCATGTCCATAAAGTCGACCTTCTTATGGAATGCAGTTCTATTTCACATAGGGTCAGCTCCTTCTTGAGGTCAGGAATTTTTTTTTCGTCTGAATTCTTAGCAGTTTCTGCTCCTTGTCGGTAGGTCGGAAGCTGTTTTTCTTATTGTGGAGCAGTTACGTAAAGTGGAGCGGAAAAAACAACGCGAAAATCAAACTACATCTTTTAATGATTACTTCAATTTTAATAGATTTGAATCAATTCTGAATTCAATGAACGCCAAGAAAAGAATAAAGAATAAAATAAGAAAGGTTATGTCAGAATGGCAGATGAAAATTAGATGAGAGATGAAAATATTTATATGTTGGTATGCGTGATCACGAATTGTCAGGGATGTCCAACACACCTGCTCAATGAGCTGATCCTCAAACTCCAAGTCTGGATAAACAGCGAAAATGCCAGGTGACATCCGCAGTCATTTCTTCTGTTGGTAGATGTTCCAGCTTAATGTACCCTTGAGATAAAATTTCCCGAATAAAATGATGTCATATATTAATGTGTTTAGTCCTTTGGTTTAATACGTGATTTTGAGCAAGAAGTCCTGCTCCTCGATTATAGTTATAAGTATAAGGTAATATCACCTAAATTTTGAGGACCAATTTCCTTTAGCAATGTTCTCAGATGAATGGCTTCCTTCATAACTTCTGAAATCCCCATGCACTCAGCTTCCGTGGAAGACAGAGCCACCGTTCTTTGTTTTTGGGACTTCCAACTAATAGCAGCGTTGGAAAACATGAATGCGTATCCGATATATGACCTTCTGTCCATAACGCACCTTCCCCAGTCAGAATCGACGAATCCAATTAAGCACTTCTAATTTGTGGTATGCTGTAATCCATAATCAATGGTTCCTTGAAGATAGCGTAGAACGCGCTTCGCTGCACTCCAGTGAACGTCAGTGAAACAATTATTAAATTGGGCAAGAACGCTTGTAGCATGAGCTATATCAGGGCGGCAACAAACCGCAGCATACATTAGTCCTCCAATCAATTCTTTATACGGGCGCTTTTCCTGTCCAGACGAATTTCCATCCTTCGCCAGTCTCGAATCAGGTTACATAGGTGTAGTTAACGGCTTCGCATACTCCATAATTTCTGCAATAGATTACGAATATACCCCTTTTGACTTATAGATATATGTATGCTTCGAATCTTGAATTATCTAAATTCCCGGACAATATTTTGCCTCCTCAAGATCCCAAATTTCGAAGTCTTCCTTTAAACTATTTTTAACATGATCCATCCAGTTAACATCCTTGGAACACAGTAAAATATCATCAACGTAGATAGAGAGGATTAAGATACGTCCATTTTTGCACGGAACGTATATACAAGGATCTGCGTTGTCGCAATTTATGGTCAAATCTGACATTCCACTCATGTCCGCCTTGTTTTAAGCAACCGAATATTTGAAGATGCTTTAAATTTAGAATTCTTTCTGCACAAAATGAAGGAGAAAGTCCAGCTTGAAGAACTATATATCTTGGTTCGGTTCTTCCTTTCGCTTTCACCATTCTATTGTGGCGTGTCTGGTGCGGAAAATCTTCTCTTGATTCCTTCTGATTTTAGGTATTCATCAAAAGAGTTCGAACAATACTCGTTACCATTATCCGTCTGAAGCGCTTTTATTTTACGTCTGGTTTATTTTCCGACGAGACTTCGCTTTTGCTCTTAATAATGTATATAGTACTTCACACCAGCGCCTGTAGTCATCTATAAAAGTGACAAATTATTCGCCTCCACTATGGGCCCGCAGACGTCAAAATGGACAATTAGCAAGGGTTCATCGCTTTTTAATTCGTTCGTAGAAAATGGCTTCGCCAACATCTTTCTTTTTATACAAGTAGTACATGGTGGTAACTGCTGACCAGATTTTAAATCGATTCCCTTTGTAATCGTTTTTGTTTTTAGCCACGTCGATCAAATCCTTTGAGTTTAAATGGCCTAGACATTCATGCCACACTTGAATTAAAGACTTTATCGGTGTATCTGTTGACTCAGCAACACGGGCAGTATCCGTTGTTTGTCGAAGATAATACAAATCATCATTTCGGTCTGCTAAGAGTGATTTTGGAAATTGAAAGTAAATTTGTGTGCAGATCTGGAACTAGCAAGGTATTATCAAAATTTATTGACCTTGACTCGACTCCAATGGCTGTTTGGAGTCTTACAGTTCAAATAGCCTTGACTTTGGTAGATTGATTGCTTGCTAACTTGAGTTTTCCACGGTCGGTGAGTAACCGCTTCTCGAAGATGTCTTCTTCACGGCACAAGTGGGAATTGCAACCGCTATCTAAACATCAGCTGTGTTTTAAGTCCATAGGCCCCGTGATCATGGGATATTCGGAATCTGATTTTATGTAAAATGAATCTTTTACACACTCACGTTGTGAAGTTTGACGTTTAACGCGACAGTTGGCAGCTTTATGTCCATGTTTATTGCATTTGCCACATCCAAATGGGAAATTTTTCATGCCACTTGCGGGACTAACCTTATATGCCCGGTTCGAATTGAAATTTGTATGTTTTCAAGGAAAACTCTTTGTTGCTAGCATAGCTCCCGATTCGAATTCCTTGGATTTCTGCTTCCGCGATTTTGCTTCTTCTAGGATTTTGAATTTAAGCCTTTCGGCGTCAGGCAAAGCATCCTGCGTTTCAACAGCACAACGAAAGTTCTCGAAGGACTCAGGCAAACTATACAAAAGCATTATGCTCAATAAGTCTTTATGACTTTTAACATCCATTGAATCAAGCTTATCCACAGAGTCAAAGAATTTATTCACATGCCCACGTAGTCATAGTCAACTTCATTTATCTTTTGAACAGCTAACTCAGCTGTTTCAGTAAAGTGGCCTTCCTAGGTGCACTTGATGAGGTGTAGATGGACTCCAGTTTCTTCCAAATATCCACGGATTTGTTTCAGCTCAGATGGACTGATAGACAAAATGAGATCAGCTTTAGTTTTCTTGCCCGCACGTTCCCAGGCTGTTTGAGCCTTCTGCATCTTGGCATCGTTTTCCTTAGGTACCGGGGTTTTGGGTATTGCACATGAATATTGTCACATAACACCTGCGCTGAAAAGTCCGTTTCATATTGTAGTAAAACACAAAATTTTTGCAAAATTCAACTTTATTTATTAATATAGTTGCCTTCGAGGGCGATACACTGATTGAAACGATTTTTCGTTTAGCCTCAAAATAGGCCTCTGTTTCGGCGATTCGGTCTTAAATCTCTTTCCGGCGAGCATTCTTTTGAGGTCTGCAAACAGGAAATAGTCGCTGGTGGAAAAATCTGGAGAATACGGTGGGTGGGGAAGCAATTCGTAGCCGAATTCATTCAATTTTGCCATCGTTTTCATCGACTTGTGACACTGTGCATTGTCTTGATAAAACAGCAGTTGCTTTTTCTTCAAATGCAGCCGTTTTTCTGCGATTTCGTCCTTCAAGCGCTGCAACAACGCAGTGTAATAGTCGCTGTTGATAGTCTGCCCCTTTTGGAGATAGTCGATGAAAATTATTCCATGTGCATCCCAAAATACGGATGCCATAACCTTGCCAGCCGCGGACGAGGTTCGTCGCCTGCTCGCCACTCAGCTGACTGCCGAATTGACTCTGGTGTGAAGTGATGGAGCCAAGTTTCATCCATTGTCACATACCGACGCAAAAATTCGGCTTTATTGCGGTTGAACAGCTTTAAACACTCCTCTGAATCATCAACACGTTGTTGTTTTTGGTCGACTGTGAGCAAACGCGGCACCCACTTTGAACAGAGCTTTCGCATGTCCAAATATTCGTGTATGATATATCCAACACGCTCTTTTGATATCTTCAGAGCCTCAGTTATCTCGATCAACTTCACTTTACGGTCGTAAAGTTTCGTAATTATTTTGTGGACTTTTTTGATGTTTTCATCTGAAACAGCCTCTTTTGGACGTCCACTGCGTGCATCATCTTCGGTGCTAGTATGACCACTTTTAAATTTTTCAATCCACTTGCGAATGGTTCGCTCGGCTGGTGCAGAGTCCGGGTAACACTTATCAAGCCATTTCTTTGCATCGGTTGCATTTTTTCCCATCATAAAGCAATGATAAATCAACACACGAAATTGCTTTGAATCCATTTTTTTTACAATAACAAAAGTTGCTTCACTCACAACGCTATATCTCGAGAACTAGTCGTCCGACATATGTCAAATTTATACACGTATCTTTTGAAGGTTGGTACTAACTGAAAATGGTATGGAATTAATTCAAGTGGTGCCCTCTCTTAGAAACGGACTTTTCAGCCCATGTGTTACATAGTCCCATGTGTTATTTTTAATAAGCAGCGCTTCTGCTTGCAAACACCGTGTATCATAGTTGTTTTTGGACAACATTTCAAGCCTTAACGTATTGGAAGGGAATATGTTTATATGTCAGTGATTGTCATTGATATCCAACGCTGATGTTAGAAGTCATAGCGCAAATTGGACTAAAGTTATTACCGGTTTTACCGGAGTTTTTCTTATTCGGTGCGGCAATAGAAGACGTTTTTCTGTTTTTTTTTTGTAAGGAACTTAACACTCAAGTGGGTATGAATACACTTACAATGCCTCAGTATGTGTTAAGTTTTTTGGAAAATGCTATAGAGAGAGAAAGAAAGATGTTTGGACTCAGTGGTTATATCACTCCATGGGTGGCATCCAACATTTAATGGGGAAACTAAGTTCTTTGTGGAAGTTAGCTTGATGTTGATTTCTAGTCAACAACTCGTCTTGCTTGATTTTCGTTAACTGAAAAAATGAAGGATATGTCCTTCGGGTGGGATTCGAACACCGAACCTTCCGATTTGGAAGCCAGTCCACTACCACGGCCAAGTTTCTTCAACCGGATTCGCAACAGCAGAAGTTGGGTCAACAGAAGGTGGTGCAGAACGTACCTGGATTTTTAACGTAAACCTCCTGCCGTAAGGCGTAATGTCTACGAGATGCCCATACACCCATTGGGAGCAAGGATACGCCTTGCCATCGCTAATAACTCGCTTAATATATATACTTATACCCGCTTATATTGGGTCTACAAGTAAGTTTCCAGCGTTTTTTTCCAAAATTTTAAGTTTTATTATGAAAACATATTTACAATGCTTTATTCAAAGTATCGTCCATCGGAAGCTACAACTTTCCCCCATCTTTCTGGCAATTTATGAATTCCGGACCAAAAATATTTCTCGTCTTTCGAGCCCAAAAACGTATCGAGCCAATTTTTGTTTTCCTCTACTGAGCTGAAGCGTATTTCCGTAAGAGCGTTCTGCATCGAACGAAACAAGTGGTAGTCAGATGGTGCCAAGTCTGGACTGTAAGACGGGTGAGGCAGAATTTCCCATCCACTATTTTCCAAATAGTTTTTCACCGAAACCGCTACATGTGGCCGAGCGTTGTCGTGATGAAAAATGACGGACTCATGTCTGGTCTCATATTCTGGCCGTTTTTCTTTTAATGCCCGCTTCAAACGAATTAGTTGGGTTCGATATAATGGTCCTTTGATGGTTTCACCACTCGGAAGCAGTTCGTAGTATACGACACCCTTTTGATCCCACCATATGCAGAGCATGACCTTATTCACGTGAATATTTCGTTTCGGCGTCGATTGGGCGGGCTCGCCGGGCTTTGCATACGATTTTCTGCGTTTAGGATTATCATAATAAATCCATTTCTCATCACCAGTGACAATACGATGCAAAAATGATTTATTTTTATACCGCTGCAGTAACATTTCGGACATGCAAAATCGCCGTTCGACGTCTCTTGGATTCAATTCGTACGGCACCCAGTTTCCAACCTTTTGAATGAATCCCAGTGCTTTTAGGCGCAGGGAAACGGCTTGTTGCGTGACGCCCAATGATGCAGCAAGTTCTTCTTGAATCTAACACGGATCCTCATCCAGTAAAGCATCCAATTCCTCGTCTTCAAAACTTTTCGGCTTTCCGGGGCGATCTTTGTCTTCAACTCCAAAATCACCACTTTTGAACCGTTTGAACCACTCGCGGCACGTCGATTCACCAATACATTCCGCCCCATAAGTTTCCGAAAGCAAACGATAGGCCTCAGCCGCGCTTTTCTTCATATTAAAGAATGAAAGCAGCGCTTCCCGCAAATGACGTTTATTTGGCTGGAAACTTGCCATGATTTTGCTCGATGAAATGTACGACACCGATAGAACTGCTCAAATATAACGCTGCAAAGTTGTTGACAGATACAAAACCTACAAATAAAACACATATACAAAACAGATACAAAACCTACAAATAAAACACATCTGACATTTCTGCCCGGGATCCACTGGTGGCGCCATCTCTGACAAACGCTGGAAACTTACTTGTAGACCCAATATATTATACCAAAGCAGAACTTGTGTTGGAGGCACAAGTCCCACCCTTGGTATGAGTCAAGGCCTACCCAAAACCTCTTGCTGCTCTTAGGGTCGCAGCACCCAGTACTTCATTTGCAGCTCTACAATGGGCTAAACCAAAAAGGAAACCCGTACCCGCGACTTGGGTTTAAACCACAGCCACCATGACGCTCCCACAAGGGGGCCTACCTCTAACAAAGCAGGCCCGGACCGAAGTCCGGGGGGCTCCTGACTCCCATGGTACCGTGATTTAAGTCCTGGTATGGACTACCGGTGGTCAAGCCACCAACAAGACCTATGACCGGCAACTTGTAACTGGTCAAATCGTAGCATCCATTCATGCAAAAAATCTGGATGTTTTCGATAAGACCAGTTATAGAATAATCTACCCCCGCTTTTTATTAGACAACGTCATTGATGGGCGAAGCCTTGATAATTGGGCGGGGGCCCAGAAGGTGGTGCAGCAGAAGCTGGGTCGGCGCTAGTTTGGTTTACGGAGTCTCACCAGAAGTCACCTGAAGAGAAGTTTTACCATTTAGAAATTCATGGCCGTACAGGCTCCGCACTTGAATCACTGAGGCTGAAGTTGGCACGTCCACGCCTTCGGCTCTTAGTGCACCCGATATCTGACGCTTCGGAAGGTTTCTGCTACTCACAATTGGCTAAAACTCTCAAAATTCTTGAAAACGTAGGTCATCCACACAAAATTCTATTCTAGCAATGTGTCCCACACCTGAAGTTTTAGTACATATGCTGTATTGACTGAATAGGCATTTACACGGATTATAATTTTTAAACTTCATAATTTTGACATCAGCTGAGTTGGCGCGAACAAAAAAAGGAATAACCTTGCAAAGAAAATGGAAAGCAAGTAAAAACCGGCCATCGGTCTGTTTGACAGATGCTCCCCTCTCATTTGCTAGTGTATAGATGGCATTAAGAATCAAAAATCGATAGCGGAATCCTTATAGGTAAAGGTATCGCATCCTCTTCCGTGTTTTGTGGTTTTCTCTAATGTAGATTTTTTTGCCACAACCAAATTCCATTCCAAAAAAACTGCATCGTTTGCAACATCGTTTCAAATCGGACCATCTGCGCAGTGAGAGACGCCACCAGGATTGTGTCTACGGGTAGCTTTGATCGCGCCTGAAATTCGATCTTTGCCCAGACATCGTGTACAAGCTTAGCCACCCTCAAGGAGTTTGACCATCTTGTCCGACTTACGCCGACTGGAACTGCAGCCTTTGTTGGTTTTAGATCCTGGCATCGTGCGTGATTTTGCTATGGAGAGGTAGTGCCAGAATCTTTTTTTCTCTTGACGCCTTGCACTCTCGACTTCGACAACACTTGGTCCTTCTTTGCGCTATGCGTTTGCTCAACCCTTCTTCTTTTTAATAGCCCCTTAGACGGTAGAGCTTCACAGTTTGTCTCTTCTGTAGCCCGTTACACGTCTTTGGTGTGCCGTCTAAAACAGCACTGTTGCCAACTACCATCTATTCTGATGGAGTTAGCAAGCCTCACCTGTCAAATGTGTCATAGGAATCACAGGAGTTATCGGAGTAATCGGAATTGAAAAAACTAGCAACTCCAGAGTCAGCTCTGAAATCGGCTTGGGTTTTTTTTATAATGTTGGCTTGGGTCTCCAGAATCCGCACCCGAGAAGTTCACGGGTGGGTGCTGTGAGTACCACCTAGACTGGTAATTCGGCGTCTTAACTGGATTATTTCCACACTAATTGGTCTTTGACTCTTAAGCCTTCCTATCACGAAAAGGCAGCCAAAGAAAGGAATAATCTGGATACGATTACCGACGTTAAATTATTTGTTAGGTGACTCTTATTAGACCCGTACAAGCAGATGTTTGATTAGAATGTGTGGTATAAGTACATATACAAGTAAACAATTAAATAAATTCATTTGTTGCCTTTGTCCAAATCTTAATTTCCACAGGCTCCCAGGAGCCGGAGCAAAGGATAGTAAGATGACATTCAAACGTACATAGGTGAGTATTTAAAGGCTACAGAACACTTTCTCATCTGTCCCAATAGAAAGTCAAATCCATTCCTTTTCGTCAACTCCATCTCCAGTCTGCAGTTTGGGGTACCCCCTTACAATCCCTCCGTTCATTCGATTGTTTTCTGAGTGCCATATTACAACTGTACTTAACGATCACAAAAAGGAAACCTCCGCAAACGTAAACACCAACTAAACCAAATGTCGTCCTAAATCCCATCAACCACATGTCGCTTTAAGTAGGTACTCTCGTCAGTGACGATGACAAAATCCCATCGACGACGGCCATGCGAAGTGTAAACAAAACAACGGTGAATTACATTTTGAAGGATATCGCGACGTGAGCATTGTTTACAGAATCCCAATTAACGTGAGAACTTAATATGGGCCCATGGCCCTTCTTCACTTCTGGGTTAATTCACGACTCAACTCTTACTCGTAGCTCCCTCTCATGGTTGTAAGTACTACGAATGAACACGAATGGAAATTTGAAGCGCATACTGTATCGGCTGCGATACGAATACAAGGTTTCATTTGGGGGATGTCATTTCCGGCACCGTGAGAGAATTTTCATTCGAATGCCGCCTTCCGGTTGATGGGTGAAATGAAGTAAAATCGTCACAGAATCGACATACTGACCAACGGTTTTTGATAGATCTATTCTTTTTCTTTTTTGGATTGCGTGTAATACCCTGAATGATAGTTAGTATCCAGCAATGCAATCAATAACGCACATGCAGCTTCGTGGGTTACACTTGATTGACACCAGATGCCTAGAATTTGTAGTGTGTACTCATACTAACAATCGAAGAAGTCCTTGTGCAGAGGTCCTTATGCGTGAGAATCCATGCCATGTCATGCAAAGCTAAAGATACTCGTGCATGAGAAAGTTATAGAAATACATAGTATTGTACACTATGGATATGTACATATGGATCTGTAACGTACCCGTATATAGATACGTAATATACATTAAAGGGAAATTTAATGAGGCGGTCGATTTTGTGTTGTTGCTGAACCATCATGGGGCATGGTGAAAGCTATTATTTGTAGACAGAAGATTTTGGCTTTAAATTTTGTACTTTCGGGTGAGCTAGTTAAATCGGAAGAGGTACCATAGTACCGCGTCCTCACCCTTTTCTTTTTCGTATGCGAAAACACGAAAATTGCATTGCAGTGTTGAATGTTTTTCAGTTTCGTTGGTTGCTATTGCATCCAGGTGTAACAATTGCGGCGGGTAAGACAGTACGGCAATATCCTTGGTGATGTAAAGTGAAACAGCCACAAAACCTTACAACCGCAAAGGGGGTTATACAACAGTCGGCATTGAAAGTTTCCCTTCAGTTGGGAAATTTCATTAGTGTTTAGTGTTAGGGTAAGTTCGAGACGTAAATATGCCTACAATTCCATTATGTGCCTAAAATGGCTGTAAGTTATTGTCAGATAGCATAGAATAGGTCTATTAAAACAAATAAATAAAAAATTTCCAAAGAAAGTCACAACTTAAAGTACAAGTAAGACTTTCATGTAAATGAACGCTATAACCTTCAGATCCTAATTCTCAGTTTCCAAGGCAAGACCCTTCCTGTCTGGTTTTTTTGCAAAATAAATTACCACAAATCCAACACTGAAAACTAGAGAAAGACAGTCGTTAGCGTTAGCTCTTGACTATTCTGTGATATAAAATTAGTTGTCCTTATTGGCAGGAATTGAAGATTACTGCCCTCTTACTTTCTGTTTTTAATTGTGTAATTATTTGGAGCATTGGTGTCCATTCGCTCTATGTGTCTTATCCATCTCAAGCGACTGATGCACAGTTTTCTACTAGGTCGATGACGCTGTATAGCTTGTATAGTTCATCGTTGAATCTTCTCGTCCAAAGCCCGTCTACGCAAAGGGAACTGAATATTGGTCGATTTTCCTCTCGAAGCGGTTGAGAATATATTCATTCGCTTTCGATTGTTTCAGCACCATAAAGTAAGACTGGGATGATCAACGTCTAATGCCTACATAGCCCAAAGAAACAGCAATTGGCAAGAGTGATTCTTCGTTTTATTTCTGCTGAACCGATGTAGGCAGAATTCGTAGCAGCTCCAAGGTAGACAAAGTCCTCAAAATTATAGATGTCCAATTCGTCAATGTTGTGTGTCCCTTGTTGACAGCATATACTTGATTTTGCCCTCATTTATTGCTAAACCCATTTTGGCAGCTTTCATTTTAATAATAGTGAATGCACCGGTGGCAGCCCGCTGAGTTCTGTCGATATCATCGGCGTGCGATAGTAGTTGCATTGACTTTTGAAAGACTATGCCACCAATGTTCGCTTGTGAGTTCTGTACAATTCTTTCAAGAAGTCATCTTGTTGGAATCATGCAAATTTGGAAGGAATGCAAATACTAGACATAGCTCTATATAGCTCGTCTCTATAGACCTCTTATGGGCTTTCCACGATCCGTTGGAGTGTGAAGATTTTGTCGATTGTGGACATTGCTGGTTTGAAACCGCACTGGTAGGGACCAATCAGGTTGTTGGCGGAGGGTTGGAAAATCCGATGTTGCATCCGGTGTTGCATCCGGTGTTGCATCCGGAGTTGCATCCGGTGTTTAGGAGACTCATACTCCTATAGATGGCGCAGTTGAGGAGGTGTCCTTTTTTGTGAATCGGGCATACTGTGCTTAGATTCCATTCCTGTGGCATACCAGATCT
This sequence comes from Volucella zonaria, assembly GCA_963966105.1. NCBI lineage: Eukaryota > Metazoa > Arthropoda > Insecta > Diptera > Syrphidae > Volucella > Volucella zonaria. Next base: position 46,828,925 of record OZ014534.1, read on the forward strand.
TAACAATCCACATCCTCATTTCCAGCCGGTAAATCGTCTGTTCCAGTTACCTTGTTGGTTCAGATATTGCCATCCTTACTTCGTTCTGGTCAGGTGGATGCAAGTTGTGGCTACTATCGTCCAAGTTGAATGGCCCATTCCGCCTGACGGCGGGATATTGGGCTTCTTCGCCGTTATACAGTCTGTTTTGTCCTTTTTTGGAGAAGCAGAAGTCACTCTTGCTCATAGTGCTCACGAGCGACTTCCGTCCTCGTTACGGCGCCGCTTTCATCAAACCAAAGATTTCTTAGTGATCGTCGTATCAAATCCAGCATAATAGTTGCGGCGTCTCCGATGGCATGTACATTGGCAGCCACTGATCTTGGGTAGTTGATACTGGGGACATAGGAGTTGTTGAGAGATTTCTGCATACGCGTTCAGCGATGATTCTGGCGGTTTCTTGCGATTGCAAGAGATTTTCACGATATATCATTTCACAGTAGTTCTTCTTTGTTGCGGCGCTTGGGAAATCCGGATTCGCACCTAGGCTGCATCAAGGTGGTGATGCGTGTCAATGTTGGCTTCCCGAAATGTTCGGACATCCAGAGTATTGTAGGTATGCCTTCAGAGTATATCTATTTTATTTAACGCTTGATGATCCGGATACCTCAATGTGACCTTGCATGTATTGGAATGAATAAACTGTGTATAGTGATATTTCGTCACGCCGCAAAGGCAATAAGCTTAAATCCATTGATAGACCGAGTGTCGTGTAGCCTATGCTGACTAACTGCCGTACCAAAGGTGCACTCCTTTCCTATATGTCCTACGTCATACTTCGGACATTGCTCACATGTCATGAGTAGCTCATAGAAAATGTTTTTTGGTGGCGTCGTCCTTATCTTCTATCGGGGCATGGGCGCATATTAGACTTTTGTTGGCAGATTTAGCCTTAATGCAGATTGTCATATGACGCTCGCCCACTTGTCGGAGGATTCTTGACTTAGTCTACCGCATATGGCAAATCAGCATCTGAAAAAGCGCTGTTTATTTTCCCAATAGAATCACCATAGTTTTCATCCATCTTATGTCCGGCACATCCCTTCGATCTTCCTGAATGGCGGTGATATCTGAGTCAAGGGACTCTGCCAATTGTTCGGCTGCACCTGGCCTGTAAAGGGTGATGCAAACCGAAAAGCATGGTGCTTCCAAAACTCAACATCAAGTCTTAAAAGTAACAAGAAGGATCCAAAATGGGCACCGGAGTGGGTACAGGTATCCATGGCCCAAGATGGGAAAAAGTCCCATTGTCTTTTAAGCTGAGCTTCATGCCATCTATCATATTGTCACAGTATTACTCTTCGTTAAACCCAAACTTGTTCGACTGTTCGACTGTTCGACTGCAAATCGGTGATACACTAATTAAGTGCTATTCAGGGCTTACCTTAAAGAAACCAGCCGATGAGCTGATCCATTCAATGGTTCCATGGCGGCGTACTGTACTCAGAAATATTTATTTATTTATTTATTTTTTTTATAATTTACGGGCGTCTAAGGGGGTTATGATACCCTTTTATTGTTGCCAGGGAGCGGGCGGAAAGGTAGAAGGAGGAGAAAGAAAAGCATTGTTTTTATGTAGTGGTTTGAAACTCAGGTGTGTTTGGTTTCGATATTGATTCTCCAGGGGTGGGAGTCCGAATAGGATGGAGAGATTTTTCTTCTCTCGGAATGTGAGGTTGTGTATTTTAACGGTTGTTTTGTGTTTGAAAACCCTACAACAGCCAAATCTACATGTCAGTGTTATGCCTTCACACACCGATTTTTCTGACTGAGTTCCAATTACACAAATGAAAACTTGCTGTGGCTAGGATTCGAACCTCGACCTTCCGAGTGAGAAGCGATTGCTAGTACCACTACACCACGATCACCCCCTAATGTCAACGATCAAACGTTGGAAGAAGACGGTGTGACTATCACATTGAGAGAATATACCAGATCTTCGACGGGCTAAACTTCCGAAATAAATCTAATTTATCTCTTAACTTCAATAGGGTTGATAGCAAGAGCTTGGTCAGCTTGAATAAGTCGCTTTTGTACGAAAGAGGATGAAATTGCAGAACACATATGGTATGTGCTGTGTAAATGGTTTGCTCTATGCGCCACAAGGGACACAACTATCGCAGTACTAACTGAGGAACTGCAAAGCATCTCCATAAAGTGAGGTCACAGTGCACACCGCAATTGGTAGGTCAGTAATACTATTAAAAAGAAAAATATTCGATAAAATAACGGTGTTGGTAACTATTTACGAGATAGAGGTGGTGTAGTAAGGCTTAATTCGTCGAATCTTCTCCGAGCTCGGCTTTAAATCAAAATCCAGGAAAATCATTTCTAAGGTTGGCATTCTGGATACAATGCAGAGGAAGCCTGCTAATATTTGTCAGGAACAGAATGTTCGTGGTATTCTAAGGGTTTTATCCAGGCCAAATCCATGCTGCTTCCCCAAAACTCTGATGGAAAAAAACTTTTCTCTCGAATATAGGTCCCTTCTAAACCAAAAACTCAGCACTGAGCATGAATCGGAAATCAATTCAATTACCGGATATCCTTACGAACTGTATCGCCAAAATAGTTTTCCATCCTCTAACCCTTAGAAGCCTTAAGAAAAAGCAAGCCTAGTTTGACGGGGAATCTTCTTCAGTAATGAAAAAAGTTCTAACCTATTTACGCCTAGTAAGTAAGCAAAGCACATAGCAGTAGACAAACAAATCTACGCCTGATGACAACACTTGGAAGTTTTAGAGGCAGCCGTCCTTTCTGGAAGTTAACGAGATCCCTTAACGGCCTTACTTTTACAATGGGCACACAAGCCTTACCGAACATTTTGAATTTCTGATTAATAAACTTTCTACCATCACTAGATTGTAGTTTCCTCTTCCATATTAGGAAGTGAATGAGTTGGATCGCAAAATCACCACCCAAGACGTTTAAAGAGTACTGCATCGATGTAACATAAATAAAGCCCCAGGGGAAGATCTCATAACATACGAATTTTTTAAGCACGCGTCCCAAGAATTTATTCAAAAACAGAGGCATTCCCTTCCTGAATGCCATTATGAAAGTTTTCTCGGGGATAATTCTGGAACGACTGAATACCTGGATAGATGCAAATAACCTGCTCGGTGAATTCCAAGCTGGATTCGGAAGAAACAGTAGATAAATCTTTACCTTGACTAGCATTGCTAGGATTTGTCTGGACAAAGCAAAAAATACTATACGCGTTTTTAGTTGATTTCAATGCAGCTTTAACTCCATTGACCACAAATGGCTTTCTTTTTATAAATCTTTAAACCTGGGAGTATCAACGAAGGTCCTTTTTGGTATACAAAGCCTATATAGAACTGCAGTATGGGAAGGCAATAATCTGTCATATGTTTCGAGTGGGGCATGCGTGCTTCATGAGCCCACTGTTTTTCTTTTTATATCAGGATGACAGTGCTTTGCACGGCGAAATCCTATTTGAGGGACTAAATATTAAGCTATTTCTATACGCCGACGACATGATGCAAATCATGATCAACAAGTTGGAAAAGTACTGCACCTTATGGAGCCTGCAAGTAAACACCAATAAATCGAAAGTAATGGTCGGTCGAAATGGATTTGGCCACTTCGCAAAGCATGAAAATTGGATGTATGTAGAAAAACGAGATTTTTGAGAATGTTAAACAGCATAAGTACCTTGGAGTTGCAATAACATCTCAAGTGACTTTTAAAATACATTTGAAAGAGAAATTGAAAGAAGGAAAGTAGGGTAGATACCGTAAGTGGAAGAGCATATTTTATATTTTATAAGGACTCTTAGCCCAAAATATAAAGCCTATGAAGCTATAGCGACATCAGTTATGTGTTATGCAGCACAAGTGTGGGGCATTTTTCAATATGAAGAAGTGAAAAAACTGCTCTTCTTAGAGGAAATGCTTAGGTAACCGGAAAATACACCAAACTATATGCCACACCTAGATACTGGATACCTTTATATATTCATACACTGAGGCTACATTTTATGTACATTTCAAAAGTAATCTCACTTCCAGACCATAGTATTCCCCGTATCGTTGTCATGTATAACATACTTCGCAGAATGCAGTTTTTCTCCGAATGGTCTAGGTTAAGCAACCAGCCCTGATATCCTACTTTCGAAAAACAACACTTTCTCGCGGAAAGGAATTCTACAGAAATTACTGATGAAAGCCGCATTTGAAAGAAAGGCCCGAAATAGTCTAACTAGGGTTTCACAACTAATTTTAATGACATTCATACATATGTACCATAGATACAATTTTCAAAATATTTAAGGCAAGGGGGGAGCTATTACAATTGAACTACGGACGACACTCAACCAATCGGAATGTTGAGTCGGAGTGTTCCTTGTGTAGCGAATGTGACATTGAAGGTGTCCACCACTTCATCACAACGCAATTAAAAGATATTAGATGAATACATTGGGGAAACCACGTTCTTTCGGCGAATGAAACATCTTCAACTCTTAATGAAGCATTTTGAAATATATTCTGTTATAGGAGTAAGTCACATAATCAAAGCAAATGTAAATTAACTTAGAACTATCTAAGCCACTCTTTTTCCAGCTGACGGCAAAGGCCATGGCTGTAATTTTATAAAGTTGTTTTAAGTAGATGAATTATGTGAACCTAACCTAACCTGACCTACCCAGGCCAAAGCATATCATGCATTCATACATATCTCAGGAGAATCGACTCCAAAAAAGTTAAAGCCTTTAAGGCCACACAGTTTTTTTTTTGTTGTTGTCAGTGCCGCCTATTTAAGTTCTTAATTACTAAACCACCTTGTCGTCTTTGTTTGTAGAAAGTTGTCGAAATACTCTGGAGAAATCAAGGAATAGAAAAAGCCCGGTTGAGAAAGGAGATTTTCTATTACCCACCACCTGTACCATCAGGATTTTTAGTAACAAACATACCATACAATATATTTCTGCGCTATAAGAAATCAAATAAAACTATTAATGTTGTTTTAAGGTCCGAGGAGAGCTTTTCACTGAACGCTTATATTGCATCAGCCTCTGCGCTATAGAAATCTGAAGTCTGAATTTCATTGCAAGGAATGTTGCAGTTGCCTTAAAAAAATAAATTTCTGACAAAATCAGAGGCTTTGTATGGTGATGAAGGCGCTTCTTCCTTCTTCTCTTAGTAACTGATGATATTATCTGCGCAGCACTGAAAGTCAGAAGGAGGCAGAGGAATCAAATGAATAATAACCGCTTTCCTGAAATACCTGGGATTCCTGTCTGACTTCTTTCATTCAACTCCACATAGCTGAACCGGAGGTCGAGGAATTTGATAGTGTTCTTTAAGAGGAAGCATCACCTCGGTTCTCGGTTATCGTCGGTATAGAAACCTATGCACATATGTATGTTGGTTCGACGTACTATCCAAAATCTGGGAAATTGATATTTACAGCACTTAGACCTAATGATGACTGTCATACATTAAACTTAAGCACATTCAGTTAGTAGTTCTAGATATATATTCGATAGCTACGGACTGTCTTAACTATACCTTGTTTGAAAAAAATCAGCAGTGCATGGAAGATAGGAATATTTGCCTCTCAACATGGATAAAATGAAATGCTTAAACACTTCGTTCTTGAAAGCTCTCACAGGGATACCATGACATGGATATTTGTTGATAGGAATTTCTGTAGATAATTGTAATTTCCATCTAACTCTTTTGATTATATTATAAATAAATTGTACAATGTAAGTTATTTTTTTTATTTAAAACGTTGTAACATAAGTATTGTACGTTTTTTTTCGGATTTTATTTTCCAATCGCCATAAAATACACAAAATAAATTTAATGCTGAAACCGTTATTGAAATTAGTATTGTGTTAGTATCGTTGTAAGCATTTTTAACTGAAGCCATTAGAGAGATCCAAAATATGCATGGAGAGGGTGTTTTCAGAGAATCAAAGTGTCGGCGTTCCTTGCAAAGTTCAGCTAGACCATGAACTCCTGAAGTCGACCGTTGAAAGAAATTCCACTGTTACGGTAAGGGAACTCACAAGCGAACTCAACGTAAGCCATATGACGACCCAGCGAGACCTAAAAAATATGGGAAAAGGCATAAAGTTGGGAAAATGGGTATCACACCACCTAGGTTAGGTTAAGTAAAAGTGGCTGTTGGAAAGACCAATCCACTTAGGCCTATTGGCCCATTGTGATGCCACATGAACCTGTGATGCTCTTACTCTTGGAACCAATTTGAGGTTGTGATAAAGCGTTGGAGACTGTTAACGTCTATATTCTTTATATCGCTTAAGTCTTTGTAGAAGAAAGCTCATAAGTGAAGTTGTCTTCTTCGGGAGAGAGCTGGGTATTAACAGAGTAGGTAGAGGATTATCTCTTCCCCCTCGTCGCCCATGTAACTTCTACAGAAATCATTTGAAAGACGCCACAAATACCAACTACCGTTAAATAATGCTCACCAAAGAATGGAAACTTGCACTGCGCTTCTGTCGCATTACAATCAAGAGCTGTTTTTGGTCGGGATCGGCACGGAAGATGAAAAATGGATTCTTTACAATAACAAACTAGCACAACATCGCAGAGATGGACTTCACCCGTTTAAAGTGTTACTGTCTACATGGTGGGATGTTGAGGGAATGATCCATTTTGAGCTGTTGCTGTTTCGGGAAAAACATTTACATCCCACATATTAGGCTTAACTTTCAGATCAATATGTTTGACTCAATTAAGCCATTTTTCACTGTCCCCTTTCTTCAGTGCTTCTGTTAATAGCAGTTTAACGTCTTTCATTTTGAAAGTTTTGTTTTGACTTGCTACGAATCCTTTTACTTAATAAACTCAAATCAACTCTATGGGATTAATCTGGCAATGGTAAGGCGGTAATTGTAGTACATACTTTGTATCCTGCCATTTGAGCCAGTAGCACAAGTTTGGCTTTGTGGCGTTTGACAACACGCAACAACTCAGAATTGATTTGGTCTCTAACCAAATTCACAAGTTTTCAAAAATTTCCAAGTTGCTCAGTGTTTTGCTGTAAGAAAACAAAATGAAGTGAAACGAAGAAAAACACTTCATTCGAAAAGAAGCGTCTCTGTACCACTTCTATCCACTTGAGCACTATGTCAGTTATTGAGTGATTAGGGTCGAAAAGTGCTCGAAACGTTTCGTGTAAATATAAGAGCACATAGTGCTCATGCATTCTGCTAGAACTTAGCCGTGCATATAATCCTTTCGCTATAATTAAAAAAAACATTTACAACTGATCTTGATTAAGCTGAAACGTAAGCAAGTATTTGCTATATGTAACACATTATTTCTTAGGCATTAATATTATTTAAAATACTCCTTTGAAATGGCAGTAGCCATTCATAATCAAAGAAAATATAAAATTGCAAACTCCTATGACAGACGACGACTTCACTTAGAATTCAAGGATTCACAACTTTTGTTTATAATACTGAGCGCTGTTTGGCGGTTTCTAAGCGAAATAAAAAGAAATTTTTCGTGAATGTGATTATAGACGAAATTTGAAACATATTACCTGTTCGCTAGCCTCAACAGAATCCTTGCCGGAAAGATGGGTGGAAAGATGGCTCCAATGATTGCCGAAACTTAGCACCATATTTAAATTTTTCAATATCAAAGATTCATTTATTGCAATTCTTTAATATATTTACAATAGTTTTTATAAATTATAAAGCATTGGCTTAGCCATCAGCTCAACTGATAACTTCAAAGTATTTAATATAATTGAACTAGTAAATAGTGTAAATTGTAAAATAAATGATTTTGTATATATTTGTTTTATGTAAGATCCATTTAAAATTGCAATCGTTTCCGGTATTGAAAGGGTTGGTTTACCAAAGTATGCTTTTCTTTGCTGCCTTAAAATTGGACATACGCTTAAAAAATGAAAACAGTCTTCCTTAGCTCTTAAGTTACACAAATTGCAAAATTGGTCAAAGTTTCCGTTACATGAGTTCCTGATTAAATGGAGGAGCTTGCACCTTGATTTAAAGATTAGTGAAATATCTTTATAGCCGAAGGAATCCTAGAAGTAGTTCTTGTCACCCAAGTTATAATCAAGCTGGCTATAAAGTATTCTGCTTTCCGATTGGCAGGCCTTTTCCATCATCTGATTTCGAGAAGAGTCTTCAAGTTTTTTGATGATTTCCTGGAATTTCACTTTCATCATATTAATGTTGTTGGGGTTTATCTGAACATCTTCTCCACAGGTAACAGCAATGTTTTCCCATGTCCTCAACCACCAGTTCTTATTCCGAATTTCATAAAACATAATTTTTTTTACGTAAACGATTTTCCTGAAGACCGAACACTTTAATTAGATAGTCAGCTTGTAACTTAAGCGTTGAAGTGAAAACTTTTGGTAAGCCTATTTCCAAGTAAATTGAATAGTTTCGTGCGGTTAAGGGAATATAGAATATTTTCTTTATGGAATTTCTTTGAAACTTTTCAATTTCTTCATATTCTTTCATTCCCCATATTTGTGCAGCATAACAAAGCGAACATTTCACGACTGCATTGAAAATTTTACATTTCGTTGAGAGATTTATGTGATCGTTAGAGAAAATCTTCTTCCAGGTAAGATCAATCAGACTTTGCGAAGTTTTAGCTTTTTCTGCAAGGTGTTTGCTAAAATCGAGGGTTGGATTGAGCAAAACTCCCAAATATTTGAATTCTTTCGATATTTCTAATTGACATGCACTAATCATCCAGTTATTTCCAACTTCACTCCGAGTGGAACGCAAGAAAACCATTACTTTCGATTTTTCAATGTCGACGATTAAACTCCAATTATTGCAGCAGTCCACACGACGAATTATCATCAGTTATAGGGTTTCTGCTGATTCGGATAATAAGAGAAGGTCATTGGCATAAAGTAACACATTAATTATGATACCTGCAATTCGAATACCAGCTGGAATGTGCGTAGCTATATCATTTATAAAGAGAGCAAATAGAAGAGCACTGAGAAGCCATCCCTGTTTTACTGTAGAAAATGATTTAAATAGTTTTGAGTATATTTTGCCATCCTAAACTGCTGCTTTAGTATCTGTGTACAAACATCGGATTATTTGAATGAATCTTGTTGACACTCCAAGTTGGGATTCGATTCACCAAATCAAATGCAACTTTAAAATCAATGTGTAGTCTTTTATTTCTGGCTTGAAATGCTTTTACTATTGATGTTAAAGCAAATACAGTCGAATAGTTCTTTCTGAAGCCTGCTTGAAGCTCTGTAAGAACGTTGTTTATATCCACCCACCTTTCAAGTCTTTAATGAGAACACCACAAAATATCTTTGCAATGAGATTCTTGAAGGATATGCCTCGGTAGTTTTCAACTGCATTTAAATCTCCTTTCTTATGGATTGAGAAAATTATAGATTTCTTAAATGAGGAGGGTATTTCAGCATTTTTTAAAATTTTGTTAAAAAGCGTAAGTAACTGGTTTTAGAAAGTAGGAGATGCATTTTTAAAGAACTCGTATGGTATCCCATCTTCACCTGGGGCTTTTCCGTCTCTGCCTTTTTGGAGAATGAATTGTATTTCATAAACTGATACTTATTACAGAATCTAATATTTCATCACAAACGTAGAAGAAAGTTGTTCTTGGATTGTTTTGAGGAAGAATTTTGAAATATTCGGAGAGATTATCTGCAGAGACGTTTAGACCAATAGAGTTGTGTTTGCCATCTTTCAGAACTGCTTTGTGTTTTTGATTTGGCCGAGTGATTGAGCTTGCATTGATTTAAAATTGATTTTCTTATATTTGTACGAATTTCATCACAACAACAATTTCGAAAAAATCTTAGTAGAGCAAATGATTTTTTACTGGCATTTAGGCATTCTCTATCAAACCATTTTTGAGTGAATGAACTCGTTGTAGGTATTTGAATTTGAGTTGATTGCAAAATTTCTTATGCAACTTGTCAATTGTGAGTGTGCGGCAGTTGACTGATTAGTTGGTGAGCTGCGTGAAAGGTAATTATGTAAATAGTTGTGTGAGGTTTCTAAATTCAAAATTTTTCATTTACAAATCCGCTGGTCTAGATGGTATATCTCCCCTCCTTCTGAAGAGGTGTTCTTCCTCGCTGGCAAAACCACTGCGCAAGCTTTCTGTAGGACTCTTTCTGAACAGATGGAAAACAGCATTTTTCCAGCTCGTCCCTAAAAAAGGCAAATCTTCCTCTCTCTCCTCCTACAGACCCATTGCACTTACGTCCCTTCTTTCCAAGATCATGGAAACGTTAATAAATCGTCAGCTCATGAAATATCTCGAAACACGAAAACTTCTTAATGACCGGCAGTACGGTTTTCGTAGTAACAGGTCCACTGGTGATCTGATGGCATGTCTCACCGAAATGTGGAACCAAAGCGTACATCATTCTGGGGAAAGCAAGATAGTTGCACTTGATATTTCTTAGGCATTTGACAGAGTTTGGCATCGGGCTCTTTCGTCGAAAATGCGTTCATTTGGGGTCGACAACTCTCTTCTTCAATGGACTAGAAATTACCTTTCGGAACGTGCAATTCAAGTTGTCTTGGATGGTTTCAAGTCCGATATTCACAAAATAAATGCTGGTGTGCCCCAGGGCTCCGTTCTGCCTCCGACACTCTTTTTAATCTTCATTAACGATTTCTTGTCTGCTACTTCTAATCCAATTTATTCCTTTGCTGATGACAGCACTCTCTGCTTCTCATATTCGTTCCCGGACTCACGCCCCTGCTCTTCGGCTGTAGAACGGGAACGGCAGAGTATGGTAATGTCGTTAAATTCCAATATTAACAGCATAACCAATTGGGGAACTATCAACCGAGTGGAGTTTAATGCTTCCAAAACACAAGGCTGTGTGCTGTTAAAGCGAAATCCGAACACCCAGCCATGATCCATGAATAGCACTTGCATCGTCGAAACCGATAAACTTTCCATTCTCGGTATGCGTGTCAGTGACAACTTACGTTGGAATGACCACATATTCGATGCCGTCAAAATTGCTGTGAAATGTCTGGGTTTCCTCGAACGATGTAAGAAATATTTTAGTCCCTCTGATCTGGCCCCAATATATAAGGCATTCATCCGCCCAAAATTGGAGTAAAATGCCCACGTCTGGTCAGATGCTCCTAAAACATCTCTGCACCTGCTAGATAGGATTCAAAACCGTGCGATAAAACTGATTGGTGAGTGGCTTCAATTGTTATGTAATTTGGATTTTATCGACGTGCAAGCAAAGATCAATTTTTAAAAATCACGGTAAAGTGCCATAACTGCGGCCAAATTGTTGACTTCGGCCATGAATTAAGGTGCCTGACTGGTTTTGAACACTTTCGCTCACAGTGGTGATGTATTGGCGTGTACGTGCTGGCTGAGTATGCTGATATGGAATTTGAGTTTACACCGAACCAGTTTCTTCAAAACGCTTCACTATTGTACGAGTTCCTAACTAACTAAGGCGATTATGTTGACCGAAAAATTCACGAATTTTACGAAATGTTACTTTTACAGATCGCCCAATTTCGTAATAGGATTGCATTAGAAAAATGTGTTGCTGCGTAATGAACGGCTCCATGACAGCCAACAAGCATGTTATGCAATAAAGCCCGCTTTCCTTATCAGGCAGATGAGGAGAGAAATAAACATTCAATACTAGGCGGGGTCCATTTAGTTGACTTCCTATATGTTTATCAGGTTGATAGCCGGCTATATCCCGTATATGTTACTAAGTTGGTTAATCCTCCTCTGCAATTACGTGACAATCTTAAGGTGATACCAGAACTTCGTCTGCGTCTGTCTTAGCTATCTGAGCCGTTAATTGTTCTTATCTAGGCCCGTGTCCGTGTCAACAAATATTGCGCAGACAACCTTTCAAGTTCATCTGATTTAGGAAAGGTCCGTACTATTACTGACAATATTATTTATCGGATGGGAATGCTCCACGCACGGCTTAAAGGCTTGTCACTGTCGGTAGAAATATTGACAATTTAACAAGTATTTTAGAAAGCTTATCAGGCATGTTAAATACTACATAGGGTTGGGTATCGATATGTGTTTCCTGATTCTTTTATAGTGATTACATGGTTGACGATAGATAGATAGAAGATGGGATAAACTTTATTCCATTCAAAATTGCACAGCTCGGGATATTTCGAGTGATAGGCCGTGCGACCAAGCAGTTTTTTGGGTTTGTATTGTATTTAGGTAACGCTACCTCCACTTCATGATAATTAGGTGAATTGAAGTGATATTCGTAGGTGGCATAACATGTATATATGCATATGTATGTTGAATAGCTGTGTAGTAGAGTTTGTCTATGCTTGGCCTTCAACTGGTAGCGAAAGTGCTATTTCCAGATGCTTGGCATTGGCCGTAGCTCTACGGCCTTTATCTCTTGCAATCGGAAGGGTATCTTTTCAAAGAAACGTTGGAAAAGAAGCAGCAGGATGATTGTAAATAAACGAAAATATTTTGCAGCGTGCTGTTGTAATGCTGCTGGATGAAATACAGTGCATATGCATGATCCACACAAATATGGACGTTTTGGCTGAGATGATCGTGCCAAAACTTAATATAAGCTACTCCAACATGACCGGATTGCAGATTATCGGAGAATTTGTTGGCATCTAGCCAGGTTGTCGAAATAGATATGGCCATGGTGTAGTTCCTAACGGCAGTGTTTATTTCCACAAAGTGGGCAATGTACACTATCGGAGCAGTAACTTATTTCGTCAATGTGACTATGATATGTGCTCACGTCTGTTCAGAGGAGAGAGTCGATTTTGCCAAACATAGCATTGCTTTTACGAACTCATAGACATATAAACAATATTTTGAGCACATCGTTAAAATGGTTCTTCGTGATTTCAACACCAATTTCGAAAAGCAGATCGTCTGTGGTGGCTGGATGCAATACGACACCTGCACTAAAAAGGGGCTCGAGCTAATTGACTTCGCAGGGGATCACAATATCATTATAGTTAGCACCCGTTACCCACACCTAAACATCCACAAAATAGGAACCAAATTGATTAAATTGCGAGTAATTCAAGTCATAGCTCATGTATTCTGCATGCGCGAACGTTTCGACTAGCCGGAATTGGTTCAGACTATTACCTCCTTGTAGGGAAGTTGCACATGCAACTGTAAAATCAAACCCCGATGGAAAACTGTGTCTGTCCGACTGCCCTTTGTTGTACGGTTACAGTCTCAAGAAACTAGGGGGAGCCTTTTCTGATGGAGTCTGCCAACATTTTTCGAGAAATCCTATGCTACCAGCATAAAATGCAGAAGATCATTGGCGATATTGTCAGTAAGGCATTAGAGATTTCACATGTGATGCATCCGATTTCCGCCGATCATAACAGCGAAGTTAACCGGCAAGGGCAAGCAGGCAAATAAGACATGTACGAGAAAGGATAAAAGGTAGTTGTGACCTTTTTCCAGCGAGGAGCATCAGTTTATTATAAAAAATGGACCACAGATACGCCCTATCTACTCCATAGATAGTTGCTTGTTTGGAAATGATGCTCAGAATTTCTATCAATGAGAACCTGCCACGGATATATATGTATGTATACCGAATATAAACATGCAATCAGCAGGATGGTATCGTAATGGCATATTCTTTGCTGAGTGGTTGCTTCTGTAAGCTCTGTAACAGCGAAGATGACCAACATTGCACTACTATCCAGAATGAACCATTCAACGTGGACAACAATCGATATATCAATTCTAAGCTAAATATCAACAATGCTGCAGGAACTAGTGGACATCTTAGCAAATAATTTAAAGCAGTGGCCGATGCTGTGGTTGGTAGAATACACCAACTCATCGGTACAATGTGATCCGACGAAAGCGTAGCGTACAAGATTTCATCTACCATACTTTGAAACCCTACATATAATAACAATCTGGCCATTCAAATTACGACAGGACCTGCGAAAAAGGCCAATAAGTCGATAGCCATCACCGGTTAATTAATTTTTGGTCGCATTTAACTACATTCATAGAAACGAGCTATCTTTTGACTGTGTAGAATGACAGTACTAAATGAGCGCTCTTTCATAAAAGTCGGCAATTCGTGTTAAAAAAAGGATTTCGACAAGGTGACGAGCTGTCAAATGATTACTTCAGCATCATAATTGAAAGAATTGTGAGAAATCACAATACTAGAAGGATACGCTGAAGCTAGCATACAGCAAGCTATCAGTGTAGCGTGTCCGGCCATTGAGGCGGACTTAAGTGATAAATGAAGGTAAGACAAAGTATCGACAAAAAGGATAACCGCAGCAGGTCGGACACAATGCCACTTGGAAAATATATTCTAGTTTATCTGCTAGAGCTCTGCCATAAATTTAAATAACGACATAACCATGTTAAGCGAGGAATCACTCTTGCTACTCGATATTTCCTTGGACTAAGAGGGCGACTGAAAAATAAATCTCTCTCACGAACAGCGAAGAAGGCATTGCTTTAGGTGGTCGTTATTAAAATCGGAAGAAAATGCCCTTGATTGCCTCTTTAAGTGATGCGCGGTTCCGTTTGCACTAACAAAATTTAGAGAAGACGATACCACAATGAACTCCATGAGCAATACTACTTGGATGGCAGAAGAATAAGTAGGAACTCGCTTTAAGTCATATTATATGGAAAGAGACTTCAGCTTACTTGGTGTGTTTAACTGGAGGCAATTAGCGCAAGTTTGTTAGGGTCTGGGTTCACTCTGCCATCTAAAGAAAGGCGTCAGAATCTCGGTAAATAGCTGTTAGGATTTCAAACCTCAAACCCCTGACACTTTATTTTTGTACTCTTAGTATGTGTACCACCTTGAGAGTATTACCACTGCCACATAATTGGTACTGAAAAGGAGTAGTCAGAATCTTGGTCAGCAATATTGCGTTTTTATTGCCATCTAGTATATGTTAAACTTTATCCGTCCGGATTAGTCACGTGTTCGATATCAGGATTGGTAGCGCGCTTACTACCATGGCGTTAGTTAAAAAGGATTCACGTCCTTCTAAAGAGCGTTGCTAGGATCCAAGAAACCCAAAATTGATCTTTGAATTTCAACATATGTATATGGGTGGGTGTACATATATAAGTCATAAGTGAAGGAGATTTAATTCAGTCTCATGAAGTACAAAGAATTGAAGAGCGCCTAAGCCCGTATTTTTTGGAAAGAATAGACCCAAGACGATCACTCAAAAATCCGGAAGTCTTACGTAAGAATACCACAACGAAATTAGGGCACTAAAAAGAGGACTTGTAGACCTTTCATGTAATACTTAGAAAGTGTTCGAGTATGAAATATAGTGAGACTTTGTAAGGATTATACTTCACGATTCCCATGTCCTAGAGCTCTTTGGTAAACTACTAACAGTTAATTTTAAAAGTTGCCAAAAACTCTACACCTCGACTGTAGCTAACTCAACGAAGCAAAACACTTTTTAGGGTGTTGTAGAATTTTTAACAGATAAAGCGTGTATCCTGCACAAGGCACACGACGAATGCGACTAGACCAACAACAAAAACAACAACGACTGCGGCGACGACGACGATGGACGAACAAAACACATTCCGTAAACACCTGAAAATAAATTTAATCTGTGCAGCGCCGCACCACCACCCCATAGACGGTCGTTCCATTCGTAGTTGCAGTCATCCTAGTCGTTTTGTTTGGGATACTTGCACCATGCACCATGCACCATGCACCATTCACCATGCACCTGCATTTGAAAATTTGTTTGGTCGTTTATGTTCCGAATTTATACATCTGTTTTTCCGTTCATCCATATCGTTCCAGTGTGTCTTGGCCTGTGTTTGTGTCCGCGTCTGTTGTTTGTTGGGTTCTCTCATTCTGCTTTTCCTCTAACTCTGTTGTTTCTATAGCTCTACCGCCTGGTTGTTCTTCTATACTAAGCACTTGGTTCGGGGGTCATGAGCTAGTCATATATCTTCTTAGGCTACATTGCATTTTCGATTTTCATAAATTCCACCCTCAATCTCCCATCCCACAAACAGCCATAGCAACTAGAAAACAATTTTCGAATGCACGAATGCACGACTGTATGGAATACTTGTAGCTACTGTGATGGTGGTACTGCCACTGCTATTGCCACTGCCACTGCCACTGCAATCGGAATTCTTCACAGCACTTCGCTAGATGTACATATTCTGCTCACTTGGAATAGCTCCTCTGAGCTACCGACACCAGACGCGCTCAATTGCATTTATCACTGCGGCAATGGAGGCCTGTCTCAGAAATTTTAATTGCCTCAAAGTCTAAAGGCAGCAATCCTACAAAATCGAAATTCCGTCATATCCCCTAAATCACTTCCCGCAATGCATACACCGATACTTTAGTTTAATCCTGCCAGGACGAAATTACAGCATGCACACACCACCTCACTGGGAAGACCTAAGCTCTGCCCTCTCACACTGCACATTTTTTTTTTGCCTTGCTTCGTTTGATCGTCCCTTCGTTCAGAGTTTTGTGCTAGTGGATACGTGGTGCATGCAGACGCATTTCATTGTGAGAAAATTACTGCACTCTTTAAGCAATATGATGCGGTACCATGATTCAAGGAGAAAGAAACCTTGATTGCACCCCATTCCTCATCCCTACAGAACCTGTGGAAGAGCCTGCGTTTTAGTGTTGGTGCACTTATGAACTTATTAATAAATAACCTCTTAGTCACGCTCCTGTTGCACCTTCAAGCTTCCTGCCATCGCTCTAAGAGTGTTCATCTCTGTTTGACTGTTTATGTGATCACAATCAAAGTAATTCTGATTTTAATTAATTA
The DNA here is from genome assembly GCA_963966105.1 of Volucella zonaria. Classification (NCBI taxonomy): domain Eukaryota; kingdom Metazoa; phylum Arthropoda; class Insecta; order Diptera; family Syrphidae; genus Volucella; species Volucella zonaria. Next base: position 46,845,789 of record OZ014534.1, read on the forward strand.
AAAGCCGGTCACGTTGAAAAGAAGAAGAAACTGCAGCTAGAAAGCGCATTGCGGAGAAGTAACAATATTCAAGGATGCCGACGTGTTAAAAATTACGACACAACCGAAATAAGAGCAAGGACATGTTGCGCATCTTATTCAACTCTTCTCGACGTTGTTAATTAATTAATTTCTGTTTGCATCCAAGAAATGCAGAGTATAATGCGCGAAAATTAAACGAACAGCAACGGAGAGATACTAGTGTGTAGACGTGTACTTAAAGGTACGGGTAAGACGGCTACTTGATGCATGTGGATGCAAAGCAGCACGGAATGATATAAAACTAGCAACCTGTATGTGCCTTAGCCTCGGATAGAGACATGACATTCCCATTGAGTTGAAATTGAATACCATCACCCTAGAAATGTCGGTGGGCTTGATGGTGACATCAGTTTACTCCACTCCAAGCCTTTTCGTCGAATAATTGCATATTCGAATTTCTTCAAAGTGGGGAGGACAAGTAGTATACTTTTTCCATCAAAATTAGGGTGGAACTTAGAATATATGGAGTTAGGAATGTTAAAAGGACTCTAGTTTGCATAGACACTGGTTTGAAACAAATGGAAAAATGAACTGAGTACGAGTAATAGAGGATTGATACCATTGGTCTGCGTTGGATAGCCAGGAATTGCCAGTACTATGTATACTGAGACTAATGCCACAGACCCATATCATTACTCGCACATCAGCTGTAAAATTCACAGGACCAGATATGGTGAAACAATATCTAGACAGAGGAAGCAGTTATAAGAGCCTCTCATGTACACAAACGTTCATAAACGATCTCTATTCATATATTCTGCCGCCTATTTAACCATCAAAATGTGTGTACATTTTCAGAAAACTATATCAACGGACAAGATTGATTAGCTTCCAACCCACCCGAAGGAATCTGTCCAAGGAATGATTATAATACCGTGCACTTGTCGGTCTCATCTTAAAGCTGCCAACCATCTGTCGATTAGAGTAAACAAAGATGCGACTAACTAAAGGTGAAGACCAACCCGAACCCCGAGAATGATGATCGTATTCTCGAGTCTCAAACTAAGTCAGACTTGTCTTATTTACAATTTCGGAGAGACCAATTTCCCATGATTGGCAGGGATGCCGAAAGGCAGAAAAAGAACTCAGCCGACGAGAACGGAAGCTTCCGGTTTACTACAGTCGACTTTGGTAATCCCGTAAGGAAGTGCTCTAACGACCAATGGCTGCTGGTAGAACTAAGAATTCTGGACCTGAAATGGCTGAAACAGTTCGCCGGCAATACGCAGCCTCCCTGACCAAAAGCCGAACTGCGTATTGTTAAAAAGAAATAACTCATGGATCTCACCAGACTTAAAGGACGGTTGAACATTCCTGGTCCTTACATACTGAAGACCATAATACATACCTCAATCCAGAGTTTAGTGGCAAGGAATGGGAGGTAATGGATTTGGGAAGCCCTACCAAAGATGGCATAGGAGTTGTGGTTAAACTATGTCACAAATCTATGCCACTACAATGCAAAGCCAACTACAAGGTCCAGGTCGGGATAACCCGATGCAAAATTACACTTTTCACAGTCGAAGAGGAATGCGAACCGCCATGCTGAAGATAGTAAAAATAAATCTTCACCATAGTGAAGCGGCCAGCGCCAACATTGCCTACCTTATTTCTTTTTTCATTTTTTTTTTTTTTATAATTGGAGCGCACTCAAGGGATTGCGTACCCTTAAAATGTTTGCACACACCGCTGGCGAAGGAAAGTTAGGAAGGAGAGAAAAATACCGATGTATGTTGGTTTTAAATGTTTTCCAGTTATAATGACTATGAGATCGACAGGGCATTCCATAAGCGAGTTATATGGCTTAGCAACGAATCACAATATTTTTTTTTTTTTTTTTTTTTTTTAAAAGAACTTAACACTCAAGTGGGTATGAATACACTTGTAATGCCTCAGCATGTGTTCAGATTTTTGGAAAATGGGATAGAGAGTGGTTATTTCGCTCCATGGGTGGCATCCAACATTTAATGGGCAGACTAAATTCTTTGTGGAAGCTGGCTTGATGTTGATTTCTAGTCAACTACTCATCTTACTTGTTTTTTTTTAACTGAAAAAATGAATAAGTCTTTCCGACGAGGCTTGGATTCGAACACCAAACCTTCCGATTTGGGAGCACTTTCCGGGTGTTACGGTTGAAGATTTGAAATCGGAATTGCTATTGGAAATTTCGATGGGGTACTGGTGGTGAAAATAGCGATAGCATAAGGTGAGACTGAGCGATATTAGCACCACCTATGGGTTTCATCGAACGGTTTTGAATCCTACCTAGCAGGTGCTGAGATGTTATGGGAGCGACATATCAGAAGGAGGCATTTTACTCCAATTTTAGGCGTATGAACGCCTTATAGAATTAGGCCTGATCAAATGGGGTGAAATATTTCTTGCTTCGCTTGAGGAAACCTAGACATTTCGCATCATTTTTGGCTACATCAAATATGTGGTCATTCCAACATAGGCTGTCATTGACACACATACCGATAATGCAAAGTTTTTCGGTTTCAACGATGAAAGTGCCATTTATGGATAAGGTTCGGATTTCGCTTTAACAGCAAACAGCATTGTGTTTTGGAAGCATTAAATTCCACCCTGTTGGCGGTTCCCCATTTGGTAATGCTGTTTATATCGGAATTTAAGGAGCTTAGCATAGGCTGCCGTTCTCGTTCTAGAGCCGAATAGAAGGGACGTGAGTTCGGCAATGACTATGAAAAGCATAGAGTACTGTCGTTAGGAAAGGAATATATTGGATTAGAAGTAGTAGAGATCATTGAAGAAGATTGAAAACGGTGTCGGAGACAGAACACAGCCCAGGGGCACAGCAGTATTTATTTTAAGAATATCAGACTTGAAACCAACCAAAACAACTTGAATCCCAGATGCATGCATTTTCGACAAAAGAGCCTGATGACTAAGGAAGGCATCGATATAGCCCTCATCCAGGAACCTTGAATAACCCGAGGTAAAATAAAAGAGCAGAAATCATGTGAATTGGTCACGCAGAAGGCCGAATCAGGTAATGAAAGTAGATTTAGGCCCTGTATAGTTTGCAAAATCTAATCTCAAATTATCCATCTCCAGCCGAATAAACCGCTGCTCAAGCTTGCATCGATATACTCGTACATGCCGAATGAATCGACTGACGGACCCCCTCCTGCAATACTCCGATATGATTATTGGATATGTCGCTAACGCCCATCATATACCATGGAGTTTCACGGACATAAACTCTCGAAGTAAGTCCCATAGCAGTGAACTAACATTTGTAGTAAAAAATAAACGTCAGGTATTAGATATCACCGTACTGAGTACAGGCTTAATTTCAAAGATACACCCGCAACCCCTCCACTATATAAAAATCCTAAAAATACCAACTAGGAAAACTTTACAGCAGAGATATATCAAAAACCAAGCACACCCTACGAACATCTAGAAATCCAAGAACTCCTCACATTGGTAGGAAATGTGTAAGAAGATCTATCAATACAGCCAAAAGCTCAAATTTGCACTCTGACAAATATAAGGTGGGTCTGAGGAAATACAAGAACGCAATCTTCAGCGCAAAAAGAAAATAATGGGGAAAGTTTTCCTCCAATATTGATAGCAAAACAGAGCGTGCGAGGCTAAGGAAAGTCATATCTAAGGAGCTCACAATAGTTAGAAATCTAAAACTACATTCCAGATGATAGCTGCACACAATCCAACACTGAAGCTTTGGGAGTCTTGTTAAAAACCCGCTTTTGTGAATGCACTCCTACTCCAACACCAGTAGTAAAAACAGACACATCTTTCCCTAGCCAATACGACATCCCAGAGGGGATACTAGAATACCCATCCAAAAGACCTCAGGCCCATAAGACTAATATCATTAATTTCAAAAACTTAAAAAAAAAAAACTGCTTGACACTCATATTCGAAGTAATCGGCACCCAGAAGACTTAGCCTCAACAAAGCATGCCTATATAAAAGGTAAAGGCACGGAAACGGCCTGTATGAAGTTGTCATCATAATTGAAAATAGTCTTCATGACAAAGAGCAAACATTAGCAGACTTTCTTTACATCGAAGGAGCCTCTAACTATGTCCATATTCCCGCTATAAGTATGAACTTAGGATATTATCGAACCTGATAACCTGTATAAGAGGAATATCAATGCAACACTGGGCAACATGGTATTAAGGGTCACCACCTCAAAGGGCACCCCTCAAGGAGGAGTGATATCACCTGTCCTGTGTACCCTAGTGGTTAATGAAATCCTGCTGAATCTAAAAAGGGAAAGATTAAAAGCCACCGCATAGGCTTGGGAGGAGAACTTGTTTGCTTCTATCTGGTTCCATTCTTGAAATATGCTGTCGATGCACGCCAACACAGAAATTCACGTGGCGGCATAAGAAGAGATTACGCCCTATGTAGCAAATCTTCAAAACGTCGAAGAATAGTCAACAATGGCTGTACTGCTCAATATTTCTAATAGTTCAAATGTCATCTTTTACAAAATAGGCACAGCCGAAATTTTGTCACTTTTCGTAGAAGCCGCTTGACTAAAAATCAATGTTTAGTAATCAAGAAATCAATCGACACCAAGGTATATTTCAGTGTGTTACCATCGTACCACCCTAATATCGCATCACCTTCGTTTTTAGACCCCACACGAGTAATGAGGGGGGGAGGGCAAAATTAACTAAACACCTTACCTATTAACGGAAGGATGACCGGTATGTTCTCTCTCGATTCAGAGATCACGCTTAACTACATGACAAGCTAGTATAACGAAAACCAATGCAGTGGGTTCCATTCTAATGACCTGCGGCAACTTTTAATACGTTTTCATAAGCAATTAGATATAGTATAACTCCTATGACGTAGCTAATGATCTCTCTTCTTTTGCGTCCGACATAAGTTTCAAATGTATACTACACCTTCAGAAAACACGGTATAGTTTCAAAAGCTACCATCGCTCCTAACCCGCCACTCAATTCTTTACCGAGGTCTCCCAAATTTCTGTCTATTTATCAAAACGTGAAAGGATTACGAACTAAGATTTGTGCTGTATGTATATCTTAATTCCCAGATTCTGCCCAACGTCATTTTTGGCTTACAGAAACCAATCAGGCTTAACATTGAGAAAAATGAATTATTTTCCCAAGACTTCTATTTACCCCGCAACGATGACGCAGATAAAGAGGACAATTTATATGACCGTATTGTACGTCTAGCTAGAATCCCTATTCCAAAGCCCAACCAATGTATTTGTTACTGCGATATTCGCCCCTTTTTGTCCTTCAAGACCAATCCGACAGAGGAAAATCGGAAAAAGTTTAAACGAGCCAGGAATGACTGCAAAGTCTTTCTCGAGCGTGTGAAATTTCAATACGACCAAAAGTTGAGGCAAAAAAATACTACAATATCCCAAAGCTAGTAAAAGCTTTCGGTCATTTGTCAAAAACATTAGAGATTATACCTCTTCCTCCATCCCAACGCTCATTTACAATGACATTCCAGCTGTCAGCTCTTCGGATAAGGCCAATCTGCTTGCTGCACATTTTGCGGGCAGCTTAACAATCCCAGATTGTGCTTTGTCACCGCCTACACTTGAGTCCGTAGAATCTTCAATGGGACAAGTCCGCTTTTGAACTCGTGTAGGTGCAAGAGTTCTTAATGTTTTTAAAATCCACATATCCGCTGGTCCAGATGGTATATCTCCCCTCCTTCGGAAGAAGTGTTCTTCTTCGCTGGCTAAACCACTGCGTAAGCTTTTTTATCAATCCTACTCTTTAAGACTCTTTCCGAGCAGATGGAAAATAGCATTTGTCCAGCCCGTCCCTAAAAAAGGCAAATCTTCCTCTCTCTCCTCCTACAGACCCATCGCACTTACGTCCCTTCTTTCCAAGGTCATGGAAACGCTGATAAATCGTCAGCTCATGAACTATCTCGAAACACGAAAACTTCTCAATGACCGGCAATATGGTTTTCGTAGCAACAGGTCCACTGATGATCTGATGGCATGTCTCGCCGAAAAGTGGAACCAAAGCGTACATCAATCTGGCAAAAGCAAAATAGTTACACTTGATATTTCTAAGGCATTTGGCAGAGCTTGGCATCAGGCTCTCTTGTCGAAAATGCGTGCTCTTGGGATGGATGACTTTCTTCTTCAATGGATTAGAAATTATCTATCGGAACGTTCAATTCAAGTTGCCTTGGACGGTTTCAAGTCTGATATTCTCAAAATAAATGCTGGTGCGCCCCAAGGCTCAGTTCTGTCTCCGACACTCTTTTTAATTTTCATTAATGATCTATTGTCTGCTACTTCTAATCCAATATATTCCTTTGCTGATGACAGTACCCTCTGCTTTTCTTATTCGTTCCCGGACTCACGTCTCTGCTCTTCGGCTGTAGAACGGGAACGGCAGCGTATGTTAAGCTCATTAAATTCCGGTATCAACAGCATAACCTATAATAAATAAGTGAAATGTCTCGTAGTGAATAGACGTGCCGAAAATCTCTTCTGGCTTAAGTATTAAGTTTTCCGTTTATTCGTAAATAGTAAAATTCTTTGAGTACGGTAACAAAAGTCTTTCGAGGTGTACTTGTTCGTCGCATATCCTACCAGCAAAACTATTATTTTCATTTACATATATAAACGCGATCTAATCTAAAACAAAAATAAAATAAAAAATAAAGTACATATATCCGAGTCTTTGTGTTCGCCCATTCGAAGATTTTCCACCCACTCGTTTCCCGTATATCCATCTCTCTCATACAACCAAGAGTGCAATGGCTGGAAAAACACGATCCACATCTCTCGTCAAAGAGTCACTGTCAACACCGACACAGAAATCCCCCACCACCTCTGCCACGGTGAAAAGAAACCCTCAAGCCGTAACATCCGCTGAACTAGAGAGCCGTTTGGGGAAGCTCACTGATGAAATTATTCGGAGTATAAAATCCGAAGTGAGTAATCTGCGAAGTGAACTCATCCAGATAATCGAACAAAACTTCGCAACATATACGAAGCAAGTCGATAGATCGCTACACGAATTGCAGTCGAGAGTTTCAATTATCGAAACGAACTATGCTCATATTCAGAGCAGATTTGATGCTGATGAGAGAGGAGAATCCCATATGCTCAAGGGAGAAGTTGCTGAGCTGCAGAGAAGATGCGATGCATATGAGAGGAAAACACTTGCAGCTGATGCTATTCTTTTTGGTATTCCACAACTACCACAGGAAGATCTTAAAACGATCCTTGGTCGACTCTGCCAAACAATAAAATGTGCGTCCCCTGAATTAGATGCTATTTTTCGTTCTCGTCAGAAGAATAATGCAAGTGATTCTCCTATTGTGCTCAAGTTTCGCTGCCCCAAAGAAAAAAACGAGCTGCTTAAATCTATTGCTCACCACTGCAAAATAAACAAAAAACAGCTGTGTTTGCATAGACTCCAACAAAAACATTTTTATGCACGAGAGCCTAACTGTGAAAAATCGCTCTCTTCTTCATAAAGCAACTCAAATGAAGCGCCACAAACAGCTGTTTTCTGTTTATACACGATCTGGTTCTGTTTTCGTGAAAGAAACTGCAAAAGGGAACAGCATAATGATAGAGAACGAAGAAAACCTTAACACCATCGCCGGGAGACATCAAGAAGCATCATCACAACCAAAAGCTTAAATTTTCTTTCATTCAAATTAAAATACGAGGGCGGGTCAATAATTCCGTGCATTTTTGAATTTCTGACCTCTTTACTGAAACAGCAACACTGCTCCTGACAACAGGCATTTGTCAGTTGACTCCTGTCAAAATTTAAACTTGCTGCGTCAGTTAGTTTGTGTTTGACAGCTATTTTTATCAGACTACTCACTAATTTGAGGAGAAAATGGAAAAAAGTGAATTTCGTGTGCTTATTAAGCATTATTTCTTGCGAAAAAAAACCATTACCGAGACCAAGGCTAAGCTTGATAAATACTATGGGGACTCTGCACCATCGATTTCAATGGTAAAAAAGTGGTTTACTGAATTTCGTTGTGGCCGTACAAGCACTGAAGATGCCGAACGTCCTGGACGCCCAGTTGAGGTCTCTACACCCGAAACAATCGAAAAAATTCACGATATGGTGTTGGCCGACCGAAGATTGAAAGTGCGAGAGATTGTGGAAGCCGTAGAGATCTCGCATGGCTCAGTGGTTTCAATTTTGAATGATAACTTGGGCATGAGAAAGCTTTCCGCAAGATGGGTGCCGCGTTTGCTCACAGTCGACCACAAACGCAATCGTGTAACAACTTCACAGGAAGGTTTGGCGTTGTTTAATCGCAATATGGAGGAGTTTTTGCGCCGTTTTGTAACCGTGGACGAAACATGGATCCATCACAATACACCAGAGAACAAACAACAGTCAAAACAGTGGGTTTCTAAGGGTGAATCGGCGCCAAAGAAGGCCAAGGTGGGTTTGTCAGCCAGTAAAGTTATGGCGACTGTTTTTTGGGATGCACGCGGGATAATCCACATTGACTACCTTCAAAAGGGAAGAACAATCAATGGGGAATATTATGCCAACTTATTGGACCGATTCAATGACGATGTGAAAAAAAAACGACCTCATTTGGCCAAGAAAAAAGTTCTTTTCCACCAAGACAATGCAAGGGTGCACACATGTGCAGTTGCCATGGCAAAAATCCATGAATTGGGCTATGAATTGCTCCCTCATCCACCCTATTCTCCAGATTTGGCTCCGAGCGACTACTTCTTGTTCCCAAACCTGAAGAAATGGCTTGGTGGAAAAAGATTTGACTCCAATGATGAAGTCATGTCGCAAACAAAGGCCTATTTTGAGGACTTCGACAAATCATTTTTTTTGGAAGGGATAAAAAAATTGGAGAAGCGTTGGACAAAGTGTATAGAGCTCAAGGGAGACTACGTTGAAAAATAAAATTATTTTTTTATCAAAAAATCTGTGTTTCTTTAGGGGTGATAGAAATGATCGTGGTGGCGGTGTAGCAGTATATGTAAGAGATGGCTTAAGTTGTAGAAAGACCCTTTTCTCTTCTTCTGACTCTCTTATTGACTATGTATTCATTAATATAGTATGTGATAACAATTCTTTGCTGCTGGGCACTGTTTACACACCTAATAATGATGTATACTTAACACCGTTCTACGCTTTAATGGACTCCATATCAGTGGGTTCTAAAAATATAATTATATGTGGCGACTTAAACAGTAATCTTTTGGTTGAGAGGCATCTTGCTGATCTTGACCTACATCCAGTAAATATTACCACTCCCACTCATCACGTTAGTACTATAAGTACTTTACTTGATGTTTTTTTCGTTAGTCGTACTGATAGCGCTCTTTTTTATAATCAACTTTCTGCTCCAGCTTTCTCTAAGCATGATTTAATTTTTCTTACTTATGACTTTCGGGTACATAACCAAGGACCAGGTACCACATTTCAATATAGAGACTTTGCCAATATAGACAGAGTTAATCTTGAACAGAGCATAATTGCCACACCATGGGAACAAATTTATTTAATGCCATCTGCAGATAACCAGGTACAATTTCTCCAATCAAATATTAACTCTCTCTTCAACCAATATGTTCCGGTAAAAACAAAAACCATCAAAAGCTCATCACAGCCTTGGTTTTCAATTGAAATTCGTCAAATAATTATGCAACGTGATCAAGCGTATAATCGGTGGAAGCGATACCGTATAGTTGAATTTCACCATATATACAAATCCCTCCGTAATATGGTTGTTCGAGAAATAAGGGCGGCAAAGACACAATTTTTCTCCGGCAGATTAAAATCTAGCCAGGGTAGTCGAAAGCTGTGGAGTAACCTACGACATCTGGGTATAGGAAAAGAAAAACTTTCTTGTCCAAATAACACTGACGGCAATGTGCTTAACCACAAGTTTGTATCTGTAGGACCAACTAGGACAGCAAAGCTAAACCTTAATTTAGATAATCGGCATGCGCCTGTTGTGCAATCACCATTTAGCTTTGAATGTGTAGACAGTACAGAGGTAGTCAAAAGCTTTTTATCTATAAGGTCCAGTGCAATTGGAGTCGATGAAATTCATCCAGTTTTTATCAAAGCCATTCTACCGTTGATCCTACCATATGTGACTCATGTGATAAACACTATCCTTACGACAGGAACGTTTCCACATCAGTGGAAAATGGCTAAAGTAATACCTGTGCCAAAAAACTCTATTGGGGACGAATTTCGACCAATTTCCATCCTACCATTCCTCTCCAAAGTATGCGAGCGAATAATGCAAGGGCAACTTGACGAGTATCTTTCTCGCAATAAAATGATAACCCATATGCAATCAGGCTTCCGAGCAAAACACAGTTGTACTACTGCTATGGTAAAAGTTGTTGAAGATATTCGATCTAGTTTAGATAAAGATGAAGTAACTTTTTTGATACTTCTAGACATCTCTAAGGCATTCGACACTGTCAACCACGCAATACTCTGTAAAAAACTACAATACTACTTTGGGTTTTCTCCTTCTGCTGTTAAATTGATTTCATCCTATTTAAGCAACAGAAAACAAGCCGTTTTTGTTAATAATATCTTAGCTGATTTTCTTTGTTTAACTCGAGGGGTCCCTCAAGGATCTATTCTGGGTCCTCTCTTATTCTCTCTATATATAAATGAGATACCAGATCTAGTCACACATTCCTTAATACATATTTATGCCGATGACGTCCAAATTTATCGAAGCTGTACGCTAGGTCTCATTGAAAATTGTTGCGTTGAAACTAATCAGGATCTTAATAGTATTTTTGACTGGTCTTTGCAAAATGGCCTGACACTCAACCCTAATAAGTCCAAATGCCTGGTTATATCTAGAACCAAATTAGATCTGTCATGTTTCCCGCAAATCACTTTAAATAACTCCCCCGTTGATTTTGTGGATACATCAAAGAATTTGGGTGTTATATTTAACAGATTTTTAACATGGAACGACCATATTAACACCATCGTAGGAAAGGCTTATGGCGTTTTGCGAACCTTGTGGACAGCTCAACCAATTACACCAATGGATACACGAATCATATTAGTAAAATCACTTTTAATTCCAATCCTTGTACATGGGTGTGAATTATATGGAAATTGTGATTCAGTATGCACACGAAAATTACAAGTTGCCTTCAACAGTGCCATTCGATACATATATGGGCTAAGAAGATATGATCATGTGTCACATCTCTCAGTTAAAGTTTTAGGTATGCCTTTCGAAAACTATCTTAAATTTCGCACTTTGGTCTTTCTCTTCAATATTCTTAGAACACGACAGCCTTCCTATCTCTACAATAATTTACAATTCCCAGCGTCAAATAGATCCACCTATCTTATTATACCGAGATATAATTACTTAATATCTGAAAGACAGTTCTTTATCAATGCCATCCGTCTTTGGAATTCACTACCTAACCCTATAAGAGCACTAAGCGATATACACCAGTTTAAAAAAGAATTACAGCATCTTCTGTCAGGTCAAAACAACTGATTTTTGTCTATAGTATTTATTTAAATTTATTTTTTTTGTTCTTTTCATAGCCTTCGTTATCATATCCTACTTTTCTTTAATCATTTTTAAATTTTTGTTTGTATAATTCATTTATATGTAGTTTACTCATTCTACAATAACTAAATTGTAACTAAGTGTATATTGTAACTAGCTATTACAAAGTTATAAGATTCATTCTTACTGTTCTAGCTTTCCTAAACTAAATAAATAAATAAATAAATAAATAAATAAATAAAATAACCAATTGGAGAACTATCAACCGAGTGGAATTTAATGCTTCCAAATCTCAATGCTGTCTGCTGTCATTAAAGCGAAATTCAAATACCCAGCCATTATCCATGAATGGCACTTGCATCGTCGAAACCGATAAACTTTCTATTCTCGGTATGTGTGTCAGTGACAACTTACGTTGGAATGGCAACATATTCTATGTCATCAAAAATGCTGTCTCAAGCGATGTAAGCAATACTTTTCCCCTTCTGAGCTGGCCTCAATATATAAGGCATTCATCCGCCCAAAATTGGAGTACAATGCCCACATCTGGTCAGGTGCTTCTAAAACATATCTGCATCTGCTAGACCGGATTCAAAACCGTGCGATAAAACTCATAGCTGATGCTAATATCACCCAGTCAATGGACACCCTCGAACACCGACGAAATGTCTCGTGTATCACTTTGTTTTATCGCTATTTCCACTACCAGTGCACCACAGAAATCGCCAGTAGAATTCCGCCCCTTCAACCCTTTGACCATAACACACGTCTCGCTATAAATGCTCAACAGTATACCCTTAAGCCCACTTTCGGACGTACTCTGAAATATCATGATTCGTTCCTATGCCGAACAACTCACTTGTAGAATGCCCTGCCGATTTCTCTATTTGCTAGTCATTATAACATTCAGACATATAAAACCAACGTACATCGGTACCTATCCTTCTTTCCACCCTAAATTTCTGTCGCCCGCGCTGTGTGCAAACATTTTGAGGGTACCTTAACCCCTTGAGCGCGCGCTATTTATAACAAAAAAAAAAAACCAATACGGTTAACAATGTCTTTCCCAATCGAAATCCTTTTTATCCATAAAGCATCCCTCATCTTCACCACCCTGAAGAAATAAACTCTGGCATACCTACTTAAAAGTGCACTCCAACGTCGGTGTTTTCTACTGCCAGTCTGCCCAAATAAATTTCTCCTTACTTTGCCAATCTCTCTATGACAACTCTTTAAAAAGAAGAGACCGCTCACTCATGTCCGACCCCAAACGGTTTCTTCAGCACGGTTTCATTAGCACTGAAAGTAAATCGGATAACTATCCATAATCTCTGAGCTTTCGTGATAAGTCCTCCGGCGACCACTCTTCCTTTTTCTACTCAGCTAGCTGTCCACAACTTGTCTATAACTTTAGAGCAAGTTAAAGATAAAACACTGAACCTCAAAGAAGATTATTCTGCTAGACCTGATGATCTCCTCCCTATATATGAGTATTTAAAGAAATATGAAATGCATCTAGCCCAATCTTTTACAGCTCTCTTTCAGCTTTCTATCTCCCAGGGATTATCCCCTCAACCTGGAAAAGGTCTTTTATTATTCCGCTACATAAGAAAAGTCGCAAAGACGATATTTCCAACCAATTGCTAGGCAGTCCTGTATACCTAACCTTTTTGAGAACGTTATTTATGATATACACCTTTCCATTGTAAATCTATTGTTTCCCTAAACTAGCAAGGATTTTTTAAAGGTAGATCTACAACCACCAAACTAACGGAATTCGTATCAAGCACTTTATGTTATGTGCACTAAAATCTGGAAATGAAGTTGACGTGATTTCCCAGCGATTTTAGCAAGGCCTATGAATGAATTTCTCATGATATTTATAATCCTACTCAAATTAAAGGCTCTTGATTTCCAAAAAGAGTTTTTTAACGTGGGTTCAAACCTTCATATTTAAATCAACCGCATTACTATGTTCTGTTATAGTTAGGTCCATGGTTTCCGACCCAATTAAAACCTCATCTAGTGTGCCTCAAGGTAGCCATCTTGGTCCGTAGCTATTTATTCTGACTATAAATGATGTTAAATGTATCATTGAAAATTCATACTTATCTGTTTACGCAGATGATATGAAAATCTTTAGACATATAGTACGTCACCAGACGAAAATAGCCCAACATAAGGGCAGCCAACAAAACAATGTTTTATGACGAAACAAGCAACCGATTAGCGGTGATTTGATTGAGCGCGTGCTTAACGTTTTGGGAAGCAATGAAACCCCCAACGAATATCTTCTCAGCGACGATGAGGAAGAGGAGATAACTACGGTACCGAGCGATATTATCAATTTAACGACTTTGGTACAAGGTTTGCAATTGCAATTCTCCCCTTTGGCTACTGTTTTAAATTCTAGAGAAACGCATCCAATGCCGACGTCAATGCCTACGTCACAGGCAACAACGACATCTTTGCCATCTGCGATGCATCATAGACAGCCGAAATTATCCAATGTCCACGAGATCCATTCGCTGACTGCCGAACAATACGTGCAACGAGTCAACACACTAATTACTAGCTACGGTTGGGATGAGCGGAGCGTTTTATTTGTATCTCAATCGAAGATGAGAGATGCAGCGAAGTTGTGGTCAGAAGTACTCTTGGGTTCCATGAAAACTTGGAACGATTTCACTACCCGCTGGGTAGAAGATTTCGGCAGAATATTGAGTGAAGCAGACATTCACTTTGCAATGGTTGAAAGCATACGAAAACCTTCCGAATCACAAATCGACTATTTCTTCAAAATGAGAGCATTTGCACAAAAGCACAAACTGTCCGACTCGGTAATAATCACGTTCATATAGTTCGAAAAAGGATGAAGAACATGGAACTGCAGTCTACTTTGGCGAAACGCCATCGATAGGTTCATCACTAAAGGTCCAACGTCAACTTCAACGTACAGAAGTTTCACGGCAGAACCTCAAGGAACCCCAACGTCAACGAACAACGTAAGATTAGTAAAATGTTTTAATTGTGATCAAATAGGGCACATCTCCATTAACTGCCCGCAACCCCAACGCAAACAACGTTGCACGATGATTTGCCGCTGAAATGGGCAAACCGACAGTTCTTGTCCCGAAAAGAACAGAACGACATCCAACGCTCCAAAGACTAGCATCCTTTGGATAGCATCAAACGCAGAATTGGGTGACAACAGAACGAGAAACATCCAGGTCAACGGTCAAAACGTCATCGCCTTCATCGAAACAGGCAGCAATAAGTCCCTCATCCAATAGCGTGTTGTTGTCTGAAAAGTTTTCGACCGCAACGTAATGATAGCCGTACTCGTCAATAAAAGCAGTGAACCCTAGTTGTGCACCTTTTGACAATTACTTACCGAAGTTTCAGTCATTTTGAACGCGCAGTTTTTAGTTGGCAGTCGTCTGAGTGAGTCGATGTGAGTTGTTTTTTGTGAAAATGGAAAAAATTGTGTATCGAGCTGTTATTAAATTCTTGTTTTTGAAAGGCAACACGCCTACGCAAATCAAAAATGGGTTGGACTCTGTGTATGGGGACTCTGCATCATCATTTACCACAGTGAAATTTTGTGCAGCTGAATTTAAACGTGACCGTAAGAGCTTGGGAGATGATGAACGTTCGAGACGTTCCAAAACGGCAACCACTGACGATAACATTGCTGAAGTTCACCAAATGGTGATACGAGTAGACGACCGTCGAATTAAAGTGAGAGAGATAGTAGAGGTTATGAAAATGTCCCAGAACGTGTTTGTTACATACTAAATCAAGATTTAGGCATGAGAAAATTGTCCGCGCGTTGGGTGCCGCGTTTGCTTACGTTAGACCAAAAACGTGTTCAAATGAACATTTCCAACGCTCTGTTGGCGCAGTTTAGGCGCAAAAAATCCAAATTTTGGCGCCGATTAATTACGAGTACTGTAGAAGAAACTTGGATACACCATTATACGCCCGAAACAAAATTCAGTCAAAACAGTGGACTTCAAAGGGCGAGCCGGCTCCAAGAAAAAGCAAAAACTGTTTTTTCGGCTGGGAAAGTGATGGCGACTGTGTTTTGGGATGGTAAAGGAGTTACCTTAATCGATTATCTTCAAAAAGGAAAAACCATTACAGGAGCATACTACGCATCATTACAGGGTAAGCTGAAGGCAGAAATTGCAGAAAAACGGCCACATTTGCAGAAAAAGACAATCCTGTTTCACCAAGTCAACGCGCCGTCTCACCCCTCAGCGGTTGCCATGGCGAAAATTCATGAATTACGGTTTGAACTGCTTGACCATCCGCCTTATTCACCAGATCTAGCCCAAGCCCCAAGCGACTTCTTTTTGTTCCCTCATTTGAAAACTGCACTCGGAGGACAGAGATTTTCGTCAGATGAGGAGGTAATCACCTTCGTGAACAATTATTTTGCAGAGAAAAACGTCAAGTACTATTTGGACGGGTTAGAGAGATGGGAGCATCGCTGGGAGAAATGTGTAGAGTTACAAGGAGACTATGTAGAAAAATAAAAAAAAAATTTGAGAAAAAATGTCTTGTATCATTGTTCGGTCTTTTCGGAAACTTTTCAGACCACCCTCATACAATAGCATTGGATCAATCATTCGTTGCGACAA
The DNA here is from genome assembly GCA_963966105.1 of Volucella zonaria. Lineage (NCBI taxonomy): Eukaryota > Metazoa > Arthropoda > Insecta > Diptera > Syrphidae > Volucella > Volucella zonaria. The sequence goes on from OZ014534.1 coordinate 46,862,045, forward strand.
ATTCAAAATCAATGGATTTGGTGGCGGCACGTGGACTGGGAACAGTTGTATAGTATTAACGTACAAATTTCCACGGATAATCGACAGTTCGAACATCGTCTATTTTATTTGTCGTAGATGACAACATCCTCACTTACGAGTATTCCATCATAATAGGAAACGACATGTTGCACGACAACAATTTTCAACTCGTTGTTAGAACGGCAGCGATCTGGAATTTCACACGCGGAACAGCATCTTGAAACTAATCAACACGTTCGCAGATTGTTGGGAGAGTGCAACACGACAACGATGAACATCAATCCTACCTCGGAGACACCGATTTCCAGAAATCCACACCACATACCCTTCGTCAAGAGTTAAGTCGTCAACAAAATCGCCGCAGAACTACTCGACTGAGGAGTCATTCGACCAAGCAAAACACCGTATTCTTCGCCAATAGTTCTCGTCAAAGAAACGTCTGGTGAGGATCACATGTTCAAGACTTCCGAGCGCTTAACTCCTTAACCGTAAAGATACCATACCCGATGCCCACGGTAGAAGATATTATAGTTTCAGCAGCAGGCAAAAGATTTTTCACTGTGTCGGGGTATTACCAAATACCAATCGAAGAAAAGTGTAGAAAGCTCGCGGAGTTTATAACAGACAGTGGTCAATAGGAATTTAATCGCATGCCGTTTGGACTCGTAAACGCCCTTGTGTCTTCCATGACGCAATCGTCAAGTTAGTAAAGCCATTGGAGAGGAAGAGTCTTCAGCTATGTTGACAAGGTGATCATACCATCGAACTCGCCGGAGGAAGGGATAGCAATCCTTTCGGATTTCATGCAACACATACGACACGCAGGTATGACGTTGCGATTGAGTAAATGTGTGTTTCTCACAAACCAAATTTCTTTCTTAGGACATCGTCTCACTGAGAATGGTCTCAAAGCAGGCGAAAAGAATATGGCAGCGAGTGGAGATTTTCTTTAGCTCGCGAATGTTAATGAATTGAGAAGGTTCATTGGACTAGCAAGCTTCTTTCGGAAATTCGTCGAACACTTTTCTGTTGTATAATCGCCAAGCCATTAACAGAGCTGCTTAAATAGGACCGACAAAATTCTCCTTTCCGATGGGAACAACCACAAGCGAAGGCATTCAACATGTTGAAGAAAATCTTGTGATTCGAACCTGTGTTGAAAGTGATCGATACCAATAGACAACATGAGGTGCACACGGATGCAAGTTCCGTGGGATTTACTGGAATATTATTCCAATCACCGGACAACGAAAACGAATGGAATCCCGTGTTCTTCTTCAGCAAGACATGCACGTTACGAGATAGAAGTGCTCGCTATAATCGCAACGCTAGAACGATTTTGGACGTATTTATTGGCAGAAGATTTACAGTGATTACCGATTGCTCAGATATCAGTGAAGGAGTCAAAGTGACTTATACCGAGATTCGAGAATAGCCAGATGGTGGTTGCGTCTACAAGAGTTTGACTTCATAATGGTTCATTGCAATGCAAGCCATATGTTACGTTTCGATGCACCGGTAGAACCCGCTTGTGAGCTTTCGACTGTGGCTGCAAACGTGTTGAGAGTTGGGCTTCAGCGTGACGATTGGATATGTTGTATGCAACGTCAAGATCGTAGGCTCGTTGGAATTATGGATGTCTTGCAAAGGGACGAGAAGACTTTTAAAAAGGACTTTTTTTATGAAAGATGGGCGTCTGTTCAAGAAAACTGGAGGTGGACCTAAACTGGTAGTGCCGTCATCGTACGTTGGCGAGTAGTCAAAAACTTTCATTACATGGGTCATCATGGCGTCGACAAGGTTATACCCGCATCAATAACACATTTTAGTTTCGACGAATCAGAAACGTTAAGTCATACATAGCTACGTGTGTGCAATGTTCTTACAACAAACGATCGCCAGGAGCATCAGAAGGGCAGATGCACCTAGACGACGTCAACCCCATCCCTTTTCGGACGCTTCACATCGATTATCTTGGCCCGTTTCCGAAAAGTAGTCGAGGGAAAACTTACTTTCGGGGAATTGACGACGATTTTTTTAAAAAAATACGTTGTACAATATTTAGTAAAGGTAGTGCGGACCACGAAGAGAAAACCGCTAATTGAAACTCTTAATGAACTTACTTCCGTTTTTGGTTTACCAGATATTTTGATAAGCGACCGTGGTACCGCATTTACATCAAGAGAATTCGAAGATTATTGCGAAAGGAATTATATTCGCAATAATGGCAGCGCGCACTCCTAGGGCGAACGGACAAATCGAACGTATTAACCAGACGATTCTTCAATTCCAGCGAACTTCGAACAAAGACGAGCGTGATTGCGACCTAGAGATTAGAGACCTTCAATGGGTGTTCAATACACAATGCAACACTACGACAGGCTTTTGTCCAGCTGAGCTTGTATTCGATTCTAAAATGAAGAACGTCATTACTAACCAATTGTTCAAGCCGCTCATGATGTCGATGATAATCAACCCGTTGCTGCAAGACGAGAGCTTGCAACTGAACGAATTTGAATTTCTAAAAAAACATGAGGAGTGGAAGTTACGATTCGACCGGAAGCATAAGCCACCCACAACATATTACGAAGGTACACTAGCGCTCGTTGAGCCGTTACAAAGGGCCATATATCATTAAACGATGTCTGCGTTATAATCCCTATCTCTGAGAGGAAATCAACTTATCTGGAAAACCCCGCAAATTCACGACAATTATGACCAGCGACAGGATCAAGCCTTGGTGCATTCTAGGACTGAAGATCGAAAGCGAAGGTGACAATGAAGATGACCCTGTGGAGCCGAAGACGTGTCCAATGCCAGGTTTAGCCGATCTGTCACCAGACGAACATAGCCCACCAGACGGGCAGCCAACAAAACAATGTATTCCGACGCAAAATTAAACAAAATAAGGATTCATTGTTGTCCTTTGTTCTTTTTGGGGACTCTAACGAAAAGCCATCGTGACACATATATCATCTTCATCAGACTATCTATCACTACAGGAAGATGTAGACCCGTAAGCGTCCTCCTACATCACCTCGTTACTATCTGATCCTTAATCTGCCCGTTCCCTTAGTGAATAAGTTGGGAGATTTAGGTGTTATTTGAGATAAAAAAATTAACTCTGCCGTTGCTTTCATTAAGAGCTGGTCTGAGGAGCTTTCCAATTCTTATGTTACCATGTTACATAACATTTGTTAGGCGTCTTCTTGAATATGCAAGCTAAGTTTGGTCACCCTACCACAGAACTCACATCCTCTGGGAAGAAGTTTTATGCGGACTTACCACCATACACTGCGTTTGCACTATCATTTGCATTACAGCCTTCAGTGGGATATTTGCTTCCTTAGGAAATTTGTATTAATTTGATAAGATTTCAGCTATCCTTGTCTCCAAAATTGACATTTTTTTGTCGACTGCTGAATTCCGACAATGTACGTTATTATTTTCGTTCGAGTATTATTCAAAAGTTCAAGTTTTCGGTTAAATTTTCAAATCAATTGAGACCCAATGTAAGTCCTTACGAACACATGAACAAAATTGGCCCGTTCGAGCGCGGATTTGTATAATATTCTTGGATCCCTGTCGGATTTTATTATTCACGGCAATCGGTTATTGTGCGGCATCGAATCTTTTATGCACATGCGTGCTCGAATCCGTGGTGTGCAAAAAATTCGAGCATACAAATTTCAGAGTTCGACAACAATTGCAATCGTAAAAAAACCACCTGTTTTCGCAAAAAAAGTAGTTCGTTTACAATACGTACGAGTACATATCATGGTAATCATTTGTATCGAGGGTCATAGAGGCTTTAAAGCGAAAACGAGCGGCGCTTAAAGGCAAAGTAACACGGATTGTTAGATTTTGTGAATCGTGGTCTCCTCCGTTGACTGAATGCCTATTGCGTCAGACTAAGCTAGAGCAGTATATGCACGACTTAGAACGCATTCAAAACGAAATCGAAGCTCCGTTTGACGAAAATTAAATATCTAGCGCAGGCAAGGTCGACGGAAATCATTCAAAGTCAATAAGGGCTCGGTTCCCGAACAGACGAAGAAGGTGCCATCGGAAAAACATTAAAGTCATTAAATGAGATTGTAAAATCATTATCTGGTTCGTCGCGACGGCTAATACATCAGAAATGTCATCATGGCTTCCTGAAATTAAAATTCCAGAGTTCTGTGGAAGGTTTGACGAGTTGGTTCGGTTTCGCGAGTCAATCATGGTAGTCTAAAAATTGGAGTACTTACAAACGTGGCTTAAGGGAGAGGCTTCGTCTATTATAGAGCATATCTCTCCTAGCAACGATAGTTTTTAGGTGCCCTAGAATTTAGTCAGAGTCGCTATAATCGCAATTTATCATAGTTGCCGATTTGGATAACCTATTCAAACATCTCTGGGAGAACATATTTTCATCTCTGGGAGAGAGCTGGGCAGGTACAGAGTAGGTGGAGGATTGTCTAGTCGACATCCTCGTTCATGCAGCTTCTACAGAAATCGTTTGTAAAAGTCCCAAGCCTTATTGCATGCTTGCCTATAAGGAAGCGTCCAGTGATGATATCTATGATGGCGTTGAGTTGTTTTCTATTTAGAAGGATCAGACTCTTAGAGCGATTCAGATCCAGTTTTGGCCAGGTCCGTTTGGTCGCTAGACATATCCATCTAAGGTTTGTTTTTTTATTAACATCCAGCTTTAATATTGATTTGCACGTATCGATAAATACACCTATGCTACCCTTTTCCGGTAGATTGGTTACAATTTTGGCGAGTTCGTCGGCCCTACAATTCCCTGGAATATCTCTGTGGCCCGGCACCCAACAAAGGTGAAGATTGAACTGATCTGTCATCTCCGTAAGAGATGATCGACATTCAAGGGCGGTTTTAGAATTTAATGAGACTGAGTCAAGGGACTTGATAGCGGAATAACTATTCGAAAAGATGCGGATATCGTTTGCAGATATCACGTTTTTCTTCAGCCAGGACAGAGTTTCATTAATCGCCAAAATTTCCGCCTGGAACTCGCTACAGGTATTTGGAAGACGGAAGGAGAGGCTTAGATTTAGCTTGTCTGAGAAGGCAGCACCACCAACCCCGCTATCTTTTTTGGATCGATCTGTGTAAAAGTGGATTGACTTGTCCTCCATGAAAGCATCTTCCTTTTAGAAGCATTTAGAGGGGAAGCTGACATTGAAGTCTTTGTCAAACCAAAGTTCAGGTGTGGTGTAATAGATGTTCTTTGTGAGGATTCCTAATGTATTAAGAATATTTGGGTGGCCAAATAAATTATTCGTCCACTGGGTAGTCGCTTTAAGGCGAATAGCTGCAGTCGTAGCTATTTGCCTGCTGAAGATATCGAGGGGTGTCAAGTTAAACAGAATATCTAATGGCATGGAGGAAGTAGAACGTAGGGCTCCGCTTACGGAGCTGTTCTTTGGACTTTGCTTAGTTTGCTGCAGTTGACTGCATTGTCTAAGGCCGTCCACCAGACAACAACCCCGTAGGTGAGTATCGGTCTTATGACCGAGTTGTATAGCCATTTATTCCCAATGGCTTTTTAGCAAGAGAATAAAACTACTGTAGCTTCCTTGACTCTTTCTTGAATTTTAGGTTTCCAGTTTAGTTTCCTGTCAAAAATGAGACCCAGATACTTTGCTGTATCGGAAAAGGCTAAACTGGGAAGGTCTAGAACCGGAATTTTATATTTCCTGGAAAATAGGGCAAGGTCTTTTTATGGGGGTTTACTCCCAATCTACAGCGATCTGCCTAACTGGTTAATCTGTTTTCAGATTAACTGAATGAGTTCTTTAATGGTATCAAGATGCTCACCACTGAGGGCTATATAAACGTCATCCCCTTAGGCAATCACCCTGTTACTACCCGCTTCTAGGCATATCAGCAGTCCATTAAAAACTAAGTTCCAGAGAAGGGGAGAGAGGACACCGCCTTACGACGTACCTCTGCTGACACATCTTTTAGCAGAAGCCTCTCCCAGTTTTTAGTTGATTATCCTGCTTTTTAGAATAAGACTGATAAACTCCCCAAGTGAGTCATCTACCTTCAGAATTGACAGCGCAGTCGTGATTGCGAATGTGTTGACGTTGGTAAAGGCGCCTTTTATAGTATGTCCAGGAAAGTTACCATTGCGTACTCTCTATTTTGTGGCTGGTTAATGAATACAGAGCCGTTTCCACCGACTTTCCTCTACAGCAGTCATGTGGAGCCGTTGACAAAAGTCTTGGATCCATTTTAGTTCATATATGGATATCAGTCAGTCGTTCTAGAGTTTTCAAGACCTGAGGCCTTTTGGGACAACACGAGAACATTGTCCGGCTTTGGGAATGAAAACTACATTGACTTCTCTCCATGACAGTGGAATGTGGATCAGTTCTACACAGCTCCTCATAATATTTTCTAGCGAAGGCAGAATAATGTCTGAAGACCTCTGTAGTTCGGCAGGTATTATACCGTCAGGACCAGCAAATTTGTATGGTTTGAAGCTATGCAGCGCCCAGAGCAGTTTGTCTCTTGTAATCAGACAATGAATTTTGGTCACGGTTGCAGTAGTCCAGTTTGGGTTGCTACATGTTGCGAATAGAGAGCTACCTGGAAAGTGAAGGCTGAGTGATTGATCACAAGAGCCATCGGTTTTTTTTTCAAACAACTAGGCATCATAGCATTTGTAGAGACGATTTTTCCTAGGCGCAATACCTCAGAGGTTTCTGTAATTTTGTCACAGAATGATCTCCAACATTGTCGCTTTGCCGTCCTCAGTTCTTTTCTATATACGAGTATTTTGAGGGATTCTTGTGTGGGTCCTAGTCAATCACATTTCTTGTGCTTTTTGCTAGTTTAAAAATTTTCTCCAACTGTTTTTAAGCGGTCCCAGTGCTGATGTCCATCAGTTCGGCTTTTTCTTGCCTCAAGGTTGAATAAAAGGACAGAAAGCAGCCATACCCTGATTGAGAGCCAAGGTAAATTCCTTTATATTCATGTCAAGTTTGTTGGTGTCATGCGAGGGACTTGTATTTTGGGCAAACAGTTTTCCGATAATTCCGGAATGCTGGTTGGCTGGGATGAGGATCACTCAGGCTGAATTGGATGTATCTGTGGTCTGAAAATGAGCGATCAGACCATACCATCCAGTTCATTAGCATTTGAGTGATGTTGTCGGAGACAAGAATGATATTCAGTACTTCCTGTCGGTTTCTTGTTATAAAAGTGGGCTATTGCCAATGTTGCAAACAATGAGGTTGTAATGTAATCACAAAGTGACCCATCTACTGGCGTGGGTACTGCCCCATACAGTATGATAAGCGTTCGCGTCGCACTCGATGATAAGGGCAGTTTTTAGCCTTCCAGCTTCCAGTACCAGTATAGGTTGTCACCAGGGAGAGGGCCATGATCGGTTATGTTTCACTAATATACAACTTTTCGAGATTCATTGACCGTACTTAGCCTCTACAACTCGACAAGTTCAACGCTCAGTGTAGAGGTTTTATTGGTGTATATTCTGGCGAAAAAATTAGTCCGGGACAATCGAATGTTATGGATTCCCGTAATTAAAGACACAATAAATCCATCATTGTCTGATTTTGACGGATTTTTCAAGGATGGTATTATTGAATTGGAAAGTTGAAATTTATTGTACACCATCGGTTGACGTCAGTCGAGCACTCATAAGTCCTATTCAAAGGATTCGGGTAAACAAGTGTTAAGCGCAAAAGTTTTGTCTTGTTTCACATACAAGGAGAAACATTTCGACTTTCTACTTTTCGTTTCAACTCCGTCAATTCCAACAAAATCCGCTTCATTTGCATTCGGGTTAAGCACAGCCTTATGATGGAGTGTACATTTTCAAATTGCAAGGCATACGGCTTTAAACACAATGCGATGCTCCATCATGAAAACTTTTCGCAGCCAGAATGCCAACCACACACTTCAAATGGTGCTTTGACAATAATCATGGTAATCAACAGTCGTGTACAGCTCAGGGTCGCAAGCGAATTTAATATAGGAATCGTGTATACAGCGGCTCGGGATAAAACGCGGACATGTAAGAATTCCCCTTTTAGGTATAGTGAGGGCGGTAATGGTATTAGAGACCAGGTCAAACTCCCTATATCATCAAACTTTAACACCAATTGCTTTTCGGTGCAAACATTTGTTTTATCGTCCTTGACAAATGATCAATCACGTATCGAAATATAATCTGTCATCCTCGAAGAGACGATTGTTCATCCATCGGGTTCACTTGCTGCTCAAGAAACTATATTCGGATAGGTGCTCACGGGAAACGTTTCACAGAATCCAGAGGCGGGCTTAGGCGTCTTTCATTCCACTTTTGATACTGATGCGGATGCGCTATTGAAACGCTTTTTTGAGCACGAAAATGTTATGGATGGGCGTTGTGCTGAGTGCGAGGTAAGTGATTGCGTGGCAAATTATTTTATATCATCACAATTTTAGAGTTTATAGTTTGTGAAAGGTCCCATTGAATTCGGAGATTCACGCGCCGCGGCATTGAAACGACCTTTTGCGATTGAGACACGATTTTCAAAGGACTCGACTTTGAAGCATAAATGTGTGGCGTTTATTCGTGAACATAAGGTCTTAGATCACATCTCCCTGGTGAAACATTGTGATCGCGACTGTCCTTCATATTTCTACACCATCAGGCGGTACTCTAGCCCACAAGTACAACGGCCAAATTATGGGTAGTTTTTGAGGCGTTGTTTAAATCTGCGAATAGTTTTTCGCTGAACGATTATTTACGTGTTGCACCCACCATTCAAAACGACTTCATTACGTGTCTCATAGAGTTCCGAAAATTTGAAATTGCGATCAAGGCTGATATGGCGAAATATAACTGTACGATGTACACTTTCAGCGAATTATTTTGAGAGAACGGGATACCGAAGAACCACGCGATTACCAACTTCAAACAGTCACATATGGAATCAATGCGTAAATTTTTGAAGTGCCAATGGATCAACGGATTGAAAAAGTAGAAATGTTAACCTACTTTATCCGTCGAAGTTCATACATCTATCTACCTGTCAGTTAAAAACGACGGAGCAATGGATCGACAGGTTCTATGGGTCGGGGCCTAAGTGACAAAGGAATGTTAACAATTGAAGAGTCGAAAATCATAAGGGTCTAAGTGCCACTTTTTTTTTGAGTTAATACAATCTATAAGTAAGCCCCAATGACAATTAAAAAGATCTAACTCTCCTACAGCGCTCAAAAGATGGCAGAGGGTATAACTCCAATATGGTATCGTTTGGCTCTAAATGCCATATGTGATGGCTCCATCTCCGAGTGTAATGGTGCTCTGTCTTAAGTAAGAAACTAATCAGAAAAATCTATAATCACAGGGAAATAGTTAAGACCTTCTGGATACAGTCATCACTAGTCAGAATTAGTGAAAACGAAACTCAAGGCTTCAAACAATGGCTCGAAAATTAAACACAAGAAACACACCTGGTGTTCCATTGGCTTCTGCTTTTCGATAATAATGTCAAGGAACAACAAATCCATCAACACTTCTTCGGACCATAGCAAAACCAAGTTCACAATTGCAAATTAACCTCTTGTTGTAGCAGTCACCTTTCTGTAGTGATACCTCTTAGGACCAAATTTTATTCATCCATTCATTCAAACCATCTGGGTACTCATAATCATCACAATTAATCCTCCAAAAGGTTCAATAATTCTCCCAACAAACCAATCACTAATCAAATGGCTAAAATTCAATTGAATTAACAATTTAAATGGCGCTCTTACTTGCACAAATGCACCTCTGTCCATTCCGTCAGATCCTTGATTTTACATACATACATACGACGGCTGTATACACTGCACATGTTGCTCTTGAAGGTGCAAACAATCCCCACCCGCTCATCTATATCATCGGCTGTCATCTATGAGTTGTTACCGCATGTCTGACCACCAAATGTTGAATTCTAAGGCAAACGTTGCCTAGAAAGCTGATATAGGACCTACGGATACATCTGTACAACTGGCTGTTGTAAATGCACCTGTCAGACAGATGAATAAATATTTATGACTCATTTGCATAATAGATCAAAATTTAATTTCAACTTAACTGTAAATTGCCATTCAAATAGCAGCACAAGCCCAGGAACACCAATATATGATAGTTACGAGTAGAACGCCGTACCTAATCGGCTATCGTAATCATCGGCATTGCAATCGCAGTTGCATTTGAAGTCATCCTGGGTGGCAGCACTGACCACAATCCTCCTGAAATTCCCTTCATGTGCCCCCTGAAAGCGCTACCCCTGTTAAGCAATGATTAGGGATCAAACTGTTTTCTAACCCAACCAATGGTGAATGGTGAGTGGTAAGTCCTTGATGAGAATTTGGGTTCCGACTGTGCCGACGCCCAACAATAGCATACACATCAATTGATTTGGTAAATTTGCTAAATTAAAGAGCAAAATACGTCAGCTGCAGTTATTAGCTGATCACTGTTTGCGCGCGCTAATTAGAGGCCAGAATAGACGACGGACAACAGACTTAACTGCAACCAAATATTTCGACTTTGACAGAGACTTCCCTCTGCCAATTCAAAGTCTACTTACTGATATCACTCCCAACTACCAGCCCCTAAGATACTTTTCTGTACGGTCATTGTGCATAATGAATCGCGATGATTTGGAATAATAAAAAATTGCGACAATTTGTCAGAAGCGTAAGGCGGACTTCTCAGACCCTCTCCACTTGTAGAAGTCTACAAATGCACGAGTGCACGAGAGTTCCCCCCCCCCCCCCCCCAAGAATAGCCTCGGAAAAAATTGGCTACAACATCAGTCAGGGGGTGGGGGTGTAACGTGGATGGGCAAAGAAACTTTCTCCCATACCAGATCGATTTGAATAAATGACTTTTGGTAGCGGTATTTCGTCGTCGATGGTGGCAGTCAAGTGGGGTTGGTTTGGCCGGAAAGAAAAACTTCCCTCCTACACTCAAGTCGGTGTCGGTGTGGTTCCGTTGGTGATAAATTAGTTTGGCTGCCGCCATTTCACACAACTTTCAATGTTTGCGGATAATTTGTAACCAAAGAAAGTCGGAAGAAAAAACCAAAAAGCACTTGCAGAGCAACCAATGAGAAGGAGATTCTAGTCCTGGTGTTGGGCCGCAGAGGAAATCTGCAAAAACTTTCAAGGATGACTGATAACAATTTATATGAGATTTTTTTTTTCCTTGCTACCGGACTGCCGTGCCGCACCCGTCTTCTGCCATGATGTGGTGTCTCTATTGGATTCGTCTTCCGACTGTGTTCCGCTTGTTTTCCTTTTTAAATAGCAAAATGGATTGCGACCGGATGTTTTGTTTTTTGCTTGCTTTTTTGTTTTTTTTTTTTTGTTTTTCAGTTTTCTTTGGAGAAAAACTACACAACACAATGATGCCCAGAAAATGGTGGGTATGTTTACGGCGACGTCTAAGAGATCCTTTACCAGATTTAAGCGATTTTCTTTCAGTTAAGTGGTTCTTTGCTATTCACACACAGACGGTTACACACGCACACAAACATCAGGTCAAGGATAAAATTGTATAAAAAGTTGTTAGTACTAAATTCGGTTCGCAGAGAAGTGGAAATGTCCAAAAGCTAGAGTGATAGTGGTTTACGGGAATTTATGTGTTCGTAGATGACCTGCAAATACTCCAAATCGGATGGAAACTTGTAAATTGGATTTCAGCGCAGGTGAGGAGTTCGTGGTTAATATGGAAATCAGACCAGAAATGATAAATTTCAGTACCAAACTTGCTGTCAAGACTTTTATGGAGCATAGGGCATTATTCAACTCAAGCAGTATTTGAAGGAAATAATTCGATGAACACATTAACTTCAATTGAAGTTCTGAGAACTGGGAGTGATAGTAAAGTGTAGCGTTCCAGCCTTTGCAATCGGAACCGATGAATTCAAGCTTTTCTGACCAGGTTAAGTGGATGAAAAAGTGTGATATGTACTATGGTGATTGGTATAGGGAACAGAAACTGGGCTTATTCGGATGCGGATTTGCCATATGCGGCATCCTTAGGCAAAAAGCCTTAAGCTACCTACACGTCTTCTGACAATCCGCATCAAGGGTAAAATTGCTAACATAAGTCTAATATGCGTCCATGCCTCTACAGAAGACAAGGATGACGCGACCACGTCCGTACATTCGGGCAGCCAACATTAATTCGGATCACCACCCTGCAGCAGCCAAAGAGAAGAACTACTGTCAGAAGATATAACGTGGAAAAGCTGCAACCGAAATCGCTTCTCCGAAACGTATATTCCGAAATCTCTCAACAACTCTTATGCCGTCAGCGTCAAATACCGAAGACCAGTGTCAACGCTACCAATTTATCATCAGAGATGCCGGAACTGATCTGCTGGGTTTCACCTAACCACCATCAAGAAATTTCTGGTTTGATGAAGAATGCCGGCAAGCAAAAGGACGAAAGTTGCTCGTAGACGACACGGGAAGAACATCGGCTTCTCCAGAAAAAGAAAAAGGAGCACGAGAAGCACGCGATCGGAAATACTGAGAGGTTATGCTAGAGAAATAACGTGCGGAAGTTTTACCAATAGGTAAATAGAACATGTTAAGGCACGAAGATCCTTACGCCAGTAGAGATGAAGAAGGAAACCTTGTAGTAGAATCACAATCGGAGCCGAAAATATGGAGAATTTTGGACGAAGAAGTCCAACATCCCGCCGTCAGGCAGAATAGACCATTGTTAAATGGTAGACGATTACAGCCAAAACTTCCGTCCACTTGACCAGGACGAGGTAAGAATAGTAATATCTAAGCTAAAATCCAAGAAATCAGCTGGAGCTGACGGTTTACCGGCCAAGGCATTAAAATATACTGAAGATGACCTTTGTGGTGAGCGTACACCAACTCATTTCTTAGATTTGGTCAGAAGAGTGTATGCCTGATAAATCGAATCTCTACCGTATGCTCGATCCACCAAAAAGGAAGACGCCCTCAGGGTCTAAGTCTCCTCAACATCGGATACAAGATCGTATATGCCATAGTGTGTTGAAACCCATCGCCAACAACCTGATTGGTTTCAGACCATGAACGTCTACAATCGATCAAATCTTCGCACTCCTTCAAATTCTGGAAAAAAAACTCCGAATGTCCAAACCGATACTCACTATCTTTTCATCGATTTTAAGGCCGCATATGACAGCCTTTATAGAGACGAAGTATATAGACCCATGTCTAGTCTTGGCATTTCTTCCAAACTCGTCCATCTGAGCAGAATGACGATTGAGAATGCTCGCTGCTCAGTCGAACTCGGTAACGACAAAAGTCTGTGCGACTACTAGCATACCCCGATGATATCGCCAAGGTGGGCCACAATGTATGACCCCATTTTCCTGGGTTATACTTTTAAATGTTTATTTGGGCATTCTTTCATTCATTCATTCGCTGAATTGAAATTCGACGTAATTTGTAGATAAAGTCTGTAGCACTTACCGAGATTTGCATACATTTTGGCCCACCTTGTAGAAACGGACCTCAACCGACTTTGAAAGCGCAATAGGTGGCAATTATCTAAAGACCGGACTAGAAACCCTTTTATTATCCAAGCAATCACTATATTAAACACATTTACAGCAAGTGTCACACACAGTGCAATTCTAAGCTATTTCTACATAGGTAGGGGTGGTCATAACTCCACAATTATTCTTCCTAGCAGCCATCATTACCCCAGTAGATTGGCCAAGAATTCTTCACTAACAAATAGTCCTCTCTATTTAATTTTCCATAGACCACGGCCATTACTGCATGATCCAATTCATCTAAACCACTGCGACATTCCTCTTCATAGTAAACACCATGCGAATAGAAGTTGAAACTCTTAAGGGATGCATCAATAGCAACTGACAACGGTCCATTTTTAATCAAAGCAATCTTGAAGGCATCTGGATCATTAAAAGTCGCACTCACAAAACCAGAAATTTTTGTCACCAAATTAACATGACATAAACCATCTTGACCTAGGTACGGACCGTATTCCTCTTCAGTTGGGATACCTCCAATCTTCATCATCTATTGACAAGCATGGAAGCCCTCACCACCATCACAGCCATTGTTACCATATTCTCAAGAGCAATCAATTAGAGCTTGTTGTGAGAGCCGAACTACCTTTTCACCATTGCGGATGAAGAATGCACCTTCAATGGCACCAACAGTTCCAAACGGTTTGATCTTTGACAGGGGAAACAGCGCTACGTAGACGACAGTCAAATTGCTCTCAAAGAAGGTCCTTTAAGTTCTTGGTGTTGGAAAGGAAGTTCTTGCTAGTATTGTAGATATTTGATGATTTGAAGCCACGTCTAGACTTTAGTTCGTCCTCCGTTTTATCAGCTAAATGGCTCGGTTTTTTGAATGAATGTAACGGAGATTCTGACGGAAGATGTTTTTACGGTACACATGTTCGGTTTCGTTCTCGTACTCAACTCCCTTGAATCTTACGAATTCCATTTCAACATGGTAATCTTTGGTTGGCTGAATGAAGTCTTTCTTTGGATTGAATGTAGCATAATGACCGGTACCAGGACCAGGGAAACCAACGCAGACCATATTTGGATCGATTTCGAATACCTCATTTGGAATATCATCATGACAGTAGCTACCATAGTCGAGATAGTAGTAATCTTAGTGAGAACCCAACACAGTGTCGTATACCTTCCTCTCGTAACGATCTGGAATTAGTTGACGATAGGATGTATGTTTCTGAGATTTTTTATATCGAATCCACAGATGTTCTATTTCATGCCAACGGAACTCGTCACAAACCATTCCAGGGAGGTAGGATTGACTGAATCTCGACAACGTTATAAGCGGTGCCGTTCACTTGGCGGCAGGTTTCTTTGTTTAAATCTTTCGATGTGGTCACTGGTGCTAGCTTAAGAGATATTCCATAACGTGCATCGTTGCGTAGTTGATAGGTTTTAACCATGCCGTCAAAATAATAAAAACGTTTAGTTATTTCGGCGTTAGGAATATTTAATGTATCCCTAACGGTAGAGGTCGGATCCCGTTTTGGGAGATATGTTGCAAGGGCTGTAGATGTCAGTCCCAGCAACGTAACCAAAGCCATCCTAGAAATTCCCATGTTTCGCGGCATATTAAATTGATTATTTGAAGCCTGTTCTAACGAGGAAATTCTTTACAGCGACTAAGTTCAAAATCCAATCCCAACGAGAGTTCAGTAGCATCTGGAGAGGTTGGTTAGTTGCCAGGTTCCGAACTGTAACGGCACCTAAGTAAATAAAAAAGAGATAGCTAATGGAAAAAAAAAAATTAAATTGTAAACCTACTCACGGTGAACAATGTCCTTCTTACTGAAATCTCGATATTTCCGAAAAGTCCGAAAGTATCGAAACCAAAAGAACCAACAAAACTGATAATGCACTTCCTAATAAATTTATCGAATGTTTGTGAGGGGAACGGGATATCGGACAGAGCTGTTGCTGCTGGCGCTACTGCAGTGCTACAATATGTCGGAAGTAATTGACAACTCAGGGGAACGACAGTCCAGGCAAAACTTACGACTAGAAACTTTAACCGAAAATCAAGTTGATAGTATTCCAGCTTTATAATTTGATAGGCGGAAAGGAATTTGAAAATTTTATCATAAAAAAAAAGGAAAAGACCGGTTTACGACGGTTGGAAAACTCATTTCAAGTCGCTAAAATCAAGCTCGATTTTTGTCGGTAATGCCGTTCAAAGTCAAGGCACCTATAAAGGGCTGAAGTTTGCAATCTATGAATCAATGACTTGTCATCAGTATATATAGCTACAGGATAGCTATAGATCGTGATAGTAACAAACGCGTAACAAATATACATCTTCAATGGACACGTGTTTTCGAAACACGAAGTTACCACAACATGACCTTCTACTTATTCTTGTGTTGTTGGAAACCTACTAGATGATGATGAAAAGCCACTTCTGTTACTGGCTTTTAATAGTAACTTTCGATTAAGATTTTTGTTGCATGGCTTGGCATGACTAGTTCTTCTAAGGCCTTGTTAGTTTTTTTTTTTAAAGCAAATCATTATTTTCATAGTAAGTAACCTACCCAGCACGAAAGGCGATATCCAAAATATTGTAAAAAAAAGTTAGCGGCCATCTGCACGTTCGCCGATGGGTGGAATATCTCTTTCACATTTGACCCATAGTATCAACGCCAGCTTTGGTTTTATTGCAAAACAAAATCATCTTTGGTTTCTGGTGAGATGCATCAGAGATCGTACCATCATTGTGCATCGCACATTTTTCTTCGGAATACGAACAGATGGTAATCTTTTCGTGAAATCCAAAAAGCGTTGACAATAACGGTCTAGAGTTCGAAGGGTTTCATTTCTTGAGGAATGTATGTTTTATTGTTTTTTTTTCAAAGTACCGACGATAGTGACCAAAGACTCTCTGCCAACAGTAAGGTCGTGAAAAATCTGTCCATGCTTATGTTCCGGCCAGATCCTTTGTAAGCAGCTACCAGTTCTTTCACAACTCGTTCTCCTTGATTGACTTTTCGAGTATTACCTTGTTTTCCTGTATGCAAAGTCCCTTTGGGTGGGTAACTATTACTTGCGTCGCAAAACCAAAATGCTTTTAGACTGTATTTAACACATCGGCTGAAAAGTCCATGCCGTTTCTAAGAGAGGGCACCACTTGAATTAATTCCATACCATTTTCAGTTAGTACCAACCTTCAAAAGATACGTGTATAAATTTGACATATGTCGGACGACTAGTTCTCGAGATATAGCGTTGTGAGTGAAGCAACTTTTGTTATTGTGAAAAAAATGGATTCAAAGCAATTTCGTGTGTTGATTTATCATTGCTTTATGATGGGAAAAAATGCAACCGATGCAATGAAATGGCTTGATAAGTGTTACCCGGACTCTGCACCAGCCGAGCGAACCATTCGCAAGTGGATTGAAAAATTTAAAAGTGGTCATACTAGCACCGAAGATGATGCACGCAGTGGACGTCCAAAAGAGGCTGTTTCAGATGAAAACATCAAAAAAGTCCACAAAATAATTACGAAACTTTACGACCGTAAAGTGAAGTTGATCGAGATAACTGAGGCTCTGAAGATATCAAAGAGCGTGTTGGATATATCATACACGAATATTTGGACATGCGAAAGCTCTGTTCAAAGTGGGTGCCGCGTTTGCTCACAGTCGACCAAAAACAACAACGTGTTGATGATTCAGAGGAGTGTTTAAAGCTGTTCAACCGTAATAAAGCCGAATTTTTGCGTCAGTATGTGACAATGGATGAAACTTGGCTCCATCACTTCACACCAGAGTCAACTCGGCAGTTTTGGTCGTCCAAAACGACCAAAAACTCAACAGTCGGCTGGCAACGTTATGGCATCCGTATTTTAGGATGCAGATGGAATAATTTTCATCGACTGTCTCCAAAAGGGGCAGACTATCAACAGCGACTATTACATTGCGCTGTTTCATCAAGACAATGCACCGTGTCACAAGTCGATGAAAACGATGGCAAAATTGAATGAATTCGGCTACGTGTTCTCCAGATTTGGCCCCCAGCGACTATTTCCTGTTCGCAGACCTCAAAACCTCAAAAGAATGCTCGCCGGAAAGAGATTTAAGACCGAATCGCCGAAACAGAGGCCTATTTTGAGGCTAAACTAAAAATCGTTTCAATCAGTGTATCGCCCTCGAAGGCAATTATATGGGTAAATAAAGTTGAATTTTGCAAAAATTTTGTGTTTTACTATAAAACGACACGGACTTTTCAGCCAATGTGTTAGCAGGCATCGATGCCATGTACTGCGTAAATTTCGTGTTTCCTCGAAAAGGAAAGAACTGTTCATTGAAAGTCAAGTACTTCGTTGGTCTATAAACGCCGCTAGATTTGCATTCAGCATGTTCCAAATATCAGAAACAGGTGCAGCTTTATCCGTTAAAATGCAAAAGCGATGGAAATCGCTTTCGTCCGCATAGCGGATATGAGTTTTTCTTCCCCATTTCATCTATGTGGTCTGTGTTTGAATTATTTGCACCAGCACCTATCAAGTTTCTAAAAAAAGAGTACACTTCAGTTGCCGTAACTTTTCTTTTATACACGCGGCTCGTTCTGTGTATGCGCGCTATACTAATCTTGATACTCGGCTTCCGCTTCCGCGAAATGTCAACCATTTCCAAAATCATGAATTTTTGGAATGTGCCAGAGGTCGACATTATTTCCGTACTTTTATGAGCTCCAGCTTTCTGCCTAACAATATTTCTAGCCGGAGTTTGCTGGTTTTTAGGCGGAGTTTTATTCCAAACCGTTTTGTCTTTTGTTACAAAAGTTGAAGTAGTGCTGGCTGAAACATCTGATGCTACTTCGTTGTCAATCTCCTTCTCAGCGTCCCTTTCATCGTCATCGTCTTCTTGAGTTCCCCAATCAATTTCGGCTTCGCCATCAACGCAATTTTCATTATCCGATGTTTCAGCATTGGCAGAATTCGGTGCGTTATCGTTGCGAAACCAATCCTCGTCTTCACTGTCAGAAGGGTTGTCACTTTGGTCATCTTCTTCGCCGAGTAATCTCTTCAAGTACGCCTCTTTTTCAACACTTTGCTAAATAATATTGGAGTAAGGCAGAAGATAAAAACACGCACGCATATACCAAACTATCCAAACTCTCTCCAGTGAATGAACGTTTTGCTTGTTCGAGCAAACGATAAAAACCGAGCTACACAGCTTAACTGCTCCAAAAATATAGGCATGTTTTTGTCTACGCGTTTCAAAAGTGTTCTCGAATATTCTTCAGTTATAAAAGAACAAAAATGTCGACCCTTCTGCTTCTGCCCTTCTGTTTTATAACTGCTTTAGGACTGCCAAGGTCACTGTACATTTGCAATAACATCCCAGCTGTCAGCTCTTTGGACAAGGCCAATTTGCTTGCTGTATACTTTGCAGCCAGCTCAACACTCCCAGATTGTGCTTTGTCTCCGCCTACATTTGAGTGCATCGAATCTTCAATGGGACAAGTCCGCTTTCGCACTCGTGTAGGTGCAAGAGTTCTTAATGTTTTTAAAATCCACATATCCGCTGGTCCAGATGGTATATCTCTCCTCCTTCTGAAGAGGTGTTCTTCCTCGTTGGCAAAACCACTGCGTAAGCTTTTTTTATCAATCCTACTCTTTAGGACTCTTTCCGAGCAGATGGAAAACAGCATTTGTCCAGCCCGTCCCTAAAAAAGGCGAATCTTCCTCTTACAGACCCATTGCACTTACGTCCCTTCTTTCCAAGGTCATGGAAACGGTAATAAACCGCCAGCTCATGAAATATCTCGAAACACGAAAACTTCTCAATGACCGGCAATATGGTTTTCGTAGCAACAGGTCCACTGGTGATCTGATGGCATGTCTCACCGAAAAGTGGAACCAAAGTCTATACCAATCTGGCGAAAGCAAGATAGTTTCACTTGATAATTCTAAAGCATTTGACAGAGTTTGGCATCAGGCTCTTATGTCGAAAATGCGTGCATTTGGGGTCGACAACTCTCTTCTTCAGTGGACTAGAAATAACCTTTCGGAACGTTCAATTCAAGTTGTCTTGGATGGTTTCTGATGTTCACAAAATAAATTCTGGTGTGCCCCAGGGCTCCGTTCTGTCTCTGACACTCTTTTTAATTTTCAACAATGATATTCCTTTGCTGACGACAGTACTCTTTGCTTTTATTATTCATTCCCGGACTAACGTCCCTGCTCTTCGGCTGTAGAACGCATCAGCGTATATTAAGCTCATTAAATTCTAATATTTGCAGCATAACCACTTGGGGAACTATCAACAGAGTGGAATTTAATGCTTCCAAAACACAATGCTGTCTGCTTTCGTTAAAGCGAAATTTAAACATCCAGCCATTATCCATCAATGGCACTTGCATCGTCGAAACCGATCAACTTCCCATTATCGGTACGTGTGTCAATGACAAATTTCGTTGGAATGACCACATATTCGATGTCGTCAAAAATGCTGCGAAATGTCTAGGTTTCCTCAAGCGATGTAAGAAATATTTTACCCGCTCTGATCTGACCTCAATCTATAAGGCGTTTATCCGCCAGAAATTGGAGTACAATTCCCACATCTGGTCGGGTGCTTCCAAAACACCTCTGCACCTGTTAGGTAGGATTCAAAACCGTGCGATAAAACTCATAGGTGATACTAATATCACTCAAACAATGGACACCCTCGAACACCGACGTAATGTCTTCCGTCTCACTCTGTTTAATCGGTATTTCCACTACCAGTGATCTACAGAAATCGCCAGTAGCATTCCGCCCCTTCAAGCTTTTAACCATAACACTCATCTCGCTATAAATGTTCATCAGTATACCATCAAGCCCACTTTCGGACGTACTCTGAAATATCGTGATTCGTCTCTAAGCCGTACAACTAGCTTTTGGATTGCCCTGCCTAGCTCTTTATTTCCTAGTCATTATAACCTTCAAATATTTAAAACCAACGTTCACCGGTACCTCTCTTTGCATCCTCTCAGATTTTCCTTCGCCCGCTCTGTGTGCAAGCATTTTAAGGGTACTTAAATCCTTTGAGCGTGCCCAAATTATAGAAAAAAAAAAAGACGGTTGTACGTGATAACAAACGAGCAATAAGTACCGATATTATCTCCGCGGCGTTACTTTTTATAAAAAAACCAGCGATGCCCGATTCCTTTGATATAGCTAATAGGGAAAGCACTGAACTCTTACAACTACAGGCACAGGCAACTACATTTTGTTGCTACGAGACCCACCATCAGACAAGCTATTGTACAATATTTCATGAAATTGCACTAGACACTGTTGATTTACCCTATAATTCGCTTTTTTATCTTTTAATTGCGGCTTTTGTTGTTCTTGAATTTAATCAAATGTGTGCAGGTTGGCCGAAGGCACTTGCTTAGCTGTTAGATCGTTCGATTAAGGACCATACAGATCGTTCAGTTAAGCAAATGTTTTGTTGCCTTGGTAATTTAGTTCACTTTCGTAGCAACCACCTTAATTTGAAACTGGTTTTTTGCCTTCTTGGAGCAATCACTATAGCCAGCATTTTTAAGAAAGCAAAGTCTGTCGTGACACAACTACATACATCATCAGAGAACGGTGATAGTTGATCATTATAAAATAATTGTAAAGGTGAGTACAATCGCACAGTGCTGGTAGCTTACACTAATCTGGGAGGAAAGAACTGCCTGGGAAATTCACTGAAATACTGAAGAAGATAGTGTGTAAGGACCATAAACCACAGAAACAAAATAAATATTCACTTACGAATAAATACACATCCTCTACTCCAAATCTAGGCCAATAGCATGTGTTGCACAAATTTAGTTTCCGGTTGTTGTTGTATAAAACTTAGTACTACTCGCATAGTGATTACTCCTACTTTAATTACGAGTATGAAAATAATCAGGATAATTAATCGACGTCGCTGCCATTTAAAGTTGGTAAAAGTTAAAGATCATCAAGTTTGTTCACTTTTACCCACTTTGAATCGCTTTCAGCCACTTTTAGCCACTCGACGTCAATCACAATCATCGTGTGGCGACAATTTCTTGTTGAATATGCCTTCAGTGGAAAATTAATTGCGGTTCCGGCAGTGGCTAACAAACACTGCGTAAACAAAAATCCAATAATCTAATGATTAATTATCGTGCGGTTTATCCAATTCTGAATCCTGTCGATGACGATGGCACGGGATACAAATTTAGGGACTAACATGCGAGTAAACAACCGAAGACGAAGCGACCGAAGCGACCGAAGCGACCGACGTAACCAGGATATCTTTGAGCTATAAATCTCAAAAGTGTCACACTAAAACTTCGATATATATGTAATGTAACGCATACTCGTATGTGAAGCGGATGTATGTTTGGTGTTTTATTTTTTTCCTGTCCTGTACCATCGTCAGTCGCACTATGATGTTTGTCATAACGAATACGAAGATCTATCGAAAGTCAGCATAGCTACTGCTATCCAACCATGGAAATGAGAGAAAAAAAGGGGTAACAGCATGGGGATGTAGATTTTGTTTTCCAAGTCGAATCCAAACACATTTGCAAGCATAAATGTGGTAATAAATTACAAGGAAACTTTCGCTTTTTCCATACTACCACCAGCATTAGCAGGGAGCCAAACAGCCAAAGAGGCAACCAGGCAGCCCTTCTCAATCGAGAGGGCCATTTAGTTTTGATCATTCCTCTTTTGGGGTTTTCTCCAGATTTTGCCATTTCCCTTCAGCCCTTGACTACTGCCATTTTGCCTGTTCGCCTCTTTTCTAGGGTGTTTTCGTGTGATTTTTTTTTCTATACCATCAGAAATCACGGCGACTGATAGCGCCGACGACGATTCCAACAACGATGAGCGCCTTATCGGGTAGAAGATGAAAAGAGGATACAACCAGCCGGCTTGGAAGATTCAACATCCAGCATAACATATTATAGGAGCCTGATATCCTTGTCAGCATATCATTCCTCGAGTGGAAATTTAAGGATTTAATAAAATAAAATAAAATATTGCTGATTGCCCTCCAAAGAACCCGAAGACGAAGCATTGTGTAAGAAGTAGAAGGGCGCTGTCCAAAGAAATACATATGTATAAGAGTATAAGAGCGAAAAGGGATGAAGAATGGCGATAGGCAGTAGAGAAGGGAGATGAAAAACTTGTGCCAAATATTCCAATCGATTCGTTTAGCTGGGAATCCTGAATCCTTCGGAATGATCAATTATTCCCAATAAAGGGAAATTTATTCCCACATCGAATCCGCTTTGGATGCGAGGCAGCAGCAGCACCGGCTGCCATAAAGACCGATATGATGGCGATAATAAAAATGAAAATCCATTTAAGGGAAGACGGTACGTCCCCAAGTGAAAATGAACCCCTGCCCAACTGTTTGGCTGCCTCCACTACCATTTGGCATCGCATAAATGACACTTGTCGCATACTCGTTCGTCCGGCGTTTTTATTATTGCGTAAGGCCAAGACACGCAAATTATTTAACGGCACACATGGCCATCTTGACAAAGTGCTTGAATAGAGTCGAGGGTGTTGAAGGGGGTTCAAGTGTGCTATTAAGGTGTAATCATCCCCCTTCTATGTTTTGATGTTTTGGTATTTTGTTTCAGTTTCTTTCCAGTTGGGCCTCTTCCGACGCACGACACATGAGAAAGTCGAAAAAATGGGCACGCAACACAGGTCGTACTAAAATCGGCGTTTGTCATTCTCCAGAGAGTGTTTTACCCATCTCCCCCCCGCCGAACAACACAAAAACAACAAAAAAAAAGGGGGATATCTGCCCCTGCTGGTGGTAAGTACATATTTTGATCCTTTTCCTTTTCCCTTTCATAAATGTCCTTTTCTTCAAGTGTCCTTAGATACAGAAGTTGCCGACTATGGGTTTGTATATTCTGTCGAAAGGTAGGGGGGGCGGCAATGAAAAATATTGTCATGTGGAAAGTGTCAGAAACATGTGAGCCTTTTGCTGAAATGCAAGATGAGCCGAACGAAATGCGAAATGAAAATGCAAAGTAATGGACGAGGGAAATACTTTTGATCTGAAATATGAGGACCGTTTAGGGCAGACGACAATGTCGGGGAGGGCGGACGACTATGACTATGACGATGACGACTACGACGGCCCATTACAATTTACCTTTTTTCTCGCTCACAAAGCAGAAAATGTGAATGTGTTAAGAAGTAGTTTCGGGAGGGGGCAAAAGGAAATCACAATATCCTTTGACATTTGTCATAATCCAAACTTCCGAAAATTATGGGGTAAGAAGGGGTGCAAAAAGTCGGTTAGAAGTGGCAGAATTTTTGATGTTGACACTTTGTAGAGTATTTGACAGCAATCTGTCAGGTTGACAAGTGAGTTTTCTTGAGATTTTCTTGTCACTTAGCAGGTGGTTGGCTTTACAGAGGGATGGTACAGGTATTTTTGAATATAAATTGGGGAAGGTGAGATTTATTTTTCTAATACACTGTTTCAACAGAAGTTACTTAATAGAAGACATTGAAGAGGCGATTGTATGGCACAAAGATCCATGTGTATGTACACACATAACGTCATGTCTAGTGCGGCAATTAGGATGACTGAAACGTATTTTCAGTACGCATTTTCAGCACTCTTAGGCTACTGATTCGTTTGCAACTGTAGAGAGCTTATTATATATATTTAAGTGTTCAGTAATAGGCCAAGATAAAATTAAGTAAATAAGGATTAGCAGCAGAGCTAAAAGCTTTGCTTAGTTTTCCTATGACTCGGCACTACTACCACCATCTCTAAAACAAGTATTGGCTACTGCCATTGAATGGTGCAAATACAACAGCAATAGATCGTCTCCTATAGTCTAACCTGGTTGTCAAAGTAAGACATCAAGTACTAACCAGATGAAAAGTACTATCGCAGCCTTGAATTCAGAACCGAAGGCGAGGTCTTGCCCTTGTTGAAGGTGAGAAATCTGCGAAAATCCACTTGGATACACATTAAAGAGGAACTCGTCAAGTCTGTTAATGTTCAGCCTGAGCTCAAAACAAAAAAAAAAGTTAGAGGAAGCAGTTTAGAACGTGAACAGGGCCCTCACCGAACGTTTTGAACTGAAGTGTTAAGTCCGAAAAAACTCTGGCTTCACAGCTGAACGCAGATCTACTGCAACTAGGTAAGGAAACCCAAGTATTTGAAAACAAGTCAGATTGAGACAAATTTGACAAAAGGGACAAATCGTCCAGACTGGAAACACTTGGAAGACCTGATAGCACCTACACTGAGCCGAAAGCATTCCACTTCCCAAAAAATCTGAACTAGTTCGGCTAATCACCGAAGCCACAAATAAGCTCAGTAACACAACACGACGTAGCTGATATTAAATGGATTCAGCTATAGCTTTGACGAGAGTCTCCATTTATAACCTGGCACAAGCATACATACTGAGCCCATGGCAAGAGGAGCCTTTTTACCGAAAATCGAAAAAGATTGGCGAATATATAGCCAAGAGCTTCAGATTATTAGTTTGGCAACCTTCATGTTGCAAACCAAGTAGGTTTGCATGTTTTGTTTACTCTTTGCGGAACGGTCTCAATGGTTCCTAGGTTTAAGTCCAGGCAGATGATGTAGCATGTGCCCGTTGGGTCATATCTGGTGACTATCTGCTCTAAGGCGCTGGCAGTCCTATATGAGATCGACGATTGGTGCAGGTAAAGGAGAAGAGCTGACAAGAAGGTAATTGTTTGGATATCAGCTTAGGTAGCTAACTGCTTTGAAGCTAACATTTCAAGTTGAAAAACCTCTTAAGCGATGTGGGCTTCCTGGCGGTATTTAGGAGACAGGTGGCTTGTCATCGAGTAGAATCCTTTGGATCTGCACGGCTATGATAAGACCCACTATATGCTATGCAACCCTGGCCTGGTTGATCAAGCTGCCTTTTATACACTCCGAGAATCGTCTATCTCGGCTTTATGGAAGCACTAACGAATTTTCCACCCCTTGATACTCGTATTCACATCCTGGGGTGGACTCTCAAAATTCATCTTCCGTTTGAAGAGAAGTGGTCTTGACACAACACGCGTTTTAGCTTTGATGATAATGCTGATGACTGTCTTTTGATTTTGATCTTATGGACCTCCCGTACTGGCGGCAGAATTCCTGTTACTGCAAAAATATTAGATCGACTTTCTATCTGCCTAGAAGTAGTTTCTACACAGTTGGTATCATTTTGGACGGCAATGTTAGGTTCCAGTTCTTACCAAAAAGGAGAACTCACTTTCCAAGCACACATACTGCTCGTATATATGGAATATATGCAATTGAGATGGGAATTAACTGTATTGTAGGGTGACGCAGATACTTTATATGAGCTACTTCGACTTTAAGCTCACGTCAGTAAGGATTTTGAGAGCTATTCAGGGTGATGAAATAGAGATGGTGGCGGGTGAATGGGTAAATGGGAGCTCTCATATCCAAGCAGTGCATTATTGAGTCATTGGGGATCATAACAAGTATTGGCCCTTCAGGTTCTGGATTGTGCATGGGGTTAAATAACCGGCCACCTAAGAAGCTAGGATAAGGATGAAACTAAAGTTGGCGACCCTGAAAAACGCAAAAAGGACAACGATGTTCGAATTTGTACATGAAATGTTCGAACCATGAATCATGGCCATGTGCTCTATAAAGCAGATACCGTCACAATTTAGCAAGTGCTGTGCAATGGGCCGGTTAATAGAAGGATAAAAGACTGTGATAGTACATGTCGGCGATTAATACAGGGAAAACAAACATCGTCTATTTGGATGCGGATTTTTTTGTAAGTGGCAGACTTAAGCAAGACGTCTTGAGCTTTCGACTTCAGTGACAAACAAAATTCTCTCTCGCTCTCTCTCTCTTCGCCAATATTAGACTGATGTGCGCTCACGGCTCCACGGAAGCAGATGACGCTACCAAAGAATGTTCTTGCGGGTTCTTCAACAAAATTTATGAGGAATATCCGAAAAATAACGTTAACATAGCCTAAATGGGAAGCGTGGACATCTTTGGCAGCCCACTCAGGAAGTATAACCTGCAAGACATCACATCTGGAACCATACGAAGGCTAATTGACTTTGTTGCGGGGCGGAACATTACTATACCTAACGGACAGTTTTCTCACGGTAATATCCATAAAGGAACATAGCGGGCACCTGATCGTCAAACCGTCTGCCAAATTGATCATTTTGGGATCGGCACAAGATACTCCTCCAGTATTATACATAGGTGTTCGTACTTTCCGAGCAAAGAGCATAGACTTGGATCACCACCTCGGTGCAGCCGAAATACGTCTACGGATATCTCAAACATTACAACAGCGATGAAATACTGTGAGGAGATTTAAGGTTGAATGACTGCAATCGCAACAAGTCGTCAAAGCCCATCCGATATCCTTCAACTACTGCCCTATGCAATCAACGTCAAGTGCTGAAGGTCAGTGACCAACTTATGTACTTAGTCTCATCCGGACCTTGAGCTCTACAAGCAGAGAGAAAGAGCATGAGAAGCGTGCGATCGTGAAAATTTACAGTGCGTTACTCCAGGGACAATGTTTGGAAAATTTCTTATTTACTTAGGTAGCGATACAGTCCAGGGTGGAGCTGGACCTCAACCAATAAACCTCTCGCGCACTCCAAGATGGTTAAGGTCTCCTTCCACTAGCACTTACCACCTAAGGCGAGGCCTTCCCCTGCTGAGTTGTACCTCTAGGTTAGAGTCGCTGCGGGCTATAGCATTGATGTTCATTTGCTCGACTTATCCTAGCCATCTCAAACGCCTAATGCGCAGTTTTCTGAACAGGTCGATGTCGCTGTACAGCTCGTAGAATTCATCGTTGAATCGTCACCTCTAAAACCCGGCAACGCATACGAGACCAAATATCTTACGAAGAATTTTTCTCTTAAAACGACCAAGCATATCTTCTTCCGCTTTAGAAAGGGTCCATGCCTCGGAACCATAGAAAAGGACTGGGATTACTAGGGTCTTATATATAGTTTCCTTAGTTGTTCGGGAGAGCGCCTTACTACACAGTTGCCTTCTCAGCCAAAAGAAACAGCGATTGGCAAGCGTTATTCTTCGTTTGATTTCTGAAGAGATGCCGTTTTCAGATGTGATAGCAGAGCCGAGGTAGACAAAGTTCCTTACCACCTCAAAATTATAGCTGTCGATTGAGATATTCTGGCCGATTCGTCGATGTTGGGTGCCCTTTCATGTTGACAGCATATACGAGTACTTGCATCGTCAATATTGAATGGTGAGCTCTACCAGCGGGATTTGTGTCGTCTTCGCCGTTTTTCAGCATCGACTGTGACTCCACCATAATGTTTCCTTGTTCATCTCTACAGGTTTCCGTTGGGGTCTTACCACCCTAACACGTTCTTTTTACCTTTTCGTAAAACTTCCGAACATTATTCCTGGACTAGCACCTCTCTATTTCCTCAATCGCGCGCTTCTCCAGCTCTTTCTTTTTTCTCTGGAGAAGCGGATGCTCCTCCCTCCTCTTTTGCTAGTAGAGCTCACGAGCAGCTCCATCCTTTTGTGCGGCGCCGCTTTGTTGGATGTTGTTTTGCTGCCTATGCTTGCTGGCACTCTTCTTGAAACCAGGGGTTTCGTGGTGGTTGCGGCATTTCTGATGGCTTCTCGGCATCTACGCCATTGGTCTTCAGCACCTGATGCTGGCCGCAAGAGACTTCTCGAGAGGTTGAGGGATATGCGATCGGCAAAGGTTCTGGCGGCTGGTTGCGATTGCAACCGTTCAACGCTAAATCTCCTCTTAGTATGTCCCCGTTGTTTTGGCGTCTGGGATATTCGTAGACTTGCCTTGGCTGCAACTAGGTAGTGGTCCGAGTTTATGTTGGCCGCTCGGAATGTTCGGACATCTAAAATACTTGAGGAGTACCTTACGTCGATCGCAACATGATCAATCTGGTTGATAATTTGCCGATCTGGTGTCCGCGATGTTCGCTTGTAAATATTGAGGTGAGCAAACCATGTGCTTGCTATAGTAGCGTTACGTCCCGCAGCGAAATTGATTAGCATAAGTCCGTTTCCAGACGTGTAGGCTATGTCTTCCGATTGATCTACCAAAGATGTCTTCCTTTCCAATTTTGGCATTAAAGTTTCCTAGGACGATTTTAACGTCATACATCGTACAGTGCTAATAGGTTTTGTAGATTAGCTCGTAGAAACTTTCTTTATTAGCATCGTCCTTTTCCTCTGTTGGGGCATGAGGCCTTATAAGGATGATGTTAGCGAATTTACTCTTGATACGGATTGTTAGAAGGCGTTCACCCACGTGTCACGAGCGCAAGACTTCTTGCCTAAGTCTGCCGCTTACAACGAATCTGCATCCAAATAGACGCTGCTTACGTTCCCTATAGCAATTACCGTAGTAAACATCACAGTTTTTCTTCTTTCTTTTGCCTGGCCCATCCCACCGCATTTCCTGGATGGCGGTGATATCTGCTTTATAGCAGTGCAGGGCCTCCGCTAATTGTTCAGCTGCACGGGGCCGAATGTTCGGATGGTGGTAAGTAGCAGGGGTTGATGGTGTGAGGCTAAAGTGAGAACGCTTGTCTTCTCACATTATCGCATTCACCACCCTTTAGACTTTTTTATTTCGAAAAATTTACCAAAAAGTAAAAAAAAACGTGTCAAGACCCCCACGGACGCCTGTAGAGATGAACAAAGACACTTAGTAGTGGAGTCGCAGTCTGTACTGCAGACTGTTAAATGGCGAGAACAACTCAGATATCATTATCAGGCAGAATGAATCATTCTACTTGGATGATGAAAGCCAAGAGCTCCGTCCATCCGACCAAAATGAAGTGAGGATAGCAATACTTAAGCTTATGAACAGAGCTATGATATTTAAGGCAGCTGAAGATGACTTTGTTGAGAGCATGCACCGACTTATATCCAAGATTTGGTCGGCAGGAAGCATGCCTGAGGAATGCCCCAATTATAAAGGGTCAGTTACCTTAACACCGCATATACGATCTTATCTGCCATCTTGTGTGAAAGCATGAAGGCAATTGTCAACAATCGGGGGGCCATATCAATGCAATTTTTGGCTTGGTACGTGCACAATCTACCAAATATCCACACTATGGCAAATCCTGGAAAAAACCAGATCAGTCGAAATCGATACGCTCCACCCTTTTATAGATTTTAGAGCCGCATATGACGGCATCTATAGAAATGAGCTATATAGAGCCATGTCAAGCTTCGGCATCCCTGCTAAACTCGTCACAATGTACAGAATGGGGAACGTTCGCTGTTCCCTAAAGTTGGGAAACAATCTCTCCGAGACCTTTGAGAAAGAAAAAGGACCAAGGCAAGGCAATGTGCTGCTATGTAACTTTTTCAATATCATATCTGAGGGTGACTTGAACCTCGCAGAACTCAGCGAACTGTCATTGGTGCGCTTGCAAGTATTGGAACACAAATAGGTTTAGTCGTGAATGAAAGCAACACTAAGTACGAGTACGAGTATATGCTCTCAACAAGAAGGGACACACCAAATCGACGGATCGGACAACACATCTCAATAGAGAGCTATAGCCTTGAGGTAGTCAGGGACTTGGCTCCGCTTTTGAATCTGATAATGACATTTCATCAGAAATCCAACGAGGGGTTATTCTTTGCAGTCGCCAAGAAGACTAATGAGTAGTAGGGTCTTATCAAGAAATACTAAGGAGTCCATATAAAACTGTCATCATCCGAGTCTCGCTTTATGGTGTGGAAGCAATGACGTTTGCGAAAGTGGATGAAGATATCGTTTGCCATTTTGAACCCAAAAGCTTCGACTGATTTTTGGACCCGTTCACGTTGAATGGGTTTGGTGGGGGAAAGCGTCACTTGCAGGAGTTATAGCATAACGTGGCATCTCGAAACCAGTTTCTTCAGGACCAAAGCTTCTTCCAAGGAGGAAAATTATTCACTTTCCTTGGCGTAGTTATCATAGTTGGTGAAAGTTAAGTCTTCTAAATGTCATAGGAAACTACAAACTTTTTAGGATCTTGGATATATAAATAAGCCGGGTTAAGCTGCTGTAATCTTAGTACGATTCCTTTCGTTAACCGTCATTTTCCTGTCTGAAGATTTTCTTCCGGTGCGATGGCAAGATAATCGCAATTCAGCTAGCGCTCTTTAATATTTTATCTTAAATTGTCTAGGTTTTCACAAGAATCGAGTGTAGCTGTAGCTAACGCGATTGATGTAACACCGCCATAGATCATTTCAGATGTACATTTGCTACCGTAGTGATCCGTTTTAATCCCGTCAGCTTAAATTTCCAAAAAAGGGTTTCACCTTTATTTTCGCCCCAAAAGGTGTTTTTCTTCGGTTTCTAATAATTGATTCGAAATGTCCTTACATGTTCCACCGAGAGTGCTCGTATGTACAGAATTAATTCGTCACAACGCACCGAGGATGAATAAAACAAAAAAAAAAACTATCGCGTGAAGCCATAGAAACCAAACATGAACCCCTTTTATAACCGAAAAGAAACTGAAAGGACACAAATTGCTAAAGCAACAAAGGCAAACTAATCCTGTCAAATGTATGCCCCCTTGACATATGATGAGTGCTAAAGTACTGTACAGTATACAAGAGTACCATATTCCTACCACCACCCGTTTGCTGTGAGTACTAGGAAATCGTATTGCCAAACCGAGTGCAACTGTTGTGCGCAACAAGGCGCAACTAAATTACCACCACCACCACCACTAACCAATCAGCCGTTCTGGCCGTCACATCGGCTTTGTTAGCCAGATGGAATGAATGCATTTCCCAGCGCGACACATAGTCATAAACGCTCACCCCAATTCGATAACAAAGTGCTACTTCAGGGCAACAATACAAGTATCCGTACATGAGGATAACAAAGCCAAAAGCTGCAAAAAAAAAAAAAAAAAAACGAGGAAAGAACCAACCAGACAAGGACGAGAACGAAGCAGTGAAAAACACAATGAAACACTAAATGGAATTCTTGCCCCGCGATATTCAAAAGTGTCACTCTGACGTGGCAAAACTGTCAGGAAGAAGGAAACAAAATATCCTCGTGCCCACTTCATGGATGGGCTCAGTCAGTCGGATCTAAACCTCATATGGTATTTCCCCCGGATGTCTCGTATCGATGCAACAATGATACCAACCACTAACCGATTCGCATGAAGACTACTGGAAGAGATTCCACCCCAAGCAGGTGGAAGCGCGGGCGTCACACCAATGGATGACAACAAGACAGCTATGTGCTGCAGGTATGCAGCCTAACATCTACCAGCTACTACAATTGCCAAGGAGGGGTACTTAGGTTTATACCCCCTTTTGCATTGCAATGCAATCTTTTCAACTGTTGTGCTGCATAAAGTTCCAGCCACTTGGTCACGTTACCGTGTCACCATGCAGCTACCCTTATACGAATACTTTTGTGTAGTCGCATAGTCAGTCTTTCTGTATGTCGTGACAGGCTCTTGAACGCGCTCAACAAGATTTGCTTTGAGTGACGCGCGCGTTATTAGCACGTAATCAAAACACATCACTCACTCATTCACATCGGAGATCATAAAGGACATGACGACAACGGTGATGAAGACGACACGGACGAAGACTAAGCACGACAACGAAGACTGAGGACGATGACGATGACGATGGCGATGGCGATGGCGATGACGATAACAATGGCAAACGGAAATGAAGAAGATTCCATGCGTCAAGATAAGGATGTGCCGCACTCACATAAGTGGGCAGAAGCATCTTCAAGCATGCAAAGCGTCAAACTCGACGCGTGAAAATCCTTTCGTTTGTTTCCTTCCGTAACGCAAAGCAACACAACACAAGCACCTGTAGTATGCAGCAATAGGACCTTCACTTTTTCTTCACTACGGTCTCGTCTGATTCAGCCCTAGAGTGTGTGAGACAACTTTTTTTTTTATTCTTCATCAAGCCTTCAACAATTGTTCGTACTCGTATCTATCGCATTTTTGAGACACGAATCAAAGTATCGAATTTCGATTTCCGTTTCGTGTTCGTTTTCTCTTCCTCCTCGTGTGTGTGTCATCTTATTGCCTTTACCATGGTAGACTCTGGAATGGAACGACTAAAGTAAGGAGACACGGGTAATCGCTGCGTTGCTACTTCCCCTGCGGGTATCGATTACACGACGCGTAACATTTTAGCTGTGTGCAGGAACATCAGTGTAAAAGGTGTCGCGATTGATTATTGCTATGGGAAGTACAAGCAACGCATACCGACGATGACGGTGCGTGCTCTTTTACGATTTCCCCACATTTAGGGCAAGTTAGCTATACGAGCTCATGCTATGGATACCTCCGAATCGGGACACATCATCATCAAGTTGAAGTTTAACTTCCACTTCCACTTCCACTTCCATTTCTACTTCCTTTAGCGAAAGGCGGTGGAAAATTGGTAACGCGTACGGATACATATTCGTATGACTTACAGAATGGGGTTATAAGGATAACGATACGTGAGCAATGAAGCCGTAGAAGTCGGGCAGGAGTTTCGTATTGAATTTTTGGCTTTGGTAATTGTTTTGAAAGGGATCCCGAATTAGTTATGAGTGAAAATGTATCTTTGAAATTCTCCTCCTTTTATTTGGTAGTCAGTGAACCTTTAAAGTGACTTCCTTCGCAGTGCAATGGATTGAATATTTTAAGGTAATCTCCTAATGGCGAGGGACTGTTAAATGGTAGAATGCAATTGAACTTCATTGCGGCATTACTCCGCGAGCTAGAATCCACTCAAATGAGGCGTGTTATTGGTGATTTCAAAAGAAATCCTGCCTATGTACACCATTAGTATAAGAATGAAGCTTCACTGGCAGAGTTCCACAAGGATTGATGTTACTATCAATCCTGACGTATACCAGTCATTCAATAAGAATAGAATGGAAAGTTGCACCATAAGCCCGTATCGTAGGTGAACGGAACCGAATCTTGACAATCCTACGTACAACATTCTAGCCTACTGTGTCCATCATGGGCATTTTAAAGTAAGATTACTTGCTGAGGTTGTCTTTTAGTAGGCCGAGATCGAAGGAATTCAGTGAGTTTGAGTTTGTCCTCGAAGGCATTATTGATTAAAATTCATTCAAAATTTCTTAAGCCGTATGGCAACAAAACCATAAAACCAATGGCCTTAAGAAGCAGGATAAAGTCATTGAGATCACTATGTATAGCCCTTAAGCCTGTTCAATTCAAGCTAACTCTACTCAACTTTAGACTCTTCGAATATCGACACGAATGTCAACTTAAAAATCATAGGAGCATATGAAGGTATAGTCCTTTTGGGTCTTTGATCGCATTTACTCACTACCCAGATAGGACAGCAGTTCTAAGTGGATCTTCACCTGAATCCATAAGACTTTTTCGTAAATCTTTGGCTAATTGCCTTCAATTGCACACTTGAAAATTGTGGAAGACCACCTCCAGGTGCTATCATAGGCGAAACCTTTTCCTGATGCCTTGCCCCACCGGCTTGAATTCTATAACTTCTCTAGGTTGTGTCATTTCGCTTTGCATATCAAAGCCCATTCAGGTGAATAGTGCACATTTTTCTGTGTCCTAACCGCGACTTCAAGTAGCGACTGTGCTGCTCATGTCAAATCACCAAAACGGGAGATTACGCGACCAGGAAACGCTTCCTTCACAATATCCATTGTGCGGTTGCCCCGTCTAGTTGAAACCACATGTTCACCAAGCCAAGCTCATCCGATTCCGGCAGTAAGAAGTCGTTTATCATGGCCTTGTAGCGTTCGCCAGTAATAGTGACCGTATTGCCGATGGCGTCCTCAGAAAAATACGGCCCAATCACTCCTCCCGGGTAAACACTGCACCACACAGTGGATTTGAGTAGATGTAATGGCTCTTCGTGCATCACACGCGGATTTTCAGTGCCCCAGAAACAAAGATTTTACTTATTGACATAACCGCTTAAGTGGAAATGTGCCTCATCGCTCATGATGATTTGCGACACAAAATCGTCCTCTTCGTTGTTGAGATTGAGGATTGCTTTACAGTAATTCACATGCGACTGACGGTAAGGAGGCATTAAGTGATGCACTGTTTGCACTTTGACCGGGAACATGTGTAAGTCTTTCACTGAAATTCGCTATATGGTCCGTCTGGTGATGCCCAATTGCGTGGCCCGTCGTCTGGTTGATATTTCTTCGTTCTCAGCGACATCGGCAGCCACAGCCGTGATGTTCTCTGCCGAACGATCAGTCCGGTGGCTGCCACGCCCTGCATGGTCTCCTGTGGTTCCACTCTCTTCGAGTCGAGTAGTTAGGCACCAAAATATTTGTCCAGTTGGCGCGACACGATTAGGAAATCGACGTCGAAACTCACGCTGCGCTAACACCACCGACCGATTATTGGTCAAAAGCATCGACACAATTATTCCACGCTCCATTGCTTATCTGTTTTTATACTGCAGCTGTCTAGTTCACAAATGTCAAATATGATTGACGTACGACGCTATTTGCAAAAATTATACCGACTTCTGATAGGGTGATTAATTTTGCCCTACCTAGTACAATCGATTTTAGTAAGGATAGATAGATACGATCCCTATTGGGGACAGCACTGTTGAAAAGTATTATTATAAAAGCTGGTTCTCACTATTGCCCCATATCTGGCAATACCATTGCTAGTTAACATATTCATCGTAATGTCAAGCTTCTGTCAGAATTTTTTGTAATAAAACATGTTTCAAGCAAGAGGTTCCGTTTCTTTCTTTTTGCTTCTTCTCAAGTTCTCAAAAAAGAAAAAAACCTTCTTTCAAACATTGGCATCCCTTGCGGGGAACTTGATTCCTCCGTGCGAAATATTCAAAGAACAATGGCGCTGGCTAAGGAAGAATCTATTGCGAAGCTAATTTGTAACTTCTCATCTAATTCACAAAAAGTCGCCAATACGAAGTAGACAAAAGGGTACTTCTTTGCAATTTTAGTCCTGCAGTCGTTTACCATGCAACAACGCATTTGAGTTATTCAATCTTATTACGAAAAGGGGCGATCTGTAAAAGTAACAATTCGTAAAATCCATGAATTTCTCGGTCGACATAATCGCCCTAGTGAGTCCGGAATTCGTGAAATGGTGAAGCGTTTTGAAGAAACCGATGCGGTTTCGGGTCACACCCCATATTAGCATTCTCTGCCAGCACATACACGCCAAAACATTACCACTGCGAGCGAAAGTGTTCAAAAACAGCCAGGCACCTCAATTCGTTGCCGGAATCGACAATTGGGCCTCACTTATGGCACTTTAGGGCGAATTTTAAAAGTTGATTTGCACCCCTATAAAATCCAAATTACACAACAATTGAAGCCTTTAGATCATCTACGATGTCGCCGATTTGTTAACTGGATGTTGGATCGCCAGGACAGTTTGTCATCGAATTTGATCTTTTCCGATGAAGCCCATTTTTGGATGGATGCCTACGTAAATAAACAAAATTGTCGTTTCTGGGAACCGGAAAGCCCATTCCCCATTCACGAAAATCCAATGCATCCCAAAAAAGCCACTATATGGTGCGGATTATGGGTTGGCAGCATCATTGGTCGTACTTTTTCGAAGATGAGGCTGGAGAGACAGTCACTGTGAATGGAGAACGTTACCACGTTGGTAAAACGCAACGTTTTCTCGTTTCGAGGGTAAAAAAAAAAATCTCTTTCGCCAAATCACAAGAAAAAATTGAAAAATTTCAATTTCAATTCGAATTAAGGGATTCACTAACAAACAACACTAAACCAAGACCACAATGTCCAATTTGAAGTGCTTCGATGATGAGGAGAAGGAGTCCATCTATGGACGGGTTTTGCCGTAACAGCAGAATGCATGTCTAGATCAGCTATGTACAATGTGGTGCGTGTCGGCTACTTCTAGTTAGTGGGTGAAGTCATTCGCAAGGTGACATGGCTACCGTTCAGGTATACGAAGAAACATCTGCCGTCACTGTCGGAGATCCAGTGTTGCATTCTGGCAAGCCACTTTCAGTTAAATTAGGTCCCAGTATTATGGGCAGCGTTTTCGACGGTATCCAACATCCATTGAAAGACATCAACGAGCTAACCAACTCCATTAATATTCCAAAGGGTGTTAATGTGCCCGCTCTATCCCGTTCGATTGCATGGGAATTCAATCCACGCAACATAAAAGTTGGATCACTAATTACCGGAGTTGACTTCTACGGTTTGGTATAAGAAAACACGAGCTGGCAACTACCATGTCGAGGATGTTATCTTGGAGACCAAATTCGATGGAGAGATCAACACACACAGTATGTTGCAAGTATGGCCTGTACGTCAATCACGTCCAGTTACTGAGAAGGTGATAGCTAATCTTCCGCTTCTAACCGGTCAACGTGTATTGGATTCGTTGTTCCCTTGTGTCCAAGGTGGTACCACTGCCATTCTCGGAATTTTCGGTTGTGGTAAAACTGTCATCTAACAAGCCTTGTACAAGTACTCCAATTCGGATGTCATCGTTTACGTCGGTTACGGAGAACGCTGTAACGAAGGGCCTGAAGTACTTCGTGATTTCCCTGAGTTGTGAGTTGAAATCGATGGTGTCACCGAAATGATCATGAAACGTTCCGCTTTTGTTGCCAGCACATCCAACATGCGTGTCGCTGCTCGTGAAGCTTCCATGTATTGTATATTGCTATCACTTTGTCCAAACACTTCCGTGGTATGGGTTACAACGTATCCATGATGGCTGATTCTACCTCTCATTGGGGTGAGGCTCTTCGTGAAATTTCGGGTCGTCGCGCTGAAATACCTGCCGATTCTGGTTATCCAGCCTACTTGGGTGTCCGTTTGGCGTCTTTCTACAAACGTGTCTGTCGTGTCCAAGTGTTTGGGTAACCCAGAACGTGAGGGTTCCGTTTTCATTACCGGTGCTGTATCATCTCCTGGTGGCGATTTCTCAGATCTTGTCACTTCTGCTACACTTGGTATTGTAAGGGTGTTCTAGGGTTTGGATAAGAAATTCTCCCAACGCAAATATTTTCCTTCCATCAACTGCCTCATTTCGTACAGTAAATACATGCGCGTCCCAGAAGATTTCTATGACAAGAACTTTGTCAAATACGTGCCACTTAGGACCAAGGTCAAGGAAATCCTCCAGGAGGAAGAAGATCTGTCGGAAATTGTACAACACGTCGGTAAGCCTTCATTGGCTGAGACCGATAAGATCACTTTCAAGGTTACCAAACAGAACTCCTACTCTTCATACGATCGTTTCTGCCCATTCCGCAAGACAGTCGGTATGCTGAGGAACATCATTGCCCCCTACGATATGGCACGTCGTCCAGTTGAATCCACCCTCTCAGTCCGATAACAAAATCACGTGGAATGTGATCAGGGATGCCATGGGCGATATTATGTACCAACTGTATTCTATGAAGTTCAAGGACCCCGTCGAGGATGGTGAAGCTAAGATAAAGCCTTCAGAAATCTGGAAGACTAAACCAGTTCAAGCCTTTGTTGTTTATATATATTGTTATAGCAGCTAAACTTTTAAAAATGACAAAATGTCCTTTTTGTTGCCCAATCCGTTTATTTGCACTTAAGCAGCAACAACAACTTATTTTCTTCTTTTACGTGTTTTCACCCTATTCTCGTCCATCACAAAAATGTCCTTCCAAATTGAAGAGGACATAAGAAATCTTAAAATGTATGTTGCTCAGTATTAAAGGCACCGAGGCAGGAGTGAAATTATTTTAATTACAATTTATAAGCCAATTGTACTTGTACTGAATTATTTTTTCCCAAAATTGAATGAATTGGGTCTCTGGATGATCTCTGGTTTCAACAGGATGGTGCTACCGCCCACACAAGCCAACAATCAATCAATTTATTGCGTACGAAATTTGAAGATCGCATTATTTCGGTTAGAGGAGAAATTGATTGCCCTCCAAGGTCATGTGATTTGACACCTTTAAATTTCTTCCTGTGAAGTTATTTGAAGAGTAAGGACTATCCCAATAACCCAGCGAGAATTTCGGATCTCAAACATAACATCCAAACTGAAATTGCGGTCAATAACCAACTTTTTCTTCAAAAAGTCATCGATAATTTAGACTTTCGGGTGGCCACTTGCAACAGAAGCCGTTGTGGTAACATGTTGTTTTCTATTCATAATTGCCATGCACCGAACTTTATTAATCAGTAAAGTTGGATATTGATTTCATAACAAATATGTGTTGGAAACAAATTTTTCATGATGCACAAATCGCAGATTTCATGATTTTGGATTGAATTGACGGATAGATTCCAAGTGTCGCAATATCTCTACAACTTGTCAACCAATTCTTGTAGCTGATTAGAGGAGTGTGCCAGAAGAACTATGTCATCTGCGTACAACAACGCCTGCAACATTTACTCCTCCTCTAAGGAACTCTACGATGCCGTCTATGAAGGTAGATTCACCATCCCATGCCTTGATTTTGGAAGATATATAGAGAGTTTGTAAAAGAGACTTTCGCGGTCTATTGAGTTGAACGCTGCTATGGAATCAACAAAGAAGGCAAATAAGTTTCATTGCGCTGCATGTAAGTCTGGGCAAGATTTGGAAGTAAGAAACTTGATCTGTTGTGGAGTATTTAGCTCGAAAGTCAGCCTGAAACTATGTTAGCTGAGCGGCATACTATCGTTAACCTAGGGAGTACATAAAGCTACATTGTAGTATTTAAGAAGGATATACCTCGGTAGTTTTCAGGAAGGATAATGTCGCCTTTTTGAAAAGTGGAAAGATAATTGAAGACCGGAAGACAGATGGTATCCCTCAATTCTGGAAGATCTTAATCTACGAGTAACTTAAAAACTAACAGAAAGACTTAAGAGCTAGTGACTAAGGAAGTGATGGAGGAGATCTTGTTTAAGACGAGGAGTGCTCAGGTGGAAATGAAAAAGGGAGAGGTTTGAGTTGACCTTTCGGAGCATTCGGGAGATAGGTTCGTTGGAGCCATAAGAGGTGCGGTGGACCGGTAGATAGAAGAGTCGAGGACAACATAGATTGCGGGGGCTGGTATTGAAGGAAATGGAG
The DNA here is from genome assembly GCA_963966105.1 of Volucella zonaria. Lineage (NCBI taxonomy): Eukaryota > Metazoa > Arthropoda > Insecta > Diptera > Syrphidae > Volucella > Volucella zonaria. The sequence goes on from OZ014534.1 coordinate 46,901,714, forward strand.
TTCAAAATGGATGCACAGTCGATGGAACCTGAGAGAAGTCGATGAATGAAAAGAATGTCAGCAATATTCCTACGTTCTTCTAACGAATTCATATTTAGAAGTTTGAGGCGGTCCTGATAGGGAGGTAAGATTAAAGGGTCGTTCCACGGCAGATCACGGAGAGCAAATCGGAGGAATCGACGTTGAATACCCTGGATTCGGGAAATATGAACCCGGTGAAAGGGGGACCAAGCTTGACTGGCATATTCAAGCAGGGGGCGAACAAAGGTAACATAGAGAGATCTGGTTACATACGGGTTGGAAAATTCCTTGGACCACCGTTTAATAAAGCCAAGTGATGAGTTGGCTTTGAGGATCATCTTATCCATATGCGAACGGAAATTAAGCTCACTGTTGAATAATATGCCAAAGTCTTGGAAAGACCGAACCAGGGGAATTGATTGACCATGGAGAAAATAAAGTCGGGGAGGAGACGGGTTGCATTTACGTGAGAAGGTTATAGATTGACATTTGGATATAATAAGTTCTAGACAGTTTTTGAGCCACCAGATTGAAAACCGATCAAGGTCTTCTTGAAGAAGGGCAGAGTCCTGGGGATAGGAAATAGATCTAAAAAATTTTGTGTCGTCAGCGTAAAGGGAGAGGGAGGAGTGCTTAATGACACTCTCAACATCGTTGATAGTAAGAATGAAGAGAAGAGGGCCAAGATGACTACCTTGTGGAACTCCAGATGAGGCCAGGAATGGAACAAAAAGGGCGGATCTAAACCGAAAAGAGAGGCTCAAAGCCGAGAGCAGACAATTTGAAAAGGATCAATTTATGAGATATCTTATCAAATGCTTTAGTGAAATCTGTTGCGATAACATCGATTTCTTTACCATTTTCTAAGGCTGAGAGTGCAAAAGACACGAATCTAGTTGAAATTTGTGGTAGTTGATCTACCTTTTAGAAAGCCATGTTGTCGGGGTGAAATAAAAGGCTTGCATTTGAAGCTTAACCCTTCGTATAAAATGCTTTCAAAGAGTTTGGGTATATGAGAGAGTTTAGCAATGGGACGATAATTGGTAACTTCAAGTTTAGATCCCATTTGTGAATCGGGATTATAAAAGAGGTCTTCCAAATCTGGGGAAATTCACCCTGTGTAAGCGATAGACGAAAAAGGTAGGAAAGGGGTAGAGACAGGCTGGAAGAGCATTTCTTAAGAAACATGGCGGGGAGTCCGTCTGGGCCAGGTACAAATTCATCCTTAAGATTTTGTAACCTTTCTTCAATAACTGCAGGATCGAAATTTTGAGTGAGAAAGGGACCAATAGAGAAAATTGGTAGATCATTGAAGTAAGAGGGATCTGGTACGAAGGAGTTGTTGGCAAATGATTGCTTGAAAAATGCAGCAAAAAAGTTGGCGATGGTAGGAGGATCACATGAAGTTTTGGTTTCGAAAGCGAGGGAGGAAGGATAACCATCAGTCTTGCTTTTGCAATTGACAAATTGAAAAAAGGACTTGGGGTCATTTATGAGATTGGTTTGCGCACTATTCAGGTAGCGCTGATAGAGAGAGTTATAGAGTTCAATGAAATGAAGATATGTACCTAGATAATTTGAATAGTCGGAAGAAGAATGGGTGCGAAGGAATACCGCCCATAACTTGTTTCTTTTGTTTCGTAGAGAGCGAAGTCTACGATTATACCAAGGAGGGGATGTAGAAGAAGTTTTATGGCGGGAGTAAGGCACATAAAGGGAGATGGATTTGAATATTTCTCTGTAAAAAATGGAGAGGGCATCAACCAGAGATAGATTGGTAAACTCAAAAGAAGCACTGTTTAGATAGGTATTAATTTTACGGAAATTAGCTTTGTGAAAATTGTAAGAAAATAGAACTGCTGGGGGAGGCGACTGAAGAGGAGAGTTGTGGAAAAATGAGAGAAGAAGTGGAGGATGAAAGTTATCAATAGTTGAAAGAGATACTGAGGAGTTGATGGGATCAGTTGTGAAGATAAGGTCTAATTGCCTTTCCATATAGTTAGAAACGCCACTGACTTGGCATAGACTAGAGTCTGTTAGCCGATCCGAGAATAGGCATTCCTTAGTAGAGATGGGATTGGAAGCGATGAAAAAAGATAGGTCTTCAGATGGAGTCCACTTCAGCTGAGGCAGATTAAAATCGCCGAAGATAATGATATCATCAAGCGATTCTGATAAGTCGATCAAATTGTCAATTGCTGCAATAGCAAGGTGGTAGGATTCGATAGGTTGCGCCGGAAGAATGTAACAACACATAACGTACAAGCATCTACGAGTGAGGGTTATTTTAACCGACACAAAGTCGAACTTAGGAGAGGATGATGTTGCAACGAGAGAGGAGTCCAAGCTGTTGTGAATAGCCAGTAGGACACCTCGACAAGGGGATTCAATCAAGGGGGGTGCGGGATCATCATCCCGAAAAACATTAAAAGAAGCAGGGAATAACTCCTGGTTTTTTATGTTGGGGATAAGATTAGTTTCGGTCAGAGCATAGATATCAAATGGGAGAGCATGAGATTGGCGGAAAACAGCGTGGGTTTTAGAACGGAGTCCTCTTACGTTCTGGTAATAGAAGGTGAGAGGAAGGTTTTTGCATGACTTTTTAGGGTCGAAAAAATTTATCGTGGTCAAGTCGACTGCACTGGAGGTCTGAGGCTCTTTTAGAGTGTACATTGTTGGGAAGAGCGGCAAGATCGTCTGCAACTTTTTGGGGGGGGCGTATTGAAAATCTCGTGATACTTTATATAAAGTTTCCTGAGACTGGTAACGTCGGTAGGGAAGCCTTCCTGCTGGATAGAAACCATGACGCTTGTTTTTGTTTTACCCTCGTAGCACACCGAGTCGGATTTATCGTGCAGATAGGCGAGATATAGACGTATATTCTCATATATCTTTTTATCTCTAAGCCTAGAGAGCGCATAGCGACATTCGGTGGTATCGCTAGTTTGCTGCGTTAATTTAACAGTGGGTGTGGTTAATGAGTTTGGTGTCGCAACGGCTGGTTTTTCTGAAATAGGGCTTAAAATGTGAGAACTGATGAGTTGGAGTTTGGGTGAGCGGCTTAAAATTAGGAAAAATTGTTGTTTTAAAACTCCAATTGGAGCTGGGTTTGCTGTGGGAAGAGGAGGTGGGTTTTGGCAAATTGGATTTATTTACTAACTTATTTGTTGGTTTAGGTATAACGGACTGCTTGGCTTTATCCTGCTTCTTGGGCTTATTTTCCAACCATTTTCAGACACGCATCTTTCCAAGATTGAAATTGTTGCTGGCAGAATTATGGAATAACCATTCGTACTTGGTTGGAAGATTGAGCTTGAAGCTGCGCTTGCTTCTGTGGTGAGGTGTAGGAAGCAAATTGCAGTGGCTAATGGTAATGCCATATTTCTTTTCGAAGAAATTTGAGATCCAATCAACATCAGCGTTTGGGGGGGCGCCTTTGATAAGAAGCGTAGTGACCAATTGATTCTTTGAAGCAAGCTTATCAAATCTACGTTGCCATTCGGAAGGTGTCCAAGTTGAATTAAAATGACTGATAAGCTTCCGTGGGGCAGCGATTGAAAGAGCTGACATAGAAATATTTTCTGCTGTTAAGTTGGAAGAAACTTCGCAGGAATCAGACCTGAGATGCAAGACGCGCACTCAACTAAATTAAGTGTGAGAAATATAATGTTGTTTGTCTACTTGTAGACATTTTGCCGGCATCATAGTTAGAAAGTTAAATTTGTGTAGAAGAAGTTGGTGCATCATCTACTGCTTCTAGAATAAAGTCTTCTTTGGCCCCGTCTAGTTTTACTTCTGGTGTCCTTCGCCTAAGAGCTTTTGTAATTTTCCAAACAATAGCCAATATTAGCAATGTTGTAATCGACAGACCAACCGCTGTTGAATGGTATGCTACATTCTTCCAATGTAACAGCTCGTCACTGCTAATTTCTTGGTTAAGGTTATCCCATGAGTCTGCTGATGATAAAACGAACTCTTTGATTTCCGTCCTGGAATTAAAAATCTCAGATTTCATATATAATGAATAGTTTAAACTAAAGTTTATTGGTTCTATAAAAGTGGATTGGATGTCTATCGTTGGATTTCTTTCCGTAAAGAGAGTATTTTCCCTAGTCTGGATAAAACACGATTGGCCTAGTTGGATTATATCAATACCGTCTAAAGCAATGTCCTCCCTCTGGCCGCTACAAATAATTGCAGCTTCAACTGCCCTATTTACCACGAAGAGCCATGTGTTTTGAAGATGTAGATGTTTCCAGGTGGTGTTGGGTATCCAAAGTTTTTTCATGCTGCAAGTGTTTTTTGCTATCCGCCGATATAAGTGGTCGATGATACAAGTTTTACTTGCATCAATTTTCTTACACAAAAATATGAATTGTTTCAATGTGCTACATCTGCTAAGTTCGTTTTCCGTTAATTCAAAGAAGTTCTGGTTATTGTAGTCGATTGTAGTCGATCATTGTTTATTCTTTTAGGTATTGGAGTTATTTTGACTAAGTCTTATGATGAGAGTTCTGTAATATGCAAGAATCCACTAACGATTGCGTGAGTTTCGTTAAGTTCTATTTATGTCCGATCAGAAGGCCGTTCTACAATTATTAAGTTCGACGATAATTTAGTCATCACATTTTTAACTACTTCATGGAGGTGTCCTGGCGTTATAATTTCCAAAAAATTGCACAGCTCAGCTGTTGTGAATTTGACGTAGCGCGATTCAATTTCTCTAAGAAGGTCAATTTATATTTGGTATGCAGCAAGGATTTGCAGCCCAACCCTATTGGCATCAATTTTTTCAAACCAAGTATACATCTTGTTTATTTCTGAGATAACATGGTTTAGTTTGTGTGTGAGTATGTCAAATCTTTCATCTGCTTTCTGGTTCAGTTTATTTAAGGACGTTGTTGTCGACATCATTAAGACCTTTTGCTGTTGAACTTCTTGTTTCAATAAGCCTTGGTTGTGATCTAAATTGTCTATGTTTGTGTAGACTTCGTCATTGACTCCGAAAACCATTTCCAACAGCTTTCTGAATAATCCTCTCCTTGAACGGTTGTTATTTTTATCGATCATTGTTCCAAGTATTTCCAGTTCACGTCCTAACGATGCCCCTTTCTCTTTGAGATGATTGAGAAAAGTGAGGCAATGGGTTTCCTCCCAAAATTCCATTGTTATGCTACATGATCGTTCCATTCTTTTTATGATGTCGTTTATGTTTCTATATTCATCCGCTATGTTAAAGTTAGAAATAACTTCCACCCTTAAAGTTCCTCGACTAAGTTTTACCTCTCCTGCTTTTTCTACATATAAGCCTGGCTCTGGGTGTTTGATAGTGTATTGAGAATTAGTTTTAGTCACGCAATGCGTTATCATAGTAGTTAAAAGTAAAAGCGAACAAATCTTTGAATAAATTATATTTTTTCTTTTGATCTGTGATCTATAATTCTGAGGTGTGTTACTCCTCTTCGAGGTTATGTCACCCCTTTGTATTGCTTCGTTAGTTTTCGTATCGTTTTCAACGGGAAGTGGACAAAGTTTTACAACAGGTCTTTTGCAGGTAACATTTCCTTTCGTTCTTAAAGTTACTACCCGTGTAATACCATCGTCACCTGCCTGTACTTGTATTATTCTTGCTAAAGGCCATCTAGTTGGAGGGTAATTCTCGTCTTTAACCAGTACAAGATCTCCTACGTTAAAGGAATGAGCACTACTATGCCATTTCGTTCGCTGCTGCAATCTAGATAAATATTCGGTCTGCAATTTCTTCCAGAAATGCTGCGTCATTTTCTAAATAAGGTTCCATCTTGTTAATCTATTGTATGTGTTTCTATTTGAAGTTTGTTTGGTTCTGGTGGAGTAACCAAAGCTTGGCCAACCAGAAAATGTGCAGGTGTTGATAATATCTATGTCTGGGTCATCTGTTACTGGACAAACTGGTCGTGAATTTAAGCATACCTCTATTTGCGTCAGCAGAGTGCTCATTTCTTCAAATGTAAGTGTAGTTTCTCCTATTATTCGTTTTAAGTGATATTTAATCGACTTAACACCAGCTTCCCACAGTCCTCCAAAGTGAGGAGCTGCCGCTGGAATGAAATGCCAACAAACTCCCTCAAAGGGAGAACATAGAGCTGCAGTTGAAATTTCGTTTACTGCTTTTCGTAAGTCGGATGGAAGCCCTCTCCTTGAAGAAAATCTTCTAAATGCTGCTAAAAATGCTTCCTTCGTCAAATCAGATACCAATTCTATACGAATTGCTTTTGTACAAAAGCAGACAAAGATTGCAATATATCCCTTGTACAATTTGTAACCTCAGCCTTTTGTTGTTCTTATCTGTATTGGACCCGCATAATCAATTCCTCGTAGGTCGTAGGCCGTACTCGCGAAGCAGGTAGATCGGCCATGATTTGATTAAAAGTTTTGGGTTTGAATCGGCAACATTTAACGCAGTTTCTGATTACATTTTTGACCTCATTCCTCCCATGCAATATCCAAAACTTACGTCGCGTATAGGCAAGTGTTGCCTCGTTTCCTCCATGCAAGGTTGAAATGTGTGATTCTGTTGTAATTAGTTTAGTTACAAAATCGTTATTTGGCAGTATGATGGGATGCTTCTGATTGTATGGAATGCTTGATCGTTCAATTCTCCCGCCTACTCGTAATACGCTATTCTCATCCAAAATGGGTTCAGTGATAAAAGCTTACTAGATTTGGACAAATTTGTTCCCATCTTTTTTGAAACAATTTCTGAATGAAAATGTTGTTCTTGTATCAGACAAATGATAGTATTTATGGAATGCTCCAACTCTACTCTCGTTAGTTCAAGTGTTAAAAATTCCTTACGGCACCTACAAACCGTAGTAAATCTGATACAATAACCAACTACTTTTGTTAAGTGTCTTATCGACGAATATTTATCCAATAGTTCCCATCTCGATTTCAGTGTTTTAAGGCTCGAAGGACCAATGTTCGAATCACAGAAAAAACGCACTTGATGGTCCGATTGTAAAACAGACAATAAATCTTTATTTCATTTCAACTAAAAATGTAACATTTAATACAAAACAAAAGTGTGATGCAACCTGAGATGCGAGACGCGCACTCAGCTAAATTAAGTGTGAGAAATAGAATGTTGTTTGTCTACTTGTAGACAGATGCGATGATGCTCATGCAGTGTGATTTCTTTTTTCCCGAACACAGCTTCTTGTACTGCTTGACGGCTGCTGCGTAACTAAGCCTGAAGTAAGAGTTGTTATAAATACGGTACAAGGATAGGAAAGCAAAATACTTCCTCCTTGCAGATTCACAGTCATTGTCGAACCATTTTTCATTAAATTCCTTTAAGTTTTGAGCAGTTGACTGCGTAGGAGTTGATGATATTATAACTACGAGCATATCCACTAAACGGGAGGAGTTATTCAATGCGGTCAGCTGGTTGTTTAAGTTTCGATGGTACTCGTTAGATCCGTTGCCTTAACAGTATCAGGGCGAGCACGGCGTATAGATGAAATTAATGGAATGTGATCCGAAAACGTCTTTGCGCCAAACTTGAGGACAGATATGATATTTAACCAGATGCTTGCTGCTAAACAGTAGTCTAAGACTGAAGGAGCAGAAGAGCGCACAAAAGTAAATTTGCCAGCAGGATTACTTAAGCTTTGCCCATTCAAGATATAAAGGTTTCAGGAATCGCACAAATCTAGGAACCGTACACTCTTATTGTCTCTTCCACTGTCTTTTGTGACGCGTGAGCTGTTCAGATAGAGGATTAGCTGGGCAAAACTGTTCCGCTCCGCTTCTAGCGTTGAAATCTCACTGGCTTTCATCCAGTTCTGCAAGAAGATCTTCCAGATGACAAAAATCTTCATTCCAGTGATTATAATTCAAGTAGACCGGAACAATTCACCTCTTTATGCCATATAATGCCCTTTAATCACCATGCATTTCAAATTTCATAATGTTTTTGAGGATGCTTCTAAATCTATTTAACAGCCCCCCCACTTGCTCTGCCAAAGTTAGAAGTTCTGGTGGCTGCTTTCCAAACAAGTTCATAACCTGTGAAAACATTGTTATGTCCTTCATAATGGTTTTCAGTTAAAAATGTTTCAACGAGCACAAAAACATTGAAATTTTCACTGCGGATCCCAGGTACAAATCGCTCAAATCACAATCAGTAGTAGTTGTTGCTGAAGATACGAGGGCGGATCAATAAGTCCGTGCCTTTTGGATTAAAACAGATTTTTTGATAAAAAAATAATTTTATTTTTCAACGTAGTCTCCCTTGAGCTCTATACACTTTGTCCAACGCTTCTCCAATTTTTTTATCCCTTCCAAAAAAAATGATTTGTCGAAGTCCTCAAAATAGGCCTTTGTTTGCGACATGACTTCATCATTGGAGTCAAATCTTTTTCCACCAAGCCATTTCTTCAGGTTTGGGAACAAGAAGTAGTCGCTCGGAGCCAAATCTGGAGAATAGGGTGGATTAGGGAGCAATTCATAGCCCAATTCATGGATTTTTGCCATAGCAACTGCACATGTGTGCACCCTTGCATTGTCTTGGTGGAAAAGAACTTTTTTCTTGGCCAAATGAGGTCGTTTTTTTTCAAATCGTCATTGAATCCGTCCAATAAGTTGGCATAATATTCCCCATTGATTGTTCTTCCCTTTTGAAGGTAGTCAATGTGGATTATCCCGCGTGCATCCCAAAAAACAGTCGCCATAACTTTATTGGCTGACAAACCCACCTTGGCCTTGTTTGGCGCCGATTCACCCTTAGAAACCCACTGTTTTGACTGTTGTTTGTTCTCTGGTGTGTTGTGATGGATCCATGTTTCGTCCATGGTTACAAACTCCTCCATATTGCGATTAAACAACGCCAAACCTTCCTGTGAAGTTGTTACACGATTGCGTTTGTGGTCGACTGTGAGCAAACGCGGCACCCATCTTGCGGAAAGCTTTCTCATGCCCAAGTGATCATTCAAAATTGAAACCACTGAGCCATGCGAGATCCCTACGGCTTCCACAATCTCTCGCACTTTCAATCTTCGGTCGGCCAACACCATATCGTGAATTTTTTCGATTGTTTCGGGTGTAGAGACCTCAACTGGGCGTCCAGGACGTTCGGCATCTTCAGTGCTTGTACGGCCACAACGAAATTCAGTAAACCACTTTTTTACCATTGAAATCGATGGTGCAGAGTCCCCATAGTATTTATCAAGCTTAGCCTTGGTCTCGGTAATGGTTTTTTTTCGCAAGAAATAATGCTTAATAAGCACACGAAATTCACTTTTTTCCATTTTCTCCTCAAATTAGTGAGTAGTCTGATAAAAATAGCTGTCAAACACAAACTAACTGACGCAGCAAGTTTAAATTTTGACAGGAGTCAACTGACAGATGCCTGTTGACAGGAGCAGTGTTGCTGTTTCAGTAAAGAGGTCAGAAATTCAAAAATGCACGGAATTATTGACCCGCCCTCGTATCTGTGCCCTTTAGCTTCTTGGCTTTCTTGAAGATCTACACTGCCGACGAGTGCGTACTCAAATGAACTATTACATTGGCCATGCCGGATCTAGTGCATTTAACTTGGTGTGTGGATTGTACTGCTTCTCCTCGGGTGTCATCCAGCAAGCCATTACAAATGCTTTTTGTCCTTGTCAAAAGATCGGACGTTCCCTCTACCGCCAAATGAACTATTAAATTTTTCTCAGTGTCTTTCTTTAACAATTCTTCAACTTTATCTTCTAGGTGGGATTTGCGGTCTTCCAAGATGAAGGGTTTAGCTGAGAGGAGGTCTTGGTAAGCCTTCAAGTCTGAGACTTCCCCATAGAGAACTTGCATGCCCGCTTTTGTGGCTAGCGAAATTAGCTTGGAATCCAAGAGACGTTCCAGATCGAGAATGCTTATATTGCTAACTGAGGACATTGCGCAGCTAGTTTAGTGCTCCCAAATGCTCGGAGGAGGTTTCTGCGATTCCTATTTTGTTCATTGACCAGAGTCGGCACCTTTGTAACTTAAGTTTCACACTAAAAATGTGCTGAATGAAAACTTTGTAGTGCGGCTATATTTGAATGAATTCTGAAGCTTTGTACTGAGTGAACTCGAAATCTTGACAAGCACAAGTATATGACGGACAATCCGGAAAATGTAATGGAAAGCAACATAAACAATGAAAGGAAAGAAGTGCCAAATAGGTTATAACAGGGTATGGTAGCATAACAAGTTATGGTAGCTGTCTTAAAAGATTAGGGATCCTCTCCATACTGAAGAAGAATACAGGGCCTTGAGGATGACCTGGAAAAAAATAGAACGCGCTTAGTAGGAATCCAGGCATCTTGCTATTCAAAGGTAAAATATTTAGTTGGGCTAAAACAAACCAGAAAACCAGAAAACTTCGATGGACTACTCATTTGGCGCCAGGTATCCCCATCTATGGCCCTGGCTTTGACTACTACACAGTTAATTGGATTAGGTTTATCAATCAGAAGCCACCTTATTCAACAGTATGTTGAAAACCATTCAAACTGTCATCTGGATTTCAATCTGTTCTTGGTAATTTCAGAGTCTGCTATCTTGTCAACACGATTATCTAAAACATTCATATCGAATGCTCCTTCTGCTCACTCAGCAAAGGCAACAACTTGCCTAAAGTTTTATCTAACTGACTACTTATGTTTGGTATCTAAAACAAAAAAAAAAAAAACAAAAACACATATATTCCTATACCTTCGAAAGGAGTATTGTTTTTGCCAGGGTCAGCCATCAATTTCTGGGAAAAATTGAAAACGCACGAAAGGATTTGAATCGCCAGTCAGTCAGAGAGGAATACAATTTCTGTCTGGCAGTCGAAGAATGGGAAAATAAAAATGTTCATTTGAATGCTGCCGTAAAAAAAAGGACACTCGGCCAACTCCTACATCTCCCACTGACAATGGTGACTTTGGCAAGTCTTAAGCGTCATCTTCATTGTCGTTGGCGTAGCCGTACCCGTAGCCGTAGCAGTAGCAGTAGCCGTTGTTGGCGACACTAGGACTCTGTAGAATTTTATTATCATCATTCACCCCTTGCAAAGTGTCAAAAAGACAAAAGGATTTTTCTTTCACACAAAACTTGGCCGACTAACGAAAGAAAATGTCAGGACAAATCTTAACCAAATGAAGGACAAACCAAAACAAAAAAAGAAAGAAGAACAGCAAAGTAAAGAACAAACAAATGACAGGAGCCTTAGTCCTTGTGTATCCTAAATGATGTTACAACCTCTCCTCTACTAACGCCCACCCACCTCTAGGGATACTTGGATGGAGGACTCTATCAGAAAGTGTTGCGTATTATAATTTTTTCCCTTTTTTTTTTCTTGATTTCTTCCAGTCATTTCGTCCTTTGGTTACATGCAAAATAATAAAATAACAACGGGAAAAAGGCAAAACAATAAAATTCAACACACACTCCGCCGCCACTGCCGCCACTGCCGCCACTGCCGCCACCCCTATGGAAGTCCCATAAAAAAAAAAAAAAACAAAAAAACAAAAAAATGTCCAACGAAATAAAAGACGACTTCTGGGCGGATGGGTGAGTCGTCGATTTTAACACATTTTTTCCCGAAATGCCAAAATGGATTTCTTCCGAAGAGGGTGGCAGCGACAATACCAGTAGTGGCAGAAAATCCCTTCCCCCCCCCTCTAAAAACCTTCCGAGAGATGTCAACCAATTCGGGAAGCTGACCCAAGAGGCTGAGACACGAGGCGTGGTAGCATGGCAGTGGCTATGGCGTTGAGCGCTCAAGTTTAGATTTTTATGGTCGCAAAACAATAGATTTTTTAACCTCTTGTTCTTTGCCGGGGTTTTATGAAGCCATAAACTTCAAGTTGAGATATTTTTCTCATCAGGGGCTTGCGGCGAATGGAGCTTGGGCTACAGCTTGGGCTTTCCCCCCAGGGTGAGGTGTTTATTTAGTACACAGGGTTGGGGTGGTTGTGTTTATTTTTATTTTTATTTTTCTCTTAACTCCATCACCGTCATCGTCGTCTTTTTCGCTATTTTCTTCATTTTGATAACAGAATTTATTGGCTACACAAAGAAGCCAAAAATAAGGGAAGAAAACAAAAATGACAAAAAAACAAAGAAAAAAAGCACAAACACAACACCATCTCAAATGGAACCGTAGAGAGTAAAAGGGGTGAAACACTTAAAACTGACAATGTACACAGGTTTTGGGGTTTACTTAATGGCCACTCTGACTCACAGTTAGCATTTTTAATTGCTCGGCAAGATAAAAACGTGGGTTTTGTTGTTTCAAAGATGAAAGGGTTTTCCGGACGAAGAATAAGCAAGGAAGCCAGCTACCGTGGTTCATCCGTTTTGGAGGAACCATACTTTACGAGTTTGGTGGGAGTGGGAGTGGGAGTGGGAGCAGGACTGATTATAGGGTAGTGGAGCGCTTACACGTGTTATTATTGCGGAGTACTTGTAGTTTGTGATAAAATTTAGCACGCGGTTAATTGCAACCAAGTATAATCAAAGTAGCGGATTTGATTAGCTAAGGAACAAAGTAAGTGCTGATAGGAGAGGGGTGCAGAAAATATTCGATGGGAAAACATTCTGAGGGACTGAGATGTTACAGCGGACTGAAGAGTTGCATAAATTGTCATTCTTCACAACGTACATTATAGATGAACATCCGAGTATAAAATGTGTGATAGAATCAAGGGTTATTGTCGGGCCTTGTGGAATAAAATTGAGGCCATCAAGGCGCAAGAATGATCCTCTTTAGTTAAATAGAAAACGAATGAGTATTTCCTTAGAACTGAAGTCCGATGTAATCGGACCAGTTCAACAATATCGGCAGTTTCTTCAATCAGCAATCGACTTTGCTATTCTCATCAATCTTTGGCTTTCAAAGGGCCGTGGTACTAGATCCTATAAGGGACACATTGCGACCTTTGTCCGCCTATCAACGCGAGCAGTCCACTTAGAGGTGGCCTCAGTCTATATTACCGAGGATTTCCTTCAAGTTTATCGCCAGTTTGTGACACGACATGGCATTCCATATATACTAACCTATCCAGTGACTGGAGAACCAATTTTGTCGGGGCCAACAAGAAGCTATGCATTCTCTTCGATCAAGCAAGTGCACAGAGTACTTAGAGCACTTAGTGGCATTTTAATCCGCAGTCGGGTTCACATTTTGGAGGGATTTGGGAAGGAGTTCTGCAAGTTTCATCTTAAGCGTATTATTGGAGAGATGCTGCTAACATTTGAGGAGATGAGTGCCGAAGGGTCGAGGGGTGCCTTAACTCAAGGCACTTGCAGCCACTTTCGGACCATCCATCGGACTTCTCAGTTTTTACTCTTATTTTCTCATAGGGACACCCACCCTTACAGTACCGAAACAATTGGCACTGGAAATAAAAACATCTCGACTATCACGCTGGCTGTTACTACGGCAGATGTGTAAGCTTGTGGAGTAGATGGTCTTCAGAATACCACCACGAATTGCAACAGAGACCCAAGTGGCGTAATCGGCAAGCTTCGGTAAATGTCGGAGTCCTTTGCCTTATCCGGTCAAATCTCAATCCACCGTGCAAATGGCCACTAGTTCGCATTGTCGACGTATAACCTAGTGCAGATGGATTAGTTCGTGTCGTTCGTCTACGGACAGCGACATTTACTCTGTTGAAGCCAGTCGGGAAAATCAGCCTGCTACCACTGGAGGAAGAAGCTTGTTCGCCAGAATCTAGCGAAGGCGAGCAGGATGTTCCGAAATGAAAATTAGAAAACTAGAGATCACTTCACTTTCTTTTGTTTTTTTTTTGTTCGGTTTTTTTTGACAGCTAACAAAAAGGAAATTCAAACCGCTCTATCGAGATCTTCTCATTTAATTTCCTTTTCCTCAACAGATAGTTTTTCGCAACAAGGCTAGACTTGCGGTTCGCCAGGATTTCGGTATGTATGCCCGCGGCACGCTAGCAGTGCAAATTGTATTCTATAACTCTTGGATACATGCCAACGGAGCAACATCGTGTTTGATGACCTCAAAGCTCACCACAACCGACTACAGATACTAGCTACGGCAGGATATGATATTCAACACACTTGCAGCTTCAGTGATATAAAGTTGATTGTGAGATGGTTCTTGTAAGGTTAAATGGGAAGTGACTTTCCAGCATGAGACAGAGAGTTTCAGTATAGGTGCCATCAGATCTTCTGAGCGTTTTCAATTTGGCCGATTTGCCCCTTTTGAGGATCATGACCTGCGTTCTGGCTTCAACGTATTATTTCCGCAAAAGGCACACTTCGAAAGCCGAGTTAGCGAATCAGAAGTAAATAAAACTAAAACTTCGTTGTTAACACTGACAATAACACTTGCGCGGAAATCAGACGCAGAATTACTCTTGTAAGTGGTAGCTTCATTGGCTTACCGAAGCAATTTAATAAAGCTGTATCGAGTGGGACCAAATGGACTTTAAAGAGTGTTTCTTTTAGAGGTACTTTTTCCACTGGGGATTTCATGAGAGATCACGCATGCATCGTGTCACACGATACGGTCTTTTTGTTCAGTATTATTTGACGTTTCATCATGGAAAGACTTAGCCCGCCAAAGCGTCTACAAATTATTACGAAAATCAGCGTTCTACGAGGAGAACGGACAATTCGCTATACCATCGAAAAGTTTGAAACCCAATTTCGATTATTGGATAATATGCGACCAACTAGACCACATCTAGAAGAAAATATGGCGGTGGTAGCGGAGAGCGTACGCGATGACCGTGATGAATCGATTCGGCGCCGTTCTCCACAGCTTGGCTTGCCCTATGCAACAACTTGGCGTATTTTACGTGAGGATCTTGGTTTAAAAGTCAATATTCAAAAATGAAGCCGGCCGACCTTCCGAATCGTCACATTTTCAGTCGTTGGGCTCCTGAAAAGCTTCAAAAAGATTCACTGTTTTCGACCAAAATTTTGTTCATCGATCAGGCCGATTTCTGGCTTAATGGAGAGGTCAATAAGCAAAATAGCCCATATTTGACGTGCGGAACTACCCGAAGAGGTTCAAGAGCTGCAATTGCCCCCAGATAAAATAATGGTTTGGTGTGGTTTATGGGCTGGTGGAAGACTGAGGCCGGCCGTAAAGTAATTGTGAATGACGCCCGTTATCGCGCCATGACAACGGACTATCTTCTGCCTGAAATCGAAACCCATGGTCTCGATGACATTTGATTCCAACAAGATTATTCCACTGGCCATCCATCCCGTGAAACCATGGCCTAATTGCGAGAACGAATAGTTAATGTCATGCTTTGGACTGGTAAATTGGCCGCCAAAATCATGTGACATCAAACCTCTAAATTGTTTCCTTTGGGGCTACGTAAAGTCTAAAGTCTTCATGAATAAGTCGGCAACAATTGAGGAATTGGAGGCCAACATTACTCCAGTCATTGCTCAAACACCACTCGTAAGGCTCGAAAGCAACGCATGATAGAAATGGGAACTTCAGAATTGACCAGGTTAGTCACAGTTACGGCCGACATTTGAAAGAAATACTCGTATTCTTCCAAAAATAAACGTAAAGAATGGTTCTTTTGTATGATAATAAAAATTACTCGATAAAATTGAAGTTTTTTTATTTTTGAAAAAAAAAGAAGAAACACTCTAAGAGAATCTCCCTTTGTAAGATCCTCACGCTTCTTTACTATAGATATGTAGAAGAATGGACAGTTGCCATAGCATATAAATGTTACCTTTGGCTACTTCGAATGAAAATTGCTTCCTATGATGTGCAGGTATTGCCGTATCTTCATTGATGGCGAATGGAGAACTTGGTTCAATTGTCAGTCTACACCAACCTACCCAAACCTCGTCTACAGCATCTGAGATGGTCTGAAAATGCGAAGCGAATGGACAATGCTACTTTTTCGCAAGGTTGATAACAGAGGAAGACTCCGACTCCGCCCGAAAAACTGTTGGCTGGAAGGATGAAACTGTCTGAAGAAGTTGGTTCCAGTAAACTCTGCACTATATCGGCATCAAAAGTAAGTAGTTGCGCCTCCATTAGCATTGTGATATCTATCATTTGAGGACATATATCTACGGTGCTTTGTGTACCTTGAAAAAAAAAAACCATCGGCAATGATATTTTACAGTAAGCTTCCGTACGTGTGCCTTGTTATGAGTATTAACTCTATTGTTACACTACTTAACACTCAAGAGGATATGACTACCCTTAAAATTCAGGCGCACGTGTTAAGTTTTCCGGAAAATTGGACAGAGAGAGAGAAAGATGCTTGGGCTCAGTGGTTATGGTATATTCGCTCCATGGTTCGCAACTAACATTTAATGGGGAGACTAAATTGTTGGTGTAAAATTGACTTGTTATTATATTTTAGGCAACCATTCAGATTTTAGTTGTCTGAAAAATATCGCGGCCAACACGGCTGGTATTGACCCCCGAACCGTCCGATTGTAAAGCCAATAAACTACCACTTGAGCCACGGCCACCCACTTACCAACCTAGTCTACAGTTTGAGCAGCTAATGGTTTCGAATTACTGCTCAGTAAAATCAAACCTTGAACTTAAGCCTATTGATGTCAATTATTGGTCAATGTTAGTAGTTCTCCGTTCCGAGATCATTCCGTCCGGCGGTGTTTCGAAATATGCTTTCGCATATTCGCATCCCCCCGTTTGTTGTCAAAATCCTCAATTTCTGCTGTAATCAAAATGAATGGTTCCTTCTCAGAATGACATCGCACCATGTCTTTGATCAAGTCTCTCGGCATTTCTGAGCACCCCCAACCATCATTCGGAGTGCGTCGCGACCCCCCACCAACTCATCCCCAGCATGACACACGTTTCATTATAATGTATGGCCCCTTGTTTGTCAAAATTTCGAAAGTTTTTTTTTTCGCAAAATGAGATTTCAGCCCCCGCACTCTGGCGACAAAACCAATTAAGCGGTTCATTCATAAATCATGCACATGTTGCTCAACGCTCAGAGTGGTAAAGAGCGCTTTCGAAACGCAATACCCTTCGCTGCTGTATTTTCACTTTATTTGGTGAGGGTACTCGTACAAGTACTCGTATGTGCGTGTGTTGGTGGTGATACACATATAATTTTTCAAATTTTCGCCCTCTTTATACGTAACGGTACACAAGAAACTCTTTTAATCAAAAAACTCAAGGATGTTGTCATTTCTGAGCTGACGAACGAAACGAAACACCGAAAATTCGAAAACTCCTTTGTTCGCACAACTCCTTTTTCAACGGGGGTGCTTCAAGGCTGAAGGTGTTTGAGACGCACGCCAAGCTCATTCACACACAAATACACATAGTACGTAAGCGCGCGGGCGGAAAAACCGAAACTTTTTTAATTTTATGGTAATCTTGCCACACACACAGAGGTATACACGTTTATGCCATTACCCATCGCCTGTCCAGACCAGAGGTTCAGGCATTTGAGCACCAGTTGCTGATGCTGATGCTGATGCTGATGCTGCTGCTGATGCGGGACTTGACTCGAATGAAGGAGCCCATCTTGCAATCGACCTCACCCATGAATGAATCTTTGAGAACTTTTCACGGCACGTGATGAGAACGTTATTAATCGACAAAGAGTCCAAAATACAAAAACAACAAAACAAAATGTGTGAGGCCGTCCATGGGGTGAGATGGTGGTATCTGGAAACACGCTACACATTAGCGGTTTTGCTGAACTTTTAACCACATCGCCAACCCCCGAACCCCATCCGCCAATATTCCACACCTCAGCTAGTCTTGGTTAAATGAATTAATTTATGGCAGAGAGTTGCGGTGAGTGAGTGGTGACAAAAAGACAGGGGGGGTATGTAATCGTGTCTCTGGCATACAGGTTAAGTGCCTCAAAGTATGACAAATGCTTTAAAGGGTTGAGATTAGCATGGAGGACAGCATAATTTTTTATATCTTGGTAATAACGAGCGTATAACACAGCAACAGCAACAACAACAAGGTGTCGGGAAGTAGTGTCATCAGAATTTATGAATGCTGTTCTACGAGATGCAGAGACCATGAGCGCATACCGGCGCAGAGAACACCCCATAAACATAGAGTGCCCTCGGACGGTAAGAGATTGAAAGTTGGGTTGATGGTCTGGTGTTGGTTATATGGTATGTACTCGTATGTATGTATTCGTAAAGAAGACCTATAGAACACCACCCATCATCTCATCTGGGCGGCGAGGCGGTATTTGCTTCAACAGAGCTGTAGGTACCGAAAGTTTTAAGCTTATCCCAGTGCTATAGTTCAGCTATGGTTAGCTGGAGGTCTTCCTCCTTCTGCCGGAATGGCATAATGACGATGGATGACACTGAAAAGGATGTGTACTTCAAGGGAATGATTTAATGCTTGAATGTGCATGTAAATGACATCGTTTTCTGGATTCACTGTGTATCGTTGGCGCTTGGAATTCGATGTGTTTGTGTGTCGGTTCTGTAAACGTGGGTGTGTGTGTTTTTGTGTGATCCCGGACCAGCTTATAAATTCGTAAAGAAGAGGGTCTTGAGTAGAGCCTCCCACACGCTACCGCCACATGCATATTCAATGTACTGAGCAAAGATATACGAGTGTGGAGAAACGCTGCATTTTGATTAGAAGACGCAAATGAAAACATGTTTGAAGTCAGCTGTAAAGAATTTACATAACGGAATAACAGCACTCTAGCATCCTTCGGGGTATGCTTTGGAGTGAGTTGAGGGTGGTTTTTTTTTTTTTTTTTTTTTTTGGAGCTCTACGTATATGTGTGTGTCTAGGACTCCTTGGACCCATGTGCTTGTGGCATTGCAGAAGAATGATGAATTGTACTTGAGCGATGCTACAATGTGATGCCTGGCTGAAGTCTGATGTGACCACAATACGGATGCAGAGCAATTGTTGTCTCGGAATTAGGTGCTATAGGTTCTGATTCATGAAATTAACTTGACCAGGATTGCATTTATTCGTTGTTGTTTGCTATCTGACACCTGATTATATAAAAAAAAAGACAACAAGGTCCGATGTTCCTTGTCTTTCTTCCCAGACTTGTAGAGACCCATATGGTGAACTACTTTCTGTGGATGCCGGTGCTTTTATCTCTGATATTTTGCCTGTTCCAACATGAAAATACCCTCAACGTTAATCCTTTAGGGAGAGCCTTTCCATTGAATTGAACTTATGACTCCGAGTGGACAGAAATATGAGGATGAGTTTGTTTGAACAGGCAAATCTGGAATATGGCAAATCATGCAAAACAAGTTGTTGAGTACGAGGCTTACTAGAGTGAAAGTTTGAGTTGTAAAGTAAACTCAACACTATAAATTCTGGGAAGAGTCTTCGGAGTTTATTTTCTTGGAATTCACATCTTGCACCGGAGAGGCTGATAGCCGAAAAGGAACGGGGTCAGTCAAGTAAGCATTTGAATCACTGAGGAACGAAAGTGATGCTGATGCTCATGTGACCATCGAAAATAACCCAACTCTCCATGGAAAGTGGTAATTTTTGTTCGAGAACTCACATTTCTTCAATTTGTTTATTGGATGCGATTGTCTTGTCGGCCCAGCATCAGTTCTCCACGGTGCCGGTAATGAAGTTTCGCAGGTATAGGTCACTTAAAGAGCAATAACATAGAAAATGGCGATATGCTAACCTTTCTCCGAAAGCCCGTAAACGTAAACCGGACCGAGTATTTTACGAAGAATTTTTCTCTCGAAAAGACGGAGGATATCTTTATCCACTTTTGATAGAGTCCACGCTTCAGCGCTATGAAGGAGGACTGGGATGGTCAAAGCCTTATATAGGAGACTCCTTAGTTTTTCGGTATAGACAAAGGAACTACTATTGGCAAGAGTGATTCATCGGTTGATTTATGCCGAGGGATTGGCAGAATTTATAGGCCAAGGTAGCCAAAGTCCCTTACTACCTCGAAATTATAGCTGTCGACTGTAACGTTCTGTCCAATTCATCGATATAGTGTGTCCCTTCTTGTTGATCGCATATACTTGGTTGTACACTTATTTACCAATAAACCTATTCTGGCAGCCTCCGTTTCAATACTAGCGAACACACCGATGACAGGCCACTGTATTTTCCCAATTTTGTTAATATCTTCGCCGTACGCTGATTAGATTAGATTAGATTAGATTTCATTTTTATTTCGTATAAGAATTTTTACATAAGGTTTGTTACCGCACATTTAATAATACAGGGATTTGATAATACAAAGTATCTTGCCACTGACATAGTTGTTGAAACATTTGAATACAGAAATTTATTAATAAGAAAGAATCATTAGAAGGAAAATACGACAAAGACCTTCCATAAGAAAAAAAATAAATAAATAAATAAATACGCAAACAAGTAAACAAGTAAATAATTTAATAAACAAATAAATAAATAAATAAATAAGTATAAATAAGTAGATAGAAATACATAAATAAATTAACAAAAATTGTAACCAATTAAAAAAACAAATATAAACAAATAAAGTCGCATTTAGCTATCAAACAATTTATTAATTAGCGGGTTATCAGGAAAGCTACATCTTATTACAAAATTTGACTTAATTTTTGCGATTCTTTTTCAAATCAATTCAACATTCGCTTTGTTGTGTAGGTCTACAGTTAAATGATGCCAGGGTAAGCTGAGCATCATTTTTATGACTTTATTTTGACATGTCTGCAGTTTTTTTAATGTGGCATTTTGCGCAATCCCCCCAAACTTGGCATCCATACAAAAGAATAGCCTGAAAAATAACTTTAAAAATTATGATCTTGTTTTCTGTTGAGAGCGCTGTTTTTCTATTGATAAATGGGTATAACATTTTAATAGCCACCCCTACTTTCTTGACCGCTCTAGTTATGG
Organism: Volucella zonaria; assembly: GCA_963966105.1. Classification (NCBI taxonomy): domain Eukaryota; kingdom Metazoa; phylum Arthropoda; class Insecta; order Diptera; family Syrphidae; genus Volucella; species Volucella zonaria. The sequence continues at coordinate 46,922,592 of OZ014534.1, forward strand.
GTTCGTTAAATAACAACTTTGAATCTAGCTGGACACCTAGATATCTGACATGGGACTCCCATGTGATATTTACTCCATTAATTTGTAACCGGTTAGAAGGTAGAAAGCAATGTTTTCTTTTTCTAGTGAAAAAGATAGCTTGCATTTTCGCTTCATTCCATTTTATAGTATAGTATTTTCCATTTTGTGTAATACTTTTTTAATACCTCCATCGCATTATTGAGATTGCTTTCAATATTGAAAGCAAACTCATGTGACGATAATACTGCAGTATCATCAGCAAAAATGGCTACATGGTAATCGTGCAAAACAGGAAAATCGGGCGTACAGATATTATACAAAATTGGGCCAAACACAGAACCTAGAGGAACATCAAAATCAAAACTTATTAAGTTTGAGACACCACTATTAACATAAACCTTAAAACAACGACTAGATAAGAAACTTTGAACTAACTTACGAATATAGGACGAACAATTAAATTGTATCATTTTGTAAATAAGGCCATCGTGCCAGACAGTATCAAATGCTTTTTCGATATCTAGTAAAAGCATTCCAGTTGATTTACCTGCAGAGGGATTTGCTTTACAAAGTTGCAAATTCTAACTGCTTGATGTGATGTGTTATGGTGTTGCCTGAAGCCAAATTGTTGTTTAGGATAAATATTATTATCACAGATATGTTTTAGTAACTTTTCCTTAATAACTTTTTCTAATATTTTGGTTAGACTACAAAGCAAACTTATTGGCCTATAACTTTCTACACTTTCAGGTGGCTTACCAGCTTTAAGCATCGGGACAATTTTGGCTAATTTCCAAGCCTCTGGAAAATACCCTATCTTCAGGCAGGCATTTATGAGGAAAGTTAAATATTATCTTCCAGATTTAGGCAACTGCTTTATATATTGGATATATAACTTCGTGCGGTTTTTTTGAACGTTTATTTAAGAAAAACATGTACAACAGTATTATTCAAAGTATTGCCCATCTGAAGCTATGACTTTTTCCCATCTTTCTGGCAATTTGTGGATCCCATCCCAAAAGAACTGCGCCGGCTTGGCAGCCAAGAATGAATCAAGCCAATTTTTGATATTCTGCTCTGATGTGAACCGTATTTCAGTGAGGGCGTTCTGCATCGACCGGAACAAATGGTAGTCAGAAGCGGCAAGGTCTGGGCTATAAGGTGGGTGGGGTAAAACTTCCCATCCACTGTTTTCCAAATAGTTCTTAACTCGAATAGCAACGTGGGGCCGAGCGTTGTCATGTTGGAAAATTATTGCCTCGTGTCTGGTCACATATTCCGGGTGTTTTTCGGCCCCTACTCTCTTCAAACGGATTAATTGTGTTCGGTAGCGTTGTCCATTGATGGTTTCACCCGATTTTAGCAGCTCATAATACAGCACACCCATCTGATATCACCAAATACAGAGCATTACCTTCGCGCCATGGATATTCGGCTTTGCCGTTGATTTGGCTGGTTGACCGGGTTTCACATATGATTTTTTGCGCTTGGGGTTGTCGTAATGGATCCATTTTTTATCACCAGTAACAATCCGATGCAAAAATGACTTCTTTTTGTGGCGTTCCAGCAGCATTTCGGACATGCAAAACCGCCTTTCGACGTCTCTCGGCTTGAGTTCATGTGGAACTCAATTTCCTTGCTTTTGAATATATCCAGCTGCTTTTAAACGTTTTGAAATGGCTGCTTGAGTGACACCCAAAGATTCTGCGAGCTCTTCTTGTGTTTGGCAACAATCTTCATAGAGTAATGCTTCCAGTTCTTCATCTTCAAACTTTTTTGGCTGCCCAGGACGTTCATCGTCTTCCAAGCCAAAATCACCACATTTAAATAGTGCGAACCACTTTTGGCACGTTCGCTCAGCTAGCGCATGTTCACCATAAACTTCCACCAAAATATGATGACTTTCGGCAGCAGTTTTCTTTATATTAAAGTAATGAAGAAGAGCTCCCCGCAAAAACACTTTTTCAGGAACAAAGTTCGACATATTTGTTGTTTACGCTTCAAACGAATGACATATACTGAAATGACGTACAATGACAGTAGCTTTCCAGCGCATGTTCCAATGGAATAATAACAAAAGAATAATACAAGTTACGACATCTCTTAGCAAACCGCACGAATTAAGTTATAAACCCAATAGATATTATGTATGCAGTCAATACCGCCTGCTTTTCTTGTTTTTTAAACCTTGGCTATAAATTGAATATCTTTCTCTGATGCGAAATTTAAAGAAGATATTGGTGTGCTTCTATTTAAGAAATACTCTTGAACTGTGGTGTTCACAATATTATCTGTATTAGCATCACTAATAAATCTGGAGATGTTGTTTCTCGCAAAGTTCAGTGCAAGGGCATTTGCTTTGTCCACATCCGAAATATGTATAGGTGCTAACAGTATCTTTTAAAAATGGTAACTGCGTTTTTCTATTTTATATTACCTTTATAATGTTCTATAAAGGTCTAGCATTTTTTTTTAATGAGTTCAGCTTTCTGTTCCAGTTTTTATTGCGAGCCTGTGATATTCCTAGGGCAATGACCTTATTGATATTTGATATCGCATGTCTGTAAAGAGGGTCCCGATATCTCTGCCAGTTTTTTCGGTAAACGGTTCTTATTTTTATTAGATCTAAAATATAGGGTGAAAGTTTTATGTTAACTTCACTTATAGATTTCTTTGGAATACTATTTTCAGTAGCGTTTAATATGATTTCCGAAAACTGTTTTAAAATAGCATCGACATTTTCTTTACTGGAAATAGCTTCTATGTTGTCAATTGTACCTCGAAATATTGATTGATCTCAGATCTGAGAGGTTCCCAGTTAGCATTTTTCAAATCTTGGGTAAACTTGACTTGTTTAACCACTGTGCAATAAACCTTGCAAAAAACAGGAGTGTGATCAGAACTAAAGACGTTAACAACAGTTGGCTGTGATATTAAGCTAGGAACATTAGTAATGAACAAGTCTAGAATGGATGGCCGGCCACGGGAACTTCAAGGGAAATAGGTGGCACATAGGATCACAAAACACAAAGAGAAGTTTAAAAATGGATTAAAAAGTGCCCAGAAGTTAATATTTGAAAAGATTCCAAAAAAAAAAAAAAAAAAAACAATTAGTGCAAGTGTATTAAGATTAAAAGAAAAGAAAGAAAAGTCAAGTATCAACCGTTACCGCTATCAAAATTCGTTACACATAAAAACCACAAGCAAATACACATTGCATATATTGTACATTGCTGAAAATTGGTGAGCCCGTTCCATATTTTCATCTTATTCTTTCTTTCTTTGCATGCTTTGTACAATATTTTGCATGAAAATACAAGTATGTGTTTCTAAAAGATGCGCTAGACATTTGATTTTCATTAGATGAGGTGACCTTTTAACATTCACCAATTTACGTTAATTCGATTTATGCGTTTAAATGAATATTACTGAGAACATTGAATCTCTGACTACAAAATAGCTTCAAACAATTTTGAAAGAGCGTGGTTTATCATACCGATATAACCTGAAAGTAGACCTGGTACAGTGTTGGAACAAAAAAAAAGTGTATCTCAAGAAGGAATTGGTAGTTTAGAATCATCTTCAGTAACTTCAGTTTCTACAATCATGTCTACCAAGGGTGAAGATGAAGAGAAGGGCGAAGTTGTCCAAAACAACTACCAATTTAAGGACGTCGAGGAATCTCTAGAGAGATTTAATGACGAATCCAAAGACGTCGAGTGATGGTTAACCGATATTGAGGCTATTGCAGAGGTTTGTTGCTGGAACACTGTACAAAAATATCTGTATGCACGACGGTTGTTGAGCGGGGCAGGTAGACTAGCAGTTGAGTCGGAGTCGGGTTGTCTGAAGTTAAGGAAGTTTCTTACTAAGCAGTTCGGGAATAAAGACATCGAAAATGTTCATAAGATTTTAGCGGAATCTAAAAGAAATTTAGGGGAGTCGTTCCTAGAATACTTTTATTGGCTTAAAAAGATCGCTGCCAGGGGAAAGGTTGAAGATTAACATTTGAGCGGTATCCCAGACTGTGCCATCAATAAAAGTATTCTTTATCAATCTCAAACCCTGGATCAACTTAAGACAAATTTAAAGGCGTATGAAAAATTGAAAGAAGAACAGGATAACAAGTGGAAAAAGAGTGAAAGGTCACAGCAAGGTTCAAGTGAATGGAAAAGACCGGATACCGTCCCTCATAAGTCGAAGAGATGCACAAATTGTGAGGCCATGTCCCATACTCATGCCAACTGTCCCGATAAGTCAAGGGGTATGAAGTGTTTTTGCTGCAATGAGTTTGGGCCCATCGCTCCTAGATGTCCAGAAAAAACAAACGCGAACGTTCTTCGGGTGAACGTTCCCGACTTCCTAATCGAAGTTTTAGTTGGCGGAGAAAGTTATAGTGGGCTTATAGATACTGGAAGCGATATTTGTATAAAAAAAGAAATCGTTATAGGACAAGCTAGGCTTATCACGTTTCAAAAGGCCAGGTGTTCCAGTTGTAGGATTTGCGCAAAACAATAAAATTACTTTGGGTGCTATTACTATTGAGGCAGTGATCGATTCCGAATCCTACGACGTCCTATGCCATGCCGTCCCTGATGACTGGTTAAACACGGATATGCTTATCGGAAAAGATAAAGGCTACATTAACCATCGAAAATGGAAAGCCTTCCATTTATAAAGTTGGCGAAGAGCAAACATTTTTAGCTCGGGTTAATGTTACAAACTGCAACAGTAACTCTTATTCCGACAGCTTAAACAAAATTGCTAATACTGAGTTCAAACAAAAAACTCGATCTATGATAAGCAACTACCAGCCGTAGAAAAGAGTTGAGAGCTTAGGATGCATTGGAGGACGAAATTTCAATATTTCAAAGGCCAAGAAGGTTAGCTCCGTTAGAAAGGGGCATAGTTCAGCAGCAGATTACCGAATGGCTAGAGGAAGATATTATTCGAGAGAGTAACTCAACTTACGCTAGTCCTATCGTCTTAGCCAAGAAAAAAGATGGAATCAGTCGGCTTTGAGTAGATTTCCGAAAGTTGAACTCCAAAGTAATCAAAGACAGATTTCCGTTGCCTAATATTGAGGAAGTTCTCGAAAATTTGCACAAGGGTCGGACTTTCTCAACGCTTGATTTACAAAATGGATTTTTTCATGTGAAGATAGAAGAGTCAAGTAAGAAATACACTGCTTTCGTAACACCGGACGGACAGTATGAGTTCAATAGAGTTCCATTTGGACTCTGTAACTCATCGTCGGTTTTTCAACGTTTTATTAATCTGATCTTTCGCAAAATGATTCAGGATGGTACATTTCTCGTTTATATGGATGACCTCATCATTCATTCTGAAAACGAAGTCGACAACATCGGATCCTTAAGGAAGGTTTTGGATATTTGTAGCCAGAATGGGCTCTTAATAAAGTGGAGTAAGTGTTAGTTTTTGACAAAAGTAGTTCAGTTCCTAGGGCATATTGTGCAAGGAGGCACCATCCAGCCATCAGGGGAAAAGGTTTTAGCTGTGAGAAGATTTCCAGTGCCAAAAAATGTAAGGGATGTCTTGAGCTTCCTAGGACTAACAGGATTTTTTCGAAAGTTTATGAAAGGATATTCTCTATTGGCGAAACCACTCACCGATCTGACGAGAAAAGAAATACAGTTTGTTTTGGGGACGAGCGGAAGAAGAATCATTTAAGAATCTAAAAGACAAGTTGTGTAAACAACCCGTCTTAAATCTCTTTAACCCTTCTCGCTGAACGCAATTACACACCGACGCCAGTAAAGAAGGATATGGGGCAGTTTTACTTCAGAAGGGAGATGACGATCTTTTTCACCCATTTTTTTTTTTGAGCTTTATGTTACTTGCCGTCATTCGATCGCTCAAGAAATTGCGAGTTTACCTGTTGGGACTGAAGTTCGACATCTTTACTAATTGCAAAGCTTTTCAACTAACAATGGCTAAGAAGGAATTAAATATTATATTGTTCAGTACATCATAGATTTGGGAAGTCGATGCAACACATCGATGAAATAAGTAGGTACCCGACTGTTTTAATTATAGAGGATGGTGTTATGGAGTCAATAAGGTTCTCTTAGAAATTCTTAAATCGTCAAAGGAGTATGAAGACTTTGTTCTACGAAGCGGGGTAATCTACAAGCATGTAAATGGCGATTATCTTTTGGTTGTACCGAAGACAATACAACCGCAGATTGTGCAGAAGGTACACGAGCAAAGGCACTTTAACGGCTGTACCGTTGAGGTGTTAGTTCGACGCGATTATTGTATACCAAAGTTATCCAAAATTATTGAAGAGGTTTCTGAGAGCTGTGTAAGCTGTATTCTTGCATCTAGGAAAACTGGCAAAGGTGAAGGATTCCTTAGTTCTGTTGATAAGATGGATGTGCCTCTTCATAATTTTCATATGGACCACGTGGGCCCCTTACCGTATACGGCGAAGAGTTATAAGTTTTTATTCATAGTTGTCGACGCCTTCTCAAAATTTGTTTGGATATACCCTGTTAAAAGTACAGGAGTGGATGAGATTCTGAACAAACTGGAGCTGCAGTCCGATGTTTTTGGAAATCCACACAGGATAATCACAGATAAGGGATCAGCATTCACCTCAAACTAGTTTAAGCAATATTGTGAATCACGCCAGATACAGCATCATCTTACAATAACTGGAGTTCCTAGAGGGAATGGGCATGCTGAACGACAAAATAAAGTCGTTATTGAAGTATTGTCCAAGATTTCGGTAGAAAACCCATTAAAGTGGTACCAATATGTAAGCCGTGTTCAGCGAATTTTGAACTCTACAACTTCCCGATCTACGAGAAAGACACCTTTTATGCTACTTACCGGTGTGCAGATGTTTGCGAGCGAAGACCTAAAGCTGGCCGAAATAATAGAGGATGAGATTCGCTCAAGCTTAGAACATGAGCGCCGAGAAGTTCGAGAACAAGCTAAACAAGAAATTCAAAGGGTGCAAGATTAAAATAAAAGAGGGTATAATCGTAGACGAAAACATCCTGTCAAGTACAAAATCGGTGATCTTGTGGCTATACAGCGCACCCAATTCGGAATAGGTCTCAAGCGGTCCCCCAAATTTTTGGGCCCGTATCAAGTTTCGAAAGTCAAGCGCAATGACAGATACGATGTCAGCAAAGTCGGAGAGCATGAAGGGCCAAATTTTACGTCAACAGCGGCTGATTACATGAAGCTGTGGAAGACATATTATTCAGAGGATGAGGAAGAGGACGATGATGAACCCAGCGATTGTAACTCGGCCGAGTCGGTCGAGATTCAAGATGGCCGTATGTAGGTGTAAGCGGCAAGTCCAACTGAGAAGTGAAGCTCGCATCAGTGGTCATTTTCGAGATCAACCCGTTAGCCTACATTTTGCTTTTTTTTTATTGAGACAGAAGGGTGTGACAAGTCCAGCAGCTAAGTCGGTCGGCTATTTATTCTATCGTATTGATAGCATTTCTAGTTAGGTGTGGATAGATTGAGATCATTTTGTAACATGGTTTCAGTGACCAAGGCAATGTCAATGTTGCTACTGTTTAAAAAAAAAAATAAATTCGACAATTTTCCCGCGTATACCTCTTGCATTCCAATTTATAATTCTTAGATTTCTAGTTAACATATTATATATCATTATATAATATATTAAACTTAGTCGCTAAATGTGCGATAACATTGAATTGGTCAATTTTATTTTTGCATACTGATAATTTCGTTATCATCTCCATACAAAGGGAATTTATCTCTTCTGCCGTAAATGATGTATTGGAATTGTTGTCTAAAGTATTGCCACAGATGTTGCTGGAAAGGTTGCCAGGTATATCGGTATGACCACGGTATATGTTTTTGCATGCGCTCGCGTAGCTTTCCTTCGTACTTGTTCGTTGGTATTCAGCCTTAATTTCGCTTTTGTTGCTGATTTCATTACTTCGGCGTGAGAGTGCAGGAAAATCTGTCATAGACGCGAATAAGACTTGTGTAGGTGCGGGTTGTGCAGAAACACGAGATGCATGAAAAGGTTTTGGTTGCAATGAGCTTTTAAGCTCCGTGGATTTTTCTTTTAGCTCCACATATTTAGTTCTGCTACCCCATGTTGGATCTGTAGATTTGTGAGATCCTCCGCAATTTGCGCATTTGCTTGATGGAGTGAAAAGTGACCTCCTTGACCACCAGAATGCGCTGCTACTGCAAAAACGGTTATGGTGCCTTGAAGTCCGTTCATATCTAGGCAGACATGCCAAATTTCAGTGAGATACTGTCTTTAGTTTTGTTTTGACAGCTGATTGTTGTTGACGTGTTTGGCATCATGTTGAGTATGGACAAAAACGATTTTCGTTCTTTTATAAAACATTATTTTTTGAGAGGCAAAACTGCGAATGAAACAAAAGAAAAGTTGGATAAAAATTATGGGGCTAATGCTCCGTCAGACTACACCGTCAAATATTGGTTTCGAAAGTTTCGTGGTGGCCACAACTCCACTACCGATCAAGTCCGCAGCGACAGGCCCTCCGATGCGGTTACAGAGGACAATGTCAAAAAAGTACATGAAATGGTGTTGGTTGACTGGAAAGTGAAGGTGCGCCAGCTAGCAGATACCACAAAGATTAGTACTGAGCACACACGCCATATTTTGGGCAATATTCTGCATATGAAGAAGTTATCCTACCGCTGGGTGCCGCGAATGACCAAAAGCACGAAGGCGACAGCACTTCGAAAGAGTGTTTGGACTTGCTGATGCGGAATCGGGCGGACTTTTGGCGTCGATTGGTAACTGGATTTGGATCCCTCGGACTATTATCACTTCCCAAACCTCAAAAGATGGCTCATCAATAAAAACTTCAGCTCACGCGAGGAAATCATCGCCGCCACGGAGGAGTATTTTGCAGACCTTCTGGAAAATTACTTTTCGGACGGGATCAAGAAGTTGGAAAATCGCTGGAATAAGTATATCAGACTAAAACGGGACTATATTGAATAATATAAAAAATCTTTTAAAAAAAAAAAATTTTAATTCCCAAGGAGGTCACCTTGCGTTTGCAAATAGGAATTTTAGCGCAAAACAAATTCAAAGAATGCACTGAACGATTTCTTAAGAGGTGTCTAGACATCTAGGTGTACACCACGGTCATATAAATTCTCCTCTTTATCTATACCATCGTCACGGTGTAAATCGAAGTCTTGGGAAAATAATTCATTATGCTCAATATTAGGCCTGATTGGTTTCTATAAGGCAAAACTGACGTAGGGCAGAATCCGGGAATTAAGATATATATACAGCCGAAATCTTAGTTCGTAATCCTTCCGTTTTGATAAAGGGACAGAAATTTGGGGAGCTTCGACAAAGAATTGAGCGTCGGGTTAGGAGCGATGGTATTTTTGAAACTAAACCGTGTTCTCTGGAGGTGCAGTACGCGTTTACAACTCATGTGAGACGCAAAAGAAAAGAGATCATTAGCCACGTCACAGGAGTCATATCTAATTGCTTATGAAACTTATAAAAAGTTGCCGCAGATCATTATGATTAGTGGAGAGGTCTTCTTGCAGCATGGAAACCATTACATTGGTTTTCGTTATACCGTCGATACAGACAGAGTCCGGCTTATCATGTAGATAAGCGAGATATAAAAGAACATTTTCATATAATCTGCGGTCTCTTAATTGAAAGAGATTTTACCAGCCATCCTCCCCTGAATCGATAAGGTGCTTGGTTAACTTTACCTTTTGAGGAAGTATGGGGTCTAAAAAAGAAGAAGGGCGGGAGTCTGGCGTAGAAGATGGAAAAGGATTTAAAATATGGGAGCGATTAAATTTAGGACAAGCCGTTTTTGTTTTAGGGGAATAAGGAGATATTGTTCGGTTTTTTAAGGTACTGGGACGAAGATCACGATTAAAAGATACACGTTCGGGAATAAGGTTGGACGGGGGGGAAGAATGTTTTGTGTATAAGCGACTGGCAGAATGAAGTGAGGAATGAGTGAAGAAAGGAAATGTCCCAACTTTAAAACTCCAGATTGGATCAGGAGCTTGTTTTTTAGGATTTGAGGTTTTTTTTATAAGAGTTAGGCTTAGAATTTGACTAAAGAATCGGTATATGGTTAGACTTAATATTAACGTGGTTCTGTTTACTAGGGTAGGTTGGTAAGAGTGGCTGTTGGATAAAAACCAACCCACTTAGGCCTAATGGCCCATTGTGATGCCACGTGGATCTATGATCCTCTTACTGATGGAAAAAGTTTGAGCTTCTGACGAAGCGAAGGAGACTGTTTACGTCTGTACTTTTCAGATCGTTTATCAGACTTGAAACCATCCAAGACGACTTGAATTGATCGTTCCGATATGTAATTTCTAATCCATTGAAGAAGAGAGTCATCGATCCCAAAAGCACGCATCTTCGACAAAAGAGCCTGATGCCAAACTCTGTCAAGAGCCTTATAAATATCAAGTGCAACTATATTGCTTTCGCCAGTTTGATGTACGCTTTGGTTCCACTTTTCGGTGAGACATGCCATCAGATCACCAGTGGACCTGTTGCTAAGAAAACCGTACTGCCGATCATTAAGAAGTTTTTGTATTTCGAGATATTTCATGAGCTGACGGTTTATCGTTGGAAAGGAGCGAGGTAAGTGAAATGGGTCTATAAGAGGAGAGGGAAGATGATTCGCCTTTTTTAGGGACGGGCTGGACAAATGCTGTTTTCCATCTGCTTGGAAAGTGTCCTAAAGAGTAGAATTGAAAAGCGTTACGCAGTCGTTTTGGCAGCGTGGAAGAACACCTATTCAGAAGAAGGGGAGATACATACGAGTACACCATCTTGACCAGCGGATTTGAGTATTTTATGTTCTTTAAGTAGTCTTGCTACAACAGGTGTGCGATGAGGCAGAATTTCTTTATTGTTCAACTCCGAAAGGGTCCATAAGATTCCGGATCATGAAATTGTGGGTTCAGAAGCTGGTGTAGTTGCTACAATTTCCGGAGAGGGTTTTGGTGGAGGAGAAGACAACTCAGGAGTTATTGGCTGTTCGATAACTGCTAATTCAAACATCTCAATAACAATCGAGGTGTTGGACAACTCACAGGGTTGGGGCTAGGATTGCACCGGTATACGTCCATTTTACTGAAAGTTATCCGAATGTGATCTACAATTTCGTAATCTCATTGCTTAAATCACTCATATGACACATTTTGTTTATAAACAACCAATCATTATTTGGCGCTGTTTCTGTGTGGACCTTGAAGATGAAAATTAAGGGAAGACAGCAGGGAACAAAAAGAGTCAGTTATTGTGGAGATGTACGATTTTATTGATTTAACACATTTGAGTCAACTGCATGGATAAGTTTATAAATTGACGCTTATTATGGATCACAGATTGCTCGAGGGAAGTTGATAGATCTTCAAAATATTTTAAAATGTCATCGTATTTGGTAAATTGGCTTTGAATTATTTTCAAGGTATGTTTGTTTTCATGTATGCAAAGTTATTAACCGAATCACTGAGACAGTTAATTGAAAGTAAAATGTGGAACGGAGTGATGTCCTTACACTCATCACAATAAAACAAAAAAATTGTTTTTAAACTCTCTTAGATACACGATGGATCTATTGCTCAAGCCAATACACAGAACATGGGACGACTTGCAACAAAGTCCACTGAAGATCACCATAACACATGGAGCAGTTCACACTTTCACATGATGATGATGATTAATTAGGGTAGGTCAGTTGAAAGTTTAATGTGTTGAATGAAGAAAAACACAAAAGGCATTGAATGGGAAATGGCTTAGTTGTTAAGTTCACTCTAAGATTATTATTCACTTTTAATCGATTTAAAGGGAGTAAACAAGTCGACTCAGCAAAACAAAACACAAAGCGATGACCGAGAAAAAGCTTGTGCGAATTATTGCAAATTAGGCAGGAATAATTGAATGGAAATATGCGGAAAATAAATTAGCGTAGCGAGATTTAAACACGTTAGAACTTAATGAATGTCGGAAATATTAAAATACTTAGGCTCTGTCGTTAATTCGTAAACGAAACTGCGATGGCGATGAAGCACACAGAGTTTTTGGGTATGGCGCGGAAACTCCACAGTATTTTGTGACAGAAAAATGCTGTTTAAACTTACAGGAGTGTAATACATACGAGTATACAACATTCTTTCACCTTCGAATAACACCGACGGAAATGAAAATGTTACTCGCATCTGCGATAGACTTCACTATAGGCTGAGCAAATAAGCTGACTTTACCATGTTTAAGTGCGGTGGTCGGAAATCCATTCCAAAACGTAAGAGGCTCAATTTCTAACCGAAGTTTGTAAAAATAATTGCATCACCCAAATGGAAAAAACATTAGCCAACCGCAAACTTAGGTAACGAGTTAAGCCAAAATAGAGTGATCTGTGTAGCCAGCACAGCCAGCGGCGCAGAAGCAAAGCATATACGTGGAAAGAATATACGGCATTAGACAGAAAAATGCGGATTACTTGTTTCAAAGGTTAATAAAATTAGAAAAAGGTGTTAATACCGCTTGCTGTCGTTTCTACCATGATAGATGGTCATGGCTATGGCATGGTCTACTTGACGATTTATTACAGTACCGGGTAGCAACTTATTTCTTGGATTTAAGACCACCCTCTATACTCCGCCAACTATCACTGTGCTTCATATCGAATACAAGACCTCATTGCCAACGCCTGAAACCGTTTTATAACGGTCCATGTGGGTTTAAACCCTATGAGTCCACAATCGATCGAAAATTTACACTGCGGCAGAGTTAACAAAGTAGGTCCAGATCAATACTCACCACCAATTCAGAATGCACATGAAATTACTTATCTATAAGAGAAAGCATCTATATGCGAATGGCAAATTCGTTGGTCTGTCCGTCTATTTTGATATCCCCATGTACGAGTAGTATAACCAGTACTAAAGCATTTCAGTGCTTACGCTATATAAGTTTCGGCCCAGCTTTTGAGGCCTTGTAATAGATTTGTGGCATTGCAACCTGTTTGGCTCCGCTATCTCCGATATGATGATTCTTCTGGTTACGGCTTCTCTGGTGTATGTCAAATCACTGATAAAGCTTTAAGCCAACAATCCCATCAACTGTTATATACATAGTAGTAAGATACGAGTAGTTATACCTATCAACAAATCAAAGTCTTTTTAGTCCCAGCATTCAACCAGGGAGCTTGTTGACAAGACAGGGTGTGATTTCTTCAATACTCCCTTCCCAATTTGCTCACCAAAGTGGAATAAAATTTAGTTTTGAAAAGTGTCTATATGGTAATCAAAAGTAGACCGTCAAAAGTACCAGTTGTTTCGTTAAAATTTCCCAATAAATGGTAGCAATAGCAATCAGCTAGCTGCAATTGATTTTGTTAGATTTTTTTCATTCACCTTAGCAGTATGATCGTAGTAAGGTAGTGTTCTACTTGGGCTGTTGTCTCTTTCTCATATTAAATTGGAAAAAAAAATTGGTCAGCAGAATAAGGGATGGATTCAATGGAAGGTATTCGAGCATTGTTTGATCTCTCTTAACTCAAAAGATGCTAGCACCTCATTATATTTTTTGTTACTAGTTTCTTGTCCTACCAAAACCCATCAGCCTTGAAGGTGGTTATGAAGATACCATACTTTGAATGCGAAAGAAACTAACATGGTTTCCGTAAAAAGTCTAACTTATCCATGTCCTCTTTCTCAAAAGCTTGTTTTTTATCTCCTTTCATTAAATCCTCAATAATGTAGAAACAAGAAACCTATCAGGGTCATGCATGAGAGAAGAAACATAAATCTGTTACCATACGGAAGTGCTGCATATCCCATCCAAAGCAACAAACAATCTAAAAGCAAACAAGGAAACGAAAGGACAACAAGAACGGAAGTGAAATTGTAGCCAGATTACTTGATAATAATTAGAGTCAGCGCGACAATGAATGCAAGTTCTTGTATCCGTATTCGTATTCATACTCGTATCCATATCCGGAATTCGTATTCATTTCGTTTGTTGGTATCTGTTGCCCTTACCACAATTTTTTTTTCTCTCTTCCGATACAGATGTCGTTTTTGTTTGGTGCCACCACCACACAAAATGATATTTGCATGGGAAGAAACTGGAGATACAATTTGTTTTTTTATAAAATTTCATTTTTTTTTTCCTCACAAAGTTCACATTCCAGTGAACATTTTAATTGATGTGACAATGGTGAACCGTATGGTTGCAGGTTTATGGGAATTTCATTCAACAGACTATCTGGTGAAGGTAATGAAAGAATGCCGGATAGTTTTTGGTCCAGAAAAGGGTCGTTTACTTGGGCCACTGGACAAGATCGAAATACGAGTACATTGTTCTGAGCAAAAGGGTGTCTGTCGAGTAGAGTATTAATATGTTTATAATAATGGAGAATTTCAGGAGAATATCGACAATTCTTGAATAACAAGAAAACATACAAGACGAGATTTAAATGAGTTCATATTCGTGATGAATATTACTAACAAGAGGGACGAGAAATAAACGTTGCAGGAACGAGTTACTCGTAACTCACCGTATTTGATAAAATTTTCATTGTCTCATTTTTTGATTTGTACTTTGAAAAACTATCGGGCTTATATTTATTAAGAAATCACCAACTAAAGGACAGTCACCCGTAATTCGTATTATCCTTATCGCATTTTTTCCATCTGTTTTAAGAGCTAGTCTTTCATTAAAAAAAAACTCGCCAAAGACCTAGTAGCGTCAATTGCAGCGGCTCGGGATTGATGTCCGGAGAGAGTGCTAACCAGTACAATAAAATATACGAGGGTGGTCCCAGAAGTACCCGACCTAACAAAGAAAACAAAAAAATAATTGGGGAAAGATATGTTTATTTCTCTACGTAGTGCCTCTTTCAGAGCCCTAAAAATATTTACAGTCTTGTTTGAAAACCGCAACGACAGCCTTGGGATGTACGAGTATTATGCATAGGTTACCAAAAGTGATGCAATGCAGAAAAATCTGAACTGAGTACGTCATCGACAACAGCAACATCTCAAGTCGTCAAGAATCATCTTTGTCAGCATCGGTCCTAAAATCTGGAAAATTATAAAATTAGCTTCCTCGGTTGACCTGAAAATTGCCTATCTTGTCTTGTCAGTACATTTTCGGTAGTTGAGGCTGTATTTTATGGATAGGTTGATCAATATTGTGGTTAAGTTATCGGTATGACATCTGTCTTTAATGGCACTACGCAAAAAGATAGATCCTCAACCCGACAACTACCTATTTCTTTCCAGGCTGATGCGACTAATCACCATCAAACCATCATTTACCACAGTGAAATTTTGGGCAGCTGAATTTAAACATGGCCGTAAGAGCTTGGGAGATGATGAACGTTCGAGACGTTCAAAAACGGCAACCACCGACGATAACATTGCTAAAGTTCACCAAATGGTGTTAGACGACCGCCGAATTAAAGTGAGAGAGATAGTAGAGGTTATGAAAATGTCCAAAGAACGTGTTTGTTACATATTAAATCAAGATTTGGGCATGAGAAAGCTGTCCGCGCGTTGGGTGCCGCGTTTGCTTACGTTAGACCAAAAACGTGTTCGAATGAACATTTCCAATGTTCTGTTGGCGCAGTTTAGGCGCAATATATCCGAGTTTTGGCGCCGATTAATTACTGTAGATGAAACTTGGATACACCATTATACGCCCGAAACAAAATTCAGTCAAAACAGTGGACTGTAAAGGGCGAGCCGGCTTCAAAAAAAGCAAGAACTGTTTTTTGACTGGGAAAGTGATGGCAACGGTTTTTTGGGATAGTACAAGGGTTATCTTAATCGATTATCTTCAAAACGGAAAAACCATTACAGGAGCATACTACGCATCATTACTTGCCAAGTTAAAGGCAGAAATTGCGTAAAAAAGGCCACATTTGCAGAAAAAGAAAATCCTGTTTCACCAAGACAACGCGCCGTCTCACACCTCAGCGGTTGCCATGGCGAAAGTCCATGAATTACGGTTTGAACTGCTTGACCATCCGCCTTATCCACCAGATCTAGCCCCAGCCCCAAGCGACTTCTTTTTGTTCCCTCATCTAAAAACTGCGCAATCACCTTCGTGAACAATTATTTTGCAGAAAAAAACACCAAGTAGTATTTGGACGGGTTAGAGAGATGAGAGCATCGCTGGGAGAAGTGTGTAGAGTTACAAGGAGACTATGTAGAAAAATAAAAAAAAATTTGAGAAAAAATGTGTTGTATCATTGTTTGGTCGGAAACTTTTCAAACAACCCTCGTATTTTTTTCGACAAAGTGCATTGGAAAGCACTATGATATTTTGTGCCAGCCTCCGAACTTTTCTCACAAGCTTGCGCATTGAATTCCATATTGAATGTTGTCCGTAAGAGCTACCACCCTAAAATGAAAGAGTAACAATGACTCCGAAGCAGACGCTTCGAAATACAACTCATCCACAAGCAAGAAAAAATATGCTTGCAATAAGCCATAACAAATCTATCCGGGGTTGACTCGGGCCTCAAATTCACCAGCCAGAAAAAAAACAATGTGGGAGTTCTTAAACCGAAGCGAGCAGCGGAATAACTTTCGAATATGTCATATTTCTATAAAACAAGTTCGAAAAGTTTTAATGGATAGGAAAGAACGAAAGATTATGACGGAGACTATGTAGAGAAAAAATCAGCATCTATCTATTTATATGCGACAAATCCGCACTATTAGCAAACTACGGCACGCGGAGCTAAGCTTATGCGATTCAAATTTATATCAAGACTTAATTCATCATTATTAGCTTTCTTTCATCTTATTCCTTTAAAGTGGGAAGTAGCACTGCTGTGCTACTAAAATCACTTAAGTCACATGTAATATATTTTGGGCAATATATGATATCACATGTCTGGACACGGACTTAATCTAATTAATTTTAAATTTGCGGCAAAAATCCTTCGGTCCCCTGTCCATCTATTATATGTTGACCTCTTCTTTCTCCTCCCCCTTTTGGTATTGTCCCTTCTTTTTTTTTCGCCCCATCATGCTCTGGATGCCACGGTACAGGTGGGATTCACTGGATCCTCTGGATCCAGTTCTCTTTCTCGGCCTACCGCTCCAGAGATGACCGTATATGTATCCCGGATAGAGCCAAGCGGACGTCCTGTAAAATCTAGCCGATGGACGATCTGCTCCTTGGTACCCCGAGAGGTCAACAAAAGTATTGTTTGCAAATGAAAAAAGAAAACATGTAAAGTATCTTATGCCCACACAAAATGTTCAAAGCTTAATTGTAAAGTAAAGCCCACAAATCCCCGCGGTGGTTCTTTTGCCCCATATGTCTGCAAGAAGGTTTGTACCTTTAGTAAAATAGTTTTCCACCCTATTCAGCGATCTCAATTGTAGCTCTCAATCGGTGCCGTGAAATAACGCCGAGCGCAATAACGCCGAATTCCAAAATTAGGCTTTATTTCGCAATCACTTGGACGACAAAACAAACAGAACTAACAAACATGACCCACAAACGTAGAACATCGGCCTGTGTGATTGGCTGGGAATTCGTTGAGAAGCTTTTGGCGCTCAGGATGTGATTCAATTTGCTCTAATAGCTGAATTGATGGAACCCTATGTACTCGTATATGGTGTAGGCAACTAGTGGCACCCCTACACAAACTCGCCTTCGACGGGGCTATTTAATCAAGCAACAGGGGACAACGATCATCAGCCGACCTTGTACCAGAAGTAGGATAACTATTGAATTACAAATATTAAAAGCAGTTCATTTGTTTCATTTGCGGGAAATATCCTACAAATGAGGGCTCATTTGGGATTTCTCTAAAAAGTGATCCTCCCTCAAAAGAAACAAGAACAAAGAAAAACTGGTTAATGAGCGAAGCAGCTCTTTTTATTCACTCAAAAATTACAAGAATAATATCAGATCGGTTAATCGTGGATGAGCGCAAAACAGTTTTTTTCTTTACTTTGACACGTATAGAGTTGTGGTGATTTACCTCTTGAACAATTCGGTCGAATTTAATATGATTGCAAGACGAAGACGCAATTTACAACGAAGCTGTAGCTGAGTTAATCAGGAATTCATTCGATAAGACAGTACAGGAACTATGCTATAGAACGAAAATCATAGTGTAAAATTTAATATGCCAGATGTGGAAGGCGTCGTCCCTAAATATTCGGGTGAAGAAGCGGTAAACCTAAAAAAGTGACAAATCCGAGAATTACGCAAACGCATTTAACGGAAACTCAGTGCAAGCGTTCGTTTTTTTCAAGAAATCACTCGTCGGGGTTGCTAGACTATTCGTGCGATACAAAGCTAAACTCGTAGCGTACCAAAACCTAAGGTCCGCTCTAACGGATTTTTGATAAAAAGATTTCTAGCTGTGATCTTCACAGGAAACTTCGGGAAACAAAAAAAAGGGCTACCGAGTCTTGGCGCGAATTCCTGTATCGCATGCTCGATATTGCCAGTCAAGCAGCGTCGATGATTTGTCTGTATTTCGGCATGTCATCGATGGAATTAAAGACTCGGCGATGAATAGATTGGTTTTATATGGGTCGCCTACAGTTACTGAAATTAAAGAAACCCTTGCGACATTTGAAAAAAATAAAAAAAGATACTGATTCGCTGGGCAAAATTCGCGACTATTATTTTACTCATTTTACTCATATCCTGATAAAGGAAAAGATCCTAAGTGCTTCGGTTGCAACAATCACGGACATAAGTGACCGGATTGCCCTATGAGAAACATAAAAGCGGTATAGTGCGGCAGATAGCTGTGAACGAGTATGTTGTTAACGGTTTAATATACCGGGTGCCCCCTAATTCGACAACGATAATTTGGGAAATGATTCCTGGGTATATTCTATTAAAAAAATCGATCAACAGTAAGGGTCTATCTCTAATGTTGACAGCATTTTTCGAGGATTTAAGAAAAGGCTTATTTCCGTATACCCTGATTTATGTTAACGAAAATTACTCTGTTAGTACTAATGGTAGAAACTTCGTATAGAACTTTGTTTTTAAAAGAAATACTAGCCATTGTAACGTCGTTTAAATAAAGTTGATATCTTGTTTGAGTCTTCAGACATCCAATTTCTAAGCCAGTTCCATTTCCATTTGCCCATGGTAATTTTTGATTTTGAGGTCACTTTTCTCCAGAAAATGCCTAATTAACACAACGTTTTGCTATTTTTTTCTTATGAAAGTAATGATAATAAAAAAAATTCATCGACAAGTTTAAAGAAAAACTTACAGATTTTATGATACTTGGAAAAACCTGCAGCAGTTAAAATTTATAAAAAAGGGTTTTTTTTGATTAAAGCTATAAAGGCTATGAATAAAAACATGATTTTCGTCGGTTCCCAGCCTGATTGACTTGGAGAAGGCCTTCGATGCCATATGGTTAGAAGGACTCTTTTTCCAGCTGGACAGATTGGGCATTAGTAAACCACTGCTGTATATTCTTTTTGATATGCTCTCCAGTAGACAGTTCATCGTGAAGAATGGCGATGTGACTTCTGCCGGAACATTTAACATTAAAAACGGTCTGCAACAAGGTGCGGTAAATTAGCCGATCCTATTCAACATTTAAACAAGTGATCTGATAGGTTCACTTCACCATGCCATAGCGTACGCAGACGACTTAATCGCGTACAGATCGGGTCCAAAGATTGAGGTCATTAACATACTTTTGCAGCGTGACTTCGATAAAATTAGACAATATTGCGATGACTGGAAGTTGAAAATCAACTTTCAGAAATCGGAAACCATTCTGTTTAGGACGCCTTTGACTGGGGCCTCTAGGGATACCAGAAAGAATTGGCGAAAGTTCTCGATCGTCGGACAACATGGACAGCCACTTGCTTGTCGAAATGTAGTCAGATATCTTGGGATCTGGCTAGAGCTAAGGGTGCTTTTGCCCTTACACGGAGACTGTTTTATAACAGCCAACTCGATGCGAGGGTGAAGGTGATCTGTTACATGGCCCTTATCAGGCCCATGCATGTATTCGGGTGTTTGAGAGGGCTTGTCTTAGGACTTGTCTTCGCTTATACAGAACACCAGAGTCTGAGTACATAAAATTCTATCTTAATGAGGTCTTGTACAATAGGGCGAACCTAATAAGGGTGGACAAATGGTATACTCGAAGGCACATTGCAAGAGCAATGACCTCATCGAACAACCTAATCTCAGGGGCTTACTACCCCAATTATATGTATCACGAGAGAGCTCGCCTTGACGGTTTTATTCCTCCAGAAGCGTTCCTCTATCTAGATAGTAAATTTCTGATCCAGGACAGATTGGCGGTGCCGCTAATCTTCCACGTCGCTCGAACAGCTGCGGACAGGCGACTCAACTACGACAGAGACGTCGCACATGGCAGTGCGGAGCGTCTCCGGTTCAGTAGGGCGGTAGGGAGTCGTGACAGGAGGGATGTTGCTCAGCAGCACCAGCAATTTTGGTGACTTAATGAAGGCGAGGATGCTTCGTCGTCGAACTCCTCCAATGATGGATAGCTTCATGTGAAGCAGAGTGGTCCAGCCTAATTTTTGTTTTTTTAGCCATGGCCGGCTTACATAGTTTTAGGTAGGTTTAAGTTAGATTGTAAGAAAAAAATATAAAAAACCAAAAAAAAAATAAATAAAAAAATAAAAAAAATTAAAAAAAAATATGTAAATATTAGATGTAAGTAGGTTAAGTAGATTAAGATTTATTTTTTAGGTAGTATGTAGGTTTTTAGGTTTAAGTTTTATAAAAAAAATAAAATGTCCATATTCTAAGTTTTTACTTAAAATTGATTTTCTTAGTTTTAGTTTCGTTAAATTTAAAAATAAATATAGGCTGTAAGATCCGTCGAAAGATATAGTTTAAGTGTTAGGTTTAACTTAGAGTGCCCGCATGGGGCCAGTAGGTTAGTATAAGATTATTTCTAAGTTATTTAAGCTAATTTTTAAGCGTTTTTTTGTTTAGCATGTAAGAATAAATTAAGAAATATAAATAAAAATGCATAAAAACTGAAACTGAAACTTCGTCGGTTCGCACTAGATCACCGAAATCAAGCAGTGTTGGGCGCGGTAAGTATGTAGGTAGATGACTACATGGGAACTCAGTACTACGCGTGCTGTTGACAAAACGCGCCACATGGGCATAGTACCCCGGCGTTAAATCTCGGACCCTACAAATTAATTTGTATCGTTCCCTTGATAATAATAATAATAATAATAATAAAAACATGATTTTGTGTGGTCTTAGGTAGCTTTTATTTTATGTGTGTACCGAAATAGTTATAACAGCTGCTCAATGTGTCCTCCTTGATCTTGTATGCATTGTATGCCGGTTTTTGTATTGCACTGCGAATATTGATACTACCTGCTGCCTCACTTTTGATGACGCTTCGAGAATACGATCTTCCAATTCAATTGCTACGTATTTCGGTTGAATAAGCAAGTTCTTTCATTCTTCCACATACAAAAAAAAAATCCAATACTGTAAGGTCAGAAGATCTTGCGGGCCAGTGAACTGGTCCATTTCTTCCTATCCAACGGTTACCGTACTCTTCATCTATTTAATACTTAAGCTCACGACCATAGTGGGCTGGAGCACCGTCCTGTTGAAAATATGATGAAGCTAGTTGAATCAGTGGAATGTCCTCCTATAGTTCTGGTAAATTACTTCGCAAAAACTCCAGATAGTTTGTGGAATTACGCCTGGTTGGTAGTTTGAAGGGGCCGATTAACTTATTCCCAATTACACCTGTCCACATATTGACGATGAATTTGAGTTTATGTCTCCTTTTAGGTGGATTGTCAGCAAACCACGTATGAAAATTATGAATATTTGTGATTTCATCTCTTGTAAATTGAGATTCGTCCGTCCAAAGAATTCTGCTAATAAACTCGCTGTCATCCAAGCTCCGCTCCAGCAACCAGTTAGAAAACTTAAGTCTCTTTTCCGAATCATTGGGAAGCAGTTCTTGTACAGGTATATAGTGGTATGGATGACGATTTTATCCATGCAGTACATTAGAAATTTTGTGTCTTGAAACATTGAATTGCAAAGCTGAGCAGCTGATGCTGGTTGATGGATCAGTTGTAACAGCTCCCGCATTCGGTCGTGTATTCGAAATTGATCCCGTTTCTCGAAGCCTTCGATACGTATTTCCAAATACTCCTTTACTAGGAAGTCGTGGTTCGGATAAAGTTCATGGTATTTTTATCGCGCACTAGTTGAACTTCCATTGCATAGCCCATAAACGTAAATCATGTCTGCGTATTCTTGGTTTGAAAATGCTGTCATTTCAAACAGCGTTTCTAAGCAACTGTAACCTTAGCGTAAAAAATTAAACTGATGGCTTATTTTTTTTTCTAATCTCTTATACTATTTTTGTTTGGTAAATTTTGGAAATAGGCCGTCAAATCCCAAACCTAACTCTTTCTGAGAACTTTTAAGGAACAGGGTAAGGAAATGAGGGTTTTGACAGGTAGTTCAATAAACGAGAACGCTTTAAAACTCTTTAATGGCTATGCAATTTTAAGAAAATGTTGGAAAATCACTCTTACAAGTATTGTCAACTCTTATTAGAAACGTTGGTAAAAAATCATAAATTCATCTTTTTACCTGCTGCATGTTTTCCCAAGTATCATAAAATCTATGGGTTTGTGTGCAAACTTAACGATAATTTTTTTTTATTATCGTTACTTTTATAAGAAAAAAATAGCAAAACGTTGTGTTAATTAGGCATTTTCTGGAGAAAAGTGACAGCCCTTAAAGTCGAAAATTAGCATGGCCAAATGGAAATGGAACAGGCTTAGAAATTGGATATCTAAAGACCCAAATAAGATATCAACTTTATTTGAACGATGTTACAACGGCTAGTATTTCTTCTAAAAACAAAGTTCTACTCGAAGTTACTACCATTAGTACTAACAGAGCTATTTCCGTTAACATGGGTCAGGGTACACCAAAGCAAGCTTTTTCTTAAATCCTAGATGGATGATGTCAACATTGGAGATAGAGCCTTACTGGGTCTATATCCAGGAATCATTTCTCAAATTATCGTTGGCGTATTAGG
Organism: Volucella zonaria; assembly: GCA_963966105.1. Lineage (NCBI taxonomy): Eukaryota > Metazoa > Arthropoda > Insecta > Diptera > Syrphidae > Volucella > Volucella zonaria. The sequence continues at coordinate 46,945,706 of OZ014534.1, forward strand.
GGATACCCTGTATACTGGTAGTGATATCTATATTGTTAAATAAAAATCAGATTAAAAATGTACGTCCAAATTATCTCTCAAAGATTTCCCTTGTTCATTAGCAGGGATTGGGGCAAATGTGTCAACTGAAGGGATAGTACGAATTTTGAAGACGTGGATTTTTACATTATGAAAGACAACGTGGTAACGCCGGATTTCATAATTGGTAGTCAACATTCAACATTTGGCTATCACTGTCTCAAGGTCCAATATAGAAATGTCACAGAAGCCTTTTAAATACAACGAGGACACTTATTTTTTTTGCTGCAATCGATGAAGGTATTTTTATTGACAATAACTTACCTGATCTATCTCATTTATAGAGAAGCGAGATACGAAATGCTGTAAAGGACCTTATCGCAAATTATTCCCCAGCTACACCTCGGTAATCACCAATCGCAATGAAAATAGTTCCTATCGATGACCAACCTGTATATCGACCTCCAAGAAGATTTCCTCCTGAAGAAAGAGACATCATGGATCAGCAAGTCGAGCAATGGATTCAAAAGGGTATTATTCGAGAAAATGTATTCGATTATGCTAGCCAGGTCCTTCTGATAAGAAAGAAAGATGAGACATATCGGTTATGCGTGGACTATAGAGCGGTTAATGAGAAATTTCCCCTAATCGAAGATGAAATAGATCCTTTTTTACAAGGATGCATTTTTTTCACGACGCTTAATGTTGAAAACGGATTTTTTCACGTTTCCGTGGAAGAAAGTAGCATTAAATTTACGGCTTTTGTCACTCAAAGTGATCACTATAAATTTTTACGAGTACCTTTCGGCCTGTGTAATTCACCAAGCGTATTCCAAAAGTATACAACATAGTATATTTTTCGCGATCTTATTCGAATGGGGATGCTATGAATTTTCGTTGACAATATTGTCGATGTTGCAAGGATAATGGCTAAAAAGGATGCTAGAGGTGTCTGCGGCAAACGGGCTACAAATCAAATGGAAAAAGTGCAAGTTCCTTTAGGAAGAAATTGAATATCGTGACATAGAATACTCAAGGGCACGCTTGCTCAGCCAAGCGCAAAGATAACGGCAGCGACCATTTTTCCGCTGCCAACAACTTTAAAGCAGTTGCAAAGCAAGTACATTTCGAACTTTGCGCTGAGGGCTAAGACTTTGACGGCGTTGGTCAAAACTGATGGGGGTTAGCTCTAAATGAAACAGCAAAAGCAGCTTTAGGTGATTTAAAGAACGCGCTCCCGACTACACCAGTGCTGAGAACATTCCAGTATGATATCACCACCGAGTTACATGAGCAAGGGTAAAACAGACACAGAAAAGAAATACATGACCTACGAGTTGGAGGTATTAGCAGTGATTCAGGCCTTAAATAAGTTTCGGATTTACCTTATGGGACAAAGTTTTAAAGTGCTTACAGACTGCAATGCTTTCGAAGCCACCATGAAAAAGAAGGACTTTACGACGAGTGTGGCCAGATGGGCGCTACTGCTTGAGGAATACAATTTTTGGTCGAGCACCGAGCAGGATGAAACATATTGACGCCCTAAGCCGACAACCCAGTTGTAATGCGTCTCCAAGATGACAGCGACAACCTATGTAGATAAAGTCCTTAACCACCTCAAAGTTATATCTGTCGAGGGTGACGTCATGTTCGAGACGTCGGTGTTGAGTGTCTTTTCTTGGTCTTGCCCTTCTTGACCGTTAAACCCATTTTCGCCGCTTCTGCCTCAACTTCACACTGCTTTCTTCCGGTTATGTCAATGTCATTGGCGTATGCGAGTAATTGGACGAATTATGCATCTTGTGTAGGCGCGTGAGTCTTGCACTACTCTTCCAACAATGATGTTAAAGAAATCACACGACAGCGCGTCATCTTGTCTAAATCCTTTTTGACATCAAAAGTCTTAGTGAGTCCTTTACCGACACTGATGGAGCAACGTGCATTGTCCATCGTCATCATTCACAAACGGATGAGTTTGGCAGGGAGGCTAAAACTAGATATTGCTCTGTATAGCTCGTCTCTATAGATGCTGTCATATGTGGCCCTAAAATCGATAAATAGGTGGTGTGTATCGATTTAAGGCTCATGGACTTTTTCCATGATCTGCCATAATGTGAAGATTTAGCCGATAATGGACTTTCCTAATCTGAAGTCACACTGATATGGACCAATCAGGTTGTTGACGAACGGCTTCAGCCGTTCATACAAAACTGTTAGGAAGACTGATGACTCTGTAGTTTTCGCAATCCAGTGGGTCTCGTATCTTGAGGATCGGTATTAGATATGGCTACCTTCACTTCATTCGAGTTGGGTGGACGGGATTGTTGGTCTACATCATCCAGGTGGATAGGTTCATTCTGCCTAACAGCCTACAGAAATGTTCTTTCTGAATCCCTAGCATCGACTGCGATCTACTGCTATGTTCCCTTGTTCATCTCTACAGGCTTCGGTTCGGCATTTGTATATGTGTCATTATGCGCTTTTTATACTCCTTTTTTCCCACTGAGAAGCCGTTGATCAGTTCTCCTCTTCTGCTCGTAGAGGTCGTGAGCTCTAATCCTTCTATGCAGCTCCGATTTGTCCACATCTTGCTTAGCTGCATGTGCTTGCCAACACTCGTCGTGAAACTAGCCGTTTCGATTTGGTCGCCGATTGGAAACAGAGGCGGCTGAAGGCTTTTTGGCAATGTTGCCACTGGTCTTGGATATTTGATGCTGGCGGCAGAGGACCTCTTAAGAGATTAAGAAGACTCGATCGGAAAAGCATTTGGGGATCTCTTGCAATTGTCTCCGTCCGACGTCAAGCTTCCTCACAATATTAGCTTGCCTTTGCGTTGTTCGGGATATCCTCAACCGAACCTTGGCTACAACAAGATACTGGTCAGAATCAATGTTGACTTCCGCCTAACGTTCGGGCATCCATAATACTGGGAGAGTGCCTTGGGTCGACTACAATGTGGTCAATCTGGTTGACAGTTGATTGATCAAGAGTTCTCCAAGTCCCCTTGTGAATATCGAGATGGAGAACCGCATACTAACTGTAACAATATTTCGCCCGGCGGAAAATTCGATTAGCCTGAATCCATTATCGGAAATGGTGTTGTGTAGACTATGCTATTCCGACGTTAGTACTAAAGCTTTGCATTAGAATCGGGGAGGACAATTATAATGTCATAGGGCAATGCTTCTTGCCTAAGTCTGCCTCTAACAACAAATCCGCACTCAAATAGGCGATGTTTTTGCTATCGATAACAATCGCCGTAGTAGATGTCGCAGTTTTTCATCTTCTTTTTGTCTGGCTCATGCCATCACAATTTTTGGGTGGCTGTAGTATCTGCTTTGCAGCAGTCCAGGGCCTCCACTAGTGGGTCGGCTGCACATGGCCTATTAAGGCATCTAACATACCGCGTGCATATCCGATATTCGTTGTCCTTGTTTCGTTTGTACACTACATATGATATGCGATTTTAATTGTTGACAAGCGATGTTCGATGACCTTTCAATAATTCACTTAAATTCTATGATGACAGGTGCAATCATGTGAACATGCACTTTATAAATGCAAAAACCCAGGCCTTACATCAGTATCCTGTCTCTTCAGTCTGTTTGTTTATGACTAGAGCAACGACAAAATAATATCAATCTGAAGTACTTTGTATGTATTTGGCAAGTCTTAAAATATTCAACCTCTTGAATGTTCTTCGCCTAAAGATAGAACCATATCTCACTCTACATCATCACGCCGATTTTTAGCGTTGTTGTCTGTTGTTTAGTTCAATTGCTAAATGTTATCTCAAACCCTTTTCAGTTTGAATTCGCTCATTGTCCGTACTTCTTTCTTCGGGGTATTTCAAGGCTTCCCCCTATTTTCAAATCAAAATGATTGCAGTCGAAATATCCTTCAAGTCACGCAGAGAAGCATTTCATCCAGAAATTTCCTGGTAGCTCTTAACATGCAGTTCACGAAGCCAGTTCTTATGCGATACAAATACCAACCCCTACCACGACAAGTAACATAAGACCATCAACCCCTCATTGCCAATTACTGTGTATTGGTGAAGTAAATCTTAAAACAAAATAAAGTACAGCAAATTGGTGGAAATTTATGGCATAAATAATACTCTCACTCTTGCTCTTTCTACCTCGCTTTCTTCTCTGTGCGGCATTCTCTGGCAGTTTAACAGAACACGAACAGCACTTACAGCAACAACCGAGACATGGTTCTAAAGTGGAACAAATTTGTCCGACACAATAACACAAGAGCTGATTCGATGTTCCTGGAGGGGAGTTTGTGATCGCTGGCTGGCCTAGAACAGGCTTCTCAACCTCAACCTTTATACAAGTACGAGTATCTCATCCCAACTTTGCTTTCTTATGGAAAAAAAAAAATTCCCTTCCCCAGGTATCCGAACTCCTATTAACGTGCAAAATTTTTGTTTTGGCAATTTTTCATATCTTCTTCGTCTTGCTCTTGATTTTCTTCAAGACGCGGGCGCTCCCCATGCGGCAACCTCTAACAACATTCCTTCAGATGGTGGGAGATCCTTTATAAGACGAGCACTACTGTTATAAGTTGATTCGCATTTTTCAAAGGATTTACGCTGTGTCCAATGCAATAATGGGGCCATGTCGTGTTATTATCACAAGTACTTGTGCGAAAAGGACCCTCACTACGTGCATACCATTTGCGTGGCTTGATTTACACCCCTCCAATGGGATGGGGGATGTCAACTTGAAGGTTTCAACGGTGTCAGTGGTGATTTTAAATGTTCAACATCCATCTCTCACCTGATGAAACAGATGAAGATGGAACGACTGTGATAAAGCGTCAAAAGAGGCAAAAAAAAAAAAATAAAAAATAAAAAATAAAAATCTGAGAAAATACAAAAAAGGAACGTGCGAGATTATCAAAGATCCTTGTAGTCGAGGACGAGACAGAATTGTAAGCATCGGCTTATCTTTGTCTTGTTCGGTTTGGTATGTACCATCAGTGATGGTAGTGGTAGTAACGTAAACCTGGCATCACTTATTAGTGCGCAAAAGTCTGCTAAACGACATAATTCTCATCACGTCCAAACGATTTACTTTACCGGGTTCTGAAAGTGAGGGTGGTAGGATGTGGGGTGAATGTAAGATTATACTCGTACAATGGTGTACTCCACTTCAGAAACTGCTTTAGTTATCACGGCGCGAGAAACCATTTACTACCGATGAAAAATTGTATGCTGTTGCGCTAAGATTATTATTTAGAAAGGCACAGATACCTACTGGAGGTTCGTTGTGGGAATTTCAAGTGGCATGGTCAATCGTAATGAAGCCTATTTGAATTGCGGTCGTAGGTGAAAGTATTAACGTAACATTTGGTTGCCGTCATGTCCAATTTAAAGCGGTATAAGTGCCATTTGCAGAAATCGAATGGCCGATCTACAATAATTCAAGTATCCTCCTCGAAAGCATGAAAGTTGATACCCTACCACCAGAATATAGTCCTGGAGCCAGTTCGAGCCATAGTATACGAATGTGAGCAGAAGGAATTTAGGCTTTTTTAAATGTTCGCACTCTGGACAGAGTGGTTGTACTGCCACTAATTATGGTTCTGTTTTTGTTATTTTACAAAAATCCATTATTTGTTCCATAGGGCATTCCCGTCCACAAGGTAAAGTGTTTCGAAACACTTTCGCAGTATGGGCAGCTAAAGATGGTTTCATATCTGTATTCAATGAGTAAATTGACACCAAAAACTAAGAGGTGTACGTCCATCTGCAGTTTAAGGATTTGTTTCAATGCTGTTGCCAAGTTAAAATAAAAAGATGACCCGCTCCTGTCAACAAGGCTCACTAATGCGGAAGACGGCTATGGTTCATGACATGTAGAAAACACGGAAATAACGATTAAGCGTAGTTTTGAGACCACAAGCCACCCTGTGGATCGAGAAAATCAATAAAGTCTTTGAATTTTATTAATTTTCAGGCTCCTATGACTGGGAATTGAAAGGATAGTGTGATGGCTAGCCCGGCAGGTGTCTCTTTGTAGTTTTTAACAAGCTTAGAAGTAGTCGTGGTTCGCTTGACTGCAACTTGACTACCTATGAGAATAGTCATGGTTTTGGTGGTTGATTTGCTGATGAATAGCTTTCATGATTGCAAGGATTTGTGCTTGAAATACGCTACATCTATTATAAATCACGGGGGGATTTAAAACTGCCTCTAATCCGCAATATATGTTAAAATTGATACTTCGCAGCAGTGTTCGACTTTCCTTCCGTTCTTACGGAAATAATTTTGGGGATGGAGTTAATTGAGTTGTGAACTTAGTGGTGTACGGCACGTGGTCACATTATTTTATTCGTACTGTATTACCCGATACAAGCTGCAGATCAAGCGGTAGAGCTCTGAAAACTACATTGAACGCTGCGCTTGGTCATAAGCGTATTACTTCGTTGGTTTCTATTCCTGAATACCTGAAAATATAAAGTACCACGGCTCTGTATAAACGTTAAACTAGGCTGCACTTAACATGTGGACAAACCAATGGAGTCTGATGGTCGATCCCCAGAAGAAAGAAGATGATAAATCTGAAAGTAATGGCAAAATTGCATTGATTAGTATATGATAAGATAACCATTGTAATGAAAAAAACATCAACCATTAAGCTCCATGAAATTTTCAATCTGCTACCCTGGATCAACGCATACAGGAATGGGCACAAAATGGGCAGCACATTGAGAATTAGTCAGTCAAGAGGTTTTTGGGGCATGATAGCGGAGAAAGACGAAGGGATTGAGTACCGTGTCGACCACCGACGAATGCACACGTCACCTAGTGCACTCGTAATTTCTCCTGTGCTGCACACCAAAAAAATAAAAAATAAAATAAATTAATTAAAAAATCAAAAATATCACACAGTGCGGGTATCCCACCTCTCCTGCTCCTGGTCATAGAAATGTTGCTTGCACTCGGTCACTGCCGTTACTGTATTTATCATACGGTACGGGCAGTGACTGAGTGTATGTAGCAACTGATGGATAGCGGGTTGTGAGTGAAAATTTGGTTGGAGCACTGTTTCATATTGTTGTAAGGGCATAACGCCTACAGCAATTTGAATCGGTAAACCAATGTCGGAATTTTCACTTCGCAGCCTTGCTTAGTATCGCCGGTGTTTGTGTTTACTGTGTTTGTTTGTAATCATGACCAGAGAATTCAGGGTGGACGTAGCCAATATACGCGAGCTAAAAACTAATCACTTTTCTGCGTACGTCCACGTCTGTAAGTAGAGACCAGCTGTTTTGACACTTAGTGAAACACAGGTAGATCCCCGCCCACACCTCTCAGATCACACTGATCTGAAGCTACCTGGCTACGAACTAGTGCCACAATTCCTTCCTCATTACGGTCTCGCAATTTATTTGGTAGCTTACCAAATTCCACCACAATGTAGCCCATGTTCCAATCCGGAATTCAATTTCATGTGGTTAAAATTCCATCTCCGTAAGCAAATTATCCACTACTGCTTTATTTACAGAAGCCCCAAATTGGACAGCAACTAGACCTTTAACGAGTTTGATGCGCTGTCTGACTCCATTCAACGAATTGTATCCCTGTATCCTCATACTGAAATCGTGATTACGGGCGATTTCAATATACACAATTCTGGTTGGCTTCGACATTCTGGACTCTGGATACTTTGCTGCGGAAAACAACCTAACGCAGCTTGTAAATGAGCCCACGCGAATACCAGACGTTGATAGTCATACCACCAACACCCTGGACTTGTTTTTAACTTCTCACACTGACAAGTACTGCGCTAATGTGTTCTCCCCTCTAGGCTCGTCGGACCATTGTGTCACATCAGCTAATTTCTCGCCACACAGTTAGAGAAAAGATTCCTAAAAGAACCGTATGGCAATACGAGAAAGCCAATTAGAGCGGACTTAACAAATTCTTTAGGAATATTAACCGGTCGTTATGTTTCCTCGATAACGACGTAGATGCTGCTGCTATATGATCACTTCGGAATGAGATCATTTATCCCTCATCGACTCGAGCTGTAAAGAGGCTGTCAGGGTTAGAGAATTGTTTTTTCGGTCCTACAAGACCAACCCGACAGAGGAAAACCGAAAAAAATTTAAACGGGCCAGAAATGCCTGCAACGTCTTTTTCAAGCGTGTGAAATTCCAATACGACCAAAAACTGAGGTAAAAAATACTGCAAAGGCAGTAAAAATTGTTAGTCGTTGATCAAAAAGATTAGAAATTCTGCCTCATCCTCCATCCCAACGCTCATTTACAATGATATTCCAGCTGTCAGCTCTTTGGACAAAGCCAATCTGCTTGCTGCACACTTTGGGGCGAGCTCAACACTCCCAGATTGTGCTTTGTCTCCGCTTACATTTGAGTGCGTCGAATCCTTAATGGGATGAATCCACTTTCGCACTCGTGTACTAGCAAGAGTACTTAAAGATCTCAAAGTACATAAATCCACTGGTCCAGATGGTATATCTCCCCTTCTTCTGGAGAAGTGTTCTTCCAAGCTGGCAAAACCACTGCGTAACCTCTTTCATCAATCCTACTCTTTAGGACTCTTTCCGAGCAGATGGAAAACAGTATTTGCCTAGCCCGTCCCTGAAAAAGGCAAATCTTCTTCTCTCTAACCTAACAGGCCCATTAGCACTTACGTCCCTTCTTTCCAAGGGATGGGGAAACGCTGATAATTCGTCAGCTCATGAAATACTCGTATCTCGAAACACAAGAACTTCTCAATGGCAGTATGGTTTTCGTAGCAACAGGTCCACTGGTGATTTGATGGTATGTCTCACCGAAAAGTGGAACCAAAGCGTACATCAATCTGGTGAAAGCAAGACAGTTGCACTTGATATTTCTAAAGCATTTGACAGAGTTTGGCATCAGGCTCTCTTGTCGAAAATGTGCTTTTGGGATCGATGACTCTCTTCTTCAATGGATTAGAAATTACCTTTCGGAACGTTCAATTCAAGTTGTCTTGGACGGCTTCGAGTCTGATATTCACAAAATAAATGCTGGTGTACCCCAGGGCTCCGTTCTGTCTCTGACACTCTTTTTAATTTTCATTAATGATCTCTTGTCTGCCACTTCTAATCCAATATATTCCTTTGCTGATGACAGTACTCTCTGCTTTTCATATTCGTTTCCGGACTCACGTCCCTGCTCTTCGGCTGTAGGACGGGAACGGCAGAGTATGTTAATGTCGTTAAATCCCAATATTAACAGCATAACCAATCGGGGAACTATCAACCGAGTGAAATTTAATGCTTTCAAATCTCAATGCTGTCTTCTGTCTTTAAAGCGAAATTTAAACACTAAGCCATTATCCATGAATGGCACTTGCATCGTCGAAACCAATAAACTTTCCATTCTCGGTATGTGTGTCAGTGACAACTTACGTTGGAATGACCACATATTCGATGTCGTCAGAAATGTTTTGACCACAATATATAAGGCATTTATCCCCCCAAAACTGGAGTACAATGCCCACATCTGGTCAGGTGATCCTAAAACTTCTCTGCACCTGCTAGATTGGATTCAAAACCGTGCGATAAAACTCATAGCTGATACTAATATCAGTCAATCAATTGACACCCTCGAACACCAACGAAGTGTCTCGTATATCACTTTGTTTTATCGCTATTTCCACCACCACTGCTCCATTGAGATCGTCAGTAGCATTCCGCCTATTTAAACTTTCAACCGTAATACCCATCTCGCTATGAATGCTCATCAGTATATCCTTAATGAAAAAATAAATACCCCGAATCAATAAAACATAAAACTCGATTTATAAACTGTATAAATTTATTGCCTTGAATTTTAAAGGAAAAAAGAAAAGCGTCTTTACTCGGCGACGTACAATATGCAACTTTAAAAAAAAAAGAAGGTATAATTCAATATATATATGTATATACATATGTACATATCACAAATGCCATATTGGTATAAAATTGCGGAAATGAATTAGGCACAGGGTGCTTAGGATTTTTCAACAATCCTCAAGCCCATTTTCGGACGTACTCTAAAATATCGTGATTCTTTCCTAAGCCGTACAACTCGCTTATGGAATGCCTGCCGATGTCTGTGTTTCCTGGTCGTTATAACTTACAAACATTTAAAAACCATGTACATCGGTACCTGTCTTTTCTTCCTCCCTAAATTTCCTTCGCCCGCGTTGTTTGCGAACATTTTAAAGGTACAAAAGCCCCTTGAGTTCGTGCTTATTATAAAAAAAAAAAAAATCGATGTTAACTCGGACAACGTCCTTTTACGAGAAGGGAGGAATGGAAAATGAATGAACCTAAGAAAAGTATATAGGTATCTATCTACACGGGTAGATAGTTGGACTATGAAGCTGGTTTCGTTTTATTTTCACAAGAATATCATATTTGTATTGTTTTTTTTAAAAGGTTGACACTTTTTATTTAAATAAAATACAAAGGCATTAACTCAATGGACAATTTATTAAATTCATTCGAAAAACTATTTCATGCCATTTAACAATTGAGTATAGTTTCGGTCATATGTTTGCATTCTAAAGGTCCAATTTTCGACCACATTTTCGAGCAATTAGGGGCGTATATCTCGTATTACTCGAACAATATTCTGCTCCAAAGTGTCAATCGTTGCTGATGAGCTTATGCATGAGCTTACTGCAATTTTCGGCCATCGACACATAGAGGTGTTGTGCCTACACCACCCTCACTCATCAAACTGATCCACTGTCCCAGATGGGTTACTGTCGGTTTTTACTGCTCCAATAGTCATCGTCGTCGTCTTCAAATTGGTTGTTATCTGCCCATGACTTCATTCGGTCGGCGCATATGTTGGTAGATTTTGGTTCAGCATGTTCCCCAACCTTCTGTTCATCGTATCGGTCAAACCCTTTATTTGCGGTAATACGATAAGGTCCCTATCTTCATACCCGTACCAAATGGTACCCGTTCGATGGCCATGAGGTCGCCCGCGGAATACTTTGTCGCTTTACGTCGTCATTACTTAAACTGGTTCAAATTCTCTGTCTGAATTGTCTCTAATGCTTCCATTTTCCATTTACTGTCTCTGAAATTCGTCCTCAATTATTTGTATAAATCGAATGTCGTTACCTGTTTTCATTGGGGTTCCGATCAGCAATTGAAATGGTGTAGTTCTGATCGATCGGTGGAACGTCGAACTTAGTACTCCCTGAAGTGATTTTGTGAGCTTATATCACTCCTCGGGAATATTCATCGACAACTTAGTCAAAGCTGCAATAACTGTGGAATGAAGGCGCTCCACTTGCGTATTTACATGAGGTACACCAACGGTAACAGCATGGACTTTTACATCATGGTCCCTGCAGTAACTTTGGAAATTGCCGGAAGTAAAAGCCCCTCCTCTATCCGTAACAATATTGTCCGGATATCCAAACGTTTCAGCGATTATCTCCAACTTCAAAATAACTTCTTCCGAACTAAGATTTTAGTTGGAAACAACAAGCATAATTTCGTAAATCCGTCCACAAACGCTAATATATGTTATACATATATCAATTTCCCTTTTTCGTATCCGTCATCATGAAAGGTAGAACGCGGTATGTCACCCTTTGGGATCGGATGAAATAAGCCTTCGTTTTCAACTTTTGGGCATGAAAATAATCCTTTTCATGAGCTTGCCCGACGATGGACTCTGGAACGAAAAAAAGGATAGAATTATATATATTCCTACATAATAAACCCTGATTGACCACATAATCCTTGTAAGGGCCCTGTTTATGAACTTTAAGAATCGAGCACACGCCTTCATCCTTTTGCTGGGCCTCTGCGATTCTCCGGCATCTTCCAATCCGCCCTCGAGGGACAACGTAGTAGAGGAAGGTTGCGACTTGGGTGTCGCATGCAAGTGGAAGGGAACCTCAACCAACTTAGCGTGCGTAACTGGAGGTAACTGGCTGTCGACGCTTGATAGTTGAATCCCAAGTCCACCTGTAGCGCCTTATTTTTTTTCGAAATGGGAAACAAGACGCCGTTACCGTCAATGGTCTCAGGTATAGAGCGATGTGAACCGACTTTCTGTGGTCAGAGCTCGACAACATCGATATATCCGAGCTGTGGTTCCAACAAGACTACGCTACATGCCATACAATCGATGCAACGCTCGAGGTTGTGAAGGGGAAATTTGGCGACTGGGTCTTCTCCCGGCGAGAGTTCATCAATTGACCGTCGCAATCGTGCGATTTGACACCACTCGATTATTTTCTCTGGGGCTGCGTTAAGTCCTTAGTCTATGCTAACAAGCCAACCACTTTGGACGAGCTAGAGGCCAACATTCGATACGCTATTGCCGGAATAACGCAGCTGATTGATCCCGAGGGGATCACAGAGGTTCACACTGATGTAAGCAAATATGATTACGATGGTATGCTTCTTCAAAAGGACAGCGAAGATCAAATGTTACACCCAGTTCAGTACATGAGCCGGAAAACGACACCACAGATGGAGAGGTATTGCTTTTCTGGGTTAGAAGTTCTTGCGATTATAGGATCTCCAAATAACGGGAGGATTTATTTATTAGGGAAGCCAGTTTCCATTGTAATGGATTGCAATGTTTTCACGAATACCATCGAAAAGAGGGATCTATCCGATCGAGTAGCACGATGGACTATAATGCTTAATGACTTCGATTATTAGGTTGTTCACCTTGCACCGCAAATGCGCATTACAGAGATCACACAACATACAGCGACTATTCAAATGACGTGCTGTACAAGAAGCCCGCCAAGGAGTTGGTGGCAATACCAACTACCACGGAGAAGGAGGTGATTGAGTTGGTTCAGAGGATCTCGTGTCCGAGAACTATTTTATTTTGGATGTATCGAGGAAAGTGAAAATGATAGTCAGCAACTGCATCGGACGCATCTTAACGGAGAAGAAAGCAAGGTAGCATTCGGTTCCTGGCGAATATCGACAAACAAGATCGTCCGTTGCAGACATACCATGACATAGGTCCGATGCAGGAAACGAAAAAGCTGTACAATCATATCTCGGTGGTTGTGAACTCATTAGCGAAATAAAACCAGCGAAGAAGTTATCGATCGTTTGAGGAAGCAATCAGAAATATTTTGGAATCTGCGAAGATATGAAGACGCCACAGATCTACAAAATTGGAGAGTTAGTAAAGAGAACTCAATTTGGCCAAGGCCTCAAATTTAAGCCGAAGTTCCTTGGGCCATACAAAGTTTTCCGGGTATATAAGCATGATCGCTACGAAGTCGAAAAGCTAGGAGACCACGACGACCGACCGAAGAAAATTCCTGCAGCAGCAGACGGCATAAAGCTGTGGAGGCGGACGTCTAGTCAGGTTGGCCGAATGTGGGCTTAGACAGATGCTTGCGGTCTAACCGCACTTTATTTCCTCCACCATTATCCTCTCCCCCTTATTGTGCTCATTTCTTCTCAGTCGCAAGTGGTAAATTTAAATGAGAGTCAGCCAGTTTCTCTCGTTTCTCTCTATTATTTAAAATGCTATTGACAACTCTCCATTTCTCCTTAATACAAACTAGATGGAGTGAAAAGTGACCTCCTTGGGAATTAAAAATTTTTTTTTTTAAAATGTTTTTTTATATTCTTCAATCCAGCGATTTTCCAACTTCTTGATACCGTCCGAAAAGTAATTTTCCGGAAGGCCTGCAAAATACTCCTCCGTGGCGTCGATCATTTCCTCGCGTGAGCTGAATTTTTTATTGATGAGCCATCTTTTGAGGTTTGGGAAGAGATAATAGTCCGAAGGATCCAAATCCAGTTACCAATTGACGCCAAAAGTCCGCCCGATTCCGCATCAGCAAGTCCAAACACTCTTTCGAAGTGCTCTCGCGTTCGTGTTTTTGGTCATTCGGGGCACCCAGCGGCAGGATAACTTTTTCATATGCAGAATATTGCCCAAAATATGGCGTGTGCGCTCAGTACTAATCTTTATGGTATCTACTAGCTCGCGCACCTTCACTTTCCGGTCAGCCAACACCATTTCATGTATTTTTTTGGCATTGTCCTCTGTAACCGCAACGGAGGGCCTGCCGCTGCGGACTTGATCGGTAGTGGAGTTGCGGCCACCACGAAACTCTCGAAACCAATATTTGATGGTGTAATCTGACGGAGCATTAGCCCCATAATATTTATCCAACTTTTCTTATGTTTCCTTCGCCATTTTGCCTCTCAAAAAATAAATGTTTTATGAGAGAATGAAAATCGTTTTTGTCCATTCTCAACATGATGCCAAACACGTCAACAACAATCAGCTATCAAAACAAAACTAAAGACAATATCGCACTGAAATTTGGCATGTCTGCCTAAATATGAACGGACTTCAAGGCATTATAACGTTTTTTGTAGTAGCAGTGCATTCTGGCAGTCAAGGATGTCACTCCATCTTGTATATCCATCTAGTATATCCCCTTCCGTTGTCGAATTTAAATGAATAAAAATTATCTCGACCAATAGATATTTTTCTTTTCACCTTTTGGCACAATTTATTGTATAGTAATGCCGTTTTAGGATATTATTTCGATGATTCCTTTTGCATTTTTTTACGAAGAGAATTCTTTTCGTTTATCATTTTCAGAAAATCCTCATTAATTCAAGGCTTCAATCGTTTGAGCTTAGTATTGCTAATGGTGGAATTTACAATGTGGCATTTTAGTATTTTCAAAAAAACATCGTAAGCTAATGAAACTAAATAAACCAGCTCCCAAAATTCAAACTTAAGGGCATTCACTATGTAATTAAGTAAGGATGCATAAAGGCCAAGTTGCTCCGAAAGACTATGAACCAATAAATTGGGGTCTACTTCAACACAAGCTTCCAGAACCGTGATCTTTTCATTCGAACGCACTGTTCTCGCTCTTGCTGGTGTGCTCCGTCCGATAGCGTGAATTTGGAGCATAATTATTTAATAATTCGATAAATGGCACGTTGAGAGGGCCGATGATACGAGTATCTACGATAAACTTCACGAAGTTCTGTGTAAATTTCCTAAATAGAGCTTCGATTTTGGAAATAAATTTTAACAATTTGAAATCGTTATTATGGCGTCAATCTTTTCAGAATAAAATGGTAAACGGTAATGAAATTACATGAAGCTCGGCAACTCAATGTGACAGTTGATTTGATATATTTTATTCCTTATTGCGAAGCCTCACACTGTACGAAGTCTTATGTCATTTCTAACTCAAGAGATTCGAAATAATTTTCAACTGACCGGACTGTTCACTTCGTTCAACACTGCTTTTCGCTGAGAGAATAAGTGGTTCCACATTGTGTACTAATTGATGCACATATCACCATATTCGAATTCAGATGCCAGTTAGAGTGGCTGGTATTTTCAAGCTCAATTGCAGTTCTAGCAATACGGCCTAGATGAGAATGAATCAGGATAAGCAACATGAGTTTTGATAGGACTTGTAATCTCCTTTGTAATCCTGCAAGATGGTGTTTCTCTGATAACCTTCAATCATTCTGTTGGCTGGTGGCATGCATATCTGAAGAATATCATCGGAAACTAGGAGATGGTTACTTTCGCGGTTGCACTGGCTCAACATACATATGATCAGTTTCTTCGTACATACCATTTATAGTAATCACTAAGTTCGGCTCTTTCTTAAAATTGTGGCAAAACAAGGGCAAGAGCAAACTTATGACGTTTTTACCTTAATTCAGGGCATGTAACACATGGGCTGGAAAGTCCGTGCCGTTTTATAGTAAGACACAAAATTTTTATAAAATTCAACTTTATTTATCAATATAGTTGCCTTCGAGGGCGATACACTGATTGAAACGATTTTTCAATCTTTCGATACCAGTTTTGTAGTACGATTTCGGTTTAGCCTCAAAATAGGCCTCTGTTTCGGCGATTCGTTCTTAAATCTTTTTCCGGCGAGCATTCTTTTGAGGTCAGCGAACAGGAAATAGTCGCTGGGGGCCAAATCTGGCAATTTGCCATCGTTTTCATCGACTTGTGACACGGTGCATTGTCTGGATGAAACAGCACTTGCTTTTTCTCCAAATGCTGCCGTTTTTCTGCGATTTCGTCCTTCAAGCGCTGCAACAATGCAGTGTAATAGTCGCTGTTGATAGTCTGCCCCTTTTGGAGATAATCGATGAAAATTATTCCATGTGCATCCCAAAATACGGATGCCATAACCTTGCCAGCAGACTGTTGAGTTTTTGGTCGTTTTGGACGACCAAAACTGCCGACTTGACTCTGGTGTGAAGTGATGGAGCCAAGTTTCATCCATTGTCACATACCGACGCAAAAATTCAGCTTTATTGCGGTTGAACAGCTTTAAACACTCCTCTGAATCATCAACACGTTGTTGTTTTTGGTCGACTGTGAGCAAACGCGGCACCCACTTTGAACAGAGCTTTCGCATGTCCAAATATTCGTGTATGATATATCCAACACGCTCTTTTGATATCTTCAGAGCCTCAGTTATCTCGATCAACTTCACTTTACGGTCGTAAAGTTTCGTAATTATTTTGTGGACTTTTTTGATGTTTTCATCTGAAACAGCCTCTTTTGGACGTCCACTGCGTGCATCAACTTCGGTGCTTGTATGACCACTTTTAAATTTTTCAATCCACTTACGAATGGTTCGTTCACCTGGTGCAGAGTCCGGGTAACACTTATCAAGCCATTTCTTTGCATCGGTTGCATTTTTTCCCATCATAAAGCAATGATAAATCAACACACGAAAATGCTTTGAATCCATTTTTTTCACAATAACAAAAGTTGCTTCGCCCACAACGCTATATCTCGAGAACTAATCGCCCGACAGCTGTCAAGTTTATACACGTATCTTTTGAAGGTTGGTACTAACTGAAGATGGTATAGATTTAATTCAAGTGGTGCCCTCTCTTAGAAACGGCATGGACTTCTCAGCCATAACTACAATATACACCCTGAATAACTCGAACTGCAACCAACTTCAGACTGCTATAATTTACAAACCGTTCATGACAGTGAGCTCAAATTTTGGCACATGACAGATAATTTTATTATCTACAAGCTTTTTAAACGATTTGCGTCTCAGTTGTGTTGAAAAATATTTATCCGCGATGGAATTCAAACGTGATAGTGTGATTGCTTTATATTTGGCTGGAAAACCACAAGTAGCTATCGTTAGAGCCCTCCAGCACCACAACGTGGATAAATCATTTGTGTTTCGAATCATAGCTCGTTACCGTGATACTGCCAGCGTTGCAAAACGCCATGGAGGTGGCCATAAAAAAACAGCAACATCGGCAGAAATGGTTCGGAAAGTGAAGGCTCGAATTGAGCGAAATCCGCGTCGAAGTGGAAGAAAAATGGCTCATGAGTTCAACATATCTTTGGAACGGATGCAACACATACTGGAAAATGAGCTCGGGCTCAAGCCATTGAAGTTCCAAACAGCACACGATCTTACACCGCAACAGAAAAAAGTTAGAGTCCAAAGAGCAAAGGAGTTGCTACGCTTGCACGAAAGTGGTGAGTTGCCAAATTTGGTTTTTCCCGATGAGTCGCCATTTGTTATCGATCAATATGTCAACAAACAAAAAGACCGAGTTTACTTGCCAGACAGGTCCTTCGAAAATTTACACCTTCGGACGGCCACCAGAAAGCAGGCAGCACCAATAGTGACGGTTTGGGCCGCCATAACCGCCGATGGTCGCTCTCCGCTCGTATTTTTGGACCGCGGCCGTGGCGTCAAAATTAATGCGATCGTATACCATGAAACTGTCTTAGAGGCAGTATTGAAGCCTTGGGCAAACAATCATTTCGGTTGGAGACCGTAGACATTTCAACAAGAATCGGCACCGTCTCACAAAGCGCGCGTCAACCAAGATTGGTTAAAAAACAATGTTCCACACTTCATTTCTTCGGCACAATGAATTGCAAATTCTCCGGATGCAAATCCATTGGATTTCTCTGTCTAGGGTATTTTGAAGGAGAAGGTTGGCACTAAAAAATACCAAAGTTTGGACCACCTCAAACAAGCACTTCGCCGGGAATGGGCCAAAATACCGCAGAGCCACTTGCGTGCAGCGTGCGATGCTTTCTTCGGCCGTCTCAAGGCCACTATTCGCGCCAAAGGTGGTCATATTGAAAACTACTGACACAATTTAAAAACTGATGTATTTTCCAACATTTTTGCTTTGGCACCATAAAATTTATCAAAAAATAGAAAAAATTATAGCATTTTAAAAAGTTGGAGTTCGAGTAAGTCGCCCTGTATAATATTCTAGCTAGGTACAAGTGGCTGTACTGATTGCGGCACAATAGCACAGTTTCTCTTGATCCCTTTCGCCATTGAGTGGTGCGAAAGCCCAATTTAAAAGACAATAGTTTTTTAAATAGACACATCTAATATTATGATTTGTATTTGCAGTTAAGTCTTGCGAAATAGAAGAGCAGCACCAGATTTAGAGTAACATTTTAGCTAATTGTAACTCAGCTTTTTGACCAATTTGTGCCAACGAAAACCATTAAAATACTAAATACAGTATGCCCATGGTATACATCTCAAGTTATTAACCCGTACCGTAAATCTCATGAAAAAAAAAGAATTTCTCTTAAACTCAGTTTTTGAATTAACAATTTTCTTAGCAGTAAAGTTCTAATCAAAGTGGTTTATGCAATTTTCCAGTCATTTTCCAAATATTTGTTTTCTTTTTGTGTTAGTACTCGTAAATAGTTAAAGTTCTGTTTTCTTATTCATTACAAAGCATGTTGAAACAAAAGTAAGCAAAAATATCTATATTACTGTCAACAGAACACAAACCTTGGATTTAGACGATTCAATAGTCAACAATTGTTGAGCAGTTGAATATTATTTACATAATACAAATTTTTTTGTAATTTAGTGGATGTCTTTTTTTGTGTACCATATACGGTGCAGTGGGATAATACACTACTATCTAATTTTTTCTAGGCTTACAGTAAATGACATCATCAACTGCTTAGTCGAATGCGATGAAGATGATTTTGATGGAGAAATTCCTATTTTGCCGCTAATAGAAGAAGGAGATGTAACATGCGAAGATTCTGGAGAGGAAGATGGGGTGAATGTTGGCAATTTGCCACGCAATCAGTTACTTGCAGAGGTTTTGGTGCGACCACAAAATGCTGATGAAGAAGATGATATGCCGCTTTCCTCTTTTACCAAAAGACCTCGAATTTTTGAATACACGTGGGAAAAAAGAGATTTACAAGAAAGCTTAGCTGATTTTAAGTACAAAAGTTGCGGCTGGGATCCATCTTTGGCACCGTTGGATCTTTTCACCCCTTCTTTTGAAGAGGATGCGCAGAATTTACTTGTCCAAATCGATTACAAGAAACAGATTTGATCACATCTTTCGAGTACTTCATTGCTGCGACAATATGCAATTGAATCCCAATGATAGCTTTGCCAAAGTACGACCATTGTTTGATATGCTATTGGAAAAGTTCTTGTTGTTTACCCAAGTCGTTGATAATTACAGGTTCATACAGCTTTGAACTATGTTCAGAACTAAATTTAATTGTTTGTAAATGGTACGAGTACGATAACAGCATTGTAAATATGATTTCAAACTGCATACCAGTCCACCCAACGACTGCTGTGAAGCGATTCTCTCGTACAAAAAGAAAGAAAGTGACTGTTCCACAGCCCAAACTTGTGAAAATATATAACAAAAACTTGGAAGGTGTCGATAGGTTGGATAAAAATATTGGTCTTTATCTTTTTTTTTTATAATTTACGCGCGCCTAAGGGGTTATGATACCCTTTTACTGTTGCCAGGACGCGGGCGGAAAGATAGAAGGAGGAGAAAGGAAAGCATTGCTGTGATGTAGTGGTTTGAAACTCAGGTGTGTTTACACTAGTAAATTTTCTCAAAAACATGGACAAAATTATTTTTTGTATTTTTTCAATTTATTATTGCACGATTATATCAAAATAAAACAGTTTTAGTAAATTGCGGTAGTCTATTTGCATGATAATTCTTTAAAAAAAATGGAAAAAGTGTTTTTTTTTTATTTTAACGCCATAGATTTTCTTTTGTTTGACATTTAATAATACGATATATATATATTTAGAATATTGAAAAAAAAAAAAACAATTGAGTTGTCGTTATTATAAATAAATTAATAAATAAGTAGGTATAGGCAATATAATTTACATAAATAAAGAAAAACCAACATGTGTGTCTATGAACATCATTAATGATTTGTGAAACTGGAACCAAGTCTGCTTCCTCAATTTCTGGTTCTATAAGAAACTGAAGTACTTTAGATGGAAACGTATTTTTCGTTTTAGGGTTTAATTTTCTCAAACTACTTATAAATGGATCAGAAGAAACCAGAAGGTTGTGAAACACATCTTCCATATTTTGCTGCCTCGAAAATTTTCTTGAGAAACTTTCTCGAAAGCGCTTTATGTTTTTGTTCCGTGATTCTTGGGCTTCTTCGCCGAGCTGTCCAATCGGAAGAATAGCTTCAGATATAATTTCAGGGCTGTGTATTAAAATTTTATGTACAGTTGTCGGCATATTATACCATGGGTACAATAGCACAAATATATTTGCAGTATCAATACAATACTCGTTAAATCGAGCGATTTGTATTGGATATCGACTGGATATTGTTAATAAAACAACCCTAAATCGACATATGATGTTTTCATTTATGTTGGTTATATCTGAAGAAGTACCAGAGTCATGAAATAATTGGCGGGCAGTGTTGCCAACGTTCGTACTACCAAAACCTGGTTTTGGTTTATCGACTAACACTCCCATTCGGCTCCTAAATGCTTCTTGATTTCTTGTTTTGTTTTCTTCGACTTTTCTTTTATTTTCTTCACCACGAGCTTGCCATTGTCTTATAGGCAGTTTGTAGGCGACATGGATTAAACATTCAAAAAACCTTATCCAAGCATGCAAGGCAGATAACCGAAACCTTAGCTTTGACTTGTCGTGAACTTGCTTGTTCAGCACCAAATCTATTTTGTTGAAATCTGAAGATAACATCTATGAGTTGACGCAGTTTCAGTTATGGCATTACAGACCTTACCATCTATCATTGTAAGAAGCATTTTATGTTTTACTGAAATACTTCCCTTAATATGATCCATTAAAGTTTTATTTAAAGAAGATATTTGGTTTTCAATGTAATTGAATTCTTTTGCAGTTACATCTGTTGTTTCGTGGACGAATTGAACTCGTATTGGTCTACAGAACCTTGTTGATGGTGGACGAGGATTTTGCCGCAATATAATTTTACTTTGTGATTCTGGGTCCCCTGACACTAATTGAATAGGAACAAAATATGTTAAGAAAATATTAGCATCTGAAATGCTTGGATCTGAAAATCGCTGTTTATATTCACTCATGCCAGATGTGATGGAAACATCACAACCCCATTTGGAAATAAGATTCATGTTTGACATTTCATTAATATGCAATGTTTCCATAACATCTCGTATTCCTTCAAATGAACGTCGAACTGTGTGAACTAATAAACTTTGAAAAGGTGATTCTGCGAATGATTCAGTTATGACCAAGTTCTCAGGATAACATTTGCATAGTTTGGATACATATGGTTATTATGTTTTATTGCGGAATCTCTAGTAACATTGTATTGGAACTTTGTTAGTTTACCTTCAACAACTATTGAAAGAGCTTCCTCTGCTGTATATGGAATAATTCCCTGGTCCATTTTTTCAAAGCTTTTTGGTATTTATCAGCACGTGAAAGGGCTGAAAAGATTATGTTTTTCATCACATTTGAGGAGTTAAGTGTTCCTTGTTCTCGTAGTTGCATCAGCACAGCATAGCTTAATTCCTCGGTAGTGTAATCAGAACTCAAATCTTCTGTTTTACGTCTCTTTGATCGTTCGCTTAGGTCCGAAAAGTCCTTTTGAGGCCGTCCAACAAAACCATGGGCTCGGAATGGAAACGAAATTTCACATTGCAACCAGTTTGTATTTTGTTTTGAGAAGTTGTTGGTATTTCTTGAGCCGCTCAGCCATCTTCTTCTATGTTCGTGACCAAAATCAACTAATTTTTTCTTTGTTTGCTCTCAAATTTGGATATTGGTATCGTTTTTAAACTTTTCTACCAAAAAATTATTTTTTTCTGTAATATCACGAGACATACAGCTTCTAAAAAATTCAGAAAGTTGATTTCTTGAAAGAAAAATGAAATTTGATTGCAATTCTGTGTCAAGAAAAAAAAAACATCTAATTAAAAAAAGAAAAAAATCAGCTTCCTTAACACCCTTTAAAGCCAATATTTTAAAAAGTCGCAAAAAGTCGCAATGTTTTATGACTATTTCTTATAAAGGGAATATCTACCTAACTTTTAAGACTATTTTCATTCAAAAGCAATGCCCATCAACTTAATTTTCAACACATTATCTTTCAAAGCAAAAAGGTGTCATTATCCTCTTTTTACATACCGCTAGCAACAGAATCCATGTTAAATTAATTTACAAATAGCAAAAAAAAAACAAATAAACAAAAAACAAAGCAAAACTACTTATTATCAGAAACCAAACTTGCTATTGCACTCGTTAATTTAAAGTTGACACTTTAAAAGCATGTACGGATTAAACAGTTACAATTTGCATCGCATGATCAATCAAGTTCAAAGCTCATTTTATTTGTAAACAACTTGGCATTAAAAAAAAACACAACAAATCGTAATTTTTTTTTTTGTAGTTTTGGCCATGAATTTGGGGAAATTTACCTGTTTGGGACGGAGAGATTTTTCTTCACTCGGAATGATTCAGGTTGTGAATTTTAACGGTTGTTTTGTGCTTGATAACTCTACAACAGCCAAATCTACATGTCAGTGTTATGCCTTCACACGCAGATTTTTCTGACTGAGTTCCAAAATTACACAAATGAAAACTTGCCGTGGCTAGGATTCGAACCTTGACCCTCCGAGTGAGAAGCGATTGCTAGCTAAGTTTAAATGCATTTTTATTAGACTTCATTGATTACCTCTTACATGCTATACAAAAAAACGCTTAAAAATTAGCTTAAATAACTTAAAAGTAATCTTATTTTAACTTACTGGCCCCATGCGGGCACTCTAAGTTAAACATAATACTTAATCTATGTCTTTCGACCTTGCTTACAGTCTATTTTGTTTTTTACATTTATTAACACTAAAACTAAGAAAATGAATTTTAATTAAAAAAAACTTAGTATCAGGATTTTTTTTTGTTATGATATAAAACTTAAAACTAAACCTATAAACTACCTAAAAATAAATCCTAACCTACTTAATCCTACTTAAACTACCCCTTATTTCAGATTGTGTTAGCCACATCTGTTCTAATTTTTTTTTTTTTGTGTATTTTTTTTTTCTTAAATCTAACTTAATCCTACCTAAAATTATGTAAGCCGGCCATGGTCATTAAAATAGGCGAACCCTCCCCTTCCACTAGCCACCAAAATTGTTGGTGCTGTCGAGCAACATCCCTCATGTCGCGACTCCCTACCGCCCTACTGAACCGGAGACGCTCCACACTGCCATGTGCGACGTGTCTGTCGTAGTTGAGTCGCCTGTCCGCAGCTGTTTGAGCGACGTGGAAGATTAGCGGCACCGCCAATCTGTCCTGGATCAGACCTTTGCTATCTAGATAGAGGAACGCTTCTGGAGGAATAAAGCCGTTAAAGCGAACTCTCTCATGATACATATAATTGGGGTAGTAAGCCCCGGAGATCAGGTTGTTCGATGAGGTCATTGCTCTTGCAATGTGCCTTCGAGTCAACTTAATGGCGAAATTGTCCACTCTTATTAGGTTCGCCCTATTGTATAAGACCTCATTAGGATAGAATTTTATGTACTCAGACTCTGGTGTTCTGTATAAGCGAAGACAAGTCCTAAGACAAGCCCTCTCAAACACCCGAATCTTTTCCAATAAGCTTGCTCTCACGTTGAACCACACGGGACAACCAAATACAAGCATAGGCCGGATAAGGCCCATGTAGCAGATCACCTTCACCCTCGCATCGAGTTGGCTGTTATAAAACAGTCTCTTTGTAGTACAAAAGCACCTCTGGCTCTGGCCAGAGCAACATCTATATGTTTGTTAAAATACAGATATTGATCTAGCCAGATCCCTAGGTATCTGACTACATTTCGACAAGCAAGTGGCTGTCGAACTTTCGCCAATTCTTTCTGGTATCCCTAGAGGCCCCAGACAAAGGCGTCCTAAACAGAATGGTTTCCGACTTCTGAAAGTTGACTTTCAACTTCCAGTCATCGCAATATCGTTTAATTTTATCGAAGTCACGTTGCAAAAGTGTATTAATGACCTCAATGTTTGGACCTGATCTGTACGCGATTAAGTCGACTGCATACGCTATGGCATGGTGAAGTGAACCTATCAGATCACTTGTGTAAATGTTGAATAGGATCGGCGAATTTACCGCACCTTGTTGCAGACCATTTAATGTTAAATGTTCCAGCGGAAATCACATCGCCATTCTTCACGATGAACTGTCTACTGGAGAGCATATCAAAAAGAATATACAGCAGTGGTTTACTAATACCCAACCTGTCCAGCTTGAAAGAGAGTCCCTCTAACCATACGGTATCGAAGGCTTTTCCAAGTCAATCAGGCAGGCGCCAGTGCACTGGTTCTTGCCCTCGTTCCATTGGATATCAGAAACCAGTTTGGACGCAGCATTAATGATATCATGCCCCGGTTTGAAACCGAATTGAATATCCGGAACTATATGTTTGTCCTCAACCCACTTAGTCAGGACTCTATTGATCACCTTCTCGAAAACCTTGCTGATGTTTGGAAGAAGACTGATCGACCGGAGATTCGCCGGATTGGATGTGTCTTTATCCCTTTTGGGGATGGGGTGTACCACCGCAGTTATCCAATGCGCTGGATAATGTGCATTATTCATTGCATTATTAAACAGGGTGGTGTAAATGTCCACCGCTTCTAGTGGGAGATGTCGAAGCACAATGTTCGGTATTTCATCGGTTCCCACTGATTTCTTACTTCTAAGTGATTCGAAGTGCGTTTGGAGCTCTTCCTTCGAAATGCACGGGGGTAGAACCCTATCGTCGGCGATGACATTATTTGCCATATTCTCGTCACTGAACTGGGTGAAACCCGAGCTCTCTATTCACTATTTCTTTTCGGAGGTAGAAATTGTGCACAAGGACTCGATTTTCCAGGTCGTGGTTCGGGCCAATGATGTCATTCGCCTTGTACACTTCCTGGAAAGACGCTCCTATAGCCTCTACCTTCTCCTGCGGATCCTCGATCATAAAGAAGTTGTCATCATCAACGGCCTCATTTGGATCGATGCCTGCTGCTATGAGTATGTGCTCGTTGTCCGTCGTTCGGGCGATTTTAAGACACGAAAGGTCGTTTTGATCTTTTCTCCGAAATATTTTATTTATTGCGGGAACAGTACAAACTTACAGAATTTCTGCAATTTTCCTTTATTAATATTTGGAGGTTTTTGATCGACGACTTCAGTGTCACGATCTCCGGGTTATGTCTGTCAGTAAACTGTCTGTACAAGGTTTTTAGTCTTGACAGCAGTCTACTTTTATGTCGATGCAGTGCGTCAATGGTTGCGTTGCGGAATAAGTCTTCGTTGTCAGTATGTTGATACCGAGGTATCGTTTTGTCCATTGTTCGTTTGATTGTCTCGTCCAATAGTTTTAGATACCTGTCAATCTCCTCGTTTGACATATTTCTATTGGACGGTGGGTAGAGCGAATTCGAGGAGAGTGCTCTCGTCAGTGTTCTGGAGAAGTGTGTCCAACGCACCCTACTATAGTTGTAGGAATGCCTTTGAACAAACTCATCCAATTCCGCAATTTCGTTCGGAACGGTTATTTCGGTACTAAGACCGTAATGGTCACTGTCATACACAAACGTGCGTAGACAGTTTATGGTATGTTGGTTAGTACACGTCAGGTGTATTCGTGTGTCGAACAGCAAGAGGTCCAAATAAGAACCGTGTCTGGGAAACGACGGACTATCCGTCGCCTTAAGGCCGAGTTGATACGTTATACTGTGCTGAATAGTAGGTTCCCTCTAGTATTTGGTGTGTTATTTCCCCAATCTCTATGTCTGGCGTTGAAATCTCCGCCGATAATAAAGTAATTCTCCTCCAATTCCAGTCTTAGGAATCGAAAAAGTGTCTCGAGCTCGGAGATGAATAAGGTGGATTGAGTAGCTTTAGGTGCATAAACAGACACCATGTATAACCGCTTTCCACTACGGAGAGGGATGTACATGACGCATGCTTCCAGCACCTGGAACCTACGTACTACACGACTGTATATTCTTTTGAAACGCAGTCCTTTTCTAACAAAGATCGCAACACCTCCTCCTGGAATGGAGTTGGGTCGGTTTCTTCGTAATATTTTATATCTTCTGTGCCTCATTTTGTGTCTTTTGGTAAGCTTAGTTTCGCTAACCAAAAGCACAGAAGCGATTGCTAGTACCACTACACCACGTGTCATAGCGATAAGGGGAAAAAAGTGGTATTTTTCGCATTTTCTCATTGCATCGATATGGCGATTTCAAATGCATGGCAGTTGCACAAAGACTTGGATAATCTAGAATTCCGTCGAAGAGTAGCAACGGGCTTGCTGAGAATGTACGGAAAAATTAACCGGCCAAGAAATTTGAAGCCCTCAAGTGCAGAAAACCAAGAGATCCGATTCGATCAAATTTAACATATGATTGTTGAACTACTCGCTGTGAGAAATGTAATGTTGCACTACATGTTCGGTGTAGCAATACCATTCTCCTTCATTGTGAAAACATATGGTATTGTATATATACCGTACATACTTAAAATGAAAATAAAATGAAGAATTGGAAAAAATTTCGTTGGTAGTGCATTATCCCACTGTACCATATGGGGTACACCCCATCCCCATTGTTTGGTAAAAGATAGATTTTTTTTTTAATTTTTTTATTTATCTGGCGAAACAGTTTAACTATGTCTGCCGTGAAGACATATTGATGTTGGCGAAACCGCAGGCACACTCCGATGAAGTCACATTGGATTGTGGCTCCGATTTGAAGGTGTTCGTTTAAAGATTGCTCCTTGGAATCTTTAGCCGAACCATCGAATACGTTTGGTTGAAGAACTTTCTGGCCTTAAAACACCGTGGTGCGTCAATGTGGAATGTAGATATTTCGGAAGAGTGCTTCTTAAGATTGTACCTGATTTGACCTGTGACGACCCATCCAAGCGATGTATTTTGGGCTAGTAGAATACCTTCAGGTCCATAGATTTCTTCTGGTTTGAGAAACATCCAAAACCCTATCGGCTGCTAAAATTATATCGATGGAGCTAGGTAAATTAAAGCAGGGATCCGCTAGATGTAGCCTTTGGACATGCTTCCACGAAGAAGTAACAAATGATTTGGACGGCAATTTGGATGTTAATTTCTGAAGCTCGAATGCATCGACGAAATGATGTGTTGAATTGTAACGGGAGAGCAATTGTATATGTAGAAACAAAACAGTTTGTAGTTCCTTGGAAGACAGACCCATAATGGGTATACGAGAACGTTTACGCGGAATTCCGAGACGTTTTGCTAACCTTTTGATGATTAACGAATCTTGTGACCCGGTATCCAAGAGAACACGACAATCGATATACTGCCCCTGATAAGTTTTAAGTTTAACCAATATGGTAGGTAAAATGGTTTGATGTCGGGGGCTAGACTCAAAGGAATTGAGTAATAGCAAGCGAAGTGGACGTCGAATGAGGCTGCGATAGGTTAAACGAATCGGAGTAGGGTGGTTGTGGAAGAAATTATATTAGGATCTTCTTGATGAATGCCCAGTCCAAAGGCAATTAAAACAAACTGATTGCGTTTTAACGAGGTTTCTATGTTTTTCAATATCTAGTGCAACAAACTATTGCAAAACAGAAACAAAATGCCCATTTTTACACCTTGGGCACCGACGATTGCGATTGTTTTCAGGAGTTTTGGCGGTGTGGAACCGATTGTTTTGCCCGAGATGTGTTCGACCGTGTAAATGATTGCCACGATTCGAGTGCATTACATCGCGACCCCAAGAAATAGATTATGTCTGTAATGGATTTATCATCTTCAGAACTTATTTCTGCTACCCAAGAATATTTTGTGTCTGGCTCGAGTTTGGCTAGCAACGGATTTATAAGCCATGGATCGCGATTATTTTCATTCAAAGCGATTCCGCGAATCACTTCATCTGCACCGTCAGCAATTTTACGTAGAGTTTGTGGATTCGAAGTATTTACAGAGGGAAGAAATCTCTGTGCCGCTGTAAGATGTGGGTTGTTGTCTGCCGAACCCGTAAAAAGATCTGGTAGGGAAGGCCAGTCTTTATAATTACCGGGGAACGGAGGAACTTCGATTTTAGGAAGATTCATTTTTGTACCAATGGTTTCTAAAGGGCTTAATTTTTCTAGGAATGTGGCCGTTTTGATTCCCGAATCTGCAGTAAAATACTTGGACTCATATGTCCCAAATTAGCTTCGAATTCGACTAAACCACTTCAATATGTTGCACACATTCGGAATGAAGAGAATAAAATTGGACATTCAGATCTCTTACCACAATGTGAAACTTGATTCCGCGCTATTGACTGCATTGGACTTGTTGTAAAAGCTAATTTTCTCATCCTCAGTTACCATGTCATGTTCCCTACTGGAGAATCTGGCTGCTAAGATTATGTTGCTACAAAAAACGTAAGATACCGTACTCTTTTTCTGACAGAATTAAGCTGTTCTAAGTTGAGTGACACGGTGATGCTAACCTACGTTGGATCTCCACTGTTGGAGCTTTCATTCACTGTTGCATTTTATATGGCCACAAGTGCAGATGGCATGACTCCTAAGTTGCAAGCATACCCGAAATCATGACGTGTCTAAGAAGTCATCGGCCTGTCTCGCAGCAGGAAAAATTATAGATTACTCTCATCCTGACGAGGCACTATACATTTGATAAGCAGTTAAATATGTTGAGCATAACACAACAGCTTGTGACGTTTACTGTGAAAGTGATGACAACATCGCAGAGCACTAGCTATAGGAATGTCCGGCTTACGCTCGCATTAGGCTGCAGGTACTCAGTGTTGAAGTGGTGAGTGCCTCATCATTTACCTTCGAAAGACTGAAAGATTCCAATAAAAGAAATTTACAAGGAGTACAGTGGAGTATTCTATTGCTATAAAAAATCACGGTGCTACTATCTGCTGGCAAGGATTCATTGGTACTCAACCACCCCATCTCGTTCACTCCCAATATTTTTTTTTTTTTTATAATTTGCTCGCGCTCAAGGGATTTAAGTGCCCTTAAAATGCTTGAACACAGCACGGGCGAAGAAAAATCAGGGAGAATAGAAAGAGAGGTACCAGTTAACGTTGGTTTTAAATGTTTGAAGATTGTAATGACTAGGAAATAAACAGCTAGGCATGGCATTCCATAAGCGAGTTGTACGGCTTAGGAACGAAACACTATATTTTAGAGTACGTCCGAAAGTGGGCTTGAGGCTATACTGATGATCATTCATAGCGAGGCGGGTGTTACGGTTAGAAGTTTGAATGGGCGGAATGCTACTGGCGATTTCTATGGAGCACTGTTGGTGGAAATAGCGATAAAACAGAGCAAGACACAAGACATTACGTCGGTTTTCGATGGTGTCTATTGTCTGAGTGATATTAGTATCACCTATGAATTTTATCGCACGTTGACGCCTTCTGCATTTATCAAGTTCTTGATATCTTCTGTCGAGAGGAATGTTAGTATTTCAGAAACCGTCTGACTATAACAGCCCACAGCTGTTATCGTTTGACAGTACTTAACTGATTAACTGAGGCGCAGTATCCACTTCAATTGCGTTAGATGTTCGCTAACGCAGATTGCTGGCCCACGTTACCTAGACTAGAGAAAGCCAATACCAGCGCACTTGTTATTATATACTACGAGCACAAGGATTTGTGCATATAATATCCAAGGTCTGTCACGGTGAGGCAGAGCAAACACAATTGTGGCTCTACAGGATCAACCCATTTTCTAAGAGCTCAGTCAGTTTCTTCAAATGAGCACTTATGTGATCGCCCATGGATTGATGTCAGTAGTTATTAGTACTTGTGAGGTCTTGGAGCCGTACATCAGTCACATGTCTTTTTCTAATGCCATTTCGAGTCAAACCGTCAGAAGGTTGCTGCTTCTGACCACCTATATAAGCAAGGTCTCTCTGTCATTCTTTCTATCTTCTTAGTTTTAACTCTGCCATCAAAAGCGCTTACGTCGAGAGCGTCCTTAGATGTTTAATGCCGGGCGCTTCCAGCTTTCTTACCCTGGCTGTATACATGAATGCAACAAGTTCCATTTAAACCGCATATACGTATATGTATATCCACTCGGGGATTATTCAGCTCCTTTAACTGGTAATGTTAAGTAAGAGTATCTTTTATTTCGATGTGTCTTTTGGGGTCTTTAAGTTTTATTTCATATCCCCTTCAGCAGGGAAAATTTATGCTCAAAATCGTTTCAAGAAACCCTTTGCCCCCGTCACTATATGAACACAGTGCCTAGGGCCTTGTGGAGACTCTTATAAAGAAAATAGAAAAAAAAAAACTTTCAATTTTCTGAATTCCAGTATCCTTCACCCGACTCGTATTAATTTCAAATCAACTTCCGCTTAGATTATGATATGTCACCATGCTTCAACCCCACAATGGAACATGTAATGTAACATCCACCAAACCACTTTCTAACAGCCCTGTCAACCCTTTCTGATTTATGTTGTATGCCTGCTTAAAAATTCATTGAAACTCCATCTTGAAGTGCGTAAAAATGTCATCAACATATTTTTTTTTATACATACAAGCGCGTCATCAGTACCGTCTCACCCCTACAATTCTAAGTAATAAATCTCCTTTTACACAAAAAAAAAAAAAAAAAAAACCAACAGGTCGTAATCTTGTTTAAAGGGACTAGGCCTGTTCCCCTGCCAGATTCTCTCGTTCTACTCGTATGTGTGTGAACAAAAAGAAATTTAAAACATTTGCTTGTTACAAAGATGTAGACGATGAAATGGATTTACGTGATGCAGATTACAATATCCTTACAGAAATTAGGTTATGCCATAACAAGCCGCCACCCCATTACTACAATAGAATCAAGTGTTGTACAAACTCTACGTCTTTGCAGGCACCGTGCTCATGGCGCTTATGTTGGTGGCCGCCGCTGCTGCCGCCGCCCATTCACGAATTTATGATCGGATGCTTTGTTTCTTATGCAAGAACGTATTTTTATCCATTACATCGCAAATCATGTTTTTATTTTCTTCCAGAGTTACGAATATGTATCCGTATCCTGTGGGCTATGTTAAGGTATACCCATACCGTCCGTGTTTCGTTGGGCTTGTATACCAGTGCCACTGCCACATTGCTGCTGTGAAAGGTGCCACAATAAATAACGTCATTTTAATATTATATATGACCCAAACATATATTATGACCGCATTATAGCCTTGTAACACTAAATTATTCAAAATTGTGAAATGGAAACAACAAGGGTTGCTGCTACGAGTACTATTGCCTACTGGCATACACCATACCCCTCCTGTTATTATGGGCAACTGGCATACGCATGCCAATTCTATCCAGGGTGGAACATTAAAAGGATTCTACTCCACGTATCCATGTACACTGTCGGTCGTTTGAGGATGAATGTAGCGGAAAAAATACCAAAAGTACCGCCTGTTCTACACTCTACAGCTCTTCTGTCAGCCTTCAGCTACTCTAGGGACCTAACTACCCTTACCTAGTGACATTTGGTAAGCTGGCATTCGTATCATGACATTTTAATGTCTTAGTGTGAAGTTGATGCGGTGTGGCAGGATAATAACATTTTTATTGCCATTTAAGTGGTCGAAGCCACCACTTCAAATCCAGTGTCTGTCAACGGATATGTCACTGTCTCAACATACGAGCACCAGCTAACGAGTGCTGTGATTGAATTTCGTCTCAACAAAAACTTTTGTTCAGATTTTGGTCCTGATTCGGCAGGATTCCAATTGTAAGATCACCACTTGCAGGCACTTTTAAATTCCAAAAGAGTTCGACACTTTACGATGATAAGACAAAGTCCCGAGGAAACACACAAAACATAACAGGAGGCGTACGAGTATTTCGGAATTTCTCTGGATAAAACCAATCGACTTAGAGTATCTGTGTTGGTTCTGGTGTATGTCGCTGTGTTGTTTTGTGTTGTTAACTTTAATGGCTCTCTGGGGGGACGCAAGTAAATTACTGCTTTGTATATTAACTTCGTCTTCTTCGTTCTTTTTTCATTTTTGTTTTTTGTTTTTGTTTTTTTTTTTTCATTTTCGTTTATTTTTGACTCTCTTATTTTGTTCTCTATCTGCGTGTTTTTGGCAGATATCCTGTGGGATGGAGGCAAAATCCACTTGCGGCATTTGCTGACGGTGGGTTAATCAAAGCAGCCTCATTCGATTTGGGAACAACAGTCGTCAGTTCGGTAGAAACAGAACAGGCAGTAGAGCTTACAATGAGAGGAGGACTACATTGCCGGGACCTTCAACTTTCGTGCAATAAATTGCCTGATTGTAAACCACCCCCATGGGGGTGTACTACAGAATATAAGGAAGTTGCTCCTCTGAACTTGGTAAGACTACGAGTATGACTACGAATAAGAGTCCCACGAACAAGATGACGCTGTACGAGAACGAAAACGAGTACGTACATCGTATATCCAACTCGTACACCTACTCGTACTAAGACAAACGAATAATTTAGTATTCCGTGTTGGTCCTGCCGCTCAGATAGAATTATGACTCATGAGCGACTGTACGTGCGGCAAATAAATATTGCAGTCAACAAAACTGCATTTCATTTCTACCAACCAACCTTGTCTCTGGACAAAGTCCCCCGACTCGATTTGAATTCTCTGACTAAAGTAGTTGCAGACCGAGACCAAAAATTGCCACTGGGCCATAATCATTTATTGGAAAAGTGCGCCGTAAACATTTTACGACTAATTTGCTAGGGGTTAAGATTTTTGTACTCCTTGTTGCGGTGCCCACTTCCACTTGCACAACATCACATTTGCATTTGTATTCACCGACACTGAAACCGAACGGTTTGCCGTAAAATTTTGTTAAGATGCATCAACTCTAACTCTAACCAACATTCGATGGCAGGCAAAGTCTTTATATTCGATTGCAACAGTGTTGCCATCGATTCGGATGTGATTTGTAGCGAAAACGAGTAAGTGGTGCTTAAAATCGAAAGACAATTTCGTTTGTCTGCAAACAATGTCACACATTTCTGATGGAATGGCTTGTATGCGAACCGAAAAGAAGAGCTGGAGAGGATTTCTGCTGAGGCAGGAATTAACGTATCTGGAAAATCGCATGCATAAACAGATTTGGTGCAGCTTCCTATGAGAATGCATACTTAACAAAGTATGTCGAAAATGTCGCTGTCAGTGATTCGAACGGATAACCAGAAAATCAGGAGAACTATGAAAGCACAATAAGTGTGTACAGTTCGCTCGAATGACATCCAAAATCATATACACGTATGCACAGGATCTTTGAGTTGTAAAGACGTAGCACGCGGTTCCCTCACGCCAAGTTAACTGTCGACCAAATTCGTTATACTGCGGGACATAAATCAATTGAGGTTGTAATTAAGTACGTAAAAATCGTGGTAATGGTTATGGTATCGCTTTTATTGGAATTTGATGCCAATATGACTTCGAGCATTTGTGCGCCCGAATACAGTCCAATTTTCAAGTAGTCAAGCCTTTCAGTAGGAACGAGATTAATTTTGAAAAATGGATTCAATTTGACATAATCTAAAGGCGAATAGAAGGTCAATAGTAAACTTTCTGATTTCGAGTTGATTTTTCCGACTTTCCACTTAGAAATGATAAGAGCTCTTAAGGTGAACAAGTAGAAAGCGATGAATGAAAGGATCTCATGACCGTTTTAAATAGCTTAAAAGATTTCATAAGGCTATTGGCCTTTCTCGGATGGAAACTTGAGGCTGTATTCTTCAGACATTTATTGGCATTCATTCCTCGATATCGCCCAGGTAATGTTGTTTTCTGTACACTTGTACTTGCAGTACCTTAATTATGTCACTCATCAGGGGCCTTAGACCGCTATCAATTGGTGTCTGGGTATTTGAATTTCTGCAAAACCTTTTCTTCATCTTAAAAATCCTGGGCAAGTTTCACAGGCTATTGTTTACACATATGTGTAACCAAAAACAAGACTACTGTATCAACGTAGAAAAGGACAGAACGCGGTCAACACCCTATCGACCATTTAGAATTTAAAAATCATTATTTTGGTGTACGCTAGAGAATATCATGAGGAGCGGTGTAGAACTAATCCACATTCTACATTCTATCCACTAGCCAGTGATTGACTGACTGACTAGCCACATCGAACGATTCCTACAATATAGGAAGTACACACTGGTGGCTTTTCTGGACATTGAAGGTGCCTTTAAAACGACTTCGCTGTCAACTCTGCATGTAGACGACTCACTTGGGGAGTTGATCAACCTTATGCTAAACTGGGTGGAGCTTCTGCTAAAAGATGTGCCAGTAGAGATATACCGCAAGGCAGTGTGCGTTCATCCTTTCTCCAGTAGCGGTTAATGAACTGCTGGTATGTCTGGAAGCGGGTGGTAGCAGGGTGATTGCCTATGCGGATGACGTTGCTATAGCCGTCTTAGGTAAGCATCTTAATACCATTAAACAACTCCTTCAACTAAACCTAGACAGATAAGCCCGTTGGGCAGGTCGCTGTGAATTGGGAGTAAACCCCCATAAAACTGATCTTGTCCTCTTTTCCAGGAAAGGCAAAATTCCAATTATAGACCCTCCCTTAATAAACGGTAGCAGTTTAGTCTTTTCCGATACAGCAAAATATCTGGGTCTCGTTTTCGACTGGAAACTAAACTGGAAATCTAACAATCAAGACAGAGTCAAGAAAGCTACAGTAGCTTTATTCTCTTGCAAAAAAGCCATTGGGAATAAATGGGGCCTACATCCTTGAATAACCCACTGGCTACATATCTCGGTCATTCGACCGATACTCACCTACGGGGTTGTTGTCTGGTGGACGGCCGCTATCAAGTCCCTAGACTCAGTCTCATTAAATTCCAAAACTGCCCTTGAATGCCAATCATCTCTTACGAAGATGGCAGAGCAGTTCAATCTTCACCTTTGTTGGGTGCAGGCCACAGAGACATTCCAGGAAATTGTAGGGCCGACGATCGCGCCAAAATTGCAACCACTACGTTGTAATCGCTACGTGGAAATCAATGTTGAAGCTGGATGCAAATAAAAGAACAGACCTTAGATGGACTGTTGAACCAAAATGTCTAGCGACCAAACAGATCTGGCCAAAGCCGGATCTGAATCGCTCTGAGTCTGATCCTTCTAAATAGGAAACCAGCGCGATCATAGGAGTCAAAATTGGACACTGCTTTGTAGGCAAGCATGCAAGAGGTTTGGCGCTTTTACAAACGATTTTTGTAGAAGTTAGATAGCCGTTGAGGAAGAGGAGACAATCCTCCATCTACTCTTTATATGGCCAGCTCTCTCCCAGAGAAGAAATCTTCACAGGAACTTTCTTCTACAATGACTTAAAAGATCTAAAGAATATAGACGCTAACCGTCTCCTACGCTTCATCATAAGCTCAAACGGACCAATAGGCCTAAATGGGTTGGTCTTTCCAACAGCCACTTTTACCTATTTACATATGGTGGTGTATCTCAAAGAGAAATGACGCAATAAATTTATCTTATTTTTTTTAATTAAACCTTTAAGTGGTTTAATCTACATCCTGAATGACTCGAACTGCAACCAACTTCAGACTGCTATAATTTCCAAACCGTTCATGACAGTGAGCTCAAATTTTGACACATGACAGATAATTTTATTATTTACAAGCCTTTTAAATGATTTGCGTCTCAGTTGTGTTCAAAAATATTTATCCGCGATGGAATTCAAACGTAATAGTGTGATTGCTTTATATTTGGCTGGAAAACCACAAGTAGCTATTATTAAAGCCCTCCAGCACCTCAACGTGGATAAATCATTTGTGTTTCGAACCATAGCTCGTTACCGTCATACTGGCAGCGTTGCAAAACGCCATGGAGGTGGTCATAAAAAAACAGCAACATCGGCAGAAATGGTTCGGAAAGTGAAGGCTAGAATTGAGCAAAATCCGCGTCGAAGTGGAAGAAAAATGGCTCATGAGTTCAACATATCTTTGGAACGGATGCAACACATACTGGAAAATGAGCTCGGGCTCAAGCCATTGAAGTTCCAAACAGCACACGATCTTACACCGCAACAGAAAAAAGTTAGAGTCCAAAGAGCAAAGGAGTTGCTACGCTTGCACGAAAGTGGTGAGTTGCCAAATTTGGTTTTTTCCGATGAGTCGCCATTTGTTATCGAGCAATATGTCAACAAACAAGGTGACCGATTTTACTTGCCAGACAGGTCCTTCGAAAATTTACACCTTCGGACGGCCACCAGAAAGCAGGCAGCACCAATAGTGACGGTTTGGGCCGCCATAACCGCCGATGGTCGCTCTCCGCTTGTATTTTTGGACCGTGGCGTCAAAATTAATGCGATCGTATACCGTGAAACTGTCTTAGAGGCAGTATTGAAGCCTTGGGCAAACAACCATTTCGGCCGTCTCACAAAGCGCGCGTCAACCAAGATTGGTTAAAAAACAATGTTCCACACTTCATTTCTTCGGCACAATGAATTGCAAATTCCCCGGATGCAAATCCGTTGGATTTCTCTGTCTGGGATATTTTGAAGGCGAAGGTTGGCACTAAAAAATACCAAAGTTTGGACCATCTCAAACAAGCACTTCGCCGGGAATGGGCCAAAATACCGCAGAGCCACTTGCGTGCAGCGTGATGCTTTCTTTGGCCGTCTTAATACCATTAATCGCGCCAAAGATGGATATGTTGAAAACTACTGATACAATTTGAAAGTTGATGTATTTTCCAACATTTTTAGCTCTGGCACAATAAAATTTATCAAAAAGTAAAAAAATTATAGCATTTTAAAAAGTTGGAGTTCGAGTTTGTTGCTTTTAATGACGACATTCCCTAAGCACTACTTTTCGGCATTGTAAGAAAAGTCTTACTTAAGCTTTGTTTACCTTAAAGATACTGGTTATTCTGAATTTGGACTTTCTCCTTTCTATTGAAATCTATTGACCACGGTCACCATCAACTGAAAATTGACTGGATTTCTGAGTGTGTCAATTTGAGCTTAGAAATACCAAGGACACTTCACTTCCCTTTATCACTTCAAAATTCTACTCGGTGGGTTTCCGCAATTTTCTGTGGAAACTGGCAAATTTCATATCAGCTTCATTCCTCAAAATCATTTCCCATTTCCGTTTTTCCGTTGTGGCAGAAACAATATCAATGCAGCAATGTAGCCTTGAAGTGTTCCATCCACCATTATACAGAACAACCTCTATTTAAAGCTTTGCTTAGAATGGGGGATACGGATTGAAACAATACAAGGCATTTTCTAAATTGTAGATGCAGGCGAAATCTGTTCTATATTGACCCTTGACATACGAATATACTCAGGAGGATGTCACCGGAAAGCCTGGTTGTTCCACATCGAGTGCTAAATTCTATGTCTTCTTTAGTGCTTAAGCAATATATTAGCTACTTAGAACGTATACTTATTTAGAGTTTTCACAGTGTATCAGACTGCTGTTTGTCCGCAGCTACATGAAAATCCTCAGGAACTTTCATATTGCCACGGGAGATACCATCAATGCCTACTAGCATAATTGCCTTCAGGTGTACCGTGCGGCCAAATAGCCAAGTCGTTTATCGTCTCTGGTTTATCCATATAAGTAGAATAGCGACTTTGCATATCCACATGCAAAATAATCCAAAGGCTTTAAATCATACGCTCTTGAAGGCCATTGAAAGGGCTTTCTTCCTACGTCTTATTTGCCCTTATGCTTAACGCGTGACTTTAAGAGGACGTTTTCCTGACCTTTGAAAGCGCCAACGGCAATTGCTATTGCCAAAGGGAATAGGGCCCCATTTGTTTACTTGACATAGTCGAAAAAATTCCTGAGCGGATCATTTACGATAGACTTTTACCAGTAAATGAAACAACATCACTAAAGTTTTTTAAGTCACTGTCAAGATTAAGCGCAATTAACGCTAGGAGGCACCAATTAATACTACGCCATTATAAGCGGGAGCGGATGTTGAATCGTCTTTATCGGAGCGAAAAGCGTGACAATCTCCATAAAATCGAAAATAGCCAGTTTTTATTTTGCTTAAAAATACAGGAAGTGAATTAAATGAACGAGCAGCTGTAATATAATAAAATCGTGAATTGTGTGTTAGTGGATTGCTGGAACTGACACGCAGTTTATGGTGTTGACTCGTAACTGACATGAGGTCTAAAATCACTTTGGAATTTTGTAACAGTGCAATTGTCTTAGAAGAAGAATATCGGGCCCTTTGAACAATTCAAAAGTAGGCGCTCAGCGATTTACTTTATGTATAATTCGTTTCGCATACTTTGTTTGAGCAATAAAATTACTAGAGTATTAAAATAAATGCTTTACTCTAGCTTAGATTTAAAAAGGCCATTACAAACTAACTTTAGAATTGGTAGCTGGTAAAAGAAATTAAAATCATAGAGTTGCCCTACAATCCTATTTGAATACTGCTTTAGGTAGAAAGTTTGGTTTTCCAATTAAGCCAGAAGCCTATCTAGAATGATACCTAGGTATTTAAAATTAACGAAATACGTAATTTGAAAACAGTCCTCAATACTGTATTTTCCTTCAATGATATAAGATCATCTGTATCAAGAGAGAATCTCAAACAATTTGGTGAGTGATAATACAAAGGCAAATCATCGCATATTTCGCCACTGATGTTGTATACCATAAATTTTGTTTTCTTGCTTATAATGAGGCTAGGTTAGCTTAAACAGGGGTATGATGGCACCAAAACGGGGCCATCGCGATCCCTGTATAACTAGTTGAATTTGTCTTCAAATGGCAAAAATCTAAACAATCTCGCTGGTGAAACACCTAATTTCCCTGCAAAAGCCAAGAAGGCCTTTGAAGTTCGTGCCCTCTATTTCTTCTAGGTTTTCGAAAAAGTATTTCGCTAGAAATGTTCTTCGACTACGCGATATTGCCTCGCATTCACACAGTATGTGTGTTATATCCTACAGCTTGCAGACCACCTCAGAATGTGCAAATATCCGTATCTGACAGTGTCCTGTCAGGATTCCTATTACTAACCTTTCATCCGTTGGGATTGGATTTCCTGGCAGGAGCTCCGTTAGGACCGTGGCATGTCATAAACTACTGCTCATAAATTAACCCAGATTAGTGAGTCGTATCGGACTGTTGCCAGCAAGTTTTTTGATCTGTAAACCAAGCGGTGTTAGGTGCAAAAAGGTGTCTATTGCTGCCCTAGGGGTGTTGCAGAGCACACCTATAATGGCTACGGAAGCCGTTCTTTGAACCGCCGCTAATTTTCCGTACATCGTTTTCTTGTTTGTTGCTGTGCACCATACTAGTGCGCCGTATTTAAGTGTCGGTCTTACCACCACCGTATAAAGGCAGTACACCATAGCAGGTTTTCAGCCCCAAATCTTTTCCTACCGTTCTTTGCAGATAAAAAGAGCATTATATGCCTTTTTGATTCTTTCTGCTACGTTAAAATTCCAGTTCAGTTTTTTGTCCAGAATCACACCCAGATACTTCGCGCAGTTCCACTCCGTTGAGTTTTGGGAGTTTGAATTGCGGTATTTTGTACCAGTTCAGTTTTGGAAGGGTTGGCATTGAGATCACAGCTTTTTGACCAAGTGCTGATCGTCTTCAGGGCCATCTCTATAATTTCGCTCAAAATATTTAAGTATTTTCCCTGCACTATTATGACTACGTCATCTGCGAATGCACTTATACCCATTGTGCTAAGGTTTTTGAGGATATCATTGATAACCAACACCCAATGGAGTGGGGATATGACTCCATCCTGAGGGGTTCCCCTAGTTGCGGACATTCTGTCTGAGCTTTGCCCAATGGAACAGTTCAGCGTGTTGAAAACCCAGTTTGTAATGCCTTGTTTGCGTTTACTAGATCATCTTTAATGGCGGTGCACTCCACGTTATTGAAGGTTCCTTCAATATCGAGGAAGGCCGCCATCGTAAACTCTCCGAAGTGTAGACCCTTCTCTATTTTCTCCACCACCTCATGCAGGGCGGTTTCTACAGATTTTCCTTTCATATATGCATGTTGTGACTCAGTCAAAAAGCCATTACTGCATCTATTCCCAATGTCAATCTTCAATATTCGCTCTAGGGTCTTAGGCATAAATGATGAGACTTATTGTTCTGAAATTTTTTGCTATTGTATGCCCATGTTTTCTAGCTTTACGTATAAAGACTTCCTTAACTTCCCTTCAAGCTTGGTATGCACTCTTGGTATGTACTCTATTTTTAGGCTGTATCTGAAAATTTCCATAATTTTCTGGATTGCAACCTCCGGTGCTTTCTGTACCATAATTGGTAGAATGCCATCCGGACAGGGAGATTTGTAAAGCTTAAAGGACTGAATTGCCCACCGTAATTTTTTGCTATTAACAAGAACACCTATTTCTTCTTCGGAGAGAGATGGATTAATGTTCTCAGTGCGCTGTAACATGGCAGGGTCGTCTGATACTGTGGATCCCGGAAAGCGGATTTCCACAAGTGTTGCCAGAAACACTTGGCTACTTTCAACCCAGGTACCGTCATTCTTTCTGAGGTAGCTAGGAATGCTCGCTTTATTTGAAATCATTTTGCATAACCTCGAAGCCTCGTCTGTTACCGCGATAGATTCGCAGTACTTCTGCCATGAAACTCTTTTTGTCTTTCTAACTAGGTACTTGAATTGTTTCTTACATTCGTAGTGCTCATTCCATGTACTGTCACTTCTGAAAGGCTTCGCTCTATTATAGAGTTTCCTAACCTATTTCCTTTTTAATCCAACCTTCCTATTCCAGCATTTTGGTTGAGCCCTTTTATGCATGCTCTTAGTCGCGCAAGCTTTCTCAAAAGTCATTCTAAGTGCTTTACTAATATTTTCTACCGCCTTATCTATATTAACAATATTGTCGGAGTTGATCGATTGGGTAGGTGTACAATTTAGAGCACTGCATGAGTGGAGGCAAACTTCAAATAAGTCACCTCATTTTAAAATGACTCTGAACGAATCATATGTCTCATTTTATGTGACAGTATGAATCGTGTGATTTGAAATGATTCAGTCTCATTCAGATTCATTTTTATGTATTTCATACCTCACAGTTTGTGATTCGAACAGTAACTGCAGTAAGGAGTTATTTTTCGTGTGTTGTGAGTGGTGTGAGTCATTGTGATTCACTGTGATTGCATTTAATTCGTTGTTTTGAAAGACGGTCGGAAAAAACAATAAGTGGGAATGGAAAATATGCAGTACGTAATGAATATATGTACAAAACATATTCTTAACCCTTTGAGGACAACTGTTGCTGATAAGCAACTTTTAATTTTACCACCCTTTATCTCGATTTGGCAACCGCTGATTTGTAACGGTAAACTGTATGCGGTAGAGTGATTATTTTTGAGTAAAATGAGACAGTTGCGAATAGACGTAGTCTTGATTCTTGTGCTTTGTTGTGTTTATAAGTAGAAGATCAGGTGTGCAAAAACTTTGTGTTAAAGGAAGTGCAGTAAGTTGATTACTTTATGTATTATTGGGTATATAACTTAATTCGTGCGGTTATTATTCAAAGTATTGCCAACTTTTTCCCATCTTTCTGGCAAATGTATATCCCATCCCAAAAGAACT
Organism: Volucella zonaria; assembly: GCA_963966105.1. Classification (NCBI taxonomy): domain Eukaryota; kingdom Metazoa; phylum Arthropoda; class Insecta; order Diptera; family Syrphidae; genus Volucella; species Volucella zonaria. Next base: position 46,987,675 of record OZ014534.1, read on the forward strand.
GCGACGGCTTAGCAGCCAAGAATGAATCAAGCCAATTTTTGATATTCTGCTCTGATGTGAACCGTATTTCAGTAAGGGCGTTCTGCATCGACCGGAACAAATGGTAATCAGAAGGGGCAAGGTGTGGGTTATAAGGCGGGTGGGGTAAGACTTCCCATCCACTGTTTTCCAAATAGTTCTTAACCGGAATAGCAACGTGGGGCCGAGCGTTGTCATGATAGAAAATTATTGCCTCGTGTTTGGTCGCATATTCCGGGCGTTTTTCGGCCACTGCTCTCTTCAAACGGATTAATTGATGGTTTCACCCGGTTTTAGCAGCTCATAATACAGCATACCCATCTGAACCCACCAAATACAGAGCATTAAATTCACGCCATGGATATTCGGCTTTGCCTTTGATTTGGCTGGTTGGCCGGGTTTCACATATGATTTTTTGCGCTTGGGGTTGTCGCAATGGATCAATTTTTCATCACCAGTAACAATCCGATGCAAAAATGACTTCATTTTGTGGCGTTCCAGCAGCATTTTGGACATGCAAAACCGCATTTCGACGTCTCTCGGCTTGAGTTCATGTGGAACTCAATTTCCTTGCTTTTGAATATATCCAGCTGCTTTTAAACGTTTTGAAATGGCTGCTTGAGTGACGCCCAAGGATTCTGCGAGCTCTTCTTGTATTTGGCAACAATCTTCATAGAGTAATGCTTCCAGTTCTTCATCTTCAAACTTTTTTGGCTGCCCAGGACGTTCATCGTCTTCCAAGCCAAAATCACCACTTTTAAATCGTGCAAACCACTTTTGGTACGTTCGCTCAGCTAGCGCATGTTCACCATAAACTTCCACCAAAATACGATGACTTTCGGCAGCAGTTTTCTTCATATTAAAGTAATGAAGAAGAACTCCCCGCAAAAACACTTTTTCTGGCACAAAGTTCGGCATATTTGAGTGAAAAAAAATTATTGTTGTTTTCGCTTCAAATGAATGACATAAGGACTGAAACGAATAAAATTTGGAAACTTCAAAGTACAAAAAAAAAAATATTTTCATAATTCATGTACATTTTTTTTATTTGCTTTAAAACTCTGTTTTTATTAAATTCATTCACATTTACAAAAAATGAAAAAATTATTTGGGTTCCCATTCTTTCGTCAACTTCTTTCGAATGTCCTTCATAAGGTTGGTGACAGTTACATCCGTGATCTTTTTGGACGCTCTTTTTTTTTTTAGCACTAAAATCTTTTACGTCCTTTGCACACTGCTCACTTTTCCTCAATTTAGCTTTGATCAAAGCCCAATACCTTTCAATGGGACGGCACTGTGGAACATTGGGTGGATTCAAGTCTTTTGGGACAAAGTCGACATTTTTAGCAACAAGAAAGCTCAACGTCGCATGAGCATAGTGAGCTGAAGCTAAATCTGGCCAAAATAATCTTGAACCCTCATGTTTGTTTAAGAAAGGAATAAACCGTTTTTTAAGCACTCGTTAATGTACACTTCTCCTTTAATTGTTCCCGTTGTAATAGACGACGAACTTCTGTGTCCACATTGGCAAATGGCCTGCCAAACGAGATATTTTGACCCGAATTTTTCCATCCCAATCGATGTTGTAGATTGAGGAAGAATCTCAGCTTCAAACGAGTTGTAAAACTGCGCACCTGGAAGAGTAGTAAAGTCGGCTTTGACATAAGTTTCGTCATCCAAAACCAAGCACGCTTGATCAACTCGTATAGCTTTCGGGCTCGTGTTTTTATGACTTTTTTTGCTTTTCAGTAACTTTTGGTATTTTTTGTTTTTTTTCGTGATTTTAGACCGTTACGTTTTTTAGATCTTTGTAACATTGTTTGGTTAGGTATTATATTTCCAAGCAACATCTCTGGATGACATAGTCCGGTTTTTTACGATGGTACCCACTACTTTCCTGTCCAAATTTGTATCATGTGCTTCACTTTTCTGTTTTCGTCAAGGTCTCCAAATATCGTTTAATAACAGAATCCACTGTACTGCGTGCTATGTTTAAATTTTTTGCGATGAAGTGGTTTGGACGCGAAGTATTTTCGAGCCATTTGTCGATGATCTTTTTACGGCGTTCCTCTTGACTCATATTTTATAAATATTTTAAACCGCAAGGAACTAAAATCAATAACAAACTGAAACTAGAGAATATACAGGCTAATTTGGGTACAAAATGGGATTGCAATTTTTAAGCATTGGAAGTATCCCCATCCACTGTCCTTATACTGAAATGACGTACAATGACAGTAGCTTTCCAACGCATGTTCCAATGGAATAATATAAGTTACGCCATCTCTTAGCAAACCGCACGAATTAATAGACCCAATAGTTTAGATCCACAGTCTCGGTCTAGGCGGTACAGAATTTTTTGAAACTCATGTTGCTTATAAGCAACATTGATCCATAGTGTACAAAAATATTTAAATTCCAAAATTGATTTGCAGGAAAGAAACGACTGACTGATGTTGAAATTGAAGCTGTTGCAAACGTAGATTGGATTCTTCCGACGAAGATGAAAGTAGTGATGATGAAGGCGAAGAGGACTTTTTGGAAGAGGCACTTGAAGAAATTTTGGTAAGAGAAGAGGAGTTTGAAACGGATTTATTGGAAAAGTTGATGGAAAATGATTCACATCCAAACAGTGCTGATGATAAAGACGAAGGTGACAAAATTTGTGCTGAAAAGGTGGACGCTTCTAAGTTAGGATGGAGAAAACGGGAAATGGGCCCTGTTAATGTGGTATGCAAATCAGTAACCGTAACCGATGATGAGTGTCAGGTAAAAACGTCTATAGAATATTTTGAAATGTTTTTCGACGACGAAGTTTTTGAACTTATAACATTGCAAAGCAATTTATATGCAATGGATAAAAAAGGTATTGAACTAAAATGCATGGCTTTTGAAATCAGGCGTTACATCGGTATACTGCTATACATGGGTATTATAAAAATACCGCAAACAAGAATGATTTGGTCAAAAAAATTCAAATTTAATTTTATAACTGACGCCATGACCCGATTTGAAAAAATCAAAACCTGTTTTCAACTTAATGACAATTCCAAACAGCATGAATCAAATAATGACAAATTTTATAAAGTCCGTCCATTGCTGGAATTGTTAAAAAATAGATTTAACATCTTGCCTCAAGAAGAATTTTAATGCGTGGATGAACAAACTATAGCATTCAAGGGAAAATCAAGCTTAAAACAATACAATCCAGCAAAGCCACATAAGTGGGGAATGAAGATGTTTGTCAGAGCTGGCGCATCAGGTATGATTTATAATTTTGCTTTATATGTCGGTGACGGAACGTTCCCAAATTATGGGTTGGGAATATCTTCAGATATAGTGCTGTATTTAGCCTCTAACATGCCGAAAAATCTAAATTTCAAACTATACTTCGATAATTGGTTTACGTCGATGGGCATATTTTACTGGAACCGTCCGACGAAACAGAATTTTGAAATGTGATCTCCTCTCAGAAGCTGATTTGGAAAAAAAAAGGCAGGAGCTCATATGATATGAAATGCGAGATTACCAACAACATAACATCGATTTCCTGGTACGATAATAAATCTGTGACTCTTTTGTCCACCTATATGTCCGACAAGCCGTTGGGATCCTGCAGGCGATGGAGCGGTAAAGAAAAAAATTCATAGATATTCCACGACCAGATTATAACCGCCATATGGGTGGGGTCGACTTATGTAATATGCTTATGGAGCTGTATAAAATTAATTATAAGTCAAAAAAGTTCTACACGCGCATTGTCTACTGGTGCATTGGGGAAGCTGTTGTAAACGCTTGGTTCCTATATCGAAAGCATTTCAAGCCATCAAACAATCTTCGTACGCCGATGAAACTTATAATCTTCCAAATGAATATAGCAGAATCACTAATAAACACCTTGCCTCCCTCCACCAACATAAAACGTGCAAGGGGTCGTCCTACTGCAGAGAGCCTGCAAACTCTGCAATCCCTGTCTCCATCTTCATCATCATCCATAAGCAGTGCTTGCAGCTCGTGGAAACGGAAATATGTTCCCGATCCACCAAAATCTTCTAGATACGATGAACAGGGATATTGGGTAATATGGACTCAGAAAGGTCGCTTCCGCGTTTGCAAAACCGGAACTCCACTTTCCAAATGCATGAAATGCGATCTTCACCTGTGCTGCAATCCAAATAAAAACTGTTTTTTATCTTACTATACATAAATAATTGAAATAAAATTCTGATTTTGCCAGTTGTGTGCGCTTTTTTATTACCACCGTGGACAATGGTTGCTTATAAGCAACTATTTACAGGACCTTCCAGGAAGGACATAGAACTATAAAAATTCAAAAATAGCTTATTTAGGGGCAACAAGTAATAACTAAGTTGATTGCGAATTTTTCGTATCACAGGTAAAAAAGTGGTCTTCAAGTCTGGTCTTAAGGAATATGTTTACTTAAAAAAAATAATATTAGAAAAGTAACATTTAATGAGATGTTTAATTTGAATACAGAAAATTTGCAATTTTAAGAGTTTAATAAAGAAAAAATAATAATAAAAAAACTAACGCTTTGGTTTTCAGTGAGTGATTTCATGAATGAACAAGAATGAACAATAATTTGTATTTGTTGTTTTGTTTTTTTTTGTGGGGTTTTATTTAGTGCTTATGCTCTGAAACTTTTTTTATCGTAAAAGTTTTGAGTCTATAACGCAATAAAAAGGATTTTCTGCGTGTATTCAGTTAACATTTTCATCGTTTTGATTTTTTTGTGTGCATTTATAAAATATATCATTATTGTAAGCAATATGTTCCAAAACTGAAGGTTAAAATAATGTACTGTAAAAGATTATATCTTAATGGACGGGGAATCTATATTATATGAAATAAATTTAAATTAAAAAAAAAAAATCTTATTTTGTTAAAATCTAAAAGGATTAGTACTATTGAAATAATCATTATGTAAGAGTTTAAGGATTTAAAATATATACCCCTCTTTTTCAACAATAAATATACATACATGTATACAAGGGTCAAATAAAACTATTGACAGGAACAAATAAGAAAATAACAAAGCTCAATTCTGAAATAACTTACAATACAAATAAAAAAACAAACTTATTTTACATAAAACATAGGCATTTATTTAATATTGATTTGTTAAAAAAAAATCTAGTTGTGGCACATTATAATTTAATAACATGATTTTGCTTTTGACCTCTTCATTATGTGTAAGAGTGCATCGTTTTTCAGTTATTAGGTTCCGGGCCCTCGAAAATACTCTTTCTGATGCAGCGCAACTATGTTAGGTGTACTTTGCAGCTCACTTTATGCAAGAGTGGAAAATGTGTTTTATTAGAGTCCCACCGTTGTAAAATATCAAAATTTTGGTTTAAATTTATAATAACTGCCAAGTGTCCTTGTATTTCGTTGTTTATTTTGTCATCCATTGAATATTGTACGTAGGAAGGAACGAAGTCAGCAAGGAGATTATTGAATTCATTTTGATCCGCCAACGTAATTTGTTGACCGTAAGTGGCATCACTTTCGGCGCAATATGGTCTCATCATTTTCTTGCAATCTTCAATTATCTGCAAGTTTTCTTCTTCGTTGCATTGAAACAATTTATTTGTAGGTGGAAACAAAAACAATGCCACCTTATGTACTTTACCTCAGTGCTTTAGAACCACCGAATCTATAAGTTTTTTTTAATGTGTTTTTTAATATATATTCAATATCAACTTCATTGGAGTAAGTGCTGCACATTTTTCTTAGATAATGTACGCAAGGGATGACCAGATGCAAGCTTGGATAATTTTCTGCTTCTAAAGTCTTGGAGCACTTCTCAAAACGGCTGAGGATGTTTACAATTGAAGATATTGTATTAAGATTTGAATCATTAATACGGGCTATTTGATTTTTTTCCATTAAAATGTTGGTGACGTAGTAAGCAGTATTCCATCGAGTCGGGCAAACACTTTTTAAAGACATTTCTAGGGTCTAATTCATTCCCGATTTTTTAAAATATTTTACCAGCTTACTTGCTTTTTGTATTGTAATATATTCGCCAATTCGTAATTTTTTTGAAAAGCCTTCTCAATAACATTGCTCAAAAGGTGATTTATACAATGTATTTGTGTGTTATTTTTTAATGCGGCACTCATATTGGATCCTCGGTCAGTCACACATATTGGGTCATCAATATCCAAATCACATCCAAATTCGCGTAGTTTCTTTGAAATTTTATCTTTTATTTTTGCACCTGTACATGTTTCACTTCTCATGTTTGTCATTGAAAGTAGACGGCTTTGCATTGTGTTTTCCTTAATGTAGTGAATTGTTATGGCTAAACAAACCCTTCGTAGAAAATTGTCTGTCCATACGTTGGATGTTTTACTATATTCACAAAATTTCGTTCTTAGAATTTTTTGTCGAATTTCTTTAAAATGATACATTTCGGGATACGGGTGTCGGATGAGGAAGCAGAGGAACCTTAATGTTACTTCCTAGTTACGATCCTATTTTCAATAACATGGAAGACACTTTTTTTAATCCTGAATCTTCAACAATAATAAATGGGCGGCACTTTTCCACTGTCCATTCTGTTACTGCACTCGTATTGCTTTCCTTAGTGTCGGTATCTATAAAAGTTTCGGGTAGATTCTCTTGATCAATTTTGTTTTTCTCTATCTTATAACACTTGTGCCGAACAAGATTCGACGTACTTTTTGAAAATTTAAAAACTTTGCTGCAAATTCGGCATGCCACAATATTTTCAACCTCAGTTCCACTTTCTTGGATCACCTTTCCGAAAACTTTCTACATTTTACTGCGACCAAGTACATCGGTTACTTTGTATTCTTCTGTTTGCAATTTCACCTTGACGAATCCGGGATCAACACCACCGTTAGAGTTTGTCAAACTGATCTGTAAAAAAAAAAAAAAAAATTATAAACAATAAAGTATTTTACACAGCAAACAATTTATTACTTACATTCTCAGTTAAACTTATTTCCTCCATTTTTTTCCTTTTAAAATAGCAAAGAATTGTCAACACACTGAACACAACACTGCTTAACACAAAAACTTTTTTCCGTATATTCAATTTCTATAACAAGTTATTTTCTTTTATATAAAAAGAAAACACACTAATTAAGAATTGCAACAAGAAATAACAATACAGAATCTCCGGGTTAATTTTTGCATAACACTTTCTTTCTACTTCATACTTAAATTACAAAAAATGAAAGTTTCCTAGAATTCGTGAATGAAGTTTTTTGAATTTTACGACCTAATTGCCAAATCCTCATTCGCTCCTTCATATTTTTATGAGTGGAAGAAGATATAATTAACTCTCCTAGTCATTATCCTTTAATTATAATGTAATAAAACACATAATATTAAATTCAATGTATCTTTGCTTCCAAAATCTTAAACTAAAAAATCATTTTTCGCTTCCGGAAGTAATAAACAATAAAAAAAAACTGTCGTAACAAAGCGCAACAATTAAGAAAACGGAAATACCAAAAATATCAGCGGTTTCCTTTTATATATACATAGTAAATACTCACAATTACTCCGTTCTCGTTTCTAGTGAAATATCGCAAAAAAATACATTTTCGTTAAGTTTGTGCCTTCTTAATAAATTAATATGGACATATGTTGCTTTAAAATAAAATGCTGCAACACATAGCGAACAATCAAAATCAAAAAAAAAAAAAATACAAAAAACCCATTTCAATAGGAGTACTATTTTTTTTACAAAATCAATTGTAGAGTTACATGATTTACTGTGAGTGAATTGATACCGCACATTCTAAATCATGAAACATGATCCACACGAGTCATAGGAAACTAATGATTCAATCGGTGATTTGTGTTAATGGCACACTATATGATTCATTAACTCAAAAATTCATATTTTACTGTGGTAAGAGTCATGAAGCTGAATCAGTGTGAATGAGTTGACTACTGTGCACAGTACTTTGACTCCACTCATGCTGGGCTCTAGTACATTAACCACTTCTGTATACATAACCCAATCAGTCTTCCTTCGATTTCTTTGAAAACTAGATACCCTGTTCGGACAATTCACCTTGAAGCGTATCCAATCGGGATCCGACATTGACGCTTAGTCGACTACTCTCCATTCCCTTATTTCTAACCCTTCTTTATTTGTAGCAAGGGTGATAGCTATCACCTCCAGCCTATTTTTCACCACAAAAGTTTGTGAATTTCCTCTGTTACAAATATTGAGGTTTGATATCACCGATTCCCCATTGTGTATGATAGGCGCTTACGTCACAGCCCAGTACCAGCGTCCAAGTTTTCTGTCTTGCCATCTCATTTAGCTCTACCTCAGAGTCATAGTTCCCCTAGTAGGTCAGACAAAGTGGTTTGCCACTTTATCTTTCGCAGGTTGTCGCCGTCAGATCCCCTAAGCTGTAATTATTCAAAAGAAATGCTTCTATTTGGTTTTTGATAAGGATGCAGGTCCTGATCCTACCCTCTGCCTTGTACAATAACTCGTAATTTTTCAGCCTAAGACCCTCCATCGTGTTGTCCTTAATGATCTTGAATGATGTACTCCAGCAGACATACCGTGGCTAGCTTACTGTGGTGGAGATTTATCTGCAGCACTTCCATCAAATTGGGAGGATTTCCATGCTGTACCTTACCATACCTTTCGATTTTTCGAAGTATGGTAAGCGATCCCTGTTTAGGACAGCTGAAAATGGTGCCCGTACTGTCGTCTAGGTCCCGTCTTAAGAACTCTCGGCTTTTAGTTTCCGATTCTGCATATGGAGTAGCCCCAGGAGCTTCTCAGGTTACGTGTAGGGATACGGAACCTATACCCGGTGTCGGAAAGAGTGTACTTTGCCAACTCTGACACCGTCGTGCATTTTGCCTTAATCCTTTCCCAGGCATTGCATACTTCCAAAACGAAGCGTCTGAGGAAGTCCACAGAAGACTTATTTCAAGTTCCCCGTTTCCTATGGCAAATAATTCCTTCCAGAGGACGTCTTCGAACTTCTCTTCGCCGTTTTTCCACTGGTTGACCGCAAGGCTCCAGCTCGTTAATCACGGCAACGGGAAGCTCGTCTTTCAGGTCGCTTTGCTTACGACGCAATGCGGATGAAGTATCAGCTTTCATCTTTTCTGCATCGTTCGGCTCCACGACGTCGTCGAATCTGCCTTTCTTGCTGCTGAAACTTGCTTGCTTTCCAGAAACCTTTGCGCCCTCTTTTAATTTTGCCATCTAGGAGGTAGAGGGCGCCTGATCGGCTTCCACTCCCGCCTTTGCAGCAGCTCTCCCCTGCTTGCCGCACTCTCGAAGGCGGGTTTTCCTCATTCGTTTGGTTGCTGGGATCACAGCCCTCATATTTTGCTACATTACGCCTAGTGTTATGTAGCAAAACTGTTACCCTTTAGTGTGAGTTCTCCGCACTCTTAGCAGCGGTGATGGAGGCAGCAGGCATAGTTGTTCCTACTTTTTCCACCACAGCAGCCTTGCTCATATTTCTTTGCCTCTTGGAGGTAGCTTCAGCAGCGGATGTTCCAGCTGCCTTGGCTACCCCTTCGACCGAGGTTTTGCCCTGTGCATCACCGGTGTGGGTATCAGCCTGCTGACCAGTAAAATCGTTCTCGTTAGTGAGTGTTATTTCGAACACCTCACTACCGCTAGCCAGAAGCTCCGCTTTTTCCATTTCCCCTACCAGAAGTGAGATTGATTAAGTCGAGATTTCGTCTTTACTCATCTCTAACTCTTCCTGGACAGGGATTATATGTGTTGGGTTTTTTGTTTTTCCATTTAAAAATTTAATTTGGTTGCCACGAGTAGGGCCGGAAATAAAAGGTCAGCCCAGGCAGCCTGAGAGAGCTCGTTCACGGTTGGTTTGACCCCCAACCTTTCATCCTTAGGCACGGTTTGCTATATGCTCACATCACCACTGGAATCAGGTTTGGCTGTTCTTAGTTCGTTACTCCTCAGCCGACTGTAGTCGGTTAAGTCTTTGCGACTTAAGCCCCCGCACGGCCTCATTGAAGATGATGCTCGCGTCAAAATGCCTGCCGCGCGGAGGAAATGAGTTTGTGTGGGTACAAATGATAGAACTTATTACTTTCAATACAATTACAATTTACAATTCAATGCTTATCTCAAACACTTTTACTTCTCTTTATCTTTTACTTAAACCACTTTATCACTACTCATAATTCACATTTCAAATTCCACTTTAGAACAGGCTTGCCTATCTTTTCGGAAGCTCATATTTGTACTGCCCTGACATCTTTTGATAACGTTTTGTACTATCCAGCGCTCCACACGTTTTCCCAATTTACTAGAATATTCGCTATAAGTTTCCATTCTCCATACTCCAATGGTTGGGGCTTTTGCTATTCAAATATAGATGACGCTGTTCACATTTTAAGTAGTCATCACAATATCAGAGTCGTTATTTATATTAGAAAATAATTCAAGAAAACTTTTGTTGCAATAGGGCAAAGAGTCAGCCAAGTCTGTGATTTTGACCTTAAAGTGTTGGATAAATAACTACTTAACATATAATTACCAGAAACGAAATAGGGCCCAAGACAGTGCCTTGAGGAACACCTACACTAAAACCACTTTATGAACTTAGAACATTATTCATTTTAACAACTTGTTTACGAGCCTTAAGTAAGAAGAAAACCAGTAATGCATAATCGCTCTGAATTCCGCTTTGAATAGTTTGTTTAACAATAACAATTCTGACCAACACCAATGTTCGAAAAAAAGTTTTAAAAAAATTACCAACTTCTAAAACGTAAGATACATACAAATTATTATTGTTAATAGTAATATCTATATTTGATATATTTTTTTTAGAATTTCGTTTATGACCTGCCATTCCTTTTTAGAATTATCTCTCCGACCAGAATGGCGGTTGTGCTGTAGGCTGACGACCCACTCTCGTAAGAAAAAAAAAACAAATGTTTTGCATGAACACAATCCAGCCTCAGATAAACACGGGCCCCCTAATTCAAGGCAACAAGCCGCGAAGAAGGACTACGATTTCTGAGTATGGTCCTGGAACGTAGGAACTCAAAAACTGAAAAATATCCTCAAGTAGTATTGGGCGGATATTAGTGCAATCCAGGAAGTACGTTGGATAGGATCGGGAACGCTAAAAAGAACAGATTGCGACATTTATTGCAGCTGCCACAAAAGATTATAAATATTGGGATGCGGATTCACGTGGGAAAGCGGCTCCAATCGAAGGTCATCGATTTAAAGCCCATCAGTGAGCACCTGGGTCTATAACATCAGTTTCATATGTGTTCACGGCTCACGTCCCTACCAACAACGATAGTAAAATTGTACGTGGGGAGCGCAATGCCAAAATTGGTAAAGAGAACATCTTTGGCGAAGTGGTTGGGAAATACAGCCTCTATGACACAGACTTTGCGACAGCTAGTAATACAGTGAGGTTCCCTCACAAAAGAAACCACAAAGCAACTTGGCTAACTCCGGATGGTCGAACCGCCAACCAAATCGACTACGTGCTTGTTGACTGACGTCACTCGTCAAATATCCTGGATGTTAAAACACTCAGTGGGGCAAAAGTCCATTCTGACCATTACCTGGTAGCAGCCCGATTCAAAGCTCGACTGTCGAATGAAAGAAAGCTGCAACAACATCCAAAAAGGAGGTTCAACATTGGAAGCCTACGCACATCGGAAACAGCCAGAAACTGCCTGCTTGGAGTCTATCGCAGACTCCAACAACATGTGGTCGTATTGCTGCACTTCTGTCAAGAATGAGGCCGAAACACCTTAGGCTACCAACTACTCCAGAAAAGAAATCAGTGGTATGATGATGAATGTGTGCAAGAAAAGAAGACTACAGATGTGGTGCACAGGAAAACGCTGCAACGCGTTACCAGAGCATCGTAAGATTAGTATAGGTCCAGAAGGGAAAATGCTACTGCGGAAAAAGAACAGACCCGTTGCAGTCTCCCAGCTCACGGATATCGAAGATTGCTGGAGAAGGAAAGACACCAGGAGCTTTTTTTAAAAGGCCATATACCTAGCCAATGGCTTTAAAACGAGTCTCCAAGCACTTCGAAATTGCGAAGGTAATCTTGTCACTGACCAACAGTGAGTTGTGGGTGTATTTAGCCAACACTTCCAGCAGATGCTTAAGTGAGAGAATGATAAGGCATCTCAAGTCGAAAAATTAGTTCTCCCGCCAGCTTGGAACAAGTCGGCTCAGCTATATAAAATCAGAAGAACAACAAAGCCGCTCTCTCGAATGCCCTGCAATCTGAGCTCTTCAAAGTCGAAGGCAATGTTTTGACATAGAGGATGCACCAGATAATTTTCAAAGCATTAGAGGACGAAAGCATGCCCGACGACCAGCACTATCTGTCCCATCTACCAGTGGGACGATCCTATGTCCTATAACAACTATCGAGGCATATCTCTACTTAACGTCGCCTATAAGATCCTATCCAGTGTAATGTGTGAAACTATACTGCATCGCACAAATCGGCCAATAGCAGTGAAATTTCCGGCCCGACAAATCGACATCAGACCAAATATTCACATTAAGACAGAACTTGGAAAAGACCAACGAGTTCCAAGTCGACGCACACCACTTCTTCATCGACTTCAAAACCGGATATGACAGCATCCATCGCAGTGAGCTATACATATAAAGCGATGGCCGAATTCGGGATCCCGCGAAAACGGATCCGAATGTGTCGCACAACGCTGGCAAACTCACGATGCGCCGTGCAGTGAGGAAGTAGAACCTTCGAATTATTCCAAACCTGACCGGATTCCGGCAAGGAAACGCGCTGTCGTGTGACTTCTTCAATTTAGTACATGAACAGATAGTACGACGTGCAAAAGTCAACACAGAAGGTACTATTTTCTCCAAGTCCGTTCAGCTCCTTGGATACGCAGATGATATTGAAGTGCTATTGCTTTGAACATCAGAAAAGGTCTCCCTCTAAATGAGCGCGATTGGGTTTCCCCGGAAGAAGTGTGTGTGAAGCATGTGTTCTATCTAGATAGCAATCTAGATGGGATACTAGCGAAAATGGCAGGGTTACTTACGGCTTCCTAAGGGATGTGCTAACCATGCGAATTTTTCCTGAACGGAATTTTAACCTCAGCCTGGGCTTTCTGTTGACCGGGCATGGCGCCCTAAATGCATTCTTGCATAAGAGGGGGCCTAGCGAGGTTGCGAGCTGCTCATGTGGAGCTACCTATGAGGACTGGCTTCATGCCCTATTTGAGTGTCCCAATTACGCTGACATAAGGAACTTGCAGGCTATGGGCATCACCTTTAATGGTGAGACCTACGATGTCAGCGGAATTATCACAGATACCACACGGTTTGAAAGAACCCGTAGTTTTGCAAAAGACGTATTCAATAGAAGGCGCAGTAGGCAGCTAGCGGGTAGTTTGTAGATATTCAAATTGTTGCAAGGCCGCCAGTCCTGGGCAGTGAGGTGCCTAACTGGAAGTAACCTCAAGGTTGCGAAGCTCGACCGGAAGCTATATTCTGGTACCACGGGAGGTCAGGAGCCCCCGGAACTATGGTTCCGGCCTGACCTAGGAGTTGGCCCCCTTGTGGGAGTATCGTGGTGGCTGTAGGTTTAAACCCAAAATCGCGTGGAGAATGGACCGAATGGATCTTGGACATCTCATGGCTTAGCATATGTGTAGTCTACTACGAACTGTGCTAAACCATGGGATTGCTATGGAACCAATTGGTCTGCTCGATGTGGAGTTGCATTGCAACCGGGCGCCATGACCCACAGAATGGCTGAGGTATTAGATAGGCCTCGACCCTTCACCAAAGGGGAAGTTCGTGCCTTACACACGACTTCGAATCTGGTACTGGTGGTAGTACTTGTACTACCCGATGGGCGCTTATCAACGCATTGTTTTGATATCTTGTGCGAAGACACACCGTAGGCTTAAGCCCTCACGGCAGGTACCTACGTTAAACACAAGAGACATCTGTCGACTAAAAACCGTTCCATCGCATATCACTTAGGACAAAATGTCACTATCAATAGTTGCAACTTTGAGGTTGGCAAGGTGTTCACCTTCCTCGGGGCAAATGTCAACTCCTAACCTTACTATGTAAGGTTGTAGTTTCACTCTCCATCTTTACGTTCTATCCAGTCATGGATTGCCAGTATAAGTTTGTATGTCTATCTGCCTTTGGTTGTATTATCACAGCGAGTTTGCCACATAGCTATTGACGCTGCGCGTTCTTCAATTTTCATTGGCATCGTGTTGGCGTAAGGTTCCTCTGTTATACTCGTATATACCCAAAATTTTATCTGCAAGAATGTCGACGAAAACCATTCCAGCTATAACAAAGGCGGCCTCGTCTGATATGGTTCCGTAACTCGCAAAGTTTGTACGCGTCTTTTTAGTCTCCGCCGTCCTCAGTGCCTGCGCCCAAACTAGAGCGGCATACAACACAACTGATTTGCGATGTTTTCTTGGATAAATCACGTGCACGTGTGTTTTGAACTATCCAGCATTATTCCAAGATATTCAACCGCTTCGTTGGACCTGATTTACCAACCTGGAAGTTGGCGAACTCGACAGTTTTTTGACTGGTTATGAGGACAGCTTTTGTTTTATGATCGACTAGTTCTAGGATGGCGGCTGCCAGCCAATCTTTTATCCGGACAATAGCTTCGTTTGTAGCGGACTCAACTGTACGAATCTGCTTACCGATTGTCACGACGGCAATGTCATCGGCGTATCCAATTACTGCCAGCATCAATCATAGGACTCCGTCGTACAGGATGTTCCACAATAAGGGCCCTAAAACCGATCCCTGTGGAACTCTGGCAGTGGTGTTGTAGTGTTTGTCACTTTGAAATATATCTCAACTTCCTGTTGCTGACATAACGCGTCACTATGCGCAGCAAGTAATATGGTGTATCCATCCTGGCGGTTGATCTTCTAATGAACGACCCGATGGCGCCTTTTCCGATATCAACTATTGCTCTTATGGCATCAACAGTAGATCGCATTTTTCTAAAGCCAAATTGGTAGTCTAAGTTGGCTCCTTTGTCGCCCGCCACTACGAGTAATCTATTGTACATTATCTTCTCGAGGGTCTTTCCCATGGTGTTCAATAGGCATATTAGGCGATAGGATGATAGTTCTCCTGGAGGCTTCTTTTCTTTGGTGGTCCTACCAAATGTTGCATCGTCATCATAAAAAGGTCTGGTCGCTTCTTTTATAACCACTTGCCTTGTTCGGGATGCCGTCGGGTCCGGGAGCCTTGTTGTCGCCTATATTGCTGCACGCCTGGAGCAGCTCCTCCTGGGTAATTAGTAGAATGTCCATTTCACTGACTTCACTTATGATATTGCACATAGTAGCTGGTATTTAGACGTGTTATAGGAGGAGTTCTGTAGCCCTTCAGTTTGGTCATTAACGTTCTGTATACCAAACCCAATGTTTTAATGTCGCCCTCCTCTCAGAAGCGTGTAAAGCACGCGGTTTTGCTCTCTTTGATTGTTCTATTTATATTGCGCCTTGCCAGTTTAAAAGTGTCCAGGCATTGTTGGAAGTCTGGTTTCCTTCTTGAACGCTGGACAAGGTCCAGGTTATAGGCATCTGGCCCGAAGTGTCTTTATTTCCTCGTTTCACCAGTAACACGGTGGTGCATTCCTGCTGTTTGCTCTAGACGTGGATGCATCGCACGTAATGGTGATGGTATTTGTGAGGGGATGTGCGAGGGTCTCAGCTGTTCCACTTACGGTTAGATTATCGTTCAACATCTCTTTGAATGTTTCCTTATCGAAAGTGTTGTCGTTCCATTTTGGACCCGTAAGTTTTGGGGAAACGACTGTTTTTTTTTTCCTTTTATTTCCAATACTATCATGTGGTGGTGACGGTGCCAGTATTTCTCACTGAACCCCCCACTGATTGAGCCTATTTCATCCTTCCGGTATGTATTTGCGCGACTCTTGTTGGCGATACTTTTCGATAGGGGAGCAAATGTTTCCAGTAAGCTCTATCTTCTGGTGTTAGTGGGTCTGCGTGGCCCCATTCTGTGGCCCACGCTTTAAAGTCGCCACCTATAATCACTTGGCCTCTCTGAAGAGCGTCCGCGGTTAAATTGCCCAGCATTTGTTGGTATTCTTTGGAAATCAAGCTGGGTCGGGTATAGCAGGTGATTCTGATGATAGAGCCTGATTCTTACTATTTAAGTTCCCCAGTGAGCCTTTCGCAAGGACAAAATGTCTGCTGATGAAACTCTCACTGCAAGCTGGGCTATGATGGCATCTATTATGTCGACCACAGCAGTGTGATCTTACATTCGCTTGATCCGTTAACGCTTCATTAATGACGCCTTTGAATTCCGTGGCCTTTGTACTCGTGACCTTATGGTCACCCTTTTGTGTCCTCCTAATTTTTGTTTTCCACTGTTTCCAGTTTGGGGTCTGCCTTTACCTTGTAGTATCTCCGCGTTTGAAACGCTTTGATGACGATAGCATCAAGTCTAAGTTTTTTAGCCTCTAGCTGCTTCTTTTTAGCGGTACTACGCCGCTGAAGGTTGCTATGATTTGACCAGTAACAAGTTGCCGGTCATAGGTCTTGTTGGCTGCTGGACCACCGGTAATCCATACCAGGACTTAAATCACGGTACCATGGGAGTCAGGAGACCCCCAGATTTCGGTCCGGGCCTGACTTGTTGAGGTAGACCCCCTTTTGGGAGCGTCATGGTGGCTGTGGCTTAAACCCAAATCGCGGGAAAGGGTCTAACCCATTGTAAAGTTGCAAATAAGTACTGGGTGCTGTGACCCTAAGAACAGTAGGAGGTTTTAGGTCGGCCTCGACTCATACCAAGGGTGGAACTTGTGCCTACAACATAGTTCCGAATTGGTATCAAAGGATTGACGGAGAGCGATGGCAAGGCGTATCCTTGCTCCCATGGATGTATGGGCATCCCGTAAGCATAGGTCTACATGACAGGTGGTTTACGTTAAAAACAATGAGACGTTCTGGCGTCTGTTATGTAAACCAGAGGCTTCAAGATATTTTATTAGCGGCACAAGAAGCTTGACAACCTGAGGTTTTAACCGACAGAGTCTAATTTATGGTGATTCTCAATTTTAGTGGCAAATGTTGTGAGTTTGTCTTTCGTTGAAAAAGGAGAATCAAGTCTACAAAATCGATTCAACTTTTCCTGGATTTGGTCACATTGTAATCTATGTCAAGCATTCCATCACACCCGTAAACTACTAATTGGTGGTAGCCCACGTTAAAATTCTGGTGTGAGCGTTACATATGCGAACCAAGCCTGCATATATTTCGTCAGTCCTAATACTGTCTTCATCAAGGCATATTTCAACTAATTGAGTGGTTTACACTGCCAGCGATAATAACGAAATCCTTTGTATGGCAAAAGGGTCCCAGTACCTAGTAGGCTACCTACAAATAAATACGGTGAGCCAAGGTCATGGAGTCAAACACTATCCTGACATCTTAGTAGACTTGCAACCCTCAGTCAGAAATCGACAGACTGTTAAAAGTTGGTGAGCGCTTACAATTAGTTTCTGCCTTCGCAACAAAAATGTTATAAGCGAAAAAAGACGTGAAGAAATTATACTGTAATTAAGAAGTCATTACTATACAACAGGTCGCCCTTACTAGAACCGTGTTCAACATCATACATCTCAATATAGTCATTACTGGCGTTGACGGTGCTTTGTTGCTTCAGTAATGCCCTGCCTGAAATATGATTATAATTACTCAATTGGATTTCTCTTAAATTAGTAGGAAGCATACACCCAAGCCATTAACGTTCTCAGTGCAGCACATAGCAACTTCCCAGCAGTCTTTGAAGGTACCGTCGAAATTCCCAAAGAGCAAAAACCACCCAAGTTGGAGCCTTAAAACGGTTTTTTGCGAAGCAATTTGTAATCGCTTCCATTGGTCACTTTATTTACAAACGGATTACACACACGTTGCGACGTTCACTTTCGTCGTCGTTATGAAACTCAACGACTTTTGACTCCATACGGCAGATTACACTGCCACCGGAAACACTCCGTGTAGAACCTCCACCTTCATTCAGATTGTTTCGCGAAAAGGAATTTCACATTTCGAAACTCAACAAACTTGTTGGCGCGCTCCTTCTCGGTTTAATGTGCTCTTACAGCGCAAACACTTCTACATCGGCTACGGCACAATGACAGTCTTTTAAAAGCCAAACATAACCGTCTCTTCCCCCATGAACGAAAAACGACAATTCTGAAAACGATGATGACGACCGACGTTACTCCCCATTCAGATTTCGCTGAGGGAAAAATCAACTTTGTGCCAACAACGCATCAAGAACGCTGAATAGTTTCCTTGATTATCATGTCACCATTCGCCAAGTCAAACACATCCGTCGCATGCCCTGATATTCGTACCCAGCCTATGTGGATTCTCATACGATTCACACTAACTGCTGCCATCACATGCATGCAAATGTAATTAAGTGCCATAGCCCGGCACCTGGGGGTGGAGTAACTTCAACCAGGAGCCAGATCCTTGTGAGTAATTTTTCACGGCACACAAAGGTCGCATTCGATTCTCAAAAAAAAAGAAAACCAACACAAAAACGACTTTCGAAACTGCAAAGAAAAAGTGTCCTGAATGAGCTGGGGGTGCCACCTACAGAGGCAGAGTAGATTGTGTCTTGGGTTATACGAGTATTCCCGAATCCCTAGTGTGAATCCTGTGTACTACACCCCTTCCTTGTCGTTTTCAACTTTGCCTGTGTCCTGTGTACCTACTCGTAGTTGACAAAGTTGTTCTTACCGTTGTCGTCGTCTTAACCATCTTAACCGTCTTAACGGTTTTAACCATCACATCCGCCATACTCGTCTAAGTCGGCATGCCCTCAAATGCACTTAATGTTTGTGCACTTTCTTAGCCTAATGACTTTTGAGAATTTCCCGGGGCGTTAGCGGAATCACTTTACGCTGCGGCACTAGGTAGCGCTAGAGCGTCTCGAGGTACATATTCGTAGTTCCGTCCTCTCTACCTGCCGAAAACGACTTTGAAGAATGAAATATCCTCCAATCGACATTATCGTCATATTTGTCGTTTACCTTGTCGTTGCCGTAGTCGTTGCTGTCATAGTCATAAGAACAAGGGCCCAGTGAACCCATGGATGTTTTGTACACATAGATTCTAGTCATCGCAGGACTACGAGTACGTCAACTGGAGTCGCTCCAGTTTTGTTGGGACTTGTACCTACAAGTTGGTTCCTAGTGGAATTGCCAGAAATTACAGGTGCGGTGCAAGAATGCCAGAAAATCAAATTAAGTGCGAGAGAGTTTTGGCGTTTCACCGTTTTCCACCAACGTTCCGTCGGTTCGGGGGTTGTTTAATCAATAAAGTTACACACATACACGAGGTGCTCAGTGCTCACCCCTGTGGCAGTCCCCGGTGAAAGTTGTTATTGTTAGCGAATTCCCATTCGTGTGGTGGGGATTTGAAATACTTATATTTGAAGCCGTTTGATGGAACTTGTTTCTTTTGTACCCTTGCATTTCCAAACACTTGGCGGGATGCGAAATTAATTTCGCCCTCTTGTGGGTGGGACCGGGACAACATTAGGCGAATCTCATTGACAGCACATTGCACAATTAACATAATGACGAAAAGACAAAAAGAAAAAGTCACACTTCCAACCGGGCGGTTTTAGTACGTTCGTTTCCCTTCTTGCTGTTTCCAACCATGCCCGCGCTATTCGCATCAGGAACTGTCCTATCTCTGTGGCATTTCATGTGCAAGCAGACGAAGGGATTTTCTTGTAATGGCCGCTAAGATGTTTTCTGCATATTTTAACTGTTACGACCGACGTAGAAACGGCGGATGGAAGATGAAGAGGACGAGGATCAAGAAAGAAAAAAAAAATCGAAAATGTTTTGCATTAATGAGTTGACCTGGTTTCTCTCTTCCTCTTGATCCCGCCATCAGTTCTTGAGGGCAATTTCACTCGGCTCATTAAGAAAACAATTTCCATCGGCTTACCAATTCGGGCGAGGAGGCCGCAATATTTTTTCCCCCCTCTTTTCTTTTGGGCGTGTCGTGGTAGAGTCCTTAATTAACAGCGGGCAGTAGCGAACTGGAAAAAAAAAAGAAATAAGGTCTCTCATGTTAATTTGAATGCCGATGAAGAGGTAAGGGGTGGGTTACGCATACGTAATCAAACGTAGAAATTCGAATATAAGCCGTCAATGTGGTTTATGCAACGACCTCGAGTTACAATGGCGGTTGAATACCCAGGATTACTTTCTGGACAGACATTGGATGCTTTTTTTTTTTTGATTACCAAGGTCAACAAAGATTCTCAAAAGGGTTTGGGGTGTATGGATTGTGTTTGTCCGTAGAGTATGTCATGAAGGCGACTCTCGGTCTTAGCCGTATGCAAAAGTTTACCCCAATTGTTTCAGTTCTATACATAATCACAGTTTAAAAGTCAGACCCCTATCAATTTCCACTCCATGAATCGAAGACTCTTCGAGCCGTAACATTAACATTCATTCGCTCTACATGTCACAGCCATACCAGGCGATTGGCGATTGATACCTATGTCGACCACGATGTCGTTTTGTAGTTTGTAAGAGTTCGACTTAATATCTTCTCACTGAAAACTCGGTAACGCAACCGCAACCATAAATCACCCGAAACCTTGCATTCAAAACGACCAAGGATACCTCCATACAACAGGACTGAAATGGTAAGAGTCTCTGACGTTATGTCTGATTCATCAATCTTGTGCGTCCCTTTATCTCATTTCGCAGCTAAACAGATTTTGCCACATCTTCGGTGTTGACCTGCAAGATTCCCGCAATTTTTCGTCTTCTCTAAACCCTTTTTTGATAGCAAAGGTCTCGAAGAGACTATTTCTTAGGCTGATGCAGTATTGAACATTCTTTATCGTCATTTTGCATAATCTAATACGGTTATCTGAGATGCGAAAATTGCACATGGCTTTATATAGTATGCCTCCATGCATGCTGCTAAGTAGCGCTATAGTTCGGGGTGGACCAGGCTCTCAGCTAAGATGACTCTCCAGCCCAGTCCCCTTCCCTTTGAATGCACCGCATTAGATGAGGTCGTCCTCTACCGTGTGGTTATCCTGGGTTGGAGTCGAAACCTCTCCGGGCCTGTGCATTGATATCCATGTATTCAAGGTTATCGAACCATCTAGGCCGGGTTATCCGAGCTTTTCTTAAGAGGTAAGCATCGCTGGCTGTACAACGCTGTTGAAACACCTTCTCCATTATAGAGCTCTTCGGTTTGTGCCTTTATGTGCTAATTTGATCCATGTGGACACTTCTAAGTCTAAAATCAGATCGATGTGGGCCGATCACACTATTGACGAAGGGTCTTATGCGTTCACGTAATACAACAGACTGGATTTTATATCCGATGTTGAGGAGACTGTAGTTGGCGCATTTCAGAGGATCTCATTTCTTTGGTATCGGACAAACAATGGTGAAATTCCATTCGTCGGGCACATTACCTACTACTTTAAACAGCTCGGCCATCAAGGTCCAGCAACATTGTTGGACTTAAGATTAGAAATTCCTGTCTTGACTTCATCTTGGTCGGGTGGATAGAAATGTTGTCTGTCATCGTTCAGTTTGAATGGTTAATTCTATCTGAAAGTGGGACTGTGTTCGTCATCACCGTTTAAGAGTCTGCTAAAATAATCTACTGTGAATCTACTACAATACAAGGTTTCCTTCTAAATCTCTACAGGTTTCTGTACGAGTCTTCTTGCCTTGAAACGTTTTATTTACCTGTTGGTAAGACTTCCGTAAGTTTTTCCTGGCGCACAAACTCTCAATATCTTCCGATGTTCTTCCGGTCCCTTCTGATCGTAGAGCTTACGAGTGGCTCTTGTTTAGCTGCATGTCCTTGCCAGCATTCTTCATCAAACCAACGATTTCTTGGTGGTGGTCGGGTGAAACCCAGCACTTGTGATATTTCGTCTCGACGCAAAGTCAATAAGCCTAAGTCCGCTGCCGGACGTGGTGACATGCTGGCTACCCTTACAACCTGTCCTACCAAGGATGTCCTGCTTTGCTATACTTAGGACAATGCTCATATGCCTTGTCGAGGAGCTCGTAGAAACATTTTTTGGTGGCGCCGTCCGTCTTTCGTAGGGGCATGTTAGCGAATTTGATCTTGAAGCGGATTCTCATAAGTTGCTTACTCATGTGCCGAAAGCTCAAGACTTCGTACCTAAGTCTGCCGCATATGGCAAATCCACATCCGAAAAAGTGATTTTTCTTTACCCTTCTATCACTATAGTATATGTATGTATCACAGTTTCTCATCCTCCTTATGCTCAGCCCATTCTATCGCACTTTGTGGATGGCGGTGACACCTGCGCGATAGCAGGGCCTCTGCAAATTGCTCGGCTTCACGTGGCCTGTTAAAGGTTCGAACATTCTACGGGAAGATCCGAAGGTCGTTGTCCTTTAACAATTCGCAAGGGTGGTCAACTACGAATCCGTTTCTATGCGAGAATAGTTAGTTCGCCATAACTTTCTAATCTCTTCCATGTCCTTGCCATTTTAGCCTAAATAAGGGCTTACTCACGGAGTTAATGGAGACCACCACTAGAGAGGTAAGGCAAGCTACGAACTTAATTGTTGTGCGGCTGGCTCAATCCAGTCAGCAGTTTCCAGATCCCGATCGCCGCGCAGATGCCTGTTGAATGGAACCAAATTATTTTTTGTTTACTCGATCCTCAAGAAATACAACGGTTTGAACTGCACCATAAAAGTATAAGCCATCTTAAACTTGCCTACTACATAGATCTTATGTACTGTACTATATAGGCGTATCTAATGTATCTTGACATTAGTTGATCCACATTAGTTTACTAGCACAAGAAAAGAAGACTTCAACTCAGGCGGTGCCGGAAAGCGGAACCGGACCTCAACCAAACCGGTGTGGAAACCGGGGGAAGCGACCTTATGATATATCTAAATAAAGAGGCTTGTTAGTCGAGGCTCTCCCTATTGGATTCTAAAATGCTTCCAAGTAATTTAAGAAGGACCTTAGAAGGTCACAGCTTCAAGGGTACACAAACCCCTTGAGCGCGCGCTCATTATAGAAAAAACTTAAAAAAAATGTAGCCCCTGTTCCAATCCGGAATTCAATTTCAAGTGGTTAAAATTCCATCTCCGTAAGCAAATTATCCACAACCTTTAATGAGTTTGATGAGCTGTCTGACTCCATACAAAGAATTGTATCACTGCATCCTCATACTGAATTCGTCATTACGGGCGATTTCAATATACAAAATTCTGGGTGGCTTCGACATTCTGGACAGACAACACTCGGAGGACGGTGAGTTGAGATTTTTACTGCGGAAGACAACTTGACGCAGCTTGAAAATGAGCCCACGCGAATACCGGACGTTGACAGTCATACCGCCAACATCTTGGACTTGTTTTTAACTTCTCACCCTGACACGTGCACCGTTGATGTGCTCTACCCTCTAGGCTCATCGGACCATTGTGTCATATCAGCTAATTTCTCGTACACCGACCATACAGTTAGAGAAGGATTCCTAAAAGAACCGTATGGCAATACGAGAAAGCCAATTGGCGGGGATTTAATAGCTTCTTTAGGAATCTTAACTGGTCGTTATGTTTGATCGATAACGACGTGGATGCTGCTGCTATATGATCACTTTAGAATGAGATCATTTATCCCGGGTTAGAGAAATGTTTTTTCGGTTCTACAAGACCAACCCGACCGAGGAGACCGAAAATATTTCAAACAAGCCAGGAGTGACTGCAACGTCTTTCTTAAGCGTGTGAAATTTCAATATGAACAAACTTTGATGCAAAAAATACTACAATGCCCCAAAGGTAGTAAAAGCTTTTCGTCGCTTGCCAAAAAAATCAGAAATTCTGCCTCATCCTCCATCCCAACGCTCATTTATAGTTACATTCCAGCTGTCAGCTCTTTGGACAAGGCCAATCTGTTTGCTGTATAATTTGCGACCAGTTCAACACTTCCAGATTGTGTTTTATCTCGGAATACACTTGAGTGCGTCGAATCTTCAATGGGACGAATGCACTTTCGCACTCGTGTAGTAGCAAGAGTACTTAAAGATCTCAACACACATAAATCCGCTGGTCCGGATGGTTTAGTTTAGTTTTATATGCATTTTATTATCTTAATCATTAACCCTTACATACTAACAAAAAATGCTTAAATGCTAGCTTAAAATTACTTATTGGCCCCACACAGGCACTCTAAGCTACTCTTAATTCTTATATCTATGTCTTTCGACTATATTTACATTTTACTTAGGGATAATTATTTTCTATACTTAAGGCTAAGAAAAAATTGTTAACAAAAACTTAGCATATGGACTTAATTTTTTATAAAACTTAATATCTAACTTAAAATATACCTTAGTCTACCTAACCTACATACACAATATACACACATATATATAATACACAATTATATACATATATTAGTATATACAAAGGTATATACTAATTTATGTATATATTTCTTAAATGCTAACCTAAACCTACGTAAGCTGGCCATCGCTATTCACAGAGCAAATAGATTGGTCAGCTCTGCCTCATTAGTGAGGCTGGTCCGTAATTGACGGAAACTACGACGAAACATCTTCTCCATCATTCAACCACCAGAAATGCTGGTGCTGCCGAACGACATCGCGATTCCCCACCGCCCTACTGAACCTGAGACGATCCACACTGCCGTGTGCGACGTCTCTGTTGTAGTTGAGTCGCCTGTCCCCAGCTGTCCGAGCGACAAGGAAGATTAACGGGACCGCTGACCTATCCTGGATCAACCCTATCTGATCTAGGTAGAGGAATGCTTCCGGTGGAACGAAGCCGTCAGAGCGCACACTCTCGTGGTAAAGGTAGTTGGGGTAGTAAGCCCCAGATATCAGGTTATTCGTCGAGGCCATTGCTCTTGCAATGTGCCTTCGAGTCAGCTTAATTACGAAGTTGTCCACTCGTATTAGGTTGGCCCTATTGTACAAGACCTCATTACGATAGAATTTTTTTTACTCCGACTCTGGTGTTCTGTACAAGCGAAGGCAAGCCCTAAGGCAAGCCCTCTCAAAAACCCGAATCTTTCCATTAAGCTTGCTCGCACATTGAACCACACGGGGAAACCAAATACCAGCATGGGCCTGATAAGGGCCATGTAGCAGATTACCTTTACCCTCGCATCGAGTTGGCTGCTATAAAACAGTCTCTTTGTAAGGGCAAAAGCACCTTTGGCTCTGGCCAGAGCAACATCTATATGTTTGTTAAAATACAGATATTGATCTAGCCAGATCCCAAGGTATCTGACTACATTTCGACAAGCAAGTGGCTGTCCATGTTGTCCAATGATCGAGAACTTTCGCCAATTCTTTCTGCTATCCCTAGAGGCCCCAGACAAAGGCCTCCTAAACAGAATGGTTTCCGACTTCTGAAAGTTGATTTTCAACTTCCAGTCATCGCAATATCCTTTAATTTTGTCGAAGTCACGTTGCAAAAGTGTATTAATGACCTCAACCTTTGGACCTGATCTGTACGCGATTAAGTCGTCTGCGTACGCTATGGCATGGTGAAGTGAACCTATCAGATCACAGCAGTGGCTTACCAATGCCCAACCTATCCAGCTTGAAAAAGAGACCTTCTAGCCATACGGTGTCGAAGGCCTTTTCCAAGTCAATCAGGCAGGCACAAGTGCACTGGTTCTTGCCTTTGTTCCATTGGATATCAGAAATCAGTTTGGACGCAGCATAAATGATATCATGCCCCGCCTTGAAACCGAATTGATTATCCGGAACGATATGTTTGTCCTCAACCCACCTAGACAGAGCTCTATTGATTACTTTTTCAAACACCTTACTGATATTCGGAAGGAGACTTATCGACCGGAGATTCGCCGGATTGGATATATCCTTTCCCTTTTTAGGGATAGGTTGCACCACCGCCGTTTTCCAATGCGCTGGATAATGTGCATTATTCATTGCATTATTAAACAGGGTGGTGTAAATGTTCACCGCTTCTAGAGGAAGATGTCGAAGCACGATGTTCGGAATACCATCGGTCCGCACTGATTTCTTAGCCCTGATTGTGTTGAAGATCTCATGGAGCTCTTCCTTCGAAATGAACGGAGGTAGGTCACCCTCTCTGGTAATGACATTATTTGCCATATTTTCTTCGCTGATCCGGGTGAAGCCAGAGCCCTCAGATCGCCAGTTCTCTACTTCATTTCGAATGTAGAAGTCGTGCACCAAGACGCGACTGTCCAGGTCATAATTAGGTCCAATGGTATCAGTGGCCTTGTATATTTCCTGGAAAGTCGCCCCTATGGCCTCAACCTTCTCCTGTGGATCCTCGATCACAAAGAAGTCGTCATCATCAGCGGCCTCACTTGAATCAATACCCTGCTATTGTCAATAACCGTTCGTTGTCTGTTGTCCGCGCTATTTTAAGACACTGAAGGTCATTTTGATTTTTTCTCCGAAATAGTTTATTTATTTGCGGGAACATATTCGGGTTGCTGGTGTTTATAGCCCGAACCCTGTTGTTCCAATACGAACTTACAGAAATTCTGTAATTCTCTTTTATTAACGTTTGAATATTTTTAATCGACGCCTTCAGTGTCCTAATCTCCGGGTCTTGTCTGTCAGTTAACTGTCTGTACAAGTTTTTGAGTCTTGTCAGAAGTCTACTTTTCTGTCGGTGCAGAGCGTCAATAGTAGGATTGCGGAACAGGTCTTCGTTAGTCGTACGTCGATATCGCGGTATTGTAGCGTCCATAGTTTGTTTAATTGTCTCGTCCATTTGTTTTAGGTAATTGTCGATCTCCTCGTTTGACAAGTTTCTATTGGACGGTGGGTGGAGCGTATTCGAGGAGAGTGCTCTGCTTGTCAATGTTGCGGAGAAGCGTGTCCATCGAGTCTTACTTTAGTTGTAAGAATATCTTTGGACAAACTCCTCCAATTCCGCAATTTCGTTGGGAACTGTAATTTCGGTGCTAAAACCGCAATGGTCATTGTCATACACGAACGTGCGCAGACAGTTTAGCGTTTGTAAATTCGTACCTGTCAGTCGTATACGTTCGTCGTACAGCAGTAGATCCAAATAAGACCCGCCTCTGGGAAACGACGGGTTATCCGTCGCTTTAAGACCGAGTCTGTACATGACATCGTGCTGATACCCACCAATCGAGTAGTAGGTTCCCTCTAGTATTTGGCAAATTATTTCCCCAATCTCTGTGTTTAGCGTTGAAATCTCCGCCGATTATGAAATAATTCTCCCCCGATTCCAGTCTCAGAAGTCGAAAAAGGATATCGAACTCTGTAATGAATAAAGTGGAATGTGAAGCCTCAGGTGCATAAACAGAGGCCAAGTACAGCCGCTTTCCACTGCGGAGCGGGATGTAAATGACGACTGCCTCCAACACCCGGAACCTACGCAACACTCCCTTGTACACTCTGTGAAATTTTATACCTTGTTTAATGAAGATCGCAACACCGCCTCCACGTTTGGATCCGGGCCGGTTTCTTCTTCTGACAATATAATTATTGTACTCCAGTTTGTGCTTATCGGTTAGCTTGGTTTCACTAGCGAAAAGCACATCAGGAGTTTGGTCTTGTAGCAATTTAAACATCGCGGCTCTTCGTTCGATCCTAACCAGTGAATTAACATTCACCGCAAGGACCTTCAAAGTTTGCTCCACCATGTGCGTACCCATTACAACATGTGTTGCGTTAGGCCCGGCAGAAGCGCGTAGATCTGGTCCACCCGCTTGGCCTGTTCTTGCACCTGCTTTTGCAGCTGAGCCATCTGCCCTTGGATTGCGAGCAAGATGGCCAACATGTTAGGAGCAGCTTCCGTTGTTCTCGGCATTGGCGCCGGAGAAGCAACAGTCGCTTGCTGTATCGTAGCACCCCTACCTGCCGCCATTTGGGCGTAGGAAATTTGGGGCGTGACGGCTTGTGTTTGAAGCCTCACAGGTGAACGTTTGACCTCCACCTTCTGCTGCCGAGCCAGTTTTGCCAGTTTTTGAACGGTAAACTTCGTTTCTCCCGCCTGGCTCTAGCTGTGGTAAATGGCTTTACCTCCACGAACTTAAGTCCTTCGCACTCCTTCTCTTTGAGCAGTGCCAGGATCTCCTCAGGATCAGAAGACGGTTCCAACCCCTTCAGCAGCATCGATTGCCGCTTTTCACACTTCGGTGTGAATGAGTAGTGCTCCGTCGTCGTTTCCTTTAGGAGCTCTTTCACTTTCGCGTAGCCCTCCACTGTATTACAGTGGATGGCATGGCGATCGTTCCCCAATCTCTTAATATTAAAATTATTACTAATGACCAACTTACACAGGTCCTTGGTAGCATTTACCTCCAATTTATAGGTGTTGATAGGCGGCACCTTCTCCTTCTTCTTCTGCTGCTGCTGCTGCTGCTGCTGTTGTTGTTGTTGTTGCTGCTGCTGCTACTGTTTTTGCTGTTGCCGTTTTTGTGGCTGCTGCTGGTTTAGCTGTTGCCGTTGTTGTGACTGCTCTTGTTGTTGTTGCTGGTGTTTCTTTGGCTTTTGTTGTTGTGCTTGCTTTTGAGCAAGCTGCTGTTGTTGGGATTGCTCTTGCTCTTCCCTCTTCCTTCTTACCATTTATTTTCTTTTATGGCCAGCACTCTTTCTTGTAGCATTTTGATGCTGCTACATATGGCCTCCATTTCTTCCTCTTCATCGTCAGATTCGCTTGCTGCCAATGAAGCGAAGTTGTTGGCCGTTGGTAGGGTGGGATGTTTTACCAAGTTGGAAGTTGGACAAAGCTTCCTCCTTCTCTTTGGTTTTGGCGTTTGGATCGAACCACTTGACGCCTCACTTGGTATTTCAGCAGATCCCGCTATTGACATAGCGGACCGCTCTCCACAATCCATCACGTGATGGACAACACTTAGTACCACTTTAAATTTATTGTTTTTGATACAAATGAAAAAAAAAGGATGTTATAGAGTACACGGGGATTCGAACCCACGACCGTCGACTGTCGGCCGAGCACATTGACACCCTGCTAATTGGAGCCTATAGCAATTTCCTCAAATGTCTCGTTTTCACTGATTTTACTAATCACTGTACACTCGCAAGCCGAAACACGTCTGTTCTCCACGGAGATATGTGAACGACTGCTGGTCCGGATGGTATATCCCCACTTCTTCTGAAGAGGTGTTCTTCCAAGCTGGCAAAACCACTGCGTAACCTCTTTCATCAATCCTACTCTTTAGGGCTATGTCCGAGCAGATTGAAAATAGCATTTGTCCAGCCCGTCCCTAAAAAAGGCGACTCTTCTTCTTTCTCCTCCTACAGACGCATTGCACTTCCGTCCCTTCTCTCCAAGTTCATGGAAACGCTGATAAACCGTCAGCTTATGAAATATCTCGAAACACGAAAATTTCTCAATGATCGGCAATTTGGTTTTCGTAGCAACAGGTCCACTGGTGAATTGATGTCTTATCTCATCGAAAAGTGGAACCAAAGCGTACATCAATCTGGCGAAAGCAAGCTAGTTGCACTTGATATTTCTAAGGCATTTGACAGAGTTTGGCATCAGACTCTTTTGTCGAAAATGCGTGCTTTTGGGATCGATGACTCTTTTCTTCAATCGATTAGAAATTACCTTTCGGAACTTTCAATTCAAGTTGTTTTTGTTTCAAGTCTGATGTTCACAAAATAAATGCTAGTGTGCCCCAAGGCTCCGTTTTATCTCCGACACTCTTTTTAATTTTCATCAATGATCTCTTGTCTGCCACTTCCAATCCAATATATTCCTTTGCTGATGACAGTACTCTCTGCTTTTCATATTCTTTCCCGGACTCACGCCCCTGCTCTTCGGCTGTAGAATGGGAACGACAGCTCATGCTCAGCTCATTCAATTCCGATATTAACAGTGAATTTTAAACACCCAGCCATTATCCATGAATGGCACCTGAATCATCGAAACCGAAAAACTTCCCATTCTCAGTACGTGTGTCAGTGACAACTTTCGTTGGAATGACCATATATTCGATGCCGTCGAAAATGCTACGAAATGTTTAGGCTTCCTCAAACGATGTAAGAAATACGTTTCCCCTTCTCAGCTAGCCTCAATATATAAGGCATTCCTCCGCCCAAAATTGGAGTACAACGCCCACATCTGGTCAGGTGCTCTTAAAACATCTCTGCACCTGCTAGATAAGATTCAAAACCGCGCGATAAAACTCATAGCTGATGCTAATGTCACCCAGTCTGGATAATGGACACCCTCGAACACCTACGAAATGTCTCGAGTATCACTTTGTTTTATATTTATTTCCACCGCCAGTGCTCCATAGAAATGGCCAGTAACATTCCGCTCCTTCAAGCCTTCAACCGTAACACCCGTTTTGTTATGAATCCCCTCAAACCCACTTGAGGACGTACTCTGAAATATCGTGGTTCGTTCCTAAGCCGAACAACTCGCTTGTGGAATGCTCTGCCGAGCTCTCTATTTCCTAGTCATTATAACATTCAGACATTTAAAACCAAGGTACATCGGGACCCACTTTTCTTCCCTCATTAATTTTCCTTCGCCCGCACTGTGTGCAAACATTTTAAGCAAGATCAATTTAAAAAAAAAAAAAATGGACATACGAGTATTGCCAATTTTAAGGAGAGTTATTCATTCTTTGTTACCATTTTGTCCAGGGGGACGAAATGCGCTAAGATGTCGCATGTATGGTAGACCTGTGTAGTCATAAATTTTAAACCTAAAAAAATTTAAGACTTACTCAGCGAAGAGTATTTCTAACTTGAAGCCACACTGACAGTGACGAACCGCTTCATGCATTCGCATAGTATGCAGTAGTGTTGTAACAGAATTCCGCCTCCGCTTCCGTTACTGCGGAACTTCTGCAAAAAATCGAACCTCCGCCTACATACAATATACTCGTATGACAAGAATCAACTTTTCGAATCGCTCGATCGTGCGTAGTTGTAATTGAAGGTAGAAATACACTACTGTGCAGTGTTGTCTCGTGGCGCGTTGTGTCATGATTACGGGTATGCATTGTGCAAACTAATGTGTCGTGTCGTGACGCATCAGAACCCTTCACGAGCTCTTTGAAGCGATCGGTTTCAATCGATCCACGACATGACACAAAGCGTTGCGACACAATATACTGTATTGATGTGTCTCTAACCAATACAAAGTGCATGAAATCGATATGCTTACGACGCGCTACGAAACGACACAGTGTGTGTTTCTACCTTGAGCTGTGATTGTTTTAGGTGATTTAGCGGATAATTAATAGTTATTCTTTTTTAAGTCGCGTGATGAAGCCGAAAACGAGTGAGGTATGGCAGTTTTTTTTAAAAATAGATGAAAAGGCCGAACTACAACATCACTGAAAGGGCATTTGAAATCTATGCATAAAGAAAAATTTGAAGAACTTTGTATACTAGAAGAACAACGAGAAAAGGACAAATTAAAACAGACAAAAGGCAGCTCTCCATAGAAGAATCCTAAAAAAAAAAATTAAATGTGGGATACATCACATCCTAAAGCAAAGAAGATAGACGATGTAATCGGAGAAATGATTGCTCTACAAAATCTTCCATTCCATTTTGTCGAAGGCATAGGTTTTCGCCGGGTTATGCAAACGGCTTTGCCAAATTACCATTTAAGAGGGCGTCAGTTTTTTACTGATCACATATGTTTTTTTTTTTTTTTTTTTTTTTTTTTTTCCCGGCGAGGGCAGGTGAAAATCTTCCATCAGACACTATGAGGATCAGAAGCGCGTGCTCATAGTAGTGTGAGATTCTTACTCACTAAAAACACCTCCCTTCATTGTTGATTTTAATACCGCAACTAAGTAGAACTTATCAAGCAGTTTTTATTTCATAAGTTATTCACGATTGGTAGGACACTTTCCAATGGAAGACCCTACATATTCCGCTTTCTTAATGCGGTTTCAATTTATCGCGCAAGGTCCAACGGTTTAGTTCGTTGAAGACGGCGTAGTATGTTTCGTTCGTCCAAGACTTCTAGGACTTGTTGATATGGCCGCTTAACCGGACTTTATGTTTTCGTGCGCAGTTCCTGACTTCATCTTCCACGAAAGGAACTCCGAGGTCTCGATGCAGGTCATTATTTCTTATAAACCATGGGGCACGCACAAATTGTCGTAGCACTTTATTTTCAAAAGTTTGTATTATATTTACATTTGATTTCTTAGTACAACCCCAGAGTTGTATACCATAGGTCCACACCGGCTTTAGCACTTGCTTATAAAGAAGCAGCTTGTTTTCTAAGCTTAGCTTGGAATATTTACCAAGTAGCCAGTACATTTCTCTGTATTTGGCCTCTAGTTCTTTTCGTTTCTTTCTAACATGCGTTTTCCATTTAAGCTTCGCGTCAAGTGTCATTCCCAAATACTTAGCCTCGTTTGCAAAGGGGATACACACCGAGTTTATAGAAATGGGCAAGTGATTTATCTTTCTGTAGGTGAAGTCAACATGTACAGATTTTGTCTCATTAAGGGTAATTCGCCAGATCTTTGTCCACTCGTAGACTTTATTTAAAGCAGTCTGAAGTTTCGCCGTTGAGTCTTCTATTGATTCTCCAACCGCTAAGATAGCGGTGTCGTCAGCAAAAGTAGCGAGAACAGTATCCTCGACGTGTGGTATATCTCTTGTATATAAAAGGTACAAAAGTGGGCCCAGTACGCTTCCCTGCGGTACTCCGGCTAGGATATCTTTAAATTTCGAAACATCATTTCCGTATCGAACGCGAAAAATTCTATTTTCAAAATAGCTTGTCAATATATTATAAAGCTTTAATGGCAAAATTCGTCGCAGTTTGAACTTCAAACCTTCATGCCATACTTTGTCAAAAGCTTGTGAGACGTCAAGAAATACGCTCGAACAAATCTTTTTTTCTTCCAGGGATCTTTCAATTACATCAGTAATTCTATGCACCTGATCAATTGTTGAATGCTTAGTCCGAAATCCAAATTGATGGCTGGGAATAAGATTTTGGTTTTCGATAATTGGGAGAAGACGTTTTAGCAAAATCCTCTCAAAGATTTTCGACAGGATCGGTAGGAGAGAAATGGGTCTGTATGATTTTTTATCGTTTGGAGGTTTTCCTGGTTTTAGTACCATAATGACTTCTGCAACTTTCCACTGGCTTGGCACGTATTCAAGCCTCAGAGCCGCGTTAATAATGTGTAAGAGCTTTATAAGTGCTTTTTGAGGTAGCATTTTCAGAACTTCTCCGGTAATAAGGTCATACCCCGGAGCCTTCTTTGGTTTTAATTTCCTTATTACAGTTTTGATTTCAGCAAGAGTTGCATTTGTCATTACAAAATTACTATATGCTATTTCTAAAGAACTGGTGCCGGGTGCCAGTGTCGGGCCGTCGGAGGGCTTGAAAATTTCTTCAAGATAGTCGGCAAAAACCTCCGCTTTTTCCTTATCCCCCTTAGCCCATTCGTTATTGCCGACCTTGATTGGTGGCGTGGGGATTTTGGGCCTTTTTAAGCATTTTAAAGCTTTCCAAAGCGAGTAGTTTGTTTCTTTTCCTGCCGTCAGGTTTTGAACATATGTATTTACTTTGGAATTTCTGTAACTTTTAAGAGTCTCCTTGAGCAGATTACAGAGCCTGTTTAAGCGTGTTTTATCCTGCGGCGCTCGAGTTGTTTGCCATCTTTTGCGAGCTTTTCTTTTTTCTCTTATCATATCTTTTACCTCAGGCGGGTAGTTTAAGTTACGTTTAGCCGTGTTTTTTCGTTGACAAGGTGTATTGTTCCACGCAGCACATTGGACTATTTCAACGAAAGAATCCACTTCGATTTCGAGTTCAAGTGCTGCTTTAAGTGAAACGTCTAGTTCTAGGTTATTATTAATCTCATTTCTGAATCCTTCCCAATTAGTATTTCGTCCAGTTAGTCTTAATGGTCCTTGTTTTTTAATAAACGTGTCGTTCATTGTCAGTATGACTGGAGAATGATCGGAGGAAAGAT
This sequence comes from Volucella zonaria, assembly GCA_963966105.1. NCBI lineage: Eukaryota > Metazoa > Arthropoda > Insecta > Diptera > Syrphidae > Volucella > Volucella zonaria. The sequence goes on from OZ014534.1 coordinate 47,021,764, forward strand.
CGAAGCTTTCATCAACGTTTATATCCGAGTTACGAATTCCTTTAACAACGAAGAAATCGACAAGATCGGGTATTTTCGTTGTGTCTGTTGGCCAATAAGTCGGCTTGCCCGTTGAATAGAAGTCACAATTGTGTTCCATACATGCTTTATAGAGTATTTTACCCTTTTGGGAGACACATCTTGATCCCCAAAAAGTGTGTTTGGCATTGAAATCACCGCCAATCATAAAAGCCGATCCAAGAGAATTGAATATATTTTTAAATATATGTTCTGAAGGCGTAAATCGTGGAGGACAGTAGATGGCTGAAATAGTAAAGGAGTTCCGTACCAATTTTACGCGCACCGCAATTAGTTGTACAGACTCGAGCTCTAATTTTATATCTTCGTTGTGCTCAAGAGACTCTTTAATGTATACAGAGGATCCGCCTCTCGCGTTTCCCGAAGGGTGATACGCGTAGTAATCTTTAAAACCTCTAATTTTTGCAGATGACCCATTTTTCAAGTGGGTTTCGGAAACCAAACAAACGTCAATGTCGTTTTTCCATAGGAATAACTCAAGTTCATAAAGTTTTTCTAAGATTCCGTTTGCATTCCAGGTGAGTACGTTTAATTTTTCCCTTTTCATTTTTTAGGCGAAGGACGTTTTTTATTGAACCTATTTTCAAACTTCTTTAGCTTATCTAAAATAAGTTCATTGATTTTGTTTTGCTGCTCAAGCTGCGCGAGAATAACGGAAAATACTTGGGAAGCAGGATCTCCGGAATCTTTTGCCTTTAGCTTGGTAGCTTCAGCGTATGTAAGTTTTTCCGATGCTTTCTTTTCAACACTGGAATCAGTCACTTTCGCCTTGGCGTTTTTAACGATATTTTGAGCAGATCCCGATGTTTTTTCTTTAGTTTTGGGATTCTCTTTTTGGGGCTTAAACAACTTGTCACGTCTGTTTTGCAACTCCTTTGCTACTTCACAGCCACGGAAATTTGCTACGTGTTTACCCCTGCAGTTGACACAAGTCGGAGGGGTTTGTTTGCTTACGTTGCATTCTTTGGACAGGTGTTTACCTGCGCATTTTACGCACCGAGGCTCTTTTTGGCAGTAAGCTTGCGTATGGTTAAATTCCTGGCATCGCTTACACTGCGGGATCAGTTTCGAGTTTTTGCGTCGAGGCTCAATTTTGATCACATATGTGATGAAATATATACCAAAATAGCAATTAATATTGGACAAAGGCTCAAAAACTTTCTGAAACTGTCCTTCACCACGGATATTTGGTCAGAGCCAAGTGCTAACGTGTCGCTTTTGAGCCTGACCGCACATCGTATTACTGAAGATTTTACTCGTATGCAAATTGTTTTAAAATGTTGCTCACTTCATGGCCGACATACCGGTGATATAATATGTAACAATTTCAAAATGATGCTGCAAGATTGGAACATTCAGAATGAGCAGTTGCACTGTTTTATTAGAAATGGTGGATCAAATATGGTCAAAGCAATGCATTTATCTGACGTAAGTTACACAGTTCATCAACTACAACTGTGTGTCTGCTCTGCGCTCGAACCCCCTGAAGTAAAGGACTCAGTCGCTAAATGCAAGAAGATTACAGGATATTTTAATCATTCACAAATAGATCAAGATGAGCTGACTAAAATTCAAACAGAGCAACTTAATCAACCTGCACTTCGCGTGGTTCAGGACTGTGTTACCAGGTGATTTAATGAAATATATTGTACATCGTTATGTTTTTCATATAACAAAATACACAAGAATAAAAGCGATTTATTTTCTAGTGATTTTAATAAAACGCCATTATTCTTATTTCATTTCAATAACAATAATATGCGCAAAAAAAGACATATTAAATATTATTTAATTTTTTAAAAAATGTGAAACGAACTCTGTCTATATCATAAATGTTTATTCGTTATATTTAATGTTATTTATTTTAGATGGAAAGCAGCAAACATAGTATTCTACAAATCTCTCCAAAAGAGCGGTTGTATCTTAATAAATTAGTGACTATACTCACTCCCCTTGAAGAAATAACGAGAAATCTGAGCGATACAAAAACCTCCATATCGTCTGTAATCCCATTGATATATGTACTGAAACATACATTGCTAGTCGAAAAGGAAAAATCAGACACCAATCAAAATTTCCACAATATCATTCAAAAACTAATTGAAGACATCAATTACAGATATTGTGAACTTCCAAGCATTACACTGTATTCTCTTGCTACATATTTGGGCCCAAGGTAAAAATTAAAGTTTTTTAATGAGATAATTAAGGAACAAGTTCAGAATGTACCTGGATTTTTAACGTAAACCACCTGTCATAAGACCTTATGTTTACGAGGTGCCCATACACCCATAGGGAGCAAGGATACGCCTTGCCATCGCTAATAAACTCGCTTTATATTTATTAATACTTCGCTTATATATTATACCAAAGTAGAACTTGTGTTAGAAGCACAAGTTCCACCCTTGGTATGAGTCGAGGCCGACCTTAAACCTCTTGCTGTTCTTAGGGTCACAGCACCCAGTAGTTCATTTGCAACTCTACAATGGGCAAAACCAAGGAATACCCGTACCCGCGATTTGGGTTTAAACCACAGCCACCATGACACTCCCACAAGGGGGCCTACCTCTAACAAGTCAGGCCCGGACCGAAATCCGGTGATTTAAGTCCTGGTATGGACTACCGGTGGTCAAGCCACCAACAAGACCTATGACCGGCAACTTGTAATTGGTCAAATCGTCGCAACCATTCAGAAGCTGTAATCTGAGGATGTTTACGATAAGACCAGTATAGAATAATCTGCCCCCGCTTTTTATTAGACAACGTCATTAATGAGCGAAGCCTTGATAATTGGGCGGGGGCCCAGGAACAAGTTCAGTCCGAACTAATACGCTTGCTAACCCTATATAACGCGAATGTTTCAAGTCGAATTGGTGATGACGAGCCTTCTACTGCTTCCGTTGCCAAGAAAGCTAGAGTAGAATCAGATCAAATGAATGTTGAACCAAGCACAAGTTTTCAGATATTACCACCAACACAAAGTATGCATTCCAACCTGGCTGACATGTTGAAAAATAGCAGTGACGACGAAGAGGAAACGGAAAATGACAGCACGGTTACCAACAACAACCTCATGATATGGAAATCGCTTATTACTGAATATAATAAAGAAAAACGATGAAGATCCTTTATTGTGGTGGAGATATAACACTAAACATAAAGTTTTTGCTCCCATAGTTCGCACTTACTTATCGGCACCGGCAGGTTCAGTGTCAAGTGAACAATTATTGGGTATATCTCTTAATTCGTGCGGTTATTATTCAAAATTTGAACGTTTATTTAAGAAAAACATGTACAATAGTATTATTCAAAGTATTGCCCAAAAGAACTGCGCCGGCTTGGCAGCCAAGAATGAATCAAGACAATTTTTGGTATTCTGCTCTGATGTGAACCGTATTTCAGTGAGGGCGTTCTGCATCGACCGGAACAAATGGTAGTCAGAAGCGGCAAGGTCTGGGCTATAAGGCGGGTGGGGTAAGACTTCCCATCCACTGTTTTCCAAATAGTTCCTAACCGGAATAGCAACGTGGGGCCGAGCGTTGTCATGATGGAAAATTATTGCCTTGTGTCTGGTCGCATATTCCGGGCGTTTTTCGGCCACTGCTCTTTTCAAACGGATTAATTGTGTTCGGTAGCGTTGTCCATTGATGGTTTCACCCGGTTTTATCAACTCATAATACAGCACACCCATCTGATACAGAGCATTACCTTCACGCCATGGATATTCGGCTTTGCCGTTGATTTGGCTGGTTGGCCGGGTTTCACATATGATTTTTTTTGTGCTTAGGATTGTCGTAATGGATCCATTTTTCATCACCAGTAACAATCCGATGCAAAAATGACTTCCTTTTGTGGCGTTCCAGCAGCATTTCGGACATGCAAAACCGCCTTTCGACGTCTCTCGGCTTGAGTTCATGTGGAACCCAATTTCCTTGCTTTTGACAATATCCAGCTGCTTTTAAACGTTTTGAAATGGCTGCTTGAGTGACACCCAAAGATTGTTTGGCAACAATCTTCATAGAGTAATGCTTCCAGTTCTTCATCTTCAAACTTTTTTGGCTGCCCAGGACGTTCATCGTCTTGCAAGCCAAAATCACCACTTTTAAATCGTGCAAACCACTTTTGGCACGTTCGCTCAGCTAGCGCATGTTCACCATAAACTTCCACCAAAATACGATGACTTTCGGCAGCAGTTTTCTTCATATTAAAGTAATGAAGAAGAACTCCCCGCAAAAACCCTTTTTCAGACAAAAAGTTCGAGATATTTGAGTTTACGCTTCAAATGGATGACATATGACAGTAGCTTTCTAACGCATGTTCCAATGGAATAATAACCATGGAATAATACAAGTTACGCCATATTTTTTAGCAAACCGCACTAAGTTATAGACCCAATATTTAGCACAGCCAGTTTAATATATGAACCGTTAAGAAATCGACTAGAGGGGGACAAAGCTGCAAAGCTATTATTTATTAAATATAATTTGCTTCTACTTAATTTCGTTTATTAGTAGTTTGTATCAGATATTGTACCATGTATGTACTCGTACGTACATACGTGTCTGGAATAAACATTACTGACTTTCTATTACTTTATTAAATCATGAATTTATATTTTTTCTACTTCAAACTTCAACTCCGCCTCAGCCTCAGCCTCCGCCTTAGCCTCCGCCTCCGATAACCTCTGCATCCGCGGAGGTGAACCACTTCTCCTCCGGATCCGCCTCAGCCTCCGCTAAGAAGGCCTCCGTTACAACTCTAGTATGTAGGCTATAAAACACTGGATACTGCTTTTTGGTGGATGGGGCACACAATATTGAGATTCTATTCACCGGGCATGGTTTAATCCAAGCAAATTGTGCAGATTTGTTGTGGCAGAATCCGCTGCTTTGATTAATGCGGTATCAGCTTCAGCAGAAGGCTACTCCAGAATTGGCCGCGTTAATTGTCTTCTATTTGATCTTGAGATCCCTGACATGTTTTTCTTACCTTTTAATAAAACTTTCAATCGTCATTCATGGCATTGTTCAAAATTCAACATAGCAATGTAGGCAAAACGGCGTCCTGTTGGCAGCACATAATTGACTCCGCCAATATAGAAAGCAAATAACCCAATTTTAATTCTATCGGATGGTAGTAATTTAGTTCATAAGACTAATGGTCTTGTCTGACCACGGTAAGCCTGCTTTAGATGGTTATGTTGGTGAAAGCATCTTAATGTCGATGTCCAAGGTGTACTGTTTCTTGACTACTGCACATTTCATTGTTACTTTCTACATTTTGAAGCGTAATCCCGCAAAAATCTTCAGTGTCGGAAATCATTTAAAGCAGAGGAAGCCGTTTTGCGCACCGAAATCAGAAGCCTTGAGCGAGTACATTTTTACAGGAATTTGGTTTATAGTGCCAGAGTCCATAAAGATCCTCCCCAGTATCGGCAACAGCTAAACCTGTTGCCTGTAGCACAGCTGAGTGGACACTATCGAGTATCAGGCGAGTTGAGGCTATCAAAAGATTGAAAGTACCATTTAGGAATCAAGGAATCCATTACCTCAGGTGCTGACAAACATTAGTTACCTCAGAGTTGTATTACTTAACTCGTTTGCAATTCGAGTAGTAGGGGTTGACTTTCGTTGTACCATTGCCAGAATAATGAATTTCGTGCATGGAACTGAAAATGTGCATTCGGTGATAGGGACGTCGGCGTTTTGTGCAGTTCAACTTTTCTGTATTGGACCTTCTAAAAGGTTGGTTTAGGTTTGCTGGTTTCACCTTTTCTCCAAAACGAGGCACTTTTTGATATTCGAATTGGCTTCTAATATATTTTTTTCTTTTAATCGCCAAGGATTCCCGTTTTTCTCGAAGTCCAACGCAGAAGTCTTTGAGGTCGCAAACATTCTCATCTCGGAACTGCGTCGGCAGTTGATCCATGCCGATGAAGATAAATGGCAGATTCTGGTAAGAGTTGCTCTGCCTAATCAGAACTATCCGGCAGTTTTGAATAACGTCGTATGATTTGCACTTCGCTCCACTAACCAGCATAAGCTCTGACGTTAACATTGTATCTAAGGCACGATTGCTCGGGAAATCTGAAAATAAGAAGCCGGCATATGATTGGTATATCACTATTTGATATAAACCTCTTGCACGGGTACATGACCCTAACAAATGCACTGAGTCTCACTGAAGCCATTAAAAAATCTACAAATGTCCGTTCAACTGAAGTTCCTTCTTCATCACTATCTCATGCAGAAAGTAATAAAAATTCTCTGAAGGAAAACAAGATGCCAATTGAACTTCTTTAGCCACCCCGAACATCCGCCGAAACAGTTCATTTTTGGCGCAGCGTTCCTGAAATTTATTTCCATTGGCTCTGCATCGGATCCCAATTATAAATGACATGATGTTTTGGTTCCTGCAATACTGCACCACAACTGTCTTTGTAGGTCTTTTATTTTATCTGTGTTTCCCAACCATAAAGCTACAGCCTTACACAAAGTCCGAACATTGTTATTTAAATGTTTGAGCATTTCTTTCCCCCTCTATCCTAATGTTCCGCTGAACTCTGTAACAGAGTATCACAAGGGGAAACAATGACAATTCACCAGTTTGCCTTGGTACTGCTTCGGTTAGTTGGGAATTCCTTTTGACCAGGAACACTTCCCGCTTTTGCCATTAAAATGTTCCGTCTCTCCTGTTTTGTTTTGGCCTTAACTTAAATTGTGACCACTGTCATGTCTATTTTCCACTTCTTCCACTAAGCTCTGCCTCTACCGGTGTGAGAGGGGGCCTAAGAAATAATTCAGTTAGCACATAAAACATTGCAGCAACAATCCATGGTACAATGCATCTTGCCAACCGTAACAAGTTGTCGCAATAATTTTTGTGGAATAAAGCCAGTCTTCCCTTTAGCCCTGTCCACGATTTACTTTTCACTGACCCAACATAGTTACACCGGACTTATTACATTCCCCATACACACAAAGTTGCAGCAGCAACACAAATGACCACCAAAAAAAAATAAATGAAAAACGAGAAAAAAAAATAGAACAAAACCTTCAGGGAGTTTCGGGAGTTCCCGGAGTAGAGTAGGGTGGGCTGCAGCCATTACAAAGGCAACTGCCACCAGGCCGAATAGAGTGCATCATCATTTGCCATGGCTCCGCAGGCTAAGTGTTTAAAATGCGCCGCGACCAGCGTTGGCGGTAGCCGGTGTTGGTGAAGGGGGTGCCGGTGCCGGTGGTACAAGTGGTAAAGGACGTTTGGTTGATCATCTACTAACATCAACAAAACAGTCTGCGAGGGTAATCTAAGAAACACTTCAGGGGTGGTTGTGGGCTCGATACTGATGAGAGACGGTGATGGTGGCATGGCCACTGCAATGAATCCAGCAAAGGCCACAACTGGGTGCGCACACAAAAAAAAAAACGACGCGAAAACAATTTGAAAGTAAGAAAAAACAAACGAAACATTGAGAACCGGTAGAACCAAGTGGAGAGCAGTACCAGAGCAGCAGTAGCCGTAGCACTAGAAGCAAGAGTTAGAGTCGTGGTCATAGTCGTAGCCGTATTCAATGGAAATAGTAGAAGCGGCAGTAAAGCAGTTAAAAATGCAAATGCAAGAGGAAGGATTTTATGTGCGGCCGCCAAAATGCAACGAACCATTGTTTCAAAGTTTCTTTCTCGGATTTGCATACTGCGGTCTCGAGGGGTTAAACATCGTCCCTACCACCATCATCTTTCACTGCAACAGACATTGGGTAGGAAGAGAGTAGGTGGCATGGCTAAAGGCAAACTCTGCACAGGGTGGCGCGTTGCAAATATCATCGCATCGTAATTATTATCATTTTCAAATAAATTATAGAAAACGGCAGACAGGAGCGCGGAAGCATGTAACAGGAACAGCCCAGGCCGGCTCGAGAGTCCTTGCAGTGAGTGTATTTGACTTTTATTTATTTTGTTGCTATTGCAAATCCGAACCTTTTACTTTGGTCGAACGTTGAATGAGATTGGGTGCGGAACAGTGTAACGCCTTTATTGCAGCTAACTGCAACCACTGTCGTATCTATGTATCTGCTACACTCTACTACACGGATAATGAGCATAATTTGGCCGTATAATGATAACGGTATGGAAGCAAAACTTTATTACGGATACCAGCTGTGTGCCACACGCCATAGCTCAATTGACGATAGCTAGAGGGCGATGAGCGGAAAATGACGATGAGGCTGATGACGACGATGAGGACGATGACTACGATACCGACGACGACGATGACGACGATGACGACGATGACGACGACGACGATACCAATGCAAGCGATTTTCAGTTTTGCACTTTTGCATTCAACCCTCTCTCGACAGCCACCCCCAAATTTGGCTCGTTTGCGATGTTGTCCCGTTTAAAATTTTCGTTTAATAGCCCGAGCCCTTGAAGTTGTGCAAAACAAAACTAAATTTGGGAAATTCCACCGGCGGATACATCAGCAATGCAATCGACCCAACTCTAACTCCAACCGACGAATGCAATCATTTTTCGCATGCTGCATGAAATGCTATCGCGCTAATTCCTTCAATTCGGCTATAAACCGAAAAAGGGGTTGCAGGCGGTTTTTAGTGGGCTGGTAGTGCGGATACTGTAATGCGGTTGCAAGTGACAGTAGACGGTTGTAGGTTTGCAAATGTCGAAATGACTTTATTATCAATTTGCATGACAGTTGTGTTGGATGTCACCTATTTGTGGTAGCGATTAAGGATTACCCTGTAGCCGGGAAAAGCTCGCCTACATTATGTTCCCGAATAGTCTTTTAGTCTTTTCCAGCGACAAAGTTGGAGATTTAGCAAAAATAATGGTAATTGACAGCTAATCGTTTTATTTGTGGCATTCATGTCGGTTTTGTAATGGAATTTTTGGCAGAAAAGATTGCTTGTTCCAAAGGTTGTGTAAGGGTGTACATTGACACCATTCAAATAGTGATGCTCGTAGTATGTGACATAACTTCTTTAGCTTAATCGTTTCGTTGGCTTGGATCATTTATTTTTTTATTAAAATATTTTTTTTTTGTTAAAAAAGTTACTCCTACGTCCTCGACAAGCCGCTGCTGACGGTAGGACCGAGGCAAATGACAAACTTAAACGGCTGAATGAAAAAAGTAAAAAAGGAGCCGCCACGCACATACTCGTAAGTGTAGCAATCGAAGACGCAAACTCTGAAGGTAGTCCTTTTCTGGTGGTGATGAAGATACGATAAATTAACTGGGTATGTACTTTTTGTCTTAAAAATCTTGAAGGTAAGCCTAAGTGTAAGCCAGTGGTTTCCAACCGGCTGACTAATTCGAATAACTGGGTGTGTACGATGAAGGTAATCTCTGATCGGCGTCAACCTGGCGATGCCCAGTTAACATGAGAAGCGCGTGTAATGTGCAAGAGAAAACAAAACTCTTTAATTCACTAACAGAAATGACTAAACCTAAGAAAGAGGACATCGGCAGATGAGTTCACATCATTGAATCAACGGTGGTTATAGCAGTGAGTATGGTTGAAACTATTGTATATATGGTCTACGTGAATGTATTTGGAGCCTGAGGTCAGAAAGGTTTTTCAGGACTAGTCATGGTGCTGAAAAACAGATGCTGGTAGCTCTCATACCCTCAAAGTGGGTTACTGACTCCGCGACTAAAGACGGACCTATAAAACTAAAAAAGGATAACAAGGAATGTTTAAATTTTGAGCAGACCACAGAACACGTGCAGCCATACAACTATTGGATGCCCTCGACTACTATTAAATCCATTCAGGAACTGGGAATAGACCAGTTAAAAAAAGGGTAGAAAACTGCGACATACGAGAGTAGTCCCAGAAGTACCCGCCTTGATGTATATATAGATGGCGTTTGTTGTTTAAGAAGAATGACAATTGTAGAAAGTACCAACCTTATAAAGCTTAAGTTTGAAGTTTGACGACGCTATGTTGTGTAGCATTTGTTCGGCAGTCACCAATATCGAACGCTCTCAATGAATTTTTAAATATGGAAAAAATTGGTCATCGTTATATGATACAATACTTTCATTTGAAAGTGGAATAGGATTCTACTCTTGGGAAGTTTGGTCCTTCATTTACAACAATAAAATATTGGATGGCAAAGTTTAAGCGAGGCCGTACGAGTTGCCAAAACGAACATCGCAGTGGACGACCAATTGACCAAGTTCATCAGAAATGTTGAAAAAAAATCCACAAAATGGTAGCCATTTCAAAAACCGCTGTACATCGCATGTTAACTGGACATGAGAAAGCTGTGCGCTAGATGGGTGCCGTGATTGCTCACAATTGAACAAAAACAGCGTCGTGAGGATGTTTTAATCGAGTATTGAAAGACGGGTCCATTACTTCACACCCGAGGCGAAGGTGGCTGTCGATTGTGACATTTTGGCCGAATCGTAGATGTTGGGTGTCCCTTCTCGTTGACAGCATATACTTTTTTGCCCTCGCTGTGTCGTACCAATAATACCAATATCGTCGGCGTATGCAAGCAATTGAACGCCGTGCGTTGGCTTGCGAGTTTTGCTCAATTCTTTCAAGTGTGATGTTGAAAAAGCCACATGACAGTGCGTCGCCTTGTCTGAATCCTCTTTTGACATCAAAGGTCTCGGTTAGGTCGATACCGACCTTAATGCAGCAGCGAGCTCTCTCCATCGTCATCCTGCACAAGTGGACGAATTTGACAACAATGCCAAACCTAGACATGGCTCTGTATAGCTCGTTTCTGTAGATGCTGTCATATGCGGCTTTAAAATGCGTAGTGTAAGTATTTAGTCCGGGCCTGAAACCGCACTGATAGGGTCCAATCAGATTGTTAACAAATGGTCTCAGGCGCTCGCACAATAAGGCAGACAAGATCTTATATGCGATGTTTAGGAAACGGATACCTCTTTATTTGGGGCAGTTAAGAGGGTTGTAAGCCGGGCAAACGATGCTGAGGTTCCGTTCATCAGGCATACATTCATCCGACCAAATCATGGAAATAAGTTGGTGTATGCTCTCAACCAGGTCATCTCCTGCTGCCTCAAGTAATTCGGCAGGTAGGCCGTTCGGCCCGGCAGCCTTGTTCGACTTCAGTTTAGATATTGCTATCCTCACTCCATTTTGGTCGGATGGGCGGAGTTCTTGACTTGCATCGTCAATATCGGATGGTATGCTTTGCCTGACAGCGGGATTTATGCCGCAGTTTAGCAGTCCGCAGAAATGTTTTTTCCATATCCTCAGAACCGACTGTGACTCTACTGCAAGGTTTCCCTGTACATCTACAGCTTTCCGTTTGGGTCTTACCACCCTGACACGTTCTTTTTACCTTTTGGTAAAACTTCCGAACATTATACCTGGACTAGCACCTCTCTATTTCCTCAATCGCGCGCTTCTCCAGCTCTTTCTTTTTTCTCTGAAAAAGCGGATGCTCTTTCCTCCTCTTTTGCTTTTAGAGCTCACGAGCAGCTCTCATCCTTTTGTACAACGCCGCTTTGTAGGCATGTTGTTTTGCTGCATGTGCTTGCTGCCACTCTTCTGGAAACCACCAGTGGTGGTGGGCGCGTGAATCCCAGCACGTCAGTTGTGGCATTTCTGATGGCTTCTCGGCATCTACGCCACTGGTTTTCAGCAGTTGATGCTGCCTGCAAAGAACTTCTTAATAGGTTGAGGGATACGCAATCGGCAAGGTTCTGGCTGCTTGTTGGGATTGCAACCGTTCAACGTTAAATCGGCTCATAGTATTTCCCTGTTGTTGGGGCGTCTGAGATATCCGTAGACGTGCCTCGGCTGCAACTAGGTAGTAGTCCGAGTTTATGTTGGCCGCTCGGAATGTTCGGATATCTAAAATACTTGAGGAGTACCTTACGTCGATCGCAACATGATCAATCTGGTTGATAATTTGCCGATCTGGTGACCGCGATGTTCGCTTGTAAATATTGAGGTGAGGAAACCGTGTGCTTGCTGTAGTAACGTTACGTCCCGCAGCGAAATCGATTAGCCTAAGTCCGTTTTCAGACGTGGTGTCGTGTAGGCTATATCTCCCGATTGTGCTACAAAAGATGTCCTTCTTTCCAAGTTTGGCATTACAGTGGCCTACGACGAGTTTAACGTCATACATCGGACATTGCTCGTAGGTTTTGTCGAGGAGCTCGTGGAAGCTTTCTTTCATAACATCGCCCTTTTCTTTGTTAGGGTGAGAGCGCATATAAGGCTGATGTTAGCGAATTTATCTTTGATACGGATTGTTATAATGCGTTCACTCACTTATCAAAAGCTCAAGACTTCTTGCCTAAGTCTGCCGCTTACAATAAATCTGCATCCAAATAGACACTGCTTACGTTCCCTATAGCAATCACCGTAGTAAGCATCACAGTTTTTCTTCTTTCTTTTGCCTGGCCCATCCCACCGTACTTCCTGGATGGCGCTGATATCTGCTTTATAGCAGTCTAGGGGCTCCGCTAATTGTTCGGCTATACGCGGCCTGTTTCAGGTCCGAACATTCCAAGTGCTAATCCGAAAGTCGTTGCCTTTTGCTTGTTTTGCAGGGCCGTCAACAGTGAATCTCCTTAGCCGGGGCTGTTGATCGCTTCGTGACAATTAATTTTTTACGTGGTTGGGCAGTTAACCCAACGCACAACCCCCAACCTAGAGGGCCAGGCTCGGGACACCTAGTACAAAAGTAACCCGCTTCGAGGATGCGACTTCTGCCGTTGGCCCTTATTAAGGGCTCATCCTCCACCAACTCTTTTCCAACACCCTGACTTAGTGTTGGAGATCCCTATAGGCCTGGGTATTCAAGTACATTGAAGCAGCTGATATAGAGATAGCTCTAGTGCGACCTAACTGGAATTGTGGACGCCACGGTTGATTCCATCTTTACAATTCGTCCACTGCCGCCCGGAAAAAGAAGAAAGTACCTTAGTGAGATGGCACATCGAAGACTTTTCCGGTCGGTCTACATATCGTACTAAGCAATCCTACCTTTACTGAGTCGAAACAGAGACTCTCAGTCTCATGATTGTGGCTCACTTCTCAGGTAACCTAATTGGAGCCAGTACACAACCAGTTCCTATTAACGAATTTGCTAGTGAGCTGAATGACACAATTAACCGTAGCTGGTATATCTCATCGATTATGGTGACAGATGAGGCCATTAAGCATGCTGTTCCTTCCTTTGATGGCTTCATGTCGCCTGACAACGATGACATACGTGTATACCCAGCTATGTTACAAAAAGGGATGATCAGCTGCTGGTAGCTCTGAAGAGAATCTTCACTGGTAGCCTGGTACTGGCATACATACCGAAATTAGGACAAATAATGAGAGTAGCCTTTATATCAAAAATCAGAAAGGAGGACTACAACGTTGCGATGAGCTACAGACCTATAAGTCTGACTTCCTTCATATTGCAACGCATGGAAAGAGTGGTCGAGATCCATGTACGCAAGGCTGCTTTGCAAATGCATCTTCTACCTGCAATGCAAGACGCCTACCAAAGCGGAGGATCCTGCCAGAGTGCGCTGTAGATTCTAGCAGGCAGAATGAAGGCGCACTCGACAATAAAGAACACTCTTAGGGCATTTTCATCAACGTTGAGGGTGCTTTCGACAACGCTACTTTTGACGGAATGTGCAACTCGGCCAGATAACAGAGTGTGGACGAATCACTAGTTTTGTGGATAAAAGCAATGCCGGGTAATATGACATTAATTGGCGATGCTGACTGTGGTTGCCGGCAAGGCGGCGTTATGTCTCCACTGCTATAGTGCATGTTGGTCGACTCACTGCACTGCGCTCAATAAGTCTGCAGTCTATGCACAAGCATTCGCGGAAGATGTAGCTGTCTATCGGATCGTGTATAGCAACTGTCCGCTTTAAAGCGCAGGCAGTCCTATATGTGATCCACGATTGGTGCCCTATCAATTGGCTTTCCGTCAATCCTCTCAAAACTGAGGTTGTTCTCTTTACGAAAGGAGGAAGCTGTTTGGTTTGACTCATCTAGTGCTTAAAGGCATCATCATCCAATTCTCCAAGGAAGCCAAGTATTTGCTTCTCAGGCTAATAACAAACTTCTATGGACCAAACATGTTACGTCGAAAGCCTTTAAGGCGCTGTCGACCTTCTAACAGGCAAAGGAGCTATGGGCAAGACAAGATACCGGTAACCGGGAAGGACTCTCTGGGTCTACGCGGCTAAGATAAGGCCAATTATATTCTATGTATGCGTCGGCTATCTAAAGGAATAAACTCTCATGAACATACGTGATTGCTGCATTTACCAGACTCGAAAGAACGGTCTGTCTTGGTTGCTTGGGGCTTTCCGCTCTAGACGCATTGGTGAATCTTCCTTCTCTTTATATTCATACCATGGGCTGCACTCTCAAAACTATCTTCCATTCAAAAAGAAGTGGTCGTTGGTACGCACTAGAGCTTTGATGACCTTGCGCGCCGACTGTCTTATGACTCTGGTCTTATTGATATGCCATCTGCTGTCATGATACAAGAACTCCTGCTTCGGAAAAATTACGAAATCGCCTTTCGCTGTGTCCAGGTTTCCGGTTTCGGCAAGAATCTGTACCAGGATAGGAATGCAATCTGGTCGTCACGGACGGATGTGGGGCTGGTGTCTTTCTGGAGGACGACAACGTTAGATTTCACTTCTCGTTAGGAAAACTTGCGTATGTCTTCAAAGCAGAAATATACACAATTCTGATGGCAACGAACAACATGGTGAAGAAATGGTTAAGGGGGCGAAGCATTTGCACCTGTAGCTGCATCCAAGCCTTGCTGAACTCTCCTAAGCCTTCCAAGCTAGTTCCAGAATGTAAGACATTACTGAACGCAGTCGCATGACTAAATTCACTGAGTTTTGTCTGTGTCCTAGTTACGATGGGATCACGGGAAATGAAAACGCTGGTCAACGAACATACGTTGCACCTACCTGTGTCCTCGGTTAAAGCTTTCATTGGGCGTTTGGTTTCATATGACATCAACTGAAGATGGCATGATTCCCCAGGTTGCCGGCAAATGAATGTTTCCCGTCGTCAGTGTCATTTCTCACTGGCGTCGTCCAGGACACTACACTTTTGCTAACCACTTAAATGTACTGGGCAATAGCGATTCAATATTCTGCGAGGCTTGATGTGAAAGTGATGACGAAATTCACCTCTGTGAATATCTGGCTTACGCTCGTATCAAGCTGCAGGTACCCGGCATTGACGTAGTGAGTGCTGGTGTTGTAGGCACTTCATCACTGAAGCACTTACTCATCTTTCTTCGAAGGAATGAAAGATGCCATTAAAAGGCGCTTACTAAGAGTACAATGGATTAGTTCTTTCTCTCAAAAAGAAAACATATCCTAGCATCTTTTACAATGCAAGTGGGACAACAATTTGCTCAGAGAATAGGTACTTGGGTTCAAAACGACTAAGGATATATTCAACCGTGTTCGCCAGCATCCATTTGTCACCTTTTCTTTGATTTTCGTTATCAGGATTAATAGCTAAGCTGAAGAAACCGAAAATCCTAACCGCTTCAAAGTTAAAGCCGTCTATTGTGACATACTCCACAGATTGTCGAAGCTGGGAGTCTCCTCTTCTTGATAGCATGTATCTAGTCTTGCTTTCATTTATAGCTAAACTAAAATATTTTTTTGCTGTATCTGTTTCAACACTTACAACCGCGTCAATGTCATCAGGGCATGAAAGTAATCGCAGCGGCTTTAGGTGTTGGCTTCGTACTATTATCCCAGTACAAAGTTAAAGGGGTCACATGACAGAGCATCACCATGATTACACTGTATTTTGATATCAAAGGTCCCGCTTGCTCTCCTTCCCTCGGCACAATCTAACCACAAAATCGTATCTATTGTATGTATACATGATGTCATATGTGGTCTCCTAAAAGAAATAAAGACATCCAATCCAGCGAATCTTTGATAGATAAATCTCCTCCCGAATATCAGCAAGGTATTCGATAGGGTGATCAATAGACTTCCGATTAGGAAGTGATGAATGTTGATCTGTACTTCTTGCGTTTTCTCTGGGATCTACTCGTACCGTGGCGTGAGCAATTGTGGTATAACTCGGCTAAAAACCGGCCAACCAGATCTTATGCAAATGGTTCCCGGTGGTCGCACAATATGCCAGCCAGATCTTATACGGTCCGACCCTCCAGTGTTCTTAAACTTAAGTTACGATATTGCTGTCTTTACTTCATTTAAGTTGAATGTATGGACATCTTGGTCTTCATCGCTCAACTTAAAAATTCGCTTATGGGAGATGATTTTATCCGAGAAAGTATAATGGCGGACTTCCTCGCTTAAAAGCGTTGTCTAAGAAAGTTCGCCATTACCTTCTGCATGTTTGATGTTTAAGACTTTTTGCCAATTAAATTTTGGTATGATGATTCTTAATGTGGTCCCCGTGGGTGCTTGAAAGAGGGTCAATGCTGTAACATCGGCAGTAAGTGCTCATTAGGGATATAGAGCAAATGCTTATGATATACAGATATAGAATATAGACACTAATAGCTTCCTTACAGATTAAGATGAGTGAATTCCGGACGGCATAAGAGCTACTTTAATACCTCATATATCGTAAACCGAATTTAATAAAAATTTATACGTCATTACGTTGATTTTCGTTTGCATAATGTATGAGTGCACACTACAAAAACACACACTTAACAGAGAAAACAAATGCGAGTAATAACACCACGATAATCGACACTACAAATCGCTTACCACTTACTCTAGCAAAAGGCTATAATCGTAAAATGCAGCAAATCCTTGTAGCTCCTAAACGCTCTCACACATTACCGCTCGTATCATTACCAACGATATAAGATGCAAAATGCATTCGATCACCTACTCCTCAAAACAGAAACCCCCCACCAGAAAAAAAAAAAAGGATATCACCTCCCATTGCAGAGAGAACGCCATAAACGTGAGCCATCACCCTTAACCGGTCTTTGAATGGCTCTGCGCACCAGTACCTCGTCTCTCATCCCTTAGCTTATGCAGCGTAATAATTTTGAACTTAACGCAGTGTCGAATGAAAAACTGCATCACTGGCAGCTTCGCCAGGATACTTTATGGCTCTCTCAATGGTTATTTATGTCTGCCATATAATTCAGTCCCGGTATGGTGTGCGTTTTGGCAATCCCCTGTCCCACCAACCATTCACCCTATATTGCGGTTGCGACGATGAGGCCATGAAAATACACTTAAGAGGTATTCGTATTCGTATTCTCCTCGTTTCAGGTGCCTTCCCGAAATCGTGATGCCATCTTCGTAGCTCTTAGAGGCAAATGGCATTCAAATTCGGTTTCCCATTCTCGGTTCACAACACCTTTATGGCGTTTTAAGCGATTTTTCTCCACTTAGCAGCACAGTAGCAGGAGCTTCATCTCCAGCTTCATCTTCAGCTCCTGCTCCAGGAGCTGTAGGTGCACAAGGAACACACTTCTTCTTTTTTTTTTTTTTGTTGCAACTGCAGCGTGGTTAAAGGAGCTATCGATGGTGTCGATGGTATATGCTCTTCCTTTCAACAGATTTCACTTGATGTAGTGGTTTCAGCGAAATGATCGATGTAGTGTCGATACATGCAAATGCAATTTCAAAGAAGTGCTTGGCAAATCCTAGTTAAGATGAATGTGAAGAGTGGACGATAAGTGGAAAAGGATGCCAGCAGTTGAAGTTACGAGCAAACGTACATAATGAAGAAAGGTGGACGTGTATCTGTGATTTTAGAGATGATTATTGAGAAATTGAAAGAGTGCCAGTGCGTGGACTAAATAAACTAACAAAAGATATTTTTTAAATAAATATGGCCAAAGTACAGATGGTTTAGGATAGTAGACATCGTGACAATAGATACATATATACCTGCAACAATTTTCTTCACCAAACTTCAATCTATGTGTGTAGGAGAATTTCACTGGTTTGGTGCCAGAAATCCATCTAAGGTCATCCAACGATTGGTCAAATGTACATTTTGGTGAATCTTCAATTCTAAACAGGTTCACAGAAAGGATGTTATGTGAGACAGAGAAAATAATAACAATGATGTTGGGCCGCGAATTTACCATCAGGACTTGAAACGAAAACTCTTCAGACGCGAGGTTTATGTTATGGTACTTTCCATTTCGTTCTAAAACATCGAAAATTTTGTTTGATTTTGTGTTTGAGGTTACTGGGCCCTGTGCGAGTGTACAAAACTTTGATTCCTTCACGCTGGAGGGTACAGGTATCATATATCATTGATAGTACCTATACCAACTCGAAACGGCATTTTTACGAGTCAATCTGCCTGTTCCTTGTTACCAGAGAATCAAGTCTGGCCTGTACGTTACCAACGCAGTGCCGTGAGGCACATGAGTGTCCCGGAACCCAAAATGTATGATCTTATGTTACAAGTATTTATCAATCTCGTTGAGAGATGCGCGGCAGTCCATAACCACTTTCGAGTGTTTAGGATCTGACTGTCTATGTAAATTGTTATATCCGACACGGCTATTGGACTTAGACTGAGCCGAGCATCGGTCTGATGAAGATCTCGCCTGGAAAGATGGTGCATTCTGTGGGTAGACTAAAATTTCTGTTTAGGCAGAGGTCCTTCAAGATGCCCCTACTCCAGAGCCGCTTGTAAAGTTGGAAATTGACTAACGAAGAAAGCGTTCGGGTAGTCCGCATTCCTTTCTGGAATCAGGTGAAAGTCAACATGGAAGTCACTTTCAATTAACTTAAAGTGGCGACATCCTATCGAGAAGGCTCTGATGTCCCATATTCAGGTATTTCCATTTCTGAGTGTTAATTGCAATACACATCTCGAAAAAGTCTTAAGGTTGTAAATGGAGCAATATTTGTAGAGCAGTTGAAGAGGTTTCTAGCCAGACATCGATGCTTACAGGCAGATAGTTGATTTTTTTTCTAACCGCTTGGTGTTAGTTCATCTTTCCTGTGTAGGTCACCAAATTGTTATGTCATAAGTGAGAATTGATCTCACAATCATGGTGCAGGGCCAGTGGATTACTTTACGTTGCAAGCCCCACATTGAACCCACTGCCCTACCTTTTACTTTGCTCTAAAATATTTTCCTTCCACCTCAGTTTGGTGTCCAAGATTGGATCAAGATAACTGGTACTCTTTAGAGGCATTTTACTTTGAGCGGTATGATGGTAGTTATCTTGATTCTTTCTTAAAAAGAGGACTAGCTAAGGCTTAGTCGGACTTACGCTACGTGTCCAAGAGGTGAGAATACGTAATGTCTTTTTTTTGTTTTTTATAATCAGCGCGCGCTTAAGGGGTTTTTGTACTCTTAAAATGTTTGTACACAGCGCGGCCGAAGGAAATTTAGGGAGGAAGAAAAGACAGGTACCGATGTACATTGTTTTTAAATGTTTGTAAATTATAACGACCAGGAGGCACAGAGTTGTACGGCGTAGGAAAGAATCACGACATTTTAGAGTACGTCCGAAAATAGGCTTGAGGGTATACTGATGAGCATTCATAGCGAGACGGGTTTTACGGTTGAAAGTTTGAATGGACGGAATGCTACCGGCTATTTCAATGGAGCACTGGTGGTGGAAATAGCGATTGAACAAAGTGAGACCGGAAACATTACGTAGGTACTCGAGGGTGTCAATTGATTGACTGATATTAGTATCAACAATGAGTTTTATCGCACGGTTTTGAATCCTATCTATTTTGAGGAGCACCTGACCAGATATGGGCATTGTACTCCAATTTTGGGCGGATGAATGCCTTATATATTGTGGCCAGAACAGAGGGGGTAAAATATTTCTTACATCGCTTGAGGAAACCTAGACATTTCGCAGCATTTTTGACGACATCGAATATATGGTCATTCCAACGTAAGTTGTCACTGACACACATACCGAGAATCGAAGGTTTTTCGGTTTCGACGATGCAAGTGCCATTCATGGATAATGGCTGGATATTTGAATTTCGCTTTAACGATAGCAGACAGCATTGAGTTTTGGAAGCATTAAATTCCACTCGATTGATAGTTCTCCAATTGGTTATGCTGTTAATATCGGAATTCAATGAGCTTACCTTACGCTGCCGTTCCCGCTCTACAGACGAAGAGCAGGGGCGTGAGTCCGGGAACGAATATGAAGAGCAGAGAGCACTGATGTCAGCAAAGAAATATATTGGATTAGAAGTAGCAGACAATAGATCATTAATGGAAACAGAGCGGAGCCCTGGGGCACACCAGCATTTATTTTGTGAATATCAGATTTGAAACCGTCCACCACAACTTGAATTGAACGTTCCGAAAGGTAATTTCTAATCCATCGAAGAAGAGAGTCATCGATCCCAAAAGCACGCATTTTCGACAAAAGAGGCTGATGCCAAACTCTGTCAAAAGCCTTATAAATATCAAGTGCAACTATATTGCTTTCACCAGATTGATGTACGCTTTGGTTCCACTTTTCGGTGAGACATGCCATCAAAGCACCAGTGGACCTGTTGCTACGAAAACCATACTGCCGGTCATTAAGATGTTTTCGTGTTTCGAGATATTTCATGAGCTGACGGTTTATAAGCGTTTTCATGACCTTGGAAAGAAGGGACGTAAGTGCAATGGGTCTGTAGGAGAATAGAGAAGAAGATTCGCCTTTTTTAGGGACGGGCTGGACAAATGCTGCTTTCCATCTGCTCGGAAAGAGTCCTAAAGAGTAGGATTGATGAAATAGCTTACGCAGTTGTTTTGCCATCGAAGAAGAACACTTCTTCAGAAGGAGGGGAGATATACCATCTGGAACAGCGGATTTGTGAATGTTAAGATCTTTAAGAACTTTTGCTACTACACGAGTGCGAAAGTGGATTCGTCCCATTTTAGATTCGACACACTCAAGTGTAGGCGGGGACAAAGCACAATCTGGGAGTGTTAAGCCAGCCACAAAGTGTGCAGCAAGCAGATTGGCTTTGTCCAAAGAGCTGACAGCTGGAATATCATTGTAAATGAGCGTCGGGATGGAGGATGAGGCAGAATTTCTAATGTTTTTGACGAACGACCCAAAATGTTTACTGCCTTTAGGACATTGCAGTATTTTTTGCCTCAGTTTATAGTCGTATTGGAATTTCACACGCTTGAGAAAGACGTTGCAGTCATTTCTGGCTCGTTTAAGCTTTTTTCCGTTTTCCTCTGTCGAGTTGGTCTTGTAGGTCCGAAAAAACAATTCTCTAACCCTGACAGCCTCTTTACAGCTCGTACCATGCCTTTTGTTTTGTTCGATGAGGGATAAAGTATCTCATTCCAAAGAGAATAGTTTCTATGATCATGTCAGCAGCGGCATCCACGTCATTATCGATAACCACCAGTGAAAATTCCTAAAGAAGTTGTTAAGTCCGCTCCAATTAGTTTTCTTGTATTGCCATACGGTTCTTTTAGGAACCTGTTCTCTAACTGTGTGGTGGGTGTACGAGAATTTAGCTGATATGACATAATGGTCCGACGAGCCTAGAGGCGAGAGTACATCAACACAATACTTGTCAGGGTGAGAAGTTAAAAACAAGTCCAGGGTGTTGGCGGTATGACTGCCAACGTCCGGTATTCGCGTGGGCTAAGTTGTTTACCGCAGCGAAGATCTCAACACACCGTCCTTTGGGTGTTATCTGTCCAGAATGTCGAAGCCAACCAGAATTGCGTATATTGGAATCGTCCGTAATCACGATTTCAGTATGAGGATACAGGGATACAATTCTTTGAATTTAGTCTGACAGCGCATCAAACTCGTGAAAGGTCGCGTTGCTGTCCAATTTGGGGCTTCTGTAAATAAAGCAGTAGTGGATAATGTGCTTACGGAGATGGAACTTTAACCACATGGAATCGAATTCCGGATTGGAACAAGGACTACATTGTGGTGGAATTTTGTGTACGGAAGACTGTTAGAGAGGCGCCCGGTACGTAAAGAGTGGTTTCGTCTGCTTTAGCCCACACCACATCCTGCATCTTATAATCTGGTAACCAGCTTTTAGAGCAGCGGTCGACGATTAGATGTATAACTCTTCTATCAAGATTGAAGTGGATCAATCTGCAGACAATGTTCTCGAAGCGGTTAAAGACCAATTCTAATATATTTGCTTCATTGCTAAAGCATTCCTCCGAATAATGAACAACTGGCCACCATTGGCTTTAAATCGAAACTTTTGATCGTTTGCCTCATTTGCAACCTTACAACAACGGATGTTAAGGGAAGGGTGCTTCTATGTAATTATCGTACGAACGAGCGACCTACGACATAAAGTATTGTAATTAGAAGCATGGACTTCCAAAATCTGGCTTTACATAGTGCAAAACTCAAATCGGAAGTAAGAGTTAGACTAGGTAAGAGTTGGGCTATTGTGATGCCACGTGGATCTGTGATCCTCCTGCTAACGGAACCATTTTGAGCTTCTAATGAAGTGTATGAGACGTTTCACGTCTATATTATTTAGATTGCTTCGATGACCGTAGAAGAAAGCTCTTAAGTGGGGTTTCCTTCTTTATGAGAGTGCTGGGCATGTGGAAAATTGACTCATATTTCTCCTCGTTCACGTAGCTTCCGCATAAATTATTAGTAAAGACGACAAAAATTCTTGCAGGCTTGCCTATAAGACAGTGTCCTGTGATCACACCCATAATAGTGCTGAAGTGTTTCCTATTTTGAAAAATTGTACTCTTACAGCGATTCAGATCCAGCTTTGGCCAAATTTGTTTGGTAGCTAGACATGTTGATGCAACAGTCCACCTAAGGTTTGATCCTCGATTAACATCCAGCCTTAGTATGGTTTTGCACATAGCGAATGGTATACTGATGCTACAATTCCCTGGAATATTCCAACATAGGTGAAAGTTGATCTGCCCTGCTCTCTAAGAGATGATCGGCTGTCAAGGGCGGTGTTAGAATTGTGTGAGACTGAAGCCAGGGATTTGAAAGCGGTCTGACTATCCGAAAAGATGCGGATATTCCTTGCAGATGTCACATTTTTCTTCAGCCTGGACAGGACTTCTTTAATCGCCAAAATGTCCGCTTGGAACACTCTACAGTAATTTGGATGGCAAAAGAAGCGGCTTTGATTTAGCTTATTTGAGAAAATACTGCTACCAACCACGCTATCATTCTTGGGATCTATCTGTATAGAAATGGATAAAATTGTCATCCATGAAAGCATCCTTCTCCCAGAAAGATGTAGGGACGCTAACATGAAAGTCCTTGTCAAACCAGTATTGAGGCATAGTATAATTGATGTTCTCTGGAAGGATTTCTAGTGTACTCGTATTAAGAATATTAGCGTGACCAAATAGTTTATTTGTCCACTGGGTAGTCGCTTTAAGGCGAATAGCTGCATTAGCACCCACTTTCCTGCTGAAAATATCGAGGAGTATCGAGTGAAATAGAATATCCAGTGCCGCGGAGGGAATAGTACGTAAAGCTCCGCCTATGCAGAGACATGCTGTCTTTTGGACTTTGCTTAGTTTGCTCCAGTTGCCTGGATTGTACAAGGCTTTCCACTAGACAACCACACCATAGGTGAGTGTTGCTCTTATAACCAAGGCGTAGAGCCACTGCGTAATGCGAGGTTGAAGCCACAATTTGTTCTCAATGGCTTCTTTACAAACAACTGTAGCTTTCTTTACTTTTCCTTGAATATTAGGTTTCCAGTTTAGTTTCCTGTCAAAAATAAAACCCTCCTCTGTATTTTGGCCAATCAGTGTCCCGGTCATTCGGGAATGCCAGTCGGCGAGGGGGGGGGCATCATTCAGACTGAATTCAATATATTTGTGGCCTGAAAATGAGTGCTTAGACGATACCATCCAGTTCGTTAGCATTTGATATTGTCGGAGACAAGAGTGGTATCTAGCACTCCATGTCGGCTTTTTGTCAATGTTGCGAACAATGAGGTTAGTACTTGTAATGTAATCAAAAAGTGACTCACCCCTACCGTTAGTGTCGGTACTGCCCCATACCATGCGATGTGCGTTAGCAAAAGGTTATCACCAGGGAGAGGGCCCACATGATCGTGGCCAAGATATGCCGATGCTAGCCAGTAGAAGCCTTTGGCAGTCTCTAGTCTGGTTAAGTCGAGGTCGCTGAGATTAGGAAGTAAAAATACATTTAGTCTACGTTTCACTAATATACAAGTTCTAATCTTATCTTTGTCTGGAGCGGAGCGTATACACGTATCCCAAGTTCACGAACCACGCCTTCTCCGATCTACGGTTCCTGGATTAGGATAATTCACGCAGAATAAGTGCGGCCGAAGCCTTTTTTGAGTGATAGATCTGGAGAAACCACTTCATTGCTACAATATATCAGAGTAGCCTCCACCACAGTGCCGTTCAAATCCTCCGATTTTGAAGTTATGCCCAAGAGCTCATTTTCTTGTGATCATATAGGATCTTTTTTTGCTTCGTCACCGGTTTCCATTTCTGACAGGATGTCAGAAGAGGAGACGACGGCTTAATTGTTACATCGAATAGATTGAAGTCATCGCTATCTGTTTCTGGAAAGGATATCGACGCTCCAAGATCTAAGGTTGTATTTGAAGTTTCCGTTAAAGGAGGAGGAGGTTGCTTATCAACATCCAGCTCATCTTTTTTATAAGCCCTTAGGTGTATGGGCTCAAAGCGGAAGTGAATCATGCAATTAGTCTGGGTTAAAGGGTTAAGGGATTCCTTATTGGTCACGATTAGAGCGCATCTATAAGGGCCCCTTAGTTCCTCCAGTTTGTCTACTTTCCAGTTATGAGTCGAAAGGGTCGGGTTACTGAGTCCGATGATGTCCAGAATGTTTTCTGGGGAGGAGGGTTCAGCTAGGATCTAGGTGTGCGTTCTAGGGATATCCTCCTTAGCCATTACCTCTGACGTTCCTTATTTTTGGCCTTTTGGTAGCTGGCAAGGTTTCCTCCAATGATCTCTGGCATTAGGAGTAGTCTTTTAGAATTTTGGGAGCAGGGGGTTATACGCCTTAAAGGATTTGATTGACCCACTCTACTTTGCTCTTCATGTTCACAGTTCTCTCAACCTCCGGAATGAATCGGAGGGTTTCGATTATGCGTACAGCATTTGGGCGTGTGGAGTAGAGCGCCTTGGAGGGTCTTGCTGACGCTGTTGAGCCTTAATTCCTCGTTTGAGGGAGATGTTTTTGTAACAGCAGTAAACTTCCTGAGGGCGAAGGAAGTGGTAGGGCCATAGCTTGCCACAATCTTGCCATGGCACTATGGCCTGCAACAGTTTTACCCTTGCTCGACATTGTAGGAGCCTGACCGGTTGTCGGTGCAGTCACCGTATTACCGCCCAGTATTAAAGGAGTACCGGTCTCCGGTTTAGTTTAGTTTTTTTTTAGAGAGGCTGATATACATTAGGTATCTCGCGAGTAGCGGTGAAAGGGTGGTTGATCTGTACAGATATCCGCTGTATACAGATTAGGCTAGCTAATTTGGAGGTCGCCACCTATCCGGGTACTCCGTTCTCGACTGAGCTATTTTTGGGGATACTGAGCCCTCAGTCTGTCAGTCTGTCTGATCCTCGGCACGGGTCCTGTGACACCTTGATTCAGCCCAGGGGAGAAAAAAATGAAAGGAAAAGTGAAGAAGGGTAATGGGGTATGCATTCTTTAGCTTCAGGACTCATCTAGAGAATTTCCGAAGATTCGTTGACCTTACTCAGCCTCTACAACTCAACAAGTTCGATGCTCAGAGTAAAGGAAAATCGCAACTATCTGCAGTATCATTACCAACTTCAAAATGGAAGCTCTTTCTGGAAGTACAATACGTAGGTGAAAACTTGAAACTTACAAAGTAAATTCATATGCTCCTCTAAAATATCTTTGGATAAAAGTGTGCTCAGAGACTGAAATCTAAACAATCTGCGTTAAAGATGTGTTAGATAGAAGAATGAGTAATACAAGCAGTACGCTGAAAGAATAGAACATTTTTGTCTGAATCTTATTTCCTTGTTATTTTAATCTCAATGTTTCATTGAATAGTCTTCATATCAGTCTACGATGGCCGTTTTAACAACATCGGTCATTTTACTCCAAGATTCACCAGCTATTACAAATTCTGTTATGCTCTTCTCTGTAGATTACGTACTTAGAACGTTGCTGTCTGGGGTATACCAGGATAATCTCTAGTCAGTAGAATTAGAAATTAGCTCTATCCAGTTTCTACATATGAATTAAGATTTTTAAGATGTTTCATGTGATTGAAGATCTAGAATTGTCAACTTTGCGGGACAGATAGTGAATAAAAGCGGGAGTAAGCAAGGTCTTGCTTTCATTGCTATGGTGGATGTTGGTCGACCTTCTGTAGTTCTAATGTTTGCGCTTAGGCAAATGCACACGATCTAGCTGGTTCGTCTGTCCATGATCCGAAGTCGAAGACTTCCAAGCCCCTTTCGACCTTTTCGCAGCATAGTGAACATGGAGTTTGTCACTGCGGGTCCTCTTAATCCGTTTAAGCAAAAATATATCCAATTGGCAATGAGATATGCAGCGAATAATAAGTGGAAGTTGCTAATTATTGTAACTACACTTTCAACAATAGTGGAGTTGTGCTTAAAACCTAATCAGATCCTCTTAGTACCCCCGAAGCAGTTCGGGAATGCAGGGGCCCTTTGAATGCTGTAAGAAGACTGAGAGTCTTATCAGAGTCTCATGTCACAATTCGTCAATTAACTGAAACCACGTTGGCGCTTCCTGCATCTCCGACTTCGACTTGCATTGACTGTTGAGTCTCTTATGAGCACATTTCCAAGTGGATGACTCTTGAAGTTGCAGACAGACCAAACGAATACTTCTGGATGTCTATAATAAGTCAGCGGTCTTTCTACTGTTCCTCAGCAGGAAAGAGAACAGATTTTTTTCTGCGACGCTTGCTGTGAGAGTGATTACTACACCTCGAAGTACTTGTAATGTGGATGTTTGGCTTAAACTCGCATAATACGGCAAGCACAAAGCTCTCATGTTCTGGGATATGAGTTCTGGAATTGTATCAGTTAAGCGATTGTTCATTTTTCTTTGAAAGACTGAATTTGGAGGAAATGATACATCAATGGAATTTTCAAGCTATCCAGTGACTTAAGCCTGTTAGAAAGATAGCTTGAACGTGTATAGAGAATAAGATCTAACGCAAGGATACGAAAACTGTTCAAACCAATATCAAGAGTTTAACGCGGTGAAAGGAGACCCATTTTCAAGTAATGCGATCCAGTGGAAATGAACTGTATACGACAGGTTTAAGAAAAAATTGATTGATGAAGCCCAGAACAATTACAGCGCTCTCTAAGATGGAATAGGTAAAAATAGCATGCCATGTGAATAGAGATTCAAAAGGCTCATATGCGGAATGCCTTCAAACAGTGAGATGTTCCTGTGCTGAATAATTCAACTTTAAAGCTATCTTAGCTAGGTTTTCTAACTTTTGGCCTGGTGTTACTTAATAACTCCGCGCGGAGATACTTACGAATTTCTAATAAGCAATTAAGATAGTACCTTGCTGTAGATTTTCCAAAACTTGACTGTTTTTTGAGATTCTATAACGTTCAAGGTGATGGTTTCTATATCACTCGAGTACATGGATGCATATTACCGCCCACATTCCAGATCCCAAAAAGAACAATCAGTGTTATAAACGTTTGCATTTGATATGGTCTCATTCAATTTCTGAGATGGTTCTCGGCGAATCAACAGGTCAAGAAGTAGTAACTTCGTCATGCAAACTACAAGAATTTACTACTTTGAGCTCAATTTGACCCGATGGCTTACAAAAATATACAACTGCAACAAATAGCACTTAAAACGGCTTTCTTTCGTTGAAATAACCATATAACTTAAATGGCCACTTATCCCTGGCATCAAATTGAATTTATTCTTCACTACAGCCTTGCTTAGTAAACACATTGGAGGCGCTTATTTATTAAATAATTCAGCGCCCACTTCAAGAACAATAAAGCCATCTCATGGGCGTTTCTCTGCATTGCTCTGCCGAAACATTCTAGCTACAAATGCCACCCACTAGCTCCTTCATTCATTTATGATGGCGCATAAATAATTCCCACCCCCAAAATGTGCCACACTCGTATATCTGTAGTAACAACGCGCGCGGTCCAGATATCACAATTTGTGCGTGCTTTACACTAATAAATTTCGCCACACATATGAATCAAATCAGCCCCACCCGGTCCAGCCGTAAATTCCTATCCCAACAAAGTACCCTCTCTTCATTCTGGTACTCACCACCATCATCACCACTACCAGTCCAATAAGGACGCCAACAACGACAACAATGAGGACCGACTTAGAGTAACCACTCAATTCACCACCACCATCCATTGTCGATTTGCCCATCATTAACTTTAATTTTCGAAATTATTCTCGCTCCTTTTGCTTTTGTCACATTTTATATTTCACGTAATTAATTACATTAATAACGGGGCAAGGAAATCCTCACCTAATCCAGATGCCGGAAAAGTAGCTGAAAATGACTTCGACGAAGGGCAGGAGCAGATGAAGGCCTTTGCCATTCCGCTGAGCGACGTTGTAGCGAAATTCCTTACGGGGGATGAGATTTCGATTTCGACAAGGATATAGTGAAGAGAAATATACCAATATGGGGCTAAAATCCAGATACCCTGAGACTACTCAACCCCCGATGCCAGTGCTAAAACTACACCCACCGACGAAGGACGGAAAATCTCTAAAAGAAAAATGCTTTGTCGACCTTTGGGTTATTTATGGTCACTCCATCGTTAATCCCGTGCAGGTATTTGCTCTTGGGATATTCTAGAGAAAGAGAGGGACCAAAAGTGGGTAACAGGGAATGGTCCCAGTGAAGTGGACAAGCTCGAATCCATAAATACTCGTGATGCAGTGCTTATGGCACATATGAGCGTTCCCGATCCGATCGGGTGTCCATTCATGCACATGTGTGACGGTGACGGTGATGGTGACGGTGTGACGAAGAGACACTTGTTGGCCTCTAGGCTCTTGGCCACATGTATCCGTAAAGTCATGGCATTGTAGTCGCTGAATTTATTTGTTATCCTAAAGCGTTTCGCAAAAGGACCCAGACCCATACGGAATGACTTGCAAAACGTACCCGACCGACGAAAGCATCAACTGAGCAACAAACAGACGGATACACAACAGTGTAACCAACTTACCTGGCTCATGATTTTGGGTCACAGGCAACGATGATCGACACATTTACACACAGCACTGCTGGGGGTATAGTTGACGCGTTACGTGATGGTGTCTGATGCTGAAAGGATTTGGAAGAGAACGACAACGAGCATAACGACGATGTACGGAACCAAAGGAGGCTCAGGACAGAAGGTGAAAAGTCAGGAATTCTTCTTTTTTTTCCCCATTCTCGTTTGGGATTTTTGTTGGTGTTGGCTTTGCTACTGTTACTGCTGCTCTTGGTTGTTGCTCGAGGCAACAGTTAGTCGAGTGTGAAAAGTAAATTTTGGGATCAGTTCCAGAACTCAAATGGTGAGGGTGGTTGTGGATGGGGGCGATTCTGGACAGAGTGGAACAGGACAAAATTAATTTTGTTTGCGTTTTTGCTAGAAGCCACCCTGAGTTTGGGGGTTCATTTTTGGCAATTTACCTGGCCACGTACGCACCCATTCTGGTAGAGTTCATTCGACCAGCAAATTAGTTGAAGCCAACTTTCAAGTTGTCTTCTGTTTGTACAAGGGGCTCGATGGTTGGGGTCGAGAACCATGAAGATGTGTTGGCAGTTTAAAGGGTGCCGCTGGGATACCAAAGCATTTTGACTTTTAAGAGCTAAGTGCAGTTTAGGGACTATCGTGCATTGAATTCATGTTAATCGCTCCGGTCGATAACTGAAGTCATTTATTCGTCGACCACTTCATCGCTGTCGGTTATTTAGGACTACAAAGCAGATCAAATAACCATCACAGTAAGTTATGCGACCTGAAGGCTTAACCAATGAAGTGTTCTGAGCAGGAATATCGGATTTAGTAAGGAATATGTACCAATTCGCCTCTGCACCACTGCATTGCGGATGATTAAGCTCCCAACTAGAGTTGTTTCTATACCATAGAAGAAGTCACAGTAACTCAGTTGTAAATGGAATTACGAGTATAACAGTGATGAGTCCCAAACTCAACTGAAAAAATTTAGCATGACAGGAAAGCTTTAAAGAATATGCAGAGGTAATGCACTGAAATCATAATTTCCGAGGGGCGAGAGCATTCTTTTGAAAATGACGGTGCTATTGAACAATTCGGTAAAATATGCATCCAAAGAATGGTCGAGCCTTCGAGGACGATTGTCCCATTAACACTCCAAGAGGCACACCACAGTAATGAAATGTTAAAATCCTTCGAATTGCTTCTAAAGTCAGGAACAATCCTATTATGACCGTTAAGAAGCATTTAAAGTTGAAATATGGAAACTTTGAAGGAACTATTTACGGGTATTCGTGGGAACATAGAGTAATCTTCGGATGTTTCGGGTTTCGTAAATCTCTCGGCCAGTCGTGAAACTATTTAGCATCCACGAGAAACTTTTCTTTCTAGCCCAACTCGGATGGAGAACAAATGTTAGTTAGAGACATTCTGCTGTAATCTTAATAGTCTGGTTACCAGAATAGAAATTGATCGGGCTATAAAATAAATAGCTTCAATCCGTTTATCTATCCCCTAAACCAGTTATCACCCACATTTTCTTAATAGTCCATATGCCCAGGCTATATATAGAAATTGATTTGATATCCATACCTTTGTCAAAAAGAAACCCTCTGCTTAACTAGTATCCGTCGGTATAACGTTAGCCTGCCATTATTCTCCACATCACAATATGCATATTATTTTCTTTTGTACAATGCCTAATACCTCCCCCAATCATAGGGTCATGGCGGCCTGTAGTATTTACTACATTTTAGGGTCTTCCAACCCTCCCTGCGACTTCAGGTTTAAACTACAGCGACCACAAGGAAGCCTACCATTTCTAGGCAGGCTCGCAAAGCAGGTTCAGGTGCTCCTGACTCTCATGGTACAGATTTAGTTCTCTGTCGGGCTACCAATAAGACTTAAAGTCGCTAGTCGTTATAACTTACAAACATTCAAGACCAATGTATATCGGTACCTCTCTTTTCTTCCTACCTACGTTTCCTTCACCCGCGCTGTGAACAAGCACAATTAGAATTATCATCGGCAATTGCATTTCCCATGTGACCAGAGATCATTACAAGCTTCAGGGAATTTCACCAACTACATTCAAGCAAATGGTGAACATATTCAGCCCGCTATTAAACACAGTTTGGCTGGTGCTACAGGCACATATATTGTACGTCGCCATTTCCACTGGTTCCTTGCAATATGTACACTTCATGCCATCACGGTGGCATACATGTATCATCGTTTTCAAGACATCCGTGAGGAGCAGGTTACATTATTTTCCTGTTATAGGTTCGGACAGAAACCGTTGCTTAACAAAGGGAGAGCCAACTTTGTACTTTCGCACAAGCAGGAGTTGTGGTGTCATTGCATCAAACGAGATGTCTATAAGATGAAGTAAAAAGGCAGCGATTGACCAGGACATAAAAACTACGGTGTATTTTGTACCAGTGACCATTTTTTTAAGATGGAAGATGGCTTTGAGAGTACTGCGAACGACATGAATACAAATAGTAAGTGGAGAGTAACCAGCAGTGTGTCTAGAGGAGAGCAAACCATGTTAGGAAAGACCCACATTTAAACGAAACTTTTTTTGAAATCAGGTAAAAAAGCGTTGGCATATTTTCCTGAAAGATTGCTCCACCAGACACTCGATGGGGTGTATCTAATTGGTCTGTCTTATCATAGTCATTTAGATGCTTGTACAGGGTAGAAATAAGAGTAGAGGTACCGGTAAACGTTGGTTTTAAATCTTTGAAGGTTATAATGGCTCGGAAATAAGGAGCTAGGCAGGGCATTCCATAAGCGGGTTGTACGTTTTAGGGACGAATCACGATATTTTACAGTACGTCCGAAAGTAGGTTTGAGGGTATACTGATGAGCACTCATAGCGAGACGTATGTTGCAGTTAAAAGTTTGAAGGGGCGGAATGTTATTGGCGATTTCTATGGAGCATTGGTGATGGAAATAGCGATAAAACAGAGTGAGATACTAGACATTACGTTGGTGTTCGAACGTGTCCATTGTTTGAGTGATTGTTATTATTATCACCTATGAGTTGTATCGCACAATTTTGAATCCTATCTAGCAGGTGCAAAGATGTTTTGGGGTCACCAGACCAGATGAGGGCATTGTACACCAATTTCGGGCGGATTTTTTTTGTTTTCGTTGTAGAGTACACAAGTATTCTTCTATGGAGGGCCGCTTTATAGGCGAGTTGTTTAGCAGGATGAGCTTTCCTGCAATCTGTATCAAACCAGGAGTTTCACTATCGTGATCAGTTGGAATCTAGAAAACCAGTTGCGGCATTTCTGATTGCTTTTTAACCTGATACGTACGTTAACCAGAAGTAGATAGTGCTCCGGATGATTGGATGCCTATAGTAGGAGTACTTTACTTTATTTGGCACATGATGAATTCAGTTGACTCATTTATGATCGTATGCTAGCAACATTGGTATTCTTGATCCAACAAAACCAAATAGCTTAAGTCCGTAGCTATGCTTGCCAATTGTTCTACTAACGATGTATGTCTTCTTTACCTAAAAATCTGAGAATTATTTTAATGTTATATCATTCTTGGGGCATTGCTTGAAAGTTTTCTATATGAGCTCTTGGTAGCGCAACAAACGTCCCCGCGTCGAAATCTTACTTCTTACCTTAGTTTTCAACTAAAAATAAATTAGCACGCTGTTTTTATTCTCTGTTGCAGTCACTGTAAAAGACTGAATACAAAGGTGTCGCAGTCGTTGTCGTATGTTGTAAAAAAATGCCATTCGTGTCGTATGTCTCTTCGCCAAACACGTCTATTGTACAATGAACTCGTATGGTAATGTCAATTGAGTGTAAATGTTTGCAGTTAGAATGTAAAACAACGATGGTTAATAAAACTGCTTTTATGATATATCATTAGTAATTAAGATGTTTGTCTCACAATCTGATAAAATTAAAAAAAGCGAAGGTGGTGGGTACGTCTTTTGTATAGAGAAAGAAACGATAAAGGATTTTTCGAAACAACTTTTAAGTTCATGAAAAAAAAAATTATCCTAAAATCTTTTTGCGTATAAATTTGTTGCACTATGACCTTCTGCTGAAACATCGATGACAAAGAGGTCAGTGGTGTTAACAATAATGTGGCAGACTTTTTACTACCAGAATTTAAAATGTCTTCGCACTAAAACCAACACTGTTCTACGCCAATCGCATGCTCTTCCCTATGATATTTACGCCCTGACTGAAACCAATCGGATTCCCGATACAAAAAACCGGGAATTGTTCCTCTCTACTTTTAATGTTTTTCGCGACTACGATCCTACCCGGCCAAATGATGATTCCTCCTGTCGAGGCGTCCTACTAGCGATTCAAAACAGTCTTAATTCTTCTTCAGTTACGTTCGACTTTGTCGCAATAAAAATGTCACTCCCCTTCAAGTCCCTTTACGTTATATGTTGCTACCAGCTAAACCTATTGAATCCTACCAACTTGCTATCGATGCGATCGACCAGTTAATTGACCTGTCTGACTCTATTGACGATGTCCTTATTTTTGGCGACTTTAATCTTCCTCAGCTACAGTGGACCCCATCAGATGAGCAATCGTTTTTCATCGCTTCAAATACTAACTCAGCTAAGGAATACCTCTTCTTAGGTCGTTTAACAGACTCAAGTCTATGCCAAGTCAGCGGTATATCCAACGACATGGGCAAGCAATTAGACCTCATTTTCACATCAGATTGAATGAACTCCCCAGTCTCACTTTGTTCCCTCTCTCCCTCAACAATCGATAACTACTACCCTTCCCTTCTCCTCTCTTTTTTTTCATAACTCTTCTGTCCAGTCTACTCCCGTAAACTTTCGAAAAATCAGGAACTATCCAGCAGATCCCCCTTTAACTTGATGCCTTATCCATTTTTTATAGAGAAATATTTAATTCTTTTTAACTTTACGTTCCGTTTTCCCGCCCTAAAACATCTTTTTCTAGTCCTCCCTGCTATGATCGCAAGCTTCGTTCCTTACGAAATAAGAGACACAAGTTATGGGCTGTTTTCCTTCGCAGCAGATTCTTTTCGGACTATTCCAACTATCTTTGAGATTATCTTCATTTCATCGAATTTTACGATTCCCTTTATCAACGCTACCTTAACAATGCGTAGTCAACCTTATAAACTACCCTAAGTCCTTTTTCCAATTTATTAACTACAAAAGAAAGTCCGATGGCTATCCTGCTTCTCTCTCTTTCATCAACAAGTCATCAACCGATCCACTCACCATTGCTAACCTACGACTCCTTTGTACCAGATCCATAGTAATTTAATTACCTGCTGAGTTTCTCCAATGGCTCACTACTCTCTCACATCCTGGGCCCGTCTTATATCGAATATAAGCTACACCAACTTAATGACGAATTCACACCCGCCCAGATGGCCTTCCTGCCTTATTCCTTAAAAACTGTTTTTCCTCTCTTTCCCTCTCCCCTTTCTAATCTCTTTCGTCATCACAAGGAGAATTTCCTCAGGCTTGGAAAACCTCCGTCTACAAAAAAGGATCAAAGAACGATGTAACAAACTATCGCCCAATCACCAAACTCTCCCATATACCCAAACTCTTCGAAAGTATTTTGTAGGAGGCTTTAAGTTTCCAATGGAAACCACTTATTTCCCCCTAGACAACATGGCTTCCTAAAGAGTAGGTCAACCACCACAAATCTCGTTGAATTCGTATCCTTTGCCCCCTCTCCCCTATAAAATGGCAACGAAGTAAATGTAGTTGCAACCGATTTTAGGCCAGGCTCCCTATAAAATCTCTCACCGACTAACACTCTTCAAATTGTTTGCACCCGGCTTTGAACCCATACTGTTAAAATGGATATCTCCTTACCTCGAAAACCGTTTTTACAGTGTTCGATTTAGGTCAGCCCACTCGGCTCCATTTTTGGCCACCTCTGGAGTTCCACAAGGCAGAGATCTCGGCTTCCTTCTTTTTACATTAACCATAAATGAGGTCGACAGGATCATCAGACACTCGTCTGTCTTCCTTTCTTCCTTTACGCCGACGATACCGAATTTTTCAAAACCATTTCCTCACCCCATGACTCCTTCCTCCTTCAACAAGATCTTGACAGTTTTTCGATCTGCTGCCTCAAAACTTGTTTGGAACTTAATATACCCAAATGATAATCCATGACCTTTTCACATAAGTGGCACAAACCTCTTCCCCGACTCTATCTTCTCCACAACCAACCTATCTCCTCCATCCAATTTCTTCGTGACCTTGGTATTTTGTGTGATAGGGAGCTCAATTTCCGTTTACATGTGGCTGGGGTAATCCTTAAAGCCAAATCCGCACTAGGTTTTGTAAAACGGTGGTCCAAAGAATCCACCAACCCATATGTGACCAGGTCCATCTATGTATATTACCTTTGTTCGCGCCCCTCCTAGAGTACGCCAGTCAAGTGTGGTCCCCATATCATCGTGTTCATATCTCCAGAATCGAAGGCATCCAGCGCCGCTTCCTTCGATTTGCTCATCGAGGTTTGCCCTGGAACGATTCTTTTATTCTGCCCCCCTATCAAAACCGTGTCAACCTTATCAACTTAAACACCCTTGAGGAACGTAGAGATGCAGCCGACTTTCCTTTAGGTCACGTTGAATGCGCATCTTTTCACAACTCTATTTTCCTCAACACTAACCCTCGAAATCTACGTACCGACCCTTCTATCTACCAACCCACCACACCTCCTATGGCGCGAACGAACCAATCTCCCGTATGCTACGTAAAATCAATTCAAACCCTACCATCTTTGATTTCCACCTTACCATCCCCTGCCTCAAATCCGTTCTCCTTCACCACACCAACCAACCTTAGTTTTAAGTTTAAATTTAAGTTTAATTTTAAGTTATAGCTTGTATTAACCCGAACAAATGGGGGCCTTCGCCTCCACCAAAATTAAACAATAATGTTAGAAAATTTTAGAATTATTGTAGCATGCTTCTTAAAAGTAATTCTAAATCCTTGTTATTAACAAGTATCTTTCGCGACGAGTATCGCCAAATTATTTAGCACAGCCTTTTCGAACAGGTGTATGAACAGGAAGAAAAAATATCTTGGAAACGCGTGCGGTATTTTGGGAAGTATTATAAAAAGTTTACATGAAGGAATTAAACAGCAACGATTGGAAGATTATTGCCAATGAGCTTAATGGTGGATTATGCCTAACTGTGTTGGAAGTATTGACGGTAAGCACATTGAGATCAAATGTCCACCAAACCAGTGGGTCAAACTACCTACATATATTAATCGTAAGGATTCTTTGGCATCGTTTTTTTAGCCATATGTAATGCCATTTATACTTTTTCCGCAGTCGATGTTACAGTTAGATGATGCTGGAATTCTCCCTAACTCTATTATGGGGCAAAAAATATTCAAAAACGACCTCCGCCAGAAAAACTCCCAATTTCAGAAAGGGTTACACCACAATACATACTTTTTTTTGGAGACAACGTTTTTCCCTTGCGAAATAACCACATGACACCATATCCTGGGACTTTACGGAATAAGCCAGAATCCAATTATAGACGCTTCGACAGCACGGCGGGTGGCTGAAACTGCTTTCGGTATTTTAGCAGCTTGTTGGCGAGTTCTGGGAAAATACATGGCATTTCATTTGAAAAAATTCTGATAAAGTCGTTCTGGAGTGTACTACCCCACACAACTTTTTGAAGGTCACTAGCACAGTATACAATTGCAAATCTTTTGGCGTGGAATACTTTTATGACGCGTTAGATGCAAATGGTAAGCGCATCGATGGTCTTTGGTGTCAAGAAGCAAACGTTTTGCCATTTATTTAGAGATGTGGAAGCAACAAAGGAGCAAAAGTTACATTTGAGATATGAAAAAAACTCACAAATTATTTCCCTGACCAGGTGCCATTTTAATCTCAGTAAGAACTTTTATGTAACTATTTTTTTTTAGAAGAAAACTATAACATAACCCGGATGCACATGACTCAAAAGATAGCAACCGAGTAACCCACCTACAAACTTCCCCCCACCCATATAAGCCAAAATAATAGGACCCTTTGGGTCAATCCAGGCAGATTAGAAGGTGGGGTGTCCAGCCTCCTCGCGGCTTAGGCATGATCATCCACTCGGTATCTCATCGGATGGGAATGGGAACTTGCCACAAGGTCTGGACGGGGGTTACATTATTATTTACATGCCTGAAAACAAAATACAAAAAAAAAAAAGTTGCCCTAGTTGCTACTGCTGAAAGGTAACACAAATGCCATCGTAACTAAAAAAAAAAGCAACAACAAGTTGGATTGCAAGGTCCGAGTTTCCTTCAATTTACTATCCATACATATCCATTGAGAGCAAGAGAGGGGAGAGAGGTGTAAATTCTCCTTGAGCTGGCCCACCCCTAGCTAAATATGATATATTTAACATCCATGGTAATCGCGACGCTCTGTTTGCGACAACCCCGAAGTTAAGTCAGTATCTAACCTAAATAGGTTGCATACTCCTACTACAACCGCTACCCACACATCCTGTCACCATCCCGTCACACTGTCCATATGCTTACTAAACGGAAACCATGTTTTTGCGATTAACAGTTTTATTTTTTTAGGTTTGTTAAAAGAAAAAAAAATAAAAGACTTTTTTATTTTTTCGTTTAGTTGAACTTTATTCACTCGAATCTATCTTTAGACTAAATTGCAGTTTTATTTGTTACCTTTATGTAACCTATGCACTAAACATAAGTTGCAGTGGTTGCATAGGTGATCGTCCATTGGTTCCTAGAACTGACACGAGCGGATACTTAGTAGACATTGTGTCATAATTTTTATTGTGATTTAGTGATCACGCGGGTATCGTGTGTCGCTCGTTTTGGTGGGAAGTCGGACGGTCGCCTTTGCATTACAATTTTGATTATTTTGCTTTTTTTATATTATATTCTCGGATTTTGTGGAAGTGTTACCTGCAACTGTAACACCCCCACCGTTAGCTTGAGGCTCCGACGAAACCTTTACAATTGTCATACTCGTATTTCGCTTTCTTAAAATATAAATGCATACTAAAGTTACTATTATTAGTATATTTAAAGTAATGGAAGATGCGTTAAAGGACTTATTGACATTTGATGCTTTCTCAATTAGTTTAGTATTTTCTACATGTTTTATATAGAGTTCATCTAATTTTACATTATTAACTAATTTACTTTCTTTAGTTTTAGTCATTAAATTTGGTAAAATGATGGTTTCGTATATTCTCTTCTCGAAATTTGCAAATGTTTTATTATCGATTGATATTTGACAATTTTTAAATTTAATTAAATAGTTTCCATGTACTCGTATTTCATGATTGACATTATTACAATTATGTATAATTTGGGTTTTGTTCAAAATTTTTAAGTATAATAGTTCCTGTAGTAATTTCCTTAATTTCTTTAATGGTGTCTAATATTTTGGGACAAATTGCTTCAGTAAAAGTCATTATATTTTTAATACAGCTATCTGCTATCTTAACCAAATTTCTTTTCAGATTATTTTCGACTGGAAATTTATAAATATTATTTCCTGCGTCTTTCAGAATATTTTTGTAGTTGATAAGAATTGCTTTGCTTTGAAAGTCAGGTATAGGTTCAATTAGAATTTTGGTATAGGGGAGTTCAGAAATCCTAGGTATCAGAAGTATCAATATAATTTGGTCTTTGTAATACGATATTGCTAACTTAACATCTTTGTTAGCTTCAATATCAGGAATCAATTTCATTTCTTCTGGGCCTAAAACGTTCTTAGTAAGGATACCTAATTTACTTGAGAAAAGTAATTGTTCGACACCCTCAATCTGGTTTCTTAATAAAAGAATGTCATTATTGACTTGATATACGAGTATATGCTGCATTAGTATAACTTCGTCTTCTATGTCATTATTTTGAGAGTTAAGGTATGTTTCTATGATCGTTTGTTTTTTCTTTATATAAGTCCTTATGTTTTGGATCTACTCAGAAATTTGCTCGTTGATCCGTACTTGGGTATTAGTTCGTTTGATTAGTGTCTTGTCATCGTCAAATAATTCGTCTAATTTTCCCTTTATTTGTTTCTCGTCTTCATTGTCCATTGTGCCAGCGATAACCTTAAGACCTGAACCTAATAAATCAATAAATCTATTAGTCCTCTTTTTGATCTAATATGGGGTTTACTAATTTCTAGTTTTGCTTCTAGCAAGAGAAAGTTCTGGATTATCGCGTTGTACATAGGGCTAACTAAATTTGATTTATTTCGGAACACTAAGATATTGTTTCTAATGTGGTTCTTTGCTATTTCGAATTCTGTAGTATTAATTATATGCAATATTTTAATATAGTCTTTAATAATATTATGTTTTCCTAAGTCCAATGTCATGTATCCGTTATTGTTGTTCATGTCATATAGAGTCATCTCTTGTGTCAAAGTTGTTGTCGCAATCATTGCGAGACTAAATGTCGCCTGGTGTATCGCCATCTGTAAAAGGGTATAAGAATATATTTTAATCTAAGTCTCTATTAGTTTGATGTTTCTTTTGTGTTTTGATCTGAGTTCTATAATAGATTTTTTGGTTTTTTAAATCTTTTAAATGGTCTTCGTCGACTTTTTCTGTTTGGATTTTTTCCTCCTCTAATTTCTTTTACAAAATTCTTTCCATCTTTTAAAGGAATGCCCTGCCTATTGATGTTTAACTTATTTATCACCTTTTGTTTCTTTTCTAGGATACGATTATGGATTTCTTTATATTCTTCTTCGTGAATTTTACCATTTAAAAAGTCTACTGGCCGTTTGTTTGTCGTTGAGTGGATCGTACGAGTATTATTGTAAAATATGATTATTTTTAATATCTTGTCTTCGACAGTGCCTTCATTATTGACTTCGTCATGCTTAAGGAGTCTAATATGTTCATTTATTGTGTTGTGTAATCGTTCGACATCAGCGTTTGAT
Source organism: Volucella zonaria (assembly GCA_963966105.1). NCBI lineage: Eukaryota > Metazoa > Arthropoda > Insecta > Diptera > Syrphidae > Volucella > Volucella zonaria. The sequence continues at coordinate 47,061,985 of OZ014534.1, forward strand.
GTGTGATTACTGTTAGAGGTAAAATGCAGTTCTATGTTTTGTTGTAATATAAATTCTTTTAGGGGTAATGCTTTAAAGCCTAGCTCGTTGTCTACTATTATCTTTTTCACTGGTCCAAATTGACTAAAGTAGAAAGAAAGGGGTCGCTTGAACTCTGTCCAAGTTCTTCCTAGAATTCTAATAGCGCATGCATGTTTCGAAAATTTATCAATTATTGTAACGAAGAGAGATTTTTCAAGGGTATAAAATACATCGACATGTATTATTTCAAGAGGTCTGGTTGGAGTTTCGGTTAATTTAAATGGGTGGATTTCTAACATATTTTTCAGTGTTACAGACATCACAGTTATTTATGAATTTGGTAATTTTTTGTTTTAGTTTTGGGTTATAATAATTAAGTGTTAGCTCTTTATAGACTTCTTCTATTCCCCTGTGGTTGTTTCTCGAATGTTCCTTTTCGATTATTGTGGCTAGTTCTTCGTCGTCTGTTACGTCTTCTAGTAATTTTGAACACTTAATAATTTTAAGTTTACCATTGCTTCTGAAATATTTAATGAAAGTTTCTTTAATCATATTGAAAATGTTTTCATCCTCTACTAAGATTGCGTTCAAATTTTTGGGGTTAAAATGATTTTTAAGGAGGGTTAAAGCGGTTTCTTCATCAACGGTTTTGGCATATACTATTACTCGATTCTTGTTAAAAACATGTATTCTTTTTAACTTAAGGGAACCGGACTGGGATTTTCGAATTACGATTTGGGTTTTAAAAACATTAATTGAATATTTGCTCATAGGAATTATTTCGTTTTCTAAAATGTTTACTTCAGGATGAGGTATACGGGAAAGAGCATCCGCATTCATGTTATTAGTGCCTTTCTTATATTTAATTTCATAGTCAAATTCAGAAAGTTTCAGACGCCACCTCACTAATTTTGAATTCGGTTACTTTACCGAAAAGAGCCATGTGAGTGGCTTGTGGTCTGTTTCTATAGTAAATTTTCTGCCAAAGAGGTAGGGACGAAAATAACCGGTGGCCCAAATGATGGCTTGGAGTTCCTTCTCTATGGTGCTATAGTTTACCTCGTGCTCATTTAATGTGCGACTTGCATAGCTTATCGGATGATTGTTCTGTGAAAGGACGACGCCTAAAGCATACTGGCTTGCGTCTGTCGACAACACGAATTTCTTATTAAAGTCAGGATAGGTCAAAATAGGGTCATTGATTAAAAGGGTTTTCAAAGTGTTAAAGGACTGTACATACTCGGGATCTGCGATATTCATTTTGACGTCTTTTTTGCGGTATTTCGTCATAGGTTTCGCTACCTTCGAATAATCTTGGATAAATTTTCGATAATATCCGGTAAGACCTAAAAACTGTTTTATCTGTTTAGTTGTTTTTTGTATGTGGTAATTTTTAATGCATTCAATTTTTTTCGGATTCGGTCTTATGCCGTCAAGTGTGACTATGTGTCCGAGGAACCCAGTTTCTTTCTTAAGAAACTCCGACTTATCCAATTGTATTTTCAAATTAGCCTTTTTAAGCCTTTTGAAGATCTTCGTTAGTGATACTAGATGCTCTTGCAAAGATGTAGAGAATACAATTATATCATCCATGTATACGAGACAGATGACATTGATATAATCCTCTAGGATATTATTCATGAGAGGTTGGAATGTCGATGGCGCTGTTTTCAGTCCGAATGGCATGCGAAGAAATTCGTAGTGGCCGTTTTCGATACTGAATGCCGTCTTATGGATATCTCTTTCGTCTATTTCTATTTGATAAAATCCTTTTGCCAAGTCGAGTGCCGTGAAGTACTGACATCGCCCTAGTTTGTCAAGAATTTCATTGATACATGGGATCGGGTACTTGTCGTCGATTGTTACCTCGTTTAATTTGCGGTAGTCCACAACGAGTCTCCACTTAGGTTTACCGCTGGCATCGACCTTCTTAGGGACGATCCAGATAGGTGCCGAATACGGAGAATTGCTATGCCGTATTATTCCGTTTTTAAGCATGTCTTTTATCTGTTTTTCCACTTCTGTTTTGTGGATGTATGAGTACCGATAGCTTTTTGTTTGAATTGGAATATCATTAGTAGTTCGTATTCGGTGCTTCATTGCGTTGGTAAAACTTAGATTCTTTTCTTTTTGATGGAACACATCTTTGTAGTCCTTCAGGATTTTCTTTAATCCTAAGTTTTCTTCGCTATTTAGATGATCAAGCCTGAGTTGTTCCATTAATAGCGGTTTTTCATGGTTTTCAATTATGTTGAAATTTTGCTCATTGACGGGTTGAGTTACGATATGCTCGAAACGAACGGTCTTTTTGTGTTTGTTCGTACCGTGAATAAAATTAACTTGAGCTAATATTTTGTGATCATCCACCTCGTAAATACCTTCTTCGATGGTCGCGTTACCATCCAGCGTCTTTTGCTCTGGCAAATAGACAAGGCCTTCCCTTTGATGTACCGGTAAGGTAACTTCGCATAGAAGTGTTACGTTGGTTGATCTATTTTTATAGTCAGCGCATGATTCATTAAAATGCAGCTTCACTTGCTTTTTCCCTAAAGACAAGGTGTTGTTTCCTAAGTTTATATTTGCTTTTAGTGGGATTAAAATATTATTACCTATGAGTCCGTCAAATTGGTCATGGAATGGGTAGATATACATCTCGAATTTGTCTTGCGGGTTTCCTAATTCTTTAAACATAGGTATAATAGCTTTCTGTGATATTTTGACGTGGGTGTTAAGGGTTTTTACTGTAATTGGGTTTTTAATAGGTTTTATTTTATCTGGGGAGCACAGCCCTGGATTGATGATCGAGTGCGTTGCTCCGGTATCTATAACGAATTTTAGGGGTCTTATTTTGCCTTCAACTACTATATGTGGCAGTTTTGACGTGAGGCATCTGAAGGAAAATTTTCTTCATTGTCACTGACGTTGAAAACCGTCATCTGGTTTTCTTTGTGTTTGGCGTTTGTGGCTGTTTCTTTGAGCCATTTCAACTTCCATGGGTTCTGGGGAAGTTTGGTAGTGAGGGTTGCCATCAAATGTTTGATTAGATTGGTAACGATGTGGTTGGGATGTAGATGGTCCTGGAGTATAATTATGAGGTGTTGGATTTGTATGGTTATTAGGAATAAAGTGTGGACCTGATTGTTGATGGAAAGGGTTTGAATGTTGGCTGTTTTTATAATGTCTAAAATTTCTATTCTTATTGTTACCCTGATTACGGTTAGTATTATTAGACCTACTGCTTTCTTCTCTAGAACTATTTTGGCTATGTTTGACCTTATTGGACGGTCCAGAACTTGTGGGATATGGGTTGAAATATGCATAGCCTGACTCGTGCAGAATATTTACGGCTGCCTCGAGACTGTCGGGATTTCTACAATATAGGAGAGATCTCATTGGCTCGGGAATTTTGTTTCGGAATACGGCTAAAGCGGAAGTCTTGTTTTGTGCAATATTTACTGCGACGCTTTCTTCATTTTCTCCCATTATTTGTTTGGTTTTGACGTTCAGTCTTCTTAAGATACCTTTTATATCGTTATAAAAATCGATAGCATGCGTTCTAAATCTGACAGATCTTAGTTTGTCGAAGAGTTCTTCGAGCGTAAGACGGTCGCCAAAATTATTGTACAAGATTTTTCTAATTTCTGACCATTTTGTAGTGTGATTGTTAATTTCAATCACCTCGCGAGCTCTGCCTTTCAATTTAGATTTTATGGTATCGGAAAAGATACTCTGGGCTAATGGATCATATTTAATCCTAATAGGGTCTATTTTATCAATTAAGTCTACAAAGTTTTGCAAGTCCCTGAAATCACCATTGAATTCAGGTAGCTTTGAGAGGTATTTGAGGGGATCGATGTTTAAGGTAAGCATGGTCGTTTGTATATTGTCGGTATTGTATAGAAAGTTCGTCACTAAGTCGGTTAGTTGTCTTGACTGTTGTCTGACAATTTCTACCTAGTCTTCTAGTGTCTCTGGTGTGGACATAAGGTTAATAACTGCTTAAAATAATTCTTAAAAATACCTAATAGGTTATTAGTGCCTTTGTATTTGAGGTATGTTATTGATCGTTGTCTTGATGGTGATCTTGATGGTTATCTTGATACTGGTTTTGATGAGGGGTTTCCTTGCTAACTTGGTGGTTTTAGTGGTCACTAGTATGTTTTACTGCACTTGTATACACGTATATTTTATTAATTTCGATTGATACACTCGAACTCATTTAATAATTATTAATAATTTTCTTTTTCTGTTTTTTTTTTCACTATATATATATATAGTTTGTGTACTAACTCTTTATTCGGTTAGTTTTACCGATGTTACACTTGGTTACGCGAGGATTCTTCCGTTCGCGATTTATTGTTTGATTTTTATTATTACGCGACGGTTCTTTCGTTCGCGGCTTAGTATTCATAAATACTTCGGACTGTAAATTGAACGTAAACACGTATACACAAAAAAAACTTCTGCTTTTTTTTTTATGCTTGACAGTATCCTACCGACTGCACCAGTTTTATTTTTTTAGGTTTGTTAAAAGAAAAAAAAATAAAAGACTTTTTTATTTTTTCGTTTAGTTGAACTTTATTCACTCGAATCTATCTTTAGACTAAATTGCAGTTTTATGTGTTACCTTTATGTAACCTATGCACTAAACATAAGTTGCAGTGGTTGCATAGGTGATCGTCCGTTGGTTCCTAGAACTGACACGAGCGGATACTTAGTAGACATTGTGTCATCATTTTTATTGTGATTTAGAGATCACGCGGGTATCATGTGTCGCTCGTTTTGGTGGGAAGTCGGACGGTCGCCTTTGCATTACAATTTTGATTATTTTGCTTTTTTTATATTATATTCTCGGATTTTGTGTTACCTGCAACTGTAACAATTAACCTTAAAAAAGCTACTTAGTAACGATCTCTAAACAATTGACCAAGAAGAACAAGAAAAAACAATGATTTCGGAAGAAACAAGAAATAATAAAGATAATTTCGTTTATTTCCATTCTTAAACGTTATAATGGCTCTTTATACAAAAAAAAAAATGATTTCCTTCATTAAAGCTAACTCTATATATGCATATACTTGAAGATTATAATAGATACGAGTTTACACAGATTAGTTCTGTGTGTGCATGTATTTCATATTTGCAATCATAGGTTATTACAATATATAATTTTATAATCTCTTTATACACTTGCGGTCATAAAAACCGCACCACCTAATAAGTTCTCAAAAAATGCCTAATTACATCAGATCGTAAAGGTTTTTCCCATACTAATGAAGGGTATTCCCCATAACGGTTCGGCATCGTATTCAGTGCAAAAAAAAATCAGTTTGAACTGAGTTGTGACGGTGACAAGTAAAAAAAAGTGAAATGTCTGGGACGAAAAAGTGACTCGGGACGAAAAAGTTCAAATATTGACTTTAGTCGAAGAAGGGCTTGGCTATCGTGAGATTGCGGATAAAATAGGATGCTCTCATTCAACTATCGTACGACTGATGAAGAAAAAAGAAAATTTGGATCCACTGGAAAGGAAAAAAGGCTCGGGACGAAAACGTAAAACAACCCAGAAGACGGACAATGTATTTCAACGAATTAGCATGAAAGATCGCTTTAAAAGTGCTGTCCGTATAAGAGCAGAGCTGAGTGAATTTCATCAAGTTGATCTAAGCGCCGAAACCATACTCCAACGGCTACGGGAGATAATTTTGTATGGAAGACGACCAGCGGAAAAACCTCTCCTAACCACAAAAATTAAAAAAGCTCGCTTGACGTGGGCAAAAAAGTACGAAAATTGGACGCAGGATGATTGGCGATGTGTTATATGGTCCAATGAAAGTAAATTTAATTTGTTGTGTGCCGACAATTTGCCATACGTACGACGGTCAGCAGGTGAAAGGTTCAAGGACGAGTGCATAGTCAAAACAGTGAAGTTTCCTCAAAGCCAGATGGTTTGGGGATGTTTTTCTTTTTATGTTTCGGGCCCTTTGCACTTTGTTAATGGAACTATGAACGCTCAAAAGTATGGATACTGACAAGTGCATTTTTCAAGATGATTCTGTACCTTGCTACCGCGCCAAATCCGTAAGTAAAGTGTTATAAATCAACTTCTAGATGTCTACTTTATAAATAATAAACAGACAAGTAACTAGAGTCTTTCAATAATTTTCAGCTCAAGACAACGTTTGATGACCTCGGAATTACCAGACTAGACTGGCCTGCTAATTCGCCCGATTTAAACCCAATCGAACACTTGTGGCATGTAATGAAATGTAAGGTGGCTGAACATAAACCAGAGAGTAAAAAAAATCTAAATGAAGTTCTGGAACATGTATGGAATACTAAAATTTCAAGGGATATTGCTGAACTTCTAGTAAACTCGATGCCTTCTAGAATAAAAGCGGTTATAACCGCCAAAGGAGGAGCAACTCGGTATTGATAATTTTTTGGTAAAAGTGTAATATCTAAACATCTTATATACACATACATAAAAAATGTATCGTTTGATTTTGTTAACCAATGACTGTATTAAAATATTTAAAAAAAAATAAGAAAATTAACTGGTTTTTCTTTCTTTGTTAATATCTTTTTGCAAACATTCAATAAACATATGGAAATTAGATAGAAATACTTATAAACTACTGCGGAGTACTCAACAAAAATTTCATTTCATTATAAAAAATTCTTAATAATTACTATCGTAGTTATTAACAATTTTTCAATCATTTTGATATGGTGCGGTTTTTATGACTGCAAGTGTATATATATATAAGCATAAATATAAATGTATACTTGCTAAAGGATGATGGCTTGAGGTGCACCGCAATCCGTCCTCGCTTTATCTTGTGGGAAGTCACTGTCTTAAGGAATCGAAAATAAATATTTGAACAGCCAAGCTTACCGTACTCTAAATACATAATTTGAATTGAGCATCTACCACATCCGTGACTTTTGGATTAAAACACAGATTTTTTGATAAAAAAATAATTTTATTTTTCAACGTAGTCTCCCTTGAGCTCTATACACTTTGTCCAACGCTTCTCCAATTTTTTTATCCCTTCCAAAAAAAATGATTTGTCGAGGTCCTCAAAATAGGCCTTTGTTTGCGAGATGACTTCATCATTGGAGTCAAATCTTTTTCCACCAAGCCATTTCTTCAGGTTTGGGAACAAGAAGTAGTCGCTCGGAGCCAAATCTGGAGAATAGGGTGGATGAGGGAGCAATTCATAGCCCAATTCATGGATTTTTGCCATGGCAACTGCACATGTGTGCACCCTTGCATTGTCTTGGTGGAAAAGAACTTTTTTCTTGGCCAAATGAGGTCGTTTTTTTTTCAAATCGTCATTGAATCGGTCCAATAAGTTGGCATAATATTCCCCATTGATTGTTCTTCCCTTTTGAAGGTAGTCAATGTGGATTATCCCGCGTGCATCCCAAAAAACAGTCGCCATAACTTTATTGGCTGACAAACCCACCTTGGCCTTCCTTGGCGCCGATTCACCCTTAGAAACCCACTGTTTTGACTGTTGTTTGTTCTCTGGTGTGTTGTGATGGATCCATGTTTCGTCCATGGTTACAAAACGGCGCAAAAACTCCTCCATATTGCGATTAAACAACGCCAAACCTTCCTGTGAAGTTCTTACACGATTGCGTTTGTGGTCGACTGTGAGCAAACGCGGCACCCATCTTGCGGAAAGCTTTCTCATGCCCAAGTGATCATTCAAAATTGAAACCACTGAGCCATGCGAGATCCCTACGGCTTCCACAATCTCTCGCACTTTCAATCTTCGGTCGGCCAACACCATATCGTGAATTTTTTCGATTGTTTCGGGTGTAGAGACCTCAACTGGGCGTCCAGGACGTTCGGCATCTTCAGTGCTTGTACGGCCACAACGAAATTCAGTAAACCACTTTTTTACCATTGAAATCGATGGTGCAGAGTCCCCATAGTATTTATCAAGCTTAGCCTTGGTCTCGGTAATGGTTTTTTTTCGCAAGAAATAATGCTTAATAAGCACACGAAATTCACTTTTTTCCATTTTCTCCTCAAATTAATGAGTAGTCTGATAAAAATAGCTGTCAAACACAAACTAACTGACGCAGCAAGTTTAAATTTTAACAGGAGTCAACTGACAGATGCCTGTTGACAGGAGCAGTGTTGCTGTTTCAGTAAAGAGGTCAGAAATTCAAAAAGTCACGCCCTCGTACTTGCTTTTATCTTGTTAAAACTAATGATAATCTTGTCTCCATGAATTGATTCTCATTGAATTTGGTATTGGATTTGAGATGTATATGGCTTCGCTGAGTCCGGTTGATATTAAAAATGGTGGATTTAGAAAAATTTAGATGAGCGCAGCAGATGTTCCGTGGGGTGTGTAGCACTGTGGCATAGCTGCAGGTATTGAGGCTTCATCAAGCGTTTCTGGCCCGAAGAAATTAATTATTTGGCCTTGCCGACCATGTGTTGATTCGCTCCGCAGCTTAGTGGTATGGCTGAACCCGGGGCACGTGAGTCTACTTATTTTGGTGTACTCTTTTTCCTTATTTTATGTCTTAGCCTTCTGAACTCGAAGAACTATTAGGACAGCAGCAATGCTTGTTACGATATTTACGGGATGATAGACGCGGCGCACAGTGGGCAAAATGGCCATTCTAGGGGGAAATAACTGTCAAATTTTTTCATCACAAAGTCAAAATGTTTGTTTACAATTTTAAGCTTAGATAAACAAAGAGTCAAGTACAATTGGAATTAACGAAGTTGGTTGACACAAAGCGGTTTTTCTCCTCTTCGCCACTTGTTGATCGCGTTATTTTTATATTGATTTCATTTTCCTTTTCACAAGCAAGTGGTCATATAGCTAATTAAATTTGAGCCGAGTGCATATTTTTTCAACATATTTTGTAATTTTATTATACAAAATATACAAAATATTTTGTAATTTTAATTGAAATATTTTAGTTCATTGCGTTAAAATGGCGTTAGCGTGGTCTAAAACGTGGTTTCTCGTTCTTTTGTTGACTTCTAACTAACTCATCCGCCAACTACCGTTGAATGGTTTATACTAAATATTTTACCACTAAGTGCACAGTAAGTTACAAAAGAAATAAATTGCAACTATCTGCTATTCTGGTTTTTTTTCAATACCTATAAGTAATCATGTCAATTTCCAAAAGGGAGCTTTTCGAAGTTTGGCGAAGAGAAGATGCTCCAAAAAAAAAAAGGAGTGCGTCTGTTATAAGCTATGTTTTTAACAAAACTGGGTTAGATAATAGTGAAAACGAAGAGCAGTGCAGGAAGACAAAACTAATTTTGCAAAATTTTACCTCTAAGCTTAATGAAAGGTGGATTAGGGCTAGGCGAAGATTGGATTTTTTTAAGTCTAGTAATGAAAAGTGGTTAGATACTGATATTGTGCTACCGCAATTTGGAATAGCCCCTCGTAGTACCGAAGCTAAACCATCAGGACTTGGACGTCCTGCGAAAAACTTTGTAGAACTGAGCGATCGTGCGAAACGCTTAAAAGTATCCACCCTTGTAGAAACCGAAAGTTGCGAGAAGTTGACATTTGCTGCGCGACTGAGTCTCCAAAAGGCTGGTAAACGGGATGCTGCTAAACTAATTAACTTGTTGGAAGTTTCCCCAAATAGGGCCACGAAGATAGAAAAAAGGCATTATCTGCTCCATCTATAGCTATTACTAAATATACGCCTGAGGAAGCACTGGCTTTATATGTAGATGGGCATTTTACCAAAAAGTCGTACATTTTAATGCAAACGGGTGCTAAATATCGTAATGCAAATATCTATCCACCATACAATGTTTTGCAAGTGGCGAAGACAAAGTGTTACCCGAACGAAGCCTTTATAAGCGTAACCGACGGTCATGTATAAGTGGGGCTGTGTTGGAAGTGCAAACCATTCAACATATAAGCAAGCCTTTAGAGAAGAAGATACCAGCCCAGTGAAAACAGATGCTTTTTTATATGCTGTGTGTATTGTTCCACTCCAGGCCAATATGAACGGTAACATTATATGGCAAAATTTAAGGCCATCATCAACTAGGTTTTGCCGGCCGATCAAACTCATTTTTCAAAAAGAAAGCTCTGCATTGATCCAAAGAGAAATTGAAACGGTCAAAAATCAAATTAATTCATTAACTTCGACACAGGCTACTATTCGTGGTATATATTTTACCATTTCCCATGTTTTTAGTTTGACAATGATAGACGGAAAAACCTTTAGTGTTATTGCAGAATCCTCAACGCAAAAGTGTGGAATTTGCGAGGTTACACCGAAAATAATGAACGATCTAGCTAAAATAACCCAGTTGAGATCCAAAGAAAGCCTATACGAATTCGGTTTGTCTACTTTACACGCTTGGATAAGGTGCTTCGAGTGCCTATTACATATTGCATATCGACTAACTACAAAAAAATGGAAAATTTCAAGTTTAGAAGACAAGCAGTTAACAGAAAACACAAAAAAGAACATCATTGACAGACTTAAGGCTGAAATGAATTTATTAGTCGACATACCTAAACCAGGTTATGGTACCACGAATAATGGTAATACTGCGAGGAGATTTTTCCAACAGCCTTTTCTTTCTTCCTCAATAACTGGAATCGACCTTAATCTTATTAAACGCTTAGATATTATTTTAAAAACAATGGCTTGTGGTTACGCAGTAAACGTAGAAGCTTTTAGGGAGTATACAATGGAGACCGCCAAGTTGTACGTAGAATTGTATCCATGGTATTACATGCCTTCTAGAGTTCACAAAATACTCATCCATGGTACAGACATTATAAAATCTGCTCTGCTCCCAATTGGAATGCTCTCAGAAGAAGCTCTAGAATCGAGAAATAAAGATTTCAGAAACTTCAGAGAATTCCACACAAGAAAAATGTCTCGAGAGGAAACTATGCGGGATCTTCTGAATGCACTATTTGTTTCTTCCGATCCCATTATTTCTTCAATTTCAAGAGCTGTTTCTCTTAAAAAAAAATAATAAACATCCTCTTAGCGAAGATGTTCTTCGTTTATTGTCAGATCCGGCAATAATACCTGCAAGGCAAGACTCTAATGAAGAAGAGGAAGAAGAAGATGGTGATGAAGAAGAGGAAGCAGGAGATTATCATGAAGAAGAGGAAGCAGAAGATTATGATGGAAACGACGAATTTTTAATGATTATATAAATAGATATAGCGTTGAAAATTTTGTTATTTTTTTATAAAATGTTAAACTAAGTATTAGATATTTTCAGAATCAATCGTTTAAGACCAAATATTGTCACTCAGATGCAACAAAATCAACACTGCAATCAAATCTGACTTATTTCCTCCTAGATTGGCCACAGATTACCACAGTGGGTAATGTGCAGTGTGGTGTGATTTGCGAGCTCTACGATTTTCATTTTTTTTCTTTTTTTTTTTGGTTATTATGTTTTCTAGTCTCTTTTCTAGTCGAACTTCACTTTATAAAATATACAATAGGATTACATACATTATAAAAGAGAACAAAAAAATAGAATACAAAAACACTTTAGCTCGACACACACGCGTCCGATCGAATTAAACGAAAAAAATTTCTTCACTGCCGGAAGCCGCCAAAACGGATCTTTGCTGATTTTGCCATAAACATGGCAGGTCATATTCATATGTCTATCTCGCTTGCACTAACTAGTCTTTTGAATGGTGGAATTTGCTAGAGTTCGTTGCCATTTACAATATAAAAAAAAATCTGATCCTACGCTTAATGTTTAACTCGCATTTTTCCTCTTTGATTTGGTCTTTTTTTTTCATTCTGAATAAAATCCTGATAGCTGGTGAGGTTTGAAAGTTACGCCATAATCTGAACCTTAAAAGTTCTGAGCTAATGCAGATTTAGATTTCCGGTGTCGATAAGGTAGTCGCTCGTTTGCATGCGAGATTGTGCTGCACGGTTTTAAAGTGAGAATGGCTTCCCACAAAACATTAAATAAAAAACAATTACAATATATAAACGGTGTCCCATTAGGATCGCCTATTTTGAATTCTGGGCCATTTTGTTTTTTTATGTCGGTCGTACAGCGTTGTTGTTTGACAGCTGTCATATGTGCGTTTAGTGGTGGAGAATTACACGGACACGCAACGTTTAGAAATTGTAAAAATCCAGACAGAAATGGTGAGATTTTTGGGAGGAAGTTTCGAAGATGTTGTGGATTTTTTTGGTCAACATAATATACCTTCTCGTCGTACAGTGGTCCGATTAATCAAGAAATTTCAGGTGATTGCGCCAGTTCAAACCCAGATGAAACTAATAAAAACATTGCAGCTGTTAGTGAAAGTTTTGACAAGAATCCTTCCACCACGATTCGCTATGATTCTCAGCAATTCAGACTTTCACGATGCAGTTTACAGCGAATTGTGATTAAGGATTTACATTTTCATGCTTACAAGTTCAGTTGATACAACATGCGCGGCACTGAACTTTCGTAGAATAGATTTTACAACAAAGAATAAGTGAATGGTGAAGAAAGATCACCTTCTCCGATGGAGCGCAATTCGAACTTAATGGCTATTTCAACAAACAGAATTGTGGCATTTGGGGAATTGAGAATCCAAGAGTGATCCATGAACGTCGCACACACCTACCATGAGCCAATGGCTGAATTCCAAAACGCAACACTGCCGGATCACGGCAACATCAAGCGTTCCATAATGTAGACGTAAAGCAGTCATGCAATGCATTACGTTCCCCAACGCATTGTGAATGAATCACTTGCGCCCGACAGCCCATCGTGAACTGGACTTATAAATAAATAATTAGTAATATGGTTTAAAATATTTTAATGTATTGCTTATTGTAAATATTTCGTACAAAGAAGAAAGCAAACATACAAACGTAAACATTAAAATACAATTTGAGGATTTTATTTTTTTTTCTCTTGGCTGCTTCGACCTTCTTGCTTGACGTCTTCGATCAGACAAAAAACAAAGAACTCTTTCTTTCTCTCTCGCCCGAAAATCATGATGGCTGCCCTAATACAATATGGCCGTGTCTACTTAGGCTTCTACTCGACAATAGAGGGCGCCCTCATACCCTACAATTTAATTTCAATTTGATTTAATCTCGGCCGATCTGACAATATGATCGGGCTCGATTGTTATGATCACATAACCAAACTCAAACAATGGGGAGGGGGGACCCTCTTCAACATAAACTTACTTAAACAATTTTAAACTTAGGACTAGGTTAGTGTTGCTTTCTAATATTAGCCGTTGTGGTGCTTTACGTAGGGGTAATCATCCGTTACTACATAGCGGTCGTTCGGTAACACCTTATGAATGACATATTGCCCTCGAATCAACTTCTTATTACAATAGTTCCGACCGAAGTATCGACATGTTTAATTACTACATAGTCACCTGCACTATATCTTTTCGCTGGCACATTGTATACTTGGGACCTCTTAATAGCGGCTGATGCTACTGATCTAATAGTCTCAAGATCGCGAATCTGCACCTGGTCAGATTTATCCCCCAAATACTCGGTGAGCTCATCCACAACCGTTCCACGCTGTTCTATCCCGAATAACAACCTACTTGGCGACTCTTTTGTTGAACTGTGGACGGTGTTATTGAGAGCATACTCCACCTGTGATAGTTTAGTGACCCAATCTGCGTGGTTAACCGGCTCATTCATTTTTCTCAACATAGCTTTGATCACCCCATTCACCCGCTCGACCTGCCCGTTAGCCTGGCGGCTATAATAACAAAAGTACTTGTCTAACGAGGAGCACACCTCCTTAGTCCTGGTCGAATTGACTGTGTATAATGGCACAAACTTAGTAAAAGCGTCAATCACAATTAGGATATGCTTTCGCTTCGAGGATAAGTCCCGAAATGGTATACGTGAACCGTATCGAATGGAACTGGTTTTTTCGGAATACTATACATGTTGCGATCATTCATGTTTTTAATAAACAGTTAAATGTCACTTTTCATGTTCGGAAACCAATAATTTTTCCGAATCTGATTATAACACTTGTCGAGTCCTAAATGGCCAATCTTCTCATGAACCATCCTAATTAGATTGTCCTTCATTTCGAAGGGTACGCAAAGCAACAGCCCATCCCTATCGACCTTGCGAAAAACAAACCTGTCGTGCAAGTCATAATGTTCGAGTGACGCTACTTTTAACTTTTCACGGTATCTTCTAATTTCCGGATTCCGATCCTGAGCTACTTGGATTTGGATGTCCACCTCGTCGCGGCAACTAAGTGACAGCTGCTTAATGCATCCCACATGCCCCCATCGACACCCCACTGCGGTGTTGTATAGTATAGTCGTAGTTCTTGAGTTCTAATGCCCACCTCGAGGTTCTTGGATTTACCTGCTTTTTACTTAGGGTCAGAGTTACGGAATTGCAGTCCGTGTCGATCTTAAATGGTATTCCTTCCAAATATACCCGAAAACGTCGTAGGGAATAGATGATGGCTAGAGTTTCCAGCTCGAAACTATGATATCTAGACTCTGCCGGTGTCTTGGCCGTCTTGGAAAAGTATGCCACCGGGTTTAATCTTGTCGCTGTAGCAGGACTGACCCAAATCCCAAACTACTTGCATCACAGTGAAGCTCAGTCTCCCTTTCTGGACTGTAAATCGCTAGTACTGGTGCGGTGACAAGTTTGTCACGTAGTTCTCGAAATGCTTTTACACAATCGCCCGAGAAGTCATACCGACTTACCTTGCGCAACAACTCCAAAAGCGGCTTTGTTATCTTGGAGAATGAAGGTAAAAATCGCCTGAAATACGAAAACAGGCTTATACATCGTTGCAACTCACTCTGATTCTTCGGCATGGGATACTGCTTAATATTTTGAATGTTTAATGCCTGATGCATTCACGACATACCCTAAATACTCCAATACGTCATAGCCAAACTTACACTTATTGAGTTTAAGTTCCAGCCCCTTCTAATAAAGGTGGCGCAGAATCTCGGCCAGGATTTCGAAAATCGATTGTAGCTATTAGGATCTCATCTAGATACATAATCAGGTCTTGGAATATTTAGTGCAAGAAACGCTGAAAATTAGCGGGTGCATTCTTTAACCTGAATGGCATCTGTACATATTCGTACTGCCCATCCGGTGTTACGAAAGATGTAAACTTTGTGGAATCTTCATCCATTCCCACTTGATGGAAACCGTCCTTTTAATCAAGGAGAGTAAACCATCTTTAAGCGGTAACAGAAAGTTGTCTCTGACCGTTTTCCTATTTAATGCGCGGTAGTCAATACACATTCGTAATTTCCCGTTTTTCTTTTTGAAAAGTACGACTGTTGATGCATAAGGAGATTTACTCGGTCGAACTATCCCCCTCCCCATCAGATCTCTCACTTTCCTAACAACCTGTCTTCGTTCGTACACCAAAAGTGACCTGGAAGGAGAATGAAGAGGCATATCTTCATTTTTTAGTCGTGTGGCTTACGTTCAATACCTATCGGATTCAAATAATTTTTATCTATTACCTGCGATGGAATAACATTAACCAATGGACTTGAGATATCGGTTAGGCGGACATTTTTACAATTCGACAGACTTGACAGTTCTATAGAGTTTACGTTACGATGTTTGTCACCCGGAAACATTCCCCGGCTACCACAACTACTACACTTTGACCAGAGCCAGAAGTACCAACACATAATTTCTTTGAAATAACACTTTTAGTATAATTCATTTGATTTGTCTTATTTTTTATAGGCTTTATACAACTTTAAATGAACGTTAAATGATCTTAGAAAACTACGCCCCAAAATCAGCGGAAGAACGTAAAGATATACTATACGAATGTCGTTTTGAAATTTAATATAACTCTTAATCGTACCGTATGTATGAAGATTAATTCGACCGACTCCAATATATTCGGTTAGCTTCAACGCTTCCGATATACTGATGTCGCTTGGGACCAGGGAACGTCTGATGAGATTAATCGCGCTACCGGTATCAAACAAAGAGCAATAACTTGTGAACCTGGTACTTCGGCCACAGCCACGTCTTCATCACGGCCTCCCTCCTCTTCGAACATTTTTTCAATGGCAGCTACAATCTTCTGTTGTCGGCAGTTGGATTTCGGGCAGCTGTCACGATACCCAAAACTTCGAGCAGTTGTAACAGCGGTTTCGGTTTGTTGAACTCGTTCTGATGACTGCGGGGACGGCGACGGCGACGGCGACGGCGACGGCGACGGCGGATAACTTAGTAGACTTCCTACTAAGCTGCTGGCTTCGTTTCTGCTGATATCTACCGAGTCGGCTCAGTAGGTCAGCAATCGTTTAGGCATCACTAACAAATGTTATATTAGTGCTGTCGTCATTGAAGCCATCTATAATGAAGTTCACCAACTCTGCCTCTGGAACCGATATATTAGCGGCCAGAGCCTTCATCGAGACCACGAACTCCAAGCACGATTCAACGGGGCGGATTTTTCGTTGCTCCAGCTGTCGATACACGTCTCGGACTTACCTTCCGAACGTTCCGATGAGAGCGTCCTTCAGCTCGCCATAACTCACTATACCTAGCGTTCCCATGAACTCCCTTGCCATCACTTTGAGGAGCCTACGTACACCCAGGCACATATCATTTGGAATAAATCCACGCGTTGCCGCATACTGCTGAAACTCACTAAACCACTTGCGGGTGTCCATGTGGTTTTTACCTGTGAATAGATTTAATGAATTCTCCATATGTTCAAAATTGGCACCTCGGTTGCCCTCCATTTCACGAATCTTCTGCTGCAGGGAAAGCATCTCACGTCTCATACACAGAATGCTTACATGTGCCTGCTATCGACGGACTTCAATTTGCTCGAGAATCTGTGTCGTGTACACGTTCGTGGCGGGATCTCCTCTGGCATCCGCGAAGCAGTCTGACTCAACGTCGGGGACGGCGGCTGGTTCGGCGAGTTACAAGACAGCTGGGTCGGCGGCTGGTTCATCGCCTAATTCCTCGGCGGGTTCGGCAACAGCGGGGTCGCGACTTGTACGGCGGCTGGTACGGCGGTTGGTTCGGCGGCTGGTCCATTTTCCCTCGACTTTGATGACCTTTCTACAGCGGGCAATTGTTCGTAGAATGGGCGCAGTTACACCAGCGTAGCACTTGATGGGAACTCTACGTTTGACCTAGAGAGCACCTCCACCATCGTCTGCCGTGTTGTGCGTGCGCTTGACATTTTTTTTTGTTTCTAGGAAAATAATTTCTGCTTATTCTTCTTCACTTTATTTTTAGAGTGAACCCCACACCTGATGTAAAAATAATATAAAGGTTAAAATACAATTTGAGGATTTTATTTTTTTTCTCTTGGCTCCTTCGACCTTCTTGCTTGACGTCTTCGATCAGTCAAAAAACAAAGAACTCTTTCTTTCTCTATCGCACGAAAATCTTGATAGCTGACCTAACACAATATGGCTGTGCCTACTTAGGTTTCTACTCGGCAATAGAGGGCGTCCTCATTCTCTACAATTTAATTTCAATTTAATTATACATTACAGTTTACAGAATGAACAGGACTGAATATTTTATAATCTTGATCTCAGGATCATGTCATTCCAAAACGTTAACAATTTCAAAGCATCACAATATGGAGCAGTATGAAAAGCATCATGAAATCACAATGCACATTATCTTGGATACAAAACAACATCGTCAAGCATCGGACGCTTCAACCTTGTTGGATAATTTTAATGTTATTTACAAGTGTTATCGCATGATTTTGAATGCCATCTAGTAGGTGCAAAAGGGACTAAGGATTCGTTTCATCGGAGTTCAGAACCACTACTTTTCGCCTTTTCATTTCATCGGAGTTCGAAATCACTTAATGTTAGAGTTCGATATTACTGCTCAACAAAATAAACACTGCGTTTCTTTCAAATTTCAAAATAGCCGGTCTTAATGGCACATCCTTTATTAAATATTTTATACTTTTATTTTGTGAAGTACTTTTTCCAGGTTCTGATCTTGTAATCTCAATACTTGCTTCATTCCGCAAATGAATAGGAAATCTCTTCAGCTTTTCCCCAAAAACTACGGCAATAATACTCATCTTCCAAATTTGAAGAACTTGGAGTTAAAGGCTCCTCCATTTCTGCAACATTCGGCCTTTTCATTCTTGCACGCGCTCCATTGTGGAAATCACGGTATTCTACGTCGGAACCTTTGTTTTTGCAGCTCGATATGAAGTGGATGTGCCGAAGTCAATAAAAAGACTATGCTGAGGAATACCTACAATTTCAGACGGCAACGACCTGCATATGATTGTGGCATCTGTTGCAACTGTCCTGGCTTCCAAACCACGTTCAGTTATTAGCTTCCCTAATACTCGATTTTTATTCTCTTCTTCACTAACCACTTTTGTTAACCACGAAAAATAATTACTGACTGTCCTCTTCAATTTCAAAACACTTTCCATTTGATATTATACCTTATACCGAAATATACCTACTTTCTCGGATTTAAATGTTCCATTAAAAATCTTGTCCCGATATATTTTTTAAACTTCTGACGTACGAGTAGGTGTATCTTAAATATAATACTTACATTTACTTTAATTTCGCGATATCGTCTACTCGAAAAATAAGTAAATAAAGCTAACGACAAATCAGAACTGATTTTTTTTTTTATAATCAGCGCGCGCTCGAGCGGTTTTTGCACCCTTAAAATGTTTGCACAGTGCGGGCGAAGGAAAATTAGTGAGGGAAGAAAAGTGGGTCCCGATGTACCTTGGTTTTAAATGTCTGAATGTTATAATGACTAGGAAATAGAGAGATCGGCAGGGCATTCCACAAGCGAGTTGTTCTGCTTAGAAACGAATCACGATATTTCAGAGTACGTCTGCAAGTGGGTTTGATTCATGTTGGGTCTACAAGTAAGTTTCCAGCGTTTTTTTCCAAAATTTGAAGTTTTATTATGAAAACATAGTTAAAATGCTTTATTCAAAATATCGTCCATCGGAAGCTACAACTTTCCCCCATCTTTCTGGCAATTTATGAATTCCGGACCAAAAAAATTTCTCGTCCTTCGAGCCCAAGAACGTACCGAGCCAATTTTTGATTTCCTCTACTGAGATGAAGCGTATTCCCGTAAGAGTGTTCTGCATCGAACGAAACAAGTGGTAGTCAGATGGTGCCAAGTCTGGACTGTAAGGCGGGTGAGGCAGAATTTCCCATCCACTATTTTCCAAATAGTTTTTCACCGAAACCGCAACATGTGGCCGAGCGTTGTCGTGATGAAAAATGACGGACTCATGCCTGGTCTCATATTCTGGCCGTTTTTTTTTTAATGCCCGCTTCAAACGAATTAGTTGGGTTCGATATAATGGTCCTTTGATGGTTTCACCACTCGGAAGCAGTTCGTAGTATACGAGACCCTTTTGATCCCACCATATGCAGAGCATGACCTTATTCACGTGAATATTTCGTTTCGGTGTCGATTGGGCGGGCTCGCCGGGCCTTGTATACGATTTTCTGCGTTTAGGATTATCATAATAAATCCATTTCTCATCACCAGTAACAATACGATGCAAAAATGATTTATTTTTATACCGCTGCAGTAACATTTCGGACATGCAAAATCGCCGTTCGACGTCTCTTGGCTTCAATTCGTACGGCACCCAGTTTCCAACCTTTTGAATGAATCCCAGTGCTTTTAGGCGCAGGAAAACGGCTTGTTGCGTGACGCCCAATGATGCAGCAAGTTCTTCTTGAATCTGACATGGATCCTCATCCAGTAAAGCGTCCAATTCCTCGTCTTCAAAACTTTTCGACTTTCCGGGGCGATCTTTGTCTTCAACTCCAAAATCACCACTTTTGAACCGTTTGAACCACCCGCTGCACGTCGATTCACCAATACATTCCGCCCCATAAGTTTCCGAAAGCAAACGATAGGCCTCAGCCGCACTTTTCTTCATATTAAAGAATAAAAGCAGCGCTTCCCGCAAATGACGTTTATTTGGCTGGAAACTTGCCATGATTTTGCTCGATAAAATGTACGACACCGATAGAACTGCTCAAATATAACGCTGCAAAGTTGTTGACAGATACAAAACCTACAAATAAAACACATGGGGTCTGACATTACTGCCCGGGATCCACTGGTGGCGCCATCTCTGACAAACGCTGGAAACTTACTTGTAGACCCAATAACAAAATGGGTAGTGCGGTTGAAGGCTTGAAGGAGCGGAATGCTACTGGCCATTTCTATGGAGCACTGGCTTTGCAAATAGTGATACACGAGACATTTCGTAGGTGTTCGAGGGTGTCCATTGACTGGGTGACATTAGCATTAGCTATGAGTTTTATCCCGCGGTTTTGTATCTTATCTAGCCGGTGCAGGGATGTTTTAGGAGCACCTGACCAGATGTGGGCTGAGAAGGGGATAAGTATTTCTTACATCGTTTGAGGAAACCTAAACATTTCGTAGCATTTTCGGCGGCATCGAATATGTGGTCATTCCAACGAAAGTTGTCATTGACACACGTACCGAGAATGGGAAGTTTTTCGGTTTTGACGATTCAAGTGCCATTCATGGATAATGACTGGGTATTTAAAATTCGTTTTAATGACAGCAGACAGCATTGAGTTTTGGAAGCATTAAATTCCACTCGGTTGATAGTTCCCCAATTGGTTATGCTGTTAATATCGGAATTCAATGAATTTAACTTACGCTGCCGTTCCCGTTCTACAGCCGAAGAGCAGGGTGTGAGTCCGGGAACGAATATGAAAAGCAAAGAGCACTGTTGTCAGCAAAGAGTGTCGCAGACTGAACGGAGCCTTGGGGCACACCAGCATTTATTTTGTGAATATCAGACTTGAAACCGTCCAAGACAACTTGAATTGAACGTTCCGAAAGGTAATTTCTAATCCATCGAAGAAGAGAGTCATCGATCCCAAAAGCACGTATTTTCGACAAAAGAGCCTGATGCCAAACTTTGTCAAATGCCTAAGAAATATCAAGTGCAACTATCTTGCTTTCGCCAGATTGATGTACGCTCTGGTTCCACTTTTCGGTGAGACATGCCATCAAAGCACCAGTGGACCTGTTGCAATGAAAACCATACTGCCGATCATTAAGATGTTTTCGTGTTTCGAGATATTTCATGAGCTGACGGTTTATCAGCGATTCCATGACCTTGGAAACGAGGGACATAAATGCAATGGGTCTGTAGGAGGATAGAGAAGAAGATTCGCCTTTTTTAGGGACGGGCTGGACAAATACTGTTTTCTATCTGCTCGAAAAGAGTCCTAAAGAGTAGGATTGATGAAAAAGCTTACGCAGTGGTTTTGCCAGCGAAGAAGAACACTTCTTCAGACGGAGGGGAGATATACCATCTGGACCAGCGGATTTGTGAATGTTAAGATCTTTAAGAACTTTTGCTACTACACGAGTGCGAAATTGGATTCGTCCCATTGAAGATTCGACGCACTCAAGTGTAGGCGGAGACAGAGCACAATCTGGGAGTGTTGAGCTAGCCGCAAAGTGTGCAGCAAGCAGACTGGCCTTGTCCAAAGGTCTTACAGCTGGAATATCATTGTAAATGAGCGTTGGGATGGAGGATGAGGCAGAATTTCCAATGTTTTTGACGAATGACCAAACATTTTTACTGCCTTTGGGATATTGCAGTATTTTTTGCCTCAGGTTTTGGTCGTATTGGAATTTCACACACTTGAGAAAGACGTTGCAGTTATTTCAGGCTCGTTTAAACTTTTTTCGGTTTTCCTCGGTCGGGTTGGTCGGGTTGGTCGTGAAGGACTGAAAAAACAATTCTCTAACCCTGACAGCCTCTTTACAGCTCGAGTCGTACCATGCCTTTTCTTTTGGTTTGATACTCTTCATCCGATTAAGGATAAAAGATCTTATTCAAAAGTAATCATATCAGCAGCGGCATCTACGTCGTTATCGAGGAAACATACCGACCAGTTTAAATTCCTAAAGAAGTTCTCAAGTCCTCTCCATTGGGCTTTCTCGTATTGCCATTTGGTTCTTTTATGAATCTTTTCTCTAACTCTGTGGTCGGCGTACGAGAAATTAGCTGGAACGTTTACGTATTTGGAGCTGAAGTCAATAAGGCAATGCTGGTAAATTAACCATCTTTCATATTCCCGATGCGGATACATTACGGGTTCGTAAAATCCTCTTTTGCTGAAAGCTCTCGGAAACGATCTGGGATTTTAGGCCGACGATTGTGCAAGGATTTATCTAATCGGCCACATCAATAGGACAAATTCATTTATGCCGATGAAAAAGGTTAAAAGGTGTTAGATTGGATCTGCACATAGAATGTTTTGACACTGTACATTGCATTTATGTCCCTCGTTTCCAAGGTCATGGAGATGCTGATAAATCATCAGCTTCTGAAATATCTCGAAATACGAAAACGTCTCAATGACCGGCAATATGGTCTTCGTAGCAATAGGTCCACTGGTGATTTGATGGCATGTCTCACCGAAAAGTGAAACCAAAGTGTACAGAATTCTGGCGAAAGGAAGATACAATAGTTGCAATTGATATATCTAAGGCATTTGGCAGAGTATGGCATCAGGCTCTTTTGTCAAAAATGTGCACAATTGGAATCGACGATTCTCATTTTCTATGGATCAGAAACTAACTTTCGGAACGTTCAATTCAGGATGTCTTGGATGATTTCAAGTCTGATATCCACAAAATAAATGCTGGTGTGCCAGGGGCTCCGTTCTGTCTCCGACACTTTTTTTAATTTTCATTAATGATCTTTTGTCTTCCACTTCTAATAAAATATATTTCTTTGCTGATGACAGTACTCCCTGTTTTTCATATTCATTCCCGGACTCACGTCCATGTTCTTCGGCTGTAGAACGGCATATGTTAACCTCATTAAATTCCGA
This sequence comes from Volucella zonaria, assembly GCA_963966105.1. NCBI lineage: Eukaryota > Metazoa > Arthropoda > Insecta > Diptera > Syrphidae > Volucella > Volucella zonaria. Next base: position 47,084,898 of record OZ014534.1, read on the forward strand.
TATTAACAGCATAACCAATTGGAATTTAATGCTTCCAAAACACAACGCTGTCTGCCGTCGTTAAAGCGAAATCCAAACATCCAGCCATTATCCGTGAATGGCACTTGCATCGTTGAAACCGAAAAACTTTCCGTTCCCGGTATGAGTGTCAATGACAACCTACGTTGGAATGACCACATATTTGATGTCGCCAGAAATGCTGCGAAATGTCTAGGTTTCCTCAAACGACGTAAGAAATACTTTTCCTCCTCTGATCCGTCCTCAATATATAAGGCATTCATCTGTCCAAAATTGGAGTGCAATGCCCATATCTGGTCAGGTGCTCCTAAAACTTCTCTGCACCTGCTAAATAGAATTCAAAACCATGCGATAACACTCAAAAGTAATGCAAATATCACTCAGTCAGTTGACACCCTCGAACTTCTTGGTAATTTCTCCTGCTATCGCTGTTTTAACCACCAGTGCTCCATTGCAATTCCCAGTAGCATTCCGCCTTTTTAAATCATCAACTGCAACACACATCTCGCTGTGAATCCTCATCAGTGCACCCTAAAGCCCACTTTTAGACGTAGTCAAAAATATCGTGATTCGTTCTAAAGTCGTACAACTCGCTTATGGAATGCCCTACGAAGCTCTCTATTTCCTGGTCGTAATAACTTGCAAACATTTAAGAACAATGTACATCGGTACCTGTCTTTTGTTCTTTCTTAAGTTCCTTTCACTCGCTCACTGTGCAAACATTTTGAAGGCACCTTAACCCCTTGATCGCGCGCTAATTTAAAACAAAGTTTAAGAACTATACAATGCTCACTCTTTGATGCCACCGTCAAAGACAGTTGCATGAATTCATTCGGCGTACGTCCTGGTTCTGAGGTTCAGCCATTCCTTATTGGACTTTAAGGTATTGCTATCTGCTACTGAACGCACAGGCTTATAAATTTCTGAAGTCAATTCCGATTGCGATAGATCAGTACGACGAGCAAATAACCTTCTAGCACGTACTCCTAGTGTTCACTTTCCTATGGCTGAGATATAGTCAGGTATGCTAGGTATGCAGCAGTGCAACTGAGAACTGGGAAATAATTTTCTCCTCGGAGTTAGTGTCCTCTAACTCATGTGATATTATGATGATGATCTAAGCTCCCAGTTCTTATCTCTATATAGATTAGCCACTGGAATTGAGTTGATAAACTATGTTATTAAAGAGCTTCTCTAGGACCTACCAGCGTACTGGTAAATATTGTGTCTCTACTGAACTGCAGCTGAGGTGAGACTTGAAATGTAAAAGTCATCCGCTAGTGTGATTAACTGGCTTGCCACTGAATCTATTTTCTAACATAAGCATTGACATCATCATACAGCTTTTTAGTCTATTTTCTCTGTCAAACATACGAGTAGATGCCCCTGCAAAAGTGACGAAGAGGACTCCTAGCTACCACTGTTTCACTTGTGCGTTTTCTTAAGTACACTCTCTGCATCCCATCAATCTTATTCACAACTCTTGAAAGATGCATTATTTCGCATAGATAATTTCAGAATGATTACCCTTTGCCCGGATACGGAAATCTTTTTATGCCCGAGGAAAGAACATACTCTCAAGGATCCACCCGCTCTACATTTTCCAACAATGTCAAGCGAACGTCACTACGTAGATTTACGTATTCGTAGATTTAGCCCACTCTGACAGGGCGCAGATATCAATTTGGGTGAATTATTTATTTCGGACTCATTAATAAGAGGGTGACTCAAGTAGTTGGAAATATTTCCATTTTCCGAACCCAGTACTTAACTGTCTCCGGTCCTCGAAAAAAAAAAAAAAAACAAACACGAAAGGACTTCAAACACCTACACATGCAACTAGAATCCACACAAATGAAACAAACAAACAAAATCCAGCCACTGCCGGTGACTTTTATTTGTGTGTCACGGAAATAGTTAAGAAATTATTGCCCCGTAGATACTGTCACACAGCTGACAGTCGTCAGTCGGAGGATTTTCATTCCCTTATTGGGTGGTTGGATAGTTGGCTGGCCCTGGCCATTTCTTTGGTGTTTTCCTATTTTTTTTTTTTTCATTCTTTGGGGTGGCTAAAGGCACAGCAGGTGCGTACGCCTACATAATACCACAACGAGGCTATAAAGAAGGGCTGAAACAACTGCTGATGAACGTAAATACGTTCCAAGCTTCATACTTACCCCACCGGAATGATGAAATAGGGTAAACAAGTTATTAATCACCTGTTACGAGTGTGCCTGCCAAAAGCATGCCAGCATGCTAACATGGCTAACACGCTTGACGAATCTGGAGTGGGGTTGACGATTGTAGCCCTTGCCAATGTGTCACAGCGACAATGCTATCCGTACTTATAAACATTGCAGTAGTAACATTGCTGAAGGTACTAGTTGTAAACCACCGACAGGTGTACATGTAACACAGTGACAAATAGTGGCAGTGGCAATGGCAGTGGTAGTCCTACCCCACGTGCTAGCGTATTCGAATTGCTGTCAGGAGCCCATGGAGGAGCTGCACTCTGTTGCGGACCAAGCAACAAGTCTGCCCATACTAAGGTGCTCGTACATAATCGGCTAGGAAGATTTATTTCACGTATTAGTTTACGTCAGTTATTTGGCTGTCGAATGGTGGTGCGACAGTGGCGAAGGTGGTACTGCAGCAGCAATTTGTGGCATGCAACATAGTTCTGCTGCATTAGGAAGTAATCAACGATGGCGATGCAGACTACGATGCGGGACGTATTGGTTACTTACCGCGTTGTTGTTTCTTGTTTTTCGTGGTACCTTCTGTGTGGAAGTAATAAAGTTCCCTTAAGAAGTTAATGACATTTAATGGGACTGTATTGCTACAATAAGTCAACCCCCAACAACGACGACGAAAAATAGTGGGCAGCAGCGACAACGGCACTGAACCATAATTTTCTTCACCCAAATGTGGAGCAAAGTCTTTGTGTGGAACTAAATCGATTCGTTCGTGGATCGTTAGAAATTTTTGCTCGTTTTTAACACCCTCAGTGCATGTACTCGTATTTGCAACTTTGTGGAAAATTTCACTTCTTTGTAGACGGAGCAGGTGTGAAAAATGGGCTTAAAAGAAACTGGTAATGAATTGGACAGCTAATCAAGTCAAATCTTTTGAATCCAAAAAATAATCTATGAATCGAACATACTCGTAGTCGCATGAAGGATGGAGACTCCATCGGTAGCGGATTAGTGTACCTATGTATTGAAAAATCTTGTCATCCCCGAGAGTCCGCTTTAAGCTCCATGGAACCTGATCTATAGTGGTATTACAATGACAACCAACATAAGGAACATATTTTAGACCTACGTTACCACATGAAATGGGTTCACATATATCGTGCTGGGACCTAATAAAATACAAAAAGGCGCAGGGTGAGTGAATACTACGCATCAAGAGCCAACCCACAGTATTACCGCGAATATGATATTTGGCACATGGTTACCACTAAAAATGCTAAAGTAATCTCTGTGACACCGCCAAAGTATATCACTGATTTTGGTTTTGAAGGACATCATGAAACCAGCGGTTCTCTACAAGCGAACTGGTCCTCTCTATGGGCTAGAGATTGCACTTCCTTACGACGTAAAAAAGCACACCCATGAGAGATACAAATGGATGTCCTCTATAATAGAATATGACCCGGAACGTCCACGGACTATGAATAATGATAATATAGTCGAAACTTGCACATAATCCAATTTCTACTCAAAGCTTGAAGCTACCCTGGAGCGGTATAGTTACTATCCAGCAGATGCAATGGATGGGATTTAAAATTCCACGAAAAGCTGCAGATGCAAGCATCCAGCTCTTCATAGGAAAATCAGCGACCGAAATCCAAAAATTGTTGACTTTAAACCGACAAGTGTTTACCTGGCCGTAATCCACATCGGAGTTACATTTCATAACAACAGCCAGCTACGTATGCACATGATACACCAAACAAGCTGAAGACTCTATCAAAAGAAAAATTATATGACCTCCTGGGTATAAAGGCAAAATCGATCAGAATAGATGGAAAGTACGGCGGTTCTAAGAACGGCTTCCATTACAAGTGCGCTCCGTACCACCCCTACGGAAGCCTTGGATACCTCTTTACACACCGCTTGATTTACAGACCAAAAACCTTGCTGGCAACAGTGTGATACGACTCCCTAATCTGGGTTACTTAAAGAGCAGTAGTTTCGGATATGGCACAGCCCTAACGGAGTTACTGCCAAGCAATCCAATTCTAATGGATGAAATTCCTTCCTTGGTCGACTTCGACATCCCCTATGATATAACATATCCGGAGAGGGAGGACTGGAAAAAAAATTAAATAATCAGGGCAAATGAAATTGCAATTGCATTCATAGATGGCTCAAAAACAGAGGGAAGAACAGGTTCTGGTATCTCCTCGGAGAACAGACAAATGTTGCCGAAAAATTGGCCTTGCAGTACCTAGTACGAGTAATACTGTGAAAAGAGCATTATGTTCCCAAAACTATGGATCCGATAAACAACTATTTTACATATTTTCAAGTGATCGGATCGCCAACTAAATTTATCACTTGCTCACAGAGCAGTAAACGCCAATTCCGAGCATTTTCCCATCGCAGCTCAATTCTGACGCTTGTCCGGCGAAAAGAACTGCGAATGGCTCAAAATAAAAAAAACTTGTCCTGGAATAACAGAAGAGATTACAAAAAGCAGCATTGTAATAGACATTCCACTGTACACCACCAACATCATCAAAAGGCAGCCGAATCAACTTGATTTTGCTAGCTTACTTACTTACTTAAGAGGGTGCTACATTTCGGAGTGGATCGGGGTCTCCAGCCAGGTTGAGGTGCCTTCTCACTTGCGAGCGCAATCTGAGTCGCGGTCGTGCTCTACTGCCCTGTCCCTCGGGGACGGATTCGAAAATTTTTTTGGACCGGAGCATTGATGTCCATGGGCTCTACATGACCCAGCCACCTCAGTCGTTGGGCTTTCACTATTCTGGCTAAGACGTTGTCGCTGTAGAGTCCGTGTAGTTCGCCGTTGTATCTCCTCACCGTCTATGCAGACAGGACTGAAAATTACACGAAGCCAAGGGCACTCTCATCCATTTTTGCTAAAGTCCATGCCTCTTCGCTATAGAGCAGGACTGCGATTATTGGGGTCTTATATAGGGTCACTTCTGTTGTTCGAGAAAAGAGTTTGCTAGTTAGTTGCCAAAGAAGCAGAGATTAGTAAGAGCTATCCTTCGATTGATCTCAACGACGATCATCATCAACGGCAAGCATCACCATCGCTTTTTGCACGGAGCAACGTTTTTGGATGTCATTCTGGTTAACAAACTTCCTTGGACTAAACATGTCGCATCGAACACACCAACGTGCTGTCGGCTTTCTAGCTTGTAAGAAGCTTAAAAAAGGGTCCTTTGCACCTACATGGCCTTGACAAAACCTTTCACTTAAAAACGTCACTGGTGATCTTTCTATTCTCTAAAGAATGGTCTGCCTCAGTTGTTTGGGGGTTTTCCCTTGCACGCCTGACTCAACACGGAAGTATTTAGAAGCAAGGAATGCTTCAACCAGGCTTGGACTTGCTGCTTTTGTGAATTTACTACCAAATGCTATGAGTCAGCCGTAAAAAAAGCAAAGCAGGACCTCCTATTTCATTTAGTATCTCTTTCAAATTTAGGTGGCAAGAAATTAGAGAGGTTTTGCTTTCGTAACATCATTAACGTGTCCTTGTCACTATCGCCGGCGGCGCGAATAATTTGACGTGAAGAGCCTTTAGAAAGATTGTGACTTGAGTGACGTATGAGTTTTGTATATTCTTTGAAAGAATAATCCCATAAAAACCCGTCATCATGTTTAAGTCTTTTCTTGGTGTGGAAGGCCTGGTCGAGATCTTTACCAACATTAATGGAGCAGCGTCCATACTCAATTTTTGTCCTACATAATCAGACGAGTTTGGCAGGGATGCAAAAATCGGACAACACTCTATATAGCTCACCTCTATAAATTCTCTCATGCTCCTGCGTAGCATCAAAATCGATATGCACTTCAATAGTATCCCCTATGATCTGCTGTGGGACAAAGAGGTTGATAGTTTACCTCCCCGGTCTAAAGTCACACTGGATGATGAAATGCTTTAGGCGGATGTATGGTACAGAGGATAAGATCGCGTATAATGCTCCTCTTCAAGTCAAGTGCTTTAAGTAGCTCTGCGATCCATCTTCTCCAGCAACTTCTTCGTTCAAATTTCATGATTCATTTTGCCTGACATCACAACTTTTATAATCGCTGCTGTTACAAAGTTAACAGAAATGTCCTTTCATATGCTCAGCAATGACTGAATTTATACTATTATGCTCCCCCCCTCATTTCTGTCTGCTAACACTCGAACTCTGTAACCGTGACTTGTTTGTGCTTCCTATGCTTCCGCTGTTGCCACTGCTCGTATCGTCTCTCTTGCGAGTAGAACCAGTACCGCCCTGTATCCTTCTTGTTTTGTTAAATTTGTTTATTAGCTTCCTTCTTCGAACCAGGGTGTTTATTGTGAGAGAGAAACCCAGCTGTTAGGATTGATTTTTCGCTTGAGGGATCGAGGGATGTGCTACCGGGAATGGATGTGGCGATCTCTTGTGATCATAGCCGTTCGACGTCAATCTTCCTCATCATATTTCCTGCTCTTTGGCACGTTCCAGATATACGCAACCGTATTCTGTCTACAGCAAGTCTGTGGTTCGAGCCTACGTTAGCCTCTCGTAGCGATCTTATATCCGTCATAATTGGGGATTGCCTTCAGCCGGCCATAATGCTGTCAGTCTAGTTGACAATTCTTTATCGGAAGTCTTCAAAACGCCACTACACGTTAAGAAAGAGTGTTTTATTCTCCCTACTTTCGAGGTCAGGGAATAACTCTCTGGAAAAAAAAAATGGTCAGCTTAGAAATCTAGGCGATTGTAGCGAAACTTCACGAAGGTCGATAAATACAAGGTGGCGCAAAATTAGTCATCCAATTTTGTTTTTGAATTACTTTTTTACTAAATAAAAAAAAAATACTTTTGAGTAATAAAAATCTTTATTTGAACCACTGCTAAGTGGAAAAAATGATATCTACCAAGTGGTTGCCGCCAGTGTTGATACACATTTGTGCCCGTTTTATCGCATTTTCCATAACTGTTTGCATTCCTGTCAAATATTCTCCTGAAAGGCTGCGATTATCTAAGACTTGTTGGCATAAACCCGTGACTTCAAGTAGCCCCCAAGGAAGAAGTCTGAGATGGTTAAATCACCCGATATTGCTGGCCATGCCAAAACGCCAAAACGGACGATTACTCGACCAGGAAACGCTTCCTTCACAATATCCATTGTGGCTAGTGTTGTGTGTGCGGTTGCACCATTTTGTTTAAACTACATATTCACGAAGCCCCGCTCATTCAATTCCGGCAGTAAGAATACGTTTATCATGGCCCTGTAGCGTTCGCCAGTAACAGTGATCGTATTGCCGATGGCGCCCTCAAAAAACTACTGCCCAATCACTCCTCTCGCGTGAACGCCGCATCACACAGTGGCTTTGAGTGGATGTAATGACTCTTCGTGCATCACACGTGGACTTTCAGTGCCCCAGAAATGAGGATTTTGCTTATTAACGTAACCGCTTAAGTGGAAATGCGCCTCGTCGCTCATGATGATTTTCGACACAAAATCGTCCTCTTCGTTGTTGAGATTGAGAATGGCTTTACAGTAATTCGTACGTGACAGACGGTCAGGAGGCATTAACTGATGCAATGTTTGCACCTTGTACGGGAACATATATAAGTCTCTCACAAAAATTCGCTGTAGGATCCGCCTGGTGATTGCAAATTGCGTGGTCCGTCGTCTGGCTGATGTTTCTTCGTTCTCAGCGACATCGGCAGCCACAGCCGCGATATTTTCGGCCGAACGATCAGTCCGGTGGCGGCCACGCCCTGCATGGTTTCCTGTGGTTCCACTCTGTTCGAGTCGAGTAATTAAGCGCCGGAACGTTTACCCAGTTGCGGCGATACGATTAGGAAATCGACGTCGAAATTCACGCTTCGCAAGCATCACCGACCGATTAGTGGCCAAAACATCGACACAATTATTCCACGCTCTTGTGGAGTATAGCGCTCTGTTGCTTGTATGTTTGTATACTGCAGCTGCCTAGTTTGCAAAAATTATACCATGGTCCGATAGGGTGATTAATTTTGCTCCGCCTTGTACATATATTCTAGATATAACCTCAATAACTTCGACACACTATAGAAACTCGTTAAATAACAAACGCTGCATGACTGATGACACGCGCCAAGATGGTGACAATGATGATGGCGAGGCTGATGTTGTTGCTATGAATTCAACTCATGCATTGCGCACTCCCCCACGATGCCCCCATTGCCGGCGTGCGAGTTAGTGCCTCACCACGAGGGTTGCCTCTTCCCGTTTTGTTCTTTACCCCGAGTCTGTCGCCTTTTCGTGCCTCTCTCATGTCTCATTCTGGCCGAGCTGCCGCAAGAAGCGCATTATCCCCTCCCATTTCCTGTCGCTTTTTCGTTTTCGATTCGAATTCTTACCATCCACAACGAGATGGAATCACTTTACTTGCTACGTAGGAGCACTACTGGTGGAAATAGTGATACAACATCATCAAGCAACGAATGCCTTTATCCTTGTTGGACAATGTTAGTATCATTTATTAGTATTATCGCACGATATTGAATGATATCTAGTGGATCCAAGAGGGACTAAGGATTCGTTTCATCGCAAACTGTCGCTTTTTCGTTTCATCGAAGTTCGGAATTACTGCCCAACGAGCGATAAAAGGTTTCACTTCAAAAACGACAAGCCGAAAGACCAGACTGCGCCAGTTGCATTCATAATTTTACCATCAGCAGGAGTCGATTTGCCCCTTTTGTAGCCTTGGGCATAAATCTTCAGTATAATAGTAAAATATAACCGAAGTACAGATTGGTGCGTCACTTTACTATGGACGCGAATATTAACGGCTGCTTATCCCACTTAACTTCATGTCATGTCAAACATTTTGCAATATTTCTTAGTGTTATCTTAGATCTATTTGTATCTGATCCAATCCTGATAATATTCGTAAGCTAAGCAAAGGACCTACTCTCTCTTCTCTTTTAACAATTTCGAAAAGATCCACTCATCTTTGAGCCAAATATTTACAGGAAACAGGCTTGGATGGTTTCACAGTACGTTGAAATCCTCCATCACATCCTGGATGATCTGATTTCAACGTTCACTCTCGAATATGCGTTTCACCAAAAAGTTTCTTATTTGAGGAACAATTCTTCAGAACTTTAATGGAAAATTAAAAAGAAAGGTGATTGCATGTCCTAAAATTTAAAATGCTGGCGTCCTTTTTTTATCAAGCTCATGTTGAGTTGGCCCCTGTTTCGAAAATGAACTCCCATAATTACATTACCATCAAATTCAATTAAAAATGATATGAGCGGCTTTTAAAACTGATATCTGTAGGGGAGAAAACATTTTAGCATCTCTTGTCCTGTTGAGTTTTTAACAAAATTATCTCAAACCTTGACACTCAAAGGCTTCCTGTCTGTCTGTCTAGAGTTTTGATGTTTGCATTTTTTTTTTTTTTTTTCGTATTTGCATCCTTTCATTTGCGTTCGGATAATTCATTAAACAAATTTCAATCACAAATACAGAGAAGAGTCGTAAAATTGGATGTCGCCACCGACGCCAATATCACATTCACCACCACCATCACCACCTGTCCGCATTCACATACCCACCATACTCGTGTGCAACAGAGTGCTATGCAACCACCCCATTCTATAAAGTCTGCCCATCACAGATGCTGGCATGGGATGAGATGCAAGCTCCATATCCGCAACTTTCCCCTCAAAATGTGTGCATTAAGTTTGGAAAAACACAAATCACCACACACACTGAAAGCTATAAAGCTGCAATAAGATCCCCATAAGCCCCATCCCATCAAATGCCACCCACATTTTAGCTTTCAGTCGCATCTAAAACCCTGCCAAAACCTAGAGATGTGAAACTAAAGCCCACAATCCGGAATTAAAACTTCGATTAAGTGAACAAAACCTAAGAATCGACCGTATGAGCGAGTGAGTGAACGAGCCAGTGAGTTAGTGAGTCTGCCTCTGCACCCGAACAACTTATTATTATCAAGGGATGCACTCACTAGAATAGTACAGTACAACACTGCCTGCTCATACTATCACTATCCACACCAACACCAACATAGAGGGAGAATTCGAGAAAATTTGAACCTGCGCATTCGCAAAATCCTCCATCTAACTGGTGGTTGTGATGACTCAATGGCGAGCAACAGAACAGAACGACAAGCAACAGTACTAGCAACCCTAAGTAGAAAAATCACAGCATTCATACAAAACTCACACATGAGCTGGCTCACAAGGGTGCCAGTGGGGTGGTAATTTTGCTATCCATAGACAAAAAAACACCGACACCGACAAAATGCTAACAAGTGTGCGTGCGTTTGGCAATCACATAACCAAGGGGTAACAACATAACATTACGGCCATCGCCAACACCAGTAGAAGGGAGTGGTACGTCAAAAACTGACGCACATCCAGGACAAACTGCAGACGACATTTTTTTCCACTTTTATTTATATTTATCAATTATTGCTGCAAATAATATTATCCTGTCAACTTTTTCAACAAAAACAAACAACAACAAATAAAAAAAAAAAACAACAAAAAACTAAGAACCGAAATAAAAGAACAACATATTAAAGTTTAAAGTTTAAAGTTTAAAGTTTAACTGCTTTTAACCAGCTATACTCTGCTTTTCTTTCCACACACACCTATGACCCGGACGAGACCCAACAACAAGACGTCAAGAGACCGCGCGGAATAAGCTCTATACGAACTAAAAAGAAAAAAAAAATAAAAAAAACAACAAAAAAAAAATCATCATCATCCCTGAGAGTTGTGAATTCTGTGTTACTCCAGTGAGTGTTGGCTTCTAGATTTTCTGTTTTTTGGTTTTTTTTTTTTTAAATTTTCCAAAATCCAAATTCAAATTGAAATCAGTGCCCAGTGCCCAGTGCCCAGTGCCAGTGTCCCAAAACAAAAAGAAGAGGAGACCAATTTTATAAAAAAAAGAAAATAAACCTCCAACCCCTAGATACAGAAACGTTTAGTTGCAGTTTCTGCAATAGTTTTCGATTTTAATTTTCTTCTTTTTTTTTTTTGTCAAGTGTGTTATTCAACAAATTAGTGCGCTAAGGGTGGTTGTGCGGAAGGGGTGTGTGCGCGTGGGGGGTTGCTCGGAAAAATCGGATTACGTGAGTAGAGCGGCGGCAGAGACCTTCGCACATCAAAGAGTCAAAACAATGACGACCACTAGAATTTCGTACCGTGTGGGGGGGGGGGAGGGGGGGTAGTGTACTCGTAGTTCTCGAACCCACTGTTCCTTTTTTTTTTCTTCAATTTTTTGTCATTCTGATTCTTCGTCATGGTGGTGGTAATGATCAAATTTGTTTTTCTTTCAAAAAAAAAAAAAACCTGAAAATTCTCCTTAGCCAGTGTATGCAAACGGAAAAGTGAAGAGTTTTTGTTTTTTTTTTTTTTTTTTCCTTTTTTTGCCCAAAGAGGTTTTCCCCCCAAAACGAAAAAGGATACAGCACACTAATACTTATGTAAAACGCGCGCAACCACACTTCCTATACAAACACAAATAAAAATAGATATTCATATCATAGTCGTACACCTACATCAAATCGATGAGAGAAAACACTTGTTTGCTACAGCAATAGCCGACGCGACGTGAGTGAACATTTTCGAAATGCTCTCTATCTATCTCTTTGGTCGTGTCTCGTGTGCCGTGTCCTTTATTTATTTACATTAGTAGTGTGCTGTTGTTTGTGAATGTGTTTGTGCGCTTAATCCTATAATAATATGTCAGACATAAAAAGCATGGCTGCCGCGCTAATATTTCCCAACGTTCGACTGCCTCAGAAAAGTGGGAAAAATGGCTTTCTAGCCGTATCTGGCCTAAAACAGAATGCCCTATTTCATCGTCAAGGATTGCTGCCGCTATGAGTACCGAACCTGCACAGATTCCTAGGAGTTTATGATGCATCTAAATATAGAATCTCAACGACTATTCGGTCCATAGACGACACAATCCAACTATAGATACGAATATCTAACTTCCTCTCCACCTTATCTACTATGAGTATTAGGGGTTGGGAGTAGACAATATGTACTACACTGTCTCGCTTAGGGTGACTTCTTTGAAAGAGGCTACCTACGTAAAGTTTGTTTGGCTGTTATTACCGCAAAAAACCACCTGAAGATTTTATGAATCGTTGACCCACCAACATGGTTCCTTAACTTCCTTTACTTGGCTTTCTTTAGTCGCATTTACGTTCGTACTCGTATACTCGGTGTATTCGTCTGTCGGTATGCATATACACCTCGTATCTCATTTATACTCATACAGTAAAAGAAAATTTCCCATTTTTCGTGGGAATGAGTGGGTGTTGGAAACAGAAAAACAAAAAACGAAAATGAAAACGAAAACGAAAACACCAATCCCGAAACAGGTAAAAGGAAGTAGAAAGAAGCCAAAACCAATAGAAGAAACCAACAACAAAAATTCATTCACTTATTTATGCTTACCGCGTGCAAAGGATGAAAGTCGAACGTGTCCTTTGTGCGTGTATCGGACAGCTCCGGCTGTCGGGTGTGTTGTTTTTGCGTATACCATGCCGTCACTACTTGTTGGCGGTATTGTTGTTGTGATATTTTGGCTTTTTCCTTTAATTTGCATAGAAACTATCAACACACGTACAGAACTTTGGATTTCATACATTCGAGTATTCTTTACTAACGAGTTACTAGTGCGTTCGTCGTATCGTATTTTATCTTCTTCAACGGAACGAAAACAAAAAATATAAATATCTACTCGTACTCCTATTCTAGGTATGATGCACGAAATAAAGTCAGCTTGGACTCCATGTATCTCCAGAATCAGAGACTTACTCAAGTCCGTGTAGGTAATCAAATTCTATCTCGAAAATGGGCGCGAGTTTTTCTTTCCGCATCATGGTAATCACAGTGGTCAACGATGTTTGAAGTCTAGATTGCTCCTAGCAATGAACAGTGTCAAATGTGGTTAAATATTGTTTGACTTACCTGACGTAATATGGTTATGCTGATGTCATCTCTGCAAATGGTATTTTTGCCCAGCGGGAGAATTTATTACTCAGTATTCGAATACTTAGAATAAGGAATAGTAACTACCTCACTGAAAAATGCTCGTCATCATCATGACAACTGGTGATCGCTTATGTTACATGCTGCTCATGAGTCAGTGGACTCAGTGGACTTAACATATTAACTGAAATCCTTCCCAAATCGCCACGAAAGGTGTGCCACCTTGACCGACCTAGCCTTACTTGATAAACATTCGCACAATTGCACCATATTCTGTTGTAATATTGGAAGTGGAAGTAGGGGGACCATGATCAAAACATCGAAACATGGATCATTCCATTTAGAGATGTGGCTCTTTGGAAGTCGGTCTCCATTCAAAGAATTGCATCCCAATGTATGTTATGTGAACATACTCGTACTGAGATCGCTATTGTGGGCGATTTCGATAGATAAATTTCTGGATGGCTTTGGCATCTTGGACAGATAATACCACAGAAAACAACATAACCCAGCTTATAAATGGGCCCACGTCATTTCGGCAATACCCTAGATTTGCTTTTGATTTCCCACTCTAATAAGTATGATACTCCATTATGTGCTCTTCCATATAGGCTTGTCGGACCACTGTGTTATATTTCCTAATTTCCAAAAAGCGTTGTAGGAGTCAAGTTAAAAGGAGACTGTCAGAGTTTTCTCGGTTTTAGTAGTCGAACCTGACAGAAGAAAACCAAAAAAGTTCAAACGATCCACGGATCACTGCAACGCCTTGCCTAAACGCATGAAATTCCAAGGGCTTAGTCAATTCGTTTAACATTGTCCCAACATGAAATTTTTGTTCATTCTGCCTCATCTACATATAATGACATTTCAGCTGTCAGCTCCTTGGACAACCCCACCTGTTTGCTGCACACTTGGTAGGTAGCTCAATGCTTCTAAATTGTGTTATGTCTTCACCTAGACTGTAGACGTCGAATCTTCACTTGGGGGACGAATCCACTTTTGCACTCGTGAAGTAGCCAGATATATACAAATCTGCTGGTCCAGATGATGCTCATCTTCTTCTTCTGAAGAGGATTTGTTTCGCGCTGACAAAACCCCTCTGTAAGCTTTTCCATCTATCATAATCTTTAAGATACTCTCCGAATAGATTGACTACAGCATTTGTCCTAATCAAATTTTCTTTTGTTTTCTACAGACCTTTGCATTTGTATCCTTTCTGCTCACTGATGATTTGATGGCATGTCTCACTGAAAAGAGGAACCATTGTCTACCTCAATAGTTTCACATTGATATTGTAAAGGAATTTCACAGATTTTGGCAAATACTTGCCTTTCAAATCGATGAAACTGCTCTTCATTGGATTAGATATTACTTTTCGGAACATTTTCAAGTCTGTTATTTACAAAATAAATGGAGTACCACACGGCTCCATTCTAACTCCGAAATTCTTTTTAGTTCTATTAACGAACTTGTCTGCCATTACATGTCCAATCTATTTCTTTCTTGTTGATAATATCTTCAATGCTCTTCGGCATGGGGAGCCACCAGCTGAGTATAATTTAATGGTTCCAAAGCTGCCTGCTGTCGTTAAAGCGAAATATGATCACCCAGCCGTTAGCCATGAGTAAGACCTGTACTTCGTTTCTATCGGAGGAGAGTATTCGACAAGGAGTTAGTCCATTGTACTCCTGCTATGTTCCTGAAATTTCTCAGTCCTTCGAAGAAAGGTGAGTAAACATTTCAGTGATAAATTGGCTAAAGTACCAACATCCACCATGACAGCGGCGAGTTCCAGCAGCCTGATGAGAGTATAGGGCGTGTATTCACGGTGGTAGTGCTCCGCTCATTTTCGCATCAAACGTCGCCAAATTTTGTATCGCTTATGACCAGCACACTTAAGTGCTTAGCTGAAACGAAGTGCCCCGTCCAATGCCCCTGCAGACATTTTTTCTCAGGGACAGTATGAATACCGCTGACCTCTTAGAGACGTAGGGGAGCATTTGTTCTGCCGGCAACCTAGATAGTTATGCTCAAATGAGCCCCAACTCTCAATGGAAGCCCTAACCGAGTATGTAGGAAAACCTAACATAGGTTCGGGTTCTGAGAAACTCTCCTCTGAGACTTGCTTAGGAAGTTCATCGGCGATTTCATTCCTAATGAAATGATCCAATTGCGGCCTGGGACTGCTTTCCGACAGCGTTCTGTAAAGTCTTGTATTCTTCAACCGGCTTGGAAATCGTAGAAGCGTTTAGTAAGGCTTTAATCTCAGTTTGACTGTCACTACAGATGCAAGTGCTTCGTCCTCTCCACCGATTCTTTACAATATAGTTCATTCCATCAGTATTGCGTATATCCCCGCCTAGAAGGCAGACGCAAGCTCACCTAACGCTGGATCCTAAACCGTTCTTGTAGTCATCAATGGAGACTCGATTTTATTCCTTTCCTTGCTCAGATTATGGCCGAGATCACTCCTGAAGACAGGGAAAGTCAAAGCATATTTTCCGCAGCAGGAACTCTTGCGTCATTGCATCAGATGGCATGCTAATAAGACCAGAGTCAAAAGCAGTTGGGGCGCAAGGCAATAAAAGGTGTAGCGCTTCTGTTCACTTATGTTTCGTTTCACCAGACAACCAACACGTAGGATATAATTGGCTTTATCATAGCCATGTTGGGCTTAAGGACCCTTCTTCTTTACACTGGCAGAGGGTCTTAGAAGTTTTCTACGTAACATGTTTAGCCCAAAGAAATTTGTTATCTAGGACGACACCCAATACTTAACTTCGTCGGAGAATTGGATAATGATAATGATCCTGATCAGCTTCCTCCCTTTGCAAGGAAAAAAAAAATCTTCAGTTTTAAGGGCATTGACTAAAAATCCGTTTCTAGTGCATTAGTCATCGATGGCATCTAGGGCTGCTTGCGCTTTAGAGCAGACATTCACTAGGGATAAGATAGTACAGCTTTACCAACTGCATGTTCTTGAGCATAGACGTCAGAGCAATTGTGAGCGCGAAGCAGTAAGTCAACTAACTTGCACTAGAGCAGCAGTGGAGACAGAACCCCGCCTAACTGGTAACCACATACCATATCGGTCACAGCCAGCATCCGCTATCAATGTCCTATTAACCGACATTGCTTTTATCCAAAAAACTAGTGATTCGTCTATGCTGTGTTGTCTAGCCGAGTTGCAGATGCCGTCTAAAGCTGCGTTGTCGATAGCACACATACGCACACTCAAGGCGTATTCCTTCTTGTCGAATGCGCCTTCAATTCTATCTACCAGATTCTGAAAGGCGTTCTCGAAGGATCTTCCGCGTTGGTAGGCGTGTTGCATCTTAGACAGAGGATGCATTTATAAAGCAGTTTTGTCCACATAGAGCTCGACCATTCTTTCCATGCTCTTCAATATCAAGGAAGTCAGGATTATAGGTCTGAAGCTCTTGGCGAGCGTGTAGTCTTATTTCCCGATTTTTAAAGTAATGGCTACTCTTACTGCTTATCAGGGTTTTGGTATGTATGCCAGTTTCAAGCTAGCAATGAATATTCCCCTCATAGCTACCAGCAGCTGAATCTTTTTGTAACATAACTGGGTATATGCCACCGGTGTCATGCGACTTGAAGCCATCAAAGGAAGCAATAGCATGTTTAATGGCTTCGTCCGTCACCACAACCGATGAGGGATACCAGATACGGCATGTTGTATTATTTATCTCGTTAATAGGACCTGGTTCTGATAAGATTACCCGGGGAGAGTCTCAAATATGAGACGGAGAGTCTCTGCTTTTAACTCAGTGTAGGTGTCATCAGATTTTCTGCCTGATTTTCCCGGTTTGAGGATTTGGCCTAGGCTGCTGGTTTCATCGACTGTTTCGATCTTTTCGCAAAATGCATTATAAGAGGCACTCTTTGAAATACGAATTAGCCTCTTATCATCTGTTTGCTACGATCGCCAAGCACTCCAGTCTTCCTCCAAATTAGTCTTTAGAGAGTTTTTTTTAAAAGTTTTCTAATTTCTTTACGTTGTCGCAGCAGATCTGCGTTCCACCAAGGAACGGGCGATCTGCAGGATTACTTTCTAGCTGGACATGCAAGTCAAAACACTTTGTGAGGGTACCGTTTAGGTTCTGATTTGCGTCCTTTAGCTTTTGTTTTATCGTGAGTATTGGACTTGCAAAGCTCCTCCTTAAATCGTGTCCAGTTTGGTTTTCTGCGGATTCCTCCTCTTCAGCAAGGTCGAGACCTCGCATTTGAATCTGATTTCGATCTATGTGCCTATGGTATGGTATGGATACCTCCGATAGTATGATACTTTCATACTTTCCAGCTGGTAATCTCTTTAGCGTACCTGTTGATTACTTGCTGTCTTACAGTCGTAACAAATATTGGCTCAGACGATAGTATGTGATCCAGGAGATGATTGCCGCCCACTTAAATTTCCCACTGTGACCCAAAAGTATTATGGGCATTAGCATCGCAGCATATGATAGTTCCCATCTCAATGAGTGCGTCTACTACCTTTGGTGGTAGTACCGAATCATAGGAAAATAAGCTGACACAACGACGAATTTGTGCTATTCTCCGTTCGTTTCGTAGCAACAAAACCGTGCAAAACTTCCCAAGTTTAGATGACGAAAGTGAACTCGGTCTTTCCGTACGATCGCAATAAAGCGATTGAAAATCTTCAACGTCCAAAACCACAGCTCCGTTTCTTCCAAGCGAAGATACTGTGTCGTTGTATTGTTTAGCAAAAATTAAATACAAACAGTTCCTTGTCACATATTATGAAACCTCTACAACGATAAGTATAACTGAAAAAGTGTTGGGGGAAGTTTTCTTTAATGGGTGATATCTGGCGCCATCAAGCGGTCAACAATATGCATACATAGTACATATGCGATCCAATTTATGATAGAACTGAGCCGAAAAGTATACAACGAAAATGTGCTATGAAATAAAGGGTGACCAGATAGAACGACAGGAAAAAAAGAAAAAAAATGGAAATATATAAAACAATAAGGATGTTGCGATATAAAATTGATACTGGCTTTATTTTGAAGCTTCAAGCGCTCCGTCCAATTTTTGATGACTCGGTGGAATATGTGAGGCGTTATTCCGACAATAGCGTGTTAGCGTAGACTAAGGGCTTGACGTAGCTCTAGAGAAAACAATAGAGTGGTAGCAAATCGCATGATCGCGGCGGCGGCCAATTGATGAACGCTCGCCGTGAGATGACGCAGTCGCCAAATTTCTCATTCAAAACTTCGAGCGTTGCGTCGCTTGTATGGTATGTAGCGCCGTCTTGTTGGAATCAGAGCTCGGATATATCGATGTTGTCGAGCTCTGACCACAGAAAGTCAGTTAACAACGCTCTATGCCTGTGACCACTGCGGGAACGGTGTCTTCATCCTCATTTCGATAGAAATAAGATCCGATGAAGACGCCATGCCATAAACCGCACTAAACAGTCAATCTTTCTGGATGCATTGATGCTTGGCCGACCACTTGCGAATTGTGTACACTCCGACAACGGCAATTTTGCTCGTTGGCATAGCCGCTGCACCAAAAATAAGCCTCGTCCGAGAAGATGATTTTTAAGGCATTTTGGCCAATATTTCCAGGCCCAAATCCAACCGCAAAATAAGTCGGATTGGCTCTCTGGCGATGCCCAACTTAGCTGATCGGCACCAAATCGACATTTCTGGGTCTTCTTCGATACTGTCCGCAACGGCGGCTATGTTTTCTTCATTTCGCACCAATCTCTGTCTGGTTGGTGGCTAAAGATCCGTAAAAGTGTACTCACTCTCAAATATTTCCACTGTGCTACAAATTGCCTAAACACTGACGACCAACCTCACGACGAAATTCACGTTTCGTATTTACAACTGACCCGGAATTTCATCTTTTAATAAATTTCGTACGTTCGGCAAGCGCAAAATGATGCGTGATAAAATGGCAAACCTCACTGAATATTTTGACAGCCGTCATTGGTTACTTTGCAGTTGCTGAAACATCACAATTGGAAAAACTTTCATTGCCATCTAGTCACCCTATGAGTTCTTTAGTCTTAAATTACTTTGTCTTGCTTGGTATGAGTTGCATAAGAAAGCTTTGCTCCAGTACGACTGGCTAGGCTAGATGAGCCGGCTTCAAAGATTTTTATCATTTTGTATAGCTGCCACCGGGTATCCCAGATTATCCGTAGGTTTGATTGATAAGTTGTTTCCAATATTAATAGCACTCGCACGAACCTCTGCAGGCATGCTACGAGAACTATAAGGACCAATCTCTCATCATTGCAGAATGTGATCCTATATACCCCTTGTTGCTATCATTATATGGCCTCTGTTTTCATCTTTCCGCAATGCGTTATGTACACATAACATATACGAGTAATGTGTTATCTGTGATATAAGAGCTGATAATAGAATACAGATTGTTAGTATCGCAGTCAGTTTATTTTTGTGCCCTCCCACCCAAACAATCAGGACTGCTTATAGGCATAAGCTGTGAATAACAGCGCCTCAGTATATTTGAAGTGACTTTCATGAATACCAGTGCCATAATTGCCGCGTGACCGTCAAAATAGATGGATGATCCTCATGTGATGGATCCAGAACTTCGCTGTCGGGCGGCTTCACATATTTTACATATTGCAAAAATCTCTGCTTGAAAATATTCTTACGAAGTCTAATTCTACTGCATAATCTTTACGAGTTCGATTCGAATACTCTGTAGGCTAGAACATTGGTGTCCATTGGCCTAGTAGCCACCTGAGACGACTGATGCTCAGTTCTCTGACTATGTCGACATCGACTGGCCGTACGGCTAGTCTAGTTCGTCGGTGAAGCTTCTCTTCCAAAACCCGTCAACTGGAACAGTAAAGGATTAAGCCGAGATATATGACGTTTCTAAGAGATCTAGCGCCAACTACAGTCTCTATAAGTGAAGTACGAGTACATTTATGATCAATAACCATGTTGAAGGTAGCAGAAAACTTTCTCGGGGTGTAGCTATTGTGGTGGTGACAGTCGGTCTATTTTTACCAATCTTAAACACAACCCGTTCCATAAGAGCACAAGGCAACTCTTGGTTTTTGTAAATGCTTTCTTACTTGCTTCTTGATATTCTTGAAGACGTCTTCTATATCTAGAAAGGTTTTAGTTTGGATAAACTATTTTGTGCGGTTGCCTCTAACATAGGCTTGAGAGTTGTTCGAAATTCCAGTGATGCTAGTTCTATCACGAATATATACATAAATCGAGAAGCTTATCCAGAGTTCTTAATAGGAGCAAACTGAGGCGTATGAGTCTGGATTCCTTGCTGTACCAGCTTTTGGAAAGATCTGAATTTTCTCATTTGCAGCATGATAGATAGAACTCATCTGAAATTGCTGGGCTTTAGGGCTTACCTTTCGCCTACATCGTATAACATCTTTTATGATACTATCGCTTGAAGCAAAGTATCCGCGGTCAAGCCTTCTCAATCCTGCACATAGAGTCTTCTCTGTGAATTTCAATGGCATTTCCAGAGTCTATACTCCAGAGTTAGACCATGTCTCGTCTTCTTTTTCCAGGGACGAATCCGCTCTTGATAAATTTTTTCTAAGTTGCACGGGCTTGTTTACGTTCTTTCACTGTTGTCTTATCGGCCATATATTTCAGTGCCCACCATGAGTTTGGACAAGCTTTTTCAAAAGACAATTTTGGAAGTTAAAACTGCGGCGTTTACCTTTCTATCTAAGCTAACTAAGTCACCCAAGGAGATCTTGGAGAGATGCTTGTTGATGAAGGAGGCTGTGAAAATATTCCAATCCGTTGGGTTATTCTATATATCTAGGTCGAACTACCTGCTTTTTTCGCGTGTTGAAAGGAACGTCATCATTATGGTATGAGAAACAATCCTCCTCCGAAACCTAATAATTCGAAGCAGACAGTTTGTCAGTGTTTGCTATGACTGTGATATCGGGTTCTTCACGACGGCTCCTGCAAATAACGTCTACTTATCACCGTGGTTGAGTATGATTTGGTCATGTTAAAAATATATTTAGGTAAAAACGTGCCTCTTGTATTAATTTCAGAAGTCAGAACTATCCTACACCGAGCGATGGACTTTAGCGTTGCATCCGATCAGAAGATCACAGTGTGGAGTTCTCTGTTTCTCCCTATTGAGGATCACAGGTGACGGGCTGTTATTACTAAAATGAAGGCTCTATTAGTTGTTTTCTCAGCAAAATACGAGTACGACTGCCGGTTTGTCGTTTGTAATTTTGATGTCGAGTATATTATAGAAGTCTTTGCTGAGTCCACGGATGTTTTAGCAAGAAGCAAGATTCTTGCAGAAGATCGAAGTGATGTTTTGCTAAGTCCAGAAGAAGGTTAACGTGAGTGTGATGAAGGTTTAGTTAATCTCTGTTATTGACACTACGATAGTTACTATATGATGCTATTTTGCTGTTTCCAGTTCACCGATTACCTGAGCCCTAATGAGATTAACTGAAGCCATAATTTTGCCTGCAATTTCCTCAGTGTTTTCGTATTGAGTGATAGCTTGACCAAATGGTCGTTGATCGATGCTTCCCTTCTACGTGCTATGGACCAATTTTCGCTGATTAGGTTGAACATATTATCAGCTTTGATCAAGTCGATTAAACGGTCCTTGGGCATTGGCAAAAGAAGAAAAACTCCTCTGGATTTCGGTGGAAGATCCTTATGGACCAGAAAAGTGGAATCACCCCCAAGCAACAGATTAGCGACTTTTTTAACATTGCGTCTAATCTAGCTGAGTATCAAATAATTTCCACATTTAAGCACTTCGTCTGTTCAAACGATGGGGCGTTGACTCTATACTTAATTGTACTGAGATTGAGGCGGTAATTTTTTTATCGGTACCGGGTCTGACAGTTAAATCCGAAGGTCTTGCCTCGTTGGTGTCATTATCCCACTCACTCCTTACCTCTTTTGGTACATTTGTGAGATCACACTTACAAGCGTTGTGTCGAAACTAGGTTAGGTTAGGTAAGAGTTTATGTTCGAAATACCAACCCTCGTAGGCTATTTGGCCCATTGTGATGCCACGTGGATCTATGGCCTCCTACTATTGGAACAATTTTGAGCTTAAGATGAAGCGCAGGAGACTGTTAACGTCTATATTGTCTAGATCGCTTAAGTCATTTTAGAAGAAAGATCATAAGTGGAGTTTCCTTCTTTAGGAAGGAACTGGACATGTACAAAGTGGGTGCAGGATTGCCTCCTCCTCCTCCTCGTCCATGCAGCTTCTACAGAAATCATTAGTCAAGCCGTCCTGAATGCTTGCCTATAAGAATTAATCCGGTGATAACATCTATGATGGTGCCGCGATATTTCCTATTTTAAAAGATCAAACTCTTGGAGCGATTCAGACCCAGCTTTATCCAGATCTGTTGGGTCGCTAGACATGTTGTTCCAACAGTCCACCTTTAACATTAAGTACGTAGCGATTGGTATTCAAAAGTTACCCTTCTCAGCAGAATAGGTAGAGTTGGTCCGATTTTGGCGAGTTCTTACGCCCTGCAATTCCCTGGAATGTCTCTGTGCCCCGTCACCCAACATAGGTGAAATTTGAACCATTCTACCATCTCTCTAAGAGATAATGGAGATAATGGGCAGCCAAGAGCGGTCCTAGAATTTAGTGAGACTGAGTCCAGGGACTTGATAGAGGTCCGACTATCCGAAAAGATGCGGATACCTCTTGCGATTACCACGTATTTCTCCAGCCAGGACAGGACTTTATTAACGGCCAAAATTTCCGCCTGGAACACGATGCAGTGATTTTGAATGCAGTTGGAGAGGCTAAACTTAAGCTTATCTGATTAAACACCGCCACCAACCTCGCTATCAGCCTTAGACTCATCTGTTGACTAGTCATCCATGAAAGTGTCTTCCTCACAGAAGGATCTAGAGGGGATGATTATATGAAAGTTTTTGTCAAATTGTGTCAGAGTCGAATCGATGTTCTCTGAAAGGATTTCTAGTATATTAAGAATATTAGCGGGGCCAAATAATTTATTAGGCCACTTTATAGCTGCTTTAAGGCGTATAGCTGCGCTCGCAAGTGAAACAGAATATCCAGTGCCGCGGAGTTTGCTGAAGTCGACTGCATTGTTTAAGGCCGTCCACAAGACAACCACCCTATAGATGAGTATCGGTCTTATAACCGAGACGAATAGCCAGTGGGTTATGCAAGGTTGAAGGCCCTATTTGTTCGTAATGGTTTTTTGCAAGAGAATAAATTTTGCTTTCTTAACTCTTTATTGAATGTTGGGTTTTCAATTCAGTTTCCTGCCAAAAATGAGATCCAGATATTTTGCTTTATCAGAAAGACTAAAATGGTCCCATTTATTGAGGGAGGGTCTATGTTTGGAATTTTTTATTTCCTGGAAAAGAGGACAAGATCAGTTTTATGGGGGTTTACTCCCAATCCACAACGATCTGCCCAACGGCTTAGTCTGTTAAGATTTAACTCAAGTAGTTATTTAATGGTATTAAGATGAGACGGCCGTAGGAACGTCATAGGCATAGGCATAGGCAATCAGCCTGCTACCATCCGCTTCCAAGTAGCACTGACTACAAAGTTCCGGAGAAGGGGTGAAAGCACACCGCTTTACGGGGTATGTTTGCTCACACGTCTTTTAGCAGAAGCCCCATTCAATTTGTAGTTGATTATCCTGATATTTAGCATAAGACTGATCAACTGCCCAAGTAAGAAATCTAACTGCAGAGTTGACAGCGCAGTCGTGATCGAGGATGTGTTGACGTTGTTAATGGCACGTTCTATATGGAGAAAACCGACCATTGTGTACTCTGCATATTGTAAGCACGCTGAGGAATTGACAAAGGTCCTAGATCACTTTTAGTTCTTATATACATACGAGTATATGGATATCAATCAGTCGTTCTAGAGTTTTCAGAAGGAAATGATAGACTTATAGGTCTAAGGTCCTTTGGGATAATATGAGAACATTTTCCAGCTTTGGGAATGGAAACTGCACTATCTTCTCTCCATAACAAGGGAATGCAGATCATTTTTACGCTGCTCCTTATGATATTCTCTTGCGTTGGCAGGATAACACCTGAGGGCCTTTGTAGCTCCTCTGGTATTATACCGTCCGGCCCATCAGACTTGTATAGTTTGAAGCTATGCAGCGCCAAGAGCAGCTTGCCTCTTGTAATCAGACCGTGAACTTTAGTTGCGGCTGCAGTAGTACTGGTAAGGGATCTAGGGAGCTACCTGGAAAGTGGGTGCTCAGTAGCAGATTAAGTGATTCATCACTTGAGTTCGTCTAAGAGCCATCGGTTTTTTTCAAACGGCTAGTCATCGTAGGGTTTGTAGAGAGGATTTTCCTCAGCCGCGATGCCATTTTTCTGTTATTTTTTTTCAAAGAACGACCTCAACGATTGTTGCTTTGTCTTCCTCAGTGTTTTTTTTAGATATATTGAGAGATTTCTTTTATGAGTCGCAGTCAGTCACTTTTCTTGTGCTTTTTGCTTGGTTGGAAAGTTGTTTGCAAGCATTTCTAAGCGGTCCCAGTGGTGATGTCCATCAGTGCGTCTTTTTCTTACCTCCAGGTTGCATAACCTGATTGAGAGCCAGGGTGAATTCCTTGACTTTTATGTCAAGTTCGCTGTTGTTGTTGTTCGCAGCAAAGATTTCAACACACCGTGTTTTCAGTCTAGAGTGTCGAAGCCACCCAGAATTCTGAATATTAAAACCTCCCGTAATAACGATTACAGTATGAGGATGAAGGGATACAATTCTTTGAATAGAGTTAGGCATTAAACTTATTAAAGGTACAATTGCTGCCCAATTTAGGAAATTTACTTACGGAGATGGAATCTTAACCACATGAAGTTGAGTTCCGGATTGGAGCAAGGATTACATTGTGGTGTTTGGTAAGCTACATCACTACGCACCTAAATAGCGAGACTGCAGTGAGAAAAGAACAATGGCACTAGTTCCTAGCCAGGTAGCTTTAGATCAGACTGCTCTGAGAGGTGTAGGCGGAGATCTACCACAGGATAGTATTTTCAAAAGTATTCCTCTGCTTTTTGGCCATTCAGTTTTCCCATAGTTCCGGAATGCTAGTTGGCCCGGAGGGGCATCATTCAGACTGAATTGGATATATCTGGTCTGAAAATGAGCGGTCAGACGATACCATCCAGTTCGTTGCCATTTGAGTGATGTTGTGGGGGAGAGGAGTGATATCTAGCACTCTTTGTCGGTTTCTTGTTACGAAAGTGGGCTCACTGCCAATGAGGTTAGTACTTGCAATAAAATCAAAAAGTGACTCACCTCTATCGTTGAAGAAACTAACAGATCTGCCATTTAGGTTTCGACTTTAAGCTTCGATTATGGAAAAGGACGACACATCCGTGACCCATCCTCCTTCAAAGTACCCACCTCTAAACTCATATTAATGCAAATAGTAATTGCATTTATTGTTGGGGCTTAGGTATAAATTCGCGATGACTGCTGACTCTTTGGGCCTCCTGTAGTCATCCCGTACATGGTTTGGATAATGCACTTTAGATTATCTTTGCATCCGTTGCAACAACTACTCTCGACCTAGTGCCTCGGTTGGCCATGGCCGTTGGGATGTTAAGACTTCACCTAGACTTACACATGCTTTTCTGAACATATGCAACCTTGCAGTCGATAAAGCGGGAATGAGTTTCGATTTGAAGCTTTTAAGTGTCTTACTTTTGTAGATCCGCCATAGTGTGAATACATAATTGATAAATGTTGCATCATATGGTATATTACTTCCCAGTAAAAATGCCACCCTGATATGTTAAAGGGTGAGCTAACAGATGGTGTAGATGTTGGCTGTCAATTACTGTCGATTACTGAATTCAATGTGGTTGATCTTCAGAACATACCACCTCAAAAAGTTCCCGGAATTTATTCAGAGAACTAAAAATACAAGTTTATTCATCTAAATCTATATTCTCTCCTTCAAAGTGATCCCCATGGACTGCAACACACTTATGCCAGCGCTTGATCTAATCCTCGAAACATTTTTTATATTCGGTCTTCTGTATGTCCATCAGTCCATCAGTGCTTCCTGCGATTTTTCCATTACTTCCTCTCGGCTGCTGAAACGCGTTCCCCGTCGTGGTTTTTTAACTCGATTGAACAGAAATAAGTCACAGGGAGCCAAATCAGGTGAATTCGGTGGCTGTTGTATGGTATTTGTTGCATTTTTCGTCAAAAAATTACGAATAATGATGCACTGTGCGACGGTGCGTTATCATGGTGCAAAATCCACGAGTTTTCTGCCCACAATTCTAGTCTCTTTCGGCGAATTGCTTCACGCAAACTTCTCATAACGCCCAAATATTACTCTTTGTTTACTGTCTGGCCTTCTGGCAAAAATTCATGATGCACTACACCGTTGTTATCCATGAAAACCGTGAGCATTGCCTTCTTTTTTGACTGAAAACGACGTGGTTTTTTTGGTCTCGGCTCATTTGGTGAACGGCATTCACTTGCCTGATGTCTTCGACGGATCCATAGGCAATATTCAAGTCCTCCGCTATCTCTCTGATGGTTAATTCGCGGTTATTGACCAACATTTCTTTTACAATGCTTTCGTCGGTTTTCGATGTCGATGGTCTTTTGAACTGGAAGAGCGCGCTCGTTCCACTGGTAAACGACCGTTTTCTTTATAGAATCGTTGCCGAAACACTTTTCCAACATTTCCAATGTTCGCGCACCATTAAATCCATTTTTCTTTGCTGCAAATTTAAATCCATCTCTAAACTTGTAAAAAATCGCCAACACACACAGAGATAGATGTACTCTTGGTTACGTAGATCTTGCAAATGTCAAGCTATGACGCTAAGATTTAGAGGGAATGTCAACAGCAGATTTACCAACCTAACATAAGAAACAGAACTCAAATCGGAATAATGGGAGCGCCACACGGGAACATTTGGATCAAGGTGGTATGTCACACAATCTTTGGCAATTTTAGCCAGGGAGTCGTTTACCACACAACAACGCAATTTTGTTATTCAGTCTTATTCCGAAAATGGGCGATCTGTAAAAGTAACATTTCACAATCGCCCTCGTGAATCCGGAATTCGTGCAACGGTGAAGCATTTTGAAAGAAACTGGTTCGCATCAGCATGCTCGGTCAACACGTACACGTCAAAACATCACCACTGTGAGCGAAAGTCGTCAAAACAGGCCAGGCACCTCAATTCGTTGCCAAAGTCTGGCACTTCACCGTGAATTTTCAAAATTGATCTTTATTTGCACGCCTATAAAATCCAAATTACACAATGTGTAGTTGCAGCCTTTGGACCTGATTTGTTAACTGGATGTTGGATCGTTACGACAATTTGTCATCGAATTTGATCTTTCCCGATGATGGGTATGTAAATAAACAAAATTGTCGTTTCTGGGGACCGGAAAAACAATGCATTTCAAAAAAGTCACTGTATAGTGCAGATTAAGGGTTGACGGCATCATTGACCCGTACTTTTTCAAAGATGAGGATGGAGAGGCAGTTACAGTGAATGGAGAATCTTACCGGATTACCACTATTTTTTCCAAAATTGAATTAATTGGGTCTGGCCGATCTCTGGTTTCAATAAGATGGTGCTGCCGCCCACACAAACCATCTATTAATCAATTTATTGCTTACGAAATTTGAAGATCACATTATTTCTGTTAGAGGTCATCCGATTTGACACCTTTAGACTTCTTCCTGTGGGCTTATTATTCAGGATCTCAAACATAACATCCAAATTGGAATTGCGTCCATCGCCCCACTTGTTCTTCAAAAAGTTTTCGATAATTTTGGCCCTCGGATGATCACGACCACATGCCCTCTTTTCCTAGCTTTGCATTTAAATCGCCGAGGACAATCTTAATGTCATAGGGCACTGCTTGCAGGTCTTGTCCATGAGCTCATAGAAGCCAACTTAATACAGATTGTTACGACGCGCTATTTCACATGCCGGAAATTCAGGATTTCTAGCCAAAACCTGCCCCTAATAACGAATCCGAATCCAAATAAGCGCTGCTTTGGACCTTTAGGAGGAAAGGTCGTGGCGGTTGTGGTGGTCGTGCTGGTTGTGGTGGTTGTGGTGGTTGTGGTGGTCGTGGTAATCGTGGTAGTCGTAGTGGTCGTGATGGTCACATGAACGATATTGATAATTGCCATAGACCGAACTTTATTAATCAATAAAATTATACGTTGATTTCACGATAAACGTGTGCTTAATTTAATGAAAACTTCCACACCCATTATTATCAGATAGTTGATGAGTGTACCTCAGGTACGCAATTAAGATCTGACATTAAGAAACATTTACAGTAGTAATTTGTCCATGGAAGTGATTCTTTCACATTCTCAAAAAACCGACTCGAAGAGCCTTACCTACATTCCCTCCACCGCCCGATGTTATAATGTTTTTCCTTGTTTTCTTGCAACGCCATCCTGTATGCTTCCTGTTAAAATACATGCGTAGGCTAGTGGCTTTGTTGAACAGGTCTGATGTACAGTAGCACATCTGTGTCGAGATTTTTGACGTCCCCTTCAAATTGGTGTAAACGGTTTAGAATTGGTATTATATGGCAGCTAAGGAGATAATTCATCAGCAAATATCTGAAGTTTCCGACCGATCAATGATACAAGACATTTTTTCTCAAATTTTTTTTTTATTTTTCTACATAGTCACCTTGTAACTCTACACACTTCTTCCAGCGATGCTCCCATCTCTCTAACGCGTCCAAATAGTACTTGGCGTTTTTCTCTGCAAAATAATTGTTCACGAAGGTGATTGGTACTTGGCGTTTTTCTCTGCAAAATAATTGTACACGAAGGTGATTGCCTCCTAATTTGATGAAAATCTCTGTCCTCCGAGCGCAGTTTTTAGATGAGGGAACACAAAAAGAAGTCGCTTGGGGCTGGGGCTAGATCTAATGAATAAGGCGGATGGTCAAGCAGTTCAAACCGTAATTCATGGAATTTCGCCTTGGCAACCGCTGAGGTGTTGAGACGGTGCGTTGTCTTGGTGAAACAGGATTTTCTTTTTCTGCAAATGTGG
This sequence comes from Volucella zonaria, assembly GCA_963966105.1. Lineage (NCBI taxonomy): Eukaryota > Metazoa > Arthropoda > Insecta > Diptera > Syrphidae > Volucella > Volucella zonaria. The sequence continues at coordinate 47,114,220 of OZ014534.1, forward strand.
CCTTTTTTCCGCAATTTCTGCCTTCAGCTTGGCAAGTAATAATGCGTAGTATGCTTCAGTAATGGTTTTTCCTTTTTGATGATAATCGATTAAGATTTTACTATCCCAAAAAAGCAGTCGCCATCACTTTCCCAGCCGAAAAAACAGGTTTGACTTTTTTTGGAGCCGGCTCGCCCTTTGCAGTCCACACTGTTTTGACTGAATTTTTGTTTCGTGTGTATAATGGTGTATCTAAGTTTCATGTACAGTAATTAATCGGCGCCAAAACTCGGATTTATTGCGCCTAAACTGCGCCAACAGAGCGTTGGAAATGTTCGTTCGAACACGTTTTTGGTTTAACGTAAGCAAACGCGGCACCCAACCGCGGACAGCTTTCTCATGCCTAAATCTTGATTTAATATGTCACAAACACGTTCTTTGGACATTTTCATTACCTCTACTATTTCTCTCACTTTAATTCGGCGGTCGTCTAACACCATTTGGTGAACTTTAGCAATGTTATCGTCAGTGGTTGCAGATTTTGGACGTCCCGAACGTTCATCATCTCCCAAACTCTTACGGCCACGTTTAAATTCAGCTGCCCAAAATTTCACTGTGGTAAATGGTGGTGTAGAACCCCCATACACAGAGTCCAACTCATATTTGATTTGCGTAGGCGTATTGCTTTTCAAAAACAAGAATTTAATAACAGCTCGATACTCAATCTTTTCCATTTTCACAAAAAACCACTCACATCGACTCACTCAGACGACTGCCAACTAAAAACTGCGCGTTCAAAATGACTGAAACTTCGGTAAGTAAGTGTCAAAAGATCCATAACTAGCATTCACGAGTGCCGCTATCTTTACTTTTCAGACAACCCTCGTAATTGTGGATATTCGACATTAAATCTTTTCACAGTATGTAGTGTAGTTCTAGCAAAAGTTAAAGGTTGCGAGCCAGATTTGGAATGGGCTTATGTCTCAGTGCATTTTTAAACGAAAGAGAGGGAGAGAGCTCAGATAGTCATGATGATATTTTTATCACCATTATACTCGTTTTACTTGAATCCATTGACAGGAATAGTCCTATGTTGGCTGTACTTTGCAGTTGCGTTACCATGGATTCTAGGTGAAGACCAAATTTGCATTGAATTTTTTTGCGAACGGTCGATTCCTATTGTACTTGCGTGGATCTGTAATCCAGGAATATGTCGAAGTTGTGTGAGGTGTGACCAATCTGATACGCCAAACAAATAATACAATATCAAGCTTCCAAGCCCCGCCGAATATTGCTATTTGGAAAAGTTTTTCAACATTTCTGAGGGCTCTGCTTAGGTAAGGAATTCCTCGGTTCTATCGATCGATCATGAATTTAGCCCTCTGTTCGGCTTTTCCTTATCTGGCGTTTGAGTTTGTTTGACCCATTTGGGGCGACTTTAAATAATGACGCCAAGGCTGCGTGGTTTGACAGAATTTCTTCCCATCTCAACTCTTTTTTTCATAAGACTTATAAAGCACTTCCTTTATAGGGTTTAATTTTTATTATTTCGACAAGCCTCTAACATGTTTCATACAAATAGCAAACACTCGAACAGCAATGACGCTAACGGCTTTTGTCAATTTACTTCTCCGTCCATACAATGCACGCAATTGTGGCGCCATAATTGTTGCTTGGTAAATACTAAAGAAACAACCGCCATCAAAAAAATACACTGTTGACTATTCTCGGCCGCACACACCATTGAATTAAATTTTTAATTTGAAACCTTACACGAAATGAACCCCCAAAAATCCTATACATTTTTATATATCTACATACAATACTTGTACATGATTTTTGTTACTCACATTGTTTACACCTGTACCCACCCTTAAGTTAGGCTAACGAGCAAGTAACACCCTTCAATCTACAATTCTCGTCACCATGGACGATTTTAATTGAATTTTTAACGAAGAGTAAACTAACATTTAAGTTGTGATGGTTATTCATACTTTCAAACACAGTTGTGTGGATTTTTGAGGCTGAGCGGTTTTGGGGGGTTGGTCGACCGACTATAGTATCCACTACAGTGAATGATTATTATGTGAATCTAACATCACTAATACAAACCAAAATTACTACCACCTATGTGAATCTCTGTCCCGTCTGAATCCTATGTGAAACCTGTGTTAGGCTTGTTGCCCATCTTGCAACACACTCCCCCACCGTCACAAACTCGATACCACTCGGATTGCGCGTTAATTTTTAATGATGATACCTCGAACCAAATTAGGAAATTTAATTAAATGTAAAGAGGTAAAGGCACTGCGTTGTAAGCAACATAAATTCATCAACAACACCCCTTTGTCTGTTTGGCAGCGTGGCGGTTGGCAAGGATACGCGCTTTTCAAGAGAGCCTCCCTCTTTTGTTGCAACAAAGTAGTCAGTAGCTTTTACTTATTGTACATTTCTACAATCTTCTTCATTCATGTAGCCTGCGTTCAATCAACTTTTACAAAAAAAAAAACACAAAAACAAAAACAAAAACAAAAAACAAAAAACAAAAAGAACTCAAAACAACGAAAGCAATATTATCTAACTGTGAACACAATTCCCAAGGATACAAAATTCAAAATTCAAAATTCAACCCCTGTAAGCAATTTTCGATCGTAAGAATAAAAAAAATTAAAACTAAAACAAAAAAATAAAAATTAATAAAAATATTTTTCTAAACACTAATAAATAAACAAAATAAATAAAAACATGCTAAAGATACATTTTATCCAAGAGAAAGAGATGAATCTTAACTAATCGTAGATTACGGTGGAGTTTATGTATAAACCGAGACTCCGAGAACGAGCTGAGAAGCTGAAGGAGGATTTGAAAGGAGCAAAAGAACGAGAGGATATTTGAAAGCTTGCATCTCGAAACAATGCCACTGGACTATGTTCAAGCTAAGAACACAACTTACATCTTTGGCAGCCGACAGAGTACATCAACAACAACTACAACAGCAACAACCACAGCATCAGGTGGAGAATACGAACATATGCAGATGTACCTGAGGGCATTCGAAGATGAGGAGTACCATTATCAGCAGCAGCAGCATCACCACCACCACCAGCAGCACCAGCACCAGTACCAGCACCATCACCATCACCATCATCAGCAGCAGCAGAAGCAGTACCAGCAACAGCAACAGCAACAGCAACAGCAACAGCAGCAGCAGCAGCAGCAGCATCAGCATCAGCATCAACATCGTCCTGAAGCTCTAAATCAGCAAGCAACAATTTTCATTGTAAAAAGACCAGGCACGGGAACAAGTGTCGGAACGAATACAGAACCCGAACTGGATGATAGTCAAGAGGTAGATGTCCATGTGGAGCTGGTAAAGTCGCCCACTCATCAATTTTCGGCATCCGAACAAGGTAGTAACCCGAACAGGAAAACCAACAACCACAGCAACAACAACAATGGTATCGCGTATAGCAACAAAAATACCAACAGCAGGAAGTACAACGGCGATTTGGAGCGACGGTGTCTACATGAGTCTAGCCCTGGTGCTGTGAAACGAGTGAAGGGATCAATAGAGAACGCCAGTAATGGTATTAGCGTAGATGCTATATCTATTGCATCAAGTACAGTAACAGCTACAACTACAGCTACAGCTACAGCTATTCCAGCTTCTGGCAATGTTGAAAGGATAGATTCAGCTGTTGGCAACAGCCGCATTAGAAGCCATTGCGGTAGTAATAGTGGCAATGGTGTTGGTAGTGGTGGTAGTGATGGTGGCTACAGCGATACCGGTACTGAAGTTACCAATGGAAATGGGATACTCTGCGGGAGACTTGAATGGACTGCAGCTCAATCACTGGTCGAATTGAATAGCAAGGATATGGCAACAGTAGTCGTGGCAACAACTGTTGCACCAACACCAATAGCGTCTTCATACGATGCTACTGCATCCGTTCAGGCATTATCGAGGGACCAACAACAGAAACAACAGCAACAGCTAGAAATACACCAACAACATCAAGAGCATCCTGCTGCTGGTAAGTGAAATGATATTTTATCTATGTACACTTTTATCCGTATGTATCCGCATCCATCTATCCCGGTATCTACAATTTTTGTTTTTTTTTTTTTTTATATTTTTTTATATTTTTCGAGCGCTTTATCCTGTTTAACTTTTGTTTGCTTTTCGGGGGTGTGTGTGTACATAGAATTGTTGAGCTATGGACCCCCCACCCCCCTTTTATAGCTGGTGTATGCAAACATTGTTGGCCGAAACGGTTTTCACCAGAAGACATCAAACATTTTTAAGGAGAGGACATTCATTTTCTGCAGACAGCGCATCTGTCACTTTTGTGGCGGGTTTTTGTGTTACCTCTTGGATGTGTGTTGTACGGCTAGATGAAAAGGATTTTTATTTATTTCCCTTCTGTCCATAGCCCTGCCTTCCTGACGCGCCTGATGAATTTCTATAGTAATCTCTGTGACGTCGGAGATTTTGTTTAACAAATTGTGCTGTTGAACAGTGAATGGGTTTGATTTGTTTTTTAATTTGATTGGGAGACATCCAGGATATTAAATTGTTGACAGAAGCGGTTTGTTACGTTTAAATTGTAAGAATCATTGTTACTTTTTGCCAGCCCACTGTGGGGGCCTGTTTTCAGGGTCAAAGCCAGTTCTACAGAAGTATCAAGGCGCTAGAATGTTTTAGATTACTGCTATTCTTAGCCTCAGCATGGGTTGAGCCACTCTGAGAAATTGACAATCAACATAACTACACTGACGGGTTAGAATGTTCTTCATTTGATTTAGCAACTTCACGAATTTGAATCTGAATCGCAAAGTCTATGTTTTAGCATCTACATAGATCCTATTTCACGTGGGAGCTTTGAGGGTCTCCAAATTTGGACTCGGTTTACGACATCGCTCAAGTCGTAAATCGCTACCGCCAAATGGAGACGAAGACGGTCCGCACTACCGTTTGTGACGTCTCGGTCGTAGTTGTGTCTGGCAGCAGGTTTTCGAGCGACACGAAAGACAAGTCTTTTAGATCAGCTCTTTATTACCACGCATTTGCGGATGTGAATCCGCTATGCCCACACTTAATTATGGCAATAAGCCTTAGAGGTCATTGCTTTTGCAATATATCCTTTGAGTAAGCCTCACAACGAAATTATCTACTCTTAGTAGGATGGAAGTTTACGACTTCAACGAGCCGTAAGGCAAACCCTCTTAAACATCCGAATATTTTTTTTCAATAAACTTGACCTCACCCAACACGGGACACCTGAATGCCACATAGGCTGGATAAGGGCTGTGCCGCAGATTAATTTCACCCTCGAATCAAGTTGCCTGATTTAAAACAGCCTCTTCGTAAAGCATAACTACTTTTGGCTTTGCCCAGAGCAGTACTTATCTATAATACACCCTGAATAACTCGAACTGCAACCAACTTCAGACTGCTATAATTTCCAAGCCGTTCGTGACAGTCAGCTCAAATTTTGACACATGACAGATAATTTTATTATTTACAAGCCTTTTAAACGATTTGCGTCGCAGTTGTGTTGAAAAATTTTTATTCGCGATGGAATTCAAACGTGATAGTGTGATTGCTTTATATTTAGCTGGAAAACCGCAAGTAGCTATAATTAGAGCACTCCAGCACCTCAGCGTGAATAAATCATTTGTGTTTCGAACCATAGCTCGTTACCGTGATACTGACAGTGTTGCAAACCGCCATGGAGGTGGTCATAAAAAAACAGCAACATCGGCAGAAATGGTTGGGAAAGTGAAGGCTCGAATTGAGCGAAATCCCCGTCGAAGTGGAAGAAAAATGGCTCGTGAGCTTAACATATCGTTGGAACGGATGTAACATATACTGAAAAATGAGCTTGGGCTCAAGCCATTGAAGTTCCAAAAAGCACACGATTTAACACCGCAACAGAAGAAAGTTAGAGTCGAAAGAGCGAAGAAATTGACACGCTTGCACGAAAGTGGTGAGTTGCCGAATTTGGTTTTTTCCGATGAGTCGCCATTTGTTATCGAGCAATATGTCAACAAACAAAATGATCGAGTTTACTTGCCAGAGAGGTCCTTCGAAAATTTACACCTTCGGACGGCCACCAGAAAGCAGGCAGCATCGATGGTGATGGTTTGGGCCGCCATAACCGCCGATGGTCTGTGTATTTTTGGACTGTGGCGTCAAATTTAATGGGATCGTATACCGTGAAACTGTCTTAGAGGCAGTACTGAAGCCTTGGGCAAACAATCATTTCGGTTGGAGACAGTGGACATTTCAACAAGACTCGGCACCGTCTCACAAAGCGCGCGTCAACGATATTGGTTAAAAAACAATGTTCCACACTTCATTTCTTCGACAAAATGGATTGCAAATTCTCCGGATACAAATCCGTTGGATTTCTCTGTCTGGGGTATTTTGAAAGCAAAGGTTGGCACTAAAAAATACCAAAGTTTGGACCACCTCAAACAAGCACTTCGGCGGGAATGGGCCAAAATACCGCAGAGCTACTTGCGTGCAGCGTGCGATGCTTTCTTCGGCCGTCTCAAGGCCATTATTCGCGCCAAAGGTGGACATATTGAAAACTACTTATACAATTTCAAAATTGATGTATTTTCCAATATTTTTTGCTTTGGCACAATAAAATTTATCAAAAAATAAAAAAATTATAGCATTTTAAAAAGTTATAGTTCGAGTAAGTCACCCTGTATTTCACGAGATTTTGAAAAACAAAGGGCTTCCCATGATGCCCGATAATGGTAAATGTTCATCAATTCTTAGAATGCAGGGCGGGCATCCTAAAAAGAATGTTTTGGAAATTTGAAAGTTGATCCTCAGCTTCCAGTCGTCGCAATATCGTTTAATATGTTAATGCCCCCGTCTACATACCCTTTGGCATGGTGAAGTTATCCTACAAATTCGCTTCTACAGATGGATCGATACCGAGGTATCGTACTGCCCATCGTTCGACTTACGGCCTTGTTAGGTTCCCGTCAATCTCTTCCTTTGATAGGATCCTGTTGGAAAATGGATAAAATGTGTTCGAGAAGAGTGGTCTTTTCAACGCTCTGGATAAGTGGGACTAACGGCTCTGCTATGATTGTAAAAGGACGCTCGGAAAACTCCTCCAGTTCTGCGGAGGTACTGAGTTCGCAAGGCTACTCTTCCGTAAATGTATGCAGACAGCTTACACAATAGTATGTCGTTTGGCGCTTGTCAGTTGTACTCGTGTGCTCAAGAACAGGAAAAATGTTTGCGAAATAGTGGTCCCGTCATTTTAAACCGAGCTGGTACAGAACATTGTGGGGAATAGACTCCGATTGCAGCCTTACTTTCTTACTTAATGTGACGCCAAAGTCCTGGATGGACCTGCGCCTCAACCAACAAGCGCCTCCAACCATCTCGATCTTAGTTGGCTGCGGTACCCTTCCACTTGCGTAGCCTGAGTCGCGGTCTTCCTCAACCTCGCTGTCCCTCGGAGGCGTATTCGAAGGCTTTTCGGGCCGGAGCATTGATGTCAATCTCTTGTACATGACCAAGCAATGTTAACTCCCCTGTCTAAGTCGATGTCGCTGTACAGCCCTTTCAGTTGGTTATTGTATTTCTTCCTCCACCTACCGACTATGCAGACGGGACCGAAAATCACCCGAAGAATTTTCTTAGCAAAACCGCCAAGAGCACCGTTATACATTTTGTAACAGTCCATGCCTCTGCGCCATAGGGCAGGACTGATATTATTAATGTCTTATGTAAGGTCACGTTTGCTGTTCGAGAGAGGGCTTGGCAAGTCAATTGTCTTCTTAGCCCAAAGAAGCAACGAGTTATTCTTTGTATGATCTAAGCTCTGATATCACTGTCTGATTTGATAGCGGAGTCTATTTGGACAAAGTCCTTAACTACCTCAAAGTTATATCTCCGAGACATCGGTGTTGGGTGTCCTTTTTTGTTAACATCACACGAGTATATTTGGTCTTGCCCTCATGGATTGTTAAGCCCATCTTCGCTGATTCCTCCTCAATACTCGCGAAAGCGCCACTGACATCATGCCTCCGATTATGTCAATATCATCGGAGTATGCGAGTAATTGGACGGACTTTTGAAAGATTGTGCATCTTGTGTTGGCGCGTGAGTTTTGCGCTACTCTATCAAGAATTATGTTAAAGAAAGCAGCGCACTACTTTGTCTAAATCTTTTTTTGACATCAAATGTCCCGGTGAGTTCTTTACCGACCTTGACGGAGCAGCGTACATTCTCTATCACCATCCTGCACAAACGATTTGGCAGGGATGCCAAAACTAGGCATTGCTCTGTATAGCTCGTTTCTATAGATGCTGTCATACGCGGCTTTAAAATCAATGATAGCTGGTGTGTATCGATTAGGAGTTCATGGGTTTATTTCAAGATCGGCTGTAGTGGGAATATTTGGTAGATGGTGGATGTTGCTGGCCCGAAGCCACATTGATAAGGACTAATCAGGTTGTTGAGTAACCTCCTCAGGCGTTCACACAATACAGCACATAGGATCTTGTAGGCGATGTTAAGAAGACAGATGTAGCTGTAGTTTAGAGGGTCTCCCTTCTTGAGGGTCGGATAAACAGTGCTGAGGTTCCAATTATCAGGCATACGAGTATTATCGCCCGACCATATTTTGTAGATGAGTTGGTGTATGCTCCTTTCTAAGTCATCGCCTACTGCTTTGAAGAGCTCGGCAGTCAGGCCGTCCACTCCAGCAGTTTTGTGGGGCTTAAGCTTAGCACTTCTCACAGGTCGGATGGATGGAAATGTTGAGCTATATCGCCGTCCAGGTTGAAAGGTTCATTCTGTCTGACCGCGGTATTTGCTTCGTCATCTACAGTTTGCAGAAATGCTCTTTCCAAATCCTCAGCATCGACTGTGACTCTACTACTATGTTCCATTGTTCGACTCTACAGGCTTCGGTTTAGGGTTTATGTTCGTAAAATATTTCCTTGTCCCTTTTGATAAATCTTCCGAATCTCATTTCTGGAGTAGCGTCTTTCAATTTCCTCGACCGTTCTTATGCACCTCTTTTTTCCTCCTGAGAAGCTATTGTTCGTCTCTCCTCTTCTGCTCATAGAGCTCGTTAGCAGCTTTAGTCCTTCCATGCAGTGCCGCTTTGTATGCCTTTTACTTAACTGTATGTGCTTGTCGTTACTCGTCATCAACCTAGGGGTTTTGTTGTGTTTTGCGAGTTCAACCCAGCTCTTTGACAATTTTGCCACTGGTCTTCGATGCTTGATCAAGAGATCAAGTCTTGATCGGAAAAGCATTTGTGGATCGCTTGCAATTGTAGTCGTCCGACGTCAAACTTCTTCACTGTGTTAGGGCGCTGTGAAATGTGAAATAAGGCCAATTTTTGAAAGTTGGCCACCTTGCTAAAGTGAAATAAGGCCGACTTGCCTTGCGGTATTCGGGATATCCTCAACTGAACTTTGACTACAACAGGTAGTGGCCCGACTGGATGTTGGCTCCCGCAGAACGTTCGGACATCCATAATACTGGAGGAGTGTCTCGAGTCGATGGCAATCTGGTCAATCTGGTTGAATATTGAGATGTGCTTTTTCGTGCCGTCGCGAAGTCGATTAGCCCGAGTCCGTTATCGGAGATGGTGCCGTGCAGGCTATACTTTCCGACAGTACTACCAAAGATGCCATATCTTCCTAGCTTTGAATTAAAATCGCCCAGGAAACTTCTAGTGTCATAGCTAGGGCACTACTCGTATGCCTTGCCCAGAAGCTCGTGGAAGCCGTTTTTGGTGTCGTCATCTTTCCCCTCTGTAGGGGCGTGCGCGCATATAGGGCTAATGTTGGAAAATTTAGCCTTAATACGGATTGTTACGAGGTGCCCGTTCATATGCCGGAAACCCAAGACTTCTTGCCTATGTCTGCCTCTAAAAAGGTTCGCTTCCGGCTTCTGTCGTCGGTAACAATCGCTCTAGTAGATGTCGCAATTTTGTATCCTCTTTTCTTCCGAGCCTTCTGCTTTGCCAGGGCATCCGCGGCCTTAATAGACTGCATGTGGCCTATTAAGGGACCTAACATTCCACGTGCATATCCGAAGTTCGTTGTTCTGTTTTATTTGCAGCGGTTGTCAACTGATTTATCCAAATCCGAGGCTTGTTGTTGCTCCGCTTTTCTTTATTTTCTGTGGCCGGGCAGATACGCCGGCGGCACAACCCCCAACATTGAGGGCTAATTGCATTGTAGATACCCCTAGAGCAAGAGGTTGGTTAGACCGAACCCAATGATCGGTTGGGGGATATGAGTGCTGTCGTTGGTCCATTAAGGGCTCATCCGCCTCCATCTCTTTTCCAAGACCCTGACTTAGTCTCGGAAATTCTAACCGGCTGAGCCCCAAGTATGTCGAAGTGGCCCGGATAATGTCTCATTTGTTTCATTCCGGGATTTTACGTCACTGTTGATTCAATTCGCTGTCCTGTTTATAGAGGGCCCCCGCTCAATTATCAAGGCTTCGCCCATCAATGACGTTGTCTAATAAAAAGCGGGGGCAGAGCATATTACTGGTCTTATCGTAAACATCTTCAGATAACGGCCTCTGAATGGTTGCTACGATTTGACCAGTTACAATAGTCAGGAGCCCCCCGGATTTCGGTCCGGGCCCGACTTGTTAGAGGTAGGCCCCCTTGTGGGAGCGTCATGGTGGCTGTGGTTTAAACCCAAATCGCGGGAACGGTTCTAACCCATAGTAGAGTTGCAAAAAAGTACTGGGTGCTGTGACCCTAAGAACAGTAAGACTGATACCAAGGGTGGAACTTGTGCCTCCAACACAGTTCCGAATTGGTATCAAAGGAATGACTGAGAGCGATGGCAAGGCGTATCCCTGCTCCCTATGGATGTATGGGCATCTCGTAAACATAAAGTCTTATGATAGGTGGTTTACTTTAAAAATCATGGAACGTTCTGGCTCAGACTTCGAGTGAAACCAATCCTGATCAAAAGGAAAGACGGTTTTGCACTTTTAAAGCAACAGGTGTTCTGGCACCGTTGCATCAGATGGCATTTCCATCTGGTAATAGCGGCAGAAATGTATTTTCGTGAAAGCTTGTTCTACCAGAACCGACGAATACAATATAATTGGCTAGTATACGACCGAGTAGTTCCAAAGGATTCATGTCTTGCTGATAGCTCTATTACATTGCTACAGTGTACAGACAGTGCCTTGGTCTAGTCAAAAGAAGTTTGCTTTCCAGGATAGCATCCATGTACTTAGCTTTGTTAGACAAATGGGTGGTGATGCTCTTGAGCACTAGATGAGTGAGATTAGTAAGCTTAATTATTCTCGTGTAGAGAACAGCAGTTGTGAGGGGATTGACTGAAAGCCAACTTCTAGTGCACCAATCGTCAATCATTTCTGGGCCTGCCTGCGCTGTAAAGCAAACGTTCCGGGCACGCTGCTTCCAGTTATCCAGACCAAACGCTCTGGCATCCGCTATAGCTTGGTCTTTGAAACGTAGGTTCGGTCTTCCTTGTCGTCTCGAACCTGAGGGCTGCGATTCGAAAATTCTCTTAGCTGGAGCATTGTTGTCCATTCGCTCGATGTGGCCGAGCCAATGTAGTCGACGTATTTTGGCTTTTTGGACCACATCCACATCTGGGTATAGCTCATAGAGTTCACGGTTGTATCTTCTCCTCCATTCGCCCTCCTCGCACACAGGACCAAAAATCCGTCGAAGAATTTTTCTTTCGAAGGAGCCCAGAATTGGCTCTCCCTTCCTGCTTATCGTCCAGCACTCGGCGCCATCAGTAGAACTGGCAGGATAAGGGTTTTGTTAAGCGTACATTTCGTCCTTCGAGTAAGGAGTTTTGAACCCAATCGCTTTGCCAAACCGAAGTAGCAGCTGTTTCCTATGGTAAGTCTTCGTCCGATCTCCACTAGGGTGTCATTCGTGGAGTTCATGTAGATGAACTCCTTAACTACCTCGAAATTTTTTGCTATCAATAGTGACGTTTTGTCCTAGGCGATGGACAGATGATTCTTTGTTTGTTAATAACATGTACTTGGTCTTGTCCTCGTTTACTTCAAGGCCAACGAATTTCGCCTGTTCCTCCATCGCCGTGAAAGATTCTATCACGGAATGCTGCGAGCGCCCAATGATATCAATATCGCCCGCATATCCCAGGAGCTGGACTGACTTGTTGAAGATAGCCCCTTCCGTGTTAACACCTGCCCTGCGCACTATCTACTCTAGGACGAGATTGAAGAAATCACATGATAGCGCATCACCTTGCCGAAATCCGGTGTATGTTTGAAATATAGTAGTTCGGAGCTACTTCCAAACCGCACGTTGCAGTTCGTGTTTTCCAGTGTCACGCGACACAACTGGATCAGTTTTGCCGGGATCCCGAATTCGGCCATCGCAATATAAAGCTTCTGACGATTAATGCTATCATATGCGGCCTTGAAGTCGATGAAAAGGTGGTGAGTCTCGACTTGAAATTCATTGGTCTTTTCCAGGATTTGTCTCAGTGTGAAAATTTGGTCTATAGTCGATCTGCCGGGCCGGAAGCCACACTGGTACGTGCCGATTAGTGTGTTGCAGAACGGTTTGAGACGTTCACACAGTACGAGAACGTTGGATAGGATCTTACATATATGCGACATTAATCAGGGATATGCCACGATAGTTCTTGCAAGACATAGGATCGCCTTTTTTGTAGATGGGGCATATGGAGCTGATAGTCCAGTCGTCGGGCATGCTTTCTTCCACTCATACTTGGATGATGATTTGGTGTATGCACCCTAAAAAAAACATCGCCATCGTATTTGAAGAGCTCGGCTGGTAAACCATCAGAGCCTGCAGCATTGTTGTTCTTAAGTTTTTTTATAGCTAAGCCAACTTCTTCTATACTGTGTGGTGGAACTAGTTCTTCATTGACTGGACGTGGGTTCTCTTCTTGCCCTATCACTCTCTCTACATATATGATGCCCATTTTGCAGCTGCTGGAAATGCTGCTTAAACAAATCTACTATTCCCTGTGCTTCGGTGACTATTTTTCCTTCGGTGTTTCGAAGAGCTTGTGTTCCGGTTTTGAAGCCAGCAGCCAGTTGCTTGGCTTTCTTATAAAACCTCCGGATGTTGTTTCGATCTCCCTGAGCTGGGATGCTGCGTAGGCCCTTTTTTTTCTACGCAGGATCTTCTTCTCCTCCTTTCTCCTGGCTCGATACTCTTCCCTTGCTGCCCTTGTTTTGCGCTGCAGCATTTTGTTGTGTGCATCTTCTGTCAGGCATTCATCATCATACCACGGGCTCTTTCTCTGGGGTGGCTGGTACCCTAAGATGGTTTTGGCTACCTCCTTGATGATGTCGCGAAACTGGCACCACTGATGGTTGGCGTCTGTGGTAGGTGAGTGCACATTGGAGAGTTTCTCACTCAGGCGCTCTCTGTAGTCTCTGGCTACTCCAGGTGTGCTAAGGCATCCAACGTTGAATTCCTTTTTCTGGGCGGTTCGCAGTTACTTCTCGTTGGACCGTCGAGCTCTGAATTTAGGCGCAACAAGAAAGTGGTCAGAGTCAAAATTTGCCCCCTGGAATGTGCGCACGTCGAGGATGTCGGATGCGTGCCTCGCATCAATTAGCACATGGTCGATTTGGTTGGCATTTCGACCGCCTGGAGAGAGCCAGGTTGCTGTGTGGATCCTTAACCTTGGAAACCTAGTGCTACTTATCACCGTGTTACGAGCTGCTGCAAAATCGATTAGTCGGTAGCCGTTGTCTGTTGTCGTTTCGTGGATTCTGTGCTTACCAACTAACCCGCCAAAGATGTTTTCCTTTCCGACTTTAGCATTGAAATCCCCGAGTACAACTTTGACATCATACTCCGGACAGGCTCCGTAGGCTCCATCCAGGAGCTCGTAGAACTCCTCCTTGATGGGTTCTTCAGCCTCGTCGGTAGGGGTGCACATATTAGGCTTATGTTTTGGAAGGTAGCTTTGATGCGGATCACAGACGGGCGATCATTTATCGGCTTGAAGTCAATGACTTTTGACCTGAGCCGATTTGACACGACGAATCCGCACCCTAATACGTGCAATCTTTTATGGCAGCTGTAATAAATATCGCAACCTGATCCTATCCATCGTATCTCCTGGATTGCGGTAATATCTGCCTTATACCGCTCGAGGACAGACTCAAGTTTTTGAGTAGCACCTGGGGTGTACAGCGTTCGCACATTCCAGGTACATACTCTCATATCGTAGTCCATTGACGTTCCGGGTCTATTTGCCATTTGAGGAGTTCCATTATCCGAGGCTGGTTGTGTCACTCTCATAACTATTCTTTGTTTCCATGGTCGGGAAGTTACCCCGACGGCTATGGTGTCACACCATTTAAATTCCTTCCATAGTTGCTTGTATGCTTTCTATCTGCCTAGTGCAGGTGTAAGGATTCGTATAATTTGAAACGTTTAATTAGGCGTTTGGCGTTGGTACTCGTATTTTTCTTTTATTGAGGAGCTATCAACTTCCCAATAGGTTAACAAATACGTCATAGTCACATTTAACAATCTTTTCTCCTTTCTTTTCTTAAATATTTCATTACGCACATTTCCTAGCCACTTCCTTGATCTAAAATAGTCGATAGTCGTCCAATTGCAGCACACAACGAAGGAGTTGTTAGCTCAATAAAACCTCAATTAACATCGTTACGAAATAGATTTCCATTACTAGCAGCTTTCCAGCTCATCAAGGACATTACTCCGACCATTCACTGAAGTAAAAACACTGCGACCCCTCCACAATGTCCATCTACCGCATCATGCATCACTATCATAACAAATACCAAATATTGATTCTCAATTAAGTCCAGGAACCAGTAATACATCGTTAATTACGAAATCGATGAATTACGAGTACGACACCGCGTGCCTAAAATTATGCATCACAGCAAATTAACAAAAGTCCTTCGGCTGGCGAGCGCTGATACCCTCTAACTAGTTTACAACGACTTCCCACAGTCGAAACACGTGCTGCAAAACTAAAATCGAATTGAGTCGTGTGTTCCAGTTCCGAAACTGTTACCAAGTTAGCAAGCGAGCGAAGCGAGTTCTTGCTGCTTTTGAGAAATTAATGAATCCCCCGATTTAGGGGTTTTTGGGGAAAAGGATCCGCGTTAGTTCTATTGTACGTTGGTGTGCCAGAAGACTGTGTTTCAAATACCCCTGAGATCTGGGAGGGAATACCAAAAGTGAAAGAGAGTGCTGGAGAGTTTGGGGGGGAACGTCAAATAAAATCCCAAAATACTTATAAATGTTAAAGAGCACGGGTAATATAATAAAAAGGGAATAAACATGAAACCAGTCTTGGGTATGCTCTAGACGATATACTGCATGCAAAAGAACACACCAACCGACAACAGGTTGCAGGTTGGACAAAGAAACAGCCCATCAACCGACCGACCGTCGACGGTAGAGGATGATTTCAAGTCGAAAGCTTTATCCAAATTGATTTGTTAACTATCTTCTCTGTACATCATTCACATTACACGTCTCCTTAAGTTCGTTCCAAGCTTAGTCCTTCTTCGATTTGCATGAATTTTTGATTACGGCTACGTCCTGTCGGAGGGAGTGTTTGTTTTTCAATGGGACAGAGATTCTCTAAAGGTTATTTGCTGTTCGAGTCGAGTATCTGTATGTGGACGTACCATATATTTCTCAGAGGGGGCATGTTGTAGTGGCTGTATGTAATTTATGATAATAGTTTTGAAGGTATACCCCTCTGTGTTGCCAGTTACGCATAGCAATCAGGACTTGAGCACCGATCAATTTTTGATACATTCAAGTGTTATCCTTCAAGCTTAGCATAACCTTGCCTGAGAGAAATACAAATGAGAGAAGGCAGTCGAGTAGGTAGATATGGGTATACGTACGAGTACGAATATGTACATATATGTATGGGTGTGGTGATGGTGATGTGGGGAAGGACTTCAAGTGTGGCATGACACGCTAACATTAGGATAAGCATATCTTTTTCATGGAATAAATAAATTAATACACGATGTTTCCATGTCAAAATCTGCTAAGGATTTTTCCTTCTATTTCCCGCCTACCCTGCCTGTCACTGTTTTTAACGTTTTCCCGTAAACCATATTGACTCGTATGTAGGTACAGTCTGTGGCTATGACTATTGCTGAAGTTGTAGTATCTTTGGTGTTTGTTGTCCTTTTCGCCTTTGGGGTTGGAAAGGATTTTCTCTTGAAATATGTAATAAATTGCTGGGATTGTGTGATGGCTATCCAAGTGGCGTTTTGAAACGTTAAACGCGATTTCATATTAGAAATGATTGGGCGTAAATAGGAGGAAGTTTTTCGATTTCGGACAGGCCATGATGGAAGACTATTGTACATGTAAGGCAAGTCACAAATGAAATGCGCGTTACGTATTCATTTATAAATGACTTGCAAATGAAGTCCATTTGGACACAATTTTGGAAAAAGCATGTTTGTCTCATTTTAGATGTGACCTGGTAGTCTGAGGGTTTGGTTTCATGTTTGTTTAAGGAAGAAATACTTGGAACATCAATCAACTGTGGAAGAGAGCGGTCACATTTAAAAGAAAAGAAGAAAGGTCAAGATTTATTGAAACTGGAACTTTAATTTTTATTATTTGGAAGTACAAAAGCGAATGAAATAAAATGACAGATGATGATTACAATTCACGTGGCAAAGGGATAATAATGAGATGAAGGAAGAGCAGCGAATATATACATATACCGCGGCCCGAGAAGTTGATGCGAGCTCCAGGGTATATAGCAGTTGAACCACCTGTGTAACGAAGCTCACAAGCTCCAACTTTTACATCTCGTCCAATAATTGTATTTTCAATAACTGCCAGCAATACGCAGCTTTGCGGAGTCAAAGACTAGAACGACATCATTCGCCTTAAGTTGTACTGAAGGATATCCTTGACTATGGTGAAAAGTTCGTAATTGGTGCAGTTTGCTTCAGTCATTGCGTCCAACGTTGTTGTATGTCACCTGACGAAGTTACAGATTTATTTGATTAACAATTCCGCCGTGACCATGTATGGAATGTGAAACCTTCACAAATGGCAAAATATCTAAAGGTTCGTTGCTTAAGTAGGTAAGAGGTCGGAAATTCACCATGGCCTTTGCTTCCATAATCACGGCCCATAATTGCTCAAATGTCTATGTAGTCCTTAGAATAACTACCTTCAAAATATTTGTAATCATTCTTATTAGCCGCTCCCAGAAGCCTCCTCATCATGGACCTCCAACGTATACGCTTGTTGGATAGAAACTCATGATGAGATCATGAGGTGCTTGATTGGTGTCATTGAGCTCTAGAGTTTTAGTATTGCTTGTTGATGGAGCACCACGTCGTGCTATAAAGCGCCTCAGTCCCATTAGCAGCTATCAGTTAGAATTGTTACGGTTTCAATTGTAGATGCATGGATCGAATAGCAAGAAGCACAGGTAAAAGTCAGTTTTGTTCATCTGGTTGGTGGCCCTCTGGAAGTAATAAAGAGGCACAGCGAAGTCTGTAACAACACACTCGAAAGGCTTCGATAAAATAATTCGTTCGATTGGCAGATAGCCAAAGGGCTGTGATACAGGCTTATCAAACAATTTCTGGCAAATAATGCAGATCTTAATTCAGCCTTTGGTCAACGGACTTCCTTTATGAATCCAAAATCGTTGGCATAACATTGACACCCCCATGGAAAGTTTTTCGATGATAATCATCGATAATCAGTTTGACATGATACGAATTTGATGGAAGAATCATCGAATGTTTTTGGTTTAATGGCCCCTTGAAGAGGGCCACCTAGTCCCACAAGACCATTTTCGTCAAGAGAGGGACACAATTGAGTTATTTTAGAAGTTTTAGATATGGACTATTAGAAAATGCATTTATTTGAATGTACCTCAGCCAATAGGTTCCAGCTGCACAAAATTCGCTGGTGTTGGGTTGAGGAAACTCAAATTGTATCTACTTCCTGTATAGTTTTATGAAGTGCGATAAGTAGTCTATGCGTCGTAACAAACGATTCCAAGAACTAATTTCCATATATACCAACATTGGTTCAGGTTTTGCTCGATCTGGAATGGAAGCTGGTGCTAACAAAGCCACTTGTGCTTAGTGTTCTGAAGTAGTATCATAACCATCATCATCCAAAAACGCGTAGCTTTCGATCCAAGGTGGCCTGTAAGCCCATATCAACGAATTTTGTAAATCATGGGCGCTGATTCCTCTAGTCAGGAGATCTGCTGGGTTCCCCTTTTCTCTGCAATGCCTCCAGTCCACTTTTGATCTAAGCCAACGATTGCAATAACCCTGCTCGTATGCTTCCCAATGATGGGCGTCCCCATAGATCAATGCAAGCGCAATCCTTGAATCCGTCCATAGAAAAAATTTCTGGACACAAATCTTTAGTGATTGTTTTAAGTATGAGCATACGAGGGGCGTTCAATATATTCTCGGTATCGATATGAAGGAAAATGTGAATTCAATTTAAATTGTTTTTATTTTTCAACATAATCTCCCCTAACATCAATGCATTTGTTACATCTTGAGATAAGCTTTTTTAAACCCTCAAAAAAATAAATTTCCTCTTTCTCTGCAAAATACCCATTTATTGCCGACTTGAGTTCTTCATCATCCGAAAATCTTTTTCCACGAAGACATTTTTTCAAATCCGGAAACAGGAAATAATCACTAGGGGCAAGGTTTGGACTATAGGGTGGGTGTTGGATTTCTTCGAAACCACAATCTCGCGCAGCAGCCTTGGAAACTCGCGCCGTGTGAACAGGAGCGTTGTCATGAAGAAGCAACACACCCGCTGCGAGTTTACCCCGTCTTTTCTTTTTAATTTCCTCCCGCAAATTATGCAAAGTGGAAACGTAGGATGTGGCGTTGATGGTTTCACCTTTTTTTTTGTACTCAATGAGCGAGATTCCCTTTGAGTCCCAAAAAACTGTGGCCATGAGCTTCCCGGCAGACGGAGTGACTTTGAACTTCTGCGGGGGGTCTGTTCCTTTTTTATGCCACTGCATGGACTCTTGTTTGCTTTCAGGGTCATAGTGGTGGACCCATGTTTCGTCCCCAGTAACAATTCGATCCATAACACCCATAACACCGTCCGCATTCTCACTACACATCTCCAAAAGCTCTCTACAGCATGTGATTCTCACTTTTTATCTGAGGCGCTATGAGCATTCGTGGCACCCACCTTGCACTGACCTTTGAAAGGTTAAGATGGTCATGAAGAATGGTGTGAATGGTACCAACTGAAAGCTTGGTGATCTCTGCCATCATTTTCACCTTTATTCGGGCATCCTCAAGAACAAGTTTTTCGACTTCTTTGATGCTTTCTCCCGTACAAGCAGTAGCCGGGGCGCCGGAGCGGGGGTCGTCTTCAATGCTCTCTCTGCCTCTCTTGAACTCAATTGACCACTTTTGCACAGTTGATAATGAAGGCGCGGAACCCTGGTAAACAGCCACCATCTCTTCATGAATAGTTTTTTGACTTTTTCCTTGCTTAGTGAGAAATTTAATTACAGCGCGATGCTCAATTTTCACCATCATCGTCTCAGTTGCCATTATGATTCTGTTTAACTAGAGATAAAATGCGAATTAATAATCACATTTATATGAAATTTTACATGAATGCACTAAAATAATAGTATTACTTGATAAATAATTTATATATACAACCACAGCTTCACCCCGATATCGAGAATATGTTGAACGCCCCTCGTATCTGTGCTGTCGGCAACGCTCCTGTTAATTCTAGCTTCTTTCATCCCGTCTGTGTTTAGCTGAATCACTCTGCTTTTTGCACATAAGGAAGCAACACTGTTCTCGCCATCACCGTTGAAATGCTTGCTGTAAGCCACCGTTTCATACGCCAGCCCATACGACTACCAGACGTTGATAGTCATACCGCCAACACCCTGAATTTGTTTTTGGCTACTCACCCTGATAAGTACACTGTTGATGTGCTTTCCCCTCTAGGCTCGTCGGACCATTGTGTCAAATCAGCTAATTTCTCGTACACCGATAATACAGTTAGAGAAAAGATTCCTAAAAGGACAGTATGACAATACGAGAATGCCAATTAGTGCGGCCTTAACACCGCAGAAATTTCAACTGGTCGTCATGTTTCCTCGATAACGACGTGGATGCCGCTGCAGATATGATCACAAACACCATACTCTTTGGAATGAGAAACTTTATCGCTTATTGGATGAAAAGCATCAAACCAAAAGAAAAGGCGTGGTACGACTCGAGCTGTAAAGAGGCTGTCAGGGTTAGACAAATGTGTTTTCGGTCCTTCAAAACCAACCCGACAGAGGAAAACCGAAAAAAGTTCGGCTCGTTTACCAGGAATGACTGCAACGTCTTTTTTAGCGTGTTAAATTTCAATACGAACAAACATTGAGGCAAAAAATACTACAGTGTCCCAAAGGTAGTAAAACCTTTTGGTCGTTTGTCGAAAACATTAGAAATTCTGCCTCATCCTCCATCCCAACGCTCATTTACAATGATATTCCAGCTGTCAGCTCTTTTGACAAGGCCATTCTGCTTGATGCACACTTTGCGGCCTGCTCAACACTTCCAGATTGTGCCTACACTTGAGTGTGTCAAATTTTCAATGGGACAGATTCACTTTCGCACTCGTGTAGCAGCAAGAGTACTTAAAAATCTCAACATACATAAATCCACTGGTTCAGATGGTATATCTCCCCGTCTTCTGAAGAGGTGTTCTTCCACACTGGCAAAACGACTGCATAACCTCTTTCATCAATCCTACTCTTTAGGTCTCTTTCCGAGAAGATGGAAAACAGCATTTGTCCAGCCCGTCCCTTAAAACAACGAATCTTCTTCCCTTTCCTCTTATAGACCTATTTTACTTACGTCGCTCCATTCCAATGATAAACCGTCAGTTCGTGAAATTTCTCGAAACACGAAAACTTTTCAATGATCGGCAGTATGGTTTTCATAGCAACAAGTCCGCTGGTGATTTGATGGCATGCCACTCTGGAAAGTAAAACCAAAGCGTACTAAGGCACTTGACAGAGTTTGGGATCAGGTTCTTTTATCGAAAATGCTTGCATTTGGGATCGACGACTTTCTTCTTCAATGGACAAGTAATTGCCTATCGGAACGTTCAATTCAAGTTGTCTTGGATGGTTTCAAGTCTGATATTCACAAAATTAACGCTGGTATGCCCCAGGGCTCTGTTCTGTCTCCGACACTCTTTTTAATTTTCATCAATGATCTCTTGTCTGCTACCTCTAATCCAATATATTCCTTTGCTGATGATAGTACTCTCTGCTTTTCATATTCTTTCCTGAACTCACGTCCCTGCTCTTCAGCTGAACGGGAAAGTCGGCGTATGCTAAGCTCATTAAATTCCAATATTAACAGCATAACCAACTGGGGAAAAATCAACAGAGTGGAACGGAGTACTTCCAAAACACAATGCTGTCTGCTGTCGTTAAAGTGATATCCAAATGCCTAGCGATTATCCACGAATGGCACTTGCATCCGAAACCGAAAAACTTTGTTTTGTGTAGCTATCAATGACAATCTACATTGGAATGACCACATATTTGATGTCGCCAAAAATGCTGCCAAATATCTAGATCTCCTCAAACCATGTAACAAATACTTTTCCCCCTCTGATCCGGCCGTAATATTTAAGGCCGTAATATTTAAGGCATTCATCCGCGCAAAATTGGAGTACAATGCCCACATCTCGTCGGGTGCGTCTAAAACATATTTACACTTGCTACTGTAGATAGGATTCAAAACCGTGCGAAAGACCTCATAAGGGATATTAATATCACTTAGACATTGGACACCCTCGAATACCGATGTAATGTTTCGTATCTCACTATTTTATATCGCTATTTCTACAACCAGTGCTCCATAGAAATCACCAGTAGTATTCCGCCCTTTCAGACTTTAACCTCAACACCCGTCTCGCTATGAATCCTCATCAGTACACCCTCAAGCACACTAAAATATCATGATTCGTTCCTAAGCCGCACAATTTGCTTTTGGAATGCCCTGCCAAGCTCTCTATTTCCTCGTCGTTATAACTTGCAAACATTTAAGACCAATGTACATCGGTACCTATCTTTTCTTCCTCCCTGCAAACGTTTCACAAGTATATTACTCCTTGAGAGCACACCAATTATACAGGTTGTCCCCTAATTTATTAACGATAATTTGGGAAATGATACCTGGGTAAACTCCATGAAAAAAATCGTTCTACAGCCACAGCCTATCTCCAATGTTGACAGCATTTATCGAGGATTTAAGAAAAGGCTTACTTTGGTGTACACTGACCCATATTAACGGAAATTACTCTCTTAATGCTAATGGTAGAAACTTCGTGTAGAACTTTGTTTGTAGAAGCAATACTAGCCTTTGTAACGGCGTTTAAATAAAGTTGATATCTTATTTGAGTTTTTAGATATCCAATTTCTAAGCCTGTTCCATTTTCATTGCCCATGCTAATTTTTGATTTTGAGATCACTTTTCTCCAGAAATAATAATTAACACAACGTTTTACTATTTTTTTCTTATGAACGTAACAATAATAAAAAAGAAATCATCATCAAGTTTGCAGAAAAACCAACAGATTTTATGATTTGGAAAAATCTGCAGCAGATGAAATTTAAAAAAAGAAATAGTTTTTTGCTTTAAGCTATGAATAAAAAATGATTTTATGTGGTTTTGGATAATTTTTATTTTTTATGTGTGTACTAAAACAGTTATAACAGGTGCTAAAAGTGTCCTTCTTGGTTTTGTGTGCATTCTATGTTAGAGCCCGTTTTTGGATTTCACTGCGAATGTTTATTGATGCTAACTGATGCCTCACTTTTCATGACGTTTCGAGAATACGGTCTTCCAATTCACTTAAAATTGCTATTTCGGTTGAATAAACAAATTCTTTCATTCTTCTCCATAGAAAAAATCCACTTCAGGATATTTTGCAGGCCAGTGAACTAGTCCATTTCCTCAGATAGTTTGTTGCGTAGTGAATTTTTGAAAGGCTGTGCCGCCAGTGTTCACTCGATAGTTCCGCATAATTCTTTCAAACAGGAAGTCACATGACAGCGCGTCACCTTCTCTCGGTTAAGTCGTTATAGACCTTGACGGCGTACCCAGCTTTCTCAATCGTCATTCTGCACAAAAGGAATACCTAAACTAGGCATGGCGCTATACAGATGGTCTCTATAAATGCGGTCATATGCGGCCTTAAAATCGAAGAAAAGATGAAGAGTATCGATTTGGACTTCTTAAGTTTTTCCAGGATCTACCGGAGTGTGAAGACTTGGTTCATTGTGGACTTTCCTACTCTGAAAGCGCTCTGGTAGGGACCAATCAAGTTCTTGGTGTAGGGTTATAGGCGTCCACATAACATGTTAGATAAGATGATGTAACTAGTGTTGAGGGGGTTTCCTCTTTTGTGGATCGGGCAGAGGATGCTGAGATTCCATTCATCAGGCATACACTCTACTGACTAAATCTGAGAAATCAGTTGGTGCATGCTTTCCACAAAGTTATTTCCAGCAGCTTTGAATGCCTCGAGCAGTACGCCGTCAAGTCCAGATGATTTGTTGGATTTTAGCTTAGATATTGCTATCCTTACTTCATTCTGGTCAGGAGGACGGTAGTTTTGTCTATCATCGTCTAAGTTAAATGGTCTATTCTGCTTCTTCGCCTTTCTATAGTCTGCAAAAATGTTTTTCCATGTTCTCAGCACCGACTGTGAATCTATTGTACTATTTCCTTCCTTGGCAAAATTTCCGAACGTTATTTTCAATTCTCTCAACATTCTGGAGAAGCCGATGTCCTTGCCGTCTCTTCTGCTCGTAGAGCTCACAAGCAGCTCTCGTGTTGAGTTGCAGCGCCAGTTTGTAGTCTTCTTGTTTAGCTGCATATGCTTGCGGGCATTCTTCATCAAACCCGGAATTTCTTGGTGGTGTTCCGGTGAAACTCAGCACTTTGGCAGCATTGCCACTGGCCTTCGATACTTGATGCTGTCGGCATAGGAGTTGTTGAGAGATTTCTGATACCCGTTCGACGAAGAGTCTGGCGGTCTCTTGCCATTACAGCTTTTCTACGTTATATCACTGTAGTTCTTTGTTATTGTGGAAATCCACATTCGCACCTTGGCTGCAACGAGTTGCTGATCCGAGTTATTGTTGTCTGCCCGGAATGTTCGGACGTCCAGTTTAAGTCTATCGCAAAAGATCAATTTGAGTGTGATCATCCAGAGACTGCCATGTCCCCTTGTGTACATATATTGAGATGAGGTAATCGTGTGCTTGCAATAGCAATATTTCGTACCGCCGTAAAGACAGACGGTGGGCAATGCTTACCAACTGTCCTACCAAAGATGTCCTCCTTTCCTATCTTGGGGTTAAAATTGTTCTAGGCCATTTTAACTTCGTACTTCGGACATTGTTCATATGTCGAGGAGTTTGTAGAAACATTCTTTGGTGGCGTCGCCCTTATCGTCCGTATGAGCATTGGCGCTTGGACAAGCATTAAAGATTCCCATCAGAGTTTGCAGCTGTTAGTCAGTATCTTTTTGGAGCATATTTGGGTATATGTCATTGGCACCATATATGTGTTCTACATTATTAAAAAACTAATTCCGACATTGGGAACTATGCCTCATTCTCCATCTCAACGCTCATTCCTGCTGTCAGTTTCTGGGGGGGGCCCGCCCAATTATCAAGGCTTCGCCCATCAATGACGTTGTCTAATAAAAAGCGGGGGCAGAGCAAAGTTCTGGTCTTATCGTAAACATCTTCAGATGACGCCACCGAAGGTTGGTACGATTTGATCAGTAACAAGTTGCCAGTCATAGGTATTGTTGGCGGCAGGACAACCAGTAGTCCCTATCAGGACTTAAATTGCGGTACCATGGCAGTCATGGAAGGGTTTTTCAGTTGGTTTGACCCAATTTAGAATTGCAATAAGTACAGTAAGAGGTTTTAGGTCGGCATCGACTCATACCAAGAGTGGAAGGTGTGCCTCCAACACAGTTCCGAATTGGTATCAACGGATTGACGGAGAGCAATGGCAAGGCATATACTTGCTCTCATGGATGTACGGGCATCCCGTAAACTTAAGTCAACACGACAGGTGTTTACGTTAAAAACCAGAGACTATCTGTCAGTTTCTGGGACAAGACTAATCTGGGTTTTGTGTATTTCGTCAGTCAGCAGACTTACAGATGCTATCATATCTCCACCTACGCATCGAACATTCTAAGGCACCAATCCGGTTTCACACTCGGGTAGTAACAAGAGTCCTTCAGTATCTTATTATACTCAAATCCGCTAATCCAGATTGTAGACACGCTGGGAAATCCCTGCAAACATTTTGTCATCAATCCTACTACGTTGGACTTTTTCCGAGCAAAAGGAGCAGAATTTTTTGAGCCGGTCCTTAAAAAGCGAATTTTTTTCCATCTTCTCCTACATACCCATTGCACTAACGAAAACTTTTCAATGACCTGTAGGGCTGCTTTCGTAGCAAAAGGTCCACTGGTTGGCATGCTCCACAGAAAATCGAAACCAAAGTCTACACCAAACTGGCGAACACAACAAGATAGTTGCACTTGATTTTTCAAAGAATTTTGATACAGTCTTGCATCAAGCCATTCTGTCGAAAATGCATTTGGTATCGACGAATTCCTGTTTCAATGAATTTCAAATTACCTTTCGGAACATTAAATTCAAGTGGCCGTGGAGGGATTCAAGTCTGATATCCACAAAATGAATGCTGGTGTACCCCAAGGCTCAGTTCTGTCTCCGAAACTCTTTTCAATTTCCATTATTGATCTCTTGTCTGCCACTTCTAATCCAGTGTATTTCATCCAGTATATATGTGTATCATGTCTCTAGTCTTCGGCTTTGATGTTTTGATGTTCACTTCATAACTTATTGAGCAATTTAATGTTTTCAAAACACAATTACATCTGCTGTTGTCAAGTTGGAATACCTAACCATTATCCGTGAATGGCACTTACATCGTCCAGACCGCTACGGAATGTATAGGTTTGCTCAAGCGATGTAAGAAATGCTTGAAAGCGCTTGCTGTTTTCCTCTGAAAATCATGGCGTGAAACCAAAATTCCTGGTAACCACGTGGGAGAGTATGAAATCCAGGAGAAGATTGTTTCTGGCTACTGTCGCAGTGATAATAGAAGGAGATAGGTCCATCTTCCTGGAATCACAACATTTAAGTGGTTGAGGCGGTAGTTTTGATCTATGATGGAAGTAAGTTAGGTTAGGTTAGGTAACAGTGGCCGTTGGAAAAACCAACCCACTTAGGGCTAGTAGACCAATGTGATGCCACGTGGATCTGTTGCACTCCTACTCTTGGAACCAATTTAATATTCTGACGAAATGTAGGAGACTGTTATCCTCTCTATTGTTTAGATGGCTTCAGTTATTGTAGAAGGGCATGTACAAAGTAGGTGGAGGGTTGTATCCTCCTCCTTCCCGTCCATGCGGCTTCTACAGAAAACATTTGTAAAAACGCTGAGCGTTCTGGTCCATTGATGATAGCAATGAAAGCGGTGAAATGTTTTCTATTTTGAAATATCAAACTCTGTCAAGATTTGGCTGGATTTGTTTGGTCCTTCCACCTAAGACTAGTTTTCTATTAGCAATCGCACGCAGCGATTGGTATACCGATGATAGCTTTTGTAGGTAGAATAGGTAGAATGGTTCCGATATTTGTGAGTTCAGCGGTCTTAACATATAATTGCCTGGAATATCTCTGTGGCCCGACACCCAACATGGATGAAAGTTGAATTGGTTTGCCATCCCCCTAAGTGATGATCGGTAGTCAAGTGCGATTTGAGACTGAATCCAGGGACTTTATAGCGGTATGACTATCCGAAAAGGAAAAGATGCGCATATTCTTTGCAGGTATCGCGTTTTTCTTCAGCCAGGACCGCGCTTTTTTAATCGTCCCAATGAAACACTGAAAGACTCTACAATGATGTGGAAGACGAAAGGAGAGGCTTAAGTTAAGCTAATCGGCACCAATTCCGCTATTAGTCTTGAATTCATCAGTGTAGAAATGGATTTATGAAAGCGGCTTCCTCCCAGAAGGATCTAGAGGTGATACTTATATGAAAGTCTTTATCAAACCAATATTGTGGCATAGTGTAGTCGATGTACTCTGGAAGGATTGCTAATGTGTGAACAATATTAGCGTGGCCAAATAGTTTATTTTTTTAAGCTTATTAACAAGCAAAAACTTAAAGCTAGACTTAAAACTAACAAAGATATTCTTAACCTAATGGGGCGAGGAGAAATGGTGGACGAGGGAGATGTTAAGGGAGTGGCATATTGAGCAGTGCTTTTTTCATTTCGTGTTTGCTGCTATTTAGACTTCGGCGTAGATGTTCGTTATACGCAACATTCTAGATATGGATTCAAAGTGACCGTAGTTGGTGCGGTGAGTTCGGATCAGGAAGAGTGGGACAGATCTTAGATTACGAGGATTGGGAGTGAATGCAATATTTTGCGTTATTCTCGAGCACTCGATGTTTCCAGTCAGTAACTGGTGGATAAAAAGTACATCAGCGACTTGACGACGTTTTTTTAGGGTATGCATGCTAATTAGTTCTAGCCTATTTTCATAGGGGGGTAATCCATATGGGTCGGCCCTGGGTAGACCACGAAGTGCGAAACGGATAAACCTGCGTTGAACTGCATCTATTCTTTGAATGTGGATTAGCTTATAG
This sequence comes from Volucella zonaria, assembly GCA_963966105.1. Lineage (NCBI taxonomy): Eukaryota > Metazoa > Arthropoda > Insecta > Diptera > Syrphidae > Volucella > Volucella zonaria. Next base: position 47,141,995 of record OZ014534.1, read on the forward strand.
GGTGACCAAACTTGGCTCCAATATTCGAGAAGAGGCCTTACAAAAGTAACGTACAGGGACTTTGTAACGTAAGGGTTGGAAAATTCTTTCAACCAGCGTTTGGTAAAAGCAAGTGCAGAGTTAGCTTTATTTATAATGCTGTCAATATGTGAGTCGAAATTCAATTCTCTGTCACAAATTATTCCTAGATCCAGTATTTGGGTAGTGGAAGGAATAGGCTCATCGCAGACGAAGTAGTTTCTTTGAGGGGGAGGTAGACGTTTGCGGGAATAGGTTATCGCTTTGCATTTGCTGACATTAAGCTCCAAAAAATTTTGCTTGCACCATACCGAAAACTTATTTAAGTCATCTTGCAGGCAATGGGAGTCAGAAGGCAATGAAATGACTTTGGAAATTCTCATGTCATCAGCCAAAATAGAAAGATTACAATTCGTTAAAGTGAGATTTATGTCGTTAATCGTTAGGATAAAGATGATTGCTCCAAGGTGACTACCCTGAGGGACACCAGATGTTGCTTTAATGGGGTCGGATATTGAAGATCTGAAGATAACCCTTGTATTCTCGGTCTTCTAAATAGGATTTGGTCCATGCCACAAAATGAGGGGAAAAGCCAATTTTTTTTAGTTTAAAAATGATAAGTCGGTGAGAAATTTTATCGAATGCTGAAATCAGTGGAAATTGAATCGACTTCATCACCGTTTTCTAAAGCATGAAGCGTCCTAGAGACGAACTCTGTTAGGTTAGTGGTCGTTGATTTACCTTTCATGATACCATACTGATTTGTACAGATAGTTGGCCTACAGTACGGAAGCAGCAGCAAGGGAAAGTACCTGTTGAGACAGACAAGTTAAATAGGGCAGCAAGGGGAGGACCGAGATGGTTAACACACTCTTTTATTACAATAGCCGGAAGGTCATCAGGGCCGGACGAAAAATCTTTAAGTTTGGTAATGTTATCAGATACCAAAGATGTTGTTATATTTAGCGAAATGGATGATGTCTCAGGATAGTTTCTCATATAGCTAAAGTAACTAGGATCGGGTTCAGCTGTTTTCTTAGAAAAAGATTTATTAAAATGGCAGGCAAAGATTTGCAATGGTTTTAGGGTCGGCAGAAGATTCACTAAGAAATTTGAGAGTAGATGGGTAGCCGTCTGACTTTCTTTTGGTATTAAAAAATTGGTAGAAGCATTTAGGGTCTGAGACTAAGTTACATTGCATGCGGTAGAGGTACTCAAGGTAAAGAGATTCACAAAGTTCAGAAAAACGATTATATACCAATCGATAATTACTGTAGTCGGAATCAGATCGAGTCCTTAACTTGTTTCTGTAATTACGGAGAGAGCGCAACTCCTTGTTGTACCAGGGAGGAGCTGGCATGCAGTCCTTTCGGAAGGTATATGGAACCGATTGGGCAAAGCAGGAGAAAATTAACGAATAGAACGTTGATAGGGGCAAGATCAATATTACTCATCTCAGCAATAAAGTCAAAGTTAATGTTGCTGATGAGGTTTTTAAGTTTGTTAAAGTCGGTTCTTCGGAAGTTAAATGAAAATAATCGACACTTGTGTTGCCATTTCCATATGAGTATACGAGTATAATTGACAAGGGAGGATGAAGGCGGTCTAGGGTAGAAAGAAGATGATCACTCCTATAAACGACACAGTTATCTGAATCGGATGTGAAGACAAGGTCGAGTTGTCTGTTCATTGTGTTAGGTATTCCACTAATCTGATATAGACTTGAGTTGGTTAGGCAGTCCACCATCAAAATTTCTATTTCTGAGGACGAATTAAGAGAGACAAAATGAGACGAGTCGTCGGAAGGCTCCCATTTAAGTTGAGGGAGGTTGAAATCCCCTACTAGAATAATACAGTCTTCAGGTTGTGCATTATCAGTCAAAAAATCCACTGCGTGAACTACAGGTTGATAAGACTCAATTGGTTGGGATGGGTGAATGTAACAACAAAGTACGTAAAGGCAGCGTTTGGAGAGCTTAATGTTGACACATACTAACTCAAAGTTGTCAGTGTGGGGAATATCAAAAGGAGTTGAGTGGAAAAAGTTCCGGATTGCTAGTAAAACACCTCGGCCATAGGGATTATCAGCTCTTTCAAATCCATCTTTTCGAAAAACGTTGAAATTTGGAGGAAACAGCTCAAGGTTATTAATGTCCGGAATTAAATTTGTTTCAGTAAGAGCAATTAGGTCATAGGGTAACTTTAAGAATTGAGATATACGACGGAGATTTTAGAGTGCAAACCTCTTACATTTTGGTAGTAAATGGACAGGCATTGTGGACTGGAGAATACAGGATTTAGTTTGTTATAAACTGTAATAGTTTTTAAAATTTGAACGAGTTCTTTGCAGGGAGAGCTGACATGCGAAGACAGCGTAGAAAGATCAGTATGAACTTCATCGGAAGAGATGTCGAAACTCTCGTGGTAGCGAACGAAAATTTGCATCAATTCAACTGGCTTAATAGGAAGACCTTCTCGTTGAATCGAAATCATAATGTTAGTTTTGGTTATGCCATCAATGCAAACGGAGTTGGGTTTGTCGTACAAATAGGCAAGGTAGAGCCGAACATTTTCATAAATGCGGCGGTCTCTCAAATGAGATACTACGTAACGACTGTCATCATTCATATCAGAAAATTTTTTAGTGAGTTTGACAGTTGGTGGTGGAAGGAGTGGGTCAAGGTATTTCGGGCAAGAATCGAGGGCAGGCGAATTAAGAGAACGAGCGGATGAAGAAGGGACAGGTTGTTCAAGCACCCCGGAACTATTTGTCCTCTATGTAGTCCCTTTAAGACGAATTGCTGCGGTAGCGACTACTTACCTGCTGAAAATAACGAGAGGTGTCAAGTGAAGAAAAATATGCAGTGCCGCGGAGAAAGGAGTGTGTAGGGCTCCGCTGTTTTTGAACTCTCCTTAGTTTGCTGCAGTTGACTGTACATAATGTATAAAGCCCTCCACAAGACAACCTCCGTGTAGGTGGGTATCGGTCTTCTAAACGAGATGTATAGCCAATGCGAGGTTGAATGTCCCATTTGTTCCCAAACGATAAAAGAGATACTGCAGCTTTCTTTACTCTTTCCTGAATATTAGGTTTCCAGTTTAGTTTCCTGTCAAAAATAAGACCCAGATGTTACCTTTGATTGAGGGGAGGTCTATGATTGGATCTTTATATTACCTGCAAAAGAGGACACTATCCTTTAGATTTTCCTGTAAGAGTTCTTTAATGGTATTGACATGCTATCGTGAGACGGGTAAAGCAACGTCATCCGGACAGGTAACAATCTTGCTACTACCCGTTTCAAGGTATATCAGGAGTTCCTTGACCACTAAGTTCCAGAGAATGTATGAAAGGACAGCGCCTTCCGGCGTACCTCAACTGACATATCTTTTACCAAATCGCTAGCTAGCTTGGAATTGATAATCTTGCTATTTAGCATTAGACTGGTCAGCTCGCCAAGCGAGTCGTCTACTTTCACAGTTGACAGAGCAGATATGATTGCGGATGTGTTGACGTTGTTAACTCACTGTAATGTAGGGGTTTTTTTAATGTGGCTAGCTGGTGAATGTAGAGCCATTTCCACGGACTTTCCTTTATAGTAGGCACGTTGAGTAGTATACACATAAACTCAGGATTCTTATATGGATACCAATCAGTCGTTCTAAAGTTTTCAGAAGGAAAGGTGATAGACGTATATGTCTGATATACTTTGGGTTAACATGAGAATATTTTCCAGCTTTGGGGATGAAAACTACATTAACATCTCTCCATGACAAGGGACTGTGAATCATTTCTTCACAACTCCTCATCGTGTTCACTGTCATTAGTAGATATTTGTAGCTCGGCAGGTATTATGCCGTCCGGCCCAGGAGACATGCGTGATTTGCATCTATGCAGAGTCCAGACCAGCTTGTCTCTTGTAATCAGACCGTGAATTTTAGTCACGACAGCAGTAGTCCTTGTCCATGAATAGTGAGCTATCTGGAGTGTGGGTGTTCAGTAGCAGGTTGAGTGTTTCATCACTTGGGGTCATCCAAGAGACATCGGTTTTTTTCAAACAGCAAGGCATCTTTGGATTTATAGAGAGGATTTTTCTTAGCAGCGACCCCTCAAAAGTTTCTGTTATTTTGCCTCAGAATGACCTGCAATATTATCGATTTGCTTTCCTCAGTTCTTTTTTTTAAATATTCTGAGGGGTTCCTAATATGAATCCCAGTCTTTCACCATGAGGGACGTAACTCGACGCGAGGACGAAGAATTACTTCCCCCGTGTCTTGCTGAAAAACCAATATTGTCTGAGTGCTTTCGTTTCGACATTTTAAGTCTGGAAAAGTTTCCTATTCTAAGTTTTAAGGAGGTTAACCGACAAATTGTCTAGTGGACAAATTGTCAATTAATTTCGACCCTGATAGAAGATGTATTTCCATATGTCGATTTTGTTGCAGTTATCCATTGGTTTTCTGCCCGACTCGTCCCATGGAAGTTCTATCTAGATGGAGTGAAAAGTGACATCCTTGACCGCCAGAATGCGCTGCTACTGCAAAAAAGGTTATGTTGTCTTAAAGTCCGTTCATATTTAGGCAGACATGCCAAATTTCAGTGCGATACTTTCTTTAGTTTTGTTTTGACAGCTGAATGTAGTTGACGTGTTTGGCATCATGTTGAGTATGGACAAAAACGATTTTCGCTCTCTCATAAAACATTATTTTTTGAGAGGTAAAACGGCAAAGGAAACAAAATATTATGGGGCTAATGCTCCGTCAGATTACACCGTCAAATATTGGTTTCGAGAGTTTCGTGGTGGCCGCAACTCCACTACCGATCACGTCCGCAGCGGCAGGCCCTCCGATGCGGTTACAGAGGACAATGCCAAAAAAATACATGAGATGGTGTTGGCTGACCGGAAAGTGAAGGTGCACGAGCTAGCAGATACCACAAAGATTAGTACTGAGCGCACACACCATATTTTGGGCAATATTCTGCATATTTATCAGCCGCTGGGTGCCGCGCATGCTGCACCTGACTAAAAACACGAACGCGAGAGCACTTTGAAATAGTGTTTGGACTTGTTGATGCGGAATCGGGCGGACTTTTGGCATCAATTGGTAACTGGATTTGGATTCCTCGGACTATTATCTCTTTCCAAACCTCAAAAGATGGCTCATCAATAAAAAATTCAGCTCACGCGAGGAAATCATCGACGCCACGGAGGAGTATTTTGCAGACCTTCCGGAAAATTACTTTTCGGACGGGATCAAGAAGTTGGAAAATCGCTGGAATAAGTGTATCAAACTAAAAGGGGACTATATTGAATAATATAATAAAACATTTAAAAAAAATAAAAAAATTAGTTTCCAAGAAGGTGAATTTTCACTCCATCTAGTATATCGATTCCAAGTAACCCCGTCAGTAGTATGTTGATTCGTTTTTCGAAACTTGTATTTGCTTCTGAACTGAGTTGGTGTTTCTGCGTTAAGAAACTTAATGCGTCACACGATGTTCAGTTTGTTGGGCAAGGAACTTCGATGGACCGGATGCATCACTTATTGGCTTCTGCATCAAATATCCCTAAGGTGCTCATATAGTGTACTTTAAATAGTTCCGTGAAACTGTAAAAATAGAAACATTTTCCTGTTGCAGATCTATTGCTTTCAATTTCCATTTACTACTTCACTTTTCGACGTAGAAAGCTCTTCTGCAAAAATTAGTTTCATGGTAGCAAAGCTATACATTTGTTTGCGGCGATCGCACTAGCTTTCTACCTCCTTGTTTTTCTTAAGAATTTCGATTAAGGCGGTGCTCCGATTTGCCCTTTTCAGCCACCAAGATTTAAAGATTTGTCAAATATTCACTCTGTCACCCCAACTGTTCAAATGATAGCCAGAAAATGCCCCCAATTTTCCCTAAATAGATAAAATTTACTTAAACGTCTAGTCCATCACATCCGGACAGATGTCTCTTACAGATGCCTGGCTTCTCTGCAAATTCTATTAACAGTCGTTGTTGTCACGAAACCTCTACAAAGACTTCAAATTTAGATTTGAGTACGTACTTTCCCGTGATTTCTAGAAGAAAAAAACGAACTTCAACGTAACGTACTCCTCCAAAATGATCTCCTTACGCACACAAACCATGGCAGCAAACCCAACAGGTCTTTTCCGAGAAAGAACTCCAGGACAACAACACCCCTGCTATTCCACATGGACGAACATCATCGCCTTCCACAACTCGTGGATAATTAAATTTTCCTTAAGAAAATCATCTTCCATTTTCATTTACGGTTTAAATATTCTCACACCGAAATACTCGTAACATGGAAATCAAATTTCCCATTTTACTTCAGCATATCTTTTGCCACCTTCTTCTAGAGTCTGTTCTCCTCTTCCGACAATCCACTCGGTTCCCCTCCGTCTTTCAACAATCTTTGCGTCCGTTGAAAAGCACCGAAGAAGAAATCATAAACCCAAATTAGATTAAATTTAAATATTCTGGCAACTTTTTCTCCTCCAATGTCCTGATAGAGGAAACAGAATAAAAAAGGGAAGACACATTTACTAACACTAGAGTAGTATAGTCACCAGGATACGTTCAAAAATGTATGTACAATACAGTGGCTAACACCCTCTCAAAAAAGTGATCCAGAATGATGACGAAGGAGGAAACGCGCGATGAAATTGGAAATCCTTGGCGAATCTATTATTCACCTGTTGATGATGGCATCCTGCCTGATGTGTATATAAAACTCCTGTTTTCATTTTATCACCCTTCTTATACTATATACACAACCAGACATATACGGTAGAAAACCCGAAAAAGGAATCCCAGCACCTACCTGTTGCAGGTGGGCGACTTCTTGTAGGGGATACCTCTTGAGGATATCATCTTCTAGCACTTTGTTTTCGTTTCAGGGTTTTTTTTTTTTTTTTGGTCCTTTGTTGGTACGAGTACACCCTTTCTCCGTTCCCTGTACTATCCACGTTCTGGACTTGACGAAAAGTTTTGAGACACAAAGGAGCATAAAAAGACTTTTATTACCCAGTTTTGTGGCAGGAGAAACTCCCTGGATACAATTCAAACCATCGATAACCCCAAATCGATAAAACGGAAGATTATAGCTGTAACTAATTTTTTTCGGGCCATTCAAGGACCTGCATTTTTATGTTATTTATTTATTTTGTTTTTTTGGTAACAGGTAACGCTGCCGCCATGACTGTTGCATGACTTCACAGCGCCACCTACTCACTCATTCAACATGAATCTCTAGCCTCGATTTTGGTAAACGGAGAAAGAGAGAGAGAGAGAGAGAAAGAAACCAAACGAGCAGAAACTAGGCCTATCCGTATCCGTATCCGAATCCGAATCCAAATCCGTAACGTACAACATAACAAGAGACGAGACATGGAATGCCATATTAATGTTCGTGGCAAAATGATTCCCGTACCTGGTCGTACCAATATTGGGAGCAAACTTTCCTCCACCTCACACCCTGCTCTGCGCATAACAATTGAATCAAAAAAAGAAATATGGAAAGAAGAAGCAGTCCTCGAGCGGGCGTCGCTCCACTCCCATCCACCGCTAGTCCTCTCTATCCAGGACGAATCAACAAAAAAAAAACCAAACGAACAAAATGAATAGAACGAATAGAACAAGCGAACGATGAATAAAATTGGGGCTCCAACTTAAATAGATTAACAATCAGAATTGATGAGCAGCTGGCGTGCAAATGTAGGCCCGAAGACCAAGTCTTTCTCTTTTTCGGTTTCCACTACCCGCTCCATCCCCCTAATGGTAACAGGTAATGAGATGGTGGTGCTGGTATTGGTCGGGCGAGGGATGGTTAAGGATGAATCGGAGCCGCCGCATGCTCCTGCAATCACATTAGAATGCCTAATAAGAAAAATGGTAATGTGCTTGCTGATTTGGTTCTCGTTGCCGTTAGTTGTCGATGCGGCTCTAACAACAGCAGGGGCGGTTGGCGGTTGGCGGTAAGGCGCGGCGTCATTGCCTGGAATTTTGTGCGCCTTTATTACGTTTAGTTGTTTTGGAGTTTATTGTCGTCCTTGCTTACTGGGAAATGAGCATTTGTAAATGAGTGCTATTCCTGGATGTAGCTACATGTAGCTACATATAGCGAATAAGAGCACGAGGGCAACAACGCCAGCGAGAGGACGAATACGGGCATTAGTACGAGTATGGAGCACGAGTACGAGTACAAGTACGTCGTATGCAGAGTGTATAGATACGTTACGTATCCGTTATACTGGAAATATCTTTTCCATTTTCCTAATATATGGGCAAAATCATAAAAATATGGTGTGCGCGGCAGCAAATATGTTTTCCTTTCGGCGACGGGGGCATATTGACGCGCAAAAATATAGTACCTAAGCAGTTAGCAGGTTGAGTATGAACTCGAAATGAGTTGTTGTTGTTACATTTAGTTGTTTTTTTTTTGGTTCCTTTTCGGAAATAAGGACAATTTTTCCTGGATGGTAGGTGATATCATTCAATATATGCTCACGTGCCAGTATGACAGAAGAGAACTATTTGCGATGCTTGAGGCAATTAATCATACTGTGTAGGCTTGTAGGTCATGAGGACTGTGTTCATTGGCAATGACCAAAGACGGATCTCGATTTAACCTTCTGACCAATTTCCCTGCATGGTTAAATCAGTTGGTTTTCGTGCCCTTTCTTCTTTCTTTTGATAGTTAGATGAGCTTGTATGTCCTTCGCGCATACTACGGCGCCATAACCTGCGGAGAATCTGGGTATCAAGCCGCTCCAGCTAAAATGATATATTGCCAAGCAATTGCGAGGATTTAAAAAAGATCACGCATATCTTTTTTGTTGGTGAGTTTTGTACGATCCTTTCTAGGACGATGTTAAAAAAGTCACATGACAACGGACCGCCTTCTCTAAAACCCGTCTTGGCATTGAAGGTCTCAGTTAATTCCTTATCGACCTTAATTGAGCAATGAGAATTCGGAATGGTCATCCTGCATAACCTGACGAGAATGGCTGCGATATCAAAAATAGACGTAGCGTTGTACAGCACGTCTCTACACACGCTGTCATATGCGGCTGTGAAGTAAATAAAAAGTTAGTGAGTGTCGATCTTAGCTAAGGACTAACCAGATTGCTCATGAATGGTTTCAGATGCTCATATTATTCGGCAGAAAAGATCTTATCTTATTTCGCTATAGTTGGTACAGTTAAAAGTGTCTCCTTCCTTGCGAATCGAACAAATTATGCTGGGTTTTCAGGCTCCAGACATGTTTTCCTCTGACCATATCTTACAGATGAGTTGGCCCGTGTTCTCAATCAGATCATCTCCAGCTGCCTTAAATAGGTCGTATGCGCAAGTAGCTTCATTAGACTTTAGCTTTCGGATTTGCTACCTTAACTTCCTCCAGGTCAGGATAATTCGTAGGTTTGGTAGGTAAAAGTGGCTGTTGGAAAGACCAACCCATGGATCTGTGATGCTCCTACTCATGGAACCAATTTGAGCTTATGAAGAAGCGTAGGAAACTGTTAACGTCTCTATTCTTCAGATCGTTTAAGTTATTGTAGAAGGAAGGTCCTTCGGGAGGGCTGGACATGTACAGAGTAGGTGGAGGATTGTCTCCTCTTCATCCTCGTTCATGCAGCTTCTACAGAAATCGTTTGTAAAATCGCCATCCCTTCTTGCATGTTTGCCTATAAGGCAGTGTTCAGTGATGACACCTATGATGGCGCTGAGATATCTCCTATTTAGAAGAATCAGACTCTTAGAGCGATTCAGATCTAGCTTTGGCCACATCTTGTTGGTCCAACAGTCCATTTAAGGTCTGTTCTTTTATTAGCATCCAGCTTTAATATAGATTTGCACATAGCGATTGCTACCCTTTTCCGGTAGAATAGGTAGAGTGGTTCCAATTTTGGCGAGTACGTCGGCCCTATAATAACCTGGAATGTCTCTGTTACCCGGCACCCAACAAAGGTGACGGTTGAACTGCTCTGCCATCTCCGTAAGAGATGATCGGCATTCAAAGGCGGTTTTAGAATTTAATGAGACTGTGTCCAGGAGTTTAATAGAGGCCTAACTACCCGAAAAGATGCGGATATCCTTCCATCGAATAACTATTGAGTAACTCGGTGTCTTTTATCGTTTTCATCTAATCTAATTGACGCAACATTACCAGCTTCCAAGAGTAACACCTCAGTGGGTTCACTTACCTCATCCTCGACACATTTTAAGGGCAACCTACTAAGGCAATCGATGTTCTAGATCATAATCGTAAGCAGCCAATAATGAAGTTCCTTATCAATCTGCGCATAATTTCACTCACTCAGAGATGGTGTTAGGGAAGCATATGCAATTGGTCATTAAGTTTTTTCCTATTTCGATGAGCTAATACAACGCCTACGCCATACCGTGACGCAAAAATTTACTTTCATTGTAATGCGTAAGTACCTTGTCAGATCTCAGCAAGGCCTTCAACTCATTAAATACTTTAGTATGTTCCCATGTCCATGTCTAATTTACCTTTTTGCCTAATAGTCGGCTTTTATGCATTTGTGCTTTCGAACTGTAATACGTGCTTTCGCCGATTAGTCCAAGACTTTCTCTAGGTTCTTATCATACGAAATCTCAACTTCCCCTGAAACGATAATATCGTCCAGAAGAGCTTTAACCTCGGGTATTATACTTAGCAAATTATCCATAAATCCTTGGAAAATTCCTGGAGCTGCTGATATGCCAAAAGAAGCCTTCTTACTTTAAATGAACCCTAATGGGTATTCGACGTGAGTAGTTTCATCAGCTGATAAGTGTTCGTATGACTGTTGAAAATATCCTCAAGCAGTATAGGGCGAATATTACTGCAATCCCGGAAGCACGATGGATAGGATCGGAGAAAAAGAAGAGATTGCGACATTTACTACAGCTGTCACAAAAGTTTACACATATTGGGATGCGAATTCGTCATGGGAAAGCGGCTCAAATCGAAAGTCACCGATTTTAAGCCCATCAGTGATCGCCTAGTTGGAAGCCGCGTCAATGCAAGATTGTATAATATCAGCTTCATATGTGCTCACGCCCCTACTACGAGTCTGAAGAGGAATTTTTTGACCTCCTGAACGGAGCCTAAGGAGCCTGTTCAAAGTACGATGTTAAAATTGAACTCGGCAACATCTCTGGCGAAGCGGTCGGAAAACACAGCCTCTATGACACGAAATCAGATAATGGATTCCGACTCGCAGACTTTGCGACAGCTAATACAAAGATATGTAGCAGGAGGTTCTCTTATAAAAGAATCTACTCGTACATACAGAGCAACCTGGCTAACTCAGGATGGTCGAACCGTCAACCAAATCGACCACGTGCTTAATGACGGATGCCACTCGCCAAATATCCTGGATGTTAAAACGTTCAGAGGGGTAAACGTCGACTGGTAGCAGCGTGATTCAGAGCTAGACTGTCGAATGAAAAAAAGCTGCAACAACATTCAAAAAGGAGGTTCAACATTAGACGCCTACGTACATCGGAAATAGCCAGAGACCACAGAGAGCGCATGGACGAAAAAAAAAGAAAAGAGCCTTTGTAGTCTTCCAGCTCACGGATATCGAAGATTGCTGGAGAAGAAAAGACACAGGAGTTTTTTTTAAAAGGGCCAACAACCAACCAATGGCTTTAATACGGGTTTCCAGGCACTTCGAAATTGCGAAGGTAATCTCGTAACTGACAAACAGGGAATTGTGGATGGTTGTAAGTAACACTTCTGTCAGTTGCTTAATGGACATGACCAAGAGAGAGTGCTTGAGCAAGAAGAGAACACATCTTCAGTGGGAGAATTAGTTTTCCCGCAGTTTAGAAGAATTCGGCACAGCTATACAAAAGCTGTAGGACAACAAAGCCGCTGGCTAGGATAACCTGCCATCTGAGCTCTTCAAAACTGGAGGTAAAATTTTGACATGGAGAATACACCAGATCATTTGCAAGGCATGAGAGGAAGGCCGATCCTATGTCCTGTAACAACTATCGAGGCACATCCCTACTTAACGTCGTCTATAAGATCCTATCTAGTGTACTATGTGAACGTCTGAAACCACACAAATTGGCCAATACCAGTGCGGCTTTCAACCTGGAAAATTGACATCATATCAAATATTCACATTAAGACAAATCCTGGAAAAGACCAACGAGTTCTAAGTCGACACACACTACCTTTTCATCGACTTCAAAGCCGCATATGACAGCATCCATCGCACTGAGATATTTAATGCGAGAAAACTGAGAAGGATGTGCCGCACAACACTGAAAAGTTCGCATTGCGCCCCGCGGTGTGGAAGTAGAACCTCCGAATTATTCCAAATCTGCAAGGAGATGCGCTGTCGTGTTACGTCTTCAATTTAGTACTTCAGCAGATTGTACAACGTACAAAAGTCAACATCGAAGGTACTATTTTTTCCAAGTCCATCCAGCTTCTGGGATACGTGGATGATACTGAGATAATCGCATGTTCCCAGCGTTCCATAATTGAGCCTTTCCGGCAATTGAATAAGCGGCTAAACGAGTTGCTGTCGACTAAGAACCGTTCCGTCGCTAGGACAAAATGTCATTATCGACAGCTACAACTTTGAGGTAGTCAAGGAGTTCACCTACCTCGGTTCAAATGTTAACTCCACAAACGCCATCATGGTGGAGATTCGACGAAGTGTAGCCCAGGGCAACCGTGGCTACTTCCGTTTGTCGCAACAACTTGGGTCGAAACTGCTAACGCGAAGAGTCAAAATCATACTCTACAAAACTTTAATATTCCCAGTCCTGCTTTACGGTGCCGAAAGTTGGACGGTAAATTAGACAGTGGAATAAGTTTTAGGCTCTTTTGAAAGAAAAATCCTTCGTCGAATATTTGGTCTTGTCTGTCAGGAGAGCATATGGAAAAGAAGACACAACCGCGCACTTTATGAGATGTACAAAGATACGGACATACTACGGAAGGCAAAAATCTGTTGACTTCATTGGCTCGGCCACATCGAGCGGATGGACGATATTGGTCCAGCTAAGAGGGACTTCCAATACAAGCCGCCAGGTTCGAGAGATCAGGCTATCGCGGATATAAGGCACCTTGGTCATTCCAACTGGACCGTAATGGATGGAAGGCTACAGTTGTTCCGGCTTTGACCCTCTAAGGGTTGCCAGCCTGCTAAGTAAGTAAGTATGCCTGTTGAAGGCCTAACTTCGTGAATATTTTTCCGGATGATATACCGACCGTAGCAAAGGCTACGTGTTAGTTTTATAACTGAATTGGATGTACGAATATAGTCACCACAAATTCTCGTCGACCCATTATTTTTAAGGACCCGAACAATACGAGTTTCTAAACGTGTTCAAGAATTTGTTTCTGCACAAACTTATTGATTTCAAACTCAAGCACTTTCCTTAAAACAAAAGGTACCTCACGATATTTTAAGAATATAGGTGTTTCTCATAGGAGCACTCGATGCTAACCGGTGGTCCAACAAAAGCGCCTAAGTCATCCTTAAATACAACTCGTATTTTTCCTTTACGTCTTCTCAATTTCCGTTTGTTTCTAATAAATACACTTCCTGGATAGATATATCCAGTGGACCAGTCACGACCAAACAGACTCCGTCCGCCACATGCAATAACAAAAACAAAGATTATGTTCAATGTTCTTACAAATAGCCTTTACCCACGTCGGTTCTAACTCCTCCAATTTTTCTTTCGACCATATTTTCAGGATAAGTGATGAGGTACGAGGTTAGTTCGTGAAGTATCGGATCTAACTTATAGATGTCGGTTGTTGTTTAAAAAGAATGAAAATTGCCCAAAGTACCAACATTATACAGTTTAAGTCATCTGTTTAATGTTGGCCCATTTCTTTGACTCTCCTCCATGTCTTGTCTGCGATGACTGTGTGAGATTGCCCCAATCCGCTTCAAACCCTTGTATTACCTTTGCTAAATACTGCTTTTTTTTATTAATTAGTGTGCGCTCAAGGGGTTAAGGTACCCTTAAAATGCTTGCACACAGCGAGAGCGAGGGAAAATCATCAGGGAGGATAGAAAGAGAGGTGCCGGTGAACGTTGGTTTTAAATGTTCGAAGGTTATAATGACTAGGAAATAAAGAGCTAGGCAGAGCATTCCATAAGCGAGTTGTACGGCTTAGGAACGGATCACGATATTTTAGAGTACGTCCGTCCTCATCCATCTGATGAGCATTCATAGCGAGGCGGGTATTACGGTTAAAAGTTTGAATAGGCAGAATGCTCCTGGCGATTTCTATGGAGCACTGTTGGTGGAAATAGCGATAAAACAGAGTGAGACACGAGACATTACGTCGGTGTTGGAGGGTGTCCATTGTTTGAGTGATATTAGTATCAGCTATGAGTTTTACCGCACGGGCTTGGATCCTATCTAGCAAGTGTAAAGAGGTTTTTAGGAATGCCTCACCAGATGTGACATTGTACTCAAATTTCGGGCGGATAAATGCCTTATATACATATTCAGGCCAGATCGGAGGAGATAAAGTATTTCTTGCATAGCTTGAGGAAACCTAGACATTTCGCAGCATTTTTGGCGACATCGAATATGTGGTCATTCCAACGTAAGTTGGAGAGAAAATGGAAAGTTTTGCGGTTTCGACGATGCAAGCGTCATTCATGGACAGCATTGTGTTTTGGAAGCATTAAATTCCACTCTGTTCAATGTCCCCCAATTGGTTGTGCTGTTGATATCATAATTTAATGAGCTTAACATACGCTGCCGTTCCCGGTCTACAGTGGAAGACCAGGGATGTGAGTACGGGAACGAATATGAGAAGCTGAGAGTACTGTAATCAGCAAAGGAATATATTGGATTAGAAGTAGCAGGGAAGAGAGCATTGATGAAAATTAAAAAGAGTGTCGGAGACAGAACGGAGCCCTGGGGCACACCAGCATTTATTTTGTGAATATCAGACTTTAAACCATCCAAGACAACTTGAAGTGAACGTTCCGAAAGGTAAATTCGAATCCTTTGAAGAAGGGTCATCGATCCAAAAAGCACGCATTTTCGGCAAAAGAGACTGATGCCAAACTCTGTCAAATGCCTCAGAAAAATCAAGTGCAACTAGTGCAAGATTGATGTACGCTTTGGTTCCACTTTTCGGTGGGACATGCCATCAGATCATCAGTGGACCTGTTGTTACCGGTCATTGAGAAGTATTCGTATTTCGAGATATTTCCTGAGCTTGGAAAGAAGGGACGGAAGTGCAATGGGTCTGTAGGGAGTTAGAGAAGAAAATTCGCCTGTTTTAGGAACGGGCTGGACAAATGCTGTTTTCAATCTGCTCGGACATAGCCCTAAAGTGTAGGATTGATGAAAGAGGTTACGCAGTGGTTTTGCCAGCGTGGAAGAACACCTCTTCTGAGGAAGCGGAGATATACCAACTGGACCAGCGGATTTATGTTTGTTGAGATCTTTCAGTACTCTAGTTACTACACGAGTGCGAAAGTAGATTCGTCCCATTGAAGATTCGACGCACTCAAGTGTAGGCGGAGACAGAGCACAATCTGGGAGTGTTAAGCTGGTCGCAAAGTGTGCAGCAAGCAGATTTGCCTTGTCCAAAAAGCTGACAGCTGGAATGTCATTGTAAATGAGCGTTGGGATGGAGGATGGGGCAGAATTTCTAATGGTTTTTTACAAATGACCAAAAGCTGTTACTACCTTTGGGACATTGTAGTATTTTTTGCCTCAACTTATTGGAATTTCACACGCTTGAGAAAGACGTTGCAGTTATTCCTGACTCGTTTGATTTTTTTTCTTTTTTTTTCTGTCGCTTTGGTCTTGAAGGACCGAAAAAACATTTCTCTAAGCCTGACAGCCTCTATACCGATCGAGCCGTACTATGCCTTTTCTTTTGGTCTGATACTCTTCATCCGATGAGGGATAAAGTATCTCATCCCAAAGAGAATAGTGTCTGTGATCATATCAGCAGCAGCATCCACGTCGTTATCGAGGAAACATAACGACCAGTTAAAATTCCTAAAGAAGCTGTTAAGACCGCTCCAGTTTGCTTTCTCGTATTGCCATACGGTTCTTTTAGGAATCTTTTCTCTAATTGTGTGGTCAGTGTACGAGAAATTAGCTGACGAGCCAAGAGGGTATAGCACATCAACGGTATACTTATCAGAGTTAGAAGTTAGAAACAAAATCAGGGTGTTGGCGGTATGACTGTCAACGTCTGGTATTCGCGTGGGCTCATTTACAAGCTGCGTTAGGTTGTTTTCCGCAGCAAAGTATCCAGAGTCCAGAATGTTGTAGCCACTCATGATTGTGTATATTGAAATCGCCCGTAATCACAATTTCAGTATGAGGATATAGGGATTCAATTCTTTGAATGGAGTCAGACAGCGCATCAAACTCGTGAAAGCTTGAGTTGCTGTCCAGTTAGGGTTTTCTGTAAATAAAGCAGTAGTGGATAATTTGCTTATGGAGATGGAATTTTAACCACATGAAATTGAATTCCGGATTGGAACAGGGACTACATTGTGGTGGGAGTTTGGTAGGCTACATCACTATTTAGGTAAATGGCGAGACCGCGGTGAGAGAAGAATAATGGCACTAGTTCGTAGTCAGGTAACTTCAAATCAGAGTGATCTGAGAGGCGTGGGCAGGGATCAACCTGTGTTTCACTAAGTGCCAAAACAGCTGGTCTATTTTTAACAAAGTCTTCCACTTTCTGACTTCTTTTATGGAATGTGTAGTTCTGTACGATTTCGTTGGGCTTCGGATGGAAATACCCGTCCAGGAGTTTTTGGTAGGTCACATACTTTTGTCCTAGCGGTGTCAGCAATGATCGAATTATTTAATAGGTTGTTTCGCCGAAGCCAAAGGCCACAGATGACGTTATTTCTTCGTTTGAAATTCCAGTGTTGTTTAACGTGCTCATCCTCGATGCACGGCAGGTTAGGAGAAGACGGAGTTTGGTTGATGTTTGATTGATTAGTAGGCAGTCAAGTCCCTTTGTGATGCTATATAGAAACCGCGTAACGGGTACTAACACACTATTCACTGGACATCGTGTAATTGGTTCAGATATCATGCCGAACATTATGCAGTTTTAGGTAACATCATCGAACGTTGTGCATGGGGAAGTGCATTACAAGTGTTTTCTGAGAATTCTGTGAATTTATTCACACGATGGATGCTCATGCATTCATGTTCGGTCCAGGAGGTCATACAATTCATTTTTGATGTTGTCATCCTTTTACTCAGGCTAATACATTCCAATTTGACCCTTATGCGGATTGTTATGAGGTGTTCCCTTACATCCCGAAAGCTGAAGAAGTTTTGCCTAGCAAATTTACATCCAAATTGGCGTCATCTTCGTTCCTTGTAGCAGTCGCCGGCATAGAAGTCGTAGTTTTTCATCCGCTTTTTGTCCGGACCTATTTTTTCTTTTAAATCTCTAATCATCATTTGCTTTGGCTGCTATAAGGTTTTGCCTTATTGTCTAGAGAGAAAAGGAAGAGAGTGAGTCACTTAATATGTATCCTATGACCACCCACACCTCTGTTTTCTATTGAATTCGCCAAAACCCGCCTAATGGGACGCCGCCCTTAAGAAAGATGGAACTGTCTCATAATATATCGGGTGCCATTGTACCTCGAGTTTTTCAAATTAAAAGCTTCCAATGAGTGACCACTTTTCTCCCAAAAATCTCACATGTAGTCCAGGATTTCACAAATTTGTAGGCGTCTTATGCGAATTGTCGAATTTCTAACGTGCAATGCGTCGTTGTTCCAGAAATATCAATAGAAATCGCATTGCAGTAGTACAAAATTTAATAATTTTGCCTGTAAAAATTTAAAAACTTTTAACTGAATCCTTTTCCATTGAAGTCAATAATAATAATTTCAATCGCAAACAACACACTCAATCGACTGATTGCCGGTAGGAATAGAGTTTTCCAGCTACCAGTACTCGTACCTAGTCTCCAATTGATTTTCGAATTCTCAGATATACTCGTAGATAAGAGAAATCAAAGTGGTCGGACAAGTTCCAGCAGATTTGATAAATTTTCCAAGAACTCCTTGTTGTATACAAATAATTTACAAGTCTCAAAGTTATTTACAACTTTCAAAGTTATCATTTCCTGGAAGACTTGTTATCCAACTGAATGACTCATGTAATCCATTTCTGAGTTTGGAAATTCCGCTTCGTCCTGAGTTGGAACAGTAATTTTAAGATTTTGAAGGAAATAATCTCAGACACTACAATCAACACATAATTTCGAAAGGTTTATGCTGAAAAAGCAATCCTTGGCTACATACTGTTTGACAATTCTACATATTGGTTTCGTCTGCCGTTGGCTTAATTAAAGTATGAGCTCCATCCGTTTAATAATTCGAAAACACGCCAAAGCTTATATTGGAACTCTTATCAGGTGTACCGAATGGCTGACATCCACTACACCACTATGCCAATCCAAAATCAGACTGTGCTCGCCCCTCACTTGCATTCGCATATCATTTCCATCACTCGACAATCCGATAAGCTGTTTTAACCTTCCAAAATACGGCAGACAAATGCAACAGACAACCATAGAGCATACGCTTTTAAAATGGAAGATTATTGCTAGTCCTGTTGATAGAATGACATAGGCCTGGGAGGACAATAACCACCACAGAACAACATAAGTGCCACTTGGTCTCCAGCCGACCATAATAGTGAACCACCCTCGGCCGGGCAAAATGGCGAAATTCTAATCGAGAGCGCATATCAGCACACCACTCGAGACCTACCGTATCCAGTCTCAGGGCCAGAATTTGCTTGTTGCCAACGCATTCGCGGTGTTAACATGGTCCGGGGTTTGTACACTGGATACACTCTTGTGCTGATACTCTGCATCCTATCGGCTGTTGTCGGTTAGAGTGTGCAACAAATTTATCGTATCCCTGGGATACGAGTGAAAGGACTCCTCTTTAATGTTATTATCCCTCTGTTCAACGATGATTAGTGCGTCATAATGCGTAATTGTTATTTGAACGTATGTTGGACTTAAAGTGGAACAGCAACAGTACATGAAATTATCCCCTCCGCCGCGCCGTCAAAGGGTGAGTAATTACACGAAGGAGGTCAAAGGAATTTCTCATACTTAATTCCTGCCCCCTAGTCAAATGGATACGAGTATATATGCGTTGCACGTTGTAGGATGAGCTTTTGCATCATTATAGTACCTAAGACTCGGATATAAAACCGAATACGACGACTGCGACACTGTCGTGAAAATATTTCCTCATGCCCTGTGTCTGAACGTCGGCCATTAACCATCTCTTTGGTACTTTTCACTTAAAATTTGAGATGTGAGCTGTGCAATCCCATTACGGGCAGTGTTACCACTGGACCATGAACACTTCGTAGTGGATCTTAGTCTACCAAAGCCAACGGCGTCATAGAAATATATTTACATTTACAGTTGCCGTGGTATGGTAATAATTTAAATGTTTGATACCAGGTGGCGAAAAAGTCATCATCCTATCGGAAGATGCTATAATTTTTGTAAATGGCGGTAAATGTCAATTCTACTTTGACATTTGTGAAGTAAACAGATACAAAATACACGTCAACAAGACGTGTATCATTATACTCTTAAAGAACGCGGAATAATTGTTACGATTTTTTTGCGGAATAATTCGTCGGTGGTGTTGGAGCGGTGTAAATTGCGGCACAGATTTCCCGGTCGTCCGACAGCAAGTGGGCAAACACTATGACGTTTAGCCGCTCACCTAAAAGAATATGGGTCAACACGAGATGCTGCCAGGTCTGGCCGGACCCAGAGCAACCGTTCTGCTGAGAATATCGCAGCTGTGGTTGAAGATATCGCAGAGGACCCAGCAGTATCGGCCAGACTACGTTCCACGAAATTAGGCATCAATCGGCGATCTTTACAGGGAATTTTGACGGAGGACTGTAAGATGTTCCCTTACAAAGCGCAGACAGTGCATCAACTATTAGCTGTTAGCTGTTGACTGCCAAGCGCGTGTAACCTACGCTCAAGCCATCCTGAATCTCGGCCGCGAGGGAAACAACTCTTCTTTGAAAATCTTCATGAGCGACGAGACCTATTTCCATCTCTATGGATATGTGAATAAGCTAAAATATCGCTTCTATGGCACCGAAAATCCCCGTATAACCCTGAAGGGACATTATACCCGCTCAAAGTTACTGCATGGTGTGCTGTTCTGGCAAGAGTGATGGAAAATACCACAAATCGGGCCCAAATGGTCATCACTTCTGGCGACGGCCACTTAGCCGATATCATTTTCTCGACTTAATAAAAACAAAATTTAAGATATCAGATAAACATAATCCAAAAACAGAACTAAACTTTTTCATTCATAAAAAAATTACAGCTAAAGAACTTCGGGTGATAACTTTTGCGCCACCTTGTATATCTTCCTTCTGTGTTACAGGGGGCTTTCGTTAAATCAATGAATCCACCTCCCAAATAACACTGGTGCTACCAACTGAGTGATTTCTATACTTACTCGTACTTACAACAAATTCCAATAAAGCAGCATCCAGGACGGATTCCAAAGAATTTTTCAGTTAGAAATCTGTTAGCAACCGACATCCGATTCTTGGAACAGATTTGACCATGATTCTTTCAGTTATACTTACGAAGTCACTTAGAAGGCACTCAGTTCCTCTCGAGTCTAGACACCAAAGTATTGAAACATGTTCTGTCAACTTTGTGTCCGTCGTTCATAACGAGGCGCCGCGCCCTATAGTCGCGAACATTAAACAGTGATTTCTGCCTCCAAAATTTCTTCAATGGTTCTACAGAGTTTATTCAGTTTAACTGGCGAATCATATTGCTAACGCTATAGTAGATTTTACGATTATTAATGGTGTTTTCAACAACGCACCTTTTGACGCCATACAACACAGCGTAGGCATATGCACAACTAGTGTGTGGGTTCTTCCTTGCGTATGTTGACTATTTATATGCGATGATGGTAAATAAAAATTTCTCGCAAGGCGTCATCCTGTCTGCGCAATTCTTGTGTATGTTGATCTACTTACTGCTTAACGCTCTCAATGGTTCTAACGTCTACCCTTTGACATACTCGTATGTGATAATGTGGCTGCACTATCTGTTAGATTGCTAGGCACTGCAACTGACTTCTCTAAACCGCATTCTTACCTAGCTTAATCGACGTTGGTGTACTAGAAATGGGCTTTTAGTCAATTTTCTCAAAGCTAAGGTTGATCTCTTTATGACAAGGAGGAAGCTGGCTGACTTGACTCAAGTTCAAGACGTATTTGGATGTCAACTTAGATGGCAAATTTCTTTGAATTGCGTTGAAAGTTTCCAAGGTATTGTCGACTTTCTGTCAGTGTAAGAAGGAATCCCCAGAACTTTCCTCTGTTTATATCATGGGGTACACTCCCAAAAGCCATTCCGGTCTTTTAGACATGTCGTCTGTTGCAATGACTCCAAAGTTCCTGTTTCTGCGAAAATACGGAATTGATTTTCCCTGAGCCCATGGTAGTGTGCTAAGCGTAACATCCTATTACCCTTGCTGTGAGAGGGATGAAAGAGCATTTTCTCTGCGAGTTTTTTGTTTAAGTCCGCATCAAGCTGCAGGTACTCGGCGCTGATATGGGTGTTGGTATTGTAAACACTTTACCACTTTAGCTTTTAATCATCTTTCTACGAAACACTGAGAAATTTCACTTATAGGAACATACAAAGAGCTCAGTGAACTAACCCTTTGTCCTAAATCCAGACTCTCGCAGTATATGGCTTTCATTTTGAAATTGTTTTCATCAATGCATCACTAGTTTGCCCTTGCTAAATGTAACATGGGTCATTAATAAGATATGATATAATTAGATTAAAAGACGTACAATTAAATTCGGGTACTGTTTATTGAAACTTTCTTTAATTGGTTTTGCTCAACTGCAACTGGTTGAAGCTCAACTGCTTGACGTTTATTCCCAACATAGCTAGCATATGCAAGTTGATGGATTCACAATAAATAATAATAATAACTTGAGTTTATAATGAGCATTTCTATTACACGCTTTTTATTTATTTTTTTTTAATCTTAATTATTTGGCAGCGAGATTACCATACCGAATAAGTGGTGCACTTACGCGACCACTTCGAGTCACATGAGGTGTGCAACTTACATCCGGTACTTTAGGTACCTCTATGTTTAATTTAGGTTGAAAGCTGTCGCGATCAATTGGATCACCATGAACTAATGGTGAATCCGTCTGTTTAACTGTTCGTTTGGAAAGCTGCTACCAGGTGACATATTTTTATTGTGGCAATTCTTACTTAGTTCTACGTTAACATCAAAATTACTATTTTTACTTGGTATAATATTGATTTCCTTAACATTATTGTATTTGTCATTTACATTGTTTCTAATGTCTTAGCTAAAAATCTACGATTTCTTCGAAAATAATTACCAAAGTTGTCTAGTACAATATATGACCTATCGTTAACATTAGCTACAATTTGCGCGTAATGCCAATCTTTTCCATTTTTTTTAAATATAACTTGATCACCCACATTCAATACTGGCAAGGATCTTGCAGTTCGATCGTAATAATACTTCTGTTAATCCTTTTTGTTTTGAATTTTTTTCTTGAATATCGACCTCGTTCAAGTTGTTTCGACGCAACGGCTGACCCGCTACAGGCAATCTGGTCTTGAGCCGGCGATAGTTTCGTGCTAGCAACTTGTGTTGTATTGTACTCGAGAATACGATATTGAAAACGATCGATTTCTTGTACCTCGCAGCATCGCCTTAGAAGATTTTTTGCTATGGCAACGCCTTTTTTCGCTAATCCATTACTTTGCGGATACCTCGGACTAGAAAAAGTAAACAAAATATTTGTCTGGTTGGCAAATTCCTCGAATGCCGTTGACCTGAACGGGCTATTATCACATTTGATTTCCGATGGATATCCTATGCGATTAAATATATTCACCATTACTTCAATTATATGGTTGGAAGTTTTCCGAATTAGTTTCTCTGACATGACAAAGCCCGAATATGCGTCAGTGATCGCTATGTAATCGTGCCCTGCAATTTCAAATAAATCAATCACGACTCTTTGAAATGGGTACTCAGGATTAGAGTCTTGCGCCAACGGTTCTTTTTGCATATTTCGTTTAAATTTTTCGCAAATAATGCACTGCAAAACGATTGTTTTAATTTTTTCGGACATACTAGGCCAAAAATAAAGAGAACGTGCACGTACAAGCGTTTTTTCAACACCCAAATGTGGTTCGTGTAACCACTTGCAAATTTTTGCCTGCAGTTCAGAAGGAATTACAAGTCTATGATCTTTAAAAAGAAGTCCATTTTCGAAATGCAAATTATCGCGGTATTTGTGAAATTTTTGGCTCAAATCATCAAGCTGATGATATCGGGGCCTTTGCGTCTGGACATATTTACATATGCGCACGTACTTTTCATCATCTTTAATTCTACGCAAGTATAAGTTGTAATTATCTTCCGATAAGCACACTTTCCGAGTGATTGTATGTATGACTTCAAGAAGATCTGGGTTTTCCAATTGATCGGGCAACTGTGCTCTTGAAAGGCAGTCCGCCACAAGCATTTCCCTTCCCGGTGTATAAACGATATTCATCTTCGGATACTTGAGAAGAAGCATAAACATCCTCTGTAATCGAGGAGTGACATCATCAATGTCACGCTTGACAAGTACCTCGAGTGACTTATGATCACTTTGAACCGTGAACTCTCGTCCGTATAGGAAAAAGTGGAAGCGTTCACAGGCAAAGACAATTGCCAAGAATTCCTTCTCAATTTGAGCCCATTTTTTTTCACTAGCGCTTAAAGTGCGCGAGGCGTAAGCAATTGGATGTCCAATCTGTACCAGAACGCATCCCAAACCATCCTTTGACGCATCCGTTTGAATGATAACTGGTTTTCTCGGATCATAAACTGCCAGTACAGGCTCTAACGTTACCATGGAAATCGATTTTTTTAATTCGTTCTCATGTCTATCCGTCCAACTCCATTCTACCTCCTTTCGGGTTAAATCACGCAAGGCTGCGGATTGGCATGACAAATTAGGGATAACCCCGGATTTGTTTGTTGGCTTCGGCATATCTAGAATGGCTCTGGTATATCGAAAATCCGGTCTAATTTGGCCCTCTGAAATTAAATGTCCCATGAACTTAATTTGTTTTTGCCTAAATTGAATTTTACTCGCATTAAATTTAATGTTCTGCTTCTGAGCGTGCTCCATTACGAATGCCAAAGTTTGGTCATGTTCAAGGTCATTTGCGGCCACAACAGCCATGTCATCGAAATATATGAAAAGGTTTGGAATATCCTCGAAGATTTGCACCATCTTTCTCTGGAACATTTCTGGTGCGTACACGATTGAACTTAAATCTAAACGTAGTTAAATCTGCGTTCTTGGCATCAAGTTCCATATGCCAAAATCCGTTACTAAGATCAAGCACAGAAAACACACATTTATTTGCCAGTCGCCCCATCACGTCTGCGATCGTTGGAATGAGAAAGTGTTCGCGCTTTATGCATGAATTAAGGGGCTTCGGATCGAGACAAACCTGAAGTTTTCCATTAGGTTTTTCTACGAGCTGAACATTGTTTACCCAATCGGTGGGATAATCGACTGGAGAAATGATTCCAGCCTGGACCATCGATTCGAGTTCCAATTTTAGACGATCACACAGGCCCAAAGGAATGCGCTTTTTATAGTGCAACGAGGGTATGGCATCCTCCTTTAACTCAATGGAGCAAGTACCTGGAAATTTACCCACACCACTAAAATTTTCCTTAAATTTTTCTAAGAACTCCCTCTTCTCCCGTGGCAAACATGGAAAAGATTTCACAGTATTCAAGCGTTTTATTAAATCGAACTTAATGCAAGTCGACAATCCCAGCAGCGGTTCAAGCACATCATCAACAACAAGAAATTCAGCCGTTTTCATAGTTCTCTTTTTCACATCAAAACAATTTAAATTAACCAAACCATGAATGTTAATTTTATTAGCACTATAGTCGAGCACAACAAATCCCTGTGTTTTCTTTTCAAAAGTAACATCGGATCCAGTGTCAATTTTGAATATGGTTAACCAGCTGTTAATTCGATAAGTTTTCGTCCACCTTATTCTGTTTACTGTATCAGTGTTTGCATTTAATCTAAAAACATTACCATTAACATTACAATTTCTACTTAATATACTAGTTCCATCAACCTGCTCTAAACTACAACAATTACCTTCCTCATTCCAATTGAGACTGTTTGCCTGCTTCTTGTTGTGGTTGTTGTTGTCCGTCCTTGGCTGTTGGTTCCCTGATGATTGATGTTGTCCATTTTGTTTTGCTTTTCCCTTTTGTTTGCAAAATTTAGCGAAGTGTCCCTTTCTTCCACAGTTCAAGCAATTGACGTCGTTTGCCTTGCCAGAGCGCATATGAGTTGGTGTGAAAGGTGCACCGCAATTGAAGCAATAGGGAGATATACTCGTAGCATTGCATGCTTGGTCAGCTGTTGTTTCCAATACAGTATTCACACTTAATGCATTGTTGTTGTAACGTCGATCTAGCAAAATTTTATTTGCATTTGCCGCTTCATAGATTTTTCAAGTTTCAATGACCTTTTTCAATGGATCATCCTTTCCGTCCAATAGTTTCAGTTGTAATTTCTTATCGTAAACACCGATAATTATGCGATCGCGTAACATTCGATGTTCATAAGTAGCGCCACACTTACAATTGTATTCACAAAATCGCAGCTGAGTTCTTAATTCGGTTTCAAAGTCAGCAAAAGTCTGGTTCTCTTGTTGCACAATTGTATTGAATTTATACTGACTGGGGAGTCAGTACTCATCAAATGCCTTTAAGACGATTTCTAATGTGATTCCTGTTTGCTCCACATTAACGTCACTCTGCTCTTGTCCGTTTCCTTCACAATCGAGTTGACCTGCATTTGGATTTGCATTCACATCAGCGCGTGCATTTTCAGGTGCGTTTGCTAACCCAAACATGCTATCAGGTGTTCCATCGTTTGGGTACAGAGCGTTGTAGATATTTCCTGCGTCTAGGCCGATTAACCACAAAAATGCTGCAATTTTTTGTTGCTCTGGTTCGCTCATTTTATTATTTGCCATCATGTAGACCATGAATGTTCCTTTCCATGTTGTCCATTCTTTGGCCAAATTGGAGCAGTCCAATGGTTTCGGCAAACGATCGGTCGATGTCATTTTTCGGGGCGGTAGATCAAACATCGAACATCTAGGAGATATTTGATATTCTCGATACCATACAGATCGACATATCAACTCTTGAACATATAGTCGTTACCCCTGTTAATTTCAAATTTCATTGTAGGTTCTGTGCCATTTCTGAGAAGAGCTGTTGCCTGCTGCAATTCATAGGATCATACGACACAGTCGGGGCTGCTTTAAAAGCAGTCGACGGATGCATGGGGCTATAACTAGCTTGTCGACAGCCAAACCTTATGAGCTGGTCTAATTGACTGAACTCTGTAGAAAGAACTAGGCCAGGTTTGGAATCTTGTTTAGTTTTAGTTGTTTATTTTGGCGGGCCAAAATGGTGTTGTTTGAACCGATCATGGGGCTTGAAACGCCATCTGAGATTCACATATGTATGTACATGGCCAACTACACCTATTGAACGGAGAGGTGATTAGTTTGGGGCTGTAAGGAGTCCATACTAAAGTGATGAAAGCCTTGCTTTATATTATAGTAGCATGGGGATCAGGAACTCTTGGACTCGTTTTCAGCATGACTTATTGAGGCAGACTCTATGTACTCTATGCGGAAGCATGATGATGACTATGGCTTAAGCCTGAATCATATGCAAGAGTCGTTTGACAGAGGTACCAAGCCATCACCAAAGGGAAAACGCATGTTTTATAAAGTGTGTACCAACAAAAGGTGTTTGGTACACTTTTTTTTTGAATAAAACGAACAATTGTTGAGATATTTCTTTATTTCTAAAGTAAAGTAGACACATGAGGATTATTTATAGAACACAATATCTTCCAAGTGTCTAATTCGACTCTGCTTGCAGACCCTCATCATTTTCTCGAAATTTTCTATCACCCTCCCACATATTTGGGCTCTATCTCGGCAATGGAGGCTTCAATGTCTACTTTTAGTGGAATTATTTGCAGATAGTTGTCGTAGATCTCGCTTTTAACATAACGCCAAAGAATGAAATCTAATGGTGTTACGTCGCTCGGTCTTGGTGGCCAATTGGTGCCTCCGAAACGCGAAATTCCGCAATTGTATCGTAATTTGTATGGCATGTAGCACATAGTTGAGGTCTTCCGTATCCATATCCTCGAGCTCCATCTACAAACAATTTTTTCCATGTCTCGGTAGCGCGCTACATTGACCGTAATGGCATTTCTGCCCCATTTTCGAAGAAGTACGGTCGTATGACACCTCCGGTCCATAAACCGCACAAAACAGTTACTTGTTTTGTCTGCATTGACATCTCCTGAACCAGTCGTGGATTTTCGGTGCCCCAGATGTGTCAATTTTGCCGCCAATGTAGATCGGACATTGTACGCAAGAAGATCAAAAACTTTCGTTAAAATTCCGTGCAGTGTGGCTGTAGAGATGTCAAGCTCCTGAGAACTGTGACGAATGGAGGTGTCTGGGTGGTTTTTGGCACTTTCCTTTATTGCGGTGTTATTTTACATTGAGCATCCGGGACGAACGTCTTCCGGCTTCTTCACATCTTTGGCTGAGCTCATCTCTTGGAATTGTTTTTATTTTGTTGCGCACCTACGCCTCGCATGATTATGTGCAAAATTGGCACGAATTTTTTGCATCCTTGCCGCCAATGAACATGAATTTTCGTAATAAAATTCAATGATTTCGATTTTTTTCTTTCACGGTATGAAGTTTCATAGTACATTTTTCAAATTTATAGATGACATCTGTCACCATATTTCAATCCACCATTTCGAAGTGGTACTTAAGGTGGTGCTTGGCCCACCAAAAGGTGTTTGCAAGGCCAAATATTTCATAACATCTATGATGGCACACAGTGGGCTTAAGCCATTCTAGACAGGCGCCCACGTTAAACACCGAGCTGACCATCGAGCACACGCACATGTGCACTCGTAAATTCGCTCCTCGGGTGAAGAACCAAAAACAAAAAACAGCGCTATGCGCGAGTTCACAAAATCCCCCTCCCAAAAAAAAAAAAAATTCGCTGTGCGGGCACCAAACAAAAAAAAAACACAACAACAAAAACGCGCGAGTGTTGTGAAATCGTCATCCACAGTGCGGGCATTCCAAACTTTCTGCCCCTGGTCGTACTGTTACTTGCAGTCGGTCATTGCCGTTGCTGTATTACATTGTCATGCAACGCCTGCAGTGACTGAGTGTATGTAACAACCAATGGATAGCGGGCTGTGGGTATAAATTTTGTTGGTGTGCTGTTTCCTATTGTTGTAAGGGGATAACACCTACAACAATTTGATTCGGTAAACCAACTCTGAATTTTTACTCCACAACTGTGTTTGGTAACGTCGGTGTTTGTGTTTTTTGTGTTTGTCTTTCTCTATAATGATTCGGGAATTCAGAGTGGATATTGCCAACATACGCGGGCTAAAAAGTAATCACTTTTCTGCGTACGTCCACGTCTGTAAATATAGACCAGCTGTTTTGGCACTTAGCGAAATACAGGTTGATCCTTGCCCACACCTCTCAGATCACTCTGATCTGAAGCTACGAACTAATGCCATTATTCTTCTCTCACCGCGGTCTCGCCATCAACGTGCGTAGTGATGTAGCTTACCAAACTCCACCACAATGTAGTCCCTGTTCCAATCCGGAATTCAGTTTCATGTGGTTAAAATTCCATCTCCGTAAGCAAATTATCCACTACTGCTTTATTTACAGAAGCCCCAAACTGGACAGCAACTCAACCTTTCACGAGTTTGATGCGCTATCTGACTCCATTCAAAGAATTGTATCCCTGTATCCTCATACTGAAATTTTTATTACGGGCGATTTCAATATACACAATTCTGGTTGGCTTCGACATTCTGAACAGACAACACCCGAAGGATGCTGTGTTGAGATCTTCGCTGCGGAAAATAACTTAACCCAGCTTGTAAATGAGCCCACGCGAATACCAGACGTTGACAGTCATACCGCCAACACCCTGGACTTGTTTTGAACTTCTTACCCCGGCAAATACAAAGTCAATGTGGAGGGGACTCCAGGTTCGTCGGACCGCTGTATCATATCAGCTAATTTCTCGTACACCGACTACACAGTTAGAGAAAAGATTCTCAAAAGAACCGTATGGCAATACGAGAAAGCCAACTGGAGCGGTCTTAACAGTTCTTTTTAGGAATTTTAACTGGTCGTTATGTTTCCTCGATAACGACGTGGATGCCGCTGCTGATAAGATCACAGACACCATTCTCTTTGGAATGAGAAACCTTATCCCAGATCGGATGAAGAGTATCAGACCAAAAGAAAAGGCATGGTACGACTCGAGCTGTAAAGAGGCTGTCAGGGTTAGAGAAGTGTTTTTTGGTCCTTCAAGACCAATCCGACAGAGGAAAAACGAGCCAGGAATGAATACATTGTCTTTCTTAAACGTGTAAAATTCCAATACGACCAAAAACTGAGGCAAAAAATACTACAATGTCCCAAAGGTAGTAAAAATTGTTGGTCGTTCGTCAAAAATATTAGAAATTCTGCCTCATCCTCCTTCCCAACCCTCATTTACAATGATATTCCAGCTGTCTTTGGACAAGGCCAATCTGCTTGCTGCACACTTTGCGGCTAGCTCAACACTCGCAGATTGTGCTTCAATGGGACAAATCCACTTTCGCACTCCTGTAGTAGCAAGAGTTCGTAAAGATCATAACATTCACAAATCCTCTTCTTCCTCTCTCTCCTCTTACAGGCCTATTGCACTTACGTCCCTTCTTTCCAATGTCATGGAAACGCTGATAAACCGGCAGCTCATGAAATATCTTGAAACACGAAAACTTCTTAATGACCAGCACTACGGTTTTCGTAGCAACAGGTGCACTGGTAATCTGATGGCATGTCTCACCGAAAAGTGGAACCACAGCGTACATCAATCTGGCGAAAGCAAAATATTTCTAAGGCGTTTGACAGAGTTTGGCATCAGGCTCTTTTGTCGAAAATGCGTGCTTTCGGGATCGATGACTCTCTTTTTCAATGGATTAGAAGTTAGCTCTCGGAACGTTCAATTCAAGTAGTCTTGGATGGTTTCAAATCTGATATTCACAAAATAAACGCCGGTGTGCCCCAGGGCTCAGTTCTGTCTCCGACACTCTTTTTAATTTTCATCAACTATCTCTTGTCTACTACCTCTAATCCAATATATTCCTTTGCTGACGACAGTACTCTCTGCTTTTCATATTCGTTCCCGGACTCACGTCCCTGCTCTTCAGCTGTAGAACGGGAACGCCAGCATATGTTAAGCTCATTAAATTTCGATATCAAGAGCATAGCCAATTGGGGAACTATCTACATATCAACAGAGTGGAATTTAATGCTTATAAAACACACTGCTGTCTGCTGTCGTTACAGTGAAATTTAAACACCCAGCTATTATCCATGACTGGCACTTGCATCGTCGAAACCGAAAAACTTACCTTTCCCGGTATGTGTGTCAATGACAACTTACGTTTGAATGACCACATATTCGATGCCGCCAAAAACGCTGCGGAATTTCTAGGTTTCCTCAAACGACGTAAGAAACACTTTTCACCTTCTGAGCTGAACTTAATATATATGATATTCATCCGCCCAAAATTGGAGTACAATGGAGTAGGATTCAAAACTGTACGATAAAACTCATAGGTGATGCTGATATCAACCAGCCAATAGACACCTTCCAACACCTGCGAAATATCCCGTGTCTCACTTTGTTTTATCGCTCTTTCCACTATCAGTGCTCCATGGAAATCGCCGATTGCATTAGGACTCTGAAATATCGTAATTTTTTCCTAAGCCGAACAACTCGCTGATGGTATGCTATGCCGAACTCTCTATTTCCTAGTCATTATTACATTCGGACATTTAAAACCAACGTACATCGGCACCTATCTTTCTTTCCTCCCTAATTTTTCTTCGCCCGCGCTGTGTTGCAACCATTTTAAAGGCACCTTAACCCCTTGAGCACGCGCTTCTTTAAAAAAAATCTAGTAGCTGCGCTGATACATAATAGCTGCCAGGTGGATTTTGTGCAATCTTTTAAATATCTTGGAGTTATGTTAGATATTAACCTGAACTGGTTCGACCACACGAAAATAAAGTGAAATAAGAATTGAGTTTGTTTTGTTCTGCACTTTTAAATCACTCACTTTAAACCACTTAATAGGATGGAATTCCGGCCCATCCCCCACTCTGCTTTGCACTACCCCTTTAGAATCAATTTGGATAAAAGCCTCTGGCAGAATATAGCCCAATGGAAATGAGCTCTCATGTTGCCTTTCATTGAAGTAATAAGCCCCAAAGATCAGGCTGTTGTCGCTGGTCATTGCCCTTGCAACGTGCCTTCGAATCACCTTAATCAGGAAATTCTCAATCCTATTCAGACTAGCCGCGTTGCAAAGGACTTTGTTGGGGTAATAGTTTTTGTACACCGATTCTGGTGTTCTGTACAAGCCGAAACAAGTACTAATACACCGCCTTTTAAACACCCGTATCCTTTAAGAATCCAAACCATACGCGATGACTGACGTGTTTAGGGCCACATAGCATATGACCTTCACTCTGGAGACAAGTTGACTTCTGTGAAACAGCCTTATTGACCCGGCAAGATAAGCATCCCTAGTTTGTCAAATTACAAATACTTCTTGTGCCAGATATTAAATTATTTCACTACGCTTCTCATACAAATGTCGTTTATGGTTTGGCTTAAGGCCGTCCACCAGATTGACAATTTATCTAGTATATTTAAAAAAAGAAAAAAAAAGTAAATAAAAATGAAAATGTAATAAGTTAGTAAAAACTTATGCTATGCACGGTAATTACGTTCAAAAATCGCCTTCTAAAATCCGGGTTCTGTAACGAAAGGCAGCTGACTACCCATGACTACCGTTCAATATATTAATAACCTCATCTAAGTCCAGCAAAGTAACTCCGAAATATCTCACTCGGAATTCTCTTAAAATAGAACATCTTCCGATCTTCCGATGAAATGATAAACATCCTCCCTCTCTTTAAGGTTGCATAGGTCACAGATGATTGGAAGATCCGGTCGATGTGGAATAAAATAAAGATTTATTAATTCTCCTCGAAGTTTTAATATAGTGCTTATCATATTGAGGGAATAGCGGTTAAGGAAGCACGTAGAAGCGCTTTCAATGAGGTTGTAATTCAGCCTACTGTAGACCAGCCTATGTTATGAAGAATAAGCTTCAGCTACATATCCGTCGTATATGGCATTGTCAGCTTTTTTCAAAACATTGGTAAACGTAGATTTTAGCGTTGAAAGTTGCAAATCAACTGAGATATTTAAATTTACGCCATATTTTACCGCCAACTCTTCCCACTTTTGAACCAAGGGCCCTCTTGTCAATGTTAAATGTTTCAATACAATCCTCGGCAATCTGCTTTCTTCCATCTCCATTATTTTCATAATGTAGTCTGCATGCAGCTTTAGGGTATTTAAAAAAAGAGGCGGGACACCAGTTTCTAAATGCAACATATAGTTTGGTCTACCTGCTGGAAGACGAAAGATTCTCTTCACAAAGTATTTAAGGAATTTTTCAACTTCCTTAAAAAAAGAATAACCCCAATTTTGGGCCCCGTACAACAGTATAGAGGCCGAAGTTGAGCGAAATAGATTGTTTTGCGATGTGTGATCGATATACTTGTTGTCGATGCAACGTCCCCATACTCTTTTTGCTGACGCTAGTTGACATACGAAATGCTTTTTCATGCTGAGGTTAGATGTAATTAACACTCCTAAATATTTATACTCTTTCACTATTTCAACACTTTCACCCCGATAGGACCACTTTTCGCTGCGAGAGTATTTTGGTTCCGCCATTTCTAAAAATCGTCACCTTTGATTTAGATAAATTCACCGTCAAATTCCATTGGTTGCAGTAGTTTTCAAGACGGTTCATCATAAGCTGCATCCCTTCAATTGTCTCGGACAAAAACACTATATCATCCGCAAACTTTAGCATTGGTGTCCTCACACCACCAAGCTCGATCCCACCTCCTACTTCCGCAACTATATCATTTATAAATAAAATGAATAGTATGGTGCTTAAGATGCATCCTTGCTTAACTCCCATTTGCGTTCCAAATTCTTCCGATACAAACTCTCCGTTCCATACATACGCCATGTTGTTGTTATACATCGCTTTCAATACGTTTATTACTCTGCTTGACAAACCCAAATTGTAAAGCTTATAGAAGAGAGCTTCACGTGCTATGGAATCGAAAGCTGCACGAAAGTCAACAAAGAATACATATAGCTTTTTACGATTTTGCTCGAAAATCTTCGCAATGTTGGTAAGGATTATCTAGCTCGCCTTTTTTATGTAGTGGGAGGATTATCGTCTTTTAAAGTTTTCCGGAACTCTGGTTGTTTCAAAAATTCTATCAAATTCCCTTGTAAGCTCAGTAAGAAACTCAGGGGAACTGTTCTAGTAGAACTCGAAAGGGATCCGATCGTCACCTGAAGCTTTCCTTGCTTTAGAAGAATCAACTATACTTCTTACTTCGGAGAAAGTAAATGCCATATCTAAGAGCTCGTCCGCCCAAAAAGGCACTGCATATTGCGGTAATGGAGAAAACTGTTGTGTAGATTTCTAAAATACTTCCGATACAATTTTAGCTGCCTTCCAAAATTCACCTGCAGATTTCGAAGAGTTGAAAACTGCTATGATTTGCTGATTAAATTGTTTCCTTTTTTCAATACAAAGACATTTGAAATATTTATTTGCTTCTACATAGAGTTCCTTGGAATAGTTGGAATTTTCTTTCCTTAGGCGTCTTAGAAGTGTCATTGATCTTTTTCTTGCTTTCATACAGTCACTATTGAACTACTTCTGCTTTCCTACCACTTTACGTCTTGTATTACCGCAAAGCGGCACAGAATTTTTTATGATTTGTGTTAGAGCGTCGATGTTGAGAGTTGTATTATCAGATTCAAAAGCTCGGTGTTCAAATTATTCTGATAAGAGGAATGAAAACGGTCATTCCAAGCCAACTTCGGAAGAAGAGCCAGTTGCCTTGAGTTTGTCGTAACTCTTGCCTTCCAAGTATTGCATGAAGTTTCTAAGGGCAAAGGAGAATATTTGAGCAGCTATTGAAAAATCGCTGACTATTGAGCACCAATTTCCGGTCATCAAACAATAATCTATAACGGAGTACAATGTTCCACGGATGAAAGTATGTTCACCATCTACGTCGAATTTACAACTACCATTTAAGATCTTTCAGTCATATGCATCAGCAATTTCGATAATTTTAGAGCCCTTAATATCGCAAAATTCATCTTTAGAATTTCGAGCTGCATTTATAATCGATGGCACAGGTCCACTTATAAAATTATTTTGCGATAATCCTATCCTCGCGTTGAAGTCACCAGCTAGGAGAAGGTCTGTCGATCCTAAGCGCTTAAGCAGATCAGAGATCTTGTCGTAGTCTTGCCTCCAGTGAATGCAGTTCAAAGAAATCGGTACTATACAAAAGGTTCCGCCATTAATTTTTACATTGAGAACAAAGGCACTTTCCACCATCTTAAAATTTAAATCAACTTCTTTCAGAGATTTACGAAATTCTATTAGCACACCACCGCTTCCTCTTCCAAATATATTAGTCTTGACTGCTGGAATCCATTTCGTATTGTAATCCATAAAAATACTACTAAATCTAGTTTCTTCACTGGCTAAGACATGAGTTTCAAAAAGCAAAAGCAACACTTGCCATTGTGTTTCCAGCCAGTGCATTTCCACCTTCGGCATTTACGTTTATGACAGCGATAGCTGTCATTGAAGAACTGTCATTGGTCAGCTGTTTTTGGAGGAGTGTCATCCCACATTCACTGACAAAACCATCACATTGGAGTTTGTTGTTTATGTCCAAGTAAAATGTTTTATCTCCAATTTTCAGCTTTTGCCCACTCACTACGGGTTTGGCGTTCTTATATTTGGACTCAATGTCGATTTTTAATTTTAGTATGCGTTACCGCCGATTGCGTGAAGCTCCATTGTAGTCTCTATGGATAAATACCTTGGAGCCTTTAAGCGTTGAAATGTTACGTAGTACGCGTCCTTCTTTTGAAATTTTACTACAATGTTAGCAATGTTGTTGCTTGACCTCATAGCATGGACGTCGGATATTAGCGATGTATCAACGCTCCCCAGGAGTTGAAGACACAAACTCTTAGCCTTTTCCTTTGAGTTGACACCAACCTCCTGAGGCATGTGGACAACAACATTGCTTTCTATCGCCTTTATTTCTAGCATCGCTACTTTGCGTTCCAATGAGGAATAACAAGCTTCCATTACCTGTATATACGAGTATATAGTTCCGGCATACCCATTCTGGTCAACTTATAGAACAGCCCCTCTAACGTAAGGTGTCAAGGCCTTCTCAAAGCCAACAAGGCGGGCACCCGTACACTGGTTCTAGCATTTATTCCATTGTATGTGGGAGACCAGCTTTGACGAAGTATGAAGGTTTTCGGGAACTATGTTATATTCCTCTACCCACTTTAATAACGCCCTATTGGCCACTCTCTCAAAAACATTTCTAATATTCGGAAGTATACTAATTGACCAAAGATGTACCACTGCTGTTTTCCAATGCATCGGGTTAAATAGCGAAGTAAATACATATATCCACTGCTTGCAAGGACAGGTGTTTTAATACGACGTTTGGAATACCGTCTACAGGAGTAGACGGGAGACTCAAAGATACACAGATAACGTTTGCCGCGTCTTTTTCACTGAATATGGTGAAACTGTGATTCTCGGATCGCCAATTTTGAAGTTCGTGGCGCAGATAACAGTGACTTACGTAGGCCCTATTGTCAATAGATTGTTCACCATATATACGGCCTCGGGAAAAGCTCCAAGAAAATCCACTTTTTCGTGGCTTGAATCGGCACTTTCTGGACTTATGCCAACGGTCAGTATTGTCTCTCTGTTTATTTATTTATCTGCGGGAACATATTTGGAGCCAACATTTTTTTGTCTCAGTACAGAGGGCACCCGCCCAATTATCAAGGCTTCGCTCATTAAATGACGTTGTCTAATAAAAGGCAGGGGCAGAGCATATTACTGATCTTATCGTAAACATCTTCAGATGACGCCACCGAAGGTTGCTATGATTTGACCACTTACAAGTTGCCGGTCATAGGTCTTGTTGGCGGCAGGACCACCGGTAGTCCCTGCCAGGACTGAAATCACGGTACCATGGGAGTCAAGATCCCCGGAGCGTCATGGTGGCTGTGGTTTAAACCCAAATTCGCGGGAAGCATCTTCCTATTGGTTTGACCCAATGTAGAGTTGCAATACAATAAGTACTGGGTGCTGTGACCCTAAGAACAGATAGTCTCTTGTGCTTTACGTAGACACCTGCCGTGTAGGCCTTATTCCACGGAGCGCCTACGCTCATATCGGGATTAATACAATGCGTTAATCAACGTCCATTGGATGGTATTAAAACCACCTCCAGTACCTACTAGAAGTCGTGTATAAGGCACGATCTCCTCCCTCGGTAAAGGGTTGAGGCCTATCTAAAACCTCTGCCATTCTGCGGGTCATGGCACCCGGTTGCTGTGCAACTTCACACCGAGCAGACCGATTGGTTCCATAGTCATCAAATGGTTGGGCACAAGCCGTAGTACTACAGCCTGTGCTCAACCATGACGTGTCAGAGTTCCAGTTGATCTACTCTCCCCGCGATTTTGGGTACAAACCTACAGCCACCATAGTTCCGGGGGCTCCTGACCTCCCGTGGTACCAGAATGCAGCCTCCGGTTAAGCTTCGCAACTAGCGGTTACTTCCAGTGGGGCACCTTATACGCCTTTAATCATCCTTCCTAATTTTTAGAGATTAGCGATCTACTGTATCGGTGTCTAGAAAAAACTATGTTTGCATAGTCCTGAATCCTTGCTATTTGCGCATTGTCAGATAGAGTGCTGCCAACGTCGCAAACACCATCTTCAAAACCTACGCCCATAGCTCGAAGATCTCTGACATCGTCATACAAGGGGCATTCACACAGAATGTGCACCCAGTCTTGAAAAGAAGCTCGACACGAGCAGTCTTCCACCTGGCTAAGACCCTTTGTATGCAGGAATGCATTAAAGGAACCATGTCCAGTAAGAAGAAAGCCAAAGTTTAGATTAAACCTCAGCTTCGGCCGCTCCCGCATGAACAAGACATCCTTCAGGAAGCGGTAAGTTACCCTGCCGTTAACGCTATCGTCCCATCTAGATGTGACGCAATCGTTTAGCCCGGCCGGTTGATTTCAGTGTCAACCAACCAGTCTTTTTCACTTAAGGGGATAACCCTATTTAAATTGAAGGCTATTCCATGTCGGATCGCCTCCAAGTCGAGACGAGGTACTCCCATAAGAACCGTGGAGACAGTGCAGCAAACAGGCAAACAACCAAGCAAGGCCACTCTTTGGCAAGAGAGCGATCGTTCTGCGACCGCTCACAGTCGTGGCTACGTCGCACCGCACTGATGTCCCAAATGTTGTACAAGCAACAAAAAGGCCACCGTATATGATACGTACAGCACGCCTGTTGAGCCCCCAATCAGACCGTATAATGCGCCTTACCTGCCCCACGACAGTTGTAACCTTGTCAATGACTCTTTCCAAATATGGTAAAAAGTTTAACCTCTCTTTCATGGTTATACCCAGATACTTGATTTGTGTCACATATCTCAGAGTATATTGATTTGGGGAGGTCGCCTTATTAAACACTTGCCCTTGAGCAACATCATTACCGTCTTCTTTTGGGAAACGGAAACGCCAAAACTGCTGCTCAATGGGAACAGTAACAGGTTTTTTATCGGCATCGACTCATACCAAGGGTGGAACTTGTGCCTCCAACACAAATTCTGCTTTAGTATCTCAGGAAGGCGGCAGAGCGATGGCAAGGCGTATCTTTGCTCCCATGGATGCATGGGCATCCCGTGAACAGACGTCTTCAAGGCTGCCGTTTACATTAAAAACTAGAGACTATGTCCCAGTATAGACTTAGAGACTTGCTGTAGTTTTCTTCAATTAATTGTTTAAGGATTTTCATCAGTGACTTGAGTGTTTTTATTTCCGTGCCGTTTCTGTCAGTAAACTCTCTATACAGTAACTTAATCCTCCTTCGTTGCAGTTCTGTATTTTTCAACTTGGTTTTCGTCGGAGTATTCTAACCGACGAATAGTCTGCTCCATAGTTCGTTTGATACGGTCAAATGTCTTCGTTTGTCGGGTTTCTGTTAGACGGGAGATCAATTCCACTCTGGAGAAGCACAACCACCGTGTTTTATATATTTGTCGCTATGAGTTCATAGTTTCACTTCGGTCTCTCAAGTCACTTAATGCAAAACCATTTCAGTAGATCCACCTGCCCATTGCTCAAAGGACACACCTTCATTGAGGTGTAACAACTGTGGTCCATCGGTATTTGATGGTTAGTTGAACACATTAATAGTTGCGGGAGACTCGAAATCATACCTCTCAGTGATCCTTATCTGTTTTTTGGCTGCTTTATATTTTCTTAAAGCCAGATCTTATTTGAAGATTCCGAGAGAGTTTCCTTTCATTAGTTCCTCTATTGCCCTGCCCAATCGTTAACGAGTCTTAAGCAAAACGATGCTTAAGCAATCCACGGTATTGCCTGTTGCTGGTACAGGAGCTTACTATTCTACCCTATTTCACTGTATACGTTTTTGGAATCCTGCCTTTCTATTTAAGAGGCTATTTTGATGTTTTTTTTTTTTCGTATGGCCAACGTCTTGATCTTTCTCCAAAAATAAACCCAAAAGATCACAGGATCACTCTTTTCCCTGTGCATTCTATACAATGTTTTCTCAATTGGAACTATTCGACTGGAATACTGTCAAAATGGCAACACTTACTACTCACTCCACTTCTCTGCCACCAGCATGCCATCCATGTATACCAGTATTATATGTGTGCTCCTGCCAAAAAGCGGAAATAGCGGCAATGATTTGTTTCTCCTGGAATCGCCCCTCGTCCTGTGTAATAAATATCAAGATGGAGATTGGTTTATAAATGCCATGCATTCGTTTGCTCCCTCCTCTCTAGGTCGCGTGGATTTTTCAGACCGTTCTCAGTAGTTGGCGGCGGCGGTGGTGGCGGTGCTATATCCTCGTGTGCCCATACCCTTACTCGTATTCTGACCCCGAGAAAAATTTCACATTTGGATTGAATAAATGGTCCGAAGCCATTACGTTGAGAGATTTCCCATTCCCATGCTTCACCACTACTCTACTGCCAGATGAAGAGGACTCTCCTTCTCATTTGGGACTTATAACCGGAGCAATGTTAGAACCGTCCTTTTATAAATGGAGAGGGTAGCATTTTCGAGTACGAGTACCGTAAAGGATGCCATTTTTATTAATTTTCTAACATTTGTACTTGGACCCTGGCTAACTCTCCTCTTACACACATCTGCTCTTAATGTTCTACTCTATCCATATAGTCATGGTCGGTATAGTAGTTTCTGTATTTGTACGAGTATTGTACATAGTCGCCATTGTCGTCATCCTTATATGTGTAACTGTTGTCATCCTCGTTCGGTGCTCCTTTTCCGTTTCCAAGTTTAAGGACTAGGTAGTGGTAGAAGAGTGCTTTTAAAATGTCATTTGTATGGATTTGAGTACGAAATGAAATGTTTCCTTAGTTTAATGGGATTATTATAGTTGCAAATTGTATCTTATTTAGTCTAAAATATTTTTAGTACGATAAATGAGTGGGTAGGTACCCAGTCTGTGGCGGAGGACTTAAGTGCAGGGACGCCTTTTGGGTGGTAGAATTTCGGACAAAGTGGATTAAGGGGGAAATTGGAATTTTCGAGTATGAAATAAGTACGTACGAGGATATTCGCTAAGGAGGAAATACATCTTGATGGGAGATCCTTTTCTGTTAGATACACAAATTTACTCAGTTTTAATCTTACCTAGATGTAATCCGGGTGAGTCGTTAAAGGTGCCTAACAGGTCTTGGTGAATGCTGCCAAGCGAGGACTTTGAATGTGATGGGAAATTAGTTAGATTTTTCAATGATGTAATCCCGATTAATGGCCGAAAGACACAGTGGGTTAGGTTAAGTGGATTGGCGATGGTTCGGTCTGTGGTAAAGGTCTGCCACTTACGAGGCAAAATAAATAAAATTAGTAGACGGTAGCCTGGTAATCCAGCTCATGGTATTAATTGCCTCAGGGAATCATTATTTCATGCGCCTATTACCATGAGATGGAAGAAACTATGATATTTCCACCTTTTTGATTCGTTTTAAACTATTGAACAGATTAACTTAAGGGATTTTCAGACATAGTACGAGTAATGTTCCCAGTTTGGGAGTAGACCAGACTATCTTTTGCTACATATCTTCCAATTGCCTGCATTACTAATGTGTATTTTTATGATATTGGTGTCCCTTTATTAAGTCTTAAGCTCAAATTTAGGTTTCGATTCCATACCTATGTGGATATTCGGCGATATCACAGACTTCCGACCCCTGAAGAGTCTCTGATTGTTCGATTCCATGCCCGTTGCTGTCAGTTTGTAAGATCAAGTATCCTGGCATCCGCAATTACTTGATGTTTTAAACGAAGGTTCGGTCTTTCTGCTCGTCTCGAATCTGAAGGCTGTGATTCGGAGATTCTCTTAGTTGGAGCATTACTGTCTATCCGTTCGATATGGCCAGGCAACTGCAGTCGACGTATATTGGCTTTTCGTATCACATCTACATCTTTATACAGCTCCTAGAGTTCGCAGTTGTATCTTCTTCTTCTCCTAAATGGGACCGTAAGTTCGACTATTGATTTTTCTTTTAAACGTACCCAGGGTTAGTTGTCTGTCCTGCTTATCGTCCAGCACTCGGTACCATATAGCACAACTTCAGAGCTCGACTGATGTGTCATTTGAAGAGTTAATGTTCACTCCGAAGTAGGTGAACTCCTTGACTGCCTCGAAATTATAGCTGCCGACTTAGATACATCTGTTTTGTTTTGTCCTCCTTCATAGTAAAACCATATTCTCTACCCCCTGATGGATCGAGCGATATATCAATGTCGTATGCGTATTTTAATAGCTGGACTAGTTTGTGGCAGATATTGCCTCTGATGTTAAAGAAATCGAATGAAAATGCTGTGCCTTGACTAGGTCTTCGCCCTAGTGAGTCCCTAATTCGTGGAATGGTGAAGCGTTTTTAAGAAGCTGGTTCGGTATCAGGTCGAACTCCATATCGGCATGCTCGACCGGCACGTACCCGCCAAAATATCACCACCGTGAGCAAAAGTGTTCGAAACCGGCCAGTCACCTCTATTCGTGGCCGAAGTCAACAATTGGGCCTCACTGATGGCATTTTACGGCGAATTTTAAAAGTTGATCTTTTTTGCACGCCTATAAAATCCAAATTACATAGCAATTGAAGCCTTTGGACCATATACGACGTCGCCGATTTGTTAACTGGACAATTTATCATCGAATTTAATCTTTCCGGATGATGGGTGCGTAAATAAACAAAATTGTCGTTTCTTGGCACCGGACATCACATACGAGATTCATGAAAAACCAATGCATCCCAAAAAAAGTCACTGTATGATGCGGATTAAGCGTTGGCGGCGTCACTGGTCCGTCCTTTTCGAAGATGAACTCAAAAACAAATACTGAAACAACAGAATGTGTCTCAGCCAGTAAAGCATACTACTGCGCAACAAAAGCATATGAAACAGGAACTGCAACCACAAAAAAAAAAAACAAAAACAACATCAACAACAACTGCAAACACAGCAGCAGCAAAAACAGCAAAAAACAGCAACAACAGCAACAAAAACCGCAAAATCAGCAGCAGAAATCAATGAAGCAAAGGGTGCCTCCAATAAATACATATAAAATGGAATTGAAAGATACAATGGAATTATGTAAGTCGGCCATAGGCAACAATCTCTATATTAAAAGACTAAGTTTTGTTAGACAAGCGATCTACTGCAACACAGTGGAGCGCTATTACAAAATTAAAAGTTTATTGAAGGATTCGACGACGGAGTTCTTCTCCTACACCCCTAAGGGTGAAAAGCTGCAAACAATGCTGCTGAGGGGATTAGAGCCGTCTACTGATCCGGAGGAGCTCCTTGCACTGCTGAAAGAGAAGGAGTGCGAAGGGCTCAAATTCGTAGTTGTTAAGCCGTTTGTCACGGCTAGAGCTAAAAGGGAGAAGCGGAAACTACCGTTCTTCCTGGTTCAGCTAAGTCCCAACAGCAAACTGGATGGTCTAAGGAGTATAAAAGTCCTAGACTACCAGGTTGTACACTGGGAAAAATTAAAGAGGAGCGAAAACATTTTACAATGTGTTTGCTGCCAAAGGTTCGGGCACGCCGCGTCGAACTGCGAAATGCAGCCTCGATGCGTGAAGTGTGGAAAGGACCACAAGTCAGAGGAATGCGCTCTAGGTAAGGACGGAGCGTCGGAGAAAAGCCAACTCTCTTGTGCCTTATGTAGGAACACGGGGCATACCGCAAATTATCGGGGTTGTCCTAAATTCCAATACATAAAAAGAGTAAATCTGGCTCGGCGGAAGAAGGTGAAAGTTAAACGTCCACCCGTGCAAACACAAACACCAGCCGTTACTCCCCAAGTTACCTACGCCCAAATGGCGGCAGGTAGGGGAAATACGGTACAACAGGCAAAGGTAGCTTCTCAGGCCCCAGCGCCTAGAGCACCAGAACCTGTACCTGACATGCTGGCTATCTTGCTCTCTATTCAGGGGCAGATGGCTCAGCTTCAGCGTCAAATACAGGAACAGGCTACGCGTGTAGATCAAATATACGCGATGCTGCCGGGCCTAACGCACCTTTTGTCGTAATGGGTACGTGTGTGGCGGAGCAAAACCTAAAGGTTCGAACGACGAGCCGCACTATTTAAGTTGCTTAAAGACCAACCCCCTGATGTGGTTTTGGTTAGAGAAGCTAAGCTAACCAAAAGACACAAAATGAGGCACAGAAGGTACAAAATAGTACGGAGAAACCGACCCAGTATAATCTTTCGACTCGGACTTAAGGCGACGGATAGTCTGTCGTTTCCCAGACATGGTTCCTATTTGGATCTCCTGCTGTTCGACACTCGAATAGAACTAACAGGCACTAACCAACATACCATAAACTGTCTACGTACTTTCGTGTATGACAGTGATCATTGCGGTCTCAGTACCGAAATAACTATTCCCAACGAAACTGCGGAATTGGAAGAGTTTGTTCAAGGCATTCCTACAACTATAGTAGGGTGCGTTGGACACACGTCTCAAGAATGCTGACGAGAGCACTCTCCTCAAATTCGCTCTACCCA
This sequence comes from Volucella zonaria, assembly GCA_963966105.1. Classification (NCBI taxonomy): domain Eukaryota; kingdom Metazoa; phylum Arthropoda; class Insecta; order Diptera; family Syrphidae; genus Volucella; species Volucella zonaria. The sequence continues at coordinate 47,185,622 of OZ014534.1, forward strand.
CCGCCCAATAGAAATCTGTCAAACGAGGAGGTTGACGGGTATCTAAAACCAATGGACAAGACAATTAAATGAACTATGTTGATACCTCGGTATCAACACACTGACAACGAAGACTTATTCCGCAACGCAACTATTGACGCACTGCACCGACATAAAAGCAGACTGCTGTCAAGACTAAAAACCTTGTACAGGCAGTTTACTGACAGACATAACCCGGAGATCGTGACACTGAAGTCGTCGATCAAAAACCTCCAAATATTAATAAAAGAAAATTACAGAAATTCTGTAAGTTTGTACTGGAACAATAAAATTCGGGCTGTAAACACCAGCAGCCCAAATATGTTCCCGCAAATAAATAAAATATTTCGGAGAAAAGATCAAAACGACCTTGCGTGTCTTAAAATTGCCCGAACTACGGACAACGAGCACATATTCATAGCAGCAGGCATCGATCCAAATGAGGCCGTTGATGATGACAACTTCTTTGTGATCGAGGATCCGCAGGAGGAGGTAGAGAATATGGCAAATAATGTCATCGCCGGCGATAGGGTACTACCCCCGTTCATTTCGAAGGAAGAGCTCCAAACGATCTTCGAATCGTTTAGAAGTAAGAAATCAGTGGGAACCGATGAAATACCGAACATTGTGCTTCGACATCTCCCACTAGAAGCGGTGGACATTTATACCACCCTGTTTAATAATGCAATGAATAATGCACATTATCCAGCGCATTGGAAAACTGCGGTGGTACATCCCATTCCCAAAAGGAATAAAGACACATCCAATCCGGCGAATCTCCGCTCGATCAGTCTTCTTCCAAACATCAGTAAGGTTTTCGAGAAGGTAATCAATAGAGTCCTGACTAAGTGGGTTGAGGACAAACGTATAGTTCCGGGTAATCAATTCGGTTTCAAGGCTGGGCATGATATCATTCATGCTGCGTCTAAACTGATTTCTGATATCCAATGGAACAAAGGCAAGAACCAGTGCACTGGTGCCTGCCTGATTGACTTGGAGAAGGCCTTCGATACCGTATGGTTAGAGGGACTCTTCTTCAAGCTTGACAGGTTGGGCATTAGTAAACCACTGCTGTATATTCTTTTTGATATGCTCTCCAGTAGATAGTTCATCGAGAAGAATGGCGATGTGACTTTCGCTGGAACATTTAACATTGAAAACGGTCTGCAACAAGGTGCGGTAAATTCGCCGATCCTATTCAACATTTACACAAGTGATCTGATAGGTTCACTTCACCATGCCATAGCGTACGCAGACGACTTAATCGCGTACAGATCGTATCCAAAGATTGAGGTCATTAATACACTTTTGCAACGTGACTTCGACAAAATTAAGCGATATTGCGACGACTGGAAGTTGAAAATCGACTTTCAGAGGTCGGAAACCATTCTGTTTAGGACGCCTTTGTCTGGGGCCTCTAGGGACACCAGAAAGAATTGGCGGAAGTTCTCTATCGTCGTACAACATGGACAGCCACTTGCTTGTCGAAATGCAAATGCGCTTTTGCCCTTACAAGGAGACTGCTTTATAACAGCCAACTCGATGCGAGGGTGAAGGTGGTCTGCTACATGGCCCTTATCAGGCCCATGCTTGTATTTGGATGTCCTGTGTGGTTCAACGTGAGAGCAAGTTTATTGGAAAAGATTCGGGTATTTGAGAGGGCTTGTCTTAGGACTTGTCTTCGCTTATACAGAACACCAGAATCTGAGTACATAAAATTCTATCCCAATGAGGTCTTGTACAATAGGGCGAACCTAATAAGAGTGGACAATTTCGTCATTAAGTTGTCTCGAAGACGCATTGCAAGAGCAATGACCTCATCGAACAACCTGATCTCCGGGGCTTACTACCCTAATTATATATATCACGAGAGAGTTCGCTTTAACGGCTTTATTCCTCCAGAAGCGTTCCTCTACCTAGATAGTAAATGTCTGATCCAGGACAGATTGGCGGTGCCGCTAATCTTCCACGTAGCTCGAACAGCTGCGGACAGGCAACTCAACTACGACAGAGACGTCGCACACGGCAGTGCGGAGCATCTCCGGTTCAGTAGGGCGGTAGGGAGTCGCGACATGAGGGATGTTGCTCAGCAGTACCAACAGTTTTGGTGGCTTATTGGCTTACGATGTTTACACAGTACTCTCGACAGGATCTTATAAGCGAAATTAAGCAAGGATATGTCTCGGTAGTTATTGCAAGACATTGGATCGACTTTTGTATAGATTGGGCAAATAGAGCCAATATTGCAGTCGTCAGGCATGTTTTTGTGCACCCACACTTTATTGATTATTTGGTACATGCTCCTTGCCGACGATTTTCTTTATGTGTGATAATCGTAGCCAATGGATCTGGTCGGTGGTTGTTTCAATTTCTCGTGTCGTTTCTGGCCTTATAAGGTATAGACAAAAGTCTTTCCTTCAGTGATTTGGTTTCCATTTAGGAAAATTTACTAACAAAACAAAAAAACACACATTTCGGTGCAGGTATTCGATGGCAGATCCATAACATCATTTCGCTACTTCAACTAACTGAAATCATAAAAGGCTTTTGTGGCGTGTAGCTAGGATGTCGAAATAGGAATGGTAACAGAGGAGTTTCCAGCACTGCCACCACTCTCTGCAGGAGTTGTCATTCTAGGTTAAGTATTTCGTCGTAAGGTAAATTGCCTTGTATAACACAATGTAAAGCTCATGTTGTAAAGCAATAAATTGTATTTGATATAGATGGCTTTACTGTTGATGGGCCAAGCAAACGACGATTTCACTCCTCATCAAGGCTAACATAAGTCTGATATGGGCTCATGTCAAACAGGAGAGAGAGACGAAATTGGCAATTATTGTTTCGACAAGCTCTTCGACCATACCAGCAATATCCTAAGCACGTTGTGTTAGGGCCGTCCTTGTTAATTTTAACACTAATTTAGATAGAGAAAAGAAAATCTTTGGTGGTACAGCTATAAAATATGGTCTGTCTGGCATTATCTTTGAAAACGGGCTTGGTTGTGCGCTGAAATTTAAACATACGTGCTTAACAAGTGCATCCTGCACCTCAACATCTATTAAAGAATGATAAAAAATAAAACCGTCAACCAGATTGTCATCGAAGTCTAATTTTGACATTACAAGTGTTTAGACAAGATGATACTTCGTTATATGATTTCTTCACTATATTCGTTAGCAGAATTGTAGGAAGCTCACATGTCAGTATTCTAAAAGTGCAAAAAAATTGGACCCCTTTGCACTCCTCAGCTTACTAGAGTCCATAGGGAGCAACTGCCTGCGAAACCCTCACATTCATCTTCCTCAGATACAAAGTGAATTGCTATATCACCATATTGATTGTCGAGACGGGATCAACGCAGATACTATCCACCACCAAAACAGTGAAAGATGACACAAATGCACACATGAGAAGGTGTAAAGCCAACACCCGAACAGCAAAAGATGTGTCGAGTCAAAAGGTAGGAGACAAGGAATATTCTGCATAAGAAGAAAATAATGTAGCCTCCCAGTTCATTGAAATTGAAGATTTTCGCGAGACATTACAACAAAATCTGACGGTTTGATAAAAGGGTCAATCAACTGGCGAAGAACTAGAAGTCCAAAGGAAAATCAAGTCTTCGATATGCGGCACGTGAGACACCACAAAGAGATCCCAATTCCAGTCAACGAAAATGCTGTGAGTGCTAAAATTGGAAAGTTTGCCACGCCTATGCAAAAGCTGGAAAACAACAAGACCAACAACTCCAAAGGCTTGTACGCAGAGTTTTGTTTTTTTGAACTTACACCGGGTTTCGGCTGGAAGTATCATTGTTACGTGACTTTTTGAACCTACGAGTAGTGCCGATGCAGATGGTGTGCACTATTCTACAATATATGTCCCTCCAGCTGTTAGGCTAATCCGACGGCATTGCTCCTACTAGTTAGCCGTTGTAGACGCGTTCACGGCAGAAGAAAATACTCCAAGAGTTGGTCTGTTATGAATTACGATGATAGTGAGCGATGATGATAACATTGCTCTTGGTAACTACAACTTTAAAAGTCAATTTTGCGAAAAAAAAAAACATCCTAGGAAAAGCTCAATATAGACCTTAGGTAGCGGTTGCAACTTAAGCTTGGTAAGCGAATTGTTGGAAAACTGAACTCCGTAATACAAAGCTGATGCCCAGCAAACATTGTTCCACTCACTATAGCTCCATGGAGCCGAGCCTTCAAGTCTTTGTGGAGGAAAATTGAGCGCGTGGAAAAATCAGTCAGTGTGGGGTTAGTGAATGGAAGAACCGCATACCCTATGAGCTGTTGTATGATGAGGAGACGTTCAAGAATCCAAAATTCCTCGCCTATATTAGACTGCTCACATCAAGGGAATGGACAACAGGCAAGATGATTTTCGAGTCCCTGTCCGAAGCGAAAAGAAAGACCAAACCTCTTACTAACCAATCCATTCATCGTGTGTACCAGTAGACTTTCGAGTAGTCTAGAAGACAAGAAGCAGACTGTATGTGTCCTCTGGTGTGAAAATATGCAAGTGAGTACTTGTACTCGTGTTACGATAAAGTCCGGGGATAGTCATCTAAAGAAGAATTTCACGGGCATTGCATGCACTGTGGTGGATCTGGTTAGGAACACCACCAGGTATATGAACAACGCAGCAAAAACGACAGTGTTTTTCAAAATTCATCGTACTAAGCTATAGATCAATCACACTAGAAAACTCTGTTATTTAAAGCCATCAACGAAATCATCTGAACCCAAAATAAGGATGACTTCTAAAATGTATTCTTTGACGAATTAATATATTGTATGTTAGGATGAAATGTCGTATGGTATTTTGTGAGTGTTCTAAAGTTCGCTTGAAAGTGATTCTGTTGTCCGTATCATTTTAATCATTCAACTAATCATTAGCTCACTATTAGCGGGTCAAACCTGGGCTCAAGGAAATGCTTCAATTAAAAAACCAACAATTTTGATAAGTGCTCTGCGGGCCGGATCATTGAGGTCCATTCGTTTCACATCTCCTGGCCACCTAAGGCGACTGCTGCGCAGTTTTCTGACCAAGTCAATGTTGCTGTATAGCTCGCGTAGTTCGTCATTCAATCGTCTCTTCCAAAGCACATCAACACAAACGGGACCGAATATTTTTCGAAGGATTTTTCTCTCGAAACGACTGAGGATCATCCATTTTTGTTAGGGTTTCTAGGAGTCTTATGTAGAGTCTCCTTAGTTTTCGAGATAGGGCCTTACTACCCAATTGCTTTCTTAGCCCAAAGAAACAGCGACTGGCAAGAACGATTCTTCGTTTCATTTCCACTGAGGTGTTGTTGGCAAATTTCATAGCAGACCCAAGATACATAGATAAAATCCTCTACTACGTGGAAATTATAGCTGTTGATTGTGAAGATTCGTCCAATTCATCGATATTGAGTGTCCCTTCTGGTTTTTCCCTCATTCACTGCTAAATCCATTTTGGCAGCTTCGGTTTCAATACCACCCAAGGCAATGGTGACAGCCCGCTGAGTTCTCCCAAATACGAGTATGTCCATAGACATAGTTGCATAGACTTTTGACAGATTGTGCTTCCAGTGTTCACTTATGCGTTCCGCATAAATTTTTCTCTTATGATGTCAAAGAAGTCACATGATGACATGACATCGAATGTTTCGGTTAAGTTGTTACCGACTTTAACGGAGCAGCGAGCGTTCTCAATTGTCATTCTGAACACACGGACGAGTTTGGCGGGGATGTCAACACTAGACATGGCTCTATACAGCTCGTCTCTGTAAATGCTGTCATATGCGGCCTTAGAATCGTTGAAAAGATAGTGGGTATCAATTTGGAATTCTTGAGTTTTTTCCGGGATCTGCCGGAGTGTGAGGATTTGGTCGGTTGTGGTCTTCCCTGGTCTAACACGGCACTGATAGGGAAACCAATCAGGTTGTTGTCGAAGGGTTTCAGACGTTCACACAACATAGCAGATAATATATTGTAACTGATGTTGAGGAGATCTATACCTCTATAGTTGGCACAATTGAGGGGTTCTCCTCATCAGGCATACACTCTTCTGACCAAATCTGAGAAATGAAAGTCATTTCCAGAATCTTTGAATACGTCTGCTGTTTTCTTGGATTTTAGCTCAGATATTGCTATCCTTACTTCGTTCTGGTTTTGGGTAATCTAAGTTGAATGGCATATTCTGCCTGATAGTTTTTCCATATCCGTAATACCGATTGTGACTCTACTACAAGGTTTCCTTCTTCATCTCTATAGGCTTCTGTACCAATCTTCCTGCCATAACGCGTCCTTTTTGCCTATTGGTAAAACTTCCGTACGTTATTGCTAGAGTACAGTTTCTCAATATCTTCGATCGTGCGCCCTTTTTTCGTCTTCTGGAGAAGCCGGTATTCTTCCCGTCTCTTCTGATCATTGATCTCACGAAAAGATCTTGTCCTTCTTATTTAGCTGTATGTGCTTGCCGGCATTCTTCATCATTTGTCAGAAATTTGTTGATGCTGGTCGAATAATACCCGACACATTAGTCGCGGCGCCTCTGATAGCACGTTGGCAGTGTCACCACTGGTCTTCGGTACTTGATGTTGGCGGCATAGTATTTTTTGAGAAATTTCGGGTAATGAATGCAGGTTCTTTACGTTATATCTTCTCACAGCAGTTCTTCTTTGTTCTGGTGGTTGCAAAAGGTACATTCGCACCTTGACCACAACAAGTTGGTGACCCGAGTCTATATCGGCTGCCCATGAACGTTCAGATGTCTGGAATACTGGAGGAATGTCTTACGTCTATCACAAAATGATCAACTTGATTTAGCGTTTGATCAACCGGAGACCTCGATGACCCCTCATGTATATAGAGATAGAGATGAAGAGACCGTATCCTTGTTATAGTAACATTTCGTCGCGCCGCAAAGTCAATAAGCCTAAGCCTATTGCCAGTGTCCTAGATAATGCTTACAACTGTTTTATAGAAGATGTGCTCTTTTCTTATCCTGGCGTTAATTTCGTAATAGGAGATTTTAAAGTCATACTTCGGATAAACCTTCTTTGGTGGCATTGTCCTTGTGTTCCGCAGGCCCATATTACTATGTAGTCGTATATATTCCAGTGCTTCATCCTCATTATGTCCGGCCCATCCCATCGTACTTCCTGGATGGCGGTGATAACTGCGTGATAGTAGTTAAGGGCCTCTGCTAATTGTTCAGCTGTTAAGGCTCCGAACATTCCACGTAACGTTTAACCGTAGATCGCGTTTTAAAAAAAAATTAAGAATTCTATCCTTTGTATCATTTTTGATACATAGGTATTTTTCTATGAGAGCGCGCTATACAAATGATTTACGTCAAAATTGTTATATATGTACATATATCGTATTTATTTGAAAAGAAATGTCTTTAAATAAAATACAAATTTATGTTATTTTTGTTCAATGCATTCACTGCAAATAAATTCGGCGTGGATCTCCCTACAAACAGGTCTGTTGCACACACTGCAATGAAAAGATGTTTGTTTTGTTTTGTTTATGCCTGAATGGTAGCACTTATAACATTTTCCGCGCTTGTTCGGTATTGCTGCGGTCTTCTGTCTCTTTGACTCTGGATCGGGACGATGAGCCAGAGGGACCATTATCGCCAAAATCAACAGAGTCATGATTTAAAAGTACTGACATTAATGATCTAGAAGAAGTAGTTCTTGGGGTTTGAGCTCGCTGTTGAATGTATTTTGTTGCCAATGAAATAGCCAAATTATGTAGAAAAAATTTTGGTTTTACATGCTTTTGTCTTGGCTTCCTATTTGGCTTGACTTCGTTGAATATAATGTAAGCGTTCAAAGCCAAGATGTCAATAATATTATGGAAAATAGGCATTATCCATGGATTATTTTTCCTTTTGGTACTGTAGCAGCTTAGCATCTTATCAACAGTATCAACACCACCCTTTGTCGCATTATAATATTGTATAAATTCATTTCTGGTAATATTTTGGATTGTCACCAACATTGGGTTTGTTGTGCATCGTGCTCATGACAACCGTGCATTTATTTTTGTGTCTCATATATGAGACAAGACATGTATCCTCAGTAAACTCAAAGGTGGATTCGTACCTTGGAAAATTTTTGCAGATCAAAATCCTCGGTGGAATACTTCTTTTGTTTCGGCGCATAGTTTCAAACATTGTTAATTTTGTTTGCAAAAGCTTTTGAACTAAACTGTGCGATGAAAAAAAAATGTCCATCGTGATGTTATAGCCTTTCAGTCCATCAACCAAATCAAGTACAACCCGTTCTCCTTGATTTTTCTCCGAAATTCCTGCTATTCCTTTTCCCAAATATGGTTGTATTTTCCATACGTAACAGGTTTGAGCGCAAACAAGAAGCCAGCATTTTATGCCATATCTTTCTGGCTTAGATGGCATGTACTGACGAAATTTGCATCGACCATGAAAGCCAAGAAGCTGCTCATCTACTGTAATGCAGTAATGTGGGTTGTAGTACATTTGAAGGAGCTCAGACCATTTTTCCCAAAGATTTCGAATCGGTGCAAATTTATCATCACTTTGTTGCCCACGTCGGGTTAGTACATCATCGAAACGAATAATTTTGTCGATGTAAAGAAACGTCCTCTGTGACATTACTGCACGAAATATCGGTCGTCCATAGTTAGCATCGAACAAGTCGTGCAACGTTTCATTTTTAGATCTACAAATTATTAAAAATGCATATAACATAAATACAACGACAACATAACCCAACCATTGACATGAAACACAATGAATGTATTTGAAACAACCTGGTTGCAAGCGACCCGTTGGAAATGGTGTTGGACTCCAAACAATGCCGTCTTTAGCCAGGAATAATGGATCAACGTTCACATGGACTTGATTATCTTCTACATCAGTATCATCTCCGCTTCTATTATCACTTTCTGATGATAGCTCTTCTTTCTCTGGCACGAAATCGGTTTCATCTCCCGACACATCTTCCTCATTATCATCGATAGCCACTCCAATTTCTTCGTTCGTCAAAAAGTTCGGTCGTGATGCCATTTTTTCAAGAAAATCGTGTAAATAAAATATGTTAAATCTTATAAAGAACACGAAAGAAACACTAACTCTTTTGAATGACGGTCCACATATGAGTAACCATAACTGTGTCGAAAGTTGTTCATATGAAAAGTTATTTGTAACAAAAATATACAAAGATAGGATTATGAAGTTTTCATTTTGTCGGGAGACCTAGTTTGGAAGCTTTTCGAAACTATGCGGAAAACAAACAGACAAAGCCACAAAAAATGGATTCAATAACGCCATTGAGAAGAAAGTTATTAGCATATGAAAATCAAAATGTATCATTTTTGATACAAAGCGCGATATACGGTTAAACGTTTGCTAGGGTCATCAACAGTCCATTTTTATCCCATGTAGTTGATTCGTCACATATTTTAGTCTCCTACTTATACGAACAGGGCTGTGAACCTGGCGTTGGCCAGTAGAACGCTACTGACCGGGCATGACCTTGCCATTTTAGCCTAAGTGCATGAGTGAAGGTTTACTCATGCAGTTATCGGGGACCGCCACTGTGAGATAAGCCAAGCCCTTTGTTACGAACTTGATTGTTGCGCTGCTGGACCAATCCAAGTTATAGGACACTCATCAGTTTCCCGATCAGTCGCCACACATGCTCCAAAATTCGTTCAGTAATTATTAATAACTAAGAGAGGAGCAGATCTCAGATTCCGTTGATTGACGTTCGATGAGGTGAGTTGCAATAGAGCAGGCGGATTAATGCTACTAATGTCACTCACGAAGAATTGTAAAGAGGTGAAGTCCATTAGTTTCAGGCGATCGAGATAGAGTTGTAAGTTGAAGCGGACGGTCTAGGCGAGACCTTTTAATGCCGAATGGATAGACTTGGCTATTCAAGAAGAGTGTGGACAAATGTTTAACAAGGGAATTAGTAACATATGAGCCAGAAAATTTCTAACAGTATAACAACTGGTTCATTATGAATAAAATAAGTCGGAGCTAAAATTGTCATAGTTTACCATTCGTTGGCGAGGAAAGTTCAAAACTTGTTTGCGATTTCAGCGTATAACAATCAGAGAGACACGAAATGTACCGAGAGATTTTCCAGTTGTTTTATACATATTCAAATGTCCACAATGATGAAGTACACATCGTTAGCCGCTAATCTGAATAACATAGGACCAAAGTGGCTACCTTGGTGTATACCGGAGTAGGCGTTTTTGGTTTTAGATACTAAAGAGAGCACTAAGTGCCTTTCTTTACGTTAAAATTAATCTATGTACATAATAAAATCGTATTGAATGTCGAGGAGGATAGCTTTATTCGATATTTTGTCAATAGCTTTGCTGTAATCGATGGTAGTTACACAAACTTATTTATCATCTTCTAGAGTGTACAGAATTCTGGATGATGGTGCTGTTGGTGCCTTCTCTTTCTCTCCCATTTTCCAACAAACTTAGCACGTCCTGAGGCATTTAAAGAGTAGTGGTATCCTATTGAGTGTTCGGTTCTTAAAAAAAAAAAAAAACAATTCAATATTGCCTTTTCGAAAGGCAGAACTTTGATTGAAACAAAACATTGAGTCATACAAAAGTAACCTGCTCAGAAAGAGCTGAAGAGTGTAGAATTTAGAGGGGTATACCTTTTTCCAGAAATTGCAAAAAATGCCCTGTGAGAGCTATGTTAGAAAAGGGCTGTGAGAGGTTTCGGCAAATAATTCACACATCTTTTTAAAATTATGGCGGGCAGACTGTCAGAGCCAAGAGTGTATTCGTCCTTGGGTTTTTCAATCTTTGTGATTACTAATTTTGGAGTAATGTCCACCAAAGTCAATGATGTTTAGCGACAACTGCACAAGTAAGACAATTAGAGCTGATTAGAGTTTTCGGAATGTATATCAAAGGATATCATATACTGACGAGCTTAAGGATTCCTAACCGTGGTAGCTATAAAAATCCACTTCACAATATGATATCAGATATACGTGCTACAGTTTACTTCTCTTATTACGGCTTGAGCGTAATCCCTTTTGATACAAGGGTTCATATGATGGCGAGTTCTTTTGGGAAAAATATTGAATAGATTATGGAAGACATATATTGAAAGTTATCACGCGGAAAGTAGGAATTGGTCTCACTTAGAGGGTTGATCATATTAGCGTAATCTGGTCTATGAAAATTAAAGCTGTAGACTTGTTCATAGGACACAGTTTTAAAATCGCTGTCATAAAAGTGGAGTGAAACAGTGCAATAATTTGCATCAGTAGAAAATATGTATGTCCTTCAAGTTTGTTGGTAATGATTCATATGAAATAGACCGGCGTCTGTAAGACAATCGATGGACAGGCTTCTTTCTCAGACTAGGCGTTAGCAGCTTTAAAATGTATTTGGTCGGTGTTGGCCTATCTTAGCTTAGATAAATTAAAAACACCCAAAATTGGACACAATTAAATAAGGAGCCGAACGCATTGTCAGGCTTCCTGATAATTGTGGTAAGGTTCTAAGGGACGGATGTAACAAAATAAACGTAAAAGTTGCTCTTTAAGATAGGAATTATTTACTTAGGTAGCTTGCTTATTTACTTAGGTAGCCGTCCAGATTGAACTTAAGTTTCAATCAACTAGCCTCTCCAGTTAGCACGATATCTAGAAAGCTTCCTCCAATACCGCACTCCAATTTGGTTGAGATCCCTCTCCACTTACATATGTGAGGTAGTCCTCAGCTAACCCTCGGCTCGAGGCTCGAGGCTCGAAGCTTCTTTACGCCAGAGTCGTAGCGTCCATTCGCTAAACTTGATACAGCCATCTCAGCTGCTGGCGCTATAGGCGACCGACAAGACCTATTTCATTCATCATTTCATTTTTCTCAATTGCCCGTCAGTACAAATGGAACCGACAATCACCACGTCGAGTGAGGGTGCACCTTTTGAAAAGTCACCATAAAGCAGGACCGGGATGATAAGGGACCTGTATAAAGCCATTTTGATTTCGAGAGATATCACTGTTACTCAATTGCCTTCCGAGGCCAAGGAAACAGCATTTGACTAGAATAATTCGTTGATGCTTGTAACTGAGGAGCTTTAGAAGACGAAGTCCTTAATTATCTCGAAGTTATAACTGGCAATAGTGACGTCCTGGCCAAGCCGTCGGTGGGCCTTTTGACAGCATGTATTTTTTTTGCCCTCATTTACCGTCAGGTTCGTTTTAGTCGGTTCTACTTGAATACTCACGAAAGCTTCATTATCGTTGTATTCGTCCAATTACTACAATGTCCTCTACATACGCACGCAATTGGGTAGATTAAAGAAAGATGGTGCATGTTCTGCTTGACAGTCAGTTTTGCACGATTCTCTCTAGGGCGATGTTAAAAAAACACATGATATCCTATCGCCTTGCCTGGAATTTTTCTTGACGTTGAAGGTCTCGTTTATTTAATTACCGACATTGATGAAGTAGCGAGAGTTCTCCATAGTCATCTTGCACAACGCGACGAGTTTGGCAAGGATGTGAGAACTAAGGTGTCGCCTCTATACACACCTTCATATGTGGTCGGTATAGTGATGATTTCGCCACGAATGTTTAGCTTGAGCTCGTCAATAGTCTGAGGCTTGCTGACGTATACTTTGCTTTTGAAAGAACCCCTAAAAGAGAAGTCCGGAAGGGTCAAATGTGGAGATCTACAGAATTCTCGTTGCAGAAACTGCATTGTTTGATGTCCAGACCTTTTTCCCACATTTGTGGGCAGACATATTGATCCAACATCCACCGAATTCGATTCCCATCCATTGTTTCCCCTTGAAAAAAAAAACGGCCCAGTGATGGTTTTGGCGCAAATGCCGACCCAAACAGTCACTTTTTGGTCATGCAATGGAGTTTCATGGATCTCGTGTGGATTCTCCTTTCCCCAAATGCGACAATTTTGCTTGTTAATGCCACCAGAGATTTTGAAATGGGCCTCGTTGGTCAGCAAAATTTTCTTCCAAAAAACAGGTTCAGTGTCAACTATTCGAGTGACTGTTTGGCCGTATTCCAAGCGACGTGGACGGTCGGCAATATTATTTGAGTTAATTGCACAAATGCAAATCATCCTTCAAAATTAACCTCAAGGTGGTTCCACTGACGCCAAAATGCTGACCGCGGTAACAATGCGACACCTGTGGGGTCTTAGCTTACCGTTTCTCTCTTACCGTTTCAAATAGTTCATTGGAACGTCTTGGGCGTTGATGAATGGCATGTCGACGATCTCCCACTGTCCCGTGCTCAACAAAATTCCACGCCAAATGACGATTAGTGTTGTCAGACGGTACCTGCTGGCCACAATATTTTCGACGATATGCACGTTGAGTAAAGACAACTAAAACACTATTTTCAATGTACAGCGTTACGCGTCACTATTTCGGCGCATTGTTTCGGTGTAAAACGATTCATGTTTAAAATTGTACTAAATCGACGTTTCAAAAACATATCAACTCAATATTTACATGCCGTCATAAAATATGGAGCACCCTGTAGAAGAGACGAGGACAGAGTAAATTACGAGGGTTAGTGTTGAAGGAAATATGTAGAACTGTAAGGGGAAGCGCAATCTACAGAACTAGAGAGTAGTCGATGAATGAAGAGAATATCAGCTACGTCTCTGTGTTTTTCGGAGGTATTCAGGTTAAGAAGTTTGGTTCCGTCACGATATGGAGGTAAGATAAAGGGGTCATCCGAGGGGATTCCTCGAAGGAAACGACGTATTACCGATTCGGGATATATAAACTCGCTGAAAGGGGGACCACACTTTTTTGGCATATTCGAGAAGGAGCCGGACAAGTGTAAAGTGACCTTGTCACATAGGGGTTGCAAATTTTTTTAGACCATAGTTTGGTAAAGCCAAGTGATGAGTTGGTTTTAAGGATTATCTCATCAATATGCTAACGGAGGTTTAACTCTCAATCGTATAATATTTCAAGGTCGTGAAGCGGTTGAACCTGGGACACAGGTTGGCCATGCAGAAAATAAAGTCAAAGAGTAGATTGATTGGACTTACGTGACAAAGTCATAGATTGACATTTGGAGACATTAAGCTGTAAGCAATTTTTTAGACACCCAGTGGAAAACCTATCGAGGTCTTCTTGAAGGAGAATAGAGTTTTGGGAGTGTCGTCGGCATAAACGAATACGGGGCAGTTTTTAATAATCCTCTCAAGATCATTTATATTTAACATGAAAAACAGGGGACTTAGATGGCTGCCTTGTGGGACACCGTAAGTGGCAAAAAACACGCAGTTGAGAAGTCTGAACTAAAACGAACGCTATAATAACGGTTCCCCATATAAGAAGATAATAGTTTTAACAATATGGGCTTAAAACCGAGGGAAGACAATTGATGGTAGACATTGCTGGTTTAAAACCGCAGTGGTATGGATAACCCAAATTGTTGATGAAAGGTTTTAGACGCTCACATAATACGACAAAGAAGATCTTATAGGCGATGTTTAGGAGGATTATTCCTATTAAGTTGGCGTTAGAAATGAACCTAACAAATCGAATGTCTCTGTCGTTTGTTTCACTGTGCGTAAAAGTCGAAAATGTCTTTTCCTAAATTTTGTTTTTATTTTGTGATTTAGGCCCAAATTTTGTAATTTCTCACCACTGCTAGGTCAGAACAGATCTTCAGAAAATGATAGAAAGCTACAATTTCTCATTTAAAGGTTTGTGAGATTGAGTGCATTTTAAAATATGTTTAGAACCGCTTTCAATGTAGTAGCCAATTCTGAATCTCGCATTCAAATACAGCTTTTTTTAGGAAGACAAAAGAAGATACTATTCCCACATATTAACTTAAATGAATTCATGGTTTGGGCTAAGGAAATCTATTCAGCTTCAGTAAGTGCTATCATCTCCAACAAGTTCCTATTGTAAGTATCCACGTAAGTATCTGTACACTTAGGCTGCATACAAATGGAAACAATCACTAAGTGGGACATTAAATAGTAAATGTATTCGCTTTCTTAGACTATTGTCCATGTTTTTTGGGGTAGGTGAGGTATAGATCTAGAACCATGGAACTAATTATCTCCAATTTTTGTCATTGGTTACCATGTTGGAATAGAGCTTACTATAAGGTAGCTGTAGACAATAAATTCTGTCGTAAAATATCAAAGGAAATCAAAGGTTGTGAATGGATCGTAAGTGGGAACTGTAAGCCCTAATGCTGTTCCATCTAAACAAAGGCCTTAACCTTCAATTAGTCACTTCTATATTAGCCCATGTTTGCTAATGAAATTTCGCAATTTTGTCATTCACAAAAGCAGCTAAATAGCAAAAGCTATTTTCTTTTCCACTTACCTATGTACATACATACTCGTATTTTCAACTGGTGGACTTCCACAACCCCCATAAGTGAGACCGTCACCGTCACTACCGTCAAAAAATCCCTGATTTTTAGTCTAACTGAGGTAGAACCGCGGCTTGCCTACAAGAAACCGATAGCGAAGAAAGGCGACAGGAAACAAAGAAAAACGTAATTCTTCATCACGTAGAAAGATATACACTCGTGGGATTTTTTTTTTTATTTTTTTTTTATTTTTTGTGGTAACAAAGGATGACGATGATGGCATTCAATTTCTCTTCTCTTTCGTTTCGACCCTCTAGGCTAATAAGAATGTACTCGTACTTGCCAAACAGACGACTGTTTATTCGTATGAGAGGAGAAAAACCAAAGAGACTGTTGCTCCCTCCGATATGGATTCGTGTATCCCTTTGACCCTTGCAACAAGGACTGCGTGAGTGTCTTCATAAATCATGTTGACTTAAGGGCTAACTACACACACTCAATGCAATTACTTATGATTTCCCAGCAATTTGTGAACTCATTTATAAAAATGACCGCTTTTTCCGTTTTTCCGTTTTTCCGTTTTTCCGTCCGCTGGCTTACGTACGTACATATAATATATCCTCCCCTTCAGAAGGACTCTTCTCTTCTTTACATATAACAATATACATGTATTTTTATTTATATAGGTATATTGTACAATATAATATTTTCCCCATTTGTTTGCCTCTTGATTTTGATCCATTTTTCAGCGCAGGAAGTTGCCTGTTAAAAGGAAATATTTCTTCACTTGTTAAATGAGTTTGTTAGCGTTGTACTTACTTTCAGATTAGAAGGCGAATTAGTAATTTGTGGTAAAATCATTGGGGGTTAAGGCTTGCACAAGACCTCTTCGCTAGAAATTTACTAGACTATATTGTTAGTTATTCGGGGTAGGTAAGTCTGCAATGAATGCCTCAGACTACACAATTTCTTTGTTAAATGGTCCATTGGCAGCTGCTTCTTATTTAGGGAGGCAAGTTATTAAAGATCCAATATTTACGAGTATACATTCTGCCTTTGAGAAGGATCAAGTGCTTCATTTTTCTGTAAATTTAAAAAGTCAATTCTGATCTGATAGGGCCAGTTGACACTTAAACCAACAATTTATTGTTGCTACAAATTTTTGTCTGCCTATGTATAATCATAGTGATGCGAGAGTGAACAGACGTGTTGATTTTTCGCTCCGATGGTATTCTCATTGCAACTATAGTTAAATCGTTCATATACAAACCCCTAAGTGCGCGAAGATATTAAGCTTGCTATTTCTGCTCGAATCAAATAACAAGTGGAGCGAACACCAGTCTAAATTATAAACAAAAACCACATCTTGAATTCGTGCAACTAATAGTGCGCTCTTCCGTTTTCCCCTCATTTCCATTTTTTTCATCTCTCTCGCGAGAATAATGGCGAAAACGCGTGCTCAAGTCAAAGAGTTTCAGTCAACACTAACTCCAAAGCAAAACTCAACACCAACACCTAACCAATCTTCAACAGCAAAATCATTGCCGACTGCAGCTGCTAATGGAGAACCTATCCTCCCGCGAAAGCCTCTGAAGTGCGTGTTCTACCAAATATGGAGCAGAAACTCTCCTAATTGACCGAGGAAATCGTAGATCGAATCTCTGTGGAAATGCAAAATCTCCGTCGTGACGTCCTTCAACGTATTGCCTTAATTGAAGGAAAGCTTGAAACGCACATTAATGCAACTGAGAAAACCCTGTGTGGCCTCCAAAAGCGACTTGAGGAAATCGAAATGCACTTAGGTGATACACAATTTCTGTCAGGGGAAGTAGGAGACTTGCAAAAGGGATGTGATGAGCACGAGCAAAGGGAAATAGCAGCTGATGCCATTCTGTTTTGGATCCCACAGCTAGCTAATGAAAATTTGAAATCTAACTTTAACCACCTTTGCTGTACCATCACCTGCATGCCACCCACGCTGAAAGGTATTTTTCGATCCCGGCAGCGAAGCAGAAATAATGACAACAATATACAGCATGATGCTCCGATCATCTTAAAATTTAACACTTCTCACGAAGGAAATGCCGTACTAAGATCAGCCATTCTCGTTTGCAAAAACATGAAGAGACAATTTTGCCTCGACGTTGGCATTGCCTCCACTAAAGAAAACAGTAACATCCACCTCCGCGGGAGCCTAACAACGAAGAATCGCTTCTTGCTACAAGAAGCATTGCGTTTAAAACGTAGAAAACAGCTGTTCTCTGTTTACATCCGTGTGGCGACTTCAGCACCACTAGTAACCGGTTTTATATACAGATGACGCATTAGACGGCAAATAGAGAGAAAATCAGAATCTTCTTTTCAACTTTACTTCGTTCTGAGATTCAAAATTAAAAACTACGCATTTTTCGTTTCGTTTCTATTTAACAATAAAAATTAATCTAAACAGTTTATTTTAACTTTTAATGGACATCAATTGCCCAAAGTGGTGACCCCGACGTGATTAGTAAATTTCATTTGATAATAACCCTCCAAAGTGTTAATTGCGTTTTAATTTTGTTTTGTTATGGCGAACCCCGCGAGTTCGGTGTCTGAAAACAGTGCTGCTCCACCAGCTGCAGCTCATCAATCAGAAAGGGACACACCATAAGAATTTTTAGAGGTTGCTGCACTCAGAAATTTAAGAATTCCCCCGTTCTGGAAAATCATCCCAGCTCTTTGGTTTGTGCAAATCGAAGCACAATTCCACAACAACAGAATTATCTCAGGCAGCAGTCGTTTTAATGCAATCATTGCTTCGCTGAACCCGGAGGTTTTAAACGAGGTGTCAGACCTTGTACAAAAACCTCCAGGTAAAGATAAGTACATTTCTTTTAAAAATCAGTTGATTTCCAGGTTTACAGAGTCCAAGGAAAGGCAGCTCAATCGGCTCATGACTTCACTGGAGCTCGGTGACATACGTCCGTCAAGCCTTTTGAGGGAGATGAGAAGGCTAGCTGGAGAGAACGTTCCAGACGAGATGCTGTCCATGATTTGGATGACGAGGTTACCGAACCACCTGCGTGGTATCCTCTCTGCCAGTCAGCATATCGACCTCACGGCGCTAGTAGAGATCCCAGATAAAATAATGGATAGTATGCCAACCAGCACGGTATATTCGACCGAGGTACGCGAAGTTGGGCAAAACGACCACGACCTCGACAGGCTCCTCACGGCCACCGAATGTACACTGTCCAATTTGACAGCTCTCGTACAGAATCTCAAAACCGACAACTCGCAAAGCAGATCCCGTACGCAGTCCAGAGACAGATCGAAAACCAGGTCCAGGGAACGAAGTGCATCAGTCTGTTTCTTCCACAAAAAGTTTGGTGAGAAAGCTCGTAAATGTAGAACACCTTGCACTTACCCCAAAAAAAACGAATAAGTCTGTTGTTACCTAAGGCGGTTGACAACAGGCCTAAGTTCAACCATGCCAGCTTTATGTGTTCGATAAGGAATCGCGCCAAAAGTTTCTTATCGATTCTGGTTCAAGAATAAGCGTCTTTCCTCGTCCCAGAGATTGCAAAAACAGCAGAGGAGAAACAACACTATTGGCAGCAAACATCTCTCCCATCCAAACAACTCTCCCAGATCCTCACCCTCATTCTTAGTCTTCGAAGAGCATTTACTTGGCCGTTCCCTTTGGCAGATGTTCAGACACCAATAATTGGGGCAGACCTGCTCGCACACTTCGGACTGGTCATCGATTTGAGAGCCAAACGCGTTGTCGACAAGACTACATCACTTTCTATTGCTGGGGAAGTAGACTCCATAGACGTCACTAGACTGCTATCCATCAACGGATCTGAACCATATGTCAGTCTAGTGAACAGCTTCATCCTGGCCAACGTCAACAGTGTGCGGTACCGCATAGTAACCACAGGTCAGCCAATAGTCGAACGACAACGAAGACTTTACGGCGACAAACTGAGGCAGGCCAAAGCGGATTTTGAGGACTTATTTAAGAAGAGCTACTGCCGAACATTAAGTAGTCCTTGAGCGAGCCCAATTTACCTAGTGGAAAAAAAGACTGGTGGATGGAGATGTTGCGGTGACTATCGTCGGTTAAATACCCAAACTCAGCCTGATAGCTACCCGATTCCACACATTATGGACTTCACCGAAAGACCTGGACCTGGACAAAGCTTACTACCAGCCTCCAATGGCACCTGAGGATATCCACAAGACTACAGTGACAACACCACTTGGCCTTTTTGAGTTTTTAGTCATGCCTTTTGGACTAAAGAACGCGACACAATCTTTCCAAAGATACATGGACATGGTTCTGCACGGACTTGACTTTGCCTTCTGCTACATAGACGACATCCTCATCGCTTTCGATTGAGAATAGTAACATCACCAACACGCTCGTCAAGTTTTGCAACGCCTCCAAGAACTTAAAAAAATGCGTCAGAAGTCACTTATCTCGGACACACCATCAACCAAGCGGGCTGCAGACCACCTGAAGCGAGAGTTGGGGCCATTTCCAACTACTCGAAGCCATCTATAGTTATGGAACTCCGTCGATTTCTTGGTGTCGTAAACTATTACCGTCGGTACATCCCAAATTGTTCCCATCGGCAAGCACCATTGAACGGACTTATTAAAGATTCCAAGAAAAACGGTAGACGACCCGTTCCCTGGACTCCTCAAGCGGAAGAAGCGTTCGAGAATTGCAAGAAGAGCATCAAGCAGGCAACGTTGCTTACGCACATAGCCCCCACTAGTTTTGACTACTGATGCCTCGGACATCGAAGTTGGTGCCAAGCCGGAACAGATCCGAAACAACCAGCATCAACCAATCGGTCCATTTTCGTGCAAACTGTCTGGTGCATAAACCCGTTATAGCACTTACGACAGGGAATTGCTGACGATCTACCTTGCTATACGTTTTTTTAAGCACATCCTGGATGGTCGAAATTTCATCGTGCAAACGGACCACAAGCCTCTTGTATATGCGTTCCAACAGCACTCAGACAAGACACCATAGCGTCGTTTAAGACAACTGGATTATATCTCCCAGTAAACGACCGACATTGTCTACCTCCCCGGCGGCGTAGAGAATTCTGTAGCAAATGCATTATTACGGCTGAATGCGATAACCATGCCAAAACAATTCGACTTGCGAGAACTGCACCTATCGCAACTACTGGACGATGAACTGAAAACAATCTTGAAGCGGAACAACTCGTCACTTCAGTTGTAGAAACTTGCCCTGGAATCCGACTTCAGGATTTACTGCGACGTCTCAAACAGTACTATTCGGTCGTACATTCCAACTCCTCTGCGACGAAAGGCCTTTGAATCTATCCATGGTCTTTCTCACCCCAGCTGCAGAACAACCAGTTTGCAGCTGCGACAAAAGTACATCTGGCCGAACATTAGGAAGGGCGCATTGGAGTGATCACGCACTTGCATCCAATGCCAACGTTCAAAGGTACATAAACACACAAACCGAATTCCTGATTCGATTGCAGTTTCAGAGCACCGGTTTCAACACATACACATCGATCTGATCGTCCTCCCACTCTGCCAAGGCAGAAGGTATTGCCTAACGATAATCGACCGTTTCAGCAGGTGGCCCGAAGCTGTACCTCTATCGCACATGTTGGCAGACACAGTGAACACAGCTTTCTATACTCATTGGGTTGCTCGATTTAGTTCCCCAGCATCGCTTACTACTGAAAAAGGAACACAATTAGAGTCAGGACTTTTCAACGCCCTAATCAACATCATAGGGACGTCAAGAATCCGCAGATAGCCCTACCATCTAGCGTCAAATGGACTTGTCGATTGTCGAACGTTGGCATCGTTCATTGAAGACCGCTCTGGTGTGCCATGAAGACAGCAACTGGATTGATGCTCTTCCAACGGTTTTACTGGGACTACACACAGCGTATAAAGAAGACATCGAGGCCTCCTCAGCAGAGATGATATATGGAATAAACTTCGGAGTTCCTGGTGAGTTTTTTTTAATAATGACAGCTTCGTGTCCGATCTACAGATCTTCGTCGAGAAGCATCGAGCGAACATGCGCAAACCCGCTATGGTTCCGTTTTTGTTAAAGATGCAGCATACGTATAGAGAATGATGAAATCATTAACACTATTGCAGCGAGGAACCACGGAGAAGTAAATGCTACACAAGACCCATGATGCACGCATTATTACGAGCATATAGTACTCTTATACTACGTGAATTTTTTCTTTATGCATATCTTTTATTTATATCTTTCTCATTTCTACGAGTATTCCTTTTGCTTGCTTCTATACTATAAGTTTAAATTCATTTATAATTGCTTTAAAATAGAGAAAATGTCAACGCATCCAGGTGAATTGTGTGTGCGTCCCTTCTTCCTTGTTTTATCAGTAATTGTACTCTAATATGGTTGATGTAAATGTAGGGATTTTCGGTTCCATAGTTAGTGGTAGTAGTGGTGGAATTTTGCTCGCGATTCTTTATGTATTTAGTCGTCGATGAAATGGCTTTCAAATAATATCTCATATACATTTTTTTTTTATTTTTATTTATTATTTCCTATAATTAATATTTCATATAATTATTTATAAATTCAAATAACTTTTAATTAATAAGAATTTAGATTAACATTCCGTATTTTAAATTACAATAAAATAGAATTGAATGTCATCCATTACATCAATAAAATAGGAGTGATAAATTATTTATGGGTGGGGTGACCCGTTTTTATAAAACTAATATTAATTCAAAATTTAAAAGTCTTACAATCAAAAAATAAAAACAAAAACTATTTTTAAACGAAAACGTCAAAAGCAAGAGATTCAATTTGATTAAGATTAAGATGTAAAAAGCCAGCATTTTACTCCCTTTAGAAAGATAGCCGTAAATGATATTGTTCTAGTGGAAACAGGAAGTTTATTAAATAAACGAGTAAATAAAACAGTATAAAAATTACGAAATGCAGAGTTTCGAAAATAAGGAATGGAATGAGTGCAAGACAGGTTTCCACGGAGATTGTGACTAGAAATTAAACGAAAATTACGGTTACCGGACTTCATATAGAACATTTTCAACACCTGAAAACAGAACAAATGAAGAATAGGAAGGATAACGGAAAACTAGAATGTCTAGCAGGTTTACGACAAATTATTCTTATAACATATTTTTGTTTTGTAATATCAACAATGATTGAATATTACTTAGATACACATCGCCCCAACAGGCAAATCCATATTGAAGTCTAGATTGGAAGATGCCATAGTATATAGTCTTTAAAAGACTGATTGAACAAACGTTACTTATATAATAAATATGAGGAAGGATGTATCGGAAGTGATTTTTTAATATATTTATATGGTTAACAAAGCTCATTCTAGTACCAAGGTTAAGTCCCAGATATTTGAACTCAACAACATTCTCTACAAGAAAACAATTATTACTACATTTTATATTACTATTATACGAGTAACAGTAGGAATCAGATGAACACGAGCATGATTGCGAACAGTATCTTCTACACTCCTGTGAGTGAAAGTAAATATTAGTTTCGCAATTGTAATTCGAGGAGAGACTGAAATGCATTAATTTAGTCTTGGAGATCAAAACTAAATTATGAGCAGAAAACCATTGCCTTAATAAATCAAGATCCCAGTTTATGTCAGAGACCATGTCTAGAGCACTTTTCGAGCAATAAGAAAAGTCAATGTCATCTGCAAATGCAGTCGGCGAACCTCTGAAATTATGCGAAAGTAATGAGTTGATAAAGACTAAGAACAGAATGGGACCTAAGACAGAACCTTAAGGAACACCGATATTAAAAAAACATCTTTCCACTTCTAATACCGTCGATCTTGACCCTTTGAGACCTATTTTTAAGATAGGACCCAAACCAATCCAGGATAAATCCATGAAAACCAGCATTCTCTAACTTTTTCAACAAAAGGTTGTGATCGACCATGTCAAAGGCTTTGGTGATATCAATAAATAGTCCTGCGGTAAATTTTTTAGCATTAAGGTGTGACATACTCGTAATTTGGGAACAGAATTGTAAAAGTGCATCTTCCGTTGATTTCCCTTTCTGAAACCCAAATTGATTTGAATTGAAGAAATTAGTCTTAGTTAAGGAACTCACTATTCTATTTTTCATCGGTTTTTCAAAGATTTTGCTGAAAACTGGAAGTAACGAGTTCGGTCTAGAGTTACCAATTTCAGAAGCAGAACCTTTTTTAAGGAGAGGAATGACATCGGCAACTTTAAGATCCTCGGGGAAGATCCCTTCAAAAACACAACGGTTAGAAATAAAAGGCAAGACATCAACCAAAAAACAAGCAATCTTTTTAAGCGTTTAATTTGAGATACCATCACCACAACATGTATTTGAATTAGGTAAGGCCTCAATAACATTCAAAATCTCCGGAGGAGTAATGGGTTAAAAAACAAAAGTATTTCTTTCTATATTCTCAATAAACCCCTTTAAGGGACGACAAATAGGGCAAACCGATTTGACAGGACTCGTTTGTAGACTGGAGGCAATATTGATAAAATAACAATTAAAAGCATTAGCCATAACCAGTTTGTCATGCACTTCAGAGTTGTCAAGTAATAAAAAATTGGGTTTTTGAGACGTACATAGTTGATTTGTCTAGTGGGCTATTTACAGCTTGCCATACGTATTTCAAATTCCCCTTTGCTGAGCTAAATAAATCACGATAATATTTATCACGACCCAACGGAATTTCTTTTTTCACTTTGTTGCACAATTGCTTATATTTACATTTCAAATCGGAATTATCGGGATACTTTTTACACAAGATCCTCAGCTTATTTTTATTCTTAATTTTAAACATTATGTTGGTCGATATCCATGGCTTAAGATTTTTAAATAATTTTTTGGGAGGCAAGGAGTAAGAACAACAAAGAATGTGCCTTTTTAGAGAGCCAATAAGTAATGAATAAGCACTAGATGCATTATTCGGAGTATATATGTATGTTATATTATCCCAGAACTCATAACATAAATTATTTTTAAGTCTAAGAAAGTCAATTCTATTACTACTTTTTACAGAGTTAGAGAGTTTACAATTTTTATCTTTATTTAATGTCACTAGGAGTCCTGTCATATCATTTTCGCATTTGGTCATAACATTTCTAAATCGTCCATAAATATGGTCAAGACACCTGCTAGAATCAGCACTGGTCGGCTCATTTACATATATAGGAAACTAGACCGTGTGACGAAAGTAACGAAAAATAGCTGAAGATTGTATCGTTTGAGTCAAGGCTGTTGATGCTGAAATCTCCAGTATTAATTAAATTTGATGATTTTTCATTTCTTAAAAGACTAGAAAATTCGCTTATAAAATACAACACATTGAACACATGCAATCTGTAAACACAGAGGAACACAAATTTATCACAATTTATTTCAATAGATACTTTTAAGACATCCGCATTCGGAAAATCCATGTACAGTCCGTTTGATAAGATCTTATTCGGAAAAACTCGTTTATGAAAACCGGTTTGGAAGTGGCATTTATATAGCAGATAAAAAAATAGTTCTGCTAAGATGCTTTGCATAAAAAAATTTAAAGAGTGTTCAATTTTTGTCAGAGACGGAAGTATTTTAAAATGAGTGTCGCATTTGCATCACGTTATGAAGCAGTATTCTTGTGCACGCATCCAAAAGGACCGAAAATGTCATACGGAGCAGCTGCTAAATACATGAAAAAGTCAAAAGCATTTGTTAGCAAGTGGGTGCACCGTTATTCCCAAGTTAAAATTGTGGATGATTTGCCGGATGGCGGGTCTACTCCAAAAACAACAAAAAAGCAGGACAAAATGATTCTACGCGTGTTTGAAAAAATCCTCTTCTATCGTTACGTGGAGGACAAGAGATTTTACGTAAAAGGGGTCTAAATGTGTGTTGTGATACGATACGAAGACGTTAACTAGCCAATAATGTAAAATTTTGAAGCACAATAAAGAAACCACTACTGTCAAAAAAACACGTAGAAAAACGACTCAGTTGGGCCAAGGAGAATTTGGACAGAGATTGGAACAACGTTATTTTTTCGGATGAAGCTTCTTTTTGGGCATGGTCTCCTATCACTCATACCTGGTGTACACAATCCAATAAATTAATCCAGTGGACCGTCAAACACCCGGCAAAGGTGCACGTTTGGGAATGCTTTTCAAAACAAGGATTTGGCAATTTGATCATGTTTACAAATAACTTTACGCACCCAACATGGTCAAAATTTATAAGAAGGCTTTATTACCATCTGCCCAAAGGTGGTTTAAAAGAAGGAATGAGAATTGGTTACTGCAAGAAGATAATGACCTGTTTCGTTTGTGCAGTGCGTGGAAACAAGAAAATGGCGTCGATGTTTTAGATTGGCCATCACAGTCGCCGGATGCAAATCCCATTGAAAATGTTTGGGCATTCATGAAGCTAAAGCCCCAAGGAAAGAAGATCTAAACGGTCAAGCAATTATCACGAAAAATACGATTTTTATGGAGATCTTTGCCTCAAGATTATGCTATAAGATTAGTAGAAAGCATGCCTCGAAGACTCCAAGCAACTATTGATAATGGAGGAGAGTGGACAACATATTAATTGAAAAGCATTCAAGTAAATAAACAAAATATACCAGTACAATTGATTTTTTTTTATTAATATAAGTTCTTCTTTAATTTTTGTCAATTTTTGTCGTGTACGATGTTATCAAACAGACTGTAAGTGATGTCAAGAATCTTATAGTCATTCTTTAGAAAGCATCCAACTCCACCTGCAGCGTAATTTTCATTTGTCTTGGGAAAAAATTCATAACCAGGTATAGAGTAATAATTTTTTTCCAACTCGTAAATCCAAATTTCAGACACGAAAACAATATCAGGTAAACAAGCAAAGGAATCCAAATGAGAAACAAGGGACGAGAAATTTTCTCTCAAACTTCTTACGTTTTGGTGTACAATAAACAATTTGTCGTTACAAAGAGAACTATTGGTAAAAAGTAAAAACATAATCACAGAAAGAATGCACAGAGCTTAACTATGTGTTTGTAGAAATTATCGGTGGTGACAGCAGTCTGCTTTTGGGAGTAATCTACAGACCCTACAACTTTGTGGATTTATTACCCTTGTATGCTTTACTCGAAGAAATGTCCTTTAATGCGGCTAATGTTATTATCTGTGGTAACCTTAATAGCAATCTCATCACTGACAGGCATTTATGCGAAAACATGATTTGCTATGATCTGCACCTTGTAAATAATATTGTCCCAACACATTTTACTGGATGTGGTATTTGTAAGTGACTCTGATAGTGTACTACTATACGACCAACTTTCTGCACCAGCTTTCTCTAAGCATGACCTATTATTTCTCACTTACGATTTTATTGTTGATACACGTCCGAATTCATTTTAAGATTTCAGAGATTTTAGAAGTCTTGATAGGCTTTCTTTGGAGCAACATATACAATCTATACCATGGGACTCTGTTTATCGCATGCCGTCATCAGATGATCAGGTCGAATTCCTGCATAACAATAGAAATATTCTCTTTGATACTCAGTGGGTGGCCGTGGCTCAAGTGATAGTGGACTGGCTTCCATATTGGAAGGTTCGGTGTTCGAATCCCAACCTCGCGCGAAAGACATATCCATTTTTTCAGTTAACGAAAATCAAGTAAGACGAGTAGTTGACTAGAAATTCAACATCAAGCCAACTTCCACTAAGAATTTAGACTCCCCATTAAATGTTGTATGCCACCCATGAAGCGTGAAATAACCTCTGAGCGCAAACTTCTTTCTTTTCCTCTCTATCCCATTTTCCAAAAAAACTTAACACATGCTGAGGCATTATAAGTGTATTCATACCCACTTGAGTGTTCTTTAAAAAAAAAAGTTTCATTAAAAACTAGGGTATCTGGAAGAAAGTCAACATTGAGGTTCTCTCGGGAGATACGTGACCAGGCCTATTGTCGCTGGAAGCGTTATCGGGTTGAAGAACTTCACCAAGCCTCTAAAACCCTGCGCAATTATGTTGTACGAGAGATGAAACCAGGTCCAGTTTTATTCCAACCAAACGAATGCGGGAAGTCGTGTATTGTAGAAAAATCTACGGGATATGGGCATCTGACAGCAAAATCCAGGTTTCTCTTGTAACATAGACGTTAACGATCTAAACCGCAAATTTCTATTTCATCCTCGGCCTGAACTTACAAGAGCGAATAACTTTTTCTATTGTGCTGCACCCTCAACAGATACGGGTCTTGGTTTTGTAAATGTTGACAGTCGAGATGTTCTTGTAAGCTTTCTTTCCGTAAAATCCAATGCAGTGGGAGTTGACGGAGTATATCCAGTGTTGGTGAATGCTATACTCCCATTGCTCTTGCCATACATGACGCATACAATCAACACGATATTAACAGGTGTTTTTCCCCAACGGGGAACTCTAACGTTAAGATTTATAGGTCAAATATATAATGTTTGGCAATATCAGAGATTTCAGAACACATAGTGCAACTGCAATAATTATTTATAATTACAAAATATGAATATAAGATTTAATTAGAACACCTTCTAAGTAATCAATAAATTAATTAACAAACGATTAAAGCATTCCTAAACAGATGATATAAGGTCAAACTTAGATGATGGTCATATTACGTTCTTAGTCCTCTTAGATTTTTCGAAGGCTTTCGATACGGTCGTCCACACAGTCCTGTGTCATAAATTATAACAATACTTTAACGTCTCACAGGTAGCAATAACGGTGGCCGTTGATAATAATTTATCGGAATTTCTACCCCTTGCGAAAGGTGTCCCTCAGGGGTTAATTCTGTTCATGCTGTATACCAATGAAATATCTGGTGTTATTAAGCATTCGACGTTGACGACGTACAAGTTTATAAAAGTTGTACCCTTGGCCTTATCGAAGACTGTGTCTGTAAAATAAATGAAGACCTCAAACTGCTTTCAAATTGGTCAGTAACAAACGATTTGACCCTGAATCCTGTAAAATGCAACTTTCTAGTGATATCTAAGAAAACTTTAGATTTACGAGGAGCGTTCAATATATTCTCGGTATCGATATGAAGGAAAATGCGAATTCAATTTAAATTGTTTTTATTTTTCAACATAATCTCCCCTAACATCAATGCATTTGTTACATCTTCAGATAAGCTTTTTTAAACCCTCAAAATAATAGATCTCCTCTTTCTCTGCAAAATACCGACTTGAGTTCTTCATCATCCGAAAATCTTTTTCCACGAAGACATTTTTTCAAATCCGGAAACAGGAAATAATCACTAGGGGCAAGGTCTGGACTATAGGGTGGGTGTTGGATTTCTTCGAAACCACAATCTCGCGCAGCAGCCTTGGAAGCTCGCGCCGTGTGAACAGGAGCGTTGTCATGAAGAAGCAACACACCCGCTGCGAGTTTACCCCGTCTTTTCTTTTTAATTTCCTCCCTCAAATTATGCAAAGTGGAAGCGTAGGATGTGGCGTTGATGGTTTCACCTTTTTTTTTGTACTCAATGAGCAAGATTCCCTTTGAGTCCCAAAAAACTGTGGCCATGAGCTTTCGGGCAGACGGAGTGACTTTGAACTTCTTCGGGGGGTCTGTTCCTTTTTTATGCCACTGCATGGACTCTTGTTTGCTTTCAGGGTCATAGTGGTGGACCCATGTTTCGTCCCCAGTAACAATTCGATCCATAACACCGTCCGCGTTCTCACTACACATCTCCAAAAGCTCTCTACAGCATGCGATTCTCACTTTTTTCTGAGGCGCTGTGAGCATTCGTGGCACGCACCTTGCACTGACCTTTGAAAGGTTAAGATGGTCATGAAGAATGGTGTGAATGGTACCAATTGAAAGCTTGGTGATCTCTGCCATCATTTTCACCTTTATTCGGGCATCCTCAAGAACAAGTTTTTCGACTTCTTTGATGCTTTCTCCCGTACAAGCAGTAGCCGGGGCGCCGGAGCGGGGGTCGTCCTCAATGCTCTCTCTGCCTCTCTTGAACTCACTTGACCACTTTTGCACAGTTGATAATGAAGGTGCGGAACCCTGGTAAACAGCCACCATCTCTTCATGAATAGTTTTTTGACTTTTTCCTTGCTTAGTGAGAAATTTAATTACAGCGCGATGCTCAATTTTCACCATCATCGCCTCAGTTGCCATTATGATTCTGTTTAACTAGAGATAAAACGCGAATTAATAATCACATTTATATTAAATTTTACATGAATGCACCAAAATAATAGTGTTACTTGACAAATAAGTCAATTTATATATGCAACCACAGCTTCACCCGATACCGAGAATATCTTGAACGCCCCTCGTAACATACCACCTTGATCTAAAAGTTCCCGCACCACACCACATTGTTCCGATTTGAGTGGCTACGTAGCCAAGAGTATAGTACACTAATCTCTGTGTGTGTTGGCGATTTTTTACAATTTTAGAAATGGATTTAAATTTGCAACTACGAACGTGCATTAAATTTTACGTAAAAGCGGATTTAATGGTGCGCGAACGTTGGAAATGTTGAAAAAGTGTTTCGCCAACGATTCTCTAAAGAAAACGGTCGTTTAGCAGTGGCACGAGCGCGAGCGGTTCAAAAGTGGTCGTGAGTCAATCAAAGATGATGCACGCAGTGGCAGACCATCGACATCGAAAACCGACCAAAACATTGGAAGTAAAAGAAATGTTGCTCAATAACCGCAAATTAACCATCAGAGAGATAACGGAGGACTTGAACATTGCCTATGGATCCGTCCAAGACATTTTGGTTAACGATTTGGGTTTCCAGTTGGTGCCAAAAGGCATCAATTTCATGCAAAAAAGAGACCGTGTTGACGTCGCAAAAGAGATGATTAACGAGGCTGAATCCGATCCCACATTCATCAAAAGGATCATTACTAGAGACGAGACCTGGGTTTAAGAGTACGAGACGCATTCCAGACATCAGGCAAGTGAATGGCGTTCATCAAATGAGCCGAGACCGAAAAAAACACGTCGTTTTCAGTCAAAAAAGAAGGCAATGTTCACGTTTTTCATGGATTACAACGGTCGGTGTAGTGCATCATGAATTTTTGCCAGAAGGCCAGACAGTAAACAAAGATTATTATTTGGGCGTTATGAGACGTTTGCGTGAAGCAATTCGCCGAAAGAGGCCAGAATTTTGGGCAGAAAACACGTCGCACAGTGCCAGTATTATTCGTAATTTTTTGACGAAAAATGCAACAAATACCATCCAACAGCCACCGAATTCTCCTGATTTGGCTCCCTGTAACTTCTTTCTGTTCAATCGAGTTAAAAAACTACTACGGGGAACGCGTTTCAGCAGCCGAGAGGAAGTAATGGAAAAATCGCAGAAAGCACTGATGGACATACCGAAAACGGAATATAAAAAATGTTTCGAGGATTGGATCAAGCGCTGGCATAAGTGGGGATTACTTTGAAGGGGACAGTATAGATTTAGATGAATAAACTTTTATTTTTAATTTTCCGAATAAATTCCGGGATTAAGGTGGTATTTCCCACCCACTAAGGTAAATGGCTCATTAATAAATTAAAAGAATTAAGGCGTGGTGTTCAACAGAACGATTACATGGAACGATCATATTAGTGTCATAGTTAGTAGGACATACGGCATTCTCCGTACTTTATGGACAGCACATCAATTTATCCCTTGAACACACGCCTACTACTTGCAAAATCTTTGGCAATTCCAGCTCTCGTTTATGGTTGTGAAATCTTTTATAATTGTGATGTTGCCAGCCAAAGAAAGTTACAGGTAGCATTTAATAGCGTCATTCGATATATACTATATATGAGGTGAGGAAGTATGAGCACGTTTCCCATTTGTCTAAAAATCTACTGGGCATGATTTTTGAAAACTACATCAAGTTTCGGACGCTTGTTCTTTTTTTTTTCGATTATCTGAAAACACGTCAGCCATCGTACTTGTTTAATAAGCTCCAGTTTCCAGTTCTCTTGCCTAATATCTGAGAGACAATTTTTCATTGTTGCTACTCGTCTCTGGAACTCGCTCCCGCTTCAATTATAGGGAATAGACGACGCACTACATTTTAAAAATCAGTTAACTATCTATTTATCTACTTATCATATGTTAGCTGTTTTCTCTCGTTAAAAGCAAGCTTCTGTTTCTTTTCCTTCTCTTTTTCTTCTTCTTCTTTTCTTTAAATTTATATGTTCAATATTATTTAAGTTAAATTTATACAATATTTTTATTTATTGTAACAATTATATATAATATCACTTTGAATTCTATAATATATGTATTTTATTACCTTTTCTTTTATCATTTCTTCTTTACTAATTCGCATACTTATATTTTTGCTTTTTAACTTTGATATTGGGATATTGATCTATTGTATGTAATTGTAAATCTTCCACAACTTTATAAGCTCTGAGCTTACTGTGTAAGAGGCTTATTGAAGTAAAAAATAATCATAATAATAATATTTTACTCGTACTTACCTACATTCAAAAACTTAACATTTGCGCGGCCTTTGACCAATTACTGACCAGTTACTCACAACAAGATGGAGGGCAAAGTCCTCTTCTACTTGTATGTGCCACCTAACCCATGGTTTCTTTTACTCCGTTGTCCCTCTGAGTAGAAATCGATGACTCTCTGCGTCCAAGCATTAATGTCCATTTATTCTACATTAGCTCAGTTAGGAAGGACGCTAATGTGCACTTCTCTGACTAGGTCCATGTCATTGCGTTGAGAATGGTCAAAGATATCTTCATTCGTTCTGATTAACGTCTGGGCTTCTGCACCACAGAGCAAGACTAGTATGAAAAGAGTCTCATGAAGAGTTCCTATGATATTCCTTGACAACGCCTTGCTACTTGCACTTAAAGTGCAACTCTCCGCTTGATTCCTTATGTTTCCTTATTTAGTTAATAGCGGAGTCAAGGTTTATAAGATCCCTAGATAACTCAAGTTTAAAATCGCTAATGCTGTGTGATCCTTCTTGCATCATTCCTAGGAAAACCCAGTTTTGCTGCTTCCGTTTCAAGACTTGGAAACGAATCAGTGACTACAGACTACTCCGCTCGTCTTACATTGATATCAGTGTCATCAACATCGCAAATGGCTGCACAGAAATGTACTCGTATGCCCTTGTGTCAGCTTGCTTGCTTCGCTCAATATTCTCAAGTTTGGTTCTTAAAAAGTCCCACGCCTAAGCTTTACCTTATCCAAACTCACTGCTGGCATTAAAGGTGAAATCGCTGAAATGTGCGTTGTCTGCATAAACTGCGTAATTCTGCACAAACTGACGAGTTCTGGCTTAGATGCCAAAACCCAGATCTCTGTATAACTCGTCTCTGTTGGTGCTGCCATATGCGATTTCGAAATTGACGAAAAGGTGGTGAGTATTGATTTTGACTTTTTGGGTTTCCTCCAGAATTTTTGGTACTATGAAAATTTGGTCTTTTATTGGCTTATCCTTCCTTAAAACCCCCTACAAGCGGTCAACCAGATCGTTAACAAAGGATTTTAAAAGTTTGCATACTACGGCAGACAAGGTCTTATACGCAATGTTAAGTAGTTTAATTTTAATTTTGGTGGGGGCGAAAGCCCCCATTTATTCGGCTTAATACAAGCTATAACTTAAAATTAAACTTAAAATAAAACTTAAAACTAAGGTTGGTTAGAGTGGAAGAAAATGGCGCTGGATGCTTTCGATTCTGGAGATATGAACGCGATGATATGGGGACCATACTTGACTGGCGTACTCAAGGAGGGGACGAACAAAGGTCACGTATGGGTTGGTAAATTCCTTGGACCATCGTTTTACAAAACCTAGTGCAGAGTTGGCTTTAAGGATTATCCCATCCATATGCAAACGGAAGTTGAGCTCCCTATCGCACAAAATGCCGAGGTCGCGAAGAGATTCAACGGAGGAGATAGGTTGGTTGTGGAGAAGGTAGAGTCGGGGAGGAGATTTGTGCCGCTTATGAGAAAAGGTGATGGATTGACATTTGGTGATATTAAGTTCCAAACAATTTTTGAGGCACCAGATCGAAAAACTATCAAGGTCTTGTTGATGAAGGAAGGAGTCATGGGGAGAGGAAATAGTTTTGAAAAATTTGGTATCGTCGGCGTAAAGGGAGACAGACGAGTGTTTGATAACCCTATCGACATCATTTATGGTTAATATAAAGAGAAGGGGACCGAGATGGCTACCTTGAGGAACTCCAGAGGTGGCCAAAAATGGAGCTGAGTTGGCTGACCTAAAACGAACACTGTAAAAGCGGTTTTCGAGGTAAGAGGATATCCATTTTAACAGTATGGGTTCAAAGCCGAGGGCAGACAATTTGAAGAGTATTAATCGATGAGAGATTTTATCGAAAGCTTTGCTAAAATCGGTTGCAACTACATCGACTTCGTTGCCGTTCTCTAGGGCAGAGATGGCAAAGGATACGAATTCAACGAGATTTGTGGTGGTTGACCTACCCTTTAGGAAGCCATGTTGTCTAGGGGAAATAAGTGATTTGCATTGGAAGCTTAGAGCTTCATTCAAAATACTTTCGAGGAGTTTGGGTATATGGGAGAGTTTAGCGATTGGACGATAGTTTGTTATTTCGTTCTTTGATCCCTTTTTCTGGATCGGGGTTATAAAGGAGGTTTTCCAAACCTGAGGAAATTCTCCTTGTGAAAGGGATAGACGAAAGAGATCAGAAAGGGCAAGGGAAAGTAGGCCGATGCCTTTATTGTTGCCGCATTTTAGTGGTCCTTTTTTCTCTTAAATCGGGCAAATGACGCTGATGCTCCATTTTCTCCATTGAGATACATGTAATCTTTTAGAGTACTTAAGCGGATTATTCAGTATTGGAAACATTATTAAATCTCAAAGGCTAAATTATAATATTTTACTTAATCTATAAAATAGAAAAAGATTAGTTTATATGGTCAGAAATAAATTGATTCGGGGCGGTAGAGAATTCCAAAGACTGACAATGTGAATGAAAAATAAACGCATGGAGTTTAGGTACTGTGATCGGGAAGAAATAGTGATAATTTAGATGCTGTTATAAACGGGATCTCAAGAGGAGAAATAAAAATCAGCCGTTCTTTTCGACATCTACTCTATAATCAAATTCTTTCCTTTGTCAAGTAATAAGAAATTATTAAGTGCTAATACAGTAGGAGCAGTCGGTCTACGCGCTCTGCGGCATTCGACATTCTGTTTCATTTGACACCCTTCGATATTTTCAGCGACTAAACAGTGGACAAAAATTCCATTTGGTCACGCCGCAATTCTTTATACATTAGGAATTCTCACAGAGAACATCGATTACGCCATACCTGAACTTTGGTTTGACAAAAACTTCCATGTAAGCTGCCCCTCTAGATCCTTCTGAGAGGAAGATGCTTTCATGGAGAACAAATCAATCCATCTCTACACAGATGGATCTAAAACCGATAGCGGCGTTGGTGGCGGTGTTTTCTTATATCAGCTATATCTAAGCCTCTGTTTCTGTCATCCAAATCACTGTAAAGTGTTCCAGGCGGAAATTTTGGCGATTAAAGGAGCTCTGTCCTGGCTGAAGAAAAACGTGATATCTGCAAAGTATATCCGCATCTTTTCATATAGTCAGGCCGCTATCAAGTCCCTGGACTCGGTCTCACTAAATTTTAAAACCGCATCTCTTATGGAGATGGCAGAGCAGTTCAACCTTCACCTTTGTTGTTGGCCACAGAGACATTTCTGGGAACTGTAGAACCAATGAACTCACCAAAATTGGAACCACTCTACCTATTCTACCAGAAAAGGGTAGCATAGGGATGCCAATCGCTACGTGCAAACTAACATTAAAGCTGGATGCCAATAAAAGAACAGACCTTAGGTGGACTGTTGGACCAACATGTCTAGCGATCAAACAGATCCGACCAAAAGTGGATCTGAATCGCACTAAGTGTCTGATCCTTTTAAATAAGAAACATCTCAGCGCCATCAGGTGTCATCACTGGACACTTCCTCATAGGCAAGCACGCAAGAAGGCTTGGCGCCTTTACAAACGATTTCTGCAGAAGCTGCATGGACGAGGAAGAGGAGGAGACAATTCTCCACCTACTCTGTACATGTCCAGCTTTCTCCTAGAGAAGAAAACTTTACTTACGATCTAAAAAATATAGACGTAAACAGTTTCCTATGCTTCATCATAAGCTCAAACTGATTCCATTAGTAAGAGGATCCTAGATCCCCCTGGAATCACAATGGACCAATAGGCCTAAGTGAGTTGGTATTTCCAACAGCCACTCTTACCTACCTACCTACCTACCGAGTACAGTATGAATTCATTTACAAAACGGTAATTGGTACGCTAAGCAATATTGTAAAGGTAGGTAGTAAATTGAAAAGTTGTAAAAGTAAAAGTTGGATAGGGCTGGTCCCTACAATATAATAAAACGTCCGACCAGTTTGACTTTCAGGATGTAAAAGAGAGTTAAAGACTTTGTTGTAATAAGTATTCAGGTTAAAAGTTTAATATCATACTAATAATGCAGTTCAGTGTATTTAGTACTAGTGAATGCATTCAGAGGATGTTAAAGTTAATCCATGTGTTGCGTCATTACTTAGCAGCACTGTATATTGTAATACACTCGTGTCGTCGCTGTACAATGATTACGTGTTATCTCTTTCTCCCAAGGAATTTTTCTCCTAGTAACTTTAAACGTCCACGTTCTTTTCTGATTGACCATTGGGTGGACACTGTATTGACTTAAAATATAGATTTCAAAATATTAAATATACGAATACATCCGCTCAAGAGTCATTCTGTGTGCACATTTTGAGTAGTGAGACATCGTCGCAAGTGGTACCACAAGTGCTAAAAAATCGAAGGAATCGTAAATATTTTTCTGCTAAAAACAACGATGGAACATTCTTTGATTACAGCTGCCGACGACCTCATTGATATACTCATATTCTAGCAGGGATTCACCCAGAAGACTCTTGCGGCCGTATCCACGAAGACCATAAAAATAACGCACATAATGCGTTATATGCATCATTAAAAGCAAATTTCAAATTAGTACCGTCTCTCTCCTTAAATCATAACTCATATTGATTAATCCGGGGTATCTGGTGCAATTTCAAAATCTTTTAATTCACATTCAGAGATCTGTAAAAAAAAACTTTGGCCCATCCAACCTGTTAAAGTGTCAAGTTCTCCCTCGTCCTTAACTTGTGCCGCTAAATTGACTATTAAATTTGATTTCTTTATTGGCATCGGGGGCGTATGAGCAATTTTTGTTCTCTCGTTTTTTTTTTTTCAAAATCACTGTAATCTCAGTTACCCCCCTGTCAAAGAAAATTTATTAACTTTTGAAGTGTTTTCAACAATCCCCTCTTGATCCGGGTTGTGAATGGAAAACATCACCGGGCCCACTCCTTAAAAGCTGTGTACACCATCTGAGGCAACTTTCTAACTTTGTCGGCTAAAAGTTAAACATTCGATTTCAGCGTCAGCGTTTTTAATAAATTTTCATTTACGGTATTGTTTGCAGCCATATACATATATCAACTTCGGTTTCGACCCCTTTTGGCCCCTTCCATTGCGTATGTGTATTTATGCGTAGAATGTTGTTGCCTAGCTGCAGATCCTTTATTGCCGGACATGCTCTTGCTCATACTTGCAGTCGTAGTCATAGTAGCTCCGGCTCCACTTTGTAGTCGCATCTCAGAGAATGGGACTCACATGCGGTTCGTTTCGTATTCAACGAATTGTATATGGTATACGCGAACAAAATGAGCGGCCGCGGCGGCCCGTTCTGCATTTAAACGGTTTCTTCTGTTGTTTTTGTTTTTTTTTTTTTTTTAATTTTTCTGTTCACTTTTTTCTCTCATTTTTTGCTTTTTGATTTATTTGTTTGTTTGCATTCTACGTAGGTACTTTACAAACACAAAAAGAAGAACGCGACGTATGAAAAGGGGCGCGTCGATGCCTCTACTTGTCCATGTTCATACTCGGAGCTTGGCGTCCAGTCTACTGTGATTTTCGCAAGAGTTGGTGCGTTTCACGGCCGGCTGAACCGAACTCGTGAAGAACAAATAAAACTCTCGACGACTTTTGACTTTCCATAGTTTTGCGTAAAATTTCATTACTCGACTTGATCTGAAGGCGCTGGCAGCCAAAGGGGTTGTATCTAAGGGTGGTATCTATAGGGAGTTCATAGAGATGGAACGGCGGAGTAATGGGCGTAGTTTGTTGCTTGGCATCAGGTAAGGTTGTGGTGTACTGCAAATTACAGCGAGGGTTTGTTTTTTTTTCATTACATTTTTGCTTGAGATGAATTTGCTCCTTTGGAAAGGATTTAATTAAAGGGCTGGAGCATTGCATTAATTTCCGCATCTTACTGTTGTTTGTGAAGGGCTTTTGTCGAATTGAAACTGCGGTGTGAGATGGTTGGGAAGTCTTTTCCAAGGATTTGCTTACTTGCACGTGATTAAACGTCAGAGAGTCAGTAAAACTCTTTGCGAGCACAGTTTGCGGCAGTTGTTGTTTGATGAATCAACTATTGCGAGCAGCTTTAAATTTTGAGCTGCAGTACAATACTTGGTTTATCGTTTTTTTTTTTTATTCTACAACGCGTGTGACATGTTGGGAGTAATGTCAGCTCTAGTAGTAAGGCGTGCAGGTGACGAGTCTTCAAGGAGGAATCAATACAGATATTATGTCACTGGCAGAATAGCAGATACTTCGCTTAATCTACCGCTGTAATTTTGCGAGCGCACACAGTGTCGTAGAAGACAGATTTTCATAGAAGCACAGAGTGAGGCTGATTAATGAAGAAAAGTCTCTTAAAGATTGAAATTGTGCCATCTAGAAAACTCACTTACGGCTAAGATAGCATATACCGCCTGAACTAATGTATTGAACCAAACTTGCTATTAGCTACCTCCATAAAGAGGAACTACGGAGAATCTTGGCGAAGGCCGGTCTTATCAAACCCCATCTGATTCAGTCTAACAAAACAAATAGATTCGATATTCCTTCCTGGCAGGTGAAATCAATTCAATACAGAATATTGGTTGTATCGGTGTTGCCATATGGTAAGTTAAGCAATACAAAGTGAAGTACAATACTTAGTTCACAAAGGATTGTCAAAAAGTTCATCCATATCTGAGGCTGTTTCCTGCTTCACAACATATAGTATTGTATGTTGTTGGGCAGTTAACCCGGCGATTTAGGATTGAAAGAGTGAGACCATTTGGTAAAGGCATAGAATTTCTATTCAAAATTTTCTCAGACAACCCTCCTAGACTATGGAAAGCCTTATTCAAATACATTCGCGCAGAGTGTCGAGTATTGACCATGGGTTCTCTAATTTGCGGTCCATTATGATGCCTTCATCACTATGATTTCTTAAAGTGCTTCAACTCTGGCGAAGGATATCTGGTTGATTTTTTGTAAACTCACAGAGACTTGAAAGATTTTTTTAGAATGTGCTAAAAGATTACCAAGAGAATTATTTTACCTTTCTTTGCGCTGTTTCCCACGTCAGTCTTCTGGCTGATTATTTAAATATGAGTGAATTTTCTTAGACGGAAATGATATGACTGAGGAATGTATTTTGGCATAGCCAGTCCCAATCCTAGGTTGAGACAGAAGGAGGGGAGTCACTGATGACAATATCGTCTAAGTCTGACTGTGCAAATGGGCACTTTTATCTATTACTGGGTGAATTTCACAGCATAGACGTGATCGGGGGAGAATTTCGTAAGATAGGGTAGATAGGCTTAGGGTAGTCGCACAGTACACCAGGCGATTGTGAAGGACTTATACCTGCATAAGTCGTGCAGTTTAAAGATTATCTTTCTCGGAGTTCGGCCAAACGATTCACCTTATTAGCGTTGGACACCATTTTGCAGAAAAGTTGGGAAGCCTGTGTTTTCTGGCCACAGATAGCTGCGTTTGTCTTAACGTAGCGTTTGCTTTGTAATTTTCTTGTTTCCCTG
Organism: Volucella zonaria; assembly: GCA_963966105.1. NCBI lineage: Eukaryota > Metazoa > Arthropoda > Insecta > Diptera > Syrphidae > Volucella > Volucella zonaria. The sequence goes on from OZ014534.1 coordinate 47,225,017, forward strand.
CGATTTCTTCCCGATATTTATCGTCAAACCAGGGATTCGCTGTTTTGGCAGAGAGAAACCTAACATTTTAGGATAGCAGGACAGTCGCAGTTTTCTTAGAGTTATAGGGAAGCTCTCGCTTCCTGGTGACTCATATTATCAGGTCGGTCCAACACAAATACTTGCCGTGAAAAATTCTCCTCTGAGCCTTGCCCAGCGTATTCAACCGCGATTTCATTTCCCGTGATCCGATTGTGACCAGTAACCTAAACAAGATTCAGTGAATTCGACTTTTCGAACGAGTTCAAAGAAGCCTTGCATTATCGAATAAACTTGGAGGTCGTGATAGAATTCACCAAGACTTTAGGCACTTTCCAGTGCACCAATTGTCTATCACGTCCAGGGATGCCTGGCTGACGAATGTCGACCATAACAGTAGAGTAGGGATGACTCGGTATACCATATGTATATGCCAGTAACAGGTTAGCGGCATAGATTCTTTCAAAATTTGGCCTCAAACAATGTAAACATTTTCGTTCCATAACTGGATGTATGATTGGGTGCTGCAGAAGTAGAGTAGGCACTGAGAGGTATCAATCCGGCGACACACATTGCTGTAAGTACATGAACTGTGCTTATTAAGCGTCCCAGTGGTAACCATCGGGTACTGGTCGATGTCCATTCAGACTCGACTTGCCAAACTTATAAGCTCGAGTGCTGATTAGCAACGGGACAGCGGATGAATTCTCCAGATGGAATCACCGATGTAGTAAAATCCCGGAATAAAACAAATGGGATCTTATCCGGGCTGCTCCGACAGATTTGGAGCTCAGGCCGGTAAGGATTTCCGAATCTTGGAAATGAGATGGTAGCCCTTAACAGACCAATGGCAGGGCTCATATCCCCGAACACGTTACTGGATTCGGTCTGACCGACCGAATAGAGGTATCTACAATGGAACTGGCTCTCGAGATTGGCGGTTGTGCAACCAGGGTAACTTCCCAGCCAATCAACGGAAAGTTAAGTTACGAAGCAACATCAAACCTCGGATATGGACGGACCTGCTGCTTACAACCCCTGCAAGCGAAACATGGATGCCAAACTTCACATCTTCACGTAGAATGTTAGGTCCCTTAATAAATAGCTCACGTGCAGCCGAACAGCTAGCGGAAGTCCTGGACTACTGCAAAGCAGATATTACCGCCGTCCAAGAAATGCGATGGAATGGGACGGACAAAAAGGCTATCGACGGCAAAAGCAGCGCCTATTTAGATGCCGATTTATTGTTAGAGCTAGACTTAGGCAAGAAGTCTTATGTTTCCGGCATGTTAACGAACGTTTCGTTGCCAATATTAGCCCTACATGTACTCCCGCCAACACAGAAGAGAAAGATAACGACACCAAAGATTGCTTCTATGAGCTCTTGGGTATAATCTACAAGCAGTGCCCTAGGTATAGCATTAAATTTGTTCTCGGTGATTTTAATGAGAGGGCGTCTACCGACAGTACTGTCGGAAACCATAGCCTGCACTACACTGCCTCCGATAACGGATTTAGGTTAATCGACTTTGCGGTGGGGCTAAACAATGTCATAGTTTGCACGCGGTTCACGCATCTCGATATTCAATCCTGATCAATCAACTGTCAACAATATTGACCACATTGCGATGGACACAAGGAGTATTAGGGACTTCCGAATGTTCCGAGGCGCCAACATCGACTCGGACCACTACCTTGTTGTAGCCAAACTACGCTGGCGTGCAGATATCCCGAACATCGCCAAGGCAAACTAATACTGTGGGAAAGTTTAACGTCGGACGGCAACAATCGTAGGAAGTCCTATGCCACCTAAGACCAGTGGCAACATTGCCAAAAAGTCATTAAATATGTCACCTCTGATGTACAAACCGGTGCTACACAGAAGCACTAGATCTGATCACGAGCTCCACGAGCAGAAGTGGAGAGACGAACACCGACTTCTCAGGAGGAAAAAGAAGGAGCATACGAAGCGCGCGATCGAGGAAGTTGAAAGATGCTACTTCAGGAATGAGATTTGGAAGTTTTACCAAAAGGTGAAAAAAACATTCCACGGGTACAAACCCCGAATCGAAGCCTGTATAGACCAACAAGGGAACATAGTAGTAGAATCGCAGTCGATGCTGATGATAACAAAATCCTATCTGCCGTATTGTGCGGACGCCTGAAGCCGTTCGTTAACAACCTGATTGGTCCATAACAGTGTGGCTTTAGGCCAGAAAAGTCCACCATCAACCAAATATTCACACTACTGCAGATCTTAGAAAAATCTCGTGAGCTCCAAATCGCGTATAACAGCATCTATAGAGACGAGTTATACAGAGCACTGTCTAGTGTTGGCATCCCTGCCAAGCTCATCCGTTTGGGCAGAATGACGATGGAGACGTCAAGAAAGTATTTAGACAAGGCGATGCGAATAATGCAAAGCTCACGCGCCAACGCAAAAACCATGATCTTTCAAAAGTCCGTCCAGTTACTCTCATACGCCGACATAATCGAAAGAAAGCAGTGTGATGTCAATGGCGCTTTCGCGAGTATTGGGGTGGAAGCGGCGAAGATGGATTTAACAGTCAATGGGGGCAAAACCAAGTATACGCTGTAAACAATAAAGGAAATCTAACACCAACGTCTCGGACAGAAGGTCACCCTCAACAGATATAACTTTGGGGTAGTTAAGTACTTTTTCTACTTAGGCTCCCTCAGACAACGACAAGCGTGCTGAGATCAAACGAAGAATAACTCTTGCCAACCGCTGCTTTTTTGGGCTAAGAAGGCACTTGATTAACAAAATCTGCTCTCGAACAACAAAAGTGGGCTTAATAATCCCAGTTCTGCTCTATTCCGCATAGGCACGGATTTTATCAAAAATGGTTGAGGGTGCTTCTTAGGTGCGATTTTGAGAAGGAGATATGTTACAGCGACAAATTGTAAAGGGCGTACAGCAATATTGATTTAGCCAGAGGAATGAAAGTTAGACGACTGAGATGGCTGAGTCATGTAGAGTAGATGGACACCGGTCCGAAAAGTCTTCGAATCTGCCCCCTAAGGACAGTGCGAATACCGTGATCCTTATGGCGCACACCAGTGAAATGAGACCTCATCTAACTTAACGAGGGAAACTGGAGGCAGCTGAATGGAGGCTCTTGTTGGTTGAGGGCCAGGTCCATGCCGGACTATAGAGCCACCTTAAGTAGGTAACTGGATATATGCCATCGATTCCAGGGAACTTGAACCATCAAAGGAATAAACAAAGTGTTCGGTGACCTCATCCGTAACCACAATCGAAGACAAATACTACCTACAGCGTGTTGTGTTTTTCAACTCACTTGCAGCTTCAGTGATAGGAGTTGGTTTTGAGATGGGTTTGGGAAATGAGTTTCGTGGGTAGTGAAACTAAAATCATATTTTCTGAGTGTTTCCAGGCTATAAAATCTGCCCCTTCCGGGGATAGTTTCACCGATTGTTTGATCCTTTTGTTGGAGTCTTTGACAGAGGCATTCTTAGAAATTTTCATTCATTCATTTATTTATTTATTAGCAGAACTCTGCTATTTAAATTAATTTTTTTTGATTTTACAATTTGGACTTAGCTTAAGTATAAGGTATAATATACAATATTTTAATTTCTATTATGAGGGTATTTTAGCTTTATGAATGCAATTACATTTCTTTTAAAAAATTTAAAATTTGATTCAGTTTTTATTTATAAAGGCAACCTTTGTACATTAAACTATTTTGCGTTAAATTACTAACATAATGTGGTAATCTGAAATCCTCTCTGTTTCTTAATTGATAGGGTTGGGATTCACCCACATATCTTAGATATTTTTTTTAAATAATTTGGTAGCATTGAGTGTTTAATTTTAAAAACCAAGCACAATACATTAACAAGAATCTTTTGTTTTACACTTAACCATAACAGCATATCTAACATTAATATCACATTGCATTTTATAATAGTTTGCATGGCTCTATTCTGTAGGCGCTGTAATTTATTTAACGAAGTATCACTACGCAGATATAATATAGACGAACAATATTCAAAATATGGTTTAATCATTACATTATAGATATTTATTGCACAAATTAAGGATATTTTCTTTCTTATTCTACCGAAAAAACCTATTTTGTAAGCCACTTTTTTAAAGATATATTCTAAGTGAATACTAAATGATAGTTTATCGTCAATAATAATTCCTAGATATTTTATTTTATTGACTTGTTCTAGTAATTCTCTTTCCATTTGTAAATTTAATGGTATGTTATACTTAAGTGACATACACTTGGATTTGTTTACATTGAGCTTCATCTTATTCGATCTCAGCCATAAGCTCAATTTTAATAGGTCATCTTGAATCAATCTTGTACATTCAATAGGGTCTTTTCCTGATATGTAGATAAGTGGATCATCAGTGAATACGACGATCTGGGAGTAATTAAGTACAATATGTACTCGTATGTCATTTATATACAATATATTATGAACAGCAGAGCACCAAGTACTTATCCCTGTGGAACACCAAGCGTTGTTTCAACACTACTAGACAGCACTCCATTCACGCTTGTTTTTTGAGATCGTCCAGTAAGGTAACAGCGGAACCATTTTAATTCTTGGCCCCTAATTCCAAATCCCTAAAGTTTCGACAACAAAATATCCCTGTCAATGGTCTCAAAAGCCCTTTTAAAGTCCAAGAATATTGCAATCACATAGTTTCCATCAGCGATTTCTTCTTTCCAGCTTATCAGGACATTGTTTAATGTAGTTTCACACGAGTGTTTCCTTCGGAATCCTGATTGGTTTTCAAGGAAAAATCCATTAGTTTCGAAGTACTCTTCGAGCTGCATTTGCACAATTTTTTCTCATAGACTGGAAGGGCGTTTACTGACCGGAAATCTTCACATTTATTTGACCCTTTGACTTTTGTACAGGTGTAACAACTGATTCCTTCCATGTGAAGGGAAATGAACCTCTTGTCATAGACAAGTTTGGACGATTATGGGTATAGCATCTAATATCATTTTAGAATTCATAAAGTTAAAATTTTTTGGCTTATTAACTTTAAGACACTTATTATGTCATTAACGTCAATAGTTTTAAATTTAAAAGTTGTATTTATAGTGGTAGATCTGGTAAGAAATGGCTGGAGCGGTATTGATCTATTAATGTCCGACACACTTTTTATAAAAAAAATTTTAAATTCTTCGGCAATACTAGCTGCATTTTTAACATAAGTATTATTAAAGTATATATTTTGTATTAGTGGCTTACTTTCGTTAAGGACACGTGTTTTTATAACATTCCACATCAGTTTTTAGTCCTGGGCCCTTTCGATACTCTGTTTGATACTGTTTGATACTATTTGAACTACTTACTAACTAAGTTACATAATCGGGGAATGAAGCTGATCCGGAATGACCATACTAGCCTGATCTATAGCCTGCTACGGATGAAAGTTACTTTCTGTTCGATAATGGCTCTCATCTTCCTTCATACAATAAGAACATATTTCCGTGCAATTCTAGCAAGGAACCTTAATTACAAAACTATGAGTCGAGTGGTACGAGTACTCCTACTTCTAAGAGCAAATTTCTGCCTGCAAGTGTCGAGCGAAGCCATTTGATTTTCTCATCTTTCAGTACAACCTCGTCCTACTACCAACATATTGCTTTTGATTGCCCTTCCCCAAATTTCTAATACTCACGCCTAATTGAAGATGTAATTGAAAATGGTTAACATTTGTCTTGGAATTAAATTAACGCCAGTTACAGTTATTAATCCGCAAATTAATCCCTAACGCCATGTAAGGGTGCATAATAAAAATGTTCTCCCACCATACAAGTGCAGCCCAATCCATCCCGTCTCCTTTTGGTGGAGAGTTGTCAGATGTGAATCGTCCATAAATGGCTTATCAAAATGCCACCCCAACCCCCAGGGGTTGGGAGACCCCGTAGCGCAAATAAATAATCCCAAGTTTACCAAAACGACAATGGCGGTAACAGCAAAAAAAAATAATAAAAAATAAAATATTGTAGTTTTTTTTTTTTTTTTTTTTAAATGTACAACAGTGGCGCAATGCAAATGGCATTAAACCAAAGCCACTACCACTACTCTGCTGCTGCTGTAGCTGTAGTTGCGCCCAAAAATTAAATTAATTGGCTACGTGCAATATAAACACCCACGTCGGCATAAAAACGAAAGTTATGGCCGCGTTTCCGTTTATATTTTATTTTTAGTTGTTTTTTGTTTTTGTTGTACTTTTTTTGGTTGCACTACGTCGAGGACACGGCAGCTCTGCTACACGTACTCTTTTGTGAGTGCGGACCCATATTTTTATTTACCAATAATTTCGGTTACGACCAAAAGGAGTTCGCCATCCAGCACACAAATATTGGGGAAGGAAGAAAAAAAGGAAAACATAATCCTCCATCCTCAGGAGGTGGAGGTCTTTTGGGGAGCTGAAGAATAAACGTGCAGTGGTACAAAAAAACAAAAAAAAAAAAAAAACCAACAAAATGAACGGGACTCATTTGTGGTCAGAAAATATTTACACATGCAGATCGTGGTGAATTATTGGAAGTGGCTGTTGTGTAGTATAGTATGGCACGACAGTCTGACTATAACTATAACGGCAGGGTGCCGGTGCATGTTGTTGGCTGAAGCTGGTTCTATTAATTGCACGAATGCAGATACTCTTGATAGGCGATTTTAAATTGAATGCGTTGAGAGTGGAAGTGGGAGTGAAAGCGGGATTCAGAGTGGTAGCATACCGTCTGATGTCACAGCATGTAGTTGCATTCAGAGACATGCGAAGCTATATCGGGATTGAATCTTGTTAAACTGTGTTGTGGTGTAGTTTGGCCTTTTGTTTTATTTTTATTCTTTTTTTTTTTTTGTTAACTCCTGACAATTATTCAATTAGTCGCAATCGTTTGGGGTTAGCATATGCAAATATGTGAGAGAACGGACTGAATGACAGGCATTGGCAAGGCTTTCAATTAACGATTCACGGAATTTCTACTGAAACTATCTAACAAGGAGTATGGGATGGCCTAAAACACGAGCCAGATATACTATGAATGAAAAATAAAAGCATTGTTACTACAGACTGTGAATTCTACTATTTAGAATTTTTATATATTTTATTCAATCGCCTAGTGCAGCCTCACATTGGATAGTAGAAGGGCTTGATTCGATTAAATACGATAAGAAGGCTGAACTCAAGTAACTTGGTTACAACTTACAAACATTTTACTAGCTTAAGCACGACAAGGTTCAAGTTTAAAGAAAAGAAACATTTTTTGTTGATATAATCAGGGTTTTGCCTCCTCCGAGTTGTTGCCCAATTGATCTCAAAACTGTGACTCGGTGAGAGACCAGACTCAATTCGACGTTAGTAAACTTCTTAGTTGGACCATTACGGTATTTGAGGATCACAGCCAATAGACAAATGACAAAAATACCGGCCGCAGAAGTTGAACAAAACCCAATTGTCCGATAGTGATGGTTTTTGATGGCCTTCCATTTGTGGTCATGTAGCCGGTTGAGCGCCTCGACTGCTTTGTGATGGTTGGAAATTTAAAACTTCCATTGTATCCTTATTTAGAGGGATGACGGTTTTATTTGTAAAATAAACCGGTACCTCCGTTGATAGTGATGTGGTTACATTGGCAATTGATTTGCTGAAGTGCATCATTATTCTCGTATCCTTGATTAATTTTGATTCCAATCGTATGAATTTGCCCAGCGTGAGATTTTCGAATCTCAGGCATGTCTCGCATTTCCATCATAAGTTTGTCACCTGACCAGTATTTTTGATCTTCCTTCAAGCACTCTGGACCATGCCAACTAGGGTATCTCCAAATGATCCTCAAGACAGAATGTCAGCAGAATTCTCTCTTCCGGGTACGAACGTCCATTGTTCTTTAAAGTATTGTTGCACATAGGATACCCGGTGAGCGACAAATGTGTTCAATACTATGGTAGAATCTGACAAAACTTTGGTATAATTCGTGTCTTTTTGCTCTCTGATGTACCTACGAGTACTTCGTTGTGCTGCTGCGCATAGTTCCAGCCTTGCCAATGAAACTTGCTTCACAGACGCCAAATTAGTCTTGAGCGCGATTAGGCTTATTGTACAGGGTCTTCCAATAGGGACTTCCGAAGTTTGATAGTTGATAGCGGCCATATTGTTGAAGCTACATCTGTCAAATTGACTGTCATTTATTCTGTCTGTTTCGCCAAATCACTATGGATGGATATAGCGTTCAACAATACCTGCAAATGGATGTTTTGTTCGAGCAACGTTCCGCGCGCTTCACTCATTTTACAGTCGCCGTAATCGTCCTACCGAGAGTATTATTCACAATGTGGTGGATAAATTTCAATTCACTTGTTCAGTAAACGATAAACCAACACCCGTACGTCGACGAAACGTAAGATCTGCCGAAAATATCGCCGCTATCCGTGAGAGTGTGCAGGAGAATCCGAAGCAGTCGATTTCGCGTAGCTTACAAGAACTGGGCCTTTCACAGACTACAATTTGGTGACTTTTGCATCGTGGCTTGGGCCTGCACCCGTACAAAATTCAACTCACCCAGGAGCTGAAGGTAAACGACCATAGACAACGACGTGTGTTCGTTGAATGGGCTCTGGAGCTGTTGTAACTGACCCTAATTTTCATCAAAAATCAACTTCAGCGATGTTGCCCATTTCTGGATGGATGGGTACGTCAACACACAAAATTGTGAAATTTGGGACGATACCAAACCACAGGAGATCCAAAAACGTCCAATGCATCCCGAAAGTCACTGTTTCTTGTGGATTTTGGTCTGGCGACGTCATCGGTCCATATTTTTTTGAGAACGACGTTGTCCGGGCAATCACCGTCAACGGCGAGCGGTATAGGTCGATGATTAGCAACTTCTTTTAGCCTGGATTTGATGATATGGATACCAACGACATGTGGTTTCAACAGAAAGGCGCTACGTGCCACACAGCTCACGCCACATTGTAAATTCTGCACGAGCGATTCGAAGGCATGGTCATCTCACGTGGAGGTGATGTGAACTGGTCACCGAGATCATGCGGGTTGACCCCGTTGGACTTTTTCTAGTAGAGTTTTCTGAATTCGCAGGTCTATGCGAATAAGCTTCAAACCACAGTGGCCCTCAAAGCCGACATAACCCATGCCATTGGTCAAATTCAGCCTGATTTATGAGTCGTGGAAAATTGAATATTTCGGATACGCGCCACCCAGAAATGGCGCGGCGGACATCTGAACGATGTTATATTCCATACATAATGGCATCGATAGGCGTTTCAAACGAATAAAAAGTTTCGATGATATCTCACACACACTTCGTTTTATTTAAATTTAAAGATAGGATGCCCTTAATGAAATACCCTTGAGTAGAGTCGCGATTAATAACCTTCTGATACACCACCGCATACGTTGATTCTGATGGATCTGCGAATCCATGTAACTCTATTTGAGAGCCTTCCGTTTGATGTGTCCATCGTGGAATTCTTACTTTTTCAAGCTTTAATAGTCTTGTCTTGAATTCGTTCCATTCGTTTTGAATTTTCATTTTAACATCTTCGTCCTTGAGTAAGGATCTTTGCCTTGATAGTAATTGGCGAGAACCAACCGAAAGGATCGAAAATTTTACCAGCGTCACTCAATATTGCTCGTTTGGTACCCTTTGTGCTCTGTTCCTGGGCATTTATGAATGCTGCATTATTTGATGTCCATTTGTGCAAGTTAAATCCACCATTCCGAAGTAGCTGCTTCAATTTCCTTTGAAGATCTTGGCATTCTCTTAGTGAATTTGCACCTCCTAGATAATCGCCTACATGGCTTGGCCGTGGATACCTTTCCTTTTCATCTTCGGCTAGCTGGCATAGAGTTTTAATTGCTAAATACGGTGCGGATGGTGTGCCGTATACAACGCTCTTGAGAACGTATTCTTTGATCGGGTCCTTGGAGTTTTCTCGCCACATGATACGTTGTAAATTTCGATCCTCCTAATCGATTAAAATCTGCCGATGCATTTTTCTCGACTTCAGCTGTGAAGACGATTGGAAACGACCTCCATCGATGTAGCAAGGGAAACAGATCCTTTTGGACCGGTTTTCATAATGCTGTTTAGCAATTCCTCAGATGTTGTTTTTGCTGAGGTGTCGAATACCACTCTTAGTTTGGTAGTAGTGCTGTCGTCTTTTATGACTGCGTGATGTGGAAGATAATATCTTTTTCCAGTATAACCGTCTGATACTTCCTCCATGTGTCCAAGATTAATATATTCTCGAATGAAATTGGAATATTCATCCCGAGGACTCTCATTTCTTGCGGATTTTTGTTCCAACATAAAGAATCGCTTTAATGCCATTTTGCGTGGATCTCCCAAAATCATGCGGTCCTTCAACAGTGGCAATTTGACGATGTAACGCCCTGTTTGATCACGGTTGTGCGTCATTTGGTAGTGATTCTCGCACATTTCGTCTTCTGTAGGCTTGACCTTTGCACTTGGAATTTCTTCTAATTCTCAGAATTTCTTCAAGCCTTAATTTTTACTGCACACACTGATGCATGGTGTGAGTATTCTAACTTGCATTTTCTTCTTTGAGGTTAAGATGGTGCTGACTGGTCCCGAGAGCATCCAGCCAAACCATGTGTTGTGTGCCATTGGAGTATTGACTGGACCCTTGACTAGTCCATGCGTCAGAAATTCGGTTGTTTGCACCATGGATCTGCCAACTTCAACCCCTGGATGTGTAGCCACTGGTTGGGTGTGACTTGTTGTACTGGCAGTCTTGATGTAATAACTGGCATTACTAGAGTATCTACCTCCAAGGTAAAGTGGCATGCGGCGATGATTTCTATAGCATGACCGTTGATTCCAGTGATCTTCGACTCATACTTGACCAATGGATCGTTTAGTTGATGGGCTAATTTCGCTGTCACGAGGCATGATTGATACTTTTGATCAATCAGAGCTCGTACGAGTCTGACTTCTCCTCCAACGCATATGTTAACCATGGCTGTGGCTAGTAGTACCATCCTATTACTATGACATGCGGTAGCGATTCATATTCATGTTGAAGCTTCTTCACTGGAGGTGCTTCCTATTACCGAAACTGCTGTACTCCCACCTCTTGGGAAATGAAGTAGGCAATTATGCTATTGTGTGCATATTTTGCGACCCCCTTTCGAATGTCCATCTCGCAAACAGTTGAAAAATAGCTTTGACCTTTAGACTACGTCCAATCGGCTTTTCGTCTTCATACTTAAAAATCTTTTGCAGTTATACAATTGATGCTGCACACAACGCATTTCGCCTATAATCAAATGTTTTTTTTCGACTGTTACCTCGTATTTACGACTGCTGTCCACGGTTGAATTCGCAACTGCTTTCGAATCCTCTGAATCTAACCTTGACGAAGTCGCTTAGTTTAGGAATTTCTGTTGAAGTTCTCTGGATAGTTGATATAATTTCCTTGATTCAGGGTCAAGTTTCGGCCATAACAACTGAATCGCTAATGGATCCCAGGAGCTTAAGTCGATCCCTAAATTTTGATACCGTACAAGATTTCAGTTTTCTTGAGAGTGAAGTTCACATGGACAGACTTGTTTTCATTAAGTGCGATTCGCCAAGTCTTTGTCCAATTGTTAAACCGTGTAAGGATACGTTGCAATTTAGAAGTTGCTTCTTCGACGGTTTTAGCTGTTGCCAAAATGGCAGTGTCAACAGTAAATGTGGCTGGCACTGTACCGTCTGTTTGCTGTGTGTCGCGGATAAAAAGCAAATATAGCAGAGGGCCAAGTACACCTCCTTGCGGCACCCCTGCCTTTATTGTCTTAAAATCGGAATATTCGTTTCCGTGTCTGACACGGAAGAGTCGGTCTTCTGAATATGAAACAGTTGCTCGGGTAGGACTTGTTGAAGTTTATATTTCAGGCCCTCGAGCTATACCTTATCAAAAGCTTGCGACACGTCAAGGAATGCGCTTGAACAGAGTAACTTACATTCCAATGCTCGTTTAATTGCATCGGTTATTCGATGCACTTAGTCAATAGTAAAGTTTTGGCTTCTATAGCCAAATTGATGATCGGGCGAGAGTCAATAATCGGTTTAAGACGATTGAGTAAAATTCGCTCGAAGACCTTCGATATAGTCGAGAGGAGCGACATTGGCCTATATGACTTGACTTTAGTCAGCGGTTTACCGGGTTTCGGAGCCATAATAACTTCGGAAACTTTCCACTAATGCGGTACATACTCTAATCTTATGGTGACATTTATAAGATAGAACAGCTTTAGCAAACCTTTTTTCGGTAGCGCTTTAAGTATCTCTCCCGTAATTAAGTCATATCCGGTGGTTTTATTGGGCTTAAGCATGTCTATAACTTGTCTAAGTTTCCTAAGTGTAGCCTTTTCTATTGGAAGGTTCGCGTTACGTCTAGCGTATTGACATTCTCTGGCAGCACTTCCTCGTCGAATGGTTTGAATGTTTCTGCAAGACGTTAGCTTTTTCTTTATCTTCTTTCGCCCAGTCATCCTGGTTTCTTCTTATTGGCGCCACGTGTATTTGGGGCTTTCAAAAACTTTTAACGGCTCTCCATATGGAGTAATTGGTATCTTTTGTCGCTGTGAGGCTTTCTAGGTAGTTATTAATACCTTGGTTATTGAAGTCCTTGATCGATTTTTTCAACAAGTTGCAGAGCCTATTAGCGGACGTTTTATCTTGCTGAGCCCGAGTTTCATGCCACTTTTGCCGCGCTTTGTTTCTTCCTTATTATTTCCCTGATTTCCGGCGGGTATCTAATGCCGATACTGGCAACTTTGTTCGATTCTCGTGGCGTATTATTCCAGGCCGCTTGCTGTATGACTTCAACAAACCGTTTAACTTATTTTTCAAGTTGATACGGCGTTCTGACAGGTACCTTTAATCCAGTATTTTCGACAACCTCTATTTCGAAATCTTCCGAGTGGATTCTTTTGTTGGATAATCTGGGTGGTCTTTGTTTCTTAACCAAGGATTCGCACAATGAAAGGATACTTGGAGAATGATCAGAGGAAAGATCGAAGGTTTCTTCAACTTTGACGTAACTAGCGTTTACTCCTTTTTCGATAAAGAAGTTTTGGCGACATCCGAGGGACTGTACGTCGGTTTGCTGTTGAGTAAAATTCGCAACCACATTCCATACCAGCCCTATAGGGAGGTTTGCCTTTTTGGGAGATACATCTTGAGCCCCAAAAAGTGTGTTTCGCATTAAGGTCGCCACCTATAATAAAGATTGGTCCAAGAGAGCGATTGAGGATATACTAAAAGAGTAATTTTTATTTTTAACGCACACCGTTGCCATTTGAAATATATCAAGTTCAATTTGTGCTTCAAGAGAGTGTTCAATGCAGTCTTTTATATATAGGAATGAGTCGCCTCTTGCGTTTCCCGATGGATAATGAGCGTGGTAGTCGCGATAACCTTTTAGTTCCTCGTGCGATTGTGTCGTCAGGTGAGTTTCAGAAATTAAACATATAACAACTGCTTTTTCCTGAATAAAAATATTTAGTTCATCAAGCCTTCTCTGTAGGCCGTTGACATTCCACGCAAGAATATTTAGCTTCCTTGTCATGATTGGTTGCACAGATCTGCTTCGAGATTGAGAAGCAGTTTGACTATTGTCTTATTTGTTTTAGTCAGTTCCTTTAGTCTCTCGAGAATTACAGAGTAAACATTTGAGGTAGGATCGGATGATTCATAGTTGGTAGTATTTGTTCGCGCCGCTTTTCACTTGCGCATTGTTATTTTTGACGTTGTTGTTAGTGGTGATTTTAGCGGCCATCACGGCGTTTGCTATCTTTGCCTTCTTTAAAGGCTTTGGGGTTGAACCGCTGTTATGATTTCTCGTACTCGCTGGCCCTGCGGTTTTAGAAAGCATCGTTTTGGATTGCCTTTAAAATATTGAATTCGTTCGACATCGCTTCAGGTTCCGTTCTGGTGAATAAATCGATCAAAAATTTCCCAAAATTATGTCCAATCTTCATACTTGCCGCTGAATGATGACATGCTTATTGGTGGGAGTCTGATTTGCCGATGTTTTGCAGCTTGTGGAGTTACTGCCTCTGGTTGGTGTTGTCGTTGTTCTGTTTCTTTAATTTGGATATAAGCATGTCGATATATCTGCTCCAACTCAATGAATTCTTTGTTAGACACGTACTCCTGCTCGTGATCGGCTTCTTCCAATGAGAACATGATCTCGCAGTTCATTGTCACCTGTTTTGTCCAGTATTCCCTGATCTAATAATGCGTATAAAGTTGTTCTTAATCACATTAAACTTTTTAAGTTTTGCTGGACACTTCTTGATGTAAATTGGCTTTTTAGTTCTTTTTGGATCGGATGTTGAGTGTTGACTTACTGCACTTGGATTTTGACTTTTTTACAGGAGATAACCGTAAACCTGCATCGCTTGGTAATGGAATTGTCCATGTTTGGATCTTTTTCTTGATTAGCTCCATTTTGCCTTAAAAGTACCCTTAATATCGAGATACCTCGTTTCAAATTGGCTAAAATACTTCCTCGCAAAGTGCTCATGCTACGTATTTATCTTTCGTGGATCTTCCAAATACCCGTTATTTATTTCTAACTGCTGTTATTTCCAGTGTTGTTCTAACTGCTCGAGTCTCCTTGCGAAATACTCTACAGAGTATCGAGGTTCTCCATCTTTCTTGAAATTAGACCATAACCGATGCACTTCCTCCGTGATTCTCGTCTGGTTCAATGCAATGTCTTCGATTTCACTCATTTTTACTTCACTGTGTAATGGAGTGCGGTGATTGTATCACGATCTTGAATGGTTACTCTGGATTGGCCTAGTACCTATACTTACAAATCAGTTTTATCTGTCTCGGCTAATCTCGCTAATCCGGCTCGAAGGACCATGTAAATTCTACTATTGACAATTTTTATATTTTTTATTCAATCGCCTAATGCAGCCATACATTAGATAGTAAAAGGGCTTGGTTCAGTTAAGTAACAAGGCTGAACTCAAGTAACTTTGTTTCAACTTAATCTATACAAAAATGTTGCTATCCTAAGCACAACAAGGTGCAAGTTTATCAATTAACGATAAAATGTTGACCTAAATATGAAAATACCAATATCGTTAATCTAAGCAGTAAAAGCGAATGTTTTGTTGATGTCATCAATACAGACTATTCATAAACTTGCATTGAAGACCTTAGGACCGCTCATGATCATTCCTCTTTACATGATTTTAATTCGTCACTTATGTATGTACATTACAGAATCAGACAGCGAAAATTAAACTTCCAACTGTAGCTCTACTCTAGTCATTGAACTGAGATTCCATGTCTGCCAACTTGTATCTCAATTACATTCTAAAACCTAGGTAGACTTACGCTAATATTTGGGTTGTCAAGATTCAACTGAAGCCGAATACTCGTATGTCCTTGGTTTATGCGAAATGCATCACTTTAAAGGGAATGCTGTGCCAACAATTTCCATTCGCGCTTCTTCTTTCAAGTTGAGAACTCCTATTTGATGTTCATCCTGAAAATTTTATCTGATTTATAGAGTCTCAATTGCACAGCTTTTTATAGATTTCCATTACTCATAACCGCAATACATCAAGTTATCTATTTTGAGGATTTTTGTAAAATGCGGACTACCCCCGCAAACTAGATTTCCTTTGCATCCCTGTTAACTAGGAACACTTCGTCTGTATTAGGATTACCCCCTAGCTACAATTTTTCATGTAGCAGTCTGTCATTGAAAGATGAGTTATCTCCTCAAAGATAAATTGCGTACAATATCCACGCCTACCATATGTGCGCCTTATGCCTACAGAGTGTGATTTTTTTGAACTCTTATTGCTTAAAGGGCACAGGGTTTCCCATAGGGATAACTCTCAAACTAGCTATCATTTTTATAAGTGTCAACGTTGTTTGTTTTCAGTAAAGTCTACCAATTCATCAATTGATAGATTTGACCTGCAATAATTTTACCAAAACGTGGAATATTTTTTCCGGAATTTAGTTACACAGACTCATCGAACACTTTGTCAATTCTATTGACTTTTTATCCTTATGTTGTGGATAGAATTTGAAATAATTTAACAACAAAAAGCATGAGTCCAGTGTGCACTAAAGAAAACATTCCTGCAGTTGAGGCCAGTGTTAATGAAAACCCAAATATGTGAGTTCGCAGGAAGGAGTACAACTGCCAAAGGACAATTATCTGTCCACAACTTGGAATAATTGAGTAAGGAACTTAGCCTACTTCGGATATTCGCTAATTGGACTCTTAATCAATTGCAAGATGGTCCGGAATTTCAAGGCAAAAGGGGGTCCACGATGGGGCTCATTTTTGAACCAGGGGATACGTCGATAAGCAAATGCCGAACTTGGTTGATTGGGTTGACAATTCATACTGTAATTGGCTCACATTCAAAGATCTCTTCTAAACTCAGAAGTTTACAAGCTCTGTGTTCTTAATTGGTGGGTTTTACTTAGGTGGATATGACAAAGTGTGGGCAAACTTAAAAAATGCGTTTCGATAACCAAAAATTGTTGGTCGAAATACATGTTTCCCTCTTCCGAAATACCACAGAGCAACCCCAGAATCCCAGAAGAGTCTGCAAGACATTGCTGACAACAGTGGACACAGTCATGAAACTTCCTGTCGACTAATGAGATGCATAAGTAGTGCCGATTGCTGCGTCAAAGTTACCTGGCAATACCCAACGGAGTGGGCAATGAACTGTGACTGCAATCGAATTCCAAGCTTGAGGGATCTTCTTGTATTTTTAGAGAAGATTCTCAACAAAATCCACAGTCATCAACAAGACAGCAGCATCAAAATCGATGCAATTTTATTTAGTTGCAGCAGAGGGTTCTAAATGCAGTTACTATCAAGGACCACAAGGGATTTTAGGGTGCCAAACCTTGCTGGCATTGAGACCAGAACAATGCTTTGAGGGATTGAAAAATGTTGGTTTACGTTTCAACTGTCTCAAGAATGACAGTCAAATGATTCAACACATACACAAGCGTTAGCACAATCACATTTGTGGTCATCGGACTTGCAACAGCGCGTGCTTACACAATTGGTTATCTCCTAAAACAGCGTCTAGCTGGTATCCTTTGTGGTCCAAAATCGCAGATAAGTTTTCTCTTAAATCATTTACCTAACCAGTTGAAACTGCACACTAGCTCATATACTATATGTTCAAAAGGATGCACTTCGCTTAGATTTAAATCAATTTTTTCCGTTAACATCAATGCATACCCCTATTATTGCATCAATCACATCGATAATTCCAGCGGTCCACGTAGACGTCACTCATTGGCAACACTTGACGGATTTACAGCAGTCTGACCCTAACTTTGGGACACCTGGTGTTATAGATGCTCTCATTGGATCTTATGTGTCTAGCTTGGTTGTCAAAAGTGACCTTACTCGTATCAATGGTAAATCAGATGAACCGCATAGTCAACGAACCCAATTTGGATGGGTAGCTTGAGTTCGTACTCAAGTGCCTGAGGAGAAGCTTAAGTTAGAAGAGCTCTTTCACAAATTTTGGAAGCTTGCTCGATGGCCAATATGAACGGTTCTTCTCAACGACTCATTCGCACACCAGACTTGGCCAATACATCGTTCGTCTACTATTTTGCAGTAACACGCAGGACTTTTGCAATTCATTTAATGGTACGTTGCGATAGTTTCACAGTCTTGAGCTGCAAACAATGGACTGCGAGGGAAGTATGCACGTAGCTTTTATGCAGCAATATCCTTGGATATATGGAATTGGTCAGTCAACCTGGCTACCATTCTGGCAGTTATTATATTCCACACCACACAGTTACGGTCAAGTTCCGAGTTGTGTTTATCGCCTAGTTGGTCCCGCGATCCAGGACTCCCTCCTTAACATAAATTTTCGCTTTCTTCAGACGTTGAGAAAATGTTCGTCGAGATACTAGTGATTCCAGAGCATCGACAATTCCAGAGCATTCTGTGGTGAAAGTCACCGAAAAAGGACATTGGTATTTATCAGCTGATTTATGCAATAGCCTGCAGCCCATTTAATGCAGTATGACTCTCAACCAATGTGCATACGACAATTGTAGTAAGGTGGTTGACTGTAATCAGGCTTTAGCAGCGCGGGACTCGATATTCAGGACGATTTATGTCGACGACTTTTTGACAATCTGCAATTCCATCCAAGATGAGACTTTATTATTGACAAAACTATATCGGCTGGACGCTTCAAATGTCGAAAATACAATTAAAATTGACTTCAGGTAATTCAAGTCATAACTTGTGAAATAGTTCCTATTTCTGACTACAACATCGACACTACGCCATCTTCGATGGTTGGACTAAGATGGAATCCATGGAGCGACGAGCTCTTCTACCCCTATAAAGGGACGTGTACTTAGTGAAGATGCACAGCAGTCCGAATCAACAGGATGCCATCCTTCCTTACGAGTTTGTGGTCGGAGTCTAACATACTGCTCACAACTCTGAAGCCATAGGTATGTTTCAAATCGCGTTCGACAAATTCAGGAACTTACATCACCCGAGCGATGGAATCATTTTCGGTCAGCACAGAACCCTGTTGACTGCGCCAGTCGTAGTATCGAAGCAAAAGAAATTTTGTGGCTACAGGGACCGGATTAGTGGATGGACAACTAATTCTGTTCTGAAGATGGCAGCAACCTCAGCAAAGAAGAAGAACTTAAGGTGCACGACGAATAGAAGGTTTCTTTACGAATTAGTGGCACTTGAATTTACCATTAGGCGATGAGTTGTTCAAATCACATCACTCAACGAGCGTTTTAGACGCATTAATCGACTTCTTCACATGCTGATACTCGTATTTATCTTAGAATGGTGCCCGAGCCGTCGACATCTACGCAAACTCATAATTGGATTAAACGAGGTGCTTCTGCGCTTTGGACAAAGCACTGTGTTTTCGGTGGACACTCATCATCTGCGGTACAGCTTTAGTATGCCCAGCTCCAGCCGCTTACTACAGCTGAATCCCTATCTGGACGAAAATGCCATAATTGGGTGACTTCGCTTCCCACTTATTCTACCGAAGGCCGGTACCTTAACTTGGTTTTTCATCAAAGATGCTTACGATCGAACATTCCCAGCCAATGCTCCAAACCCTTCGAAGTTGTTTTTGGGTTTTACAAGGTCGTCAAGGTGTGAGAAGTTATCTACATAATTGTGTTGTTTGTCATCACCATGGAGCTACATTTATACAAGAAATGGCGTCACTGCCTAGACACAGGGTTGTTGCTGCTGGACCGTTTTCAGCAGCAGTTGTCGACTACTTCGCATCGGAACGAAAAGATCACGTGCCACCGTCAAAATCTATCTAGCTATCTTCATATGTATGGTCACTAAGGTTGTACACTTTGAGGTTGCGGATGACCTCTCATCACTAGTATGGCCGGTTGAAAAATTAGTAGACACTAGCGGAACTAGCGGAACACGGAACCAGATGGCATTTTATTACACCCAACGCTCTCTTATCTCTTCTCGCCCCCTTATGCCATTGCACGATGATCTCGATTAACACAAGGAGGTTTCCTGAGCCCCACTGTCAGCAGTTCCAAATCCAAACCTCGTTGAAATCCCCTCTAACCGTCTTTGATATAGCAATGGTTTAAAAAGATCCATCAACACTTCTGGCAACGTTGGAGTGACGAATACTTGTCAACGTTCCAAATGAGAGACAAATTGCAGCGTTGCCTTGGTCCGCCTAGTATGTGACAAATTTGTCATATAGATCTCGGCCTTCACCGGTTTTAGATGCAGCTGGTGCAAGAACTAAAACCACATGACATAACTTGTGACAGGAGCTCGCAGATTTGGCTCTTGAGGAGCTTGAAGTCAACCATTATATCCTTGATGAGGTTCACTTTTGGCCCAAGCAATGGGTCAAATGAGACTCAATTTTGTGTATCCACAAAAGTATACTCTTTGATGTGGTCTTCACGTAGGTAGCATCACCGGTTCTTAATTTTTGAAAAATGTGGCCGGAGCTTGCATTACAGGCGATGGCCAATATTACTGGAAAAGTGATTCTTTCTTCAAAAATTTGGGCAACATTATTCCTGCCGATATGTGGTTGCACCATCATGGCTACGTGCTTGGATATCAATATTAAGAAAGTTATTAGTGGAATAGAGCCCCAGGTGCTAAAAAATTGGCCCAGAATTCTACCGACAGAATGTGTGAGGAAGCTTTATGCCCGAAATAGCATGATGTCACGAAACGTTCACTATGACGATTGATTTAAATAATTTCTAAACCACCCGCAGAGCTACAGGATAAATTAATCTTCACAGCATAAATTACAAGAGGTGGTCAAGTGTGTATTCGGCACGGGGTGAACTCAATCCTGGAAATTCTCCGAGAAAAAATTGTATTCCCGAAGTAATTTGAAAGTGATTAAGCCCAGCTCCACTTTTTCCCCACAACAGCGTCTATGGTGATATATTCCTGTTTATGTCTCTGTTTGGAAAGTAGATGCATTATTTTCTACGGCATCAGGCTTGCAGCTAACGATATAAATGTCAAAGGACGAATAAGTCTAGACAAACGTTCCTTGGAGTTCCCTAGTGAAACCGAAATCACGTTAACACATGAAAACTCATTATGCTAAACGACCGACGAATAGGAAAGATCAGGCCTTGTCATTACCATCTAGGTCCACATTAAAAGCTCATATTTGTTCAATACTCTACTGCAACGCCGATATTACCATTGGAACATTCAATCTATTTGCCAGACTTAGCTCCCTCCGGCTTCTGGCTGTTCTCACATCCCAAAAAATTCGTGCATGGAAAACGAGTTGCATCCAACGAACAGGTTATGACAGATCTGGAAGCGTATTTCGAGTGTCTTTCTGATCTTCACTTTTTAAATATAAAATAACAGTATCGCGTACAAACCAAATGCTTCTATTACCTCAGGTAGCAATAGTCGTCAACAAACATAGTTATCAGTCCTCAGCCTTTGGAGATACAAACTCTGTCACTAGAAATGTTGATGTTCTTCTACTACCCTTTTGTGGATATGGAAAAATAAAGAGATCAGGTGACATATGGCTCATCAGAAACCTGCTATTGAATATTTCACTCGAGAAAAAATGAAGACATCAAATGGATTTCAAAAAGAGAACGCTTAAACACGTCATTAATGACAGGATAGCTGGAAAAAGGAAGACATAAGAGAAAAAGTCGTGCATTTGGACAGTGACACTGTAAAGACATAAGTCAGTTGAGGAGATATTGCCCGAAACCAATCGATCTACTAGCCTCAATGCTGCCACCGTTTGTGCTGTTCCTAAAGAGACCAACGGAAAGTTTGTTTGTGGGACTGCTTTTGAAAAAATACATATACTAGGTGGTGCAAAAGTCATCAGCCTACGGAAGATACAAAATACACACAATAAGACATGAATCGCTATACTCCTAAAGAACGCCGAATAATTGTTACGATGTTTTTGCGGAATAATTCGTCGGTGGTGTTGGCGCAGCGTGAATTTCGGCTCATATTTCCCGGTCGTCCCACATCAACTGGACAAACACTACGACGTTTAGCCGTTCGCCTAGAAGAATATGGACAACACGAGGTCTGGCCACCCCCGGAGTAGCCGTTCGGCTGAGAATATCGCAGCAGTGGTTGAAGATGTCGCAGATGTGGACATAAATCGTCGGTCTTTACATAGAATTTTGATGAAGGACTGTAAGATGTTCCCTTACAAAGCGCGTATAACCTACGCCAAACACATTCTAAATTTCGACCACGAGGGAGATAATTTTTCATCGAAAATCATCATGAACGACGAGGCCCATTTCCATCTCTGTGGATATGTGAATAAGCAAAATTATCACTTCTGGGGCACCAAAAATCCACGTATAACCCACGAAGAGTCATTACACATGCTCAAAGTCACTGCAAGGTGTGCTATTCTGTGATGGACAATGCGACAAATCGGGCCCGAATGGTCATTAATTCTGGCGACGGCTGATATAACATTGGTGACAATTTTTTCGCCACCTTATAAAGGGTGTTTTCTTTGAGAGGTGTACAAATCCAATATGAAATAAAACACTTGAAGCTAATATTAATGTATCTGATAGTAGCTTTGTTTAATATATAATTTTATGCCATTGGTGTTTAAGTATGAGATTGGGCATATACCCCCCACAGCTAGCTCAAATGAAGCGCAATCGCGAAGTCCATTTTTCGACAACTTTATCGAGCAACTGGGGCCGTATATCAGCAATAACGCTTCCATATGTTGACTTCCAAATCGTCCAACATCTCTGGTTTATCGACATAGACTAGTAACTTCACATACCCCAAAGAAAGTAATCTAAAGATGTACGACCACAGGATTGTGGAGACCAGTTCATAGGTCCATTACGCAAAATTATGTGCTTAGCAAATGTTTCCCGCACTAAATTGATAGCGTCAGGCGCCGTGTGGCATGTTTCGCTATCTTGTTGAAACCAAAGCTCTGTCACATCAATGTCATTCAACTGAGGAACGAAGAAGTCAGAAATCCTGTTTCTATAATGCTGTCCATTGACGGTAACGTTCTGGCCGGTATCGTCCTTAAAGAAATATGGGCGGATGATTCCACCAGCCCATAAAGCACACAAAACAGTGAATTTTAATGTTAGTAAGAGCGTCTCATCAAAGGCTTCTTGGTTTTCTCCACTCCAAGCTCGGCAACTTTGCTTGTTTTCGTATCCATTTGTGGTTAAATGGGCCTCATCGGAGAACAAAATTTTACGTTTAAAATAAGGATCAAGCTGAATCATGTTTTCGGCCCATTCACCGAAACTACGACGCGTATAATGATCACGCGGTTTCAACCCTTGCACAAGCTGGATCTTATAAGCTTTTAAGCCAAAAACTTTCCGTAAAATCTTCCACAAAATGAATGGACATAGCTCCAATTGCTGTACAGGATGGCGAATCGACTCATTCGGATTCTCCCCAACACTGCGCTCCACAACGGCAATAACTTTTGATGTTCGCCCTGTTTGTTGTATTTGGGGATACGTATTATCCACTAGAGTGTACGTAGTGCGAAAACAATTCATCGTGTTTCGAATAATTTGCTCAGATGTACGATTATGTCGAGCGTAAAATGGACGTAGCGCACTATAAGTTTGGAGAACCGAAACATAGTTTTCAAAATAAGTTTGTACAAGTTACACGTTTTGTTCTAGCGTCAATCTATTCATTGTAAAATGGCAGAATGTAGTAATTACAAATCAACTTTCGGCTGTCAAATTGACAATCTGTAGACACAGTATTGCCGGTTTAAAAACTAAACCTCTTAAAAAAACACCGTTTATATTCAACTGTTCCATGTCTTTTATAAGCCTAATTTATTGCTGCCTCTTTGCTGCAGGATGTTCTGCTTTTTAGACCTGTTAGGAGGATTTCGTTTAGGTTCTCACCAACTCAATCTAAGTAACCACATTCTCAGGTGTTCGGCGCCAAGATTGCTTTCGGCGGTCAAGTCGTGACTTAGTGAACACACTTAGAATGGTAAGCACAAAATAGAATTATTTTCGATTACGGTATGCTCCATCTATTGCCACTTGCTTCAGCGTATAATGATGTCCATTACTTTCAACGACGATCTCTTGAGGTACGATTGGGTCAATTGAATTGCAGCAAAATACGCGGGCACCCATTTACGAAGGCTTGCAGCTTGCGAATGACAACGGTGGTAACTTTCTATGTCTTACACCTGTTCAATAAGACATTTAATCGGAACAACCGCAGCTTGGTTTTCGTGCTGAAAAAATTAATCTTTTAAATGTTGAACCTTTTTTCCTGATTCTCATGCCCATACCAAGTTCTATATAACCACCGGCCGAGACCGGACTCATCTCGAACTTTCGTGCTGCATTGTTAACTGGAGTTAAAATTTGAAAGGCTTAGGGCTTTTGTCTTAGCTTCATAGGACCAAAATGATCAGGTTCATCAGTATGTTATAAATTTGCTATTACTTTTCCTTCTGTTCGTCCGCTGGTTCCCCCCGGGTAGTGGGGAAAATATGTATCCTTAACTGATTATCATTGTTTCATTTCTATACCTAGCTCATTTGTATACAAGCCTGATCTGCGCTACGAGTTTTTCTGGAATACGCATCCTAGGCCGACTAAGAAAATTAAGATTCATACTATCAAATACAGTATTGAGATTTATGAAAAGTAGATACAGCGAAAATCTTTACTCGAGGCATACGGCTAATGGATGCAGTACGAAGACGTACCCTATAGGAGCTACCGTAGGAAGGTGATCGCATCCGATCCCGAATTCGGTTGCTCATTTTTTACGAATATGCAAAAGTCATCTTTCAAAGCGATGACTTATATGAAGATATGCAGTTGACTCTGCGCTGCTCAATCAATGCAACAGAAATTCACAGATCTTTCGCAATATCATTGCCCCCTGATTCAACCTAAACTAATGTGTTACACTGGGTGATGATGATCTACTTTTCTTTGCTCTAGAGTCTCGATGTCAGTATCCTATTACTGTGTCCCTTCCAGGCGGCTTTGTTCTTCTGGTCTTACGCCGATTTCACGGGCGCTACCGGGTGGTTCTTCTGAATAGAGTAAAGGATTTAGTAAGATGTACTCATCCAAAACAGAATCATATCATCTTATCTCGTTCAGCAATATGATATTCAACTTATACCGATGCTTATGCTGAAAGTAAAAGCATTGCCCTTCATTGACAGCCCGAGGTCGTTACATAGCCAGGATTCCTGCAACGATGTCTGAATAAAACTGATGCTTCAACCAATTTTTAAACTAAAATGGTAATCCTCTGTACTTGCAAGCGGCTGCACTGGGAGTTAGTCTTTCGTGATGTACAGTCTTTATTTCCCAGTCACTATAGCTTGCAAACATTTAAAACCAACTCACATCGGTATCTCTCTTTAACTGATAGTAGACACACGTTACTCGTACTTACCTTCACGATAATGCTAAAAAGATTTTGTGACTATACCTATGCAGCATCTTTGTAGAAGGTCCTGTAGGAATTTAGGATTTGTAGGCCTACTAAGGATAATTTAATCGTACTACTAAACATGTGCAGGTAAAAAAAAAAAATTATGAGCCCAGTTAGCACAACATTTTTGTGACTAACTCTTGATTTCGTTGACATTTTTAAGCTGTCATGCTCACTTTCCAAGCAGAATAGCGAAAACTCTCAGTCTCCCGATACTCCTCTAAGGATGATTGAAGGCTTCTCATTCCCATAAACCTTCAGGATTATCCAAAAAAAAAAAAAACGTCTCCATGTTTGAGGTTATGTACTAATTTTTGAATTGAAAGCCATACACAGTACACAATGACAAATGATTTATTCATACACAATCACAGCCACATATCCAAACGGATGTGTCCTTTGTCAATTTTCAAAAACGAGTTTTAATTTGCAACTGGATTTTCTAGTGAAGCCACAACACGATAATCTCATTCCTCCCACCACCGAAACACGTACCATTGATTATTTCAAATGAGACTGTGGCCCATCTAACCGGATTCAGCTTCACAGTCCCAAAGGATAACCCTTTCCATTGAGAGGACACAATGATGGAGTATAAATTTAATGATGTTGCGCACGTACCAATCGGCAATACTGGTAATGGCCAGGACAGGATAAAGAAAAAAAATGGAAACATCAGCCAAGTACTTTGTAGATATTTATACTGTTGTATCATTCCAAATTGATATATGTACATTCTACATTGTACATACATATATTGCTTCTTTTAATCCGACCAAAAAGGCAGCATACAGGTACGGATTCGGATACACTGGGGAATGAAAGCATGTGACTGATTAGTTACGAGTAGTTGTTCATGCAAGTAGCAAAGATAAAAGTGTTTGGACCAAAGTGTAGGCTTAATCAAAAACAGTAGGATGGGAATACGCAGGGAAGCGTTCATTTGTTTTTACTGAATCCATGGAAGATGCGCAAAATCATTTATGTTAGAGCAAGGATGCAGAATGAGGTTGGTCCCCACTCAGATAGAAGCCAGAAATTTTCCTTTCCGTTTATATTCCTAAACAGAGATGAACAAGAACAGCAAATCTTTCACTTCAAAGGTACATACATCGTTAAGTTTCGGGCTTCAGATCACTCGGATTTGGGTCTCAGGCAGACCCGTCCCCTTTTTTTTTACCTTACTCATTCTGTTTTTACTCCTAGTTTTACAAATCTGATAGTTCAACCATCTTTGCATCTCGAACTAGGCTGGGGTCTAAAGGCAATTTATCTGGATCGCTGACGTCCAGTAACTTGATGAGTCAGATCAAATGTGATCCATGTATTGGGCACATTTTGGTGTATCTCATAGACTTCGCGGTTGTACGTTCCCTATTTACACATGGGACCAAATTTTGACTCAGAAGTTTTCATTGGAAAAAGTTCATATCCTGGACATATTTCCCCCTCTGCGCGCTGTATATTACGAGCTAGCGATTACTGGTGTTTACCTCGAAGGGGGTAAGCTTCTAAGCTTTTATGGGTCCCCCCAGGAGTACCTGGATGGATGCGTTCCCCGATTTGGACATATGATAACTGTCGACTCTAAATTTCAACACTTCTCTGTGTGTGAAAATTCGCTTCACAGTCAATCGTATAAGGCGGCTTGTACGGTGAAAAAATCCCTGAGCCATCGACTGCAAGCAACACACTTATGCCAGCGCTTGATCCAATCCTCGAAAGATTTTTTTGAATTCGGTTTTCGGTATGTCCATCAGTGCTTCCTTAGATTTTTCCATTACTTCCTCTCGGCTGCTGAAACGCGTTCCCCGTAGTGGTTTTTTAACTCGATTGAACAGAAAGAAGTCACAGGGAGCCAAATCAGGTGAATTCGGTGGCTGTTGGATGGTATTTGTTGCATTTTTCGTCAGAAAATTACGAATAATGGTGGCACTGTGCGACGGTGCGCTATCATGATGCAAAATCCACGAGTTTTCTGCCCACTATTCTGGTCTCTTTCGGCGAATTGCTTCACGCAAACTTCTCATAACGCCCAAATATTACTCTTTGTTTACTTCTGGCAAAAATTCATGATGCACTACACCATTATAATCCATGAAAACTGTAAGCATTGCCTTCTTTTTTGACTGATAGCGACGTGGTTTTTTGGTCTCGGCTCATTTGGTGAACGTCATTCACTTGCCTGATGTCTGGATTGCGTGTCGTACTCATAAACCCACGGCCACGTCTCGTCTCCAGTAATGATCCTTTTGATGAATGTGGGATCGGATTCAGCCTCGCAAATGATCTCTTTTGCGACGTCAACACGGTCTCTTTTTTGCTTGAAATTGAGGTGTTTTGGCACCAACTTTGCTGCTACACGACGGAAACCCAAAATGTCTTGGACGGATCCATAGGCAATGTTCAAGTCCTCCGCTATCTCTCTGATGGTTAATTTGCGCTTATTGACCAACATTTCTTTTACTTCATCGTCGTCGTTTTCGTAGGTTAGTTTAGTTTAGTTTTAAGTGCATTTTATTTTATTAATCAGTAACTCTTACATACTCACAAAAAATGCTTAAATGCTAGCTTAAAATTACTTAACAGTCTTATATTAACTTACTGGCCCCACACAGGCACTCTAAGCTACTCTAAATTCTTATATCTATGTCTTTCGACTTTATTTACATTTTATTTAGGAATATACTTATTTTCTATGGTATCAGTGGCCTTGTATATTTCCTGGAAAGTCGCCCTTATGGCCTCAACCTTCTCCTGTGGATCCTCGATCACAAAGAAGTCGTCATCATCAGCGGCCTCATTTGGATCAATACCTGCTATTGTCAGTAACCGTTCGTTGTCTGTTGTCCGGGCTATTTTAAGACACTGAAGGTCGTTTTGATGTTTTCTCCGAAATAGTTTGTTTATTTGAGGGAACATATTCGGGTTGCTGGTGTTTACAGCCCGAACCTTGTTGTTCCAATATGAACTTACAGAAATTCTGTAATTCGCTTTTATTAACGTTTAAAGATTTTTAATCGACGACTTCAGTGTCCTAATCTCCGGGTCTTGTCTGTCAGTTAACTGCCTGTACAAGTTTTTGAGTCTTGTCAGAAGTCTACTTTTCTGTCGGTGCAGTGCGTCAATAGTAGTATTGCGGAACAGGTGTTCGTTAGTCGTACGTAGATACCGCGGTATTGTAGCGTCCATAGTTTGTTTAATTGTCTCGTCCATTTGTTTTAGGTAATTGTCGATCTCCTCGTTTGACAAATTCCTGTTGGACGGTGGGTGCGCGCACTTGTCATGGTTGCGGAGAAGCGTGTCCATCGAGTCTTACTGTAGTTGTAAGAATATCTTTGGACACACTCCTCCAATTCCGCAATTTCGTTGGGGACTGTAATTTCGGTGCTAAAACCGCAATGGTCACTGTCATACACGAATGTGCGCAGACAGTTTAGCGTTCGTAAATTCGTACCTGTTAGTCGTATACGTTCGTCGTACAGCAGTAGATCCAAATAAGACCCGCCTCTGGAAAACGACGGGCTATCCGTCGCTTTAAGACCGAGTCTGTACATGACATCGTGCTGACCCCACCAATAGAGTAGTAGGTTCCCACTAGTATTTGGCAAATTATTTCCCCAATCTCTGTGTTTAGCGTTGAAATCCCCACCGATTATAAAATAATTCTCCCCCGATTCCAGCCTCAGAAGTCGAAAAAGCGTGTCGAGCTCTGTAATAAATAAAGTGGATTGTGAAGTTTCAGGTGCATAAACAGAGGCCAAGTACAGTCGCTTTCCACTGCGGAGCGGGATGTAAATGACGACTGCCTCCAACACCCGGAACCTACGCAACACTCCCTTGTACACTCTGTGAAATTTTATACCTTATTTAATGAAGATCGCGACACCGCCTCCACATTTGGATCTGGGCCGGTTTCTTCTTCTAACGATATAATTATTGTACTCCAGTTTGTGTTTATCGGTTAGCTTGGTTTCGCTAGCGAAAAGCACATCAGGAGTTTGGTCTTGTAGTAATTTAAACATCGCGGCTCTTCGTTCGATCCTAATCAGTGGATTAACATTCACCGCAAGGACCTTCAAAGTTTGCTCCACCATGTGCGTACCCATTACGACATGTGTTGCGTTAGGCCCGGCAGCAGCGCGTAGATCTGGTCCACCCGCTTGGCCTGTTCTTGCACCTGCTTTTGCAGCTGAGCCATCTGCCCTTGGATTGCGAGCAAGATGGCCAGCATGTTAGGTGCAGCTTTTGTTGTTCTCGGCATTGGCGCCTGAGAAGCAACAGTCGCTTGCTGTATCATAGCACCCCTACCTGCCGCCAGTTGGGTGTAGGAAATGTAGGACGTGACGGCTGGTGTTTGAAACCTAACAGATGAACGTTTGACCTCCACCTTCTGCTGCTGAGCCAGTTTTGCTTTCTTAATATCAACGAACTTAGGACAACCCCGATAGTTTGCGGTGTGTCCCACGTTCCCACATAATACGCACGAGAGCTGTGTCCTATCGGATGCTCCATTCCTACCCAGAACACACTCTTCGGAACTGTGATTCTTTGCGTACTTCACGCATCGAGGCTGCATTTGGCAATTCGACGCGACGTGACCGAACCTCTGGCAGCGAACGCATTGTATAATGCCTTCTCTCCTTTTTAATTGTTCCACCTGGTAGTCTAGGACATTGATACTCCTTAGACTATCCAGACGGCTTTCGGGACTGAGCTGCACCAGGAAGAACGGCAGACTCCGTTTCTCGCGCCTGGCTCTAGCTGTGGTAAATGGCTTTACCCCCACAAACTTGAGTCCTTCGCAATCCTTCTCTTTGAGCAGTGCCAGGATCTCCTCATGATCAGAAGACAGTTCCAACCCCTTCAGCAGCATCGATTGCCGATTTTCACACTTCGGTGTGAATGAGTAGTGCTCCGTCGTCGATTCCTTTAGGAGCTCTTTCACTTTCGCGTAGTCCTCCACTGAATTACAGTGGATGGCATGTCGATCGTTCCCCAATCTCTTAATATTAAAATTATTACCAATGACTAGCCTACGCAGGTCCGTGGTAGCATTTACCTCTAGTTTATAGGTGTTGATGGGAGGCACCTTCTCCTTCCTCTTCTGCTGCTGCTGCTGTTGTTATTGCTGATGCTGTTGTTGTTTCTACTGCTGCTGTTGTTTCTACTGCTGCTGTTGTTTCTGCTGCTGCTGCCTTGTTTGCTGCAGTTGTTGTTTCTGCTGCTGCTGGTTTTGTTGTTGCTGCAGTTGTTCTTGCTCTTGTTGCTTTTGTTGTTTATCTGTCAGCTTTTGTATACTGCTATTAATTTCTTCTATCATTTCATCCTCATCTTCCGCCGCTAGAGAAGCAAAGTTGTTGTTGCCCCCCTCATAATGGACCTTATCAGCGAAGCAAATCAACGCATCATCTGCTTGTGTTTTGTTTTGTTGTGTTGTTTTTGCCGTTTCAGCTGTTAAAGCAGCACTTACTTTAATTTTAGTTAAATTAGGAATGGTTTTTAACCTCCTCCTCCTTTGGATGGCTTTTGCCACGGTAACGACAACAGTATTGTAACGACAACAGTATTGTTGCCGTTTGCAACTCCCGTTATGGTACGAGCGGAACGCTTTCCACCATCCATCACGTGACTTCGTTGGTTTTGTTTTAATATTATTGTATTTAAACAATTTGAGAAAAAAAAACAAGAAAAGTTCCAAGTTTGGCCCGGGATCGAACCCGCGTCCCACAACTCACTGACCGACAATGCAGGTAACCTCTTGGCTACCGAGTCAATTAACTAATTTGGAAATAATTTTCCAAAGGCAAACTGTATCACTATTTTTCTTTACTTTGGTTTAGCAAAAACCGAAACACGTCTATTCTCTGCGGAGATCTGCGAACGACTCAATGTTTTCACCGGTTTTCGATGTCGATGGTCATCATCTTCGATTTACTCGCGAGCACTTTTGAACCGCTCTTGCTACTGGAAAGCGACCGTTTTCTTTAGAGAATCGTTGCCGAAACACTTTTCCAACATTTTCAACGTTCGCGCACTATTAAATCAGTTTTTTACGCAAAATTTAACGTAACTTTTGCAAATATCAAGCTATGATGCTGAGATTTAGAGGGAATGTCAACAACAGATTTACCAGCTTAAAAAAAAAAACAGAACTCAAATCGGAACAATGAGAGCGCCACACGTTGGGTGTGGCCAGGAACTTTTTGAGCAAGGTGGTATATCAGACCAGACTTTGTATATAATGCTCAGTGATAGTTCTTAAACCACATAAAATCGCCTCCTAAGTGATGTATACCTCGTAGTCTGGTTAGATGATATCCTTTTAGCAGCTATTAAAAGTGCTGCTTAGAAACATGTCGTGTTCCCTATTCTTCGGTAATTTTATTACCTGCTCTTAGTTCTCTTCCATCGCTACCCTACTTCTTGGTCAAGATGGTATTAGGCATTGCACAGCTTGTATTTCTATATGTGAACGCTTTTTCGCTATACACACTCATCATCATCCCATGAGCTCTATTTCGGGGAGTATCCCATGTGGTTCAGTCCTGTGTTTGTCTATTACAAAACAATGGTCGGTTACAGTACAAATGATGATGGATGTACATATGACAACAATTAATCAACATGTGGTCGAATTGATTGACGGTCGCCTTTTGTTTCGTAATCTGGGAAACCAAGTGCTTACCATCACCGATACACAAAGTGCTACCGAACCAATCAATTGGAATCCGCTGAGACCATTTTTGGAATCTCCGAGTGCTAATATAAATTTGAGCTCAAGACATACATTGTAGGATACATGCAGGAGGTCAAAAACTTACTTTTGACAAAGGTTTAGCCTCATCGGTTGGATTGTGTGCCTTTGTAAAACTCCCGCAGAACGGGAAAAATAATCGATGAAATATTTTCAACACTAAAAGCTGTTGAATTAATTCTTCTTCTTCATAATACTCGTTTGCAGTTAGGTCTCTGGTTAAATGCCTCCATTTGCGCGTTCTAAATTGTTTGAGGTCCCCTTCCACTTGGGCATGTCATTGTTTCTTCTGGTTGGAATCGAAGTCTCTTCGGACTGTAGCGTTGGCATTCAATCTCTGCATGTCGACGAAGATTACTGTAGAACTCGTAGAATTCGATCGAAGAGCAAGGACATATTCATCCGCCTTCAGTAACGTCTCAGTCCTGCAACATAAACACATTTTTGCCGATTCTGTTCCAATACTTGCGAACTCACCAGTGACAATGGCAGTGAGTTCTGCCAATGAAGTTAATGTTTATGCAAGTCGTTTTACAGACTTTTCTAAAATTGTACCGCTGGGTGTTAACTTGCGAGTTTCGCACAATTTTCTGTTTTATGATGTTGAAAAAGTTGCAAGACAGCAAGTCAACTTGTCTAAATTCTTTTTTGAGATTAAAGGTCTCGGAGAGGTTGTTTCCGACTCCAACATCATTCAAAATCACAGGGAGTTTGACAGCGATACTAAGGCCAGATATGACTCTGTATGGTTCGCCTGCATAATCAATAAAGAGGTGGTGCCGAAATACACTCCTTCGGTTTTTTCCAGGACCTTCAGTAGTGTGGATATTTGGTCATTCGTGGACTTATAAATGGCGTCATGCGTTCACTCTGGATGGCAGATAAGATAAGTTGTTGAGGAGACTGAAGCCTCTATAATTGGTGCAGCTAAGAGTATCCTTTTTTGTTTTGATCGGGCAAATGGTTCCATTCTTTAGGCAGGTTTCCTGCCGAATGTGAATGCTGAGTGAATATAAGAAATATACGCGGACTAAGAAGTAATTGCTTCTCTGTGAATGCTCACGTCTCTGAAAATATGGGGCAGCTGCTCTGGCAGTTAGTGAAACACATCTAGAACAACTCTTTAAACGGTCGGATCACTCTGATTTAACGATAATTTCAAACCAAAACTCAACATCGAATGGCTAAAATTCCTGAATCCTGAAAAAACCGATAGAAAGTGCGCACCGAAAAGCTACTGCTGTTGTACTACGTAATATTGAGGTGGACTCGAATCAGTATATCAGCGATCATGCACAACAACATTGCAGTTGTGTCCAATCTTTTTGTGGAAAATCTGCCTGACCTCCTTGACGTAAGATTGTTCTACTCTAGGTAAACGTATCGAAAGCGATATTGTTCGTTCAGTTCAACCACGATGATCCTAATTTTCGGTTGAATGACTACTTTAACAAGAAACATTTTCACATTTTGAGCGAAGAAAGTCTCCAATATTGGAATACCATTGCTATTAAAATCAATCCGAACGCGTTGTCTCTCGGTTGTAGACTGACATTTTATTTCAACTTAAACACCATACACACGTTTTTTGATGCTGCATTTTATTATTAAAACTATAACACTCGCACTTATCACAATAAAAGTAAAATTCAATTATTCAATGTCAATATGCTTGGTTCTTTTCTTTTTAACAAAACAAACTACCTTTCAAAAATGTATGTACACCTATTTATAGATTACGAGTACATATTTGGAATAACTCCTAACATGGTCATAAATTTATAATATTTTGTTGGCAGTAAACCTTTGGTTAACAAGTCAGCAGGCATTTCTTGAGTTGATAAATATTCAATTGAATGTAATTTATTTTTATTAATATCCTTGATAGCGAGTATCAATATGCTTTGATCTGTTATGCGACTGTTGACTTGTTGCCAGTTTCATGTCACTTTGATTATCGCAATAACTTTCATGTAATTTCATACATAATATTTCTCAAATAAACAGCTTCCCTTCATGCTACTGAGAGTAGAGTACCACGAACTTTGCTTCAATGTTTGATAAAGAAACTGTCTTCTGTTTCTGTTAAAGCAGAAACCAGTCAGACTTCCTATCTATGTAACATATATAGTCACTTATCCAGTCAGCACCAACAAAACCTGTTAGCTCTACATTAGATCTGTTACCATAATTTAAACAATAATTTTGAGTCTTCTTTAGGTTAGGTTGACCTTCCCTCAATAAACGGTACCAGTTTAGTCTTTTCCGATACAGCAAAATATCTGGATGTCATTTTTGATAGGAAACTAAACTGGACACCTAATATTCAAGAAAGATTCAAGAAAGCTGCAATGGCTTTAATCTCTTGCAAAAAAGCCATTGGAAATAAATGGGGCCTTCAACCTCGCATAATTCACTGGCTATACATCTCGGTCCGATACTCACCTACGGGGTTGCTGTCTGATGGACGGCCTTAGACAATGCAGTCAACGGCAGCAAACTAAGCAGAGTCCAAAAAACAGCATGTCTATGCATAAGCGGCGCCCTACATTCTATTCCCTCCGCGGCATTAGACATTCTGTTTCATGAGAACATCGATTGCACCATACCTGAACCTTGGTTTGACAAAGACTTCCACGTAAGCTTCCCCTCTAGATCCTTCTGGAAGGAAGATGCTTTCATGGAGGACAAGTCAATCCTCTTCTACACAGATGTATCTAAACCTGATAGCGCGGTTGGTGGCGGTGCTTTCTCAGATAAGCTAAATCTAAGTCTCTCCTTCCGTCTTTCAAATCGCTGCAGCGTGTTCCAGTCGGTTATATTGGCGATTAAAGAAGCTCTGTCCTGCCTGCAGAAAAACGTGACATCTGCAAAGGATATACGTATCTTTTTGGATAGTTAGGCCGCTATCAAATCCCTGGACTCAGTTTAATTAAATTCTAAAACCGCCCTTGAATGCCGATCATCTCTTACGGAGATGGCAGAGCAGTTCAACCTTCACCTTAGTTGGGTGCTGGGCCACAAAGACTATTTCTGTAGAAGCTGCATGAACGAGGAGGAAGAGAAGGCAATCCTTCACCTACTCTGTACATGTCCAGCTCTCTCCCAGAGAAGAAAGTTTCACTTAGGAGCTTTCATCTACAATGACCTAAACGATCTAAAAAAATGTGGACTTAAACGGTCTCTTACGCATCATCGTAAGCCCAAACTGGTTCCATTAGTAAGAGGACCATAGATCCACAATGAGTCAATAGGCCTAAGTGGGTTGGTGTTTGCAAAGCCACTTTTACCAACCTACCTTGTTTAGATGGATATGCCATCACATAGACACCAGGCATATAACTGGTGGTTATGATTCCTCGATAACGACGTGCATGCCGCTCCTGACTTGATCACAGAAACTATTCTCTTTGAAATGAGATACTTTATCCCTTATCGAACAAAAGAAAAGGCATGGTACGACTCGAGCTGTAAAGAGGCTGTCAGGGTTAGAGAATTGTTTTTTCGGTCCTACAAGACCGAGGAAAACCGAAAAAAGTTCAAACGAGCCAGAAATGACTGCAACGTCTTTGTCAAGCGTCTGAAATTCCAATACGACCAAAAACTGAGGCAAAAAATACTACAATGTCCCAAAGGTAGTAAAACCTTTTGGTCGTTTGTCGAAAACATTAGAAATTCTGCCTCATCCTAGATCCCAGCGCTCATATATAATGACATTCCAGCTGTTTGCTCTTTGGACAAGACTAATCTGCTTGCTGCACACTTTGCGGCCTGGGCTCAACACTCCCAGATTGTGCTTTTTCCCCGCCTACACTTGAGTGCGTCGAATCTTCAATGAGACGAATCCACTTCGCACTCGTGTAGTAGCAAAAGTACTTAAAGGTCTTAACATACATAAATCCGCTGGTCCAGATGGTATATATCCCCTTCTTCTGAAGAGATGTTCTTCCTCTCTGGCAAAACTACTGCGTAAGCTTCTTCATCAAACCTACTCTTTAGGACTCTTTCCGTCCCTAACAAAGGAAAATCTTCTTGCCTCTCCCCCTACAGACCCATTGCACTTACGTCCCTTCTTTCCAAGTTCATGGAAACGCTGATAAAACATCAGCTAATGAAGTATCTCGAAACACGAAAACATCTTAATGACCGGTAGTACGGTTTGCGTAACAAAAGGCCCACTGGTGATTTGATGGCAGAAATTACCGAATTATCTTGCTTCAAGATAGATGTACGCTTTTGGTGCACTTAATATTTCTAGGGCATTTGACAGAGTTTGGCATCAGGCTCTTTTGGGATCGCGAATTTCTTCTTCGATGCATTAGAAATTACCTTTCGGAACGTTCAATTCGGTTTCAAGTCTAATATTCACAAAATAAATTCTGGTGTGCCCCAGGGCTCCGTTCTGTTTCCGACACTCTTTTTAATTTTCATCAACGATCTCTTCTCTGCTACTTCTAATCCAATATATTCTTTTGCTGACGACAGTAGTCTCTGCCTTTCATATTCGTTGCCGGACTCACGCCCCTGCTCTTCGGCTGTAGAACGGGAATCACAGCGTGAGCTTAAATTCTGATATTAACAGCATAACCGATTGGGGAACAATCTACAGAGTGAGGTTTACTGCTTCCAAAATACAATGCTGTCTGCTGTGGTTTAAGCGAAATCCAAACATCCAGCCATTGAAACCGAAAAACTTTCCATTCTCGCTATGTGCGTCTAACCTACGTTAGAGTGACCACATATTTGATGTCGTCAAAAATGCTGCGAAATGTCTAGGTGTCCTGAAACGATGTAAGAAATACTTCACCCCCTCTGATCAAGCCACAATATATAAGGCATTCATCCGCCCAAAATTGGAGTACAATGCCCACATCTGGTCGGGTGCTCCTAAAACATCTCTGCACCTGCTAGATAGGATTCAAAACCGTGCGATAAAACTCATTGGTGATACTAATATTAGTTAATCAATTGACACCCTCGAACACCGACGTAATGTCGTCTGTCTCACTTTGTTTTATTGCTATTTCCACCACCAGGGCTCCATTGAAATCGCCAGTAGCATTCCGTCCATTTAAACTTTCAACCGTAACACCCGTCTATGAATGCTCATCAGTATACCCTCAAGCCCATTTTCGGACGTACTCTAAAATATCGCGATTCTTTCCTAAACCGTACAACTCGCTTATGGAATGCTCTGCCGGTCTCTGTGTTTCCTGGTCGTTATAATTTACACACTTTTAAGAACAATGTACATCGGTACCTGTCTTTTTTTCCTCCCTAAATTTCCTTCGCCCGCACTGTGTACAAACATTTTAAGCGTACAGCTCATGCGTGATACGTGACATGAGTCAAAGTCAAACAAACTCAGTTAGTACTGCCATTTTATCATGGAAAGACTTACACCCTAACAATTTGTGCTCTGTGAAAAATGTTTAAATGTTTTTCACGTCACGCTCTTCGAACATCTTACGGTCGTTATAATCGATCTACTGAGCAAGCCATTGCATCCATAGTAACCTAATTTCGCACCAATTTCACGCCATTGGACATCAAGCCACCTGCCCTTATGCGTAGAGTGCGTACGAAGCCAGTCTTACTGAAGGCCGTGATTCGTCCATTCGTCACCGTTTGCAGCAATTGGGATTGGGTTACTCGACTACGTGGAAGATTTTACGCAAGGATCTTGGTCTAATACCTTACAAAATACAGCTCGTACAAGAACTGAAGTCGAGCGACCTGCCACAGTGTCGAGTTTTCGGTG
The DNA here is from genome assembly GCA_963966105.1 of Volucella zonaria. Classification (NCBI taxonomy): domain Eukaryota; kingdom Metazoa; phylum Arthropoda; class Insecta; order Diptera; family Syrphidae; genus Volucella; species Volucella zonaria. Next base: position 47,262,639 of record OZ014534.1, read on the forward strand.
AGTCCGATGGGTAACCTCAGGTAATATAAGAGCTGCCAATATACCCGGAAAAATGCAATTTTAGAGCAGTTTATGGTCAGGCGGAATCATTGGCCTGCACTTTTTTCAAAGATGAGTGTGAGAACAACGTTACCGTTAATGGCGTCCACTATTGTTTAATGATTTCGAACTTTTTTTTATCCAAAATGCACGAGCTGAACCTGGTCGACATGTGGCTTCAGCAAGACAGCGCCATATGCCACACAGCACGCGAATCGAAGAACCAATTGAGATATGAGGTGGGCAATTTATCTCTGGTTTTGGACTGATGAATTGGTCAGCTAGATCGTGCGATTTGACGCCTTTTTTATGGGGATACGTCAGATCACTCGTCGATGCCGATAAACCAGCGTCAATTGCAGGCTTGGAAGACAACATTACACGTGTTATTAGCTAGATACCAGCCAATATGCTCGAACAAGTGAATCAAAATTGGACTCTCCGTATGGACCACTTAAAACGTTCTCGTATTCTCTTTTAAGTGTCCATTTGGAAAGAACGGTTTTTAAATACAAGTGAGTAAGATCCATATTTGACACTAAGAGCAAACAACATCCTTCAGGTGGAATGCTTTACTACCGGAGAAAATTTTTCTACTTAGTCTATGCCATGCGGATGTGCAAATACTTTTACCACAAGCCTGGCACGATAACGGACTTCGTCTTCGACATCAAATTCAACTCACTTACCTCTCTGCTCTCCTCATCCACTTCTGGTGCATCTTTTTCTTTCAATAGATTTCAGTACACATCTTCGTAAGCGCGATAGCCCATAACGTTTTCGGAAAATATAACAAGGGTATACTGCACAGCTTTTCTGTCCCACTTCAATCTCCTTTCTTTGGGGATGTGAACCATTACAGGGCTTCCAAACAGACTAACGTGACTCAGGTCTGGATTTCTTGAATACTAAACTTCAAAAGGAATTTTGTTTTCCAAACTTGAACTAATGGATCCATTCTTGAGATACTAACTTACTTATGCTACAGTCCAGTGTGGCCCTATGCCTCAACCAATAAGCCCCTCCAATTACCGCGCTCTTCGGCGTACTGCCTCCAGTTACGCACTCCAAGTTGATTCACTTCTACTTATTTGCGCGCGCCACCTAGGCTCGGTTTTTTGAGTAAGTCGATGTCGTCTCGCCCAGAATCCATCAACTCATGCGGCACCAAATATCTTACGAAGAATTTTTCTCTCAAAACGACCAAGTATATCTTCATCTGCTTTAAAAAGGGTCCATGCTTTGGAACCATAGGGCGGGAGTGAAATTACTTCGGTCTTATATTTCCTTTCTTTGGATGTTCCGGAGAGGGCCCTACTTCATAGTTGGCTTCTCAGCCCAAAAAAAACACCGAGTTATCTTTGGTTTAATTTCTGAAGGAATGTCGGTTTCAGATGTGATGGCAGAGCCAAGGTAGACAAAGCCCCTAACTACCTCAAAGTTATAGCTGTCGATTTTGAATTTCTGGCCGATTCGTCGATGTTGGCTGTCCCTTCTTGTTAACAGCATATACTTCGCTTTGCCCTCGTTTACCGCTAGGCCCATTTTTGCGACTTCTGTTTCTATACTCGCAAACAGCTCGCTGTGCTACCAATAATATCAATATCATCGGCGTATGCAAGCAATTGAACAGACTTTTGAAAGATCATACCTCGTGTGTTGACTTGTGAGTTTTGCACAATTCCTTCAAGTGTGATGTTAAAGAGGTCACATGACAATGCGTCGTCTTGCCTAAGTCCGTTTTTGACATCAAAAGTCGCTACCGACCTTGATGCAGCAGCGAGCTTTCTCCATCGTCATCCTGCACAACCGGGTGAGCTAGGCAGAGATGCGAAAACTAGACATGCCTCTGTATAGCTCGTCTCTGTAGATGCTGTCATGTGCGGCTTCAAAATCGACAAAAAGTGAGTATCGATCTAAACTTTTTGGTATTTTTTCTCCAGGATCTGCTGCAGTGTGAATGTTTGGTCGATTGTGGACTTACCGGGCCCAAAACCGCACTGATAGGGTCCAATCAGGTCGTTGCCGTATGGTTTCTGGAGCTCTCACAATACGGCAGACTAGATCTTTTGCGATGTTTAGGAGACTGATACCTCTATAGTTGGCGCGGTTTAGAAGGTCTTCTTTCTTGTGACCCAGGCAATCGATTCTGAGGTTCCATTCACCAGCCATATATTCATCCGACCAAATCTTAGAATTAAGTTGATGTACGATGTGCTCTATACCAAGTCACTTGGTGGTGTTTTAAATAGTTTGGCGGGTAGGCCGTCCGGCCACCAGCCTTGTTCGATTTCAGTTTAGATACTGCTATTCTCACTTCACTTTGGTCCGGTGGACGGAATTCTTAACTGGCATCTTCAATATTGAATGGTTCGCTCTGTCTGACAACGGAATTTGTGTCGTCTGCGCCGTTTAGCAGTCTGCAGAAATTGTTTTTCCATGTCCTCAGTACTGACTATGACTCTATCACAACATTTCCTTGTTCATTTCCACAGGTTTCTGTTCGAGTCTGATTACCCTGACCCGTCCTTTTTACCTTTTGGTAAAACTTTCGAACACTATTCCTGAAGTAGCACCTATCTATTTCCTCGGTCGCGCGCTTCTCATGCTCTATCTTTTTTCTCCGGAGAAGCCGATGTTCTTCCCTATTCTTTTGCTCGTAGAGCTCACGAACTGCTCTCGTTTTTTTATGTAGCGCCACAATGTTCGGACATCTAAAATACTTGAGGGGGGCCTTACGTCAATCTCAATATGATCAACCTGGTTGACAGTTTGCTGATCTGATGTCTGCCATATTCTTTTGTGAATATTGAGGTGAGGAAACCGTTTGCTTGCTATAGTAACGTTACGTCCGCGAAATCGATTAGCCTAAGTCCGTTTCCAGACGTTTTGTTGTGTAGGCTATGTCTTCCGATTGTGCTATCAAAGTTGTCCTCCTTTCCAATTTTGGTATTATTTTCGCCTAGGACGATTTTAACGTCATATATCGGATATTGCTCGTAGTTTTTGTGGAGGAGTTCGTAGAAACTTTCTTTGGTAGCATCATCTTTTTCCTCTGTTGGGGTGCGACCTCATATAAGGCTAATGCTAGCAGATTTAGCTTTAATACGGATTGGTATAGGCATTCACTCACGTGTGGAAAACGCAAGATTTCTTGTCTAGTAAACGACACAGTTTTTCATATTTTTTTTGCCCGGCCCACCGCATCCCACCGAACTTCCTGAATGGCGGTGATATCTGCTTTAAAGTAGTGTAGGGGCTCCGCTAATTGTTTGACTGCACGCGGCCTATTCAAGATCAGAACATTCCACGTGCAGATCCGAAAGTCGTTGTCCTTCGTTAGTTTTACGGGGTAGTCAACAGTGAATCCGTCCTTATCCAAGACTATTGGTCGCTTCGTAACAATTACTTTTTTACGTGGTTGGACAGTTAACCCCACGCACAACCCCCAACCTGGACGGCTAGACGCTGTTTGGAACTCCTAGGCCAAAAGGGGCCGGACCAAATTCTGGAGCCAGTAACCCGCTTCGGGAATGTGGGTGCTGCCGTTGACCCTTATTAAAGCGTCATCCGCCACCAACTGTTTTCCAACACCCTGACTTAGTGTTGAAGATCCCTATAGACATCGTATTCAAGTACGTTAAAGCAGGACTAGCTCTACCTAACTAGAACTGTGGACGCCACCATTGATTCCACCCTTAGAATTCGTCCGCTGCCTCCCGGAAACAGGTGAAAATTCCATATCTCCAATCGTGGTACTAGTCACCCAGCAGTCGCCAAGTGAGGCGAGTAGTAGGAGTTGATGGTGTGAGGTTCGAGTGAGAATGCTTGTGTTCTCATAAATTCGCATTGACCACCCAAATTCTTGCGATATACTCTTGTATTTGTTGCTTCAGCCCAAAATTTTCTCCTCTAGCGTTGCATCGATTAACGGACATCTCGCTTTTTCAATAATTGTTCTATTCGCTCGCTGATCGGTCAGATAACGCATTCCCTTAACAATTCCACTTTTCATCTTACTGAAATCACTTCTGTTAATGTGTGCTAATCGCCTATGCCAAAGATCTGCACTTGCAACTGTTGATCCTGTCAACATGGAATCAAGTACCTTTAATTTTAGTTTATACACACCGTTAATTAATTCTTCAGTGGCGACCAGGTCGTTCTTTTTGTTGCGTATGAAACACTGGCTTGCGTTAAACTCAACGTTGTTCCCATTTTTGATTAACTCACTTACATAGCCCATTTTTAAGTCTGATATCGTAATTGCGATCCGCCGTAATTTCTACAACTCCAGAACACACAACAGGCACTTTTGTGTCCTTTGCAAAGGAATAGATTATATTGTGTGGGGATATGCGCAGTTGTTATTCTTCGTCGAGAAACGAGTGACGATAAACAAACTGGAAGCCGATATTCGCAGACTTGTTTTTTTAATCTCGGTGTGAAATCTCTAAGTTTCTCCCGCCTACTCTAGCGTTACATGGAGTCAATAGCTTTTAAGTACCTCCTTGCGTTTTCGGGAAAACATCCAAAACCGTGCGATAAAACTCATAAATGACGCCAATATTACGCAGTAAAATTACACCCTCCATCATCAACGTAATGTACGCGAATCTTGCCTTACTTTTTTCCATTGAACGAAATTGCCAAAAACATTTCGCAGCTACGAAACTACAACACTCGTTTTGCTCCTTCAGAGGTACTATGAAATATGTTACTGTGATTCTTTCCTTACGGGTACAACTTCCTGATAGAATGCTCTGCCGAATTCTTTATTCCATAGCCATTACAAGTTTCAACCATTCAAAACCAACACAGAGCAGTATCTCTCCTTAATTCCTTTACAATTTTCCTTCGGCGCCTTGTACGCAAATATTTAAACTTCCTTGAGAGTGCCCTTATTATAAAAAAGCGTTTGTGGCGAAAATGTCAGAATCGCGAGCAGTATGCCTCTACTCGTATTCAATAGATCCTCGCTGATCCATAGTGTTCGAGTTATTGTTCAGGTTCATATTGTGGAGTCAGATGGTGGATTTGGTGCAGGGCGAATATCTGTTGAGGAGTGGATGTCTCAGGGCTAAAGCCGTACTAAACGAGGCCACGACACACTTTATAGAATCTTACAGGCAATACTTAGAAGATCAATAAATGATTATGATATCTCGTGGATTAGGCAGAGCACGCTGAGATTCCATATGAACTGAACTTTGCTTTATTTCCGAGCGGGCAATGGCAGTTATTTAAGGGCGGTGACCAATTTGTGGAAATATAAGTCATCGTCTTGTTCGAATCACTATCTCCAGAGGCAAGATTATTACTTTCGGCCCAAATGGTGGTTTTTTTGAGAGCAGGAGTGACTCGGCTATCACTCAATGAATATTTTTGCTGTTTGTTCTGATTAAAGCCTTTTAATGTCAATCTTTCACATTAGGGATTCGGATCAAAATTTAGCACATTGGACAGCACAGATGTACTTCCACCAGGAGGATCTCTTCAATCTATGGGAACAAGATCAGTTTTATTCAGCTTTCTTCAGCTTGCGAAGTCTTATCTTTTGTGCTTGGACGTAAAAGTCTTGGTATCTTGATATTAGCATCGCTCGTACATTCTCTCTAGAAGCAACTAGACTGTAAGATGATCTTGAACTTATCACGAATCCAACACCAATTTCGCAGCCCTCTATTACATGAGTATGCTATACCATATGTCAGCTTAGTTTGGGCATTTCAAAGGATCATGCTAGTCACCGCCGCAACTTTCTTAATCAGAAAACTATCCTACCATCTCCTTTCTGCTTTAGATAGACCACATAAAGGGGAAATCCTCCGTTAAAAACTGTTTCGACTGGAGAGAATATTGTATATCCAACTAATTTTAAGCTCAACAGCAACGATTTCCCACCCACACTGTCCCTGTTCAGTTGTCTATAAGTTCCTTTCACCTCGACTGTGTTCACATAAAATATCCAAAAGGATAAAGGATCGATTAATTCGATTGAGTATTCTATTTTCACGGTCTTATGGGTTTTGAAAAGTTGAATGTGTCCTGAATTTATTATTACCCCTACCACCGTCCGACAGATAAACAGACCGACACATGGACTGGTCATTTCACCCATTTCCCATCAACTGAATCTCATTTATCCCATGGTGATGTTGGAGGAAGCAAAATGTTGCAAAATTAAAAAAAAAAAAAAAGTAAAGGAAAAACCTTTCCCTTTGATGGCTGACAGCTCATGGTGCAACAGTACGCGTAAATATTCATAACACGCACAGACAATCCTTCTCTCAACAAAAAGCATACATGGCACAACCCCAATCCAACCAACATCATCACCATCACCATCACCATCACCATCGACACCACCCCTACTGTTGCCATCACTGTCCCCAGGATCTACCAGAGCTTTATTAAGGATGCTAAAGGATATTTCGTGAAGCGTAAACTTTGCAGACAACGCTCTAAGGATACTATTAGTGAACGTACTCCCTCATCCGGTTGCCAATTGAGTTCCAATAATTAAAGAAAGGACACTGGTGCTTCTGCACTGTCCAAACACTGTCCAAAAATGAAGGGAGGTTAAAGGCAGCTTGCATGAATTTTAAATCACCGAACCACAGTGAAGGCAAAACAACAAGCTCAACCATCTCTGTCAAATAAGGAAAAAAAATTCATGAACAGCCCTGACCAGCGACAGAATCCAGCACCATCACCAGCACTGTGCACCACCGTGCAGTGCATTAAGTGCTATATCGTATCGTCATCCTGTCATTTCGTCATCTGTCATTTGAATTGGTAATAAGGGGTAAAGTAAATCAAATTACCGTGCACTCGTAATGATTGACATGAATCCCCAGTAGACGGCGCTCGCGTCAATAGCTCGCTTACTGATGGCAATAATAACAGCAACGTACCCCCAATTAACCTCATTACGAGGGTATTTAGGTGTCCACTCAGTTTTGTAATGCCTCGCATTTTAGTTGTTCTTGTTGTTATTGTTGCCTATGCTCGATTGAGGGGATGAACATTCAACAAGGGTAGAATGAGATATTGTGGACTATTTTATACCATCAGGATACCAACCCCCAATTAAACACTGCAAATTACCAACTACACCGAATTACCTGCGAGAACTGCCTGACGGTTTCGGTTACCAGTTCTTAGTCATTAACCTGCCATCAGTACCACATGGGCTGGGGTATGAATACAAGTACGAGGAGTTGTTTAATTTAATGTTGAGCCGATATTTAATGATTAAAACTTAGTAACAATTAATTGCAAGGAAATACCTGAATACTCGTACATGCGGCGAATTGAAATTTAACCGAAGCTTTCGTCTTGGAAGGGAGATGGATTTCAGTTTTCGTAAGTGATGCCTTACGATGATTCATAATGAGACCTTCATCAGAAGACTTATGGTTTCTCTAATAAATGGGTAATAAATAATAGGAGCGTAGGGAAAGCGAATTATCTAACTCGAAACTATTTGAAGTAGAGAATTATTGTTGAAAAGCATGAAAACGTTAAGCTGCTGAAAAGAAATTGGAGTCGTTTATGAGCAGAAGCCGTGATGACAAGCATTCATAAACAGCTTCAAATTTCCACCAACCAGTGTAGGAAATACCTAAGAAAGGATAACACCTTTAAAAAGAACTCCGAAGAATGGATCTACTTTTCGCAATGAGAATAGATATTCATTAAAGTGCTCGATAACCAATAGGAAAACTTGTGAGATTTTTTCCAAGAAACATGAGCAAAACGGTGGATTTATAGAAATCGAATGATAGAAGCAACCTAATAATGTACAGTCACATGAGACCGGATATTTCGCAAACCGATGGTTGTTATACTGAAAACCTAAATCTTTGAATGAGGATTTCAATCTTACGCTTGGATTATACGCAGGGATATAGACGTTTCGATCAGATGAAAGAAGATGTGGAATCTTGTACCTTAACCTTATCTTTACCCCACGAAGGCACTTATGTCAATGTCACCAATTGAAGTTAATACGTACAGAACCATCAACAAAGATAAGCCCATATGGTTTCCTTAGTTTGGAATCTCACCAGGTATTTTATACGTCAGCACTGAAGCTCAGAAAGAAGAACCACAAGTCACATCTAGGGTGGCATAGGTGGAGATACAGGAACTATTAAGAATCTTCAATAAAGACATAAATATGCCTACAGTAAAAAGGACAGAACACCGCCTTTGTTAGAGCTCCTGTTTATATCTATCATTGCATATTGGCAACAATCCACCACGAGTATCACTACCTTATCATTGGCTTTACAACAACAGTATCAGCCCCCAACCCTCACTATTTTGTCATGGAAATGCAAATTCTTCAAAAATAAGATACCATCCCGGCCTCACAGGAACCATGCGAGCTTGTCCCCCGCAGCTCTAGTCCTATTGGACTCAACTCATTCCAGTCCGCATTTTTATTTAAAAAAAAAAAAAGTACGACTACACAATGCTGGAACACTCATTCGCTCAGCGGATAACTTGTCTACTTTTCCAGTACACAATCATGTCAATCGCAATTCTGTTGAATATTTTCGAAAGGAATAAAGGACCAATATATGTAAACTGAGGATCCCCTGTTGAATGCTTAAAGTCGAATATGATTTACTGGTGGGTGAAGTTGGAGTTTGGTGTTGGTGCGATTCAGCTGATGAATTACCAAAAATGGCTCTCGCGATAGGTACATAGATAGCTTACTCAATGATCTACTAAACAGGTGGGAAAAAGAGCAACATACGGGTTTAACATTCAGGATCAGACGGCCAAAATTATTCTCTTTCTCTAAAAAAAAAAAAAACAAAACAAACCTTCGAAAATACCCTCAACCTAAAACAGGATAATAAAATAATTTTCATTTCATTTTCAGCTTCTTCTCTAGATAACATGGTCTGGTTTTCCAAATTTGAGTACTGTCTATGCTAAGTGGATGATAATCTACAGAACACACTGTGCGGCTGTCCACTTTCTACGGCGACATATTTTCTTCAATAGTGCAGATTACATTTCCAACGTTTTGTCTAGATGGGCCTCATAAAATTCATAGGAATGGTTGAGTTCCTAGTCTTATCCGCTTTGTAAATAACAGATACTGAAGCTAGCACGGCTTGTGATTGTTTTATAAAAAACCCACATTAAAAAAATATATCGATTGCACTAATAGATCCTTGGTTTGATGAAGAACTTGAAGCATACAAAGCGAACCACCGCTCGTGAGCTCCTCTCCAGACGAACAAAAAAAAAAGCACGAGAACCACGCGATTAAAGGCATTAAATGTTTGTACTCCAGGAACAACATACTGAAGTTTTACCGAAAGGCAAAAAGAATATGTCAAGGCAACAACACCTGTAGAAGATGTACTCGTAGAAGGAAACCTCGACACAGTCAGTATAATGGCGACGAAGACCAACATCCCGCTGTCAGGCAGAATAGACCATTCAACTCAGGTGACAAAAGCCAAAACGCTCGTCCACCTGACCACAATGAAGTGAGGATAGAAACGTCTAAACTATAATCCAACAAAGCAACTGCCCTTAACTGCTTGATGAAGTATTCAAAGCTGCTGGAAGTCTCCTTATCCAGAGCACATTCCGGCTCATTACTAAGATCTGGACAGAATGAATCACATCCCAGCATCTTTTGCCCGGTCTACAAGAGATAAGATCTCCTCAACTGCATCAACCATAGAGTTGTAAGTCCCCTCAACATTGCGTACAAGGTCCACAGAGAACAGAAGCAGCCACCATTTAGGGTATTTGTTTAAAGGCTACTGTTGACAAACGAAACAAGGACAACGAGCTTTGGATCTACACGTGGAGTGGTAGGTCGCTTACGAAAGCCCGGGACTGTTGCAAAGCAAATATTACCGCCATCCACGAAATGCGATGAGATATGCCGGACAAAAAATATTAAGGCTAAATTTACCAACATTAGCCTTATATATACGCCGCCATAGAGGAGAAATATTATAACACGATTGATAACTTCTACGAGCTCTTCGACATGGCTTACGAGCAGTGCCCTGGCTATGACATTGAAATTGTCCTCGACGATTTTAATGCAAATCCAGGGAGAGAGGGTATCTTTGACAATACTGTCGAAAAGTATAGCCTGTATGACACCATCTCTGATAACGGATTCAGGCTAATCAACTTTCCGGCAGGGCAAAACATTGTCGGAGCTAGCGTGCGGTTTCTGCATCTCGATATCCACAAGGGAACTTGGAGAAACCCTGATCAATAAACCGTCGATTGGCCACAATGCGATCGACGTAAGGCACTCTTCCAGTATTATGTATGTCCGAACCATCCGAGGGGCCAACATCAGTTCTACTGTGAGGAAGTTTGACGTCGGATAGCTACAATCGGAAGCGATCGCCAAATCGGATCGAGTCTAACCTTATCTCTTAAGAAGAGGTCCCATGCTGGTAGATCAAGTATCGAATACCAGTAGCAACATTGCCAAAAAGTCGTCAGAGATACCGCCTTTGATGTGATGGGTTTAACTCGGCCACCACAATGAAATCCCTCTTTTGACGATGAGTGCCGGAAAGCATATGCAGCTAAACCAGAGGTATACAAAGGGGTGCTGCATGGAAGGACTAGAGCTGCACATGATCACGAGCAGAAGTGCAGAGACGAACACCGACTTCTCAAGCGGAAAAGTTAAAAGGTGTTACTCCATCTTTTGGAAGTGTTACCAAAAGGTACAAAAAAACATGCCATGGAAGCCTGTAGGGAGGAACAAGGGAACACAGTAGTAGAGTCCCAGTCAATGCTGATGATTTGGAGAGAGCATTTCTATAGACTGTATAACGACGAAGACGAAGCAAATACTGCTGTCATTAATCTTTCAACCTGGACGATGTAGACCAAGAATTCCATCCAGTCGACCTGGGTGAAGTGAAGGTAACCATATCTAAGCTTAAGTCCCACAAAGCTGCTGGAGTGGACGGCCTTACTGCCGAGCTCTTTAAAGCTCGACCTATGACTTGGTATGGAGCTTATACCAACTTATCTGTGAAATATGGTCGGACGAAGGTACTCGTATGCCTGATAAATCTCAGCATTATTTCTCCGATTCTCAAGAAAGTAGACCCTCTGAACTATAGTTGCATCTGTCTTCTTAACAGACAACAGCCGTTTATCAGCAACCTAATTGGCCCGTATCTGTGTGGCTTTAGACCAGGAAAGTTCACCATCGACCAAATATTCACAAAACTCAGATCGTGGAATATTCATCGATTTAAGGCCGCGTATGATAGCATCTATAGAAACGAGCTATACAGAGCAATGTCTAGTTTTGGCATCCCCACCAAACTCGTCCGTTTGTGCAGGATGACGGTGGAGAATGCTCTCTGCTCCATCAAGGTCGGTAAAGAACTCACCGAGACCTTTGACGTCAAAAAAGGATTTAAACAAGGCGGTGCGCTGTCATGCGATTTCTTTAATATCATTCTTGGAAGAGTAGTGCAAAACTCACACGCCAACACAAGAAGCAAAATCTTTCAAAAGTCTGTCCAAATACTGCCATACACCGATGATATTGACATAACCCGGAGAAAGAAACGTGATGTCAGTGACGCTTTCATGAGTATTGAGGAGGAAGCGGCGAAGATGACTTTAACGGTCAACGAGGGCAAGACCAAGTATATGCTCTGGGACACCCAACCCCGACACCCTCGACAGATATATGTTTAAGGACTTTGTCTACCTAAGCTCCGCTATCAATTCAAACAACAACACTAGGGCTGAGATCAAACGCTGAATAGCCCTTTCCAATCGCTGCTTTTTTGGACTAAGAAGGCAATTGAGGTCCTCTCTTGAATAACAAAAGTAACCCTATGTAAGACCTTAATAATTCCAGTCCTGCTCTATGGCGTAGAGGCATGGGCTTTATGAAAAATGGATGAGGGTGCTCGGATAGGAAAATTCTTTGGGTGATTTTCTTTACCGTCTGCGGTGTGTGGAGGAGGAGATACAACGACGAACTGTACGGGCTGTACAGGGACATCGACTAAACCAAAAGAGTGGATGTCTAACAGCGAAGATGGCTGGGTCATATAGAAAGTCTACGAATCCGTTCCTGAGGAACAGCGCAGTAGAGGGAGACCGCTACTCAGGTCGCGCTCGCATCTGAAAGTGGACCTCAGCCAAGTTAGCGTGCGAAACTGGAAACAGCCAGCTAAACATCGAACTGACTGGGGACGCTTCATGGTTGATGCCCACGTCCATACCGGACTGTAGCGCCACCGTAATAAGTAAGTAAATAGGATGTAAATAGCAGTTTAATGTAAGGAGCCATGAGCTTTCGGCATGCGATCAAACTCATTGTAACAATCTGTAGCAAAGCTAGACTTGCTAACATAAGCCTTGGCGCTTATGTCCCTACAGATAAAGTAGACCTAGCACTTACGATAAAATCTACGTGCAATGCCCAAAGTATAATTGGAAAACATTGTATACACCACACCATGTCTAAAAACGGACTTAGGTTACCAAGGTAGCAAAGACGCTATAGCAACGGAGGGAAATATAAAGAAAAGATCTATCGATCGAAGATTTACTGGTTTGGACGCGTCTTTATTCCTTTTGGAGGTAGGATGTACCAATTTTGCCTTCAAATCGGCTGGATAAGTGGGAATGAAAAACATTATTAAATGTTCACTGCTTCTATTGAAAGATGCCAAAACACATCGTTCGGAATGTCGTCGGTTCCCACTGGTATCGTCTTTCTGATTTTGTCCTCAGCTCTTCTTTTGGAACGAACTCGGGCTGCACCCTTTCGTTTCCGATGATAAAGAATGTCCAGCGGATGTGAGAATTAAGATAGGAAATTACTGTGCTACCTTCATTCTGCCCCTCAGTAGAGTCAGCTAGCCTAAGTCTTTTCCCAGGCGTGTTATCGCATAAGCTATGCTTTTCGATCAATGCTATCAAGCACATAAATATTTTCCTTCTCCTAATGCCTACAACAGTGCGTAGCAGCAGGAGATGCTGCTTCTGCTATGCTATGTCACCATTTTGCATCCTTTTTTTATGGAGCAACTTCAGCATACTTCCTGGTTGGCGGTGATATCTACACGTCTGGCGCATCCGCTAGTTATTCGGCTGTACGTGACCTGTTAATAGTATTAATATTCCCTGAACACATCTACAGCTCTTTATCCATCTTTCGTTTTACTGGGTCGTCATCAGAAAATTCGTCCTTGTCCAAGACTATTGGTTAGCTTTCAATAGGGGCTTTACGTGATTGTAAATACCTCAGCTGTTTGGACAAAAGCGTCCCAATATTTTGAAGATAGTAACCTTCTTACATTAGAGATTCATCCACCGCCATCTCTATTTAAGCACCATCACTTACGCTGAAAAATGATTATTAACCTCAGCTTCTAAGGATGTTGAAGTAGCTCATTAAGGAATCTGCTATGCTGACTGTTGACGCCACCATTGGTTTATCTATCATTACTGATGGAACATTACATTGCTGCTGTTGCATTTATGCGTTGTTGTCATTATAAGTTTGGCAAGTTAAATCTGGTTGGGCGATGTAGCAATGGATGTGTAGTCATGGATAGGGCAGATTTTTTTTTTTTGGGCGCGTCCAAGGATGTGGCAATCTTCGAAAGATACTAATAGCTAGCCCAGGCTATCAGCATGCACAATTCGCAAACCCCAGGTACTCGATTTCGGGGGTGCGCCTACGTACTATCACTCTCGCCGCGGAACTGCCGTTAAGTACAAATTCTCGGAGCTGATAAGCACTTTATGCCCTTCTTTCTCCGTTTGCTAGTTCGACATTGTGTACAGTATTTACTGTTCTTTGTTGTATTAGAGATGCCGTCTGGGTTTGACTTTCATTAGTGCTTTCTCTGACTCTTTCCAACCGCCAAGGTTCCTTCATTATTTTTGCCGCAGCCTGTTTCACCGCAACCCATTTCATACTTGATGTTTGCATATGGTTTACGATGTTTGCAGGTGTTGGTATATCCCCAATTTGCTCCTCTAGTTCTCTGCGCTCTGTTTTGAAGTGTGGGCACTGGAAAAATACGTGCTGTGCATCTTCCCTGGCCTCTCCGCAGTTTAAGCAGAATTGAGATTCCTTCAGACCAAACCTGTATAGATATGATTGAAAGCAGCCATGTCCAGTTAGGAGCTGACTTAAGTAAAAATCTACTTCTCCGTAATTACGTTCTACCCATTTACGAATATCGGGTATAAGTCGATAGATCCATCTCCCCTTTGTAGACTGGTTCCACCTCTCTTGTCACGCACTTGTGCTGCGCTGCTTTTCTCCCAGCTTGATATCTTTGACTGAAACTCTGGGTTCCCGAACTTTGGCATCGTAGGTCCTTTGTAGCTCAGTAGCCAGTATATCTGCTGGTAGCATTCCCGCAATGACATATGGTATATAGCATCATCTGACACTGTCCGATATGCACAGCAAACTCTAAGAGCACATAGTCCGTTCATTTGTTGTCTGGGTCCTCCTATGTTTGTCATTACTCTGTATAAAGCAGCGCTCACCTTTGCGGCTTTGTCGCACGTTCTTTCAAGGTGTTCCTTGTAAGTGAGCCTAGCATCGATCATCATACCTAGGCATCTGATAGCCGGTTTTTATGTTATATCGTGATCGGCTACCCTGATGGTGATTGTTTCTCTTTCCTTGCGACTGGTTACTAGAACTGCTTCCGTTTTATGTTCTGCCAGCTCTAACCCAACTGTTGCTATCCACCGTCTAACTTTTCGAATACATTCATTGCCAATATCTTCTATTTCTTCCAGGTGTTTCGCCGCAACGCCTGCAAAGCCTATGTGATTCCAAGTCTTAGAACTCTGTCGTACATAATGTTCCATAAGATAGGTCCTAGTACCGATCTTTGTGGAACTCCGCCAGTTATGTGGTACTGCCTTAACTCATCGTCATTATCGTAGAGTAGGAACCGATTATCGAAGTAACTTAGAAATATTTTTATTAAAAACCATGGCATCATCATTGACCTAAGAGAGTGTACTATAAGCCCCCAGTTTGCAGAGTTGAACACATTTTTGACGTCCAACATTAATACGGCGCCGTGGTTTTTGGTACCTCCTCTTAATCTTCTGCCCTGAATGGCTTCTTCTAGGGTCGTAGTTACCTTCCGAATAGCATCCATACTGTTGGTTTGAGAGTCCTCCGGCTTCATCAATTGACTCCTCCCGTCGGTTGCATATTATTCGCTATAGTATTTTACCCATCGTGTCTAGTAAGCATATGGGACGGTATGACGAGGTCTCATCTGGTGGTTTATTCCCTTTGGGCAGCAGCACAAGACGTTGCTTTTTCCATTGGTCTGGGAAAACCCCTTCTGTTAAAGACTTGTTATACATTTCCACGAATGCTTCCGTGTTTATTTTGACGGCTAGCTTAAGGACCTTGTGTGGTATGCCGTCCAATCCAGGTGATTTATTATTGTTAAATCGTTTGCATACATCCAGAAGTTCCGCTTGCGTAACTGGAGGGATCTCACCTACTTCCTGCGGTGGTTCTATATACTCTGTTGGTGCATGACAAAATTTTTGCCATGAGGGTGAGGGTGCCCTAGAGCCCTTTAGTTTTACCATGACCGTCCTGTAGGCAGGGATTAATATCTGCTTCCTCGCAGAGTTCTTTTAAGCTGTTGTTTTTGCTTCACCGAATGCCTAATTTAAGGTCCCTACGCTTATCTTTGTATTGCACCTGTAAATGCTAGTGGGAGGGCTGACCTCTGAATCGCTGACATAGTCTTCTAGCTCTATGACACTTGCTGCGTAGCTCAGCTATCTCTTGGCTCCAGTATACCAGTATACTGGTGGCCGGCGGTTTGTTGACGTTTTCCTCCGCAGGCATCGTTTTTGCTGCTCCTGGGTTTGTTGTGGATTCTCCAAAAATCAGGAAAAAGATGTTTTCGTCCAGTGTGCTTGTTTTCCACTCCATTCGTTGTGCCTTCTTTAGAAGGCATTTCTGGTTTGCTCTCCAAATTGGATGGCCTGGTGATCACTGTGAGTGTAGTCCTTACTGACTTTCCAATTTGTTCTCTTACTAGGGAACTTGTTACAAAAGTTAGATCAACTCTGCCCGTATTAAGCAATACTGCGTCAAGTGACGATACTGCTTCTAGCAGATCCTATCCTCTCCTATTGATCCGTATGCTGCCCCAATTAGTGGCCCATGCGTTGAAGTCGCCAGCTATGATTGATGGAGTACGACCTCAAGCATCATCCATGAGCCTATCTAGCATTCTCTGGAATTCTTCCAGCGTTCCATTTGGAGATGCGTAATAATTGTATATATATACCCCATTGACCTTCGCTCGGACGAACCCTATTCCAAGTGTCATCAGTCTTTTTTCAAATACGTGTGTAGTCTCCGCAGGTCCAAATATCAGCTCTCTTTGACGCGTTCGTTGCCCAAACTTTATCATAGAGGCTCCTTACTACGGCCACATCAATCTTCAACTGTCGTACAGCTTGTGACATAAGGTCCTGTGCCGCTTCGCAGTGATTTAGGTTAAGTTGCAGCACTGTCATATTCTTCTGGTGGCCTTTGCAGCTTCTTGGTATGCACGCCATATTGAACTTCCTGCCGCGTGTTTGGTATTGCTACTTCTTCTTTCTTCACAAAGGACGCATCTTGGGTCATTGTTGCAGTTCTTGGACACATGACCTTTCTGCCCGCACTTGACGCAATTTTCGCTTCTGTCCACAGTATTTTTACACACCTTTGCAAGATGCCCAAAGTTAAGGCATTTGAAGCATCGTAGTGGTATGTACTCCTTTTTCCCGTATTCGCCATGCCGTCCATCCGATTTTTATTCTTCCTGCCTCCAGAATATTTTTGGCAGCTTTAATCGGGAGGCTGATGACTACTGTTTGCGTTCCTGCGTAGGCTGTCCTCAGGGATTTAATGGCTCGTGCATTAGGTACCTCACTTCCGCAACTCCCCCGAGAACTTGCGTAATTTTTATTCGGTGCTCTGAGGTTCTCTCATCCGATGCTTTCTTGAGCTCAAGCAATAATTCCCCATTAACCGTCTTCCTTATGCGAGTTACATCAGAGCTTATTCCATTTAACTCCGGGTTGGTCTTCACCTTTCTGAGTATATCATAATAGGATATATCGCCAGTCTTCTTAATTACCAATGCAAGAGGCTTGACGCGTATCTTGCATCGCCTTTTTTCCACCACTTTTGTCCACTCCGCTTTCTTATCCTTAGGTCTTGTAGTTTCTACGCTTGGCTCAATGTCTAGAGATTTCGCCTTCAGACCCATGGTCTTTTTCGTTTGCTTTTCGCCCCTTTAGCCCTTATGAGCGATTTGTTTAAACTTTGTTGTCTCATTTTTCGTGATGATGTCAGCGTATGATGGTGTCGATGCTTCGGTGTTTGATCTTGTCCTTTTTCGCTTGGGTTCTTTTTTTTCATAATTTGTGCGCGCTCAAGGGATTATTTTTTTCAGTACCCTTAAAATGTTTGCATACAGCGCGGGCGAAGGAAAATCAGGGAGGATGGAAAGAGGGGAACCGGTGAAAGCTGGTTTTAAATGTTTGAAGGTTATAATGACTAGGAAATAAGGAGCTAGGCAGAGTATTCCATAATCGAGGTGTACGGCTTAAGAACGAATCACGATATTTTAGAGTACGTCCGAAAGTGGGCTTAAGGGTATATTGATGAGCATTCATAGTGAGACGGGTGTTACGGTTGAAGGTTTGAAGGGGAGGAATGCTACTGGCGATTTCTATGGAGCACTGGTGGTGGAAATAGCAATAAAACAGAGTGAGACACGAGACCTTACGGCGGTGTTCGAGGGTGTCTATTGTTTGAGTGATATTGGTATCACCTATGAGTTTTATCGCACGGTTTTGGATCCTATCTAGCAGGTGCAGAGATGCTTTGGGCGCACCCAACCAGATGTGGAAATTATACTCCAATTTCGGGCGGATAAACGCCTAATAGATCAGAGGGGGTGAAATATTTCTAACATCGCTTGAGGAAACCTAGACGTTTCGTAGCATTTTTAACGACACCGAATTTGTGGTCACTCCAATGTAATTTTTCAATGACAGACATACCGAAAATGGCAAGTTTATCAGTTTCGACGATGCAAATGCCATCCATGGATAATGGCTGGGTGTTTAAATTTCGCCTTAACGGCATCAGACAGCATTGTGTTTTGGAAGCGTTGAATTCTACTCTGTTAGTTATGCTGTTAATATCAGAATTTAATGAGCTTAACATACGCTGCCGTTCCCGTTCTACAGCCGAAGAGCAGGGAGGTGAGTCCGGGAACGAATACTGTCGTCAGCAAAGGAATATATTGGATTAGAAGTAGCAGATAAGGGATCGTTGATGAAAATTAAAAAGAGTGTCGGAGACAGAACGGAGCCCTGGGGCACACCAGCATTTATTTTGTGAATATTAGACTTGAAACCATCCAAGACAACTTGAATTGGACGTTCCGAAAGGTAATTCCTATTCCATTGAAGAAGACAGTCATCGATCCCAAAAGCACGCATTTTCGACAAAAGAGCTTGATGCCAAACTCTGTCAAATTTCTTAGAAATATCTTGCTTTCGCCAGAATGATGTACGCTTTGGTTCCACTTTTGGTTGCGATATGCCATCAAATCAACAGTGGACCTGTTGCTACGAAAACCGTACTGCCGGTCATTGAGAAGTTTTAGTGTTTCGAGATATTTCATTAGCTGACGGTTTATCAACGTTTCCATGACCTTGAAAAGAAACGACGTAAGGGCAATGTTAAGTTAAGTAGGAGGAGAGAGAAGAAGAGTCGCCTTTTTTAGGGACGGGCTGGACAAATGCTGTTTTCCATCTGCTTGGAAAGTGTCCTAAAGAGTAGGATTGATGGAAGGCGTTACGCAGTCGTTTTGGCAGCGTGGAAGAACACCTCTTCAGAAGAAGGGGAGATACATATACCATCTTGACCAGCGGATCTGGGTATTTTAAGTTCTTTAAGTACTCTTGCTACAACAAATGTGCGAAATTGGATCCGT
The DNA here is from genome assembly GCA_963966105.1 of Volucella zonaria. NCBI lineage: Eukaryota > Metazoa > Arthropoda > Insecta > Diptera > Syrphidae > Volucella > Volucella zonaria. The sequence continues at coordinate 47,281,736 of OZ014534.1, forward strand.
CCCATTGAAGATTCGATGCACTCAAGTGTAGGCGGCGGCAAAGCACAATCTGGGAGTGTTAAGCTGGTCGCAAAGTGTGCAGCAAGCAGATTGGTCTTGTCCAAAGAGCTGACAGCTGGAACGTCATTGTAAATGAGCGTCGGGATGGAGGATGAGGCAGAATTTCTAATATTTTTGACGAACGACCAAAAGTATTTACTACCTTTGGGACATTGTAGTATTTTTTGCCTCAGTTTTTGGTCGTATTGGAATTTTACACGCTTAAGAAAGACGTTGCAGTCATTCCTGGCTCGTTTAAACTTTTTTCGGTTTTCCTCTGTTGTTTTGGTCTTTCGCGCCTTTTCTTTTGGTTTGATACCCTTCATCCGATGAGGGATAAAGTTTCTCATTCCAAAGAGAATGGTGTCTGTGATCATATCAGCAGCGGCATATACGTCGTTATCGAGGAAACATAACGACCAGTTAAAATGCCTAAAGAAGCTGTTAAGACCGCTCCAGTTGGCTTTCTCCTATTGATATACAGTTCTTTTAGGAATCTTTTCTCAAACTGTGTGGTCGGTGTACGAGAAATTAGCTGTTATGACACAATGGTCCGACGAGCCAAGAGGGGAGAGCACATCAACGGTGTCCTTATCGGGGTGAGAAGTTAGAAACAAGTCCAGGGTGTTGGCGGTATGACTGTCAATGTCTGGTATTCGTGAATTGTGTATATTGAAATCGCCCGTAATTACGATTTCAGTATGAGGATGCAGACAATTGTGATACAATTATTTGTATGGAGTCTGACAGCCCATCAAGCTCATTAAAGGTAGAGCTGCTGTCCAGTTTGGGGCTTCTGTAAATAAAGCAGTAGTGGATAATTTGCTTACGGAGATGGAACTTTAACCACATGAAATTGAATTCCGGATTGGAACAGGGACTACATTGTGGTGGAGTTTGGTAAGCTACATCACTAAGCACGTAGATGCGAAACCGCTGTGAGAAAAGAATAATCGCACTAGTTCATAGCCTGGTTGCTTCCGATCAGAGTGATCTGAGAGGTGTGGGCGGGGATCTACCTGTGTTTCACTAAGTGCCAAAACAGCTGGTCTATATTTGCAGACGTGGACGTGGGCAGAAAAGTGATTACTTTTTAGCCCGCGTATGTTGGCAATATCTACTCTGAATTCCCGAGTCATTATAACTAAAGCCAAACACAAGAAACACAAACACCGACGATGCTAAGCGCAGATGTGAAGTACAAATTCAGAGTTGATTTACCGAATCTAATTGTTGTGGGTGTTATGCCCTTACAACAATAGGAAACAGCACACCAACACAATTCATACCCACAGCCCGCTATCCATCGGTTGTTACATACACTCAGCCACTGCACGTGCTTTATGACAATGTACGCAGTGCAAGCAACAGTAAGACCAGGAGCAGGAATGATGTGATGCCCGCACTGTGGATGTTGATTTCATTTTTTTTTTCTTCACGCGATGAGGGAATTTCATAGTGCACTTGTGCGTGTGCACTTGTCGATGGTCAGCTCGGCACTCGGTACGGCACAGTTGTTCCAACGACTGGGGAGCAGAAGCCAATTCGCTCACTTCTGGTGTTTGGCTTGTTTATCCTTTTCACCTTCTACTACACAGTTGTATTGTTTACGTATTGCACTTGCCAGCTTCCTTTTGTCATGGTGAAAATTATTCTTCCCTTTGATAAATTGCACCAGCGCCGTGATGTTTTTCGCAGGGATTTTATGCCTTCACGCTTTTCTCTTTCTTCGCTGGTTTCGAACGTCAAACCGCTAGTTAGTGTTTCACCGAGCTGCTCGCTTCTGTGTTGCTGCTCACTTAATAGTGGTGTAGACGGCGTCTGTGTGCCCATAATCTCTTCTTGCGTTGCTCCGTTCGTTATTTTTAATGGCGGTGAACGAATTAGTATACTACTTCTTCTGAACGGACTTTCTTCTGATATGGCAGTGGCCATCGCAGGTTGACCCTTCTTAGTGTCCACCCTATTCGTACAATATCCAGCCAGCGTAAAGGGCAATTTGTCAGTCCTTGATTAAAACCAATTGGCTATCTGCATGACATGTCTGCTCGACGAATGCTCATGCTCCCTTTGATCTTGATCCAAGTTGACAAATGGTTGGCCGAACACTTTCTACGTGGGTGCCCGCTTTACGCTTCCATCAGGCTGTACCTTGTATTGTCCTGATATAAATATGTCGAACGAAAATTGGCTGTGGAAGATTGCCTGCACAATGAGCTCTTTAGCACCATCGTCTTAGTGGATCCCAAAAGCGGCATTCTCTTATTCATTTAATCGTACAAAGCTCCTTTTTCCTTGTAACAGCTATACAAGCCATTTGTTTGTGTTTGTGTTTGTGTGTTTTTTTTTGTTTTTTTTTTTTGTAACTTGAAAATCCATCTTAAATGCTTCCCTTACAGAACAATTCAGCATACAGAAAAATACAAGATCCCATTTAAGAAGTATTATACCTTGAAAGAATTATGCCAACAAAAGTGTGTCTTTGAAGCTTCTCAACGATGAAAGCCTGCTTCCTAATGCTGCTGTCAAACAAAAGATTTCCCTTCGCTCCTATCCGTTTACGCATTTTTTAAGCATTGGTAATAGCACAGAGTTACACATACACGTACATACGAGTACTTTTGTAATGTCTCAGAATTTTTAATGTAACCCTACGCGCTTCAGTTTGTTGGAAAATTACGGTTTCGCTTTGATTTACCTGACTTTCGCTCACATTTTTCGTTTTCCCCGAAATACCTATCAGCTACAGTGTATTAGGAGAGAACGTCGTCGTGCCATCGTTTTCATTATCATTATCAATGTCGTCGTCGTTGTCGTCAACATCGTCATCGTATATTCAATTTAGCGAAGTTCCTTAAATGGATGCATTCAGAGTGTGTGTGTGTGTGTGTCCTTTTGTCGAAGTGTATTAATGGAATCGTAAATGAAAGTAACACACTCCCACCAGTTTGAATACCACCCGCAGACCACCTAGTAGTCGCCTCAAAATTACCACCACCCGACCAATGCTCAATGGCAACGTCAAGGCAGTGAAAACGAAAACACTTAAGATATCGCAATAAACGGGATTTTTCGTTGTGTCCTTAGTCCTTAGTCCTTAGTCGTCTTTAGTCGTCCTGAGAAAGCCCGAGCACTGTGTACTCGTACTTGTACACTGTGTTGGGTATTCTCTAAGCGGAAATTGGAACATTTGCAATACAAACTGGATGCCAGGATTGAGTGCTTCCGGCAGGTGGTGAGGGTAGTGAGGAGTATACTCGTAGTACTATATAGCATTACGAGGCATGCCATTGCGTTATCTCACACACGCATGATAAATACCTGACTTGAAGTCGTAACGATTGCAAAATGAGTGTGTGAATTCACACTCTCCAGCCCTCCCCCCCCCCCTTCGAAAAACCAGGAGTTAACAAGGAGAGAGTGACAAGGAACGAGTGAGTACGAGTATGTACCTCACGTTTGTTGGCGCGCAGTTAAGCGTCATAAAACGCACATTTCACATAAAACGTTTCGTCAAAATCACTTACCTTCCTGAATGAATACGGGATAACCGGCACCCTTGGATCGGTGGGGGCGACATCCGCATATAGGGTGGTTGATGATGGCATTAGGCAAATGTTTGGTTGCAATCGCTTCGCTGCCAGTCGGTACGAGTAATTCTCTAATCTTGAATCAACCCGGAAACTTCAAACTCGCAAATGATTCTAACCCACAATGCGAAAATTCTATTTTCTCCCCCCCCCCTCAATTCCCCGCGCCATCTGAGACCAACTTTCATGAGGGATGAAAAATAAAGAGTTTCCTTTTACATAGTTCCCTTACAGCTTAAGACTGACCCAGGATTGTTCCGACTACAGGGATTATTCCTTTTTTATTTTTAATTTTTTGTCTGTGTGCGTGGTATCCACAAGGGTTGAAACTCAAATCGGCCCCACTTCAAGAGTGCCCAACATAGAATGGTATTCAGGGTGGTATTCATAACAGAAGAATAAAAACAACCTTCACTCTGCTCAATAACATTTATCCTCCCTAAAGCCTGTTGCGTGAGATATTTATGATAACAGGATATATCGGTGAAGGGTATACCTATGTAGCAATTAAAGTTTTAGTTGCTTTGTTTCCTCGACCATTCTTAGGTGAGGCCTTATGGTATTCTGCAAATCTGTACACACAATTTGTGCGTAGTTGTATGGGTATGACTGTATAGCTGTATGGAAGAGGGGCCCTTTGTAACATTCAGAATTTTGTAGCAAGCACTTAGCGCCGGAAGGGTGCTACTACTATTCGTACTCGTGCTGTTGAGCTGCTTCTGTCCTCGTAGTACACGTACTCGTGCCACCCGTGTGTTTTAAGAAGACAAATTGAGGTTTCTACCGAAACACGAACACGTTATGAAGGTCCTTCAGTTGTTCTTATTGCCTAGTGCTACAATGCCTGAATGTATGTATAGTAGGTTTCACTGTATTTTAGGCTGACTATTTTTTGGGCCGGCTTAAAGGCGCGATTTTGTCACAAGTTCCGACAGTTAGAATTTATTATTTGACTTTCTCATAAGACCGAGCAAAAGACTGAAAGAGTCTTGTGAAATCATTTTATGTCGGATTAATTGCTTACACCTGTTTACAGTGTTGTTTGGTTGTTTGGGGTGGTGTACGCGTACGGTTGTGTAGATGAGACACTGCTCAACTCTATGTTGGCCTCCTCCCGTCATAACGTTAATGATTATGAGAATTTTTAATTTACGACTATTTTTTGCTTAATGCGTGGCAGTTATAATTAGATATGGAAGCCGAACACGATTTTGTCATTAATGACTTTGGAGGTTAGGTTAGCCGGCCCACCATCACATTCATTACACAGAGGGAAAGTTATGAATGAGCCCGCGATATTCATGTCGAGTAACATCGCAATTGCTTGCTATTGTAGGGGCTACAAATGATTTGTTAAGGGCGGTACTATTCGACTCATTCAGGTATACAATCAGAAAAGATAGTTAGTTATATGGTAGTCAGGCAAATAGGCGTGGTAGGACGATTCAAAGTACGATGCCGTAGCCTGAGTTTTTATTATTTTAACAAAAGTAGAGAAGCAGTTCAACCACCGAAAGCAAAAAATTAACTCTCATAAATCAATACGTCCATTCTATCAAGAACTATCCTCGTTTCTGCTAGATTGATAGTCAGCTGATCACACTAAGACCGAAAGTGAACAAATAAATCCAGCACAATTTCGTTCACATGCTACTCGTACGCGTACCTCATGTCAGACTACATATTATTGCCTGCTGATTTATACATTGTTTGCGAACGTTATAACGACCTCTTTTGCACGAGCTCAGACAGCCAATACCCGATGGAAGTGCCTTCTGACCTTTGCCGCCGTAATAAAAAACATCACCTGACCAACACATTTACCTTGACAATCATACAGCAAATACTTATTCAAATACTTCCTTAGGTCAACACCAAGGTTTTTAAGAATCGATTGCAATACGAGAGAGTAAATTGAATGCCGCCAATACATTCCTCATCAAATCAAAGGAAAGTGTTTGATAGGACTTAAGCTTTAAAGAATTTATCAATGGGATAAGTCCAAGTTCGTAATTGTGTGGATTCCCCTGATTCAAATGGTTCTCACTTCAGGTGTTCAATACCTGATACCTGCCGCCCGAAAATAGTGTTCGTCAGACAATAAAAGATAGTGCTCTGCGGGGTCGTCACAAGACGTAGTATCACTTATTTCTTGCATACATAGATCCATAGAAAAACCGTGGTGCCCCATCACGACGCCTGTAATCCATCTACAATGCATCCTACTAAGTGGCAGCAGGAAAATCGCCGACCTCTTAGAGATGCATTCGTTTATTCTCGCAACATATTGGACAGTCATGCTATCTGCTCATATGAACCCTAGCTATGAATGAAAGTCCTAACTGAAGACCTAACCCCAATCAACATTCACAGTGCAGGCAACCCAACTTTCCTGCCCCTGGTCTTACTGTTGCTTGCGCTCAGTAACTGCCGTTGCTGTATTACATTGTCATAAAGCACGTGCAGTGACTGAGTGTATGTAACAACCGATGGATAGCGGGCTGTGGGTATGAATTGTGTTGGTGTGCTGTTTCCTATTGTTGTAAGGGCATAACACCCACAACAATTAGATTCGGTAAATCAACTCTGAATTTGTACTTCACATCTGCGCTTAGCATCGTCGGTGTTTGTGTTTCTTGTGTTTGGCTTTAGTTATAATGACTCGGGAATTCAGAGTAGATATTGCCAACATACGCGGGCTAAAAAGTAATCACTTTTCTGCCCACGTCCACGTCTGCAAATATAGACCAGCTGTTTTGGCACTTAGTGAAACACAGGTAGATCCCCGCCCACACCTCTCAGATCACTCTGATCGGAAGCAACCAGGCTATGAACTAGTGCGATTATTCTTTTCTCACAGCGGTTTCGCATCTACGTGCTTAGTGATGTAGCTTACCAAACTCCACCACAATGTAGTCCCTGTTCCAATCCGGAATTCAATTTCATGTGGTTAAAATTCAATCCCCGTAAGCAAATTTCCCTAACTGAACAGCAATTGCACCTTTACTGAGTTTGATGAGCTGTCTGACTCCATTCAAAGAATGGTATCCCGGTATCCTCATACTCAAATCGTTATTACGGGCGATTTCAATATACACAATTCTGGGTGGCTTCGACATTCTGGACAGACAACACCCGAAGAACGTTGTTTTGAGAATTTTGCTGCGGAGAACAACTTAACGCAGCTTGTAAATGAGCTCACATGAATACCAGACGTTGATAGTCATACTGCCAACACCCTGGACTTGTTTCTGACTTCTCACCCCTGTGCTCTCCCCTCTAGGCCCATCGGACCATTGTGTCATATCAGCTAATTTCTCGTACACCGACCACACAGTTAGAGAAAAGATTCCGAAAAGAACCGTATGGCAATACGAAAAAGCCAACTGGAGCGGTCTTAACACCTTCTTTAGGAATTTTAACTGGTCGTTATGTTTCCTCGATAACGACGTGGATGCCGCTGCTGATATGATCACAGACACCTCTCTTTGGAATGAGAAACTTTATACCTTATCAAACCAAAAGAAAAGGCATGGTACGACTCGAGCTGTAAAGAGGCTTCCGGGGTTAGAGAATTGTTTTTCCGGTCCTACAAGACGGAGGAAAACCGAAAAAAGTTCCAATATGACCAAAAACTGAGGCAAAAAATACTACAATGTCCCAAAGGTAGTAAATACTTTTGGTCGTTCGTCAAAAATATTAGAAATTCTGCCTCATCCTCCATCCCAACGCTCATCTACAATGACATTCCAGCTGTCAGCTCTTTACACAAGGCCAGTCTGCTTGCTGCACACTTTTTGGCCAGCTCAATGCTCCCAGATTGTGCTTTGTCTCGGTCCACACTTGAGTGTGTCGAGTCTTCGATGGTACAAATCCACTTTCGCACTCTTGTAGTAGAAAGAGTACTTAAAGATCTTAACATTCACAAATGCGCTGGTCCAGATGTTATATCTCCCCTCCTTCTGAAGAGGTGTTCTTCTTCGCTGGCAAAACCACTGCGTAAACTTTTTCATCAATTCTACTCTTTTGGACTCTTTCCGAGAAGATGGAAAAAAGCATTTGTCCAGCCCGTCCCTAAAAAAGGCGACTCTTCTTCTCTCTCCTCCTATTTAACTTAACATTGCCCTTACGTCGTTTCTTTTCAAGATCATGGAAACGCTGATAAACCGTCAGCTAATGAAATATCTCGAAACACCAAAACTTCTCAATGACCGGCAGTACGGTTTTCGTAGCAACAGGTCCACTGTTGATTTGATGGCATATCGCAACGAAAAGTGGAACCAAAGCGTACATCAATCTGGCAAAAGCAAGATAGTTGCACTTGATATTTCTAAGGAATTTGACAGAGTTTGGCATCAAGCTCTGTTGTCGAAAATGCGTGCTTTTGGGATCAATGGATTAGAAATCACCTTTCGGAACGTTCAATTCAAGTTGTCTTGGATGGTTTCAAGACTAATATTCCAAAATAAATGCTGGTGTGCCTCAGGGCTCCGTGCTGTCTCCGACACTCTTTTTAATTTTCATCAATGATCTCGTATGTATGTTAAGCTCATTAAATTCTGATATTAACAACATAACTAATTGGGGAAACACTAACAGAGTATAATTCAACGCTTCCAAAACACAATGCTGTCTGATGTCGTTAAGGCGAAATTTAAACACCCAGCCATTATCCATGGATGGCACTTGCATCGTCGAAACCGATAAACTTGCCATTTTCGGTATGTGTGTCATTGAAAAATTACATTGGAGTGACCACAAATTCGGTGTCGTTAAAAATGCTACGAAACGTCTAGGTTTCCTCAAGCGATGTTAGAAATATTTCACCCCTCTGATCTGGCCTCAATATATTAGGCGTTTATCCGCCCGAAATTGGAGTATAATTTCCACATCTGGTTGGGTGCGCCCAAAGCATCTCTGCACCTGCTAGATAGGATCCAAAACCGTGCGATAAAACTCATAGGTGATACCAATATCACTCAAACAATAGACACCCTCGAACACCGCCGTAAGGTCTCGTGTCTCACTCTGTTTTATTGCTATTTCCACCACCAGTGCTCCATAGAAATCGCCAGTAGCATTCCGCCCCTTCAAACCTTCAACCGTAACACCCGTCTCACTATGAATGCTCATCAGTATACCCTTAAGCCCACTTTCGGACGTACTCTAAAATATCGTGATTCGTTCTTAAGCCGTACAACTCGCTTATGGAATACCCTGCCTAGCTCCTTATTTCCTAGTCATTATAACCTTCAAACATTTAAAACCAGCGTTTTCCGGTACCTCTCTTTCTATCCTCCCTGACTTTCCTTCGCCCGCGCTGTGTGCTAACATTTTAAGGGTACTTAAATCCCTTGAGCGCGCGCGAATTATAAAAAAAAAAACCCATGCAGTCTTAACGCTGGTCTGCCGAGAATCAGTGAATTTTGCCTCCCGACTGCGTTCAGAGAAGTACGGTAGTTTCGAACTATCTTAGAAGTCGTAAGGAGGCTCGGGTACGCTTTAAGCGCAGATACTTCACTCCTCCGCTATCATGACTGCGTATATATCGGATTGGAAGATAGACTCAAGCTATCCAAACGAGAAGTTAAACCTAACCTTGTCGTCCTGCAGAAAGTCAGTAGCGCCGCATCCGAGATCGATTCGGTTCCATTCCTGACGACGTGACTACGTTCCTTTCATGGCTCAAATTTTAGTCGAAACTTTTCCGGGGTCCAGAGAAAATAAATTTCGTGTTTTTCGCAGCTTCAGGAGCTCTGGTGTCATTCCGTTAGACGGTATGTCCATAAAACCAGAGTCAAAAGTCAGTTGGGGTGCAGGGTTATTAAAGCATCCGTGCGTGCTGTACCAAAGACCATTTCTGTTAAAACGAAAGATCGCTTTGAGAGTTCAACCTGTGATATCAATGCCCAGGTGTTCTTTGTAGTCTGGTGTAAGCAGTAGTGACAGATATGATATGAATGGCATTATCTTATCCGGGTAGATCCAGAGGATCTTCCTCGGTCGAAACACTCATGTATTGCTGAAAGCTCCTTTACATTGCCAGATGGCCTACGGCGCATTGCAGGTTATCGACTTGACATAGTTAGTCCAAAGAAGTTTGTTCTCCAGGATAACACCCAAATACTTAAATTCATTAAAGCGACACGGATTGTGATGTACTTAGGTTGCTACTTAAGCTTTGAGATATGACAATATCGGTAGAGATACGTCAAATCTGACATGAGCATTGTAAGATTTGACGTGTATAATGGTACACATACTCAGAACGTTTTGGCATACAAGTGCTATTTGCGTTTTTTAGAGAGACTTGAAAAATCCATCTCAGATAAAAAATGGAAATGGATTAACTCAACTATAATGTGCTGAAGAACTCGATTCGACTTCTTGTGATGAAGCACGAAGCAGTTTTCCGATTTCAATCGTGATCATCGTTCGCCCCAGGACGAACATCGGGTGTTGTACCAGAAAACATTGATGCTGTGCGGGAACTGATATTACAAGATCGTCATGTGACTTATTGTGAAATTTAAGCATGCTTGGGCATTAGTTCTATTCGCATTCATTCAATATTGCATGAACATTTCGCAGTCAAAAGATTTATTAGCGTTGAATGAGGCATGTTTTGACAATCGCTCAAAAAAAGCGCTTGTCGATTGGTCCAAAGAAATGTTAAAAAAGTTCGATCGCGGTTCTTCAAAAAAGATCGTGACAAGCACCAAATCATGGATCTATGCATATGAGCCCGAAACTGAACTTCAGTCGTCTTTATCTGTCCTTCAAGATGAGCCAAATCCAACAAAAGTTTTTCGCAAACGAAGCACTTCGAAGCAAATGGTCGCCTGTTTCTTCGGAAAAACCAGACATGTCGCCATCGTGGTACTCGTACATCACCATTTGTTTGCCAGAAATTTTTGGAAGGGAAAGAAACCGCCGAACACGGATCGGCCCAAGGGTTTTGTTACAAAGGGTCTAGCAACACCTTTAGACACGGCACAAAACATTTGCAGCTTAGAGTTTGGAAGCGGAACTTTGACAACCAGTAAAGCAGAAGCAGATTTAATAATGTTTTCGAGTTCTATATCACCTTTTTGTGACACTGCAAGATCTTGAAAATTCACCGATTTTCTGTGCTTTCAACTCGTGACAACGTATCCGCCACTACGTTTTCCGTTTCGGCGATGTGTTTAATGTCGGTTGAAAATTGACCAATGAAATTAAGACATCGAGGTGATGCCTTTTCGGGCTTTTGTTTGAAAGCAAACACCAAGGGTCTGTGGTCCTCGAAAATAGTAAATTTTCTGGCTTCCAACAAGAACTTAAAGTACTTAATAGCGGAGTACATTCCCTGTCATACGTGCTGTATTTACGTTGAGCATTGGTGAAATTTTTGGCAAAGTATGACAGTGGCTGCCAACCAATCGGTGCTTTCTGCTGCAAGAACGTTCCCATGGCATGGTCCGACACATCGGTGAAAAGCCCCCACTCGAATGATGGATCGAGATGTGCGAGCAAGGTGGCTTTCATTAATCCCTCTTTACAAGCATTTTACGGGCTTGCTGAAGTACAATATTTTCGTCCAAATGATGGCTTTATTTCTTCTGACGTTCGGTCCTTTGAGGCACTTGGTCAGTGGAGCTTGTAGCTTGGCTGCGTCTTTGATAAAGATCGATGGAACCCAGGAATCTTCTAAGTTGCTTATCCGTAGTTGGGGGTTTGCAATCAACGATGGCCTGAATTCATACTTCGGGTGGTTGTATGCCATCGCTCGAGATTAAATAACCCAAAAACGAGATTTTAAAGTTACCAAACTGGCACTTAGCTACGTTAACGACAACGCCAAATTTGTTAAGGCGTTCGAAAAGAGTCTGGAGATGCTGACAATGTTGCACTTCATCATCCGATGCCACCAAAATGTCACCTACGTAAAGGAAACAGAAGTCGAGACCATTTGTGACTTCGTCGATGAACCTCCGAAAGGTTTGGGCGGCGTTTTGGAGTCCAGACGTCATTTATATGAACTCAAAAAGTCCAAATGGTGTAACGATGACCGTTTTCTTGATGTCTGTTGGTGCGATCGGGATCTGATTAAATGCTCTCACCAAATCAATCTTGGATAACATTTTCCTGCCTGAGAGATTCGCTGAACAGTCTTGTATATTTCGTGGAGGGTAGTTGTCTGGAATGTGGTCGCTTAAAGCGCGGTAGTCCCCGCGGTAGCCAATCGCCAAATTTCTTGGCAGCGAAGTGAAGTGGAGATGACCAGCAGGCTTCCGAACTGTGAGCTATTTCCATTTTGAGCATTGTTTCGAACTCACTTTTTGCGATTTTCATTTTGTTAGGCGGCAAACGTCGCGCTTTGCACCTAACTGGAGGACCTACTATTGTATTTATGTGATGAACGGAGGCATGTCGAATTTCTATGAAGCTTCCATCTGGTCGAGTCAAACTGGGATACTGTTTGAGCAGCTTGATGTACTTCGAAGCTTCAGAAACTGATTTGATATGCGATGAGACCTCGTATGCGTGACAATCTAGTGTGGACAGTTCAGTCAAGCAATCTGCTGTGCGATATCCACGACAAGTTAAGTTGAAAGAAATTTAAAAAATTTGTGCCTATGATATGTTTACTGACTTCAGATACCACAAAACACCAAGTGAAATCACGACGCTGTCCTAAGTTCAACTGCTAAGTGCCAAAGCCATAGGTTGGTATCGGGATTCCATTGGCGGTGAAGAGATTGTAAGCGGATGGCGTAGACACTCGACGTGAACCGGTGTGCTGAAACACTGAAACGTCCGAGCCCGTATCTACCAAAAACTGCACTTTTGACCTCTTGTCATAGAGAGTATTATGAAAAACAATAAAGCCATTTTCGATGATAAATATTTATTTTTACTTGTTTCCTGCAAAACTTAAGTGCCGCCTTCTCGTAAAGAGAACAACCTTAGTTTTGAAAAGACTGACTCAAAACCCATTTCAAGCACAAAAATCGTCAATCACTAGGACTACTGAAAGCCTTAAATACATAAAGATGTTAAAAACAACACACAGATAGTACCATTTTTAAATGCTAGTCACCGTCCACTTGCAGATTTTTCGTCTGAGGGGCTGCAAGAATCCTGGTGACTACTAAAAGCACATACGAGTATGCCTGATGTGCCTGTTTCATAAGGAGTCCTGTTATTACATGGAACTGAACTGTTCATGGAAAGTGTAATCGAGAAAACAGATAGTCATTGCATGGGTGTAAGTCCTTCTCTGTGTTTTCTAACTCATCGCTACCGATTTCAATAATCGAGTCAAGCCACTGAGCAAATCCATTTCTGTGCGAGTGGAAGTCCTAAAGCAAACCGCGAGGCCGATGACGCGATCCCTTTTATCAAGTTACGAGTATGCGATAATTAATACAATTGACGCACTTGAGCGACGAAACAATCCACAAACGCGATCATTCATGGAGTACCACTGACAGCAAATGAAAATATTCAAAACACAAGGTGGCACAAGGGTTGTGACCCGATATTCTTTGACTGCAATTTTTTTTATGAATGAAAAACCCTGGTTCTGCTTTTGGATTATGTTTACTCGATGTGTTAAATTTTTTTCCGTTAAGTCGAAGATATGATATCTACTAGCCAGAACTTCCGGCGATAGGTCCTTTGATATTCCCTTTGAGGGCTTCAAGAGTCTGAGGCTTGTTCACATAGACTCGTGACTTTAAAAAACCTCACAAAAAGAAGTCTGGTAAGGCTAAATCAGGCGATTTTGCCGGTCAGTGCAAATCGGTCAGTGCAACCCGGAAATTCAGCCCTCAGAATTTCGGTCGTGGCTCATGCAATATGCGCCGTTGCTCAATCCCGTTGGAACCAGATGTTCTCCAGGCCCAATTCATCCAGTTGGGGGAGGAGAAAGCTGTTGAACATGGCTCTGTAGCGCTCGCGGTTTACAGGCCCGATGACGCCTCCAGCGAAAACAGCACACCATGCAGTAACTTTGAGCGGGTCTAATCGCTCTTCGTGGGTTATACCCGAATTTTCGGTGCCCTAGGAGCGATAGTTTTGCTTATTCACATATCCATGTCGCTCATGATGATTTTCGGTGAAAGTTGTCTCCCTCGTGGTCGAGATTCAGGATGGCTTGAACGTAGGTTACACACACTTGACGGTCAACAGCTAACAGCTTATGCACTCTCTACACTTTGTAAGAGAACATTTCGTGACACGTAGTGCAAGAACTTTCGAAATATTGTTAATAAAAACATACAAACTATAAAAGCTACTTTTTATAAGCAACAATTCGTAAACGCTAAAAATGATGTATCAATTGAACTGCAATAAATGTCCTGGAGCCGATAACATTAAACCAATTGATTTAAAAATAAATGCAGTGTATCTAACCCCAAACCAAAGTATAGATCAATGCATTGTTCCAAGGCTGATGAAAACATCGATTATTCGTCCAATATACAAGGGAGGAACCAAAAATAACACTGAAAACTACAGGCCAATCGCAATTTTCTCAGTTGTTGAAAAGTATATGGAGAAGGTAGTTGTTAATCGGCTTAACAATTTTATAACCAAGCACCAAATACTACATCCAAACCAATACGGTTTTCAGAAAAATAAAAGTACTGGAATGTTACTAGGCGGATTTACCAATACTGTTAAAGACGGCCTGAGCAGAAATCACCATGTTCTCGTGCTATTTATCGATTTCAGTAAAGCGTTCGATACACTACTGCATGAAAAGCTAATCGAAAGCCTCAGTAAAATAGGTTTGGGAGGAATAATGGCAAACTGGCTTAAGAGCAATTTGAAAGATAGAACCATAAAAGTTAAGGTCTCAGACAAAATGAGCGAGGAAAAACCAAGTCAATACGGTGTACCACAAGGCTCCAAACTAGGCCAGTTGTTATTTATCCTCTATACAAACGTATTCTTGCGCCTATTCAAAAAAAGTACTGCCTATGCCTACGCTGATGACATAGCAATTGTGGTAAAACACAAATGTTTAAACTCTGCGGTGAAAATATTGCAAGAAGAATTTAACACCGTCTCTAAATGGTGTCATGATAAAGGTCTTCTAATAAATGCGACCAAGACAAAAGTAATGCACATACGCACCCCCTCTAAGCGAGAATATATTGTTCAAATATATCACCGAAACGAACACTGCCCATTGTCAGCCAACAATAAAGAAATTCAAGTAGTTAAAAGCATGGAATACCTCGGGATAATTATATGTAGATGAACACCTATTATAGCGAGAGCATATAAATACTCTACGTCCTCAACTTAAGAGCGCGCTCTTTGCGATGGTATACCTTAAAAGAAATTCCTATTTTGAAGTGCAGAAACAAGTGTACCACTCGTTAGCAGAATCGCAGCGAAAACCCATATTGATAAGATATTGAATCTTCAACAACGTATATTTAAAATTTTTAGACCAGCTTACACATTTTTTAAAGTTTTAGATGCCAACGCAATATTTCAGATGACAACACTCATACACTATATGGATGATCAGAGATTTCTGCAACTTATACGTCATACGCAAAACACCAGAAGACGAGCCCGAGGAATGCTAGAAGTACCCGAAACATTCAACATCTATGGAAAACGAGAACTACGCTGTACTATTCCAATACTTATGAACAAACTTCAGCAATCTTTGAAATACATTCCTAACCTTAGAAAACGAAAAAAAAATAATTAAAAAAATTATTTATTTCGATGTACTTTGTAAAGTAGAATAGTTACCAACAATGAATTTAGTTAATTGTATATATATATACATAAAGTAATAATGCTATTTCATATAATGAAATTGAGATATTATTTTAAATCATCTCAAAACCAACTAATGATATCAATGCTAACAACCACCTGCAGGTAAGCACTTTGCTTTGCGGGTAAATTCATGTAAATTGATGTAAATTTAAAATGTAAATAATACGAGGGTTGTCTGAAAAGTTTCCGATCGAACAATGATACAATGATCCAAAATTTCTTTTTTATTGTACTCGTATTTTTCTACATAGTCTCCTTGTAACTCTATTGACATCTCCCAGCGATGCTCTTATCTCTCTAACCCGTCCAAATAGTACTTGGTGTTCACGAAGGTGATTGTCTCCTCATTTGACGGAAATCTCTGTCCTCCGAGCACAGTTTTTAGATGAGGTAACAATAAGAAGTCGCTTGCGGCTAGATCTGGTGAATAAGGCGGATGGTCAAGCAGTTCAAACCGTAATTCATGGATTTTCGCCATGGCAACCGCTGAGGTGTGAGACGGCGCGTTGTCTTGGTGAAACAGGACTTTCTTTTTCTGCAAATGTTGCCGTTTTTCCGCAATTTCTGCCTTCAGCTTGCCAAGTAATGATGCGTAGTATGTTCCTGTAATGGTTTTTCCTTTTTGAAGATAATCGATTAAGATAACTCCTTTACTATCCCAAAAAACAGTCGCCATCACTTTCCCAGCCGAAAAAACAGTTTTTGCTTTTTTTTTTGAGTCGGCTCGTCCTTTGCAGTCCACTGTTTTGACTGAATTTTTATTTCGGGCGTATACTGGTATATCCAAGTTTCATCTACAGTAATTAATCGGCGCCAATACTCGGATTTATTGCGCCTAAACTGCACCAACAGAGCGTTAGAAATGTTCATTCGAACATGTTTTTGGTCTAACGTAAGCAAACGTGGCACCCAACGCGCGGACAGCTTTCTCATGCCTAAATCTTGATTTAATATGTAACAAACACATTCTTTGGACATTTTCATAACCTCTATTATCTCTCTCACTTTAATTAGGCGGTCGTCTAACACCATTTGGTGAACTTTAGCAATGTTATCGTCAGTGGTTGCAGTTTTTGGATGTCCCGAACGTTCATCATCTCCCAAGCTCTTACGGCCACGTTTAAATTCAGCTGCCCAAAATTTCACTGTGGTAAATGATGGTGCAGAGTCGCTATACATAGAGTCCAACTGATTTTTGATTTGCGTAGGCGTATTGCCTTTCAAAAACAAGAATTCAATAGCAGCTCGATACTCAATTTTTTCCATTTTCACAAAAAATACTTACATCGACTCACTCCAATGACTGTCAACTAAAAACTGCGCATCCAAAATGACTGAAACTTCGTTGCGGTCGGAAACTTTTCAGCCAACCTTCGTAAATAAAAAAAAAAATAATAATAATAAAACGTCGTCTGGTCGACACTTATGGGTTCTCTGCGACATCTGCAACCACAGCTGCAATATTTTGAGCAGAATGACTACTCCCTCGCTGCCAAACCTGGCAGCGTCTCGTGTTGTCCCATACTCTTCTAGGCGAGCGGCTAAACGTGTTAGTGTTTGCCCAGTTGGTGTGGGACGACCGGGAAATCTGCGCCAAAATTCACGCAGTGCCAACACCACTGACGTATTATTCCGCTAAAAAATCGTAAGAATTACTCCGCGTTACTATTTATTAAAAAAAAAATTCATTGTACAAATAAGATATAATCTAATACATAAGCTAAGCTTATATTACATTCCAAAGTTTTATAAATTATATAAAATATTGAATAAAATAAAATAGATGAAACTGAAGTTAAAAAGGAAAATAGAACAAGCAACGACATAGAGAAAAGATAGAAGGGAAAAATAGGAACAAGTAGATAAGGGTGTAGATGAGAGTAATTATATTCCATTAGTAAATTTGATTTGGGAACAACAAATATACAAATATGTATTTGGACATCATCAGTACACAGGGTGTCCCCTAATTCGTCAACGGTAATTTGGGAAATGGTTTTTGGGTATATTCTATGACAAAAATCGTTCTACAATAAGGGTCTATCTCCAATGTTGACAACACCTAGCGAGGATTTAAGAAAATGCTTACTTTGGTGTACCCTGACTCTTGTTAACGGAAATTACTCTATTAGTACTTATGATAGAAACTTCGTGTAGAACTTTATTTTTAGAAGAAATACTAGCCATTGTAACGGCGTTACAATCCTGTTCGGATCTTTAGATATCCATTTTTGACTTCGAGGCCACTTTTCTCCAGAAAATGTCTAATTAACATAACGTTTTAAAATTTTTTTCTTATGAAAGTAACAATAACAAAAAAAACATCATCACCAAGTTTGCAGGAAAACCCACAGCTTTTATGATACTTGGGAAAACCTTTATGTGTGTACTAAAAGAGTTATAACAGGGGCTCAAAGTGTCCTCCTTGGCTTTGTATGCATGCTTGAGTCCGTTTTTGGATTTCAATGCGAATGTTTATTGATGCCAACTGGTGCCTCACTTTTGATGACGCTTCGAAAATGCGCTCCTCCAATTCGCTTGAAGTTGCTATTTCTGTTGAATAAACAAATCCTTTCATTCTTATCCATACGACAAAATTCAATACTGTAAGGTCAGGAGATCTTGCAGGCCAATGAACTGATCCATTTTAGCTTATCCAACGAATACCGTACTCTTCTTCTGACCAATTCTAAACATCACAACCATAGCGCACCATCCAGTTGGAAATATGATGAAGCTAGTTGA
This sequence comes from Volucella zonaria, assembly GCA_963966105.1. Taxonomy (NCBI): domain Eukaryota; kingdom Metazoa; phylum Arthropoda; class Insecta; order Diptera; family Syrphidae; genus Volucella; species Volucella zonaria. The sequence goes on from OZ014534.1 coordinate 47,299,903, forward strand.
AGCAGTGGAATGGTTTGTAGATTTCAGCCTAGATGGTAGTTTGAAGGGCCCGATTAACTTGTTTTCAATCACACCTGCCCACATATTGACGCTGAATTTGTGTTGGAATGTTTTATATTTCCTTGTATGCGGATTTTTCGCAGCCTACGTATGAAGGTTATGAAAATTTGTAATCCTATCTCTTGTAAATTGAGATTCGTCCGTCCAAAGAATTCCGCTAATAAACTCGTTGTCATCCAAGCTCCACTCCAGCAGTACATTAGAAATTTTGTGTTTAGAAACTTTGAATCGCAAAGCTGAGCATCTGATGCTGATTGATGGATCAGTTATAACAGCTCCAATATTCTTTCATCAGAAGAAATTTTTCTTACTTGACGAGCTCCCGCGTTGAGTCGTATATTTGAAACAGATCCCGTTTCTCGAAGCCTTCAATACTTATGTCCAAATACTCCTTCACTAGGAAGTCGTCGGTTACGATAAAGTTCAAGCCACGCTCTAGTTGAACTTCTATTGCACAACCCACAAATTTAAATAATGTATGCGTATTCTTGGTTTGTAAACGCAGGCATTTCTGTTAGCGTAAGCAACTGTAATCTTGGCGTAAAAAAATAAACTGACGAATTAATTCTTTTTTCTAATCTTTTATACCATTTCTGCTTGGGAAGTAGGCCTTCATACCCCAAACCTAACCCTTTCTAAGAACTTTTAAGCAAAAGAGTGAGGGAATGAAGGTTTTGACACGTAGTCGAATAAACGAGCAAGTCTTAAAACTTTTTAATAGCTATGCAATTTAAAAAAAAAATTATTGGAAAATTATTAGTTCTTGGAAAAGCACTTTTATTGTCAACCATTGGTAGACACGTAGGTAAAAAATCGTAAATTCTTTTTTTTTACCTGCTTATAAATCTATGGGTTTTTCTGCAAACATGTTGATGATTTTTTTTTATTATTTTTACGTTTATAAGAAAAAATAGTAAAACTTTATGCCTATTACGGATTTTTTTGAGAAAAGTGACTGTGAAATCAAATCAAGCGAAGTCGACAATTTACGTGGGCAAGAAAAACGGAACTGGCGTCGAAATTGGATATCTGAAGATTCAAAGAAAATATCAACGTTATTTAAACGCAGTTGCAAAAGCCAGTTTTTCTGCTAAAAACAAAGTTCTACACGAAGTTTCTACCATTAGTACTAACAGAGTAATTTCCGTTAACATGGGTCAGGATACACCAAAGTAAGCCTTTTTTTAAATCCTCGATAAATGCTGTCAACATTCGAGATCACTACATTAATCATTCCCGATCATTGGTTATTCTCGAAATAACCACCGTGTGGCGCTCACATTGCTCCGATTTGAGTTCTGTTTTTTTTTTTTTGTTAAGTTGGTAAATCTGTTGTTGACATTCCCTCTAAATGTTAGCATCATAGCTTGACATTTGCAAAAGTTACGTAGCCAAGAATACATCTATCTCTGTGTGTGTTTGCGATTTTTTACTTGTACTTGAACTTGTACTCGTATTGAATTTTGCGTAAAAAACAGATTTAATGGTGCGCGAACGTTGGAAATGTTGGAAAAGTGTTTCGGCCACGATTCTCTAAAGAAAACGGTCGTTTACCAGTGGCACGAGCGCGGCGGTTCAAAAGTTCTCGTGAGTCAATCAAAGATGATGAACGCAGTGGCAGACCATCGACATCGAAAACCGACGAAAACATTAATGAAGTAAAAGCAATGTTGGTCAATAAGCGCAAATTAACCATCAGAGAGATAGCGGAGGACTTGAACATTGCCTATGGATCCGTCCAAGATATTTTGGGTTTCCGTCGTGTAGCATCAAAGTTGGTACCAAAAGACCTCAATTTCATGCAAAAAAGAGACCGTGTTTACGTCGCAAAAGAGATGATTTGTGAGGCTGAATCCGATCCCACATTCATCAAAACGATCATTACTGGAGACAAGACGTGGCCGTGGGCTTATGAGTACGACACGCAATCCAGACATCATGAAAGTGAATGGCGTTCACCAAATGAGCCGAGACCAAAACAACCACGTCGTTTTCAGTCAAAAAAGAAGGCAATGCTCACGGTTTCCATGGATTACAACGGTGTAGTGCATCATGAATTCTTGCCAGAAGGCCAAACAGTAAACAAAGAGTACGAGTATTATTTGGGCGTTATGAGACGTTTGCGTGAAGTAATTCGCCGAAAGAGACCAGAATTGTGGGCAGAAAACTCGTGGATTTTGCACCATGATAACGCACCGTGCCATCATTATTCGTAATTTTTTGACGAAAAATGCAACAAATACCATCCAACAGCCACCGAATTCACCTGATTTGGCTCCCTGTGACCTATTTCTTTTCAATCGAATTAAAAAACCACGACGGGGAGCGCGTTTCAGCAGCCGAGAGGAAGTAATGGAAAAATCGCAGGAAGCACTGATGGACTGATGGACATACCGAAGACCGAATATAAAAAATGTTTCGAGGATTGGATCAAGCGCTAGCATAAGTGTGTTGCAGTCGATGGGGATTACTTTGAAGGGGGCAATATAGATTTAGATGAATAAATGTGTATTTTAAATTTTCTTAAATCTTTGATCAAGTTGGTATGTAGACCCTTACTGTAGAATGCTTTTTTCATAGAATATACCCAGAAATCATTTCCCTATTTACTGTTGACGAATTAGGGGACACCCTGTGTATATGATGTTCGCAGGTCGTAAAACATTTAAGTATGTCATTAGTGAAAAATGGAAAAAGTATAGGACCCAGCACAGAACCATGAGCGACACCTAAAGAGACTTGAATTAGCGAATCACATCAATGCATATAGAGACCTGTTTGCAGACGTTGATCTCAAAGAAAAATTGCCTGTCCAGCTTTTTTAGTCACAATGAATGATTAACGTTAAAACAGTCAAGAAACATTATGAGACCTAACTTATCGCTGTCGAACCCAGCCTGTACATATACGTAAGTAGGGCTGCGGTACAGTTATATTAAGCCGAAAAGCCGACTGAAATTTTGTGATAAGATTTCATGTATTTAAAAATAATTTAATTTAGTTACTAATAATACATAGTTTCAAATACCTTACTTAAAAATGGAAGAATCGCAATTGGGCCATATTCGGTACTAGTAGACGTTGATGGTCTTGGCAGAGGAAGAATTTTAGCAATTTTCCACTTGACGTTGTTATAATCGAGTTAAATATGTGGGTTATGTGAGGTAGTAAGATAGATAAGATGGAAGAATTTAAAAAAAAACCGGGAAAACATCACCCGAGCGAGCAGCTTTCGATTTGATTTTTAAAATTGTTTGACCAACACTCAGCTCATCAACTTTAGAAAGGGAAAACGTGTTTTCTTGCCGATGACCTGAGGTTGTAGGAATGGTCTGAAAATTAAGTGCGTTGCAGTTGCTTTGAAGAAACTTTGTATTAAGCTCATCGAGGTCGATGTTGTTAGGGAATGATTTTTCAGCAGAGCTCAGTGCCAATTTGCGAATGTTTTTCCAAAATTTCGGGGTGAAATCGACGGAGTAGAATTTTGGTAAAAAGGCTTTTCCTTATTTCGGATCAATAGTGTATCTGCATTCTTATTGAAGTGTACTCTTTTTAAAAAGCTAAGCATTTATATTTCCCCCACCTTGTGTAAAGAATATTACATCCATTAATAAAGCTTAAAACTTATGATGTAAGCAAGGGAATGTTGATCATTTTAGAATCTTTTCTTCTTATGGACACATGTTGTTTGTTTTTCTAGTTTCTTTTTCCAGGCTACCAAACAAAATAACATAATTGTAAATTGAAATTACCTTTTTTGAATTTCTGTTCTCCAGTACTTTCAACATTTACAATCTAAATGATGATTTTAAGGTCTATTATGAGTGTCGTTGAATTATATACAGGGTGTCCCAAAAATCAACATCAAGCCGGAAACGGGTGATAAGTCAAGTGGTGTCGGCACTCAAAAAAAAAATCGAGAAGTCTGACACTCTGTGACGATCTTTCAAGTACTGTGACCGCTAATATTTACTTTTGTTCGATTTTTTTTTATCACGTAACCCCGAGTAAGCCTGCAGTTTTATTGGTTTTAACTAAAATATAGTTTTTGGGTTCATCCATGTATCTGAAAATCATTAATCACTCAACTTGAACTGACTGTACTGACAAAAAGACGTACTATGCCTTTAAAAGATGGCGTATTTAGTCTGGATTCCAAAATGGTATGACACTTGCCAGACTAACGCTTAATTGAGGACAAAAAAAATTTTTTGTTAAAGAAACCCGATTCATAGTTAATTCTTTTAGTAAGTTAGAATGAGTACCAAGTGTGAGCGAGACAGACAGTGACAGCGTGATTGAGACGAATAAACACGACATTTCGACTAGTATGAGTGAAACAGATAGAGATGCCACCCTAGTCATTTTATTTAATTTTTTCCCATAACAGAGCACACAGAACACTACGTTCTCTTGGTGTATACTATACTCTCAGGACCGCCATCTACCGATCTGGCATCTTACAACAAATGTTTAAACGGTTTGCCTTCAGCGGCAATGCAAGATCTGCATCTTCTTATAAGTGATCTGGTAATAAGACGGGCATATCTTCTGGAGTTGATGTCTTCAACGGCTTCTGCAATTTTTTGGGGCAACTCATTTAAATTTTCTATCGACTTAGATTAAACTTTTTCTTTTACTGCTCCTCAGTAAAAAAAATCGAGTAGATTTAAATCAGCTGAACGGGCTGGCCACGAAATAGTACCAGACCGCCCTATCCACCTGTTGGAGTATTCCCGATCGAGAAACTCTTGTACTGCATGCAAGCATAAAATTTAGTGCTGACATCTATAATGGTGCTGAGATGTTTCCTATTTAGAAGGATCAGACTCTTAGAGCGGTCCAGATCCAGCTTTGGTCCAACAGTCCACCTATGGTCTGTTCTTTTATTATCATCCAGCTTAATATTAATTTACACGTAGTGTAAATTTCCGGTAGAAGAGGTAGAATGGTTCCAATTTTGACGAGTTCGTTAGCCTTACAATTCCCTGGAATGTCTATGTGGCCCGGCACCCAACAAAGGTGAAGGTTGAACTGCTCTGCCATCTCCGTAAGAGACGATCGGTATTAAAGGGCGATTTTAGAATTTAATGGCACAGAGTCCAGGGACTTGATAGAAGCGTGACTATCCGAAAAAATGCGGATATCACTTGCAGATATCACGTTTTTCTTCAGCCAGGACAGAGCCTCTTTAATCGCCAAAATTTCCGCCTGGAGCACGCTACAGTGATCTGGAAGACGAAAGGAGAGGCTTAGATTTAGCTTATCTAAGAAAACATCGCCACCAGTTTCAGATCCATCTGTGTAGATGTGGATTGACTTGTCCTCCATGAAAGCATCTCCCTCCCAGAAGGATCTAGAGGGGAAGCTTACTTGGGAGTCTTTCTCAAACCAAAGTTCAGGTATGGTGTGATCGATGTTCTCTGTGCGGATTCCTAATGTATTGAGAATGTTAGCGTGGCCAAATAAATTATTTGTTCACTCTGTAGTCGCTTTAATGCACATAGCTGCGTTAGAAGCCACTTGCGTACTGAAAATAACGAGAGGTGTCAAGTGAAACAGAATATTTAATGCCGCGGAGGGAGTAAAACGTAGGGCTCCACTTACGCATAGACATGCTGTTCTTTGGATTCTGCTTAATTTGCTGCAGTCGACTGCATAGTTTAAGGCCGTCCACCAGACAACAACCTCGTTGCTGAATGTCGGTCTTATGACCGAGATGTATAGCGAATGGGTTATGCGGGGTTGAAGGCCCCATTTATTCCTAATGGCTTTTTTGCAAGAGAATGAAGCTACTGCAGCTTTCTTGTCTCTTTCTTGAATGTTAGGTTCGCAGTTTAGTTTCCTGTCAAAAACGAGACACAGATATTTTGCTGTATCGGAAAAAACTAATCTGGTACCGTTTATGGAGGAGAGTCTATGATTGGAATTTTATATTTCCTGGAAAGAGGACAAGATAAGTTATATGAGGGTTTACTCCCAATCCACAGCGATCTGCCCAACGGGTTAATCTGTTAAGATTTAGTTGAAGGATTTCTTTAATGGTATTAAGATGCTTAGCTGAGACGGCAAGGGCAACGTTATCCGCATAGGAGTCGTCAACCTTCAGAGTTGACAGCGCAGTCGTGATTGCGGATGTGTTGACGTTGTTAAAGGCGCCCCCTATGTCCAGGAAAGCGACCATTGTGTACTCTCTATATTGTAGGGATCGTTCGATGTGGCTAGCCAGTAAATGCAGAGCCGTTTCCATCGACTTTCCTTCACGGTAGACATGTTGAGGCGTTGACAAAAGTCCTGGATCAATTTTAGCTCGGATGTGGTTATTAATCAGTCGTTCTAGAATTTTCAGAAGGAAAGATGATAGACTTGTAGGTCTAAGGTCCTTTGGGACAACATGAGAGCATTTTGCGGCTTTGATCATGAAAACTACGTTGACTTCTCTCCATGACAGTGGAATGTGGATCAGTTCTAGATAGCTACACAGCTTCTTGTAATGCGAACGCAGAATAATATCTGAGGACCTCTGTAGCTCTGCAGGTATTATACCGTCCGGTCCAGCAGACTTGTATGGTTTGAAGCTATGCAGTGTCCAAAGCGGTTTGTCTCTTGTAATCAGACATTGAATTTTGGTTACGGTTGCAGTACTCCTGTTTGGGTTTGTACTGTCCACCAATAGGGAGCTACCTATTGAAAGTGAGTATCCTGTAACAGGTTGAGTGATCCATCACTTGAGGCTGTCTAAGAGCCATTGGTTTTTTTCATACAACTAGGCATCATAGGATTTTTTTTAGTCGGTATGCCTTAAAGGTTTCTGTAATTTTGTCAAAGGACGACCTTCAGGATTGTCGCTTTGCCTTCCTCAGTTCTTTTTTAGACATGTTGAGTGATTTCTTTTATGAGTCCCAACCAGTCGCTTTTCTTGTGCCCTTTGCTAGGTTGAAAAGTTTTCTTCAAATGTTTCTAAGCAGTCCTAGTGCTTATGTCCACCAGTGCAGCTTTTTCTTGCCTCTGGGCTGAATAAGAGGGCAGGAAGCGTCGATGGCCTGATTGAGAGCCAGGGTAAATTCCCTGACTTTCATGTCAAGCTCATTGGTGTCACGCGGGAGATTTGAGAGTTCAGAGGATAGCGTTCCTGACAGTATTCATTTGTATTTTGGCCATTCAGTTTTCCGACAATTTCGGAATGCTGGTTGACTGAGAGGAACATCACTCACGCTAAATTGGATGTATCTATGGTGTAAAAATGAGTGGTTAGACGACACCATCCAGTTCGTTAGTACGAGTATTTGAGTGATGTTGTCGGAGACAAGAGCGACATCTAGTACTTCCTGTCGGTTTTTCGTTATAAAAGAGGAGCTCATTGCCAATGTTGCAAACAATGAGGTTAGTACTTATAAAATAAAGTCACCTCTATCGTTGGTGTCGGTACTGCCCCATACCGTGTCATGAGCGTTAGCGTCGCACCCGATGATGAGGCCAGTTTTTAGTCTTCCAGCTTCCAGTACCACCATTTGTAGGTTATCACCATAATATACAAGTTCTAATCTTACCTTTGTCTCTTGTATAGAGCGGAGCATATACGGGTGTCCCAAGTCCACGAACCACGCCTTCTACGACCCATGGTTCCTGGATTAGGATGATGGTTTCTGCTTTTGTGGAAAGATGCAGAATAAGTGCGGCCGAAGCCTTTTATCAATGATGGAGATTAATCTAAGGAAACCGTATCATTGCTACAATTTACCAGAGTAGCCTCCACCACGGTTCTGTTCACCTCTTCTGAAGATGTGCCCAAGGGCTCATCTTTCTCCTTTGATCGTATAGGATCTCTTTTTAATTCGTTCTCGGTTTCCATTTCGGGCAGAGCTTCAGAAGGGGAGACTCACGGCTTAATTGTCACTTCGGATAAATTGGAGTCGTCGCTATGCATTTCTGGAAAGGATATCGCCGCTCAAATATCTAAGGCTGAGTTTGAAGTTTCAGTTAAAGGAAGAGGAGGTTGGTGGTTGGGTGGTTGACCATCCAACTCATACTTTTTATAGAACCTTAGGTGAATTGGCTCGAAACCGAACCAATTCATGCATTTAGTCTGCGCTAGAGGGTTAAAAGATTCCTTATTAACCACAACCATTGCGCATCTAAAGGGTCTTTCAATAAGCGCTTCCTATTTTTAAATTAAAATAAAACAATGTGCGTGTGAGATATCATCGAAATTTTTTATTCGTTTGAAAGGCCTATCGATTCCATTATGTATGGAATATAACATCGCTCCGATGTTCGCCGCGGCTTCTCTGTGTGGCGCACATCCGTCTGAATTTGACCGATGGCATGGGTTATGTCGCCTTTGAGGGCCGCTGCGGTTTGTGGCTTATTCGCATAGACCTGCACTTCAGGAAACCCCACAACAAAAAGTCTAACGGGGTCAAATCGTACGATCTCGGTGGCCAGTTCACATCTCCTCCACGTGAGATGACCATGCCCTCGAATCGCTCATGTATAATTTCCAATGTGGCGTGAGCTGTGTGGCACGTAGCACCGTCCTGTTGAAACCACATATCGTTGGTGTCCATATCATCCAATTCAGGCCAAAAAAAGTTAGTAATCATCGACCTATAGCGCTCGCCGTCGACGGTGTTACCCTGGCCAACGTCGTTCTCAAAGAAATATGGACCAATGACGCCGCCAGCTCAAAATCCACACCAAACAGTGACTTTTCCGGGATGCATTGGACGCTCTTTGATCTCATGTGGATTGGTATCGTCCCAAATTCGACAATTTTGTTTTTTGAGATACCCATTCATTCAGAAATGTGCTCCATCTTTGAAGACGATTTTTTGATGAAATTACAACTGCTCCAGAGCCCATTCAGCGAAAACATGTCGTTATCTATGGTCGTTTAACTTCAGCTCCTGGGTGAGTTGAATTTTGTACGGGTGCAGGCCCAAGCCACGATGCAAAAGTCACCAAATTGTGGTCTGCGAAAGGCCGAGTTCTTGTAAGCGACGCGAAATCGACTGCTTCGGATTCTCCTGCACTCTCTCTCCGGACAGAGGCGATGGTTTCGGCAGATCTTGCGTTTCGTCGACGTACGGGTGTTGGTTTATCGTTTACTGAACTGGCAGTCAATTTGACAGATGTAGCTTCCACAATATGGCAGCTATCAACTGTTGAAATGCGGAAGTTCCTATTGGAAGACCCTGTATAAGGGCGCATTAATTCTTCCAGTTTCCCGACTTTCAGTCATGCTGAGCCTGGTGATCTCCAGAATGCTTTCTGGGGAGGAGGGTTCGGCTGGGATCCAGGTGGGGGTTCTGCACGACCTTGAGCTTTGTACCTTCCTAATTCTCTCCTAATTAAAATATGGCATCGGTGAAAAGATCAAGAGATCTTTGATTGGCACATGTGTCAGCCAGAGTCGCTTATGATGAAGAAGTTGTCCGAAAGCTTTAACTTGACCAACTGCCACCGTTCAGGTGTGTTTGATCCGTCGGTGTAGTTTCTGTCGCTTACCGCGATCGTTAATGCGTCTTTTAGGACTTCGTTAAAAGACCTCAGAGATGTTCTGTTGGATGGCCCAGGGGTTTTGGTGTTATACTGTAGGTTCTGGGCCTCTTGAGAACCGGCATGGTTTCCTCCAACAATCTCTGCCGCTTGGAGGAGTCTTTTAGCGTTTTGCGAGCTGTAGGTAATCCGTCCTTCAGGTTGTTGGCTCTTTAGGTCCGCTGTTCTCTCAACCTCTGGAATGGATCTGAAGGTTTTGATAATGCGCGAAGCATTTCGGCGTCTTAAGTATAGTGTCTTAGACGGAGCTTGGCGATGTGGCTGAGCCCCTGATTCCTCCTCAGGGGGAGGAGTTTTAGTAGCGGCGACAAGTCCGTGGCCTGCCACAAACTTGCTGCTGCTAGGGGTGGAGGAAATTATATCGACGTGGTTGCCACAGTCTGATCACTCACTGAAAATTTAGTTTTAGGCTCGTTGCGTTTTCCTTTTTTAAGGAAAATTAATATTACCATTAATATTGTAGATGTCACGGGTAGCGGAAAAAGGATGGTCCATCTGTACTGAGGTCCGCTGTATACAGATAAGGCTAGCTGATCTGGAGTTTGCCAGGTAACCGGTAACTTCGTTTGCAACTGAGCTATTTTTGGAGATGCTAGGCCCTCATCCAGGTTGATCCTCGGCACGGGGTTGAGCCAACCCAGGGGAAAAAGGAGTTGTTGGGAAGTTTCAGGACTCGTCTGGAGAACTTCTCGCGATTTATTGACATTACTCAGCCTCTACAACTCGACAAGTTCGATGCTCAGGGTAGAGATTCAAAGGAACTAACTAAAAGCTAATTTATAGTAATCTGTAGTTCTACTATCTCTAGGATCATGACTAGCTGTTCATTGTTCTGTACAATCCGTCAGACAGCCAAATTCATCAGGTGACTCCATTTCCATTGCGTGTATTACTAACGCATTTCTGTTGTGCAAAATTTGAGAAAAACCCTCATGTAAACTGTCGTTTCCAGAATCTTACATCTGATTCAATTTGGTGTAACAAGGTCTATGGATTACACCAATAGAGATCATCAGCTGGGACTTTCCAACACAGACATTGGTAATCTTCATACGTAATTGGCTGCTGTGGCTGCAGCAGAGTGCGGATTGAGACCCAGGAAGCTTATAGTCGGCCACATACACAATATATTCATGAGACGAGTCTTGACAGTCTATCGACACTAGCACGAAAGTTCTTAATGACTCATGGGGTGAAAGAAAACTTTAATTATATGATGGAGCAAATCCTGACTCTCAATCAACATATCTCTTTTTCCAGCATGATCTCTGGCTGACAACTGGTCGCTTCACATTACGGAATCCAATTTCTTTTACTGAGTTGTTCCTCTCAAATGCATTTAAAATCCTACCAAGTTGTTGATTTTCAGGCGTTGCCGCTCACACTAGCAAAGGCCTGATAAACGATGTTTAGAAGACTTCTGTCCCTGAAGTTGGCGCAGTTCAGGTGACTACGTTTCTTACGGATTGAATAAACAGTTTACACGGCAAAATTTTCAGATGAGCTGGTGCAATATCCCTACCAAATCGGCTTCTCAAACTTAGTTAAGCTTAGTAAGCTGTCAAGTTCTCGCTTGAGTGGATGGTTATTCTTTTCATGCAGTGGTACGTCTGTCGTCTAAAATCTACGAACCCAGTTTTTCCCTTTGTGTTCTCAATTGTGTCACTCTTACGATGTGCCTTTGGTTTTCGTGGTAGACTTTCGTTCGGTATTGCCAAGAAAATATATCTCCTGCTTGGCCTCATGCAGTATTGGCTCTTTCCTTTGCACTTGTTGCAAGGCATGGTCACCAATCTCAATCCCTTCAACTTACGAGTAACGCTGTCTAAGAGTTTTTCGTATTTTTCCAAGGTAGTGATCCAAGTCAATCCTTCCCCTCGGACGTACTGTCGATCGCCTTGGGAATCGCGAAAAAAAGCATAAGTATTTGCCACAAAAATAATCGAACCACTCGCGAAATAAATCAATCAGCTTTCGGGTATTAAGTCGTGTGTGCTTAGCATGCTTATAGTCCTACTATCCCTATTCTGGAATCAGTGCGAGTTTTATGTCTAGGAGTTCGTACAAAGCTTTCTTGGTAGCGTCATCCTTCACTTCTTCTGGTGCACGTAGTCAAGCAAATTCAGCTCAGGTACAGATTGTCAGCAGTGTATGTCTAAAACACATAACCTTATCGTTTAGCTCACTTCCATTGACAAATTCGCATTCAAATATATGCTGCGTGATCTACAATGCAATCGCTATAGTTGATGCCACATTTTTTGATCCTCTTCTTGTTCCCCCAGTTCGGAAGGTGATGCTCGGGAACTCTTGGCTGCTTAGAGTTCTTACGAATATCTCCCCGAAAGTCGTTCTCCTTCTCAAGAAAAATTCCTTTTGCTACCAGATTTCTGGTATTCCCAGAATTAAATTTAAGTTGACAGAGCTTAGATGTTAGCGGCCTCAAATATGGACTACTGTTTTAATATGAAACTATGACGACTATGTTCTGCCAAAAATAACGAATAATAAGATGCCAAAATTGTTCTCATTACCAAACGCAATATATGATTCAATCTACTGTGTATCCCCAATTAACTTGTCGAAAAAGAACAATTCTTTATTAGCTCCATGCCTACGTTGCTTGACTAACAACGTCCCTAGAATGCAATTCAATTTATTCACGTGCTCAGCCATCAATGAACTTCTTAATCAAACGAATCCTTGAATCCAGTTTTGTTAGAAATTACTCCATTTAGCTAGATCCTTCTACTGTTTGACTATGCTTCACTCCTTTGCATTGAAATTAGAACGATTTGTGTGCAAATGTAATGAAACAACTCGCCACATTTCATCACTCCTTCAACAAGGGGCACATATTCGTAGTGCCCTAGAAGGCAGTGCAATTAGACGCTGCCTTCCTATAAACGATTCCCAAATGGACCTAATTTCACAAATAGCCCCATGACCATTTCAGATTCTTATTGATTAGCTCAAGGCATAGAAACTACCTTCTAACTCCAACAACAGCAAAAAATATTTATTCATCAATCCATTCATCCATTTGTTGAAACATCGAAACGTTGCCGTAATGTCCTGATTAACCATTACCAAAAATCTCATATCCAATCCGTTCGTTCATTTAAGTCATATCCACCACCCAATGCCAACCTCCAAAGGCCATCCCTGGTACGGAAATTTATGGAAACGAGTGCCCCTACCCCTCGCACACACATAAAATAAAAATGAAAAGGAATTCGAATTCGAATTCGAATTCGTCGTCGTCATCATCCACATCTTGGTCGTCATCCTTTTCGTTGTTGTTGTTGCTATTGTATAGTATTGTAGTCAGTCGCTTTGCTATTGTTGCTGCTGGTATTCGTATTGTCAGAATGTCGGATTGCGAAAAGTCCTACGACAATTGAACAAATTCACCTTAGCTAAGCATAATATTTCCCAACAGCACACAATAATTATTCACATACAAGCCTGAGGGTGAAAAGCTTATTACAGTAATAACCGATTTGTGTATATAATACGTTAACCATCCCCTTAGCCAGTCTCGACCGGCAGGATATATTCGTAGTCACTCGTGCCTGGCTAAATAAGCATTCGCCCATCAACCGCAATTGGCCAAACCCCTGTAGCTATTTGTAATGCTACACGATGGCCGGCATCGACTTGGACTATAGTACAATCATCAGCGACAACGATTGCCGTTTGCCCTCGAGTAGGGAAAATTACTTACAAGTACGAGTACTCGTTTCTTTTTTGTACTCGTATTATGCGAGATCCTGGCGCTTTGCTTTCCTTTGTGCTCGTACTCTGTGGATACTTGCGAAGTTCTTATTTGTTTCTTTTGTTTCACCGTACTTCCGACTCCTCTTCGTCCATCGTTCTTTGCGTTTATTGTCTCTGCATCCTTTGTCCAAATAGGATACGATGCCATCGGAAGAAACACCCAAATGCGTAATGTCACAGTGGAGTCGAAAAGTAATAAGTACGTCGGTTTTTTTCGAGTTAAAAAAAAAAAAACTCATACAATTAAATGCTGCTTGCTCACTTAGGTCCGGGGTGGACCTAAGAACGTACCTGGATTTTTAACGTAAACCACCTGTCATAAGACCTTATGTTTACGAGGTGCCCATACATCCATAGGGAGCAAGGATACGCCTTGCCATCGCATGCCTACATTAATAGTGTATTACCAAAGCAGAACTTGTGTTGGACGCACAAGTTCCACACTTGGTAAGAGTCGAGGCCGACCTAAAACCTCTTGCTGCTCTTAGGGTCACAGCACCCAGTACTTTATTTGCAACTCTACAATGGGCAAAACCAAGGAATACCCGTACCCGCGATTTGGGTTTAAACCACAGCCACCATGACGCTCCCACAAGGGGGCCTACCTCTAACAAGTCAGGCCCGGACCGTAATCCGGGGGGCTCCTGACTCCCATGGTACCGTGATTTAAGTCCTGGTATGGACTACCGGTGGTCAAGCCGCCAACAAGACCTATGACCGGCAACTTGTAACTGGTCAAATCGTAGCAACCATTCAGAGGCTGTAATCTGAAGATGTTTACGATAATCTACCCCCGCTTTTTATTAGACAACGTCATTGATGGGCGAAGCCTTGATAATTGGGCGGGGGCCCGGGGTGGACCTAAGCATCAACCAACATGTTTATATGAGTACAGCCAACCCTTTTGTTTGCTGTCTGCTTCCACTTTAACTCACCCAGTTGGTTCAGGTCGCCGTGGTACCTGTGTTGCGGTCTTCTTTTGCTCCGTTCTATCTCAGTGATGGATTTGATGACTTTCCTAGCTTGAACACTGATATCCATCAATTACCCGACATATTCTGACTTTTTGAGCTAAATTCATATCACCGTGCAGCCCGTAGAGTTCTCATCCAGACTCTGTCGATGCAAATACCGGCGCAGATAACTCAAAGCACTTTCCTCTTGAAAATACCAAGCGTCGTGTAATCCTTACTCACATCATCAATATTTTATAGAGAGCTATGTATTTTTCTCGGAGAAGCCTTCGCTTTTCAATTGTCTTCTGAAGCCAGAATAAACCACTGCTGGCGATAGTTACTCTTAACTTGTTGACAGCAGGCACTTCGTTTTCTGTCAAATGCATCTTCCTCGCTTCTGCTTCAATGTTTACAAATGCTTCAGTAACAGACCACTGTGTTCAGCCGGTAATGTCTATGTTACTTGCGTAGGCAAGTAGTCAGACAGACTCTTGAAGGCTTGCGACTTTTGCAAGGCATTTAAGTACCCTGAAAATGCTTGCACACAGCGCGGGCGAAGGAAAATCAGAGAGGATAGAAAGAGAGGCACCCGTTAACGTTGGTTTTAAATGTTTGAAGATTATAATGACTAGGAAATAAAGAGAACACTACTTTCTTCTGAAGCCTTTTTTGACACAAAGGTCTCTATAACACCATTACTGACCTTCAGGGAGCTGTGAGCTATGTAAGACTCTCATAATAATGTAGGTAGTTGGTGTCGATTTGAAGCTCGAGGGTATTTTTCACAATTTAACGTAATGCAAAAAAACTGGTCGATAGTGGGCTTCCCAGGCATGAAGCAATACTGAAAAGTACCAATCAGTTGGTGGACAAAAGTGGACATAGTAAAGTAGAGAAGACCTTGTAGGATATCCTGCTGAGACTGATGTTCCATGTCTGGCATGCTGTTGTCCTTGAAAACTCGGTAACTCGCCAGTACGCAGTACTTGCAGACTTGTTAAACTTAAGGCTTTTTTCTCTTTTCGAGGCCGGGTAGAGGGATCATCATCGGCAAGATCCTCCTGTGTAACAGTGGAATGTTGATGTCATCGCCGTTTACCAATCGGAAGAAATGACTCTCGTTTATCATCAGCCCTGACTTCAAATCTAACACAAGATTCTCTTGTCTGCCCTGGCAGATATCCGTTTGTGCTTTGCTGACCTGGCACGTTCGTTTTGCCTTCTGATCAATTTCCCCTACATCTTTCTTGCTGTAACATCTCTCAATTTCCTTGATTTCAAGATTTTTCTTCCTTCTGAGTGTACACTGGGTACATCCTTTTTGCTCGTTGAATCACGAGGCGCTTTAGTCCTTCTTCCCAGTACGATTCTATATGCTTTCTGGTTCTCTGCATGCAACAACCGGCATTCATCGTCAATATACGGGTACGAGCACTGGCTAATGGCTAGAGTAATAAAACTAGTTAAAACTCAAGGTGTACTATATTTTGGTTGAAAGTCCCCTGACATGTTGTGAATTTCCTTTCTGCTCCAAGTTCGTTAAGAGCTTTCCATTTGTTGGTCTAATTGGGTTAACGGATTTCACTGCTAATGGATTTGCAATGAAGCCATTTACGCCGCCCTATCCTTCTCCTCATACATCTGTCACCAACCGAGACCAATCTTTCCAGATATAGAAAGGTTTCATCTTTCCTGACTCGATACTTGTCACCATTGCGTCCTTGCTACCTTGAGGTACTCAAAAAATGCTTAAGGGGGGTTGGAAACCATAGACCTAAATATGTAGAACATTTCTATGTTGATGTTTTTAATACTCGCAAGAATCTGAACCAGAAAAGGAATGGAGTCGGGTCTCCACAAATGGAACCAAAACCGATATATGTAGGGTGCGACGCTGGTGTTTTTCTGGAAGACCACTACGTTAGATTTCGCTCACCGTTAGTCAAATTCGTGTCTGTCTTCTTAACAGAGATATACCCAATCCTGATGGAAACGAACTCTTTTGTGAAGTACCTGATGGGTGTAGCGACAGCCAAGTTGCGCTTAAAAACTTTCTGAACCCACTTAAGACTACCAAACCAGTTCGAGAAATCGGAAGGCTGAATTCACCGAGTCTTGTCTGCGTCCCGGATCATAATGGGAACACGGGAAATGAAAGCGCCGATGAGCTTGCCAAGCAAGACTCAGGGGAGAATTTTTCAGGACCCGAACCTACGTGAGATCTGCCTGCGTTTCATATCATCAAAACTGCAGATGGCATGACGGTCCTGGTTGCAGACTGACCATACGAATGCTTCCCGACGTCTCTAAGAAGACAGCGGCCTTTCTATTATACTGTCCCTCAGCAGGAAAGCCTGCATGTTGCTTACTGGCGTCATGGCAGGGCACTACACTTTTGCTGGACATAATTGATACAACATCCTGCAATGTTTACTGTGAAAGTAATGACGACACGGCTGCGCACTACCTCGGTGAATGTACAGCTTATGCAGGCAGCAGGTACTCGGTGTTGACGTAGTGGGTGCTGGAACTGTAGGCAATTTATCACTAAAGCGCTTACTCATCTTTCTTCGAAAGACTGAAACATTCCATTAAAATGAACATACAAGGAGTACAATGGATTAGTCTTTGTCTGAGTGCTCTGTTCCGATTAGAAAAAAAACTTTGCCTTCGAAAATCTGAACGCAAAATCGTCAACACCACTGGTACTCGCCGCCTGTTTGAAGTGAGTCAGATGTTCAGATGTTCAGATGTTTGCGTGTCATAATCCGTCGTTCTTTAGAAAAGAACATATAACTTCGAGGTGCGCATATTGTACGACCTGAACTACAGAAAAATTTGGTGCTTCAGATGTAAGGAGAGTCTTAAAATTGCAGACCCATATCATTATCATCAACATTTACTCGTTAGTATTCAAGACGTTTGAATCTGTTTCCAGTGATTTAGATGCAAGGAACTTGTCCTGCCCTCTCATCTCAGCAATGTTGGCAACAGTTCTGGGCATTAAGCGAAACGAGCAGAAATAGCAAGTAGACCGGATATTGATCAGAGTATTCAACACGCTATCGTGTTACCAGTTTAAACGTTGATAAAACATCAGCCACAAGAGATTCTTGAAATACCTGAATAGCCAATTAAGGGGTCTTTTTTTAGTGGTAGATGCAATCCATTCTCTAATGGGATTCGTGCCTCCTGTAGAGGCGCCGTAATGCACTACTTGGTGGGGGTAAGCTTAAAAACTTATCTTACTCTATAAGATTCAATTATTTTTCTGTTCGCTTTAGGTTGGGCCACCAACTACATTACTAACAACAGTTCAGGCTTTCTCATTTTGAAGAATTTATGCAAAAATATTTTCGGAAGTGGGCCATTCTGTAGATACGACGAGTATAAGATCACTCGAAACAGTTCTAAGCGCAATTGCGACTGCTAGTTCGTTAAGTCGATGGATGGGTTTAACTTCACGTACGTAAGACTTAATCTTTGCAACACTTGTTCATATTTCTGATGCATACATGAGTATAAAACTCGCAGCGCCAGCAAGAAGGAGTCTTTTCTTCTATTTTGAGCCTCCGATATTACTCATTACCCTTGTGAGTGTACTAAGAGTTTTCCATGATATCTCGCATATCCTCTCTAGGTGATGTTTCAAACTTAGATGACTGACAATAATAACTCTGAAATACTTAAGAAACGGTTGAGAAACAACGTCGGCCCTCCAACTATAACCTACAGCCACCTCAACAATGTCATAATCAATTCCTGTAATCGACACTTCGCATGGAATCTGTAGTCATAAAATTGCATCATATATAATGCTCCACAGTAGGGCGCTTAATACAGAGCCTTGTGGCACACCGACAGTAGCATTAGAATCTCCTTCGTTAAAGTTATAGACGAGGATTTTATTGTAGATCATTATCATTTTATGGAGATAGTTCGGCATTTCCATCTTATAAAGGCCATTCATAATCTGCATTCTTTACGACCGGGGTTATAATGGCCAAGTATATCTTTTTGCCTGATTTCCACCGCCTGCCGTGTATAGCGTCCCGAGATCTAGTTATTACAGAGTTGACCGTAACTGTGACTTACGAAATTCATTTTGGTGACCCCATAGACCTCGTACTGTTTCAATTGCTTGCAAGAGTCTATTGTAAATGACCCGCTTAGGGATTTTTCGACCCTGTCCAGCAACTAAATAGGATGAACGAAGGTTGTTTGGGATCCTTTTTCCCTTTTGCAATAGCAATTGCCCTTAGTACCTTTAATGCTCATCTAAATTGTTGGAAATTCATATGGACCAATAGTCACAGATAGTCAAATCTGATCTCCTAGATGTTGTTACCAGTTTAGTTTAAAGGAAATGAAAAATCGGTGTGTGCTCTAAGAAAGCTTAATCTTAAAAATTCCAACTTTCATAGGTTTTCTCCGATTGGGAAATAATTGACAAGGACCAGAAGGTCAGTAGTTCAACAGAAGAGAGGATGGTTGTATGCAAAATCTGAAGAATAATGTTTGCGAAAGTATTGAAGACGTGGTCTCCTATTTTTCCCACAAGGAAATCCAGCGAATACACCCGAATGTAGGCGAGTGCTAAAAACAGTTTTTGTGCCTTAAATGGATAAGTAGTAGCAGTTGTGTTCAAGCAAGCTTCAAAACCAAAACGTAAAACTACGGCGGAACAAGAATGCAAAGTTCTTGCCGTAAAGATCTGGCCGTGGTTGGTACAATTTACATAAAAGTGCATAGCTGGAATATCAGGATATCATCTTAAAGAAACTCCTTTTTTTCCTAAGTAATATTGGCGACAGATATCCTATCATTCTCCAGGAAGTGACACAAACGCTATTTCGTCAATATCCGAACAAGTAAGACGACGTTATGTATGGAAGTTTAAGAAATGTTTTGTGTTACGAATGCTTTGAAGAGAACACTACGTACAAAAGAAATCGCATGATGCTACAACGCGACCAATTCTGATCACCACTTTGAGAAATGACTCGGCCAGAAGGATTTTCTCGCCCACATCCATACCCCGCCACAAAAATTCGATGATCGGGCTCCGAAATCGCAATTCATTCACAGCCCCAAAAATATCACTCAACTGTAAGATATTGTGTATAGAGAGGGTTCTCGACAATTTTTTCATTCTTAGATTACTTACTTGCTGTAGGTGAACTTGGGCCTCAACTAACAAACCTCTCCAGTTAGGCCGATACTTAGCTGACTGCCTCTAGTTGTACGCTTTAAGTCGGATGGGGTCCCTTTCAACTGCGTTGTTCATCCGCTGTTTTAGCAATTCCAGGCGACTGATACGCAGTTTTCTGACTAGTTCCATGCTGCTGTACAGCCGGTATAGTTTGTTGTTGAATCTTCTGCTCAAAAGCCCGTCAAAGCAAACGGGACCGAATTTTTCTCTCAAAAATTTTGAACACATGTCGACAGAGGTCGTTGGAGAAACAGAACAGATCTACTTTTCAAAGTGTAGTTGACACACATGTACTACTCGTACAACACATGTGTTGTCCACAATTCACGGTAAATTTCCGGTGGTAATACGCTAAACTACTTTGCCCACCTGGGAACTGAATAATCTTATGCTCTTCAGGACATCAATCGAAGGAGATACGACTTTTGCCACTTGGTTTGCCAAAAGTAGTCAATTACTGCCAATTTGTTGCACGGTTTTTTGAATCTATGTTTAGACTCAAATTGGTGTGTCATGGCTTTTGGAGTTATGCGGTTTGAACTCATGAAACATTTGGTTGAAATTATTTGCGTAGTGATCTAGTTTAAGTTGCTCATTTGGACTGATGTTCAGTCTCTAAAAAAGCAAGAAAATACGGATCTCTGATCTCTAATCGAACGCCCAAATACAAGAAGATTAGCATACTCGTATATTTTGCATGCATGTTATTTTTCAGCAGCTGTCAAAATTACCAATGACGTCCAACGAAGTATTCTGTAAGGTCTGCCATTTCATCACGCATTTTTTTACGGTTGCCGAACGTGCAGAAATTATTAAAAAATATTTTCGAAATTCCGGCTCAGTTGTATGTACGCCACGTGAATTTCGTCATGAGGGCAGTTGTCATCATGGCTTCAGCAATTCGTCGCACCGTGGGAAAGTTTGTGCGTGAGTATACTCTGGGTCTTAAACCACTAACGAGTCAAAGATTGGTGGAAAATGAAGAAAACATAGCCGCCGTAGCGGCCAGTATCGAAGAAGACTCAGAAATTTCGATTCGGCGCCGATCAGCTGAATTGGGCATCGCCAGAGTGTCAACCCGGCTTATTTTGCGATTTGATTTGAGCCTATATCCATATAAGATTGTGCTGACGCAAGAATTGAAGCCAGACGACCATAGACAACGCCGTGAGCTCGCTAATTGAGCCCTGGAAATGTTGGCCGGAAATCCGTGTTTTGTCCAAAAAGTTATCGTCTCGGACGAGGCCCATTTTTGGCTCAGCGGCTATGTCAACAAGCAAAGTTGGCACCATTGGAGCGAACACAATCCAAAATTGTTTGGCCAAGCATCAATGCATTCACAAAGATAGACAGTTTTGTGCGATTTATGACATGGCGACATCATCGGACTTTATTTTTTTTTGAAATGAGGAAGGAAACACCGTTACCGTCAATAGTCTCAGTTACAGAACAATGTTAACCGACTTTGTGCAAACAGCTCGGCAACATCGATATTTACGAGCTGTGGTTCCAACAAGACGGTGCTACATGCCATACAAGCGACGCCACGCTTGAAGTTGTGAAGGAGAAATTTGGCAACTGGTCATTTCACGGCTAGCGTTCATCAATTGGCCACCGCAATCATGGGGTTTGACATCAGTCGATTATTTTCTCTAAGGTTACGTCAAGTCCTTAGTGTACGCTAACAAGCCAACCACTTTGGACGAGCTCCAGGCCAACATACGACACGCTATTGCAGGAATAACACCGCACATATTGGACCGAGTCATCAAAAATTGGACCGACCGCTTGAAACACTGCGAGCCAAGTCGAGGGAGCTATTTGAATGATGTGCTATTCCACACATAATGGCATGAACGTAGTTTCGAAATATATCTCACACCGTTGTTGTGTTATTTAAAATTTGTTTCCTATAGTTCTTGGTCGCCACCCTATATATGAGCTTAAGCCTTCAAATAACTAGCAGTGACAGAGCATGTGTTCTGCATTTATAGTGTCTTTTCAAAATTACAGACGATGGGATACTGCGAGTTCGACTTCGGAGCTTCATCTTTAAAATAGTTCTGTTCCTAAAATAGGCAAGCTTATAAGACTTTTTAATTGAGACCACCGAATATTATTGACACTTTCTGACTGGACTTTCTTTATTGTGGAGTGTGGTATGACACGAAGGTTCTATACCATGTAACCTTGGCACGCGCAGCAAGATTTTGTATTCATTTGACTACATGTATATGGCTGTACAGCCGGAATAGTATTTGGATCAACGATTGCAAATATTTGGGCTTCTTTGAAAGGGACATTGTTGGCGATGAAGTTGGCAGAAGTTTTTTTTTTGTTCTGAAGGTGTCAATTTGTTTTCCTAACAACCGGCCGACAACTAATTGTGTAAAAAAAAACTGGCAACACCTAATGAGTCTTTAGGAGATCGTTCAGTTCCGATCCGATAGTAGTTATGCTTTGTGGATAGTATGGTTACTTGCATCTTTGGGCACAGTGGGAAAAAATACTGCAATGCCTTAATCGTTGTAGTAAGACATCGTTTTAGAGTTTGTTGAATACGATACTAGAGAAACTGTGTTCAATTCACAATTGAAAAAAAAAATATTTCTGACATCACCACCATTTTCGCTGGCAACCGTAGTCCTCCCAAAAGGAATAGACGTCTCATTCTTCTATCACACGACTCGGTATAAGATCGTAGTTCCCACTCTATATGCCAATGACACCACAAGACGCAGTTTTTATTTTTATTTATTTTTAATGATTGCAATTACATTGAGATACAATATCTTATAAGCTACGAGTAGTATTGGCTAGTTAATTTTATGTAAACATAAATTTGAACTTTTTCTATGATCTGTCAATGTCAAAACGTCAGTCAAGATTTACGTTTTTATCGTGGCGAATTTTACGTGCGAGCAATATTTGGAAATTAATAAAAATTTCTACCGAAATTCTGAGTCGATGGTTGCAACTTTAAGAGCGCTTACTCCAATTTTTGGTCGTAATAACCGTCTCACCAGACAGGCTGGATACTGGATAAATTCGAGTCAGTATGATAGTGAACATGTTTCTGTGCCAGTGAAACAACCCACCGGTCGAAGTACCGAAAATACCGCAGAATTGGAAATCTCTCAGTCCACATTGTGGCGAATTTTGCATAAAGACCTTAGCCTACACCCTTTACTATTTGAAGCGCCCGAAACTCCTCCCGACTAGGCTCTGCAAAAGTTTGAAGAAAATCCGGAATTTCATCAAAAAATCATCCTCAGCGATGAAGCTCATTTTTGGCTTGATGGCTTTGTCAATAAACAAAGTATGCGTTGTTGAACTACAACCAACATGTGCCTCAAGAGACTCTATTGCATCCACAAAAGGTGACCGTGTGGTGTAGATTTCATGACGGTGGTGGATTAGACCGTATTTTTTTTATTAATGAAAGTGAGCGCCATGTTACGGTCAATGGAGTTCGCTATCGTGCCATGTTGGAAGGTTTATTTTGACCAGAATTCAATGGACTTGACATCAGTGATATGTGGTTCCAACAATATGGTGCCATATGCCGCACAGCTGGTCAAACAATTGATCTGTTACAAGGGTAGCTCGGTAATCGCGTAATCACGGGAAATAGTCAGTCACCTCATTCTTGCAATTTAGCGCCGTTGGATTTGTTTTTATGGTTTTACATTAAGTCGTTGGCTTATGCCAACAAGCCAACTACGTTAGAGGAGCTCAGGAACAATATCGAACTCGGAATTGCCAATATTCCGGCTAATATGTGTGAAAAAGTGGTTGAAAATTGGCTCCAAAGAATCGATCGCTGCAAACGTGCTCGCGGTGGTCATTCGACCGAGATCGAATTCCATACTTAAATTTAACATGTGTACTACGAGTACATCAGCCTGATATTCCAATTACTCTGTGCTTTACTCAAATACAAATTTGGTATGTCCTTATTGAAAAACCCGATATAAGCCAATATTTTGTGTCGTCAATTCTCTCTGGAAACATCGTTCATTCCCTATTCTTCTAATCTGACCTGATAAGGAGGTCTACATCCGGATAGCATTAATAAAAAACTGGCGCTCAGATGTACGGCTGCACAGGGTGTCGCGATCTCATTGATAAGGATATTTCTAATTTATTAACAAGACAACTAGGTCAATGTGTCTGCATGATATTGAAGAGCATTATTAATGGGCGATATTACATGAAGCTATCGAACGATAGATTGAAAATTTATCTGTCTCTGCAGGCCACAAATATATTATTATTAGGGAGTCTTGGAGTAGAGGTGCAGTTTCTACAGTCTTCTGCATTTTGACTTAAGAGGATCTAAGAAGAGCCCGTTTTCTGCTGACCACTGTGTGACTTTCCCTAAGTCTCCATTAATTTTGTCCATAGTCTTCGATAGATCATCAGCATACATTACGGCAAATGATTGTATTATTTTCGAAGAAAGCTCAATTATGTACAATGCGAATAAAAGTGGACCGAGAATCGATTCCTGCGGAACACCTATAAATATGGGCAGGAAATCTGAAACACAATCACTAGCCACCACAGCCTGGTTTCTATTGCAAAGATAGGAAGATATTCGTTGCAATCAACATTTCCACTCTCCTGTTGTTCCTTTTTCCCAATACTAGTTGCCGTAGTGGAGAAATTATACCTTGATCCGCCATGTTGAATCATTATTTTATTTTTGCTTACGTTTCATCAGCTGTCAAAGTTACCAATGGCATCCAGTTGTCAAAATATTAGTGAGGTTTGTCATTGCATAGTGCATCGTTTTACCCTTCTCGGACTTGCGGAAATTATTCGAAATTCCGACTCAGTTGTAAATATGAAACGAGAATTTCGTCGTGACATCGGTCGTTATCATGGCTAAGTATGCAGGCAGTTCGTCGCACCGTCGAAAAGTTTAATCGTAAGTACACTCTTTTGGATCTTAGGCCACCAACCGAATAGAGATTAGTGGAAAATGAAGAAAACATAGCCGCCGTAGCGGCCAGTATCGAAGAAGAGCCCGGGTGACCATAGACAACGCCGTGATTCGCTAATTGGGCGCTGGAAATGTTGGCCGGAGATCCGGATTTTGACCAAAAAGTAATCTTCTCAGAGGAGGCCCATTTTTGGGTCAGCGGCTAGGTCAACAAGCAAAATTATTGTTATTGGAGCGAAAACAATCCAAACCGAGCACTTCGGTCAAGCATCAATGCATCCACAAAAATTACCTGATTGGTGCGGTTTATGGCATGGCGCCATCATCGGACCTTACTTCTTTCGAAATGAGGAAGGAGATACCATTACCGTCAATGGTCTCAGGTATAAAGCGATGCTAGTCGACTTTCTGTGGTCAAAGCTCGACAACATCGATATATCCGAGCTGTGGTTCCAATAAGACGGCGCTACATACCATACAAGCGACGCAACGCTCGAAGCTGTGAATGAGAAATTTGGCAACTGTTATCATACGATTTTAGATCACTCGATTATTTTCTCTGGTCCAAGTCCACAGTCGCAACAAGATCGAGGCCAACATTCGACACGCTATTGCAGGAATAACGCCGCACATATTGGACCGAGTCATCAAAACTTGGATCGGCCGCTTGAAGCAATGCCAGCGAAATCGAGGCGGCCATTTGAATGATGTGCTATTCCTCACATAATGGCATAAATGTAGCTCCAAAATAAATCTCGAATCAATTTTATATCTCAGGCCGTTGTTGTTTTATTTGAATATTTTTCCTGTCGTTCTTATCTGGTCACGCTTTACTTAATGGCAACCACTATAGCCATCAATGCTCTTCTATTATCGCGAAGGTGGTCGAAACCGCCCTAAATATCGCATGCTTAAGAAGTAACTTATTTCCAAATAGTTCTCGAGGACCTGCAGACAAATTATGCCGAATTATTTAAGAAATTACTGTGTCAGGAAAGTTAAGACCAGATCAGCTCTTGGTGCATGCTATGCTGTATGGATCCAAAAGTGTCTCCCAAGAGTATTTCGGAGCAAAGCGATCTTCCCCATGTTATACATATGCACTTCGGTGTTCAGTGGTTCCTCTCTCGTTTAGCTTTGAGCATATACCTTTAAGACAGTGACATTGATTAAGTTCATCCCACCTAAGGTTAATTTTCTTAAGCATGTCGGTCTAGACACTGTACCCTTGGATGCTTCAGTGTCTCGGCTATGGTAATGTTATTTCTATCGGAAAGCTTACTCCAGCCAATTTAGTCTTACAATTCCCTGGAGCACCACAATGCCCCGGTATCCACCATAGATGATATTAAAGAGTTTCGCCATGTCTTGAAGTGACTCATTGCCTTTGATGTTAATTTGTTGAATATGAATGAGTCTGTGTGCGAGCCAGGGTCTCAATGATTCAGAAAGCTGAAGGTGAAGTGTATCTCTGGTCCTTCGCGAAAACGCTGACTCGGCTCCTTTGTAGATTTTTAACCCATCCGTAAATATAAATTGCGTCCATTGGATAGAGAGAGCATCGTGTAGTCTTTAACACTGGCTAGTCAGGTGGTTCCTAAGTTCATTGACATAAATGATCGACAGGAACTACAGAGGCGAGAAAAAAGAGGAGATCAGTTTTGCACTTCTTAAACAGATGTCACGAAAGTCACAACCTTTTTCATGATCTAAACTAAGTACTGTTACTGTTTGGTTGACCTTAGGAAATTCATTAAAAAATCCGATTGGCCCTAAGAAGTGACAATGTGACTCTTGGTCTAAGTAAACCCCTTTGAGAGTCACTTTAAATCAACCCACATTGAAGTTATTGCGATTGATGACCACTTATTGGCCATATTTTGCGTAAAAAGAAGCCAGTAACACTCACATCATGAAGACTAAATACCAACAGCACCGAAAACCGAACTAGTGATTTGGCATTTGGATAGCAGATTTGACTTAAACTACCTTGTGCGATTTAAAATGTCGCCTTTAAGTCTTATTATTGTTCATTGTATTGTTACTCCTTGGAAACTTCCTTAATGGTCACGAAAACATCATTGAAGGATCTGCAGTGAGCCACTTTTGTTCTCTACTGTATTCGCTACAGTTGATGTGTGGCAGTACGGCAGTGTGGCAGTGTGGAAGTGTTGAAGTTCGAGAATTTGCGATAGCACCACCAGCCAAAATAACTATTAACCAGTAACAGTGGCAGCTTAGCATAGCACCAGAAGCAACAATCAGAATAAAACCAAAAACAAAAAAGCGAGTTCACTTAATATAATGAAGCAACACAGGGTGGCACTACAGCAGTCATTCTACCAAACTCAATCACTCTTACGCACCGAATTACACTCACCCTTCTTCAAAGCAAGCAACAGAGGAAGTCACAGTCACATATATGTATGTATAGCCGAAAAAAACGTCGGTGCTCCACACTAGAAGTCCTTTTTCATATTTCCCACTTCCCAGCGCCATTTTTTTTTTCGTTTTTTCCCCCCGTTTTGCCATTTCCTTTGTATGAGTTCTAGTCCCAGAAGGGTGGTAGTGGTGGGTAGTACCACCACCACCACCGCTGGTGATATATAACCTTGCACCCACCCAAAGTTGATTAGAATTGGTACAACATTTGGTTAATATAGTAATTCGTATGCGAGAGGGTACCCTCACACCGAGCTCCGTGGCCACATGCAACACTCGGGCGCCTTTTCCTTTTTTTCCTACCCCCTCACTCGTTTTTTTTTTTTCTTTTTTTTTTGTGTTGGTTGCTGTTGTTGATTTGTTTTCCCTCATCTATTTCGAAACTTAAGGCAGGACCAACAACGAAAAACGACGAAATTGTGTACTTGTTCACGCAAATAGCAACCTCCTCCTATCCCCCGCCAACACCCCCCCAAAGCAAAAAATATAAAATGGAAAACTGTATGTGGCTGGTTCGAGTAACGACTAAATTGGCAAAAACCAGGAAAATTGGACGCAGAGTAGAGGCAGACTATGGAAATCGGGTGTATTTGTGAAGGGGTGGCGAAACTCCAGAGGGTGTGAGGTGAAATAAATTCCTGGCTATTCTGTAATTTGAAATTGCCAACAGAATAAATGGCAATAAAAGTCCAAATGTGATACATAAACAACGTTATAAAGTTGTATCGGCTTTGGAGAGTTGTAAATTTTAACCGACGGGCTATTCACTTTTGAATGGAGCATTCACCTTTTAACCGGCACGTGTGTATCTTTTGATGTATCCTTTAGGGGTTTTGATGTTTTTTGTTTTTTTTTTTTTTTCGATTTTAACAATTTTTTAGCAAAGGTACACCGTCATTAAAAGTGGGAATGTTCAAGGAGATTCGATAGATTGAGGGCCTTTTTAGGAGAATTGGCACCTGTCAATAAAAGTGATAATATGTTGATGCAAAAGAAATTAAGCCATAATTTGAATAACTCATTCTTTAGGGGTTAAAGCTGTCATTCTTGCCCGCTTGAAGAATTCCGGCAGCTTCAAGAATACATTAGCTGGCGGGATCGAGGCGAAGCACGACTTTTACGAGGCTAGACATTAGAAGTCAAAAACAAATTAAATATGATGGTCCTAAGAAAACGTGCGAAAAGACATTCATGTGACCGGTGGCCAATGTTTCTTTCCATTTATTCAAAATAATTGACAAAAAAAGGGGATTAGCGAAGGCGATGCCAGAACTCGGACAGCAAACTTAAGCAGAGAATTGAGATACCAATCGTTGAAGTACCATACATTGCTGCATACGAACACATACGAGTCTAGTTAAAGCCAAAAATATCTTCCACCTGGCTATTACCGGGACCTTTGTTAAAAGTACATAGAAATCCATATGCTGGTTCTACAACATGTAGCAGAAGTTGCAAGTTGCGTGGTAAAGGCAAGCAAGCTGGACCAATTGCCAAAAGGTGTGCAACTAAAACCAGCATGTCACCTACTGCGAAGCTAAACATCCAAAGTTTGTATAAGGCGAGTTAGACTTACAAATTCAATATAAAGGTGCATGAACTGGACCAAAATTAGCATTCAAAACAAGCCATCGACAATGATTAGTTAATGGAGACGATTGGTGCAAGACCTTTTCTTGGTTAGAACAGATCACTCTTTCAAGGAACTTGTCCATTAGACTCTTTGCTCTTTCGATTTACTGAAATTTGACGCTTTAGTGATTCAGTGGCTATAGCACCAGAACCCACAACATCGCTTGCATGGCGATTGATCGGGAGACTATTGACTGTTCAAATCATGGACTGTACTGGTAGCGCAACAATCAAGTTCGTAATGTAGTGCTTGCTTTACCTCCTCGAGGTGGTTGCCGGGCAACTATATGTATAAATCCTTATTCAGGTAGGCCAAATCCTTATACAGGTGGGCAATCCGCATTACCGAAACCAGCCCGCTACGGAAACCGACTGAATGTCTCGGATAAATACTCATAACATGTTGACGACCTTTGGCTATCATACCCGGACTAAGATTGGCTTCTGGAATCTGAAGACGCTCCTTGACTCTTGGAGTGAAGGACCTCAGAACGCCAGATTCCTTCAATTAGAGCATGAGGTTATGCTATATAAGCTGGACATATTGTGAGTAAGCAAGATAAGATTGTTAGATGTGGGTATGTACCAATCCCCAATGCGTGACACTGTATTACTCTACTCCGGAAGACCAACTGGAATCACCGTGGATATGAAGTTGGCACGCAGAGGCCTAATCTCCTGGCAGTCACTATTTTACAGTGTTACGCCCCCACGGATGTTTCGTCTGAAGAAGAAAAGGAGACCTTCTATAACCAGTTGGGAGCTGTTTATAATGCAACACCCAACGGCGACATTGTAATTGTGATGTGAGACCTTAATGCCAAGGTAGGCACCGACAACGAAGGGCTCAAACATGTTATAGGACGGCACGGATTTGGCAACCGAAATGACAACGGCGAAAGATCTGTTGACTTTTGCAACGCAAATCGTCTTATCATAGGTGGCACCATGTTTGAGCACAAGGCCTACCATAAAATCAGTGTCAACTGACAGGCAAGCAACCTCCAATCAGATCGACCATTTTACCATTAGTCGCCGTTTTAGAAGTAGTCTTCTAGACGTACAAAACAGACGAGGAGCGGGCATGGAGTTGGTACGAGATCACCATCTTATAATAGCTACTATCCATTCAAAGATCTAACGGCACAAGAATACCTAGGACTGAGAGTTCCCACAGTGCGCCAAGAACTAAGGGACCATCTCTCACGAGGAGTGGAAACAATCAGCAGCTCACTGCCCGCCACCATCCAAGACCATTGGTATGCTGTGAAAATGGTTTTCACATCAGGTGCTGAAAGAATTGTCAGTCGATCGCAGGGAAGCCATAGGGCGTGACCTTCCGAGAATACTTGGAGAAGGATCAACGAACGAAAACAACTAAGAGCTCGAATTGCAGCAGCTCCAGCAGCAGGGAGGATCAAGCTAGAGTCCCTATATCGCATGAAAATGTAAGAAGTGCAGCGTAGCGTGAGAAGTAACAAGCGCAATTACATCAATGCGCTGGCCACACAAACAGCAGAAGAACCGTTTACAGAATCACCAAAGAGCTTATAGGTGACCGAAACTCGACTCATTGCCCAGTGAAAGACTTAGACGGTTCGTTGATAATATCGGATGAGGATCAACTGAAGAGATGGAAGGAGCATTTTGCTTCGGTTCTGAACCGAGTATTCGCCAGCAATATGCACCCAAGTCAGACTGACGTGTCCGTAGAAAGAAATTCCTGAATTCGTACCACCACCTCCAGTAAGGAAGAGATTATTGCCGCGATCAAAGCACTGAATACCAATAAGGCGGTAGGATTTGACGGCATACCTGCGGACCTGTTTCTACCTGCGCCAACGGCATCAGTTGAGCTGATGTCGTGAGAACATGGGAAGCCGAGAGTTTTCCGGACGAGTGGAAGAAGGGAATGATCGTCAAGCTCCCTAAGAAAGGCAATCTAATGCAGTGCGAAAACTGAAGAGGTATCTGCGTGCTGCCTGATGTGGCCAAGATAATAGCTAAAATCACCCTGGAGCGAATCAAAGAACACCTCGAAGACACACTCGACGCCGAACAAGCAGGTTTCCGCTCTGGATCCTCCTGTGCCGACCACATCAACACTTTGCAGATCATCATCGAGCAATGTGTTGAATACCGATTACCACTTCACCTGCTGTTCATCGATTTTAAAAAGGCGTTTGATAGTGTCAAGCGTGCTTTGCACAGGAGAGGCATTCCTGATAAATTAATAGCAATTATCAAGGCTACATATGATGGGTCACGTCTTACACAGACGAAGACTGTCTGAGGAATTCGAAGCCCAAAGCGGGGTTAGGCAAGGCTGCATACTTTCACCAATACTGTTTCTATTCGTGATTAGCGATGTGCTGAATGCGGCCTTGTTAACAGGAAATTGAGGAATTCGATGACCCTTACATCTGAATTTAAGCACCTAGACTACACCAACGATGTATGACTTCTGTCTCACAGAATAATGGTCCTTCACTAAACGACAACAAATGTGGAGACGGGCTGAAAATTAACTCGGCAAAAACAAAAATGATCAGCCTAAGACCAAACTCATCAACTCATATATGTATTGCTGGACAGACGGTTGAGGGAGTGGAGAATTCCCAATACCTTGGGAGTATTGTCTCAACCGATGGCGGAACCGAACGGGATATTGCCAACCGCATAGGCAAAGCAAAATCTGGGTTTGGGATGCTATCCACAGTTTGGCGAAGAAATGCAATAAGCTTTAAACACCAAGCTACGACTGTTCCGTTCCAACGTTGAATCCGTGCTACTATATGGATGTGGTACTTGGAGGGTGACCACCACTATCACGAGGAAGCTGCAAACGTTTGTCAATAGCTGCCTACGCTACAACTTAAGGATATTCTGGCCAAGCCGTATCTCTAACGAACAGCTTTATCAGAGAACGGACATGAACCTATAGGCACAACCATACGACGACAAAAGTGGCAGTGGATTGGTCACACTCTCCGAAAGGTTGACAGGTCCATAGCTAACCAAGTGATGCAATAGAATCCGCTTACTCAGGACGGCAGGATGCGCGGCGGTCCTAGAAGTACGTGGGCACGGCAACTGGGAAAAAGTTGGGGAGAGCTGAGGCACATTTCCAGAAACCGCACTCGATGGCGCGTAGGCATAGTAGAGGCCCTATGACCCACAAGGGGATACAGGAACGAATGAATGAATGATCTGGACAGAAGATATGCTATACGGTGCCAGCTTCACACTGGACATTGTGCCACTTACCCACTGCGTTTAGCAAAAGCGGTACTATGCCAATAAACTGTGTGGAGTGAATGCAAGAAAGTAGCTGAATTTTAGAGACCTTGGGAAGTATTCGCTTAGTCCGCTGGCATCTTGGTGAGATGATGACTTTCATCTGCATTTACTTTCACAGGAAACCCAACACTCTAGGAAAACCCTAAACGAAGACCCAGACAGTCCTAATGCATGCGGTTTTCGAGTGTGTTCCGACTTTCATTCTCGAACTAACCTTGAATAAGTAATGAGGTTCTGTAAGCCCGCTTCAGAAGCAGATACTTCGTGATTCATCACAATATGATTCATTGCCATTAATATTTCGTATATCTCTACTTGAAAGACAGACGTTCACGTCCTACAAAATGACACCAGCGCCGCATCATAGACCGGTTTTGGAACCGTCTATATAATCTCGGCTAGTTTCCTTTTCCGACTCAGGAACAGGATTTCTTCGAACATTCCATTGTCCATATGAACAAAATCAAAGGACAGCCGGCATGCAACGTGATCGTTCGATAGATAGTGCAGCATATAATATGAATATCAAGAAGAAGGAGATTCATCAGTGCCTTTAGAGCAGAGCATGCGTGCTTGTCTCACAGACAATATAGCTACATCATCCGAGTAGGCTTGACTATCGTAGGTGGCCGAACATAACAGTGGGGTCAGGACGCCGCCTTAGTAGCTATTGTTAAGGCCGGCCGCAGCCAGCATTTGCAACCAAGATTTTGTTCACCAGCATCGCTAGACGTGTTGTCTAGTTGAGTTATACACATGCCACGAAAGGATGCGTTTCGAAAGCATCCTCAATCACGATGAACATCCCAAATGCGTACTCATTTCGTGCGCTTTGAATTCAATGGACGCTGTCTTGCAGGATCTTCCACATTGGTAGCCACGCTGGGCAAAGAATGCACAGCCATAACAGTTTTACCCATGTGAAGCTCAACCACTCTTTCAAGTCCTCAATATGAGGGAAGTTAATGTGATTGGTCTGAAGCTCATGACCAGACTGTAGTAATCTTCCAATTTTCATCACAAGCGATTTTCTTAGTCTTGTTTAAATTCTTTCCCGGTGAGCTCTTAACCGACCTTGATGGAGCCGCATGCGCTCTTCAAGTGTGTAGTGTGCCGTAGTGTGAATATTTGGTCGATGGTGGAGTTTCGTGGCCCCAAGCCACAACGATATGGACCAATCAGGTTGTTGACGAAAGGGTTCAGGCGTTCACACACTACTGTAAAAAGGATATTGTAGGCGATGTTAAGAAGTCTGATGCCACCGTAGTTCGCGCAGTTCAGAAGGCCTGCTTTCTTCAGGATCTGACGAACCGGGCATATTTTACAGATGAGTTGGAGTATCCTCCTTACCAAGTCATCGTTTGCTGCTTTGAAGAGGTCGGCAGTCAGGCCGACTTTTTCTTAACCCAGTTTCACTGACGTACAAGTCCACTACCACTGTAGATTCCTTGGCTTCAATCCCACTAACCCATTGGATACTTAACTGCTGATGTTGGCCTAGTAGACTCAGCTCTTTCACTAAAGCGTCGTCCAACATAGTACCATAAGTGATAAGCCCTCATCCAGCAAGGCATAAGTGTCGATCGATTTGTATTGACCATAAAGTGTGACCGGCACACGGAATAGTAGATCACTGCTTGCAACTTTTCCCACAACCAAAACGTTTCTGTCTACGGGACTAGCAACTGCCTCTATGGTATCGTCTGCCCGTGACTTCTGGTGATGTTGGTCTAGTTGCATGATCGTGAATTCATGGAGCAACTTGTGATGTCTCCTTTGACATCCGTTGACTGGGCACGAACTCTTGTTGTTGCAGTTACGTGGGCGCCCCCACCCAATTATCAAGGCTTCGCCCATCAATGACGTTGTCTAATAGCGGGGGCAGAGCATATTACTGGTCTTATCGTAAACATCTTCAGATAACAGCCTCTGAATGGTTGCTACGATTTGACCAGTTACAAGTTGCCGGTCATAGGTCTTGTTGGTGGCAAGGCCACCGGTAGTCCATACCAGGACTTAAATCACGGTACCATGGGAGTCAGGAGACCCCCGGATTTCGGTCCGGGCCTGACTTGTTAGAGGTAAGCCCCCTTGTGGGAGCGTCATGGTGGCTGTGGTTTAAACCCAAATCGCGGGTACAGCTGTAAAGTAAACATTCAGAGCTGGTTTATCGAATCAAATTTTTGTAGGTGTTATGCCCTTACAAAATTTTTATTTTTGCAATCGCGCGCGTGGTTGGAATGTGCTGTATTTTTTGTTTTACTCTTTGTTATGGTTCTGCACAAATCCAAATCGAGAGTACGAGTGCACTATATCTCGTGTGCACTCGTCGGAGGTCAGCTCGGCACTGTTATATGTTAAAGGTCCCTCTATCAGCCACCTGAATTTGGCGATCTCCCTCTCTTGAAACGGTGGAACATTTAATTTTTCAATACGTAGTCGATACCGTTGTTGACAATCCGATTGCGACAGAGTACATTTACTCTCCGACTCTTGTCCTTAGCCATTTCAAGTTCCATCTCGGCTACTGTTGATTGATATATGGCCCCACATGGCAGAAGCACACATTTCACAATTGGGATTAAGCAACTCTTGTGATGTATCTAGGAGGCAGTCGTTAAAATAACCACTAGAGCTTCTCCACTTTGATCTGTAGCCCAGAGAAACTGCGTACTCTCACTTGTGGCTATTTCGACTGGCGATTTTATTTTTAGAAGAACTCAACATCATCGATTCAGGGCATTCAGTTTAGCATCGAATAAATTAAACCTCCGAATATGCTTGATTTTGCTTAATACGAGTATCTTTTGCTTTTAAGTAGAAAACAATCTTCATCATAGCAATCCTTGATAATTCCTTGACCACTCAAAACCCATTAGTCTAATAATCTTCCTATTTCGAAAGTGAATACCATTTTACCTTCATCACTTGGCTTAATTCAACCCAGCTATTCATTCCTTGTGCCTCAAATTTGCCAGATTTATACATCGTAATTTCGATGACAACTTACTACCCTACAATTTGTGACCTTTTAACTATATACAAAGTCCTGCCAAATTTTCCTACCAATTCCAGCTCAAAACTTATTTGGGCGTAATAAATTCTGTATAGAACCTTTCCCTCTACATCTTGTGTGCTCAACCTTTGGATGCATTTTCTTGATCATTTATTGCACAACAAAATAAGCGCAAGAAGTGAGGGTAAAGTCGATGAAAACTAACAAAAAGGAAAATAGAAAAAAATGAAATAAATAACCGCAGTCATGTTGAGTTTACCAGCACACAAGGTTATCTCAACTTAGAAATTGAAAATAACCAAAAACTACATTTGTGATTACTTTCTTGTTTGGCATGTTTATGTCGCCGTTTGCTGCTGTTGCTATTGCTCTTGTTGTAGTTGCAAGTATTTCACTTAAAATTACTTCGACGGATGCACACAGATGATTACTCCCGTTGTTTTGTGTGCCAAAAACTAGGATTCAACATCACCACCCCAATCACCATAACCATCCCCATCGCTATCCCCAAACCATATTTCCGGTTGCTATTGCCGCCGCCTCATGGACGGTAGATGCAAACAGATTTGCCTCCATCCATGATGTTTGTCGTCGGTCTTTTGTTTGTGAGCTTTATCATAATTTTCAGTATCTTGTGCCAATTTTTTGTCTTCCTTTGCAAGGGTTCACGGTTATATGTTTTACACCCCATCATTCCATCTTTAACCCACCCACCACTTGCAGGAAACAGTTTATTTGAAGAGACGAAAAAGAATTGTAATTATCCTCGTTTCCGTCTGCACCAGTGGTGGTGGTAGTGTTTCTTCTTTCAAATGTTTTTTTTGTTTCTTTTTTTTTTTTGTAATCACTTTTCTGCTATTTTAATTTTCGTTGTAAAATCCTCTTATCTTGGTTATTTTCCCTCTTTACAGAGACTACACTGCAGCGTTTGAAGACCGAATATAGTGGTGGTAGTGGTGATGATGACGGTGTTGAGGGAACTCCGATGCACACCGCCACTGTCGATAGGAAGTTGTCGAGAATTTATTGCAACACGTCGACAACAGGAGTTGTGCCAAAACAGCAGATAAGTGCTGACTCATCAACGGCGAAGGAGACGATAATAACAGCAGCATCTACTCATGCCTTGCCCGATATGATTAAGCGAAGCGCACTTCCTATCTCTGGTGATGGTTCATCAACACCGCAAATTATCTCGGTCGGTCCAATTCAGTGCAACCTTAGTGGAAGTGCGTTCCATCGGCCATCGGCAGAAGGAAGTCCAGCCGGTCAGGTAATTTTTTATGCACCACCAGCGCAGAGACCAACACCACCACCTCCGCCACCTCCACCACCACCACCACCAGCAGTGCATATAAAAAGTGAACATTCACATTCACATTCGCATCCAATTTATCGAGAAAGAAGCATTGAAGAGACCGAAGCTGCTCACGATTTACTCTCATTGTCGCAGAGTCTGCCACCATTACCAGCGCCATGTGTTGTCACCATCCTTCACCATGATTCCGGTTCGAATTATGTCATTTCAAATCCTCCGGTTATGCAAGAGATATCCAATTCTTCCAACGGCGATTATCGTCTCCATCATCATCACTCAGCCAATACCGGCACCGCAAAGTCAATTGTTCCGTCATCCAAAATCCGCTACATCAGTAGTTCTTATGAGAGCAACAATGCAGAGAACTGTTCACCGCTAACACCGCCAAACTCTGATCATTCGTCTGATGTTGACATAGACATGTGCTCGTCCTCATCCACTTGTTCGGCCTTGACATCGTCCTCAGAATCGTCAACCATGCACAATCGCAGCGATCATAACGGCCTCTGGGCCACCGAATTGGTTAAAGTGAAGAAAGAGAAGAAAGAGAAGAAACTCATCTCGCCTATGACCGATGGACGGTCGAAGGGTCGAAAATCGACCAATAACAACAACAACACCGAAAGTTATCCGAAAAAGAAGCGCGGTTCTTACAAATGTAGCGATTGTGGTCGGCAATATGCCACCTCCAGCAATTTATCCCGTCACAAGCAGACCCATCGTAGTCTAGATTCACAATCGGCCAAAAAGTGCAATGCGTGCGGCAAGGCCTATGTCTCTATGCCAGCTCTGGCTATGCATTTACTCACCCACAAACTTAGTCATAGTTGCGAAATCTGCGGCAAACTCTTCTCCAGGCCATGGCTGTTGCAGGGTCATCTTCGCTCCCACACTGGTGAGAAGCCTTACGGCTGTGCTCACTGTGGCAAAGCATTCGCCGACAGATCGAACCTTCGAGCTCACATGCAAACCCATTCGGGATGTAAGAACTTCAAGTGCCACCGCTGCAACAAGACCTTCGCCCTGAAGTCCTATCTTAACAAACACCTCGAGTCGGCTTGTCAAAAGGATCAAAGCGGCAGTGACAACAGCAGCGATGACAACGACGACGACATCATTGTGGCGTAATCTCACGGTGAGTATTTCTGTCAGTGTTACCAGTGCAGCACTGTAAATACAAACGCACTTCCCCACTGCAAATACACTCACATATACCAACTACAGACATTCTAGACTTTTCATTTTATTTTAAATGGAAATTTCAAATAGAAAACTCTGTATATACTGCAGAAGAAAAAAAAAAACTTTAAAAGTGAAATTTATTGTTAAACAAACAAAAAAAAAAAAACAAAAAAAACAAAACAGAATTCATAAAAAAAAAAGTAAATATTTTCAGCTAACAATTAGCGATTAGCTCTAGGATAGGGAAAACTATTATAGAAGCAGTAGTCCACAAGAAGCGTTGGTTTGAATATTTTTTTTTTTTCATTTTTTTTCAAAGTTTAGACAGTTCATTTTTGATTTTGGAAAATTTTCATGTACACTAAATTTAAGGAAAATCTCATGCAACGAATATTTACGGAACATTAAAGTAGAAATTTAAAATACAAAAACCCAAAAAAAAAACAACTTTTAATAAGAGAAAGATATAAAAAATTTAAAAACAATATAGATACTCAGTTAAATTAAAAAGAAAAAAATTAAATAAAAACTAAAATCATATAATAAAAAAAATATTTAAAATTTTTAAAATTTAAAACAAAATTTTAACCTAAAGAATATATATATTGTAATTTGAACAGGATTTTTTTTAAGGATAAAAGTAGATATTTCAAAATTTGAAAGTGTCAAGGGTGATAGGGTTCCCATTGGATGTCATGTGACAGTCAGATGAACTGGTCAAAATTTGCCCTGCACTCTGCGATAACACTTTTAATGCAAGAAACCAGCTATGGTAAGCAGGACTTGTTATGATTGTATACCCAAAGATAAACTGCGCATAGAAGTTATGTACAAGTATGGTACCAATTTCGTAGGTACATTTTAAAAAGGTTTTGTATCTTATGTTTAATTAGTTTACTGCAATTTGCGCCGTGGACTAGGACTACATAACCTCCAGCCTAGGGGATTTCCTTCAGAGGGTAATGCCGATGTTCAATCATAGCAATTTGAAAGCCATCACTTAAACTCTTCAAACCACTCCAGGCCCATCAGAACTGAGATTAGGTTAACCTTCATCTCATCCTCAAAAACACTTACCCTCGTGTGTGAATTTTCATACATATGGGATTTCAATGTATTTTGCACCAGAAACGTAATTTTTTGTAGTCCAATTTATGAATTACCGTGAATAATATTTATGTTTATTTTTATTTTTTAGTTACTAGTTACATCAAATTAATTTATCTGCAATACAATTAATACAAACATTTCTGTTGTGAGTAGGCTTGCAAACACCTTTTCGGCAGAAACAGCACATAGTGTCATGTGTATTGTTCTTATTTTTCGATTTCTCGCTGTAACAAATGTGGCATCTAGCCTTTCTTTTGATATTCGGTGGAACACTTTTACATCTCTTTCGAGGAATGTCGAATATTCGTGGTGAGCTCTCACGAGACACTGAAGATTCGCAAGATAGTGTTGACGATGTGTGGACAAATGAACCCCTGGTTGTAAGCAAAGAAGCCGCTGATTCAGTTCGTGGCATAGCTGTTCTCATTGTCATGTATGGTTTTACAAGAGATATTGCAAGCTCACGCAAGAAAACTCGTCGCATTGTTTTTTTGTTCATTTGCCAATTTGGATTTATATCTTTATAAACAATCAATGCGTTCAGAGCTGAGATGTCGATCATATTTGCAAATACCGCCATCGGCCATCGGTTCGTCTTTCTTTTACAGCTGCAACAAGATAGCATTTTATCAACAGTATCTACGCCACCTAAAGGAAAAAGTTTATCAATGAAATCAAAATTATCTGGTAACAGACATCTTATTTCTTCCTATACCTTTGGTTTTGTTGTAAAATTGAATTATTTCTGGCAATTTTTTCCCGTCCGACTGAGCAGCATTCAAAGCATGCATTGTGCTTTGCAGAACTACGCATTTGTGTTTTCTGCCGACGTATGTATCTTCGGTGAATGCAAATGTTGATTGGAACAACTTAACTTGTTTGCATTCCAGAAGTTTTGGTGGGATGCTTCTTTTGTTTTTCCACATTGTACCGACCACTGTCAATTCTTGAGACAATAACTTTTAACAGAGATTGTAAGATGAGAAAAAATTGTCCATTGTTAGGTTGTTCCCCTTTCGCCCACGAACCAGATCCAGTACTACACGTTCACCTTGATGTTTTTCTGCAGAACCACTAATTGCTTTCCCCAAATACGGTTGGATTTTCCAAACATAGCAAGTTTAAGAGCAAGCCAATAGCGAAAATTGTATACCATATCTTTCAGGCTTAGATGACATGTCTTGGCGAAACTAGCATCTTCCACGAAAACCAAGTAATTGTTCATCAATGGTAACGCATTAAGATGGGTTGAAGAAATCAGCCAAAAGTTCTGACTATTTATCAAATATTTCTCGGATTGGAGCAAATTTGTCGGTATAACTTTGCTGACGTCAGCTCCAATTACTTGATACATATATTCAAATGTTTTCTTTGACATTATCGCCCTGAAAATGGGACATCCTAATTCACCATCAAATAAATCCAACATTGATTCATTTTTGGATCTATATAAAATTGATTGTAAGAAAAACAAGAGATATGAGACAAAAAAAAAACACACCTGTACACTCCAGCCATTCAACAAATTTGAATCAATTTCTATATATTTGTCACCACATTTCACATTTACATATGCGTTTGACCACTTCAAAATAACATTCTCAATTGGTGTTGGAAAGAAGAAAACAAAAGCATCTTTGATATCATCAATACGTGCTCTTGCATATCTTGTTGTACCTGGACGCAAATTGATAACATTTCCATTTCGTAATCTTCCGGTTTGATCTTGCATTGGTTGTGATTTCCAAATCATACCGTCTTTTGAAACGAATAATGGATCGACGATTCAGTACTACTGATGCAATTGTTTTTGCTCCATGTTCTTCACTCTGTTCCGTTTCATCAAATTCAGAATTACTTTCACTTCCAATCAATTCAACATTTTCTTAGGACGAATAATTTTCATCATTATCGGAAATACTAGATGAAGTGAAAAGTGACCTAAAAAATTGATTTTTTTTTAAATGTTTTTTTATATTATTCAATATAGTCCCCTTTTAGTTTGATACACTTATTCCATCCGAAAAGTATTGGGTCTACAAGTAAGTTTCCAGCGTTTTTTTTTCCAAAATTTGAAGTTTTATTATGAAAACATAGTTACAATGCTTTATTCAAAGTATCGTCCATCAGAAGCTACAACTTTCCCCCATCTTTCTGGCATTTTATGAATTCCAGACCAAAAAAATTTCTCGTCTTTCGAGCCCAAGAACGTATCGAGCCAATTTTTGATTTCCTCTACTGAGCTGAAGCGTATTCCCGTAAGAGCGTTCTGCATCGAACGAAACAAGTGGTAGTCAGATGGTGCCAAGTCTGGACTATAAGGCGGGTGAGGCAGAATTTCCCATCCACTATTTTCCAAATAGTTTTTCACCGAAACCGCAACATGTGGCCGAGCGTTGTCGTGATGAAAAATGACGGACTCATGCCTGGTCTCATTTTCTGGCCGTTTTTCTTTTAATGTCCGCTTCAAACGAATTAGTTGGGTTCGATATAATGGTCCTTTGATGGTTTCACCACTCGGAAGCAGTTCGTAGTATACGACACCCTTTTGATCCCACCATATGCACAGCATGACCTTATTCACGTGAATATTTCGTATCGGCGTCGATTGGGCGGGCTCTCCGGACTTTGTATACGATTTTCTGCGTTTAGGATTATCATAATAAATCCATTTCTCATCACCAGTGACAATACGATGCAAAAATGATTTATTTTTATACCGCTGCAGTAACATTTCGGACATGCAAAATCGCCGTTCGACGTCCATTGGCTTCAATTCGTACGGCACCCAGTTTCCAACCTTTTGAATGAATCCCAGTGCTTTTAGGCGCAGGGAAACGGCTTGTTGCGTGACGCCCAATGATGCAGCAAGTTCTTCTTGAATCTGACACGGATCCTCATCCAGTAAAGCGTCCAATTCCTCGTCTTCAAAACTTTTCGGCTTTCCGGGGCAATCTTTGTCTTCAACTCCAAAATCACCACTTTTGGACCGTTTGAACCACTCGCGGCACGTCGATTCATCAATACATTCCGCCCCATAAATTTCCGAAAGCAAACGATAGGCCTCAGCCGCACTTTCCTTCATATTAAAGAATAAAAGCAGCGCTTCCCGCAAATGGCGATTATTTGGCTGGAAACTTGCCATGATTTTGCTCGATAAAATGTACGACACCGATAGAAGTGCTCAAATATAACGCTGCAAAGTTGTTGACAGATACAAAACCTACAAATAAAACACATGGGGTTTGACATTTCTGCCCGGGATCCACTGGTGGCGCCATCTCTGACAAACGCTGGAAACTTACTTGTAGACCCAATAATTTTCCGGAAGGTCTGCAAAATACTCCTCCGTGACGTCGATAATTTCCTCGCGTGAGCTGAATCTTTTATTGATGAGCCATCTTTTGAGGTTTGGGAAGAGATAATAGTCCGAGGGATCCAAATCCA
Organism: Volucella zonaria; assembly: GCA_963966105.1. Taxonomy (NCBI): domain Eukaryota; kingdom Metazoa; phylum Arthropoda; class Insecta; order Diptera; family Syrphidae; genus Volucella; species Volucella zonaria. The sequence goes on from OZ014534.1 coordinate 47,341,864, forward strand.
GTTACCAATCGACGCCAAAAGTCCGCCCGATTCCGCATCAGCAAGTCCAAACACTATTTCGAAGTGCGGCAGGATAACTTTTTCATATGCAGAATATTGCGCAAAATATGGCGTGTGCACTCAGTACTAATCTTTGTGGTATCTGCTAGCTCGCGCACCTTCACTTTCCGATCAGCCAGCACCATTTCATGTATTTTTTTTGACGTTATCCTCTGTAACCGCATCGGAGGGCCTGCCGCTGCGGACTTGATCGGTAGTGGAGTTGTGGCCACCACGAAACTCTCGAAACCAATATTTGAGTGTAATCTGACGGAGTATTAGCCCCATAATTTTTATCCAACTTTTGTTTTGTTTCCTTCGCCATTTTGCCTCTCAAAAAATAAATGTTTCATGAGAGAACGAAAATCGTTTTTGTCCATACTCAACATGATGCCAAACACGTCAACAACAATCAGTTGTCAAAGCAAAACTAAAGACAGTATCGCACTGAAATTTGGCATGGGTGCCTAAGTATGAATGGACTTCAAGACACCATATCCTGTTTTGCAGTAGCAGCGCATTCTGGCGGTCAAGGATGTCACTTTTCACTCCATCTAATATATTCATCAGAATCATTCAAAATTTCGTCCACCTCTTCCGCGGTAAGATATTTCGGTCTGTTCATGTTGTATTGAAAATATACGAGTAGCTTGTCCAACGAAACAACGACACACGAACGAGTTTTGGGCGCTCTCCAAGTACGAGTATGTGATATTTCTCAAACAAAGCAAAAAGCACACTGACCTTGTTTGATAATGTTAATACAATAACTACTTATTTACTCGTAAATACTATTTTTGCTTTGTTGATTAATTTTAAAAAAAGAAGATACAATTATTTTGGTCAATGTTTCTGTGAGTCACTGCACATAAAATTATCGGACGACCAGTATGCAGTTGCATCCTAGCAACAATTTGCACACGATAAATCGCATGATCATGCAGTACGAACTTACGATTTGTGCAACAACAAAACGCATAAATTGTGTGTATACGGTTGTGTGCAAGATGTTGGCTGGTGCATACTCGAAGCCGAACTTCTCGTCCACTTGGATTTCGACAGCAGCAGTGACCACAGCTAAGTAAACTTGTATACATAATATCGTTTTGTAACCATTCAAATAATATCGAATATATATTTTGTATCTTGTCTCGAACTATATTTTTTTTACATTGTTTTGTGAATATTACTCTACATTTTCTGGTCCTTCGCAGCCGAATTAAATTAATTATTTCGATTAATTCAATCAAAAAAAAAATATAAAATCTTCTATACCTATAGTGCATGCTTTTCGTGAAAAACCACGCGTGTGATTTCGTTGCTGGGCTTTGGTAGAACTACAGGAAAACAATTAACATAGTTCCTCGCGACAGTATCTCTTTGGATTATACACCTGTATACTTTATATAAGGAATTCTTACGCGTTAAAGCTAGGCGTTTACCGGGGTTTTTCGTTTGATTGCGTGCTAGAAAATTGCATAAAATGAATTCACTAAAATTAAAGCGCGGAAATGCAAAAGGTCGCTTAACTCGTGCCACGGTTTTTGTAGAATCTATCAGTGACTGCACTTCGATGGAAATGTTAGAAATTAAATTGACTAAGTTGGACGAAGCTTGGTCGGAGTTTTGTTCGCTTCATTGTGAGTGCTTGCAACACATGGAAAAAGGTGTTGATGAATTCGAAAATGAGTTCGCGGAATATGAAACTAAATATTGTTTTACGCATTCCGAGTTAACAAAATCTAGTCGTCAAAGACAAAGTGCGGTGCAAGCTAAAGACAATAACTCGGTTTTAGAACGTCTTGCTAATCAACAATCCTCATTTCTCGAGAACCTAAATAGCTCAGCCAGTATAAGTTCGACCATCAATCTGCCGAAGATAATCGTGCCCCCATTCTCGGGTTGTTACAAGGACTGGCCGTGTTTTCGCGATTTGTTCATAGGTGCAGTTGATCGCAAATCTAACCTTACTGCAACATAAAAGTTTCATTACTTAAAGTCGTTCTTGCGAGATGACGCCGCGAATGTAATCAAGCATATTCCTGTCTCAGACGCGAACTATATCGAGGCCTGGGAAAGGCTAGAAAAACGATACGATCGCGTAAATCTAATTGTTCGGTCTTTTATAGAATTGTTCTTAGCTCTGCCTTCGATAGGGGTAGCAAATGTACAAACACTTCGAAAAATTGCAAACGGTGCCGACGAAGTAATTCGGGGGTTAAATGCGCTGGAAAGAAACGGCCGCGATCCATGGTTGATTCACCTCTTGCTAACGAAACTTGACTCAGATACAAAGCAAGCTTGGGCAGAAGAGGTAAGTTCCCGGGATGATCGTTCGATAACGGATTTAATTGAATTCTTTGAGCTACGGTGTGACGCACTCGAATCGTGTCAATCCTTAGATCGTACAGTTACATCACGGGGAAAACAATTCAATCCAATTCGAGCTCACCTAGCAAAGTCATCTGACAATCGATCCGCCTGCCCCATGTGCAAAAATGACCATATCGTACCCCAGTGTTCTCGTTTTGTTGCTTTAGACATTGAATCGCGTCGATCATTCGTAAAAAATCATTCACTATGTTTTAATTGCCTTCGAACTGGCCATTCCTCAAATAAGTGTAAGTCCGTGTTTCGTTGTCGTGTCTGTAGAGCTCGTCACCACTCGCTAGTCCATTAGGATGACACAAAAGACATTCCCTCGCAATCGTCCTTACCTGTACAACTATCAGCCCTTTCAACTACAACGTCGCCTGATCCGCGTCAGTTTCGCTCAGCAAACTTGCATGATACCTCTGCATCACCATCTCCATTCGTAACCAACCACTCCATTAAGCTTCGCCCTGGAAAGCAAACCGTACTTCCAACCATTTTAGCTAAATGTCGAAACAGCCAAGGGAGATACATTGATGTTCGTGTTTTGCTTGACACGGGATCGAATCGTTTGCCCAACGACTTGGGCTTCCGCGGAAGCACTCTCGTATTCCTATTTTAGGGTTATCATCCAAAGAAGCAGGATATACAAAAGGATGTATGACACTACAGCTTTGTTCTCGCTACAACGGGGAGTCGCTATTCATTGATGCGTTCATTCTTGGGAAGCTGATGTCCGATTTACCTTCGCAGTCATTTGACACATCTTCATGGGAGTATATTAAGAGCTTAGATCTGGCAGATCCACATTTCAATGCGTCCAGTGCGGTCGATGTGCTGTTGGGAGCAGATAGGGTTTGGTCTATTCTGAAAGCGGATCAACTTCATGGACCCCAAGGCTTGCCTATAGCACAGAAAACATCATTCGGGTGGGTGGTTACCGGAGAGTTAGCCGATACGCAGGTCGGTCGTCGAGAATTAACTTCCTTTCACTCACCTGTTGACCTAGATTTTCTTCTACAACGGTTTTGGGAGATGGAAGAGGTTTCCCCTAACAAGGCCAACAATACATCAAATGATCCAGCTGAAGAATATTTTCAGAAAACATTTAGTCGCTCAGAGGATGGAAAATACGTCGTGTCGCTTCCATTCAAAATCCCGTGCCCTAGGTTCAAGGACACTTTACAATCCGCCACTTCGCGTTTGCGTTCGATGGAACGTCGGTTCAAAAATAATCCCCAGTTGCACAATCTTTATTGTTCATTTATGCGAGAATATCAAGACCTTGATCATATGCAACTTATTCCTCGTGACCGAATTCAAAACCCACTCGGACAATGTTTTTATCTCCCTCATAACGCGGTGTTTAAATTCGACAGTTCAACTATTAAATTACGCGTCGTGTTTGATGGTTCTGTCAAAGATACGAATGGGCAATCGTTAAATAGCCAACTCTTAATCGGTCCCCCAATTCAACGCGATTTAATCACCGCCGATATAGTAAAAATGTTTCGCCAAATATGGGTTCGCGATCAAGACATTGACTATCAACGCATTGTATGGCGTCAAAATCCCAACGATGAAATTCAACATTATTATCTGAGAACCGTGACATATGGTACCGCTTCTGCTCCTTTTTTGTCGGTACGCGTCCTGAAGCAAATTGCAGAAGACTACAAAGCAACATATCCAAACGCCACTCGAATCCTTCTAAATGATGTCTATATCGACGATGTTATGACGGGAGCAAACTCAGTTGAAACCTTGTTGGGTTTTCAGGCAGAATTAGTCGCGCTGTTGTCCGAAGCGAAACTCCATCTGCGGAAATGGAGTTCTAATTGTTGGGCTCTTCTCGCTAAGCAATCACCGGATGATTGTGAGTACTCGTTTGTCGACCCTGAACGTTCAGAATCTTTTATAAAGGTGTTAGGCATGTACTGGAATCCAGCTACGGACGTATTTTCGTATCGCATGGCTCCGTTGAATCCGTGTTTCTCTCCAACAAGGCGACAACTTCTCTCCGAGATATCTCGTATTTTTGACCCACTCGGATTCCTGGCTCCTTCGGTTATTCTTTTTAAGCTAATATTTCTGGAACTCTGGTCATCCGATTTAAAACTTGGTTGGGATGATCCCTTACCATCGGACCTCTCAGACAGATGGGTGACTTATCTGAAGCAGCTTCCATTTTTTGAAAAAATTCGGGTTCTGCGAAATGTGTTTCCTTCCGATAAACTTATAGAACTTCACGGCTTCTCGGATGCTTCTTCGTTAGCCTACGCCGCCGTCGTTTACGCTCGCTGCAAAACCAGTTCAGGTAACTTTAAGATTACTATCGTTGCAGCAAAGACTAAGGTAGCTCCGATCAAACCTGTTTCTATCCCGCGTTTGGAGCTTTGTGGTGCGGTTTTGCTCACTCGGTTGTTAAATTCGGTCAAATTACACGTGTACACGCACTTTCAGTGGCTTTCAGAAGTAAATTTGTTTTTGTTCTATATCTATTTACAAAATGGTGTTTCTACTGCAAAATACATAGAAATATATTTTTGCATCGAATAATAACTTTTTTGTGTTAAACTGATGCGTCAGAAATTGTCAAGTAGTTTTATGCACATCGGTCAAAAAAGGGTGAAAAGGTATAGGTCAACATTTTTTTGTGTGATTTTTCACACCAGGAGGAGATTTTTTTTTTTTTTTTTTTTATAATCGGCGCGCGCTCAAGGGGTTTTTGTACCCTTAAAATGTTCGTACACAGCGCGGGCGAAGGAAATTTAGGGATCAAGAAAAGACAGGTACCGATGTACATTGTTTTTAAATGTTTGCAAGTTATAACGACCAGGAAACACAGAGGTCGGCAGGGCATTCCATAAGCGAGTTGCACGGCTTAGGAAAGAATCACGATATTTTAGAGTACGTCCGAAAATGGGCTTGAGGGTAAACTGATGAGCATTCATAGCGAGACGGGTGTTGCGGTTGAAAGTTTGAATGGGCGGAATGCTACTGGCGATTTCAATGGAGCACTGGTGGTGGAAATAGCGATAAAACAAACTGAGACAGGAGACATTACGTCGGTGTTCGAGGGTGTCAATTGATTGACTGATATTAGTATCACCAATGAGTTTTATCTCACGGTTTTGAATCCTATCGAAGAGGAGATGAAGTTTAAACAGGGGTGTGATGTATATGCCATCACACAGACACTAGACACCAAGACGAGCGCATCGCGATCCCTGTGGAACGAATTGAATTTGTCTGCAAATGGCAAAAACCTAAGCAATCGCCCTCGTGAAACACCTTTCTTGCAAATTCCTCCAGGTATGTTATTTCCCTAAAAATTTTCTTCGACTACGCGATATTGCCTCGTATTCATACAGTATGTGTGTTATGTCCTCATAAATATTGTTAAAGAAACTTATAATTTTAATAATTTTTCCAAACTCTACAATTCGATTAAGGTTTTTAAATTTGATGCTGGTGGTCTTTCATGTACAATTAATTGTTTTAATAATATTGTATAAATTGGTCAAATGAATTCTTGGGCAAAAATATATCCGAGAAGTTCAGGAGATTTAAAATTATTTTTAACGATGTTCTCAAAGATTGTATACCTGTTATAAACAGGAAAGTATATTCTCGCCCAGCCTGGTATAACAAAAGACTAATGAAATTAAAAAAATGCTACAAATGCCGAGTATAAAAAAGTATAAGACATCTTTCTCATATGTTGATTATACCCTTTTTTTCACGTCTGAGAAAAGAGTTCAGTTTCTTGTCTAAATTTCTTTATTGTAATTATCTAATCCTACAAATTTTTGGAAATTTGTAAATTCTAAAAGAAAAATTACAAGTCCCTACAACTATGAACTTTAATGACAAACAATCGAGTGAGCCTAAATAAATCGCGGATATGTTTGCTGAATATTTTCAAAGTATCTACAATTCAACCAATTCCAGCACCTCCGCCGACCTGTGTCACATTAATTCCCTACCATCTGTTTTTAGTACTTCATGTTATTTGTAAATGATGTAAGTGATGTTGAAGTAGCATTTAGAAATTTAAAACCACAACGAAAAGCAGATATTCTTGAATTTTTTCCTATTGTCCTACGTCATTGTTCTATGTAGTTCACTCTGTTTTCTGTTGTCCAAGTTGTTTAATCAATCACTGTCTGAAGGTGTGTTTCTTGACGATTGAAAAATTTCTATTATAGACCCAGTATACAAATCTGGTAACAGACTTATTCTTATTTCGAACTATAGACCGATCACTAAACTTTCAGTTATTCCTAAGCTCTTGGACAAACTTGTAAAAGATAAATTAGATTTCACTATAAGGCAATACGTTAGTAAAAATCAACATGGATTTTGGATGGATCGTTCAACCACATCAAACTAAACGGAGATTTCTACTTTTTGCATTAATTCTTTAGAAAAGCACACGGACTTTGTTAAAGCTTTTAGCGGAGTAAACTTGACTATTCTTTTAGAAAAATTGAAGGCCTATAGCTTTTTTGGTCCATTACTGTAATGGTTTGAATCTTATCTACGTGGACGAATACAATATGTTTCTATAGGTGATCGTTTTTCAAAGAAGATTTTAGTTTCCTCGGGTGTCCCTGAAGGAAGTCACTTAGGCCCATTTTTATTCTTGCTCTTTATTAATGATCTCGTTGACTTATTAAAACATTCTCATTGTCTTATGTATGCTGACGATATTAAAATATACTCAATAGTATCAACGCTTAATGACTCTTTGATGTTTCAAAAAGACTTGAATTCATTTGCAAAGTGGTGTATTTGGAACGACTTACTATTATGTTAAATGTTGATAAGAGTGCCTGTATGTGCTACAGCAGGAGTGCTTACAATATTTTGCCAAACTACACACTTAATAACACTGATGTTAAATTAGTTAATGATTATAAGGATCTTGGCGTAATATTTGATTCCAAATTAAACTTTGATCTTCACATTAACTACGTCATCGCTAAAGCCAATTCACTTTTAGGTTTTATTAAGAGGAACTCCTCTGATTTGAAGGATCCTTATACTCTTAAGACTTTGTTTTGTAGTATTGTTCGTCCTGTTATGGAGTATGATGGTGTTGTTTGGTGTCCTAAGAAGTACTATTTCCAATATAAGTAGAATTGAAAATATTCAAAAAAGATTTTTAAACTTTGCTTTACGTCATTTGTTTTTTAATAAAATGAGTTTCGTCATTCTTATCGTTCTAATTGTCTTTTACTCGGTATGCTGAGTCTAGAATCGCGAAGAAAAATTTATAATGTCATGTTTGTTCGTGATGTTTTATGCGCAACTATAGACAGTGCAAATCTGCGTCTGGGTAGGGAAGCAATTCGTAGTCGAATTCTTTCAATTTTGAAATCGTTTTCATCGACTTGTGACACGGTGCATTGTCTTGATGAAACAGCACTTTCTTTTTCTTCAAATGCGGCCGTTTTTCTGCGATATCGTCCTTCAAACGCTCCAACAATACAATGTAATAGTCGCTGTTGATAGTCTGAACCTTTTGGAGATAGTCGATGAAAATTATTCCATGTGGATCCCAAAATACGGATGTCATAACCTTGCCAGCCGACTGTTGAGTTTTTGGTCGTTTTGGACGAGGTTCGTCGCCTGCTCGCCACTCAGCTGACTGCCGACTTGACTCTGGTGTGAAGTGATGGAGCCAAGTTTCATCCATTGTCACATACCGACGAAAAAATTGGGCTTTATTGCGGTTAAACAGCTTTAAACACTCCTCTGAATCATCAACACGTTGTTGTTTTTGGTCGACTGTGAGCAAACGCGGCACCCACTTTGAACAGAGCTTTCGCATGTCCAAATATTCGTGTATGATATATCCAACACGCTCTTTTGATATCTTCAGAGCCTCAGCTATCTCGATCAACTTCACTTTACGGTCATTCGTAATCATTTTGTGGACTTTTTTGATGTTTTCATCTGAGACAGCCTCTTTTGGACGTCCACTGCGTGCATCATCTTCGGTGCTTGTATGACCACTTTTAAATTTTTCAATCCACTTGCGAATGGTTCGTTCGCAAGGTGCAGAGTCCGGGTAACACTTATCAAGCCATTTCTTTGCATCGGCTGCATTTTTTCCCACACGAAATTGCTTTGAATCCATTTTTTTCACAATAACAAAAGTTGCTTCACTCACAACGGTATATCTCGAGAAGTAATCGTCCGACAGCTGTTAAATTTATACACGTATCTTTTGAAGGTTGATACTAACTGAAAATGGTATGGATTTAATTCAAGTGGTGCCCTCTCTTAGAAACGGCACGGACCCATGTGTTTTTAAGTTTCTTTTATAAATTTTCATAATCTGTTGATCACAAAATCGTAGATTAAATAAATAAAATAAAAAAAATAATAACAGCTTGCAGAATCTGCAAATATCTGCAGGAGACAGTGTCCTATCATGATTCCTATTACTGTCCTAGGTTCATCCCTGTTTAATTTTATTAACTTCCTAGATCTTTTGCCGTCAAAAAATGGCCTTGGATACCCTATGTCGTTCAAGACTTGACCACCTTAGGTTGGCAGTCTTTCTGATTTTTTCCTCGATAGTGCCCCTCACTATGCAAAGGGGTGGTTTAATATTGGCAACCTCAGTTTTTTCGAGTAGCCCTCCTTTCCTTGCAAGCTCGTCGGCTTGTTCATTTTCATTAATACCGCAGTGTCCTGGCACCCAGCACAGTCTTAGCCGGTTCTTACTGTGTAATGCCTTGAGCACTGTGCAACAGACCCTACCTGTATCAGAATTGATGCTGGTCGATTCCATTGCCTTGAGTGCGGCCTGGCTATCGATGTAGATAGCGATATCTCTTTCGGACACCGATCTTATCTGCATTAGCTCAGCCGCCCTGAGGATAGCCAGAACCTCTGATTGGACGACACTGCTTGCGTTCGGAAGCTTTATGGACACTCTTAGATACCAGAACCGGTTCCTTCCTCTGTTTTTGAGAAATCTGTGAAAATTGCAATTTCATTCGATCTGATTATTACATTTTTTGCTAGTCCACCCTCTCCGAATACATTATATCACACGGTAGAAATTTCATCCGTTAGAATTGGATTGCATGGCAGTAGCTCCGTTAGGGCCGTGCCATGTCCGAAACTACTGCTCTCGAAATGACCCAAACTAGTGAGTCGTATCGCATTGTTGCTAGCAAGGTTTTCGATCTGTAAATCTGTAAGTCAAGCGGATTTGAGTGCAAAAAGTGTCCAACGCTGTCGTAAGGGTGGTAATGAGCCCACCTGTAATGGCTATTGAAGCCGTTTGTTGCTTTCCACCATACTAGTGCGCCATATGTAAGTATGGGTCTTACCACCACGGTATACATCCAGTACACCAGGTTTTAAGCCCCAAATTTTTCCTACCGTTCTTTTGCAGATAAAAATAGCATTACATGCCTTTTTGATTCTTTCCGCTACGTTAGGATTCCAATTCAGTTTTTTGTCCAGAATCACACCCAGATACTTCGCGCTGTCCGAAGGCACCTACAGGAGAACGGATATGACTCCACCTTGAGGGGTTCCTCTGGTTATGGACATTCCGAGCGAGCTTTGCCCAATGGAACAGTTTATTTTCCTGCTTTCAAGCATGTTGCAAATCCAGTTTGTAATGCCATGTTCAATGTTGGCGTCTACTAGAGCATTTTCAATGGCGGTGCACTCCACGTTATTGAAGGCTCCTTCAATATCGAAGAAGGCCGTCATCACAAACTCTCCACAAACTCTGTGCCATACTCTGTGCCGTACACCTTTCCGTTCTTTTATTTCGCCAAATCTACATTTATCACTCTTATCAAAATAGTCCCTAACAGCAACTCTTAACATGGTACCGACATGGTACTATTCACTGCTGAATTACTATTGTAGTTGCTCTCGGTAGTATTAAATTCAACAGCGATCTATAATAATAACTCATCCAAACATCAACTGAGATGGGCACTCATTCGGAAATTCTATACCGAAGTCGAAATTATTAAATTACGTTCCCATTTGTTGCCGGTATGGTATGGAGCAGTCCGTTTATGGGTTATCATATTACATTTTAAGATCTCTTGAAATTTATCATTACCAGTCACTAGCACTTCTGGAATTCCGAAAGCAGGAAACATTGATCTACAAATCCGAATAGTTGAATCAATATTTATTTTTGGGATAAAATGAATTCTAGGCCAGCGCGAATAAGCAAACGAGCCAGAAATGACAGCGAAAACTTCTCTATGTCCGGCAGTATGGTTTTCCTAGCAACAGGTCCACTGGTGATTTGATGGCATGTCTCACTGAAAAGTGGAACCAAGGCACACGTCAATCATCAATCTGGCGAAAGCAAGATAGTTGCACTTGATATTTCTAAGGCGTTTGACAGAGTTTGACATCAGGCTCTTTTGGGATCGCGAATCTCTTCCTCAATGCATTAGAAATTGCCTGGGACGTTTTCAAGCCTGATATTCACAAAATAAATGCTGGTGTGCCACAGGGCTCTGTTCTGTCTCCGACACTCTTTTTAATTTTCATCAATGCTACTTCTAATCCAATATATGCTGTCGACAGTACTCTCTGCTTCTCATATTCATTCCCGGACTTACGCCTCTGCTCTTCGGCTATATAACGAGAACGGCAGCGTATATTAAGCTCATTAAAATCCTATAGCAGGACACACTTTCGTTAAATAATGTACCATTCAGACTCACACAGACGCTATTCATTGATATGAATCTTAAGCAATTTGTGGAATGAAAGAAAATGTCAACATCGCTGGTAATCTTGCACTGTAACTTGGAAGCATCAACTTTGTTTTATTGCTGATTTGCATCTTATGCTTAGTAAAGCAACTTCGGAAAATGTCCACTTCGTGATTTATTTCAGGAATACGATTCAATGGACTTTCAGATACATAGGAAGTGCCCAAATCGTCTGCAAATGCACTGAATTTATAGTATTTTGATTGAAAAAGGAGTATACATAAACAAGAAATAGGACGGGCCCAAGGACTGATCCTTGAGGCACTCCCAGATACATTCCGTAACTGCTGCTAGATACACCACTTATTTTTACTTTTTGCTATCATCCAATAAGATAGGATATAACTGGTCGTTATGTTTCCTCGATAACGACATGGATGCCGCTGCTGATATGATTACAGACACCATTCTCTTTGGAATGAGAAACTATGTCCCTCATCGTATGAAGAGTATCAAACCAAAAGAAAAGGCATGGTACGACTCGAGCTGTAAAGGGGTCGTCAGGGATAGAGAAATGTTTTTTCGGTCCTTCAAGACCAACCCAACAGAGAAAAACCGAAAAAAGTTCAAACTAGCCAGAAATGACTGCAACGTCTTTCTTAAGCGTGTAAAATTCCAATACGACCAAAATACTACAATGCCCCAAAGGTAGTAAAAATTTTTAATCGTTCGTCAAAAATATTAGAAATTCTGCCTCATCCTCCATCCCAATGCTCATTTACAATGATATTCCAGCTGTCAGCTCTTTGGACAAGGCGAATCTGCTTGCTGCACACTTTGGGGCTAGATCAACATTCCCAGATTGTGCTTTGGCTCCGCCTACACTTAAGTGCGTCGAATCTTCAATGGGACAAATCTACTTTCGCACTAGTGTAGTAGCAAGAGTTCTTAAAGATCTTAACATTCACAAATCTGCTGGTCCAGATGGTCTATCTCCCCTCCTTCTGAAGAGGTGTTCTTCCTCGCTGGTAAAACCACTGCGTAAGCTTTTTCATCCATCCTACTCTTTGGGACTCTTCCCAAGATGATGAAAAACGGCATTTGTCCAGCCCTTCCCTAAAAAAAGCTGAAACTTCCTCTCTCTCCTCCTACAGACCCATTTCACTTACGTCCCTTCTTTCCAAGGCTATGGAAACGCTGATAAACCGTCAGCTAATGAAATATCTCGGAACACGAAAACTTCTCAATGATCGTCAGTTTTCGTTGGTTTTCGTAGCAACAAGTCCACTGGTGATCTGATGGCATGTCTCACCGAAAAGTGGAACCAAAGCGTACATCAATGTGGCGAAAGCAAGATAGTTGCATTTGATATTTCTAAGGCATTTGACAGCATAACTAATTGGGAACCCCTAACAGGGTAGAATTTGCTGCTTCCAAAACACAATACTGTCTGCTGTCGTTAAAGTGAAATTTAAACACCCAGCCCTTATCCATTAATGGCACTTGCATCGCCGAAACCGATAAACTTGCCATTTTCGATATATGTATCAGTGACAACTTACGTAGGAATGACCACATATTCGTTGTCGTCAAAAATGCTGCGAAATGTCTATGTTTCCTCAAGCGATGTAAGAAATACTTCACTCCCTCTGATCTGGCTTCAATATATAAGGCGTTTCTCCGCCCGAAATTGGAATATAATTGCCACAACTGGTCGGGTGCGCCCAAAACATCTCTGCACCTGCTAGATAGGATTCAAAACCGTGCGATAAAACTCAGAGGTGATACTAATATCACTCAAACAATGGACACCCTTGAACACCGACATAATGTCTCCTGTCTCACTCTATTTTATCGCTATTTCCACCAACAGTGCTCCATAGAAATCGCCAGTGGCATTCCGCCCCTTCAACCCTTTGATCATAACACACGTCTCGCTATAAATGCTCAACAGTATACCTGTTAACAACCCTGTTTCGTCACATAAGCCAACAAACAGAAAAAAATATATATATACCGATCTGTCAAACGACACGTTTGAATTCTTCCTTTTGAATTAGAGGTTAACTGGGGAACACGCAGAAAAATTGCCAAGAGAGAACCGTGCTACATATATATATATATATATATATATAAATAATTGAAATTTACTAAAAGTATGTATCAATATAAATAAAATTAACATAACTAATCGAATTATAATTTAGGAATTTTGTAACCCACTAATGAATAAAGTCTGAACTAAATTGTTTCGTTTTATTTCTGGGTTCACAAAATCTGAAAACAACTTTTAACATTTTACAAAATTCTTTTATGGTGATCATCTGCCAAATAAAGCTTAAATGTTACCCAGAAGCCCACCTGTCACCCGAACAAATCCAAGAGCCAAACTCATCGCGCCAGGAAATGCAGCAAAAGAGTTTAATTGCAGAGCGTGTAGCGCGTCGGATTCATTCGATAATATGGTATTGTGTGACAATCCAACATGTGGTTCCTGGTTCCACTATAATTGTGTAGGTGTTGATAGTCTCGTTACTGATCGTCCATGGAAATGCGCGACGTGCACTCAGATTCTCACTGACGCTACAGGACCATCTGCAACAGCGGCCATGGCGGCAGCGCCAGCAGCAAAACCATCAACTGCGGCATCTCATACGTCCAGGTCTTCCAAAGCATCAGCCAGCAAACGTCTCCAGCTTGAACTACAGAAACTGAACGAAGAAAGACGTTTGACCGAGAAAAGGGAGCAAAGCGAACGCGAGTATATTAACAAAAAATACCAAATTCTCAGCCAATTAGAGGATGCTAACTCCGAGTCGGAGGACGTACGCTCTAATGCATCTGTCCAAGAGAGAACCTACAACTGGTTAAACCATGCAAGAACTAACGTTCAAAGCCAAAGCACAAAATTAATTGATCGGCCATGCATGAACAAAGCGGAGCTTCAGCAGAAAACAGTTGTAGTGAGAAGTCTAGAAGAGCGACTACCAGAACGACCACCAGCGAATACTTCGGTCCAGAGAACACTACAGCTGCACAACCACTCGCCTGAATATCAACAGCAACCAGGTTATCCAGAACAGCACTCTTCGTTAATCGAACCACCTCCTGTGAACGACTTTGGGAACACTTATCCAATTCTCACTAAAAACCATTTGGCTGCTCGTCAATCAATATCCAAAGAGCTAAAGAGTTTTAGTGGAGATCCTGATGAGTGGCCTCACTTTATAAGAAGCTTTGAAAGAAGCACGAAGTTATGTGGATTCTCGAGTGAAGAAAATCTCACGCGTCTCGAACAGTGCTTAAAAGGCAAGGCCCTAGAATCAGTAAAAAGCTTGCTCATCCAACCAGATTGTGTCCCACGAGTGATATCCACACTAAAAATGTTGTTCGGAAGACCAGAATTCATAATAGAAACTCTTATGAATAAGATACATGCGACACCACCACCGAAAGCTGATAAACTGGAGAGTATCGTTAACTTCGCAATCGCCGTGCAAAATCTCTGTGCAAATATAGAAGCAACTGAATGTGCCCTGTATCTCAACAATCCTATTTTGTTGCGAGAACTAGTGAACAAATTGCCGTCAACACTTCGTTTGAACTGGGCTACGTATGCACAAAATCTTCCCGTCGATAGTCGCACCCTTTCAAAATTTAGTTCATGGTTGTACAAGATGGCAGAAGCCGTTAACCTGGTTAGTTTACCAAGCACACTTAGCAGTGATAAGCATGCAAAATCAAATAAAGATAAAGGGTATTTACATGCGCATTCTTCTGACAATGAAATGAATAAACATCGAGTAACTGAACGCAATTGTGCTATTTGTAGTGGATGTTGTGCATCCATTGTTGAATGCAAAGTGTTCGAAAATCTGAGTCTATCACTCAAATGGGCGTTCGTGCGTGATCAAAGACTTTGTAGGCGTTGTCTGAGCAAACATGGGAGGCAGAGATGTAGGGTTGAGACTGTGTGTGGGAAAAATAATTGTACTTTCAAACATCATCCTTTGCTACACAATAACGAAAAGGATTCTCATGGACATACATCACAAGCTACATCAATCCATCACGACGACCATTTTTACCACCATAACTCCGAAGCAATCCTTTTTCGAGTACTACCGGTGACACTTTATGGCAACGGAACTAAGGTCAATATCTGTGCACTCTTTGACGAAGGCTCATCAGTGACGTTACTTGATGAAGTAGTAGCTCAACAACTAAAAGTTAAAGGCACCGCTTGCCCATTGCGTTTGAAGTGGACCGCAGACCAACATCGATGTGAAAACGACTCCGAAATTATGGACCTAAAAATATCAGGTATTTCCTTTCAAAATAAAAAGTATACAATAGGAAAAGTCCACACAGTTAAAAGTTTACAACTGCCTCAGCAATCAGTCGACATGGAAAAGCTGCAAAGAGAGTACGACTACCTGAAAGGTCTACCTATTAGCTCTTTCATTAATCAAAGACCTCAGTTACTCATCGGCATCAATAATTGGAAGCTTGGGCTACCTTTGAAGTACAGAGAAGGCAGTATTGACCAACCCGTTGCTACAAAAACACGATTGGGGTGGACTGTTCATGGTTGTCTAAAGAGTACTTCGCGAGATCTTGTCCTGTCGACCAATAGTGGATGTAACTTTCACGTTTGTGAGTGCGAAAATTGCGATGATGAAAATCTTCAAGACCTTGTGAAGCAATTCCTATATTACGAAAACCTTGGAGTGTCTAAACCTGAAAAGATGATCATGTCTGTAGAAGAGGAGCGTTCCGTAGCCTTATTAAAAAAGCTTACTTGTCGAAAAGAAGGATATTTTGAGACTGGACTTCTATGGAAACACGATAACATCCAGCTTCCCGATAGTTTCGAAATGGCGTACAATCGTTTAAAGAGCTTACAGAAACGGATGAAAAAAGATCCAGAGCTAGCACAAGCTCTTCAAAATAAAATCAAAGAATATCTCTTGAAAGGCTATGCGCGAAAACTGAGTAGAGAAGAAGCTAAAGAAAAACATCAGCGGCTGTGGTACCTACCGATTTTCCCGGTGACGAACCCAAATAAGCCCTCTAAGCTGCGGATTGTGTGGGATGCTGCATCCAAGGTTCGTGGCGTATCTTTAAATTCATTTCTTATGAAAGGTCCAGACCAACTTACTAGTTTAATATCAGTACTTTATAAGTTCCGAGAGAAGAAGTTTGCAGTTTGTGGTGATATCATGGAGATGTTCCACCAAGTAAGGATCCGAGCTGAAGACCAATACTCCCAGCTTTTTTTGTGGTGTGAAAACGAAGATGATTTTCCCGAGACTTACGCAATGACTGTCATGACGTTTGGGGCATCCTGCTCACCTGCCTGTGCTCAGTATGTAAAGAACGAAAACGCCAAAGAGTTTGCAAAAGATTATCCAGCGGCTGTAAAGGCTATTTTTGAGAATCACTACGTTGATGATCTACTTGTAAGCGCCGATACCGAACAGGAGGCAATAGAGCTTGCTAAAGATATCAGATTCGTTCACAGTCAAGGAGGTTTCTATATAAGAAACTGGGTAACTAACTCGTCTGAGGTATTAACAGCTCTTCAATCAAACAATACTGATTTAAAGAATTTAAACATGAATCCTGAACTTATTTCAGAGAAAGTGCTGGGCATGTGGTGGAGTACCAAAGACGACATGTTTATATTCAAGCCTACAGCTAAAACTAGACTTTCATCACATCTATTTGGGAATCGCCGTCCTACTAAGCGAGAAGTCTTGCGAGTGTTGATGACCATATTTGATCCATTGGGTCTTATCGCTCACTTCTTGATGTACTTAAAGGTCCTCCTTCAAGAGATCTGGAGGTCAGGTATTGGCTGGGATGAAGAAATTCAGGACCAACAAAATCGCAAATGGTTGAACTGGATTCATCTTCTGCCCGAGGTCGAAAACCTTCAAATACCCAGATGCTACATTACGCAGAAATTTGAAAACCAGCCTATGATGCAGCTGCATACGTTCGTCGACGCGAGTGAAGAAGGCTCCGCAGCAGTAGCATACTTGAGTTGTTCGGATGGATATTCTACCAAGGTATCTTTGATTGGAGCGAAGACACGGGTAGCTCCGTTAAAAAGTCTTTCAATACCTCGGTTAGAACTCCAAGCAGCAATTCTTGGTGCCCGATTAGCTAGATCAATAATACAATCCCATTCAATTTCCTTCGCCAGCAAATTTTTTTGGTCTGATTCGAAAAATGTATTGTCCTGGCTTCGTTCAGATCATCGGAAATATAAGCAGTATGTGGCGTTTCGCGTAAGCGAAATCCTAGATCTGTCCAATATATCGGAGTGGAGGTGGGTCCCGACTAAAGAAAACGTGGCAGACGAGGCCACAAAATGGTCAAAAACCACAAATTTCTGCTCGTCCAGTCGGTGGTTTGTTGGCCCATCGTTTTTGCTCGAGCCTCCAGAAACTTGGCCAGTGGAAAAAGGTAAAACAGAAAACATTTCCGAAGAACTGAAGACCCAATATCTAAGCATACATATAGTTGACCATGGAAATCTGTTTGAGGTGGAACGATTTTCGAAATGGAGGAAATTGCTTCGCAGCTGTGCCTATCTTCACCGGTTTGTTGATAAGTTGCGGGCAAGAGTGAAACACAAGCGATGTCATCTGAAAAGTTTCGCTCCAACTGAACAACAATTGTCTGAAATCAAACAAATGCAAGAGACTGCAACCGCTGGTGGTCCCCTAACTCAAACAGAACTCCAGAAAGCTGAGAGAACGCTGCTAAAAGAAGCCCAGTCATCAACATTCCGAGAGGAATTTGATTGCCTTACCAAAAATAAACCGGTGAGTAAAACGAGCTCTATTTTCAAACTCTGTCCATACCTAGATAAATATGAACTAATACGCGCTAGTGGAAGGGTTGAGCATTCCAAAGATGTCGGCCATGATTTTAATCAACCAATACTTCTCTGGGGAAAACATCCGGTCACTAAGCTTATCATTCGTCATGTTCACGAGATATTTAAACACCAACACCATGAAACCGTATTAAATGAAATTCGACAGCGATTTCACATCACTGGATTGAGAGCTGCCTTAAACTCCGTTCGGCGTTCTTGTCAAAACTGCAGAAATCGTGGAGCCCAGCCGAACCCCCCAATCATGGCTCCGCTACCTCCTGCCAGGTTGGCCTCATTCAGTCGACCATTCTCATTTGTGGGTATAGACTACTTTGGACCGTTGAACGTCTCTATTCACCGAAGGCTAGAAAAACGTTGGGGAGTTTATTCACTTGTTTAACAACTCGAGGAATACACATCGAGATCGCCCACTCTTTATCCACTGATTCTTGTATTTTGGCGATAAGAAATTTCACTGCACGACGAGGTATGCCAATAGAATTTCATTCTGACAATGGTACAAATTTTCGAGGCGCAGAACGAGAGCTGAAGGAGGCTTACGAGAACGTCAACAAAGACAAGCTATTAAAAACATTTACATCCGTAACGACCAAATGGGTTTTCATTCCACCAGGCTCCCCACACATGGGCGGAAGCTGGGAAAGATTGGTCAGATCTGTCAAATCATCATTAGCCAACACTCTGCATACACGCAACCCATCCGATGAGCTTTTACAAAGTTCACTAATTGAAGTAGAAAACATCATAAATTCACGCCCTCTCACATATCTGCCAATCACGAGTGAATACGAAGATGCGTTGACTCCCAACCATTTTCTACTCGGGTCCTCCAATGGATTGAAGCCAACAGCAATCTTCAACGACGACACATCAGTGCTACGGAAAAACTGGATGATTAGCCAGCAATATGCAGACAGTTTCTGGAAGCGGTGGGTGCTAGAATATCTCCCTACAATTACGCGGCGCTCAAAGTGGTTCACTCCTACTAAACCAATTGAAGTAGGCAACATCGTGATCATCGTAGACCCTGATAGTCCACGAAATTACTGGCCCAAAGGTAGAGTTATCGGCACCCGGCTTTCTAAAGATGGACAGGTACGGAGTGCTACTGTCCAAACAAATTCAGGAGTATACAATCGACCTGCCGTAAAGTTGGCTGTGTTAGATGTCGGTGTTCTGGATTTGGTAAAGTCCACTTCTCCTAGTGGCCATACCGGGGGGGAGTGTTAACAACCCTGTTTCGTCACATAAGCCAACAAACAGAAAAAAATATATATATACCGATCTGTCAAACGACACGTTTGAATTCTTCCTTTTGAATTAGAGGTTAACTGGGGAACACGCAGAAAAATTGCCAAGAGAGAACCGTGCTACATATATATATATATATATATATATAAATAATTGAAATTTACTAAAAGTATGTATCAATATAAATAAAATTAACATAACTAATCGAATTATAATTTAGGAATTTTGTAACCCACTAATGAATAAAGTCTGAACTAAATTGTTTCGTTTTATTTCTGGGTTCACAAAATCTGAAAACAACTTTTAACAGTATACCCTTAAGCCCACTTTCGGACGTACTCTAAAATATCGTGATTCGTTCCTAACCCGTACAACTTGCTTATAAAATGACCTAACTAGCTCTTTATTTCCTAGTCATTATAACCTTCAAACATTTAAAACCAACGTTTACCGGTACCTCTCTTTCTATCCTCCCTTCGTCCGCGCTGTGTGAAAACATTTTAAGTGTACTTAAATCCCTTGAGCGCGCGCAAATTATAAAAAAAAAAAGATTGGAACCAATTAAAAATGAAACCTCTAAGCCCGGCATTGAACAAGTTTTGCAAAAGGATGCTGTGAACAACCATTTCAAAAGCCTTTTTGATATCCACAAAAAGATTTGTGCAGTACCTTTTATCATCAAGTCCTTTATAGATAGAGTAGCAGAAATCCAGCAATACATCTTCAGTTGACAAGCCTTTTCTAAAACCAAACTATTTACGACTAAAAAGCTTATTGTTATTTAAAAAGTGTAAGACTCTCTTTTTTAATTGCTTTTTCAAAAACTTTTGAAATAGTGGGCAAAAGTGAGATTGGCCTGCAATTATTTGTTTCTTTTGGATCTCCTTTTTTGAAAAGAGGAACAACAATTTAACATTTTAGGTCATCTGGAAATATGCCAGATACTACACTTAAATTGAAGATGTACCCCAAGATATCCACCACAATGAACGCTATTTCTTTCAGTAAATAATTGGGTATACCGTCACTACTACAAGATTTAGAGTTGTAATTTTCAGTACCTCGAAGGAAGATATACGAGTATTTTCAAAATAAAAAGCAAATTTTATCATCCTCGATTCTGAAGCTCGAGCAACAGTTGCAAGTAATAATATTGCTGTTTGGAATAGAGGATGCAACAGAAGCGAAGTAAATGATAAATTCGTTAGCAATCATCGTATTATCAGTGATTTCCGTAGAGCCATATCACAAAATGATAGTCTTATCGCATTTAGAACGTCGATGGATTGTTTTATTAATTACATCCATATTCCCCCTACATCTTTCAAATTTTCTTCGATAAAATCTATCATGACATTCTTGCACATGTTTTTTTCCATTTTTTACTTAGGTTAACGTAGTGGTTTCTTAAAGTTGCATTCTGCGGATATTTTGAACATTTAATACCAAGTTTATTTTTTAAATTAATTTTATTTAAAATATTTTTGTTAATCCAAAGTTTAAGTTTTTTTTTTTTTTTCTTAATTCTTGAGACCTGACCAAGTAGGTAGATTCCTTAATTCTATTATTTAATATTTTTAAAAATATCTTATACGCCTGATTTACCTCCCTCTCGGCATACACATCTTCTCAGCTTTCAAAACGAAGTTTATCATTAACAACGTTAAAACGAATAATAGAAATATCCGTTTCTATTTTCAAATCTACGAGTACTTTTGAAAGAATTTTGTTGCAAAATTCCGCACTTTAAAAGTTAATAAATTACTTATTTGGAAAGGTGCCGGGCTTACCGGCAACCATGCAAAACAAAAAAACCCAAAACTCGAGCACGAAAACAAAAACCGTAACCACACGGATGGAGGTTGGTAGTCGAATGAGAGAGAATGCGTAAAACCGAAGTTAGATCCAAAAGGGGATCGCAAAAAAACCGGAATTGCAACCAGCAGCTGGTTCCTAGCTGCGCACATCGGCTGCTCAGCACGGGGGAGTTCGAAAAGTGAGGAAAAGTAGATAATATGTAAGTGGGATAAAAAATTGGAAAACAAGATGAACTTCTCCCTGATGGGGATTTAAGTGTGCAGATTTATTTATTTCTTTTTTTTTTTTCTTTTTATTAATCGGGGGATGACAAAGGCCGTGCGAGTGTAAAAAGGAATAGCCCAGTAAAGGGTGTCGTGTAGCACCAGAGGGGTTGCTCACCTTAAAATTTTGTAAAGCTCAATTTAGTGGCCAGCAGAAGGCCCACGATTCTGTACGATCACGAGGACGGTGCCCTTTGGGGCCAACGGGGTCGCGAAACCGTTTTGACCGTAACCGCGAAAGGGTTATGGTGTTTGACAGGTGAACGGTAAGGAGCCTTACGGGATCACCGAATCACGAGTATACGCACTTAAGGGAGGAATACACAAAAATTTAGGCCTTATAACAATGAAATGCAAAAGGGGTACTTAACTCTTTTCCTGCCAACTTGAGGGTCGCTCCTGTCTGGTTGCCAGAGGGTTGGTGAGGGGAGTGGGTACTTCCCGCCGCTGTCACTCTCGTCGTCGCTTCATCCGTCGGTGTCTCGTCTTGTTCGTCTTTGTTTGTGGGCTTTTTTTTTTTTTGTTCGTTCGTTGGTTAGTTTTCCTGTCGCGTTTCTTCTTGTTGGTTTTTTTTTTTCCTTTCCTCTTGTTGGTTTCTTTTGTTCGTTCGTCGTTTGAATTCTGTTCCTCTTTTTTTTTTGTTTTTCGTTAAACGTTCGTTTTTTTCTCCTTTGGGCTTTTTCCAAAAATAATGGCGGCACTGTCCGCTATGACGGCTAGATGTTAATTATTCTAACCGCGCATTTCAGCTAGTTGTCTCTCACACACACACATTCATACGTGGTTCCACTAATTCAGCTGCCAGAGCAAAGGGACTCACTTCCAGAGCTCTGACAGTCTCCCTATGAAACCACCCAATCACACCAGTCGATGTTTTGTCGTGTTCGTCCTGTTCGTTTTATCTGCTTGGGTCCATGTCGCACCCTCGGACCCGGAACACTTTTGGGGGACAATTAAGGGGAGCTCAAATAGTGACCGCCAAGTAGAGAGGAAACCTTTCCCAAGAATAATATTAAGGGGGCCGTAAGTCTCCTTGCAGACAATAGTGAGGGGGGGGGGGGGGGTTCGTGGAGAATCGTGGAGAATCGTGAGCTTTCTTTCACAATTGTTTCTTTTGAATTTGGAGGTCTTGGGGGTCTTACAATTTATATAGCTGGAAGCAAACAATATAGAATTTAGGGTGGGCTCTCGGCCATTGCTGGGGTGTCGACATCTTTGGGCATCAAGGGGGGGCAAACCGTCCATCCGCTAGTGTTTCCAGGCCGTCCGCCTGGCTCTATCCGGGATACCTATATGTCATCTCTGGGGCGGTAGGTCGAGGAAGGGAACTGGGTCCAAAGAATCCAGTAAATCCCACCTGTGCCGTGGCATCCAGAGCATGACGGGAAGAAAAGAACGGGGACGAAACGAGCAAAGGCAGGAGGGTAGGGGGGTGAAACAGACAACAACAGGACGAAAGGGAATGGAGGATTTTTGGGGCGTGATTTGCACGTAACAATTTATTAAAATACCTGTCATGCAATGATCCGTAATCTGCAAATCGAGGTTTAATCCTAAACAATGATCTAAAGGTATATTGCAAAATCGCCCAAGTACATGGCCGTGTAGGTTCATTAATTAAGGAAACCAAACCAAATTCGGCCAGAGTTGCTCAGTAGGAGTCAACAAAATCACATTGTGACAGAATGTCTAAGTTAAAATCTCCAACAAGCAGAAGATCGGAAGACCTCTCACTATCCAAAGCTAGAGCATCTGCCCTAACAAAGTTACAATTGATAATATCATAATCATCATAATCATACCCAAGTTCAGCGAAAAACACCAACACCTCCTACGGCATAAGAATTACACTGGTCAACAAAATAAATATTTATTTTTTACTCGGAGATAAAATTATGTGATTCGTATTCGTTGGAGCTTATAGAATCAGGAAAACTATATAAAATAGCCAGGTCATATCGGGAATTTGTGAGAAAAAGCTTTTTTGAATTTAAGAATTTAACCAAAAATATTACCGAAAAATGTTATTTCTTGTAAAATTTTGTTGTTTTTTTTTGGAAGCATCTGCATTCCGTTTATAAGAACACCTCGGAGTCTCTCTTATAAGTGACCAGCAGTAATCTGCCAACATTGATGGCTCCCATTTTCCTTGGTACCATTGCTCTATTGCAGCAATGTGTTGGTGGAATCTCTCGCCGTGCTTATCGCTTACATCACCTATATTTTCAGGACAGAAATTGAGTTTTAGCTGCATGTTGCATCCCATTTTATTATAAGCATCCAGCATTTTCTTTACATCATCTGCATAACCTGGAGTCTTATTGTTACCTAGGAAGTTTTCTGCTACTTTCACAAATGAACACCAGACCTGTTTTTCTAATGAATCCAGATTAGGAATGAAAGCTGGATCTTTTATAATGTCTGGACCCACAGAAATACCATCTTTAATTTTTGCTTCGCTTAGTGATGGGAACTTTTGTTTCAAAAAATTTAAACCAGGTTGGTCTTTCTGCATCGCCTTTACAAAGTTTTTTATAAGACCCAATTTGATATGTAATGGTGGTAGAATAACACCCCGTGGTTCGATCAATGAAGGATTCCTTATATTTTTTTCTCCACAAATAAAGTTTGTTCTTATAGGCCAATCTACTCTCACAAAGTGCTCCGATCGTGCTCTACTATCCCACTCACATAAAAAACAACAAAATTTGGTGTAACCTAGTTGTAGTCCAAGAAGTAGAGCAACAACTTTCAAATCCGAACATATCGACCAGTTATATTTTTTATATTAAATTTTTTCCAATATAAATTTCATAACATCGTAGGTTTATTTTAAATTCACAACATGCGCTAGAGGTATTGAAGGAAACTTATAACCATTTTGAAGCAATACAGCTTTTAAACTAGTCTTTGATGCGTCGATGAATAGCCGCCATTCTTCGGTTTTGTGCTCATAACCCAGTGACAGCATTAAGCCATTAATATCATTACAATACACTAAGTTATCGGCTTTCGAAAAATAAGGAACAAATTCACTTTGTCGCGTACGGTACTCTGTAATTTTTACCTCAGGCTTGAGCAGATTCCACTGCTTTAACCTTGAGCTCAGTATTTCAGACTTTTGTTTTGACAAATCCAAGTCTCTGACGAGGTCACTAAGCTCAATCTGACTAATGAGATGTGGTGCATCAGAAGATGTAGGGAGCTCAAATGCGGGATCATCCAGGATTTCTCTGAACAATATGACGAACTTATTTCGGTGACCTTGGAACTGGCAGAATTTCTGTATGAGGTGCTGGTCTTGTTACAGAGGAGACATCTGCATATTTTATGGAATGCTTTGATCTTCGAGAAAATCCCTTCACATTGGTGCAACAAAAGTAACAATCTGTGTGACTCTGGGGCTCTCTCCATATCATAGGCATTCCAAAAGGCATTGCAGAAAATGACCCGTTAAGCCAACCAGTTAGCTGTCGGTGACACCTAAAGCAGCAAATGTGTGGTGCCCAGAGTTTATCCTGATGGTTTATTTTAAATTTAAAATAAGAAAAGTGACACTTTTCAATAAATGGTGTTATTTTCTTTTTTCGGAAACTTGGTGTAAATTCTCCACAAATATAGCTGAATAAATCTGGACAATTAACACAAGATCGTGGCATTTTATCACTTTAATGCACTTCTAATATTTTTCTTACGCAAATTAGTTTATTTTTTTAAATTACCAACAGAAAAACCGATTTAAACGATGTGCGATTCTATTAGAACTGATCTCGTTCGATAAAGATGTAAAAGTGTGTGCCGTTAGGTTGCTGTACGTGACCTGAGCAAAATATTATTTTTCCCGTTACCTACAGGTCAAGTACTATAAGAAACACTATTCAGTATGTCCGAGTATTTTTCATTGTTGCCCAGTGTTATTAGTCTTTGCAAAAAATGAATACCCGGGAATATTAAAATCGTCAATTTCGCATGAGAAAATCCAAATCTCAGATACAAATATAAAATCGGGCTTGGTTTTAAAAGTTTCTAC
The DNA here is from genome assembly GCA_963966105.1 of Volucella zonaria. Lineage (NCBI taxonomy): Eukaryota > Metazoa > Arthropoda > Insecta > Diptera > Syrphidae > Volucella > Volucella zonaria. The sequence goes on from OZ014534.1 coordinate 47,367,271, forward strand.
ATGGGCAACCAATAAATCAACAGTTTTTCGAAGACTTCTGATATTTTGATGCAAGAAAATTCTTATTATTGTACAAACAGTTACAAAGGCAGCATTTAAATTATAATTATCAGTTTCAATAATAAAATTCTTTATATAGAATAGGTTAAGCGATCATTTAGATCACTTTTCGATTCAATAACAAAAATCTTGCCTTTTTCAATTTTTCTTATAAAGATTCTGCCAGCTGCTAGTATTTAAAATTATTTTCAGCTTTGAATTTCTTGGCCGCCATAAACAACTTTCTATTATGTTTTGTCAGACTCTCATGTAAATGTTTTTATTGCACAAAACACTAAAAAGAGATGTCTTGCGCATGCTTTTCTTTGCAGTGATCGATTGATATCAACACTTTCGTCGTGTAGGTTAAGCTCGAGCATGGTGTTACGGAAGTATGCCGTATACTTTTCCATCGGCAACAATATGATGTAGTCGGCCTTTACACAAGATATGGCCACAATTTTCTGATTTCGACAGTGATGTGCTCGGACGGCATAAGGAAAAACAAACCCAGATTATGATTCCCGTCGTTGCCTTCGACAGCCCAATTAGTGTCCGAAGAACTTTGGAACTATTGATGAGTTTCTCGATAAGCGGTCAAGTACCTATTAACGTTAATCCCTGCAGTCCAATATTGACGCCTCCGATCTTCAAAATGTTATAGGAGAATATTCACAACGTATTCGTATGTCTGATCTGCTGAAATTAAATAGGAATGAAAGTGCCCAATTAGCTACCTATGTGTGTTATATGCAATGTTATGAACTTTTTCCCTGTAATCTTTGATGGATGGTTCGCTTTCTATATTGAGCTAGGCTTGTAAAGGTAGACGTCATGGTGGCCCATGATCCAAATTAAATGAATTTCTTGCACCATTGAGGTATCCCATTCGCCTTGTATCCTTCGTGCTTTCGAGGCCGACGCATAACTTTAGTCCACCCAAGTCGCGAATATCGAACTCCTTCGGCAATGTAGTATTAACCAGTAAGAGTCTTCAGCATCGTTTGTTGCAAGAAGAAGGATATTATCAACATGAGCAGTGATGATCGTAATTTCAATCGCATAGTAGAAGCATTTATCGTATAACGACTGAGTAAGTTCCAAATTCTTCAGCGTTTTGTCCAATTTGAAGTTCAACTGATGTTCTTCTGCGATTTTCAATGTATGCTGAGTGGACTGGAAGTTGACAACTAGTGAATAGGTGTCAGTATGGTCGATTCCATAAATCTGGTAAAATACTTTCGCAACCAGACTAGCGTTATTTATTTTTAAGTACTTGCCAGTCAGTTGGTCTGTCCACCAATCGTATTCTTCCTACATGGGCTAGAAATACTCGTTTCGACTTTCGTTCCCTTCCAGCTATTTGCCGTTCACACGGTCAACTCCAATCCTGTAAACTTTTTCAATTTTGGTTGGCTCAAGTGCCTTAGTGTGCACTAAAATCTTGTTAGCTTCTCCCCATGTCTTCATTTTTGACTTCTGGAAACGAGATTTTTTGTGTTATGGCTCGTCTGGCGCTTTTCACTCGGCACTTTGGCGCTTGGTTTCTAGATCACATTGAAAATATCACGTTTCATTAGCAGTCACAACGTTGTAAGGGAAGATTTTGTTCTTTTTCGGCATCATCAATCCTTCGAATGATGAATTCTGAGCAATTTTTGGTCGTCAGTCATTTTTGGACCGGTCGATAACACAAACATAGTGTCACTTCAGACATAATAACTCCACTTCAATTTATCCAAATATCGTGTAATTTTGACAGTGCATCAGTGAAGGATATATCATATACGAATGTAGAAATTACGTATGTAGACGGCCTAGTGCCTATTTTTAAAAAGTCCTGTTTACTTTGGATCGAACTTTGTAGTTGTCTGTGGTTTTTAAATTGAAGACATAGAAGTTTGACGGAACTCCTGCATTTCCAATTTCATTGGGCTCTTCCTCCAAGAATCACACATCTCTGCTCCTAATAGCAATGCGTGTTCCAACTTTGAATTTCCCCCTATTCCTTGTCCTTGTTCCGATACACTTAAGTTATGGCACGGTTTTCTACCCATTCACAGTTCCTATGCGACGATACTCATTTCTGTTGGAAGTCTATTGCGGATAAAGATTACTGTGGACAATAGTTTTGCCTCCAGCTTCAAACACCTCCTAATTTCCAGAAACAATATACGAGACTATGTAAACCTTGTCTTTAATCAGCTGTGATCAACAACTTGTTAATCTTGTTGGACAATTTTTCTTGATTGCCTTCGAATACTACCTTTATTACATCACATTTCTCACTGAGATGAGGTTTCCTTGTGTTTCCTGTGTTTTTTTTTTGTTTGTTTCTCGTTGTTCATTTACAGAAGTCACGTAGGAATCCTTTTCACACATTTTCAAACTTTCGAACAAATGTTTCGTTGAGCACATAATCGAAGCAGCTCCGGAATCAGGACTATGTTGCCAGTAGAAATTTTAAACGTAGACTCCTATGTTGTTGTAAAGCTATATTCAGCTTTGACTGTCGTGTTTGAATCTACTGTTTTTGGCTTGCCATTTTCGCACATACGCGGCAGTTAAATGGAAAGATGTTGCCTCGTTAGCTGTAGTTTGTAGTGTTTTTTTTTTGTTTTTATTTGGGGTGTAGCGCTACGCTGGGTTGTTCATCTGTCCTGTTTTACCACCAAAAGTCAAGTCAACCTGAATATATTTGGTTTGGATGTCGAATGTAACTTGGAGATTTTTGAAATCGTCCGACAGCCCGTTGAGAAATAAACCTACCAATAAATCCCTATCTAGTGTCGCCTCCATGTCCTGTGGCTTATTGACGGTCGTCTTAGATTCACTAGTAAATTCGTCAATGCTCTGATGAGACCCTGCGTTTTTTGATTTGATCCCTTGCTATCGTAGGTCTCGCCTAGGTAGCAACTATGTTTGGCCAATTTTTTTCTGTTACGAGTGCAACGATATTTGGTTCTTGGTCTGTGTCATCCCTGTGATCGGTTCACGTCCTTTTGGCAAAATGTTATTCGTACTCCTTAGTTGAATATTCATCTCATGCATCTGCATTCTTAATCTGCCATTTATGAGGTTGGCATAGTTTACAGATCTCAATGTGATTCCACAGAATGTTCTAGTTTTCACCATATTTTCACTGCATTCGAGAGGCTTCTGATGTTTTCCATTTTAATGATCCAGGTCTTTAGCGTTTTCTAGGAACTTTAACTGTCCAATGTAACCTTCAGTTTAATTGCTTTGAGGACACTATTTTCCGAAGATTTTCTTTCAAATGTGCAGATGTTTCTACACAGATCGTTGCGCAGTTTATTCATCATTATACGTTACATGATATCCGTAAGATGAATCGAGTCTTAGGGTCTTAGGTTGTCTTACTCGTATACCGATGGTCCCATTAAGTGTTCTGAATTCAATATAGCGCTGCCGACTCTCTGGAATCCACTCACCCGAGGGAAGTTTAAGAAGTCCACGACTTTTTGAATTAAAGATAGTTTCTCACATTAAAGAATGTGGTCTTCTTTGAGCTCATCAGGCGTTTCCAATGATTTGAATGCTTCCAAGTAATAGGATTTGTCGAGGACCTCAAAATACGTTTTCATGTTTCATGTTTAAAATTGAAGCCAAACTCTTTTCGGGGAGGCTGAGGGATCAATCTGGAGAAGATGTGGAATGAGAATGAAGAACGCTTTCTTCTCCAATAATTTGGCATAACAATTGCTATTAATTGTTTATCCCTTTTGAAGGTAATCGATGTGGATTATACCTAGTGCATCCCAAGGAACTATCTATGTACCTTCACCTTGTTGGTCGACAGACCCAACTCGTTTGTCGCCGATTTTCGGCTGCTGCTTTTCTCTGTCGTGTTGGGGTGGATCTTCTGTCCACGATTATGAAGTGGTACAAACACTCATCCAGATTGGGGTTGAACAACGCCCAACAATCCTTTGTAGCTTTTCCATTCCATTTTCTCTAAAATATAGCGAGCAACAATAAAATCACCCCGGACAATCAGTAGACAAACACACCCGTCCTTCTGTATGGCCCAGAATCCTATAGGATGTCGATTAAGCACAATTTGGAATAATCTTTCGAAAGGCCGGTAGCACTCTTCGTGTAGGTAGCGAATCGGCGTGCGCTGTATGGTGTGGTACTGGTACAGTCATGTGGACTCAGATTCAGTGGTTGCGCTTTGTAGAATATGTCAGATGGATGGGAGAAGACGCTTCACCAATTTTGAACTTTATCAAGTAATGCTTCTTTGCAATCACATTTTCCAGGCTCGAACATGTCTGCCGTTTCTTAAACTCCGGTGGCGTCCACGGCAATCTTCGAAGATACTAATAGCTAGTCCGGCGCGCGGAACTGCCGTTACGTACAACTTCGCGGGACTGGTAAGCACTTTATACCCTTCTTTCTCCGTTTGCTAGTTCGACATTGTGTACAGTATTTACTGTTCTTTGTTGTATTACAGATGCCGTCTGGGTTTGACTTTCATTAGTGCTTTCTCTGACTCTTTCCAACCGTCGAGGTTCCTTCATTATTTTTGCCGCAGCCTGTTTCACCGCATCCCATTTCATACTTGATGGTAGCATATGGTTTACGATGTTTGCAGGTGTTGGTATATCCCCAATTTGCTCCTCTAGTTCTCTGCGCTCTGTTTTGAAGTGTGGGCACTGGAAAAATACGTGCTGTGCATTCTCCGCAGTTTAAGCAAAATTGAGATTCCTTCAGACCAAACCTGTATAGATATGATTGAAAGCAGCCATGTCCAGTTAGGAGCTGACTTAAGTAAAAATCTACTTCTCCGTAATTACGTTCTACCCATTTACGAATATCGGGTATAAGTCGATAGATCCATCTCCCCTTTGTAGACTGGTTCCACCTCTCTTGTCACGCACTTGTGCTGCGCTGCTTTTCTCCCAGCTTGATATCTTTGACTGAAACTCTGGGTTCCCGAACTTTGGCATCGTAGGTCCTTTGTAGCTCAGTAGCCAGTATATCTGCTGGTAGCATTCCCGCAATGACATATGGTATATAGCATCATCTGACACTGTCCGATATGCACAGCAAACTCTAAGAGCACATAGTCCGTTCATTTGTTGTCTGGGTCCTCCTATGTTTGTCATTACTCTGTATAAAGCAGCGCTCACCTTTGCGGCTTTGTCGCACGTTCTTTCAAGGTGTTCCTTGTAAGTGAGCCTAGCATCGATCATCATACCTAGGCATCTGATAGCCGGTTTTTATGTTACGAGTATATCGTGATCGCCTACCCTGATGGTGATTGTTTCTCTTTCCTTGGGACTGGTTACTAGAACTGCTTCCGTTTTATGTTCTGCCAGCTCTAACCCAACTGTTGCTATCCACCGTCTAACTTTTCGAATACATTCATTGCCAATGTCTTCTATTTCTTCCAGGTGTTTCGCCGCAACGCCTGCAAAGCCTATGTGATTCCAAGTCTTAGAACTCTGTCGTACATAATGTTCCATAAGATAGGTCCTAGTACCGATCTTTGTGGAACTCCGCCAGTTATGTGGTACTGCCTTACTCCATCGTCATTATCGTAAAGTAGGAACCGATTATCGAAGTAACTTAGAAATATTTTTATTAAAAACCATGGCATCATCATTGACCTAAGAGAGTGTACTATAAGCCCCCAGTCTGCAGAGTTGAACACATTTTTGACGTCCAACATTAATACGGCGCCGTGGTTTTTGGTACCTCCTCTTAATCTTCTGCCCTGAATGGCTTCTTCTAGGGTCGTAGTTACCTTCCGAATAGCATCCATACTGTTGGTTTGAGAGTCCTCCGGCTTCATCAATTGACTCCTCCCGTCGGTTGCATATTATTCGCTATAGTATTTTACCCATCGTGTCTAGTAAGCATATGGGACGGTATGACGAGGTCTCATCTGGTGGTTTATTCCTTTTGGGCAGCAGCACAAGACGTTGCTTTTTCCATTGGTCTGGGAAAACCCCTTCTGTTAAAGACTTGTTATACATTTCCACGAATGCTTCTGTGTTTGTTTTGACGGCTAGCTTAAGGACCTTGTGTGGTATGCCGTCCAATCCAGGTGATTTATTATTGTTAAATCGTTTGCATACATCCAGAAGTTCCGCTTGCGTAACTGGAGGGATCTCACCTACTTCCTGCGGTGGTTCTATATACTCTGTTGGTGCATGACAAAATTTTTGCCATGAGGGTGAGGGTGCCCTAGAGCCCTTTAGTTTTACCATGACCATCCTGTAGGCAGGGATTAATATCTGCTTCTTCGCAGAGTTCTTTTAACCTGTTGTTTTTGCTTCACCGAATGCCTAATTTAAGGTCCCTACGCTTATCTTTGTATTGCACCTGTAAATCCTAGTGGGAGGGCTGACCTCTGAATCGCTGACATAGCCTTCTAGCTCTATGGCACTTGCTGCGTAGCTCAGCTATCTCTTGGCTCCAGTATACCAGTATACTGGTGGCCGGCGGTTTGTTGACGTTTTCCTCCGCAGGCATCGTTTTTGCTGCTCCTGGGTTTGTTGTGGATTCTCCAAAAATCAGGAAAAAGATGTTTTCGTCCAGTGTGCTTGTTTTCCACTCCATTCGTTGTGCCTTCTTTAGAAGACATTTCTGGTTTGCTCTCCAAATTGGATGGCCTGGTGGTCACTGTGAGTGTAGTCCTTACTGACTTTCCAATTTGTTGTCTTACTAGGGAACTTGTTACAAAAGTTAGATCAACTCTGCCCGTATTAAGCAATACTGCGTCAAGTGACGATACTGCTTCTAGCAGATCCTATCCTCTCCTATTGATCCGTATGCTGCCCCAATTAGTGGCCCATGCGTTGAAGTCGCCAGCTATGATTGATGGAGTACGACCTCAAGCATCATCCATGAGCCTATCTAGCATTCTCTGGAATTCTTCCAGCGTTCTATTTGGAGATGCGTAATAATTGTATATATATACCCCATTGACCTTCGCTCGGACGAACCCTATTCCAAGTGTCATCAGTCTTTCTTCAAATACGTGTGTAGTCTCCGCAAGTCCAAATAGCAGCTCTCTTTGAGGCGTCCATTGCCCAAACTTCATCATAGAGGTTCCTTACTATGGCCACATCAATCTTCAACTCTCGTACAGCTTGTGTCATAAGGTTCTGTTGCAGAACTTTCATATTCTTCTGGTGGCCTTTGCAGCTTCTTGGTATGCACGCCATATTGAACTTCCTGCCGCGTGTTTGGTATTGCTACTTCTTCTTTCTTCACAAAGGACGCATCTTGGGTCATTGTTGCAGTTCTTGGACACATGACCTTTCTGCCCGCACTTGACGCAATTTTCGCTTCTGTCCACAGTATTTTTACACACCTTTGCAAGATGCCCAAAGTTAAGGCATTTGAAGCATCGTAGTGGTATGTACTCCTTTTTCCCGTATTCGCCATGCCGTCCATCCGATTTTTATTCTTCCTGCCTCCAGAATATTTTTGGCAGCGTTAATCGGGAGGCTGATGACTACTGTTTGCGTTCCTGCGTAGGCTGTCCTCAGGGATTTAATGGCTGAGGCCTGAGTACTTCGCAGTTCCTCACACTGCTCGGACAGGGCTAGGCAGATCTCTTCGTTTATAGTGACGCCATCTAGATCTTTGCATTCAATAAGCACCTCGTGCGTTAGGCACCTAACTTCCTCAACTTCCTCGAGAACTTGTCCAATTTTTATTCGGTGCTCTGAGGTTCTCTCATCCGATGCTTTCTTGAGCTCAAGCAATAATTCTCCATTAGCCGTCTTCCTTATGCGAGTTACATCAGAGCCTAGTCCATTTAACTCCGGGTTGGTCTTCATCTTGACGCGTATCTTGCATCGCCTTTTTTCCACCACTTTTGTCCACTCCGCTTTCTTATCCTTACGTCTTGTTGTTTCTACGCTTGGCTCAATGTCTAGAGGTTTCGTCTTCAGACCCATGGTCTTTTTCGTTTGCTTTTCCTCCCCTTAGCCCTTATGGGCGGTTTGTTTCACTTTTGTTATCCCATTTTTCGTGATGATGTCGACGTATGATGGTGTCGATGCTTCGGTGTTTGATCTTGTCCTTTTTCGCTTCGGTTCTGGTAGTTGTTCCAACGACTGGGGAGCAGAAGCCAATTCGCTCACTTCTGGTGTTTGGCTTGTTTATCCTTTTCGCCTTCTACTACACAGTTGTATTGTTTACGTATTGCACTTGCCAGCTTCCTTATTTCATGGTGAACATTATTTTTCCCTTTGATAAATTGCACCAGCAGCGCCGTGATGTTTTTTCATGTTCTTCGCTGGTTTCAGACGCTAGTTGGTGTTTCACCGAGCTGCTCGCTTCTCTGTTGCTGCTCACTTAATAGTGGTGTAGACGGCGTCTGTGTGCCCATGCTCTCTTCTTCTGAATGGACTTTCTTCTGTTCTTTCGACTCCCGTGTTTTGTTCCTTCTTTCCTGTTTTATTTGTTTATAAAACGAGTATAGGGGAAAGGAGGTCCACCACATCAGAGACCCCTGTAATGTGGTAAGGCTAAGTTATAACCAGAGGGCACCAGGAAAGCTCCGTTAGAGATGCTGTATGGATTTTATGTCCCCAGCACCATTCAGGCCTCGGTACGGGTTGCATAACGCCTTGGTTAGTGGGCAAAATGCGTATTTATGGGCGGCATCTACTCGCTCTGTGACAAAAATTTTACTGGGCTTGTGTGTTTTTTTCCGTCACACCCTCCATTTTTGCCGCTCTTGGTCGGAGACTGCTTATTGGTTATTCGCAGCTAGCCTACATATCTGTAGGCCGTTCAGCTATCCGCCACCATGCTGACTCCCTCGGTAGCGTAAGCTCGCCACCGAGGCCCGAAGTTGAAACTTAGATCTGCTTCTCGGCTCATTGTCAATAGGCTTATTTGTCTTGGCCGCAAGTATTTGTCTCAATTAACTGATGGCGCTGGCTTTCTATCCTTAGTCCTGATTTCCATAGGCATCATGCTGGAGGAATTATTAAGTTCCTCCTCAATCTAGGTAGCCGTCAAGACTTAGTTTCTTAAGGGTCGCAAGGATATCAAGCTCCTTTATGTTGTAGGAGAAAGTAGTAACCCCAAGTCGAATTTGAAATTGCTTCTGGGTTATTTTCCTCAACCGAGTTAGTGGCATTCCTCAACATCCAGCCATAATATATGTATGTCTTGGCCCAAGGATGCTCAGTTTAAATCATTTGAATTAGAATTATCTGTGGAGTTATCTCAGGAGTCGTTGAAGAAAAGTGTTAGTCAGTATTCGATATGATTAATCTTCTCGCAGTAGTCTATCTATTGTACTGTGACGTTCTTGTGCTGTAGTAAATATCCCTTGAGACTGTCTCACACAGCAGTGGAAATAATATTTAGAAAATATTTTTTTAAATAGATTCAAGTCTCACTCGCACACAAACATACCAAAGCACTTGAGGGGAAACCTCGAATTGCACTTGTAAACCTTCAGATGTAATTTTATCTCTAAACTACACTTTGAAAGATAGACACTACAATGACAAGGCAACCGCCACAACTACTCAACTACAACTAAAACGTACATATATATGGATGCATGTGTGTTATAACCACCACTTTATAGCTCGGTTTACAGAGAATAAGATATCTATCCACTTCTCCGTCGCATCCTTTCGTGGTGGTCCTGGAACCATTCTTCCATTTAACAAGTATGCTCAGCATGGTTGATGCTTGAATGAGATTTAATGCTGATGTTGCAACAAACTTTTAATAATGAAGCGAAGGAGAACATGAAGACCGGTTGGTGGTAGGAGGTAGGAGGTAGGAGGTAGGAGGTGAACCTCTCATCCCAGTTACGCACCCGTATCCAAGCGTACACAACTTTTGCCATTATACTGTTACGCTTTTGTTTCATGTCTCTGTTGATATTACGCTTTTTACATATATAAAGCCAAAGCCAAACATACATACCTCCCCTCAGATGTGTCTGTATCTGTACGTACGTATTACGGGTATGTCTATCTAAAAGGAATAGATGCAGATGATATTGTAGAGACTTTAAAGAGGGTTACCACTTACCACCAGCCCATAGCCGGCTGTATGTACAGGTACAAGTATGTGTGTTTGTGTTTGTACTCGTATATCCTTGCTCCGAGAATCCTAATAAAAACATGGTTTTCCTGATTATTACTGTGTATCGCATTGAAACGTTGCATTTGTGTCCTTGCTCATTGCGTAGTGAAATGTGAAAAGAAAATCCATTTCACCGCTGCTTAACGAATTGTAGTGTGTTAGAAGGGGTGGCGGTGGATGATGGGGAGATTGGAAGGACCCGATTTTGTGATGTTGAAGTAAAAAACTGTTGCACACGAGATGAAGAAGTGCCATTAAATGAGTTGAGAAAATATGTACTCCTTCGCGGTATGTTAATGGTTCCGCCCGTTTCAACTTCAAATAGCGCCTTTATTCACCCACCCCTTTCCATCATTCGTATTTCGTATGACAACATTTTCCTTCATTCTTAGATTGTTTCTTCGACGACAATGACGGAAGAACAAGAAGAACTCAAGGAAGTAACTCACTTCTCTGTTGCAAGAGATGGATGGAGGTTGACTGGCAGTAGGGATGCCACAGGAGGAACGTCTTTGTATAAAAAAGATTGCCGAGCTGGAATAATGATACGAGGACGACTGAATTTTAATATTGTGAGCGCGTTGTGCGCTATAAAATGCGAACACGAATACTTTGTGGTTGTTTTGGTCATAAATTGTTGCTACTTAACGACTCGGAGAGGGGGTATGGCGGCTTGGTTTTCTAATTGAAAGGATATTTGTTGTCTTTCAGTTCATTGTAGTAGACATTCGTATTTGCATTTGGATTGCATGTGGATTATTATGAATTTAAGCTTGCAAATGCGGGATGCTCAGAGGGATGTTAATCAGGGAGTAGAAATGGCAGCGCTGTACTTATTTACTTTTGTTTGAAGACAGTATGGAGAAGAGAAATTCAGATTAGCTCTGTTCTGTCTACAGCATCTGCAATAAACAGTCCCTGGAAGTCACATCTTATTAAATACTTTAAGAGGGCTTAGACCAGGTTACAAAACTTTTGCAGAAATGTTTGGCTTACATGTAAAGCCGACGAAGACTTACCGGAGGATGATTTCTTCATGATATTTTTCCTGCCATTCTCACCTTTTTATTTTCACTTCACGTAAAAATAAGGAAGAGCATAGTGCCCCATAAAGAGACCAAAACTGTTCAAAATCTATTTCCCAGAAAATCAGAAAGAATGACACTTTAACTTATATAGAGAAGTACCTGTCTAGGCCTAGTAACAAACAAGGCGAAGAAGCTCGCCAGGCTAGCGTCTTCTGAAAGTTCTTACCTGATGTAAAAAAAACCTTATACATTTACAGAAAAATACCAAACATGATACGTGAATCGTGTACCGAAGGACTTATGACTCTCGTCGAAGCTTCACAAATGTTCTCGACTAGCTCCTGCTCATTCGAAACAGATACCAAGTTCAGTTCACTTTAGGTTCGTTTATAAGCAAATTCAAATGGAAACATGAAACCAATCTTGATGGAGTTTGAGCGCATTTTAGGTCTAGGTCGAATTGTAAACAAATATTCGTTAACATGTCCGAAGCTAAGGTCTTCTTGTTTAGGTCATGCTCTCACCATATATTTGCAAATAAGCTACAACTCGTCCAAGAATATGAATATCAGTTTCACATCGTCCTTTTGTGGGGCTCATATCACCCCACTCTTGGGGTTGTCTGGATGTCCGCTTTACAGTGGCCTAGAGCTTTGTTTTTAATCCAGCTACATGTAGTTTGTAAGCGACGAACGAAGGTCATTAGCTATGCCGTTTTATATGATATTTTTGAACTTGGAGATTAGAGTTTTCCGAGAATAGTATCAAGAGCCCACTACGGAGATAGTAGGTAATAGCTCTTCCCTTGGCTTCGCTAGTGTTTCTCCTTTTCGTTGACTACTCCTGGAAATTCATTCAGAAAAACCCCCGTATTGTGCCTTTTTGAACCAAGCTTATACCTTGAACGTCACATAACTCCAGCATACTGAAATGAGAAAAGTGATGCTGAATTCCGCAGCTCCTCTTCTCTTCTCTGAATCAGACTTGAGGCCGGCTTGCAACTAACCACTAAATAGAAATATCATGGATATCATCTTCTGACTTAATCCGTTGGAAACAATAAAGGCACACTAGAGTCTCCGGAGTCGTTCCTTGTTGCCGCAAGTTGGCATCACTGTAGTGACAAATGAAACCCGCCACTACCTTTCAATTATATGAACTGAACATCAGTCGCGTCTTGCAGAATTATTCTATAGGTATACCTTAGTAGGCGTACCTGACCCCGAGGGCAACATCGCATATATGTTTTGACGTAATGAACTGTTAAACGAGTGACACTATCAATAGTGAGAATGTTGCAGTCGAAGTGGTAAAACTGTCTGTTGACTCAATCGAGGCCAGATACCATCTGATGGTCTGATTGATGTCTACATTTTTAGCGGACTAGTGATCCGCTGCATCATGTACTTCTCTTCGTAGAAATCTCTTTTTATCTTTACTTCTTTCGGAGCAGCCATCAAGTACGAGTATTTCATCATGATGGAGGCTCCAACTTTATCCCATTTCCATTCTGCCGTTGCCCTACTCGCTGTAGAGGGCAACAGCCCCAATTATGGCGGCTTACCTTTCTGGACACATTACCATCTGTCTGACATTATTCTCGAGGGTGATAGTCTGGTCTGATTGATAGAGTGGAACAGGGGAACAAGAGGGATTGGAGGATCGGGTATATTCCAGCACTCATTTGGCCCTGAGCGTTCCTAATACAAACATCCAGTTTGCTGTGTTTTTACACAGCTTTTAAGTGTCTGTCGCAAAAACAGCACGCTACTTTAACAGCGATGTCTCTATAGCATTGATTATCAAGTGAACCTCACCGAAATCACATCGATGGTCTTCCTGCTTTTAGTGTCACCACTATGTCTACCATGCATGGCGGTCCCTATGATAAAGGGTCTTTTGTGTGCCTTGTTTCCTTCTGAGAGCAGAACCAGTCTTTGAACATTTCATTGACGAGAAACAGACAAATTATTGTATAAAGGTCTGTGAATACTTCCGGCCAACATGCGATTGTCGCTTTAAATCCAACATTGGGGGTGCCACCGATCCCCAGCATCTCCGACACTTGCGTAATTGTATTATTTCGTCATGTCCTTCCTATCGCTCTTAGGTTTTGTCACCAAAACGTTGGACACGGATTATCCTCAGCTTTATTGTACAGTTCTACGAAGCACCTCTTCTGGCTCGTCCAAGTTTAAATTTTTTCAGGTTACCTTGCCCTCTGGAAGTTTGGTGTTGTCTTCCAGCTCGTCGACATTCTATGCGCAGTTTCGTGATTTTTTTCACTTTACCAAAGCACTCCTGATGTGTACCCTTTCTCTTTCGGGTCACATACCCTAGCTATACCATGCCCCGGATGGTAGTATTTCTTCGCAGTCAAACTAGGAAAGATCTACATCAAACGTTTATAGCTTCCAGCTGCAATTTTGTACATGTCTCCTAAGTGTGTGCCTGATCACGCATAAACTAGGGAAAGATTTCATACTATTGCTTAATGGTATATCTGTACAAGCTGTGAATATACCACTTTAAACCTCATGCCACAATAATAACGCCAATTACTGAGCCATTTCCATTATTGCCAATCGTTGCCTGTAATATCAAGTTTTCAAGGACGATGTTCAATGCCAACACGGTTCCTCTGTCGTTTGGTCACCCAATAATGACCGGAGGTACTCCCGTCGTCCATTGATTCCTTGAAGTTGTCTTCAAGTATGTATGCCGTATGTCTGTATTTCAGCGTCTGCCTTGATTTATTTTACCGTCTGTGTGAGTAGATTCTGAACTGCTTTACGGTGATTCAGGTTCAGTTGTACATTCTTCGTCATAGTCTTTCCTATGCTGATCTCAAGGCAAGTCTAAGGAATGTAGGGTAACTTGTGTCTCTAGCGCCAGAAAACGTATTCAGCCTCACCGCTGCAATTCTTTGCCTTGTGTCGCTTTGCGGCCTATTTTACTCATGGCCTCGAGCTAATTTTTCTTAGATTCTAGAACTGATTTGAACGCGGGTGTAAGAAGTAACCATACCCATTCATTGACAAGAGTTACCCAACTTTTACAAATCTGCTCTTCCAAACACGTCTATGAAACTATCGAATCCATCCTTCCTTTTGGCTTTGCAATGTTTACTGAATCTGACGGGCCACATTGCTGATTTTGTTTATTTAGCTGCTTTCAGACAAGTATTTGCATATTTACCCCCAACATCGGCCTCTTTCAAAATACCAACAGACACACCCAAACTCCCTAATTGAAGGTGTTATTCACCAAACCATAAAGCTGAAGAATAACTTTGAGTAATCAAACCTCAAGGACTCTCCATGTGACACTTAAAAATACATTCATATGCGTTGCAATTCAGTAATGTCACGCGAAAATATGAATCCTTCAGTTTCATGTGTAACGTCAACGTCAATAGCAGCCCGATTTTTGTTGCCCAGTTAGCAAGTGTTAAGGCCCCAAGGAGATTATAATCTATAGCAGCTGAAGCGAAATATTCTAACATACATGAGAAGTAATTCAAGTGCTACTTTGTGGCCTCAAGAAATATGGGAGCGAGCTTCTACGGTGACAAACGACGACAAATATGTATGAGAATGTTCGGAGTTCTACATTCATATCCTGTGTGTTTCAGTAAAGGAAACAAGATGTCATACTTATGACATCCTCTTGGTATTTACTCGTACTCGTACTTGTACATTTTATTCGGTTGGTAACTGCTGACTATGCAGACTTTTTTCTATCCGAAAATATCTCCATCTGAAATAGCTCGGATTGCTGATGTGGGAAACTGGAAAATTATGGGACACGAAGGACATATATTTTCGTGTGTGTGTGTTATTATTTAATATGGCCGCGCCTATTTAAATTTATGTATAGCCACGCAAAATATTCGCAATTTTTTCTAAGCATTTGCAATTTGTTCTTGTCGGATATGTGTCCTTTGGTTGCTCCTTTGTGACATTTAAGGTGACTTGTTGCTTTGAATTCGAAATTAGATGTGTTGTCGGGTGTGGTTGCCAGTATTCGTAAGCGTTGATGTAATGAGAAAATAAGTGTGGACTCCAATCATAATCCGGCTCGAAGGACCAACATGCTATTACTGGAAAATATCTATTTTTGTTGATATGAGAAATTGGAGTGAGTCATTAAAAAAAGGAAACTGTTGACCACCTTTTAAATACAATACGCAGTTATTTTCTACAGCTTATGCTACATATACTAGCTACATCTACTGTGATTCCATAGTTTATCGGAGCTGACTTTTAATTTCAAAATGCTTGATATATTGTGATTATATATGCCAGTAAAGATATTGTGTAGCGACATGGATCTGGCCGCAGCTAGAGCTTCGTTTAGAATACTGGAAACTACTGACGTTTGTATATGCCGTTTTGAAATGGTCAAATACGTGGAGAAGATAAGTAAGACGATATACAAATCTTTTGAAGCGTCGGCGATATCTTTTATCTTCATTACTCATGAACTTTGAATCGCGTTATATGTTGACCCCTTCCCACAAAGCCACGCTGTCGACCATGAAACTTAAAAACACTGAGTTGTCAGCTGTTTCGAACCCCCTCGTGTATTTTCCTACTAAGAGACATAGCTTTAACTGATCAGCAGTTACTATAATTTCCCGTGTCAACTTTGTCAATATATAGTGACACAAGAAAGTTCTCGTTTGGCGAGGCCTTTATTGAACAAAATCGTAAATCATTTTCGCCTAGCCGGGGAAATTCTTCGTTAAAAAGCAGTTTAAAGTACTCTTTCCCATGTTAGTAGGTATCCCTGTCCAGTGTCCATCTTCAATACACCATATTTCGGGGATTAAATGTTTCGCGAGTTTTCTTCCCACTGTGAGGTAAACTTAAAATTTTTAGCTCGCTTGATTATTTTTCGCCATAGTACCTCTCCGTTGGTTGTCACCTCCGAGGGTACCTCTTATTATTCGCAATACAATGCTTCAACTGCTATTCCAGTCTAACTAAATACGTATCGGTTTCGGTATTTCCACTGTACTTAGTTCACTCTGAGAAGGTTTACGTTTTCTTCCTTGGTTAGATGTTTTTTTTTTTTTTGTAGTGGAGGCCGTTTTGGAAACACCAAAGAGAATTTTTAATCGAAGTTATTCCACATACCTTAGGCGCTTAGGTCTTCTTCCTAGGTTATGACATTTTAGATCCATTTTTTCAAACATGCCTTGAGCTTGGCCCGGTGTACGCCTTTAGTGGTCTCGTCACGATCGGCCAATGTTTAAGGAGTGTTGTTTTACTTACTTTAATTACGGGACGAACCCGAGCCTCAACTTAGAAGCATCTACAGTTAGCCCTATCCCTGGTTGAGGATCCCCTCTACTTGTCGCCGATACTTGAGGCGACGTCCTCCCCTAATGCGTTGTCCCACCTGGTTAAATTCCAAAGTTCTACAGGCCGAAGCATTGGTGTCCATTCGCTTTACATGTCCTAGCCATCTTAGATGAAAGGCACAGTTTTTTGACTAGATCGATGTCGCCGTATAGCTCGTATATTTCATCGTTGAATCTTCTCCTCCTAAGTCCGTCTACGCGAACGGGATCGAGTATCTTTCCAACATATTTACTCTCGAAACGACCAAAGGTATCTTCGTCTGCTTTTAATAGACCTCATACTTCAGCACCATAGAGTAGAACTGGGATGATCAAGGTCTCTTTAGCTGCTCGGGATAGGATCATTCTACTTAATTGCCCTCTTATCCTAAAGAAACATCGATTGGTAAGAGGTAATCTTCGTTTTATTTTAGTTGAGGTGTTGTTGGCAGAATCGATAGCAGAGCCAAGGTTGGCAAAGTCCCTTACTACCTCAAAGTTATAGCTGTCGAGAATGACGTTCCGTCCAATTTGTCAATGTTGTGTGGTCCTTCTTGCTGACAGCAAATACTTGATTCTACCTTCATTTACCGCTAAACCTATTTTGGCATCTATCATTTCAATACTAGTCCACAGAGTTCTGTCAATTACGTCAAGATTATAGGCTTACGTTAGTAGTTGAACGGACTTTTGAAGGATTGTGCCTCCAGTGTTGCCACTTTCTAGTATGATGTCAAAGAAGTCACACGAGATCTGTAGTTGGAGCTGTTGAAGGGCTCTCCTTTTTTATGGTGTAAACTTTCCACAAAATCACTTTTAGTAGCTTCGAATACCTCGGCCGATAAGCCATATAGTTATGCTTACTTCGTTTGGGTTTGGCGGACCAAACTTTGGCCGACCGTCGTCTAAGTTGGATGGTTTTTTTTGCCTGACTTCCGTACGTTGTTTCTCGAGAGGTTTCTCGTTCTTCCAGTCTCTTTTGCTCGTAGAGCTCACGAGCAGTTCTCGTCTTTCGTTTCAGTGCCGCTTTGTACGGCTTCTGTTTAGTTGCATATACTTGCCGTAATTTTTCATCAAACTAGGGATTTCTTGGCGGTGGCCGGGTGAAACATATCAGAGGCTGCCTCTTATCCAAAACAGTGGACGAATACTTTGCATCGATCGAAATATGAACAATGCGGTTGACGACTTGTTGACCAAAAGTCAGTTTGGTCCCTCTATGATTATCAAGGTGTATTAGCTTCATTACGCTTTACCGCAATAAGCCTGTGTCCATTCCTGGATTTGATGCCGTGAAAGCTGTACTTACCGACCGTATTATCAAAGATACCTTTCTCATCTAGCTTGGTATTAAAATCTCCAAGGACGATTTTCACGTCACTGCGCTTAGGTTTTGTCGAGGAGTAGGTGAAGGCAATCTTTGTTAAGGTTGTTTTCCTCTTCTGTATATGCGTAGAGGATTTTTGAGGCTTACGTTGGCCAATTTTGCCTTTATAATAGGCTTTCGCTTGCATATCTGAAGCTCTAGACTCGAGGATCTTCGCTAGTTATTTGCTGGCACGTGTTGTGTTAATTGTCTAAGCATCTCACATCGTGATCAGAAGACCGTTCTCTTTTAATCGTTTGTCAGTGTCGTCAACAGTGTATCCATCATTACCCAAGGCTATTAGCTGGTTCCTCGTATTTTTATCACTTCCATATAGGGTTGTGGGCCCTACGATGGTGAAGGCCAATATTATGCTACTGTTCGAGTATGACCTTGCCAATTTAGCATGCGTGAGTAAGGATTTATTGATGCTATTACCAGGCGCCATTGCTGGGTGGTAGGGCAAGCACTATGCTATGAACTGGATTGTTGCGCTGCTGTCCAAATCCAAGTTATAGGACAGACAGCAGTTCCCCGCTCAATAGCCGCGTCGCGCTAGGGTTCTTTCACCCTACCTTTTGAAGATCTGGGTACATAAACCAAAACTTCTAATGAGCATAGTCCTAAGTGTTTACATACCATATACCATATCCCAATGGATCTTGAGATTGAACTGCTCCTTCAGCAAACTTACGGAAGGCAAATAATTAGGGTGTTTCGTGTAGCTGTCCATTATCGACTTATGTCAAGCTGCACAAGCAGAAGGATTTGAACTCTCATTTCTTATTTTAAACAAAAGCTTATGAACCCAAATATGCTGAAGTGGCTATATTTTCAGATTTGTTCAATACTCGTACTTGCAATGTACATCAAATTTACCAATATTTTCTGGCTAAATATCACTCGAAAACTGTTAATTACCAATATGGGCATGCAAACACTCCTATTCATATTGGTCCATTCTTTAAACCAAAAAAATATAGTAACCAGTCCATTTATCTAAATAGCACCCTGTTCACCTTGGCACTAAAAGTAACAATCAATTACAAAATATAAATCAAATTTTTAACATTTTCAATAACAAAACAATTGCAAAACCAAATAACAAACTTTTTTTTTATTTAAAAAATAAAATAAAATAAAAATATATTAGAAACATATCACAATGACAATACTTAAAATTAATACTTGAAACAATTAATATAACAATATAATAAAATATAAAAAAAACATTAATAAAACTTATTATTTCGCTTTTAAGTTATTTAAGAGTATTTACGATAATTATTTAATATTTTCAAAAGTATTTTTATAAAGAAAACCAAAAAAAAAAACAAAACAAACAAAATCAATCCAGTGAGTAAGAAAAGAAAACCAAAAAATTATTACAAAATTTAACCCCAAAAGCAATTGCAATTACAAAAAAAAAAAAACAAAAAAAAACAAGAAAAAAAATATTTACAAAAAAGTTTGTTCAAGGTAGACGCTTAGCAAATTTTGCAGAAAAAAACAAAAAAAAACAAAATCTTCAAAGGAAAACAAAACAAAAATATAATTTTAAAAATCAAAAACAAAAAAACAAAAAAAAACATGATTACATAAAAACCAATCAAAAAAAATTAAATTAACTTAGAAATTACGGTCAATTAATTTTGAAAAGAAAAGCAAAATAACACAAACAAAAGAGAAAAACACAAAACAAACAGTTATAAGGTATAAGAAATTATTTTAAAAGAACAGAAAACTGTCCCAAAAAACAAAACCGAACAGATTCCATGCGTAAATAACAACAAATCTTAAATTTAATAAACAATTTAAAAGTAAACAAAAAAAAATTAAGAAAAAATCAACAACAAATCCATATATATAAATAAATTTTACTAAGAACAGAAAAAAATAAAAAAAAAAACAAAACATACAACAAATTCAGCAAATAAGTAAAAACTCTCGAACTTAAAACATACAACGATTTGAAGATTTTTTCAAAACAAAATAAAAAAACTTAAAAACAAAATAACAAAAAAAAAAACACAATTATTATATAATTATAGAAGAGATGAGAAAAATAAAATATAAAATTTATTCTGATAGAAAATTTTGTGATTTAAGAAACTAAAAAAAAAAAAAACAAAAGCAAAAAAATGTTTATATACACACACATATTTTAGGCAAAAGAAAAGGATAATAGTTTGCACGTCACGAGGACAACTGGACTGGATTTTAGCAATATTGAAAAAAAAAACAAAAACAAAAAACCTTTTTTATCTTTTCGCATTGTATTTATATTTTTTATACAAACTAAAAGATAAATAAAAATTAACAAATTCTCACATCAAAACAAGTTATTTATTCATAAAAGGATTTTTTTTTGAGGGCAAGCTTTTTGTAGGAGTTCCTTGGGGCGTGCGAAACTATGTATTTTATATACGTATGAGGAAAAAAAAAATTAAATTTTAAATTCAAGCAATATAAGGAGAAAACCAAAAAAAAAAAAAACATTATTTCTTTCCAGTAAAGTGAAAAATGGTAAAACAACAAAAATTAAAATTCAAAATACATTTAATAAAAAGAAAACAGAAAACCAAATAAAATATATATATATATATATACATATATGACAAAAAGTAATCCATACAATTAAAATATATATACTTATACATAAGCGTAATTTATATTAGAAAAAGACCAATAATATTTATATATATTATTATGTACTTACATATATATAAATGTGTATATAACATTTTTACAAAATGAAATTAATTTTTAATCAATAAAAAACAAAAATTGGTATGTGAGAATAATACAATTCAATTATATGTATATTCACAAAATGAAGGAAGCAAAATTAAGAAACTTGTAATTGTATATATACACACAATACCATATATTGTAATATCATATTTTATTGAAGAGATAAAAATTAAATTGTAAGACAAGCAAAACAAAACTGCATATTCCAGTTTCTAGTCATGTGAAAATTATTTCAAATACTCGTAGGTAAACACAGTGATTGATGCGATATGCTCCTGCACTTTCAGTCATAACAAGGTAAGTTATTGTATTACTACTGATGTAGAACTACCCTATGATTTAATTTTAACCTTGTATTGCTATATAATTTGTATTGAACGGTCAACTGAATTAATAAAATTTTCGTCGTTCGTGAAAAATATTACAAATTCTGCCTCATGCTCCATCCCAACGCTCATTTACAATGACATTCCAACTGTCAGCTCTTTGGACAAGGTCAATCTGCTTGCTGCACACTTTTGCGGCCAGATCAACACTCCCAGATTGTACTTTGTCTCCGCCTAAACTTGAGTTCGTCGAATCTTCAATGGGAGGAATCCACTTTCGCACTCATGTAGTAGCAAGAGTTCTTAAAAGATCTTAACATTCATTCACAAATCCGCTGGTCTAGATGGTATATCTCCCCTTCTTCAGAAGAGTGGCAAAACCACTGCGTATGCTTTTTCATCCTACTCTTTAGGACTCTTTCCGAGCAAATGGAAAACAGCATTTGTCCAGCCTGTACCTAAAAAACACGAATCTACTTCCCTCTCCTTTTTTTTTTTTTTTTTATTAACTTGTTTATTTCCACTATTTACAATATTCTTAAAATAAAAAATAAAAAACTAAGCAAAACAAGCGAAATACTTACGAACGATCTTAATAACGAAGTACAAAACCACATTAGAAGTGGTACGCAGTACATTAAATCTTTATGTGCTACGCTAGATACAGCTCTGTGTTAAAAAAAAAAATTTAAGAAACATTTTGTTCAGGTTTCATATGGACCTTGTTATTTTAAGAAACAAAAAATGTGGGAAAAAAAATTTCTTTTGCGTATTTCATTTTTTTACTGAAAATTACCTACGATACTAAAAACAAAATAAAAGACTGATACTAGACTAACCTAAGCGTCAGCTTCAACCCAATGAAGCTACAGGGTGCTAAAGCCAAAAATGTTGGAATATGCAGCAATTTTCAAATTGTATCAATAGTTTTCAATATGTCCACCTTTGGCGCGAATTATGGCCTTGAGATGGCCGAAGAAAGCATCGCACGCTGCACGCAAGTGGCTCTGCGGTTTTTTGGCCCATTGCCGGCGAAGTGCTTGTTTGAGATGGTCCAAACTTTGGTATTTTTTGGTGCCAACCTTCGCCTTCAAAATATCCCAGATCAAGAAATCCAACGGACTTGCATCCGGAGAATTTGCAATCCATTCTGTCGAAAAAATGATCTTGGTTAACGTGCGCTTTGTGAGACGGTGCCGAGTCTTGTTGAAATGTTCACGGTCTCCGACCGAAATGATTATTTGCCCAAGGCTTCAATACTGCCTCTAAGACAGTTTCACGGTATACGATCGCATTAATTTTGACGCCACGGTCCAAAAATACGAGCGGAGAGCGACCATCGGCGGTTATGGCGGCCCAAACCATCACTATTTGTGCTGCCTGCTTTCTGGTGGCCGTCCGAAGGTGTAAATTTTCGAAGGACCTCTTTGGCAAGTAAACTCGGTCATTTTGTTTGTTGACATATTGCTCGATAACAAATGGCAACTCATCGGAAAAAAACAAATTCGGTAACTCACCACTTTCGTGCAAGCGTAGCAACTCCTTCGCTCTTTCAACTCTAAGTTTTTTCTGTTGCGGTGTAAGATCGTGTGCTTTTTGGAAATTTAATGGCTTGAGCCCAAGCTCATTTTTCAGTATTTGTTGTATCCGTTCCAACGATATGTTGAGCTCACGAGCCATTTTTCTTCCACTTCGACGCGGACGCTCAATTCGAGCCTTCACTTTCCGAACCATTTCTGTCGATGTTGCTGCTTTTTTATGACCACCTCCATGGCGTTATGGTTCGAGACACAAATGATTTATTCACGTTGAGGAGCCGGAGGGCTCTAACGATAGCTACTTGTGCTTTTCTAGCCAAATATAAAGCAATCACACTATAACGTTTGAATTCCATAGCGGATAAAAATTTTTCAACACAATTCATACTTAATAAGTTTATATATTAACCCGTCTATCCAAACCGTGTCGAAGGCTTTTTCGACGTGCACTGACGAGTGAAATCTTTTGAATCCAAATTGATTCCCCGAGAAGATCTCCCTATTTTCGCACGCTAGCAAGATTGACTAGCTGACAACTACCTCAAAAACATTCCCAATATTAGGCAGGAGACTTATTAGCCTATAGCTCGAAAAATCTGAAGGATCTTTCTTTTTTTTACTATCGGAAATACCTTCGATGTTTTCCAACAATTTGGAAAGTAGCAGTTGTTAAGCAAGTTGTTAAAAATTACGCAGAATTGCCTTATGATTTCGAACATTATATGGTTAAGTACAACATTCGGGATAGCATCCAAACCAGATGACTTTTTGTTGTTCAGTTTTCTGAATATGTCTGTGAGCTCGTCAAGAGTAGTGTAGTAACTTCTTGTCTGTTCTGTTATCAGTTCGTCTGCTTTTAGATCCTCAGAAAAGCTGAGTGGAATGAATGTCACTGCTTTGGTTGTTAAACAGCAGTAGCTGTTGTGGAACCAAAGCTTTCATCAATCTGGCGAAAGCAAGATAGGTGCACTTGATATTTCTAAGACTTTTGACAAAGTTTGAAATCAGGCTTTTTGTCGAAAATACGGGATCAACAACTTTTGAGATCTACAACTCTCTTCTTGGATTAGAAATTACCTTTTGAAACGTTCAATTCAAGTTGTCTTGGGTGGTTTCAGGTCTGATATTCACAAAATAAATGCTGGCATGCCCCAGGGCTCGGTTCTGTGTCCGACGCTCTTTTTAATTTCATCAACGATCTCTTCTCTAATCCAATATACCGGACTCACGCCCCTGCTCTTTAGCTGTAGAACGGGAACGCCAGCGTATGTTAATCTCATTAAATTCTGATATTACCAGCATAACTAATTGCGGAAACACTAACAGAATAGAATTTAATGCTTCCAAAACACAATGCTGTCTGCTGTCGTTATAGCGAAATTTAAACACCCAGCCATTATCCATGAATGGCACTTGCATCGTCGAAACCGATAAACTTTCCATTCTCAGTATGTGTGTCAATGAAAACTTACGTTGGAATGACCACATATTCGGTGTCGTCAAAAATGCAGCGAAATGTCTAGGTTTCCTCAAGCGATGTAAGAAATATTTCACCCCTTTGATCTGGCCTCAATATATAAGGCATTCATCCGCCCAAAATTGGAGTACAATGCCCAGATCTGGTCAGGTGCTCCTAAAACATCTCTGCACCTGCTAGATAGGATTCAAAACCATGCGATAAAACTCATTGGTGATACTAATATCAGTCAATCAATTGACACCCTCGAACAGCGACGTAATGCTTCCTGTCTCACATTGTTTTATCGCTATAATCGCCAGTTGCATTCCGTCCATTCAAATTTTCAAAACCGTAACACCCGTCTCGCTATTAATGCTCATCAGTATACCCTCAAGTCCATTTTCGAACGTACTCTAAAATATCGCGATTCGTTCCTAAGCCGTACAACTCGCTTATGGAATGCCGTGCCGATTTTTCTGGCCGTTATAATTTACAAACATTTAAAAACAATGTACATCGGTACCTGTCCTTTCTTCCACCCTAAATTTCCTTCGCCCGCGCTGTGTACAAACATTTTAAGGGTACAAAAACCCCTTGGCCGCGCGCTCATTAAGAAAAAAAACATGTACTCGACATTATGAGTGCATATGCGGTTACGAACAGCAACAACGGAATGGAGGTAAGCCAGTACCCAGCAATCAATAGTGCTGTTCTATCAAATACCCAATCTCTCAATCAAAATCATAATAGAAGCAGCTACCGTCATTATAAAACCATCTGCCGAAAATGTAAGAAGGTGGGCCACATTGAAGCTGTTTGAATGTTCGCCGAGAGCCTGTCATCTAACTAAAGGCAGGTACAATAAAAGTTGGCCTGGAAGCGTCCAACATAATGGTAGATTCTTTTTAGTGCAAGAATTCTCAAACGCACTACGGGCACCCCAGCAATTTAGTGGAGAATCTGCATTTTAGTGAGGTGGTCCAGTCTCATCGAGAAGCGCAAACTAAATTGGAGTCTGTGATAAGAGTTGAAGTGGTAGTAAACGGGAGGTTAATGTCCTTTCAATGGGACACCGGGGCGTTGTGTTTATTAGTGGGTCCAGAGGGTTACCAGCAATTGGGACAAGTGACATGTTAAAAGTTCGGCAAGATACTTAAGCCCATGGGGGCATATCAATTTCCACCAGAGGTGAATTGGATGTCATTGTAAAATACAACAACACGACTCATAAATTGAAGTTACTAGCGGTTAACAGTGCAGACCGAAACACTCTTGGCTTGGATTGGTTTAAGGCCTTCCATCAATCTGTGTTCCACATTAATCTACATTCTTCTATACTCAACAGTATTGAGATACTCTGCGGTTTGTATTCGCGCTACCCTGAAACTTATTCTTCAACTTCCAATATCTTGCGCACTACTCGATATAACCAAGAGGGAGATTGATCAATTGGTGTAGGCGGAGATTTTAAAGTCGGTACAGCGTACACAGTATGCAGCTCCGGTAGTAACAGTGCAAAAGGCGAACAGCGATATTCGGATCTGTAAGGATTTAAAGGTCAACTTGAGTCCACAGCTAGAAATAAATCGTCACCCAATTCGTCGCATTTGAAATTTGATCCATAAGCTTTGTGGAGGGAAGCGTTTCAAAAAAAATTGTTCTGTCGGATGTTTATCTCCAAATCAAGTTGGATGATGCGTCAAAGGGACCAAAACATGATGAAACAGCTTTGCCTATAGCCCCTTATTTAGACGATGTCGTCGTTTCGGACTAGAAGAATATGGAGTATTTACACATTATGGAAAGATGGTTTAAGCGATGTAGAAGGTTTTGGTGTAATAAACAAAAGTGCACTTTTTCTAAGGGCATTCGCCCTTCCGCGAAGTACCTCGTAGCACTTCGCAATATCCCACCACCATCAAATTTGAAAGAGCTGAAAGCCGTAATTGGTTTATAATCAATTTATTCCAAACTTTTCGCAGGTGGCTGCCCATCTGAATGCGGTCAGAGCAAAAGATGCTAAATTTGTTTGGTCGGCTAAATAGCAGAAAGTCCTGGTGACATTGAAAAGCAGTATATGTACAATATTACAAGCGGCCCGCTGGTTCATTTCAATGATAAACTTCCCTTGATTCTGGCTTCGGATGCTTCGAACTACGGCATTGGAGCGGTTATATCGCAAAGATATCCAGACTGAACCAAAAGCTTGATCGCGTCCGCTTCCAAAACACTTGACCGTCATCAAAACTTAAAAAGCCAAAAAGAACAGTAGACCCTAACCATAGTTCATGGGGAGAAAAACTCCACTGTTATTTGTAGAGTCCTGTTTTTGAGTTGCAAACCGATCATTAGCCTTTGGGGGCCATATTCAGTCCTAGCAAGCAGATTTTAAAACTGACGATACGCCGCCTACGGAACTACTACAGTATGAAATTCCGGCCTACGGCTAAATGTGACAATGCGGATGCTTTATTACTTATTCTGGGAGGACCAGATACTCATTTCGATTATCTTCGAGGAAGCAGGAAGGACTCTAAAGGCCGCACTAATTTACTGCACAGTATTTCAAAGAGTTTTGAAATTACCACCAGCATAGGAGAACAGCTCCGTTTCACTCAGCGTCAAATGGGCAGACCGAAAGATTTGTTCGGACCTTTAAAGAGTCTTTTCGGAAGAATATGGCCGAAAGCAAAAATCCAGACACGACTTTCTGCTCTACTCTGTCCACTTACCGGTCTACACCAAGAGCAATAACTCAAAAGTCTCCAGCGAACAGCAACTTTCTGTCGCGTTTCATTCCGGAGATAAAGAACAACCAACCGAAGTTTCTTCAAGGTTGCAATGGTCGCAGTAAGCCTTGGTGCACGAGTATCTGAAATCAAAAAAGTTGGTTAAAAGGTGTAATTACAAATATTTTTGGTAGCAACATGTATGCTATGCAGACGCCAGACGGATACTCATCAAAACCAAATACGCCTGTTACGGGACGATAAGTAAACTTACGTGCTTACGAGCTAACAAACCCCAGTGGCAGAAAGAAGTAACTGTGGGTCATGTGTTAATTTAAGTTTTGAATATTTTTACGAGGCTGTATAGGTGCCGGTACGAATAAAGAAGGAGATACCGAAGCCTTGAGTGAAGCTGCTATCACCGACCGGGAACCTCACAAGCTATCCGATTACACCAATAACACAGATGCTCCCGTTTCAGCAGCAGCTTCTGCTGAAGTTAGAAGATCAGGTTGTCTTAAGCTGAAAAGTGTTCGGTTCCAGTTAAATAGCGCCTGAGGAGATGATGTACTGCTACCCTATGTATTACAATTTGAATTGGACTATCAACTGACAGTTGCTTCAAATGTGGAACTTGACCGTAAATCGTTTCAACTACCATGTACTACTTTTTTCTATTTAAATGCGTAACGACCCAATGTATCGGTTTATTAAGCCAATAAAAGCTGAGCCCCTACGGAACGGAAATGACAACGAAAAACGACTTAAAGTGTAAAGAATTTAGCACATGATGCGACTATCAAGAGAAGAACAATGGGGCTAGAGGATAGCCACTCGTGGTAGAATTATAACCCAAGCAGCCGAGACAGATTATTCTTTGAGGTCTGCTAAAAGCAGCAGTGATATTTTTTACATGAAAGCTTCTTTGCTGAGAAGAGGGGGGTTCAGAAAAGTACCCGTGTTAGGAACGAAAACGCAAACTTTTCGCAATTTGTTTCGTTACCTTTTAACGTGATGTCCTTTTTATGACAATATACATCCTTTTCCAAATACGACTTCGAAGATGACGGCTGTATCCGCTTGCTGTCCAATGACGATAAATGAAGTCAAAAGTTGCATTATCGAATACACCCAACGCGTATTCGTATTTGTCGGGTGATCCTTCATTTCTGCCTACTAGATCTTTTCTCGAAACATCTTCCGTATTAGTACTCGTATGCATGTTGTACCTACGAAAGTGGATGCATTCGGTTAGAAATTTTGCGGCCATTAACTCAGCATTATCTTCATGATCTTCAATATTAAAGAAGTTAGACTAATTGGTCGTAGGCTCTTGGCGAGCAAACGCTAATTTTTCCGCTTTTCCAACCGCTCTTCAAAGTTACCTGAAGATAGTGTATGCCTTTTTGCTGTATAACTGGATATACTCGACTTGAAGCCATCTAACGACGCACATCCGGGTTGTGCTACTCAGCTGTCTTGCAGCTTCAGTGATAGGAGTTGCTTGTGAACTGGTCCTGTTCGGATTACCTGGGAAGTAAGTCTCAGGCATGCAACAGAGAGTCTCTATTTTTGATTTAAAGTTCGTGCCATCAGATTTTTTTTTTTTTGGGGTATTTCCAACCTCCCTTGTTAGCTTTTTTGGGGACCATTCTGCTGGTGCTTTGATCTTTCTGCAAATATCTTTTTCAGGAGGCGATCTGGAAGAGCTTTTCCTAACAAAATATGTCAATTCAAAACATCTCGTGAAGCCACCATCCAGATATTGAAGAGCTTCCTCAATTTTCTGTCTCGTTCTGAGTTTAGGCGGAGGATTGATGGAGTTGTTCTTTTTTTTTTCAAAAAAAAAGAGCTTAACGCTCAAGTTCTCAAGCTCGACGCGTTTATGAAACCAAAGAAGGTGAGAGAAAGTTGTTTTGGGCTCAGTGGCTACTTCGTTCAATGGTTGGTAGCCAACATTTAATGCTGTATTCTAGGGTACCACTCATCTCATTTTATTTGAGTTGGCTGAAAACGTCTTTCCTGCGCGATTTCTCCTTTTGCGACCGATTCTAAATTCAATGTACTTATAATCTAACTCCTCCGATAACACTTTCCAATCAGTCATCTGCTAAGTGTACTGTTGAATAGCTTAAAATCGATTACTTTGGAACTTTCATTAGATTACCAAATCAGATGATAGTATCAAGTCCAGAATATGATTGCCTTTCACATTGCAATTACTAATTTCCAAAAATATATTCTGAGCATTAGTATTGCAGAATAAGATACGTTAGGTCCAATTGTCCAAGTTTAGATGGTGAGAGTAAATTTAGCACGGAAAGACCAGTTTTCGGTGGTTCCGATCGCTAGTTATATCGTAGTCTGCAACTCCGTAAACATTCGGAAACCCAGATGCGTTTTTTTCACACCAATAATTTCTGTTTGGATATTATTTTAGGGATACGCCTTAAACGTTTATTACAATGAAGCTGAAATATACTCAGGGCAGTCGTTCGATACAGCTTCACAAAATACTCGTGCTAGACACCCATTGTTTCAGCCAAGAAAAAGGGTACTCCATATGTATTCCAGAGTTGTGACTTCTGTGTTTATGGTTCAAAATAACTCGGCTATTCAAACAGTTTGCGTGTTTTCACACCTATTAATACAGCCCAGCTGTTTTGGCACATAGGGAAATACAAGTGGGTAAAAACTCATACACTTATCTGACTCTGCCTGCATATAAGGCAGTGCCATGACTCCTTCCATAATGCTGACGCTCACCAATTTCACAAAATTGAACTCAAAAGTGAGCCCCTAATATTCAAGTGGGTATAAGCTCACACACTTATCCGACTCTGCCTGCATATAAGGCAGTGCCATGACTCCTTCCATAATGCTGACGCTCACCAATTTCACAAAATTGAACTCAAAAGTAAGCATCTAATATTGTGCAGTCTGTCGATACCCTAGAATGCCGGCGGAATGTTTCCTGTCTTACCCTTTACTATCACTTTTTCCGCCGCCAGTGCTCCAGAGGAATTCCCAGTAGCATTCTGCTGCTTTGAAACTTACAACACTCGTCTTGCTATGAATGCTCATCAGTCTACTTTCAAAAGTACTCCATAATATTGTGTTTCTTCGTGTAAGCCATACATCTCGCTTATGGAATTTGTTGGTTCTTAGTCTTTATAACATACGAACATTCAAAACCAACGTACGTCAGCCTCGTTGTGTTCAAATATTTTTTAATCCAGAAATTGAGCGCATACTAATTATAAAAGAAAAAGACCAGAAGATAATTTTTGCTTGTTATCCCGTCAATAGAAAATTGGC
This sequence comes from Volucella zonaria, assembly GCA_963966105.1. Lineage (NCBI taxonomy): Eukaryota > Metazoa > Arthropoda > Insecta > Diptera > Syrphidae > Volucella > Volucella zonaria. The sequence goes on from OZ014534.1 coordinate 47,397,276, forward strand.
CAAGGACTAGATGGTTTGATGGATTTGATGCAATCAATAAGGCTCGGAGTAGATGGCATAGAATTTACTAACGACAAAGTTAAATAATTCTCTAGCTCTGATTTCCAAAGGACAATGTCCTCCTAGTGCGGCAAAATTTCAAGAAGGCCGTCAAATAGGGGTAGCTAACAACAACTCTTGCTCGAACAATAAGCCATACTCAAAGACACTCAACAGATACGTAAAACCAAAATACTCAAAACTAAAAATATACTCAAAAACTTCTCAAGGAAGAGACGGGATATAATACTCGTTGAGATACAATTTGAATCTAGTTACCTTGGGGTCCGGCGGCAGTTTTATGTCTTCAAACGTGAATAAAAGAAAGACTATGAGGCATATTACTTTATTACTTACGAGCAGTTTAATATAAAGGGAATGCGGATTATATCGTCCAAATGACATCCATATAGTCGCACAGACTTTCGGAAGCAGACCGCCGATTTTCATGCCACATGTGAATTTCATGATGGATATTTTCTTTTAGCTCCATGACAGACCGATAGTTATTGGCGTAGACTTTACTTTTGATTTACTCCCATAGTCCCAATACAAAAAATCCATGCGGGTTATAACAGGAGACCTCAGTAACCATGTAACGTCTCCAAAGGGGCTGACCAATTATTGGGTTATATTCTCTTGTTGGAATCACGTGTATGACAAGTAACAAAATGTGCTTTCAAATTAGGTAAATACTAATCGTGCCGCCATCATTTCGCTATTCACATTTATCGCTTGTTCTTTGGGATTTCCAAAAAATAGGGCTTGTAATTATTTTCGTCGATAAGCCGCACCAAACTCTAACTTTTAATCAATTTAAGACCGTTGTTGATCAAGTCGCGGACTAGTTGCCTTTTCGTGGAGTCCAATAGCGACAGTTTTTCCCATTAAGGCGGACGTGGGCCTCGTCGTTCCAGAAGATGGAATCCATCCAACATTGTTTCACAAATTAAAGTCACTTTTCTTACGATCTTGCCCCATTTGGATTTTAAAATACTCTAAGTCTTTCTGTAGAATTTCATGAACGATAGTTTTTGGGAGTTCTAAAACTCCAGCTCTTTTCCGCACTGAGATACTTGGATTTTCAGCTCCGTTCTCACTTGATGAGTGTATTCTATCTGACTTATAGGTATTCAAAGTTGAAGAAGTTTCACTCTTAACCACTGCGATATTGTGACTGATAAGCCCGAACTTTTTCAGATATCCACATTTTAAAACATAAGTCTGATTTCGGACACCCCTCTATATACTTAAATTGCAATAGTTACATTTTTATGACTCAAAGTGCAGGCGCAAAACATTATTTATTTATTTATTTATTTATATTTGTAAGAAAGCTTTCAGAAAAAAAAATAAAAACTAATAAAAAGCTTAAGCTAAAAATTAATAAAACCAAAAAAAAAAAATAAGAGAAAACAAAATTCGGCTGTTTTTGTAAATAGATATTTGAGACAGAAAGCAAACAAAAAATGAAAATAAAAGTTTTAAATAAAAAAATAAGAAAAACACACAATTTTTTAGATAAGAAAAAATTATTATATTGATTAAAATTATTATATATAGAGGACACCAAAAGAAAAACAATTTTTTAATTATACAAAATAAAATATGTATTTGACAAAAAGAAAAAATTAAAAAAAAAAAAATGCAAAGACTTGAACATACTGATAAATAAGGAAACTTAACATTTAAGCAAAGCAAAAATTATATACATACATATATATATATATATATATGTGTATATTACCATATATACATAAAAATTTATTTAAATATATTAAAACAGATTTAAATAAAATGAAATAGAAATTCAATCTCCTTTCTCAATTAATAAAACGAAAACAAAAAACAATAAAAGATTCTCTATATCTGTTGTATCTTCTTTCTCACAACTCACTCACTCAGTCAATATACAATTACAATATATATAAAAAAATAAAAAATCATATTATATATATACAGAAAAATAAAAACTATTTAACAATAAAAATAAAAAATAAAACACAAACCGAAATAAACAGAAATCAAAATTATATATTGTATGTATAATGGTACTCAAAAAGAACAAGGATTAACTCAATACCAGTGCAATTCTTCAAACTATGCAAAACCAATACGTAACCTAGAATATTTTATCTAGTGACTTAAAGAAGAAAAACCGTTTTTTTCTTTTAAAATCACTCTCAAATCTGAAAAAACCTAGAAACTTTAGAAAAATAATAAAAAACAAAAAAAACCAATTTAACAACTAAACTAAAAATAGCATCCATGGTTGAGTTGGAAAACTTTGCTTTTTCTATTTTTCCAATATACCTTTTAAATTGAAAGAGAAACCTGAAGGATCATATACGTATAAGAATTGGCATCGAGTCGTATTTAACGATGGCAGAAAATCCTTGGATATATTATGAATGTACTCGTATAATCGTAAAGAAACCAAAAATAAAAAATAATAAAATAAAAAAAACAAGTATATCTTCAATGTCAATATGGAATGTAATGGATTACATGTGTTTACTGTGTGTAAGGCATTTAACACTATACTTAAACTTAAAACAAAATTTAGTGATAAATGTAAAACTATTTTTAGAGCCTTCGAAGCAATAAAGAGAAATTAATTCAAAAATACAAAAACAAAAAAAAAAAAACAAAAAAACCCAAAAACCGATGTTTTATTTGTACATATACGAGTAGCAATTTGTCGAAACAGAGCATTCAGGCAAAGAACTAGTCCGTTGTACACCTTGAATGTTCCTTTTACTTAAATAGCTCAGCCTTTCGCAGAACGACCCTACAGTATCAGCAACCACCAGACCAGCGCGGAGTACTTGCAGCCTGATGCGAGCGTAGGTCGGCCACTCACAGGGGTAGTACTCCGCGGTGTCATCATCACCTTTGGAGCAAGTGTCTCAGGATATTGTGTCACTTATGCCCAGAACACCCAGGAGCTTAGCACAATCTAAGTGTTACGCTACTACACCAGATATCGGTTTACAATATTTCCTACTGAGGGTGTTCAGAATTAAAGAGAACCGAAAGCTCGAAATGAACAATTGTCTGTGATTTGCGATGTTTAAGATGTTTATTTCTAAGAAATTACATTATTGGTATACCGTGGTGGACACGTAAATAGCACACTTGCACTTCTATGAATAAAAAGGCAGTTTTTCGAAATATAATCAAAACAAAGACTTTTTACTCATATTATTTATTAGCGTTCAAAAAGTTCATTTAATTCACAAAAATGTCACATAAATAGCACATTATATTGCATTGCATTAAAAATATGAAATACCTTTTAGACACAACGTCGTTCCACGGCAGACCACGGAGAACAAATCGGAGGAATCGACGTTGAATACCCTCGATTCGGGAAACATGAACCCGGTGAAAGGGGGACCAAGCTTGACTGGCATACTCAAGCAGGGAGCGAACAAAGATAACATAGAGAGATCTGGTTACATAAGGGTTGGAAAATTCCTTGGACCACCGTTTAATAAAGCCAAGTGATGAGTTGGTTTTGAGGATCATCTTATCCATATGCGAACGGAAATTAAGCTCACAGTCGAATAATATGCCAAGGTCTTGAAGAGACTGAACAAGGGGAATTGGTTGACCATGGAGAAAATAAAGTCGAGGAGGAGACGGGTTACATTTACGAGAGAAGGTTATAGATTGACATTTGATTATATTAAGTTCTAGGCAGTTTTTGAGGCACCAGATTGAAAACCGATCAAGGTCTTGTTGAAGAAGGGCAGAGTCATGGGGAGAGGAAATAGTTTTAAAAAATTTTATTTCGTCAGCGTAAAGGGAGAGGGAGGAGTGTTTAATGACTTTCTCAACATCGTTAATAGTTTTTCATAACAAAAAACCGACAAGAAGTTTTAGATATTACTCTTGTCTCCGACAGCATCACCCAAAGGCTAACAAACTGGATGGTATCGTCTGAACACTCCTTTTCGGACCATAGGTACATCCAATTCAGTCTGAGTGATGCTCCCCCTCGCCAACCAACTTTCCGGAACTACCGGAAAACTGATTGGACAAAATATAGAGGAATCCTATCGGAAACGATATCCTCCAAACTATCAAGTCCCCCGCGTGACACCAATGAGCTCGACATGAAAGTCAGGGAATTTACTCTGACTCTCAATAAGGCTATGGCCGCTTCCTGCCCTCTTATTCAACCAAGAGGCAAGAAAAAGCCACACTGGTGGACATCGGCACTAGGACTGCTCAGAAACACATGCAGAAAACTTTTCAACGCAGCAAAAAGCACAAGAAAAGTGACCGACTGGGACTCATATAAAGAATCCCTCAAATTATACAAAAAAGAACTGAGGAAGGCAAAGCGACAATCCTGGAGGTCATTCTGTGACAAAATTACAGAAACCTCTGAGGCTTCGCGGCTAAGAAAAATCCTCTCCACAAATCCTATGATGCCCAGCTGTTTGAAAAAAACCGATGGCTCTTGGACAACCTCAAGTGATGAATCACTCAACCTGCTTCTGGACACCCACTTTCCAGGTAGCTCCCAACTCGCGGCCAGTAGCAGCCCAAACAAGCCTACTGCAACCGTGACCAAAATTCATAGTCTGATTACGAGAGACAAACTGCTCTGGGCGCTACATAGCTTCAAACCATACAAGTCTGCTGGTCCGGACGGTATTATACCTGCCGAGCTACAGAGATCCTCAGATATTATTCTACCAGTGTTGGAAAATATTATGAGGAGCTGTGTAGAACTTATCCACATTCCACTGTTATGGAGAGAAGTCAATGTAGTATTCATTCCCAAAGCTGGAAAATGTTCTCATGTGGTCCCAAAGGACCTCAGACCCATAAGTCTATCGTCATTCCTTCTGAAAACTTTAGAACGACTGATTGATATCCATATTCGAGCTAAAGTTGATCCAAGACTTCTGTCTACGGCTCAACATGCCTACTGTAAAGGAAAGTCGGTGGAAACGGCTTTGCACTCTCTGACTAGCCACATCGAACGATCCCTACAATATAAGGAGTACACAATGGTTGCTTTCCTGGACATAGAGGGCGCCTTTAACAACGTCAACACATCCGCAATCACGACTGCGTTGTCAACTCTGCAGGTAGACGACTCACTTGGGGAGCTGATTAATCTAATGCTAACAAGCAGGATAATCAGCTCCAAACTGGGTGAGACTTCTGCTAAAAGATATGTCAGTAGGGGTACGCCGCAAGGCGGTGTCCTCTCCCCCCTTCTTTGGAACTTAGTGGTTAACGAACTACTGATATACCTGGAAGAGGGTGGTAGCAGAGTGATTGCCTATGCGGATGACGTTGCCATAGCCGTCTCAGGAAAACATTTAAATACCATTAAAGAACTCCTCCAAGTAAATCTTAACAGATTAACCTGCTGGGCAGATCGCTGTGGATTGGGAATAAACCCCCATAAAACTGATCTTGTCCTCTTTTCTAGGAAATATAAAATTCCAATCATAGACCCTCCTTCAATAAACGGTACCAGTTTAGCTTTCTCCGATACAGCAAAATATCTGGGTCTCATTTTTGACAGGAAACTAAACTGGAAACCTAACATTCAAGAAAGAGTCAATAAAGCTACAATAGCTTTATTCTCCTGCAAGAAAGCCATTGGGAACAAATGGGACCTTCAACCTCGCATAACCCACTGGCTATACATCTCGGTCATAAGACCGATACTCACTTACGGGGTGGTTGTCTGGTGGACGGCCTTGGAAAATGCAGTCAACTGCATTAAATTAAGCAGAGTCCAAAGAACAGCATGTCTATGCACAAGCGGAGCCTTGCGGTCTACCCCCTCTGCGGCATTAGATATTCTGCTTCACTTGACACCCCTCGACATTTTTAGCAAGCAAGTAGCTGCGACTGCAGCTATTCGCCTTAAAGCGACTAAACAGTGGACAAATAATTCATTTGGCCACGCCAACATTCTTAATACATTAGGAATCCTCACAGAGAACACCGATTACACCATACCTGAACTTTGGTTTGACAAAAACTTCCATGTAAGCTTCCCCTCTAGATCATTCTGGGAGGAGGATGCTTTCATGGAGGACAAGTCAATCCATCTCTACACAGATGGATCTAAAACCGACAGCGGAGTTGGCGGCGGTGTTTTCTCAGATAAGCTTAACCTAAGCCTCTCTTTCCGCCTTCCAAATCACTGTAGCGTGTTCCAGGCGGAAATTTTGGCGATTAAAGAAGCTCTGTCCTGGCTGAAGAAAAACGTGATATCTGCAAAGGATATCCGCATATTTTCGGATAGTCAGGCCGCCATCAAGTCCCTGGACTCGGTCTCACTGTGTTCTCTGCCCTTGAATGCCGATCATCTCTCATGGAGATGGCAGAGCAGTTCAACATTCACCTCTGTTGGGTGCCGGGCCACAGAGACATTCCAGGGAACTGCAGAGCCGATGAACTCGCCAAAATTGGAACCACTCTACCTATCCTACCAGACAAAGGTAGTATAGGTATACCAATCGCTACGTGCAAACTAACACTAAAGCTAGATGCCAATAAAAGAACGGACCTTAGGTGGACTGCTGGACAAACATGTCTAGCGACAAAACAGATCTGGCCAAAGCTGGATCTGAGTCGATCTAAGTGTCTGATCCTCTTAGAAAGGAAACATCTCAGCGCCATAATAGGTGTCATTACCGGACACTGCCTCATAGGCAAGCACGCAAGAAGGCTTGGCGCTTTTACTAACGATTTTTGTAGAAGCTGCATGGACGAGGAAGAGGAGGAGACAATCCCCCACCTACTCTGCACATGCCCAGCTCTCTCTCAGAGAAGGAAGCTTCACCTAGGAGCTTTCTTCTACAACGACCTAAACGATCTAGAAAAAATAGACGTTAACAGTCTCCTACGCTTTATTAAAAGCTCAAACTGGTTCCAGTAGTAAGAAGATCATAGATCCACGTGGCATCACAATGGGCCAATAGGCCTAAGTGGGTTGGTATTTCCAACAGCCACTCTTACCTAACCTAACCTAACCTAATAGTAAGAATGAAGAGAAGAGGGCGAAGATGACTGCCTTGTGGAACTCCAGATGAGGCCAGGAATGGAACAGAAAGGCCGGATCTAAACGCGGTTTACCAGATAAAAAGAAATCCATTGTAATAAGAGAGGCTCAAAGCCGAGAGCAGACAATTTGAAGAGGATCAGTTGATGAGATATCTTATCAAACGCTTTAGTAAAATCAGTTGCGATAACATTGATTTCTTTGCCATTTTCTAAGGCTGAGAGAGCAAAAGACACGAATTCAACTAGATTTGTGGTAGTTGATCTACCTTTTAGAAAACCATGTTGTCGGGGTGAAATAAAAGGCTAGCATTTGAAGCTTAAGGTTTCGTATAAAATGCTTTCAAAGAGTTTGGGTATATGAGAGAGTTTAGCAATGGGACGATAATTGGTAACTCCATTCTTAGATCCCTTTTTATGAATCGGGATTATAAAAGAGGTCTTCCAAATCTGGGGAAATTCTCCCTGTGTAAGGGATAGACGAAAAAGGTAGGAAAGGGGTAGAGACAGGTTGGAAGAGCATTTTTTAAGAAATACGGCGGGGAGTCCGTCTGGGCCAGGTACAAATTCATCTTTAAGATTTTGTAACTTTTCTTCAATAACTGCCGAATCGAAATTTTGACTGAGAAAGGGACCAACGCAGAAATTTGGTAAATCATTGAAGTAAGAGGGATCTGGTTCGAAGGAGTTGTTGGCAAATGATTGTTTGAAAAATGTGGTAGGATAACGATCAGTCTTACTTTTTCAATTGGCAATTTGAAAAAAGGACTTAGGGTCATTTATGAGATTGGTTTACGCACTATTTAGGTAGCGCTGATAGAGAGAGTTATAGAGTTCAATGAAATTAAGGTATATGCCTAAATAATTTGAATAGTCGGAAGAAGAGTGGGTGCGAAGGAATACCGCCCATAACTTGTTTCTTTTGTTTCATAGAGAGCGAAGTCTAAGATTATACCAAGGAGGGGATGTAGAAGAAGTTTTATGGCGGGAGTAAGGCACATAAAGGGAGATAGATTTAAATACTTCTCTGTAAAAAAATGGAGAGGGCAGCGACCAGAGATAGATTGGTAAACTCAAAAGAAGCCTTGCTTAGATAGGTATTGATTTTACGGAAATTAGCTTTGTGAAAATTGTAAGAAAATAGAACTACGCGGGGAGGCGACTGAAGGGGAGAGTTGTGGAAAAATGAGAGAAGAAGTGGAGGATGAAAGTTATCAATAGTTGAAAGAGATAGGGGACAACACGATACTGAGGAGTTGATGGGATCAGTTGTGAAGATAAGGTCTAATTGCCTTTCCATATTGTTGGAAACGCCACTGACTTGGCATAGACTAGAGTCTGTTAGCCGATCTAAGAATAGGCATTCCTTAGTAGAAATGGGATTAGAAGCGATGAAAAAAGATTGGTCTTCAGATGGAGTCCACTTCAGCTGAGGCAGATTGAAATCGCCGAAGATAATGATATCGTTGTCATACATACCACCTTGATCAAAAAGTTCCCGGGGGACAGTACCGTATGGCGCTCCCGTTGGTAAATCTGCTGTTAACATTTAATCTAAATCTTAGCGTCATAGCTTGGCATTTGCAAAAGTTACGTAGCCAAGAGTACATCTCTTCATGTGTGTGTTGGCGATTTTTTACAATTTTAGAAATGGATTTAAATTTGCCACAACGAACTTGTACGAGTATTAAATTTTGCGTAAAAAACGGATTTAATGGTGCACGAAAGTTGCAAATGCTGGAAAAGTGTTTCGGCAACATCGGAAAATGACGAAAAGATTGATGAAGTAAAAGAAATGTTGGTCAGTAGCCGCAAATTAACCATCAGAGAGATACCGGAGGACTTGAACATTGCCTATGGATCCGTCCAAGATATTTTGGTTAATGATTTGGGTTTCCGTCGTGTAGCAGCAAAGTTGATGCCAAAAGACCTCATGCAAAACAGAGACCGTGTTTACGTCGCAAAAGAGATGATTTGCGAGGCTGAATCCGATCCCACATTCATCAAAACGATCATTACTGGAGACGAGACGTGGCCGTGGGCTTATGAGTACGACACGCAATCCAGACATCAGGCAAGTGAATGGCGTTCACCAAATGAGCCGAGACCAAAACAACCACGTCATTTTCAGTCAAAAAAGAAGGCAATGCTCACGGTTTCCATGGATTACAACGGTGTAGTGCATCATGAATTTTTGCCAGAAGGCCAAACAGTAAACAAAGAGTACGAGTATTATTTGGGCGTTATGAGACGTTTGCGTGAAGTAATTCGCCGAAAGAGACCAGAATTGTGGGCAGAAAACTCGTGGATTTTGCACCATGATAACGCACCGTCGCACAGTGCCATCATTATTCGTAATTTTTTGACGAAAAACGCAAAAAATACCATCCAACAGCCACTAAATTCACTTGATTTGGCTCCATGTGACTTCTTTCTGTTCAATCGAGTTGAAAAACCACTACGGGGAACGCGTTTCAGCAGCCGAGAGAAAGTAATGGAAAAATCGCAGAAAGCACTGATGGACATACCGAAAACCAAATATAAAAAATGTTTCAAGGATTGGATCAAGCGCTGGCATAAGTGTGTTGCAGTCGATGGGAATTACTTTGAAGGGGGCAATATACTCGTAGATTTAGATGAATAAACTTGTATTTCTAATTTTCTGAACTTTTTGATCGAGGTAATAAAACGTCATATTAGCGGCATATTTTCTTCGGCAAAGGGGATCATATGTTCTTCAATGACGCGTTTATAGGCGTGTTGATCCATTTTGGTGTCTATTTTCACAATTGGACCCACGCCATACCAAGAAAAAGCAACCCACACCATTACACTTCTTCCACCGTTTTTGACTACGAGTATTTTTAGTGTGTATCTCGGATTATGTTGTGGGTTAGGTGGACACCATACATACCTTTTTCCATCTGATCCGAACCTGCAGAACTTGGATTCATCACTCCACAGAACACTTTTCCACAAAGTCATCGATTTGTGAATGTGTTATTTTGCAAACGGCTTCCTTAGTTTTAAATTTTTGCCGGTTACGGGTGTCTTTCTTTGTGCGATGCACGGTCTTAAGTTTTTTTAGACGCCTGCAGACGCCTTCTTATAGTTCTATACGACACATAAATGGAATGATTTGCAAAAACGCTGTTCTTTATTGCTTTAGAGCTCAAAAATGAGTTGGCGGCACTAGCTCTGTAGATCAGACTGTCCTCTTTCATTGTTGTTTTCCTTGGCCTCGGACCTCTTGCAACATTTTTGGCATTCCTATAAAGTTCCACATGACGTAAGGCATTATATGTAAATAACCTTTCGGGAATATTTTAAGTGTTGGGCTATCTCTGTAATCGATGAGCCGTTGTCTTTCATTGTGCAGGTGGTTTCACGTCTTTCTTCTGAGCAATGTAGTCCTCTCCCCATATCTATGTACATCTCCTGATATTAATTGTGACTATAAACTAATGACAAATGACCTACTTTCAAATGAATTTATTTTTAATAATCCAATCACAACAAAATATAACGAATCACCAAAGAAAAATGTGCGCTATTTATGTGACCAGAAAAAAACACGTCATTTCACGCTGCAATCGATGATGTCAGTGATTGCTATCATGATGACGCTGAGAATTTACCGTCAACCTTATATGCGTCCGATACTGAGCTAATGCTTTTAATTTTTTGCCATTATTTCCATCATACTTAACGGGAAATGTAATTTGAACTATGTGTGACGATAGTGTGCTATTTATGTGACCACCGCTGTATATATTTTACAAATGACAATTGCTTACCGCAGTTTGCACCTCCAGTCTCCTTGGGGCAGAATTCCGAAATGTCAAAGGGCTCATAGAGACTGGAGATGGAGACTGAAGTTAGCCGCAGTAATATGTCGTACGCCATCTATGGGCGAATTCTACTTTGTGGTGCGTTCAGCAATATAGAGGGGTAATACGAAAGTCGGAAGCATTTGTTTGGTCTACCGGCAAACTGGAGAGCCAAGCTATCTGCAGTTATGCTCATATGAAAATGAACTGTGAATGGACAACCTAAACCGAAGATGCAGATAGCCTAAAACAGGTTTATATCCTGAAAACTTAACGTCATCTCATTGTGAAGGAGCCTGCATGGCGATTGATTGGGAAACTGCTGAGTGTCCTATAACTTGAAATGGTCCAGCAGTGCAACAATCAAGTTTGAAGCGAAGTGCTGCATGAGTAAAACCTAACTCATGCAAGCTAAAATGGCAAGGGCATGCCTGGCCAGTAGCATTTTAGGAGACTAAAATATGTGACGAACGAACTAATGGTCTCGGATAGAAATTGCCTCACTGTTGACGATCCTAGCCAAGGTTTAAAGGACAACGACCATTGAATTTGCACGTGGAAATTTCGGATCCTTAACAGGCCACCTGCAGAAGAACAATTAGCAGTGTTTCTTAACTGCTATCACGCAGATACCACCACCATCCAGAAAGAGCGATGGGATGGACCCTGCATAAGGGGGATGAAAAATGAAGAACTGCAATATACTCGTATACTATGGTGATTGCCAATGGGAACAGAAACAGCGCTTATTCGGATGCGGATTTTCCATATGCGGCAGACTTACGAGGGGCGTTCAAGATATTCTCGGTATCGGGGTGAAGCTCTGGTTGCATATATAAATTGACTTATTTATCAAGTAATACTATTATTTTAGTGCATTCATGTAAAATTTCATATAAATGTGATTATTAATTCGCGTTTTATCTCTAGTTAAACAGAATCATAATGGCAACTGAGGCGATGATGGTGAAAATTGAGCATCGCGCTGTAATTAAATTTCTCACTAAGCAAGGAAAAAGTCAAAAAACTATTCATGGAGAGATGGTGGCTGTTTACCAGGGTTCCGCACCTTCATTATCAACTGTGCAAAAGTGGTCAAGTGAGTTCAAGAGAGGCAGAGAGAGCATTGAAGACAACCCCCGCTCCGGCGCCCCGGCTACTGCGTGTGCGGGAGAAAGCATCAAAGAAGTCGAAAAACTTGTTCTTGAGGATGCCCGAATAAAGGTGAAAATGATGGCAGAGATCACCAAGCTTTCAATTGGTACCATTCACACCATTCTTCATGACCATCTTAACCTTTCAAAGGTCAGTGCAAGGTGGGTGCCACGAATGCTCACAGCGCCTCAGATAAAAAGTGAGAATCGCATGCTGTAGAGAGCTTTTGGAGATGTGTAGTGAGAACGCGAACGGTGTTATGGATCGAATTGTTACTGGGGACGAAACATGGGTCCACCACTATGACCCTGAAAGCAAACAAGAGTCCATGCAGTGTCATAAAAAAGGAACAGACCCCCCGAAGAAGTTCAAAGTCACTCCGTCTGCCCGAAAGCTCATGGCCACAGTTTTTTGGGACTCAAAGGGAATTTTGCTCATTGAGTACAAAAAAAAAGGTGAAACCATCAACGCCACATCCTACGCTTCCACTTTGCATAATTTGCGGGAGGAAATTAAAAAGAAAAGACGGGGTAAACTCGCAGCGGGTGTGTTGCTTCTTCATGACAACGCTCCTGTTCACACGGCGCGAGTTTCCAAGGCTGCTGCGCGAGATTGTGGATTCGAAGAAATCCAACACCCACCCTATAGTCCAGACCTTGCCCCTAGTGATTATTTCCTGTTTCCGGATTTGAAAAAATGTCTTCGTGGAAAAAGATTTTCGGATGATGAAGAACTCAACTCGGTATTTTGCAGAGAAAGAGGAAATTTATTATTTTGAGGGTTTAAAAAAGCTTATCTCAAGATGTAATAAATGCATTGATGTTAGGGGAGACCATATAGAAAAATAAAAACAATTTAAATTGAATTCGCATTTTCCTTCATATCGATACCGAGAATATATTGAACGCCCCTCGTAGGCAAAAAGTCTTGAGTTTCCTACACACCAGTGAGCCTCTTATGGTAGTCCGCGTCAGGACTAAATTCACTAAAATACGGAAAACATGCACGAACGTCACCAAAGAATGTTTGTGCGAGATCCTCGACAAGACATATGAGCAATGTTCATTTTAACGACAGGGTAGGAAAGGAGGGTATATCAATTTGATAAAGACAGTTTGTATGCATAGTCTGCAAAACACCACGCCTGGCAACGGACTTTGCAGAGGAACGGAATGTTACTATAGCAACCACACGGTTTCCTCATCTCAATATACAAGGTGGTGCAAAAGTTGTCATCCAATCATCATCATCTTTGGCTGTAATTTCGTTATAAATGAAAGTAATGGTTCTGCTTTGGGATTATGTTTATCTGATGTCTTAATTGTTTCCATTAAGCTGAGAAAATTATATCGGCTAATTGGCCGCCGCCATAATTGATGACTATTCGGGCCCGATATGTCGCATTTTCCGTCACTCTTGTCTGAACTTAGGGCGATAGGTCCTCGCATTCTTGACGGATATTCTCTTAGAGAGCTTCAAGAGTTTGAGGCTTTTTAACATAGACCCCTGACTTCAAAAAACCCGACAAAAAGAAGTCTGGAACGGTTAAGTCAGGCGATTTTGCCGGCCAATGCAATTCGCCAAAACGAGAGATTAGATGCCCCGGAAATGCTGACCTCAGAACTTTGGTTGTGGCTAGTGCAGAATTCGCCGTTGCACCATCCTATTGGAACCACATATTCTCCAGTCCCAATTCATCCAATTGAGGAAGGAGAAAGTCATTGAGCATGGCTCTGTAGCGCTCGCCGGCCACAGTAGTCATTTGGCCCGCGGTGTTTTCGAAAATGTAAGGCTCGATGACGCCCCCAGCTTAAACAGCACACCATGCAGTAACTTTGAGCGAGTGTAATGGCTCTCCGTGGGTTATACGCGGATTTTCCGTGCCTCAGAAGAGATAATTTTGCTTATTCACATATCCACAGAGATGGAAATGGACCTCGTCGCTCATGATGATTTTTGATGAAAAGTTGTCTCCCTCATGGTCGAGATTCAGGATTCCGCTTTCTTTAGCAGTATAGGAATTCATGTTTTGTTGACCTATATTTTGAATCTATTTTACTTCACCGGCATTTGCAAAAATTATAGCATCTTTCGATAGTGTGATGACTTTTGTGTAACCTTGTACACATTGCATATGGCAGTCCCCTGATCATTAAACACCAAATCAAATGGTTCATTTTACGGCATTCCTCCAGTATTCTAGACATTCGAACATTCATGGGCAGCCAATATTGACTCGAGTCACCGCCTTATTGCATCAAAGATGCGAATGCGGATTTCCAAAGCACCATAACTAAGAAGAACTACCGTGAGAAAATACAAGTTAGAATAGCTGCAATCGCAAAAGACCATAATTTTCTTTTAGCGCTGCAGATTGCGCTCTTGTACTCGTATTTCCTCAGAGTAGCCTTATATTTGTCCCAAACAAGTTTGAGCTATTGGCTGCATTGAAAAGTTTTCTTGCCTCTTTCCGACTTTCCTAATGCATTGCAGTTCTATAGCCTACGAGTACCAATGTGGGGTGTTCTTGAATTTCTTGAAGATCATATTCAGTTTTTCCGCTACATAATCTATCTCGGCGAGGGTTTCCATTTTGAGTCCGTTGAGGATATAAAGTTGTTGGTATATCTCTTCTGTAAAATTTTCCCAGTTGGTACTTTTGAGATTTTTGTACAGTAGAAGGGGTATGGGTATGTCTCTGATATTGAACATGATCATTCTATGATCGGATAACAATATGTCCGAAGATACCTTGCAGTTGCTTACGGCCAAAAATATCAGCGTCGCATCGAAGGTCGGTTTTTGAGCACACCGTGAAGACCCAATTAAATTTATGTAGCGAATTCTGGTCGGCCATAGCAGTGGCAACAGGATGCTGCCGACTGAGTATCTCCCTCCATCGCATCTGCAAACAAGGTCCTGTGCACTAACATTACTTTGACCTACAAGACAACTGATTCGTCTTCGCCTTGTTCTCTAGCCCAATTACACATGCCATGCTTTTCGAAAACATTGTTGATGCAGTGGGAAAACAATTTGGCCACATTAATTGCGTGTAGTTATCTGTTTCGATTTACGGCATAAACGAAGCCTCCAGTATGTATGCCAATGATGGACTAGCAGTCAAGCTTCTCTGCAGAGCTGTCGGCAGCTGATGTCTACCTTTTTGTTGCATAACTGGATATACATACACATGCCATTGACGAGAGACGACTTGATGCGAAGGTATGTAAATATATGGAAAGTCGTCTCTTGCCTCCATCCATTTAGAAACAAAGTGGAAAGTAGCACTACCAAGGTACAGATAGGGACGTGAATCACACCTATATTCAATGGTATCTACAGAAGCTTTGTCTAAGCCCACAGCGAGGGAAGAGCAGTTTTCGTTTTCCCGGTTCCTGATCTACCTGTGTAAATAGATTTTCCACTTTTTAGTACCGAGTCCAGCATTCTGGTCGCTATGACAATTTCCGCGTTTACTATTTGGACCAGTGTTTGGAAGAAGGTTTTTTTCTTTTTTTGAAAACTTGAGAAGAAGCGAAAAATAGAAACCTTTTGCTTTGAACACGTTTTATTACAAAAAATTCTGACAGAAGCTTGACATTGCGATGAATATGTTAACTTGCGATGGTATTTCCAGATATGGGCAATAGTGAGAACTAGTTTTTATAATAATAGTTTTCAACATGCCGCCCACCTCGTCCAGTTATTGTGACGAAACCTTTGGCCGCCCACCATATCCGTGGACTCATTGTCAACTTTTAGATAGCTCATTTCAATATTGACGATTGTGTACGGATCGTAGCTACTCGCACCAGATCGTCGTCTCCAGAATGTACTTCCAAGACTCGGCCTAGTGGTCATTGAGTGGGTGGTGCATGTTCACCTCGAACAAGGACCAGGTCACCCGCTTTAATGTTCATTTTGGCTTGTGGAAACAAGTGGAATTCTTACCTGGAGCTCATGTAAATACTCACAACTCCACCTTTTCCAAAAATTCTGCTGCATTTGTTGGAGCTGTCCCCACCGTGAAACTCTACCGGTCTTGATGTCCAATGAGTTTGGTTCCGGAGTGGCAGTGATGGGGCAGCCCACCAAGAAGTACCCAGGGGTCAAGGCGGCTAAGTCATTGGGATCATCAAACAGTGCTGACAGAGGTCTCGAATTAAGCACAGCATCAATTTGCTTGAGGGCGGTATAAAATTCCTTAAAAGTCAGACTTGCTTCGCTTCAGTTGATGTTTCATGCTCCTAACGCCGGCCTCCCATACTATATGTCACCAAAGTTCGGAGACCCTGGTGGAATGAAGTGCCATGAAACACTGTTGCACGAAATGGATCGAAGGCGCGCGATCTAACTGCTTTCGAAAAGCTGCAAAATCCTTCTGGCATTTGCACCAGAAAATATCGTTGCACAGTTGCTATAGATCCTCGTGTGGAAAAGAAAGGTCGCAAAGCTGCAAGGAACGTCTCGGTGGTCATGTCGCTCACGAGTTCTAGATGAATAGCTCTAGTGCTCAGGCAGGCAAAGAGAGCAACCCTGTAACTCTGTAACTACGATGACCTCGGTCTTTTGTGGTTCGAATAGCGTTAGGTCCAGCATAATCTAACCCAGAATGCTTGAACGGGGCAGCAGCTGTACAACGAGGAGTGGAAAGACTTCCCATAATTTTGTAATTAGTGGTTTTTGATGAAAACATGTCAAACAATGACGAATGAACTTCTGAGCTGAGGCCCGACCATCGATTATCCAATAGGTTCGTCGGAGAAAGTTCAGTGTTGTTTGCTTACCACCTTGCATGCATCTCAGTAAATTTGCTTTACTTAGGTAGTATAATAGGAAATCGTTCACACATTGGCTGCCAAGCATTTCTTAGTTTTTGAACTGTTTACCTTGAGAGGGACGAAAGCTTCATTAGCAAAATATATTTTTTGAACATACCTTATCCAGAAATGTAAGGCTACTCGTCGTTCAGAGGCTGTGCACCTGTTGTCTTTCTAGTCCTAAATGATGGCACCAGCATGTAACTCCAACTGAAGTGTCGATATTCGAGTATCTGCCGACAAGACCCAGTGCTCCAACATTCTCCGTCAATTTGAATGGGGCTTGCGTAAGCAAGGAAGTTACCTCAAGTACCTCTTTGACGTCGCAAACTTGTTTCGGCCATTCGTTTTCATCTTTCCTTAGCCAGTCCACCACTTTCTTTGGACCAGTCCACTATATGTTAAGGTTCCCTAGCTGGAAAGGGTACACACCACGGGGTACATACCTCCAACCGACAATAGCTGTCAGCTCTTGGATTTTGGTAATCCGATTGGCAACCTACTGCTTATGCTTTCCAGGATTTGACCGGATCCAGCTGAGAGTTGTCTTCGAGTCAGACCAGGAGTAAGTCGTAATTGACGTTAGCTTTAAGGTGTCCAGCACTTTGGAAGCTACTTTGGAAGCAAGAAGTGCTCCATTGAGTTCCAAACACGGGACGGTGATCCTCTTTAACGGTGCTACTTTAGTTTTGGTCATGAGAATCGACACCTTAATTTCACCATCAACTGTTTTGACTCGTAGTATTGCTAGTTCGAAGCCTCTGGTGACGAAAAAACCCATCTAGAAACCTTAATGTCATCTATCCATGGAAGCTTTTCTCGAAATCGAATCCTGTTCTGCTGATGAGGTTCCGGAAGTGGATCATCCCAGGAAATACCAGGAAACCACAATTGTTGACAGATTATTTTACCTGTTATCAGAACTGGAGCCAGCAGGCAAATTGGATCATAAATTTTGGCGACATCGGAAAGTTGTTGGCGTTTTGTAATTGCTGACGAGACTTTTGTGACGTTCACTTTGTAGCCTATGCAATCACTTTTACAATACCAGTAGATCCCAAGTGCCATGGTTTCACGGTCCAAAATTAGATCACAGCAAGGGTCGCTCAAATTGTCGTAAGTGCTTGTTCCTTTTAGAAACTCGGTCGAATTTGAGTTGGATTTTCGTAGCAGGAAACCTCCTCGTTGTAACAACTTCTGCAATTCATTCTGTAGTTGTTGAGCACTCTCAGTGCCATGGAGGCAGTCATCCATGTAGAATGATTCCCAGAGGACCTAAGCAGCTTGAGGAAATTCAGCTTCTTCATCATTGGCCAGGGTGTGGAACACCTTTATTGTAAGATAAGGCGAGCAGTTTAAACCATAGGTGACCGTAAGTAGTCTGAAAATAGCTGGACTAAGCTCGTATTCGCTGCATATCGGTATCATCTCGCTGCACAAGTATTTTCCTGTAGCATTTTTCAACTCATTTTAAAATAATTACAGAGGGCTCACTCTGAAGCGTAGGACCTACATGAAGACAATCATTACGTGATTAACCTGATTTTTACTTCCTGGATGCATTGAAGACAACTCTCAATTTTGTTGTCGAGCTTGACTCCTTGTATACACCATAATGGGAAGTGTAGCACACACCTTGAGGTGACACGTCCTCGTAAACAAAACAGATTCCATGTGCTCAAGCTTCAGATATTCCGACATAAATTCTTGGTACATTGTCCTCATTGTTGGGTTGTAATCTAGGCGATGTAGTTGGTGATGGAAAAGTTTAAAGGCGTCTCCTCTTGAATTTGCCAGTGTTGTTACCTCGATGGAATCGTTAAACGGGTATTTGACCGTTTTCTTAAAGAATTCTTCTTCGCAGTAGAGTTCATCTTAAGTCATTTTGGAAACAGTTTTCAAGTGCTCGGGCTCGTTGAATTTCCACATACACTGAATTAAGTCAGCGAGTTCAGTTTGAGAATATGCACAGACACTTGAAGGCAACTCTTGAGTTAATAATTCGAGTAAGCGGCCGTAGATGACCCATCCTATGTAGAAGAGAACCATAAAGATCAGCTCCCAGAATTACGTCGGGCTCATGAAATTTTGGATCAGCCAAATCAAGATCCAACAATTCCGAAAATGGTTTGGTGTCAATTCGCATAGTGGGCATGAGATGACCCAAGCGTGGTAAAATTAGTGCTTTGCAGTTAATGTTGAAATCAGGTTCTCTGAGAGAGTTCACAAAGATATCGACCAGACCTGTTGATTTACCCACGCTCGATCCCCCTACCCCAGTCACTGGCACAAGAAGTCGTGTTTGTCGAAGATGAAGTTGTTGAACCGCATACTCACTAATAAATAAAGCTTGGGAACCGCTGTCCAAAAGGGCTCGAAGTTTTAAATGATGTCCAGTAGCAGACCGTACTCCAATTTAAGGTGTAGCTAGCAGAACCGGTTGTAGCTTTTTACAAGTGAATTTTCATCAACAGATTCACAGAGTGAATTACGAGGGTGACGGGGGTCACAGGTGTTTGTCCCCAAGTGGTTTGTGATTACGTTGGACTCTTGAACCTGGATGCTGTCGTGCAACATTGTAAAATCCGATGGGCAGTGCTGTTGTGTATGGTTAGCTTTGGGTCAATTTCTGCACACCTTCGCTTTCATCACGGACGTCAATCTCTGTGCTGGGGTTTGTTTCCTGAAATCAGGACAAAACATTAGAATATGCTTACCAAAGCAACTTGAACATCGATTGACATTTACTTGATGGCAAAATACCAGTTGTGGTTTGGATGGTATTTTGCTGACTTCCCTTAGATTTTGCCGAGAGCATGCAGCCATTGCATCCAGTCCTTGAAGGCGGTTTTCCAAAAACTTATGGAGCTCTGTGTACGTGGGAATACAATTCGGGCTGTCAAGTGTAGTTTCCCAGTCTTTAATTATGACAGGATCCTGTTTTTCGGTCATATGCAAAATTAACCAATCGTCCCACTGGCCGGTTGGCCGCCCGAACGGTTTTAGTGATTCCATCAAGAATCTGACGTAAGGCCCAAGACGATTCGGTAGTCATGAGTGGCAGCTTTACGGTGTCACGAAGGTACTGTTTAATAAACCTACGCTCGTTGTCATATCGACCTTGTAAAATATCCCAAGCGCTCTGAAAGTTATCATCTTTAATCGGAATACTCGCAGCACTACCACGAAGGCTGCAATTGGGATAATGTAATCGTTGCACATTGGAGAGCAATGTATCATTGATTGCACAGCTGGTAAACATGTCTTTGAAGTTCAGCCACTCGTTAAACGATCCATCGAAGCTGGGCAGCTGAGGTTTTGGCAAAGTTGATTTGACGTTGCTGCCTCCACTTATCACGGGACGGCTCGATAGTCACCTCTGAAGATATTTTTCATTATCTTCTGTTACCTCTGTTGATGAGATGCTATCATGGACATCAATGAATTTGCTCCAATAGTCGCCCAGGAGTTTTCTTCTGCCCACGAAGTACCCTTTTGCCTGCTTCGCCTTGGCGAATTTTTGTGAATTAGATGAGAAGTTAAAAATTAGCTTCGACCGGAAATTATTTTCTTCTCGGCCAGCCAAAATTCCTATCAAGGTACCCATAGTCCTTATTGACTGATTTTTTTTTTCAGGTTAGGTAATTGGAATACAAATTTTAGCTATGTCAGACGATTTCTTATCCATGCAGAAGGAGAAAAGAGTTCAGATTTCTTCGTTGACACTAGAGAAAGTGGATCGAGAGGGCCATGTCATCTTTGTCATCCTTGTTATCGTTGTCATCGTTGTCATTGCTGTCATCGTAGGCATGTATCGTCCTTGATCTACATAACCAAACAAAAGTGTTTGCCATTAAATATGCGAGAAGCTTTTGTTCAATTCACTATCCACATTTGTATTCCATGTAGATTGAGAGATGGTTGTGCATGTAAGGGTATTCGTTATGGCAGAAGGGGGTTACCTCCGTTTTCTTTTCTCTCCTTTGAAATATGGTGCACAATGCAATGAAAATTTATTATCCTTTCTGTGCAGGAACTCTTCCCAATTTACTCCGTTTTAGTTTACTCAAGAATGTCATCATCATCATCGCTGGCATCGACTTCAGTGAGGTGGCTTCTTATCCTCACCACAGTGCCACTCGCTCATCAGAAGCAACAGTAGCATACTCGTACAAAAATAGATCATGACAGCATAACATAGTAACTGAGGTAGGGGTACATGGTTCTACTGTATTGCGCGTCAGGTTGCCAACCGCTTTATGTTTGAGTGTCATATCGTCGCTATCGTTGTCATCATCATCATCATCATCATCATCATCATCATCATCATCGTTGCTGTTCGTCTCATACATTTTTATAATTTCGAAATCCTTCTCAGCTAGGTACACGTGTTCTTGGCTAAATCTAGGTTGCTGACGAGTGGTTCACTGTCATATCCTTGTGCAACTTGAAGAAGTAGTCTGAGGTAAAACGGGTGATAGCTTTGAGTGAATAGCAAGAAATCCAAAAATCAAACAACGTATTCCAGTCATGATTTGCTACAACAACGACGATGATGAAGACTAAAAGAGAGTGACAATGCAGCAGGGTATGTAGCACAGTCAGCGCCTTTCTACTACCATTCAGATGGAGTATTAGAAGGTGTATTGCGATACCAAACGATGTTTGCACAAGTCACACATGCTTTCACTAACTCACCCTCCTAACTCGACTCCAATAACATTGCTGGTGCTCTGCGTATATGATTCCATAAATCGTTCCGCTTCAATTTACCAACCTCCAAGCTCAGCGCTCTCAGTATTTACTCTATAAGAATTCAATTTTCCAATCAATCCGCCACTATTATCCCCCAAAGTCCTTGCTTACGTTGACTGTGGCCCTCCGCTTCGCCCGCTCAGTTGAATGAAACGACAAACGAGAAGGATTCACTTCACCTTCACCCCATGCCAACTCAGCCGATTGCTGCAGGAGCGGCAATAACAACAGCAGGGTAGAACAGAGTTTATGCTCGCTCCTTTTTGCGATTTAAGTCATAAGCTGGTTGCTCCTTGAGAAAACAATCGTAAATAAATAATAGAGAGCAGCGAATGCCTCCTTCTCCATACAGTGGGGATGGAATCTTGCAAGAATTGTTTCTACAGATTTGTAAGCCATGGAGGTAGTCCATGGGATATTCGTTTATGTTATACAGAGGGTTAGTAGCTTCTAGTATACTTGTTGGTGGTTTCTTGTGGCTGTGCTGGATCAACAGGAGCCAGGAGGGCAGTAACACTTGATTTTGAATGTTGCTTCTTTGTGGTTGGTAAAGTCCCGCTAGAATTAATTTGCCATGCCCATAGGTAAGAGTTGAAGCATAGTAGATCAATTTTCTACCCAGAGGGACCTACATACGCACTAACTTATGCTATGTGGGCAATGCGAATGCACTTACGCATACATAAACCGCACTCAGTATTGAGCTCTGTTCAGATATTCGTATGCGATTCCTGAATTAATCAACAGTGGTGGCATTAGGATTTCACCCTAGGTACCAGTATATCATTGTGGTTCGTTAGTGCATTGCCTGAATTGGGTTTCACTTCGAAACCGCCCTCGTTTATGTATGAGATTCAGCTAAAACTGAAGAAGAAGATTTACTTGTTAAAGAGGGTTGTTATGATAACAACATCATCCATATCAACAAGGACTTACACTTCACTGCACTTACCACACAAAGTTCTTTTGACGATTAAACGCTATTTCACATCAGAGATTGGTAAAATATACGCTACAAACTTATGGGGTTAACCGCCATCCAAGAAGTGTGATGTATACATCGTAGGCGAAAAACTGCGAGATATGCTACAGTGATTCCTACCAAGAAGTCAAGCAGCGGCTGTTTGGATGTGGATTCCTCATAAAAGCCAGAGTGCCTCAAGACAATCCGCTTCATTGCTTAATTCACCAAAATCAGCCTAATATGCCCTCATGTTCCAAAGTAACATTTCCTAACTCGGAAATAGAAAATGAGGACACAGTCGGTAAATAAAGCTTACACAATACCACCTTCGACAACGGATTCAAGCTTATCGACTTCGTGGTTGAATATGGAGATCTGATGGTCTCCTGATCTTGATCATAAGTCAACCCCAGATACGCCTGCAGTATTTTGGGTATCCGAAGGTTTCAATCGTGTTGCTGCCAAGGTAGGAATATTTTATACAGACCACCGCTAAGGAGAGGAAATACTCTGAGGAAATTTCACTTCGAAAGGAGGTCTCGAAACCCAGTAAGCTGCCAAAATGTCGTCAGAGATGCCACCTCCGATATGGTAGATTCCGCCTCATCGCCATTACGAAATCAATGGTTTGACGATATATGCCGGCTGGCGCATGCAGACAAACAGAAAGCATATACCATAGACCGCCGCTGCAATGGAGGACTAGAGGGGTTTATGAACACTATGACGTAAAATGAAGGACTAGCTCTGCAACCATTTCTGCAAACCATTAAATGGTTAAGCATTCCATTGTCAATCAAAACTAGCTATACAACCTGAACGATGATGGGCAACAACCCCGTCAAAAACTTAAGTCAAATAAGACTGCGGGTAAAGACGGCCTAGGTACAGAACCATTCAAGGCGAAGGGAAATGGCTTTGTGACGAGCATGCACCAAACCATCTCTGATATGTGGTCGGAAGAAATCATGTCGAGCTAATAAAACCTCCACATTTTATAGGTAACCATGATGAAAGGAGACAGCCAGTCTCCTCAACATCGCCTATAAGATCTTATCTTCCGTACCACGTAGTCACCTCAAACCTCTTATCAGCCAGCTTATTCGTTCTTTTAAGTGTGGTTTCAGCCCTGCTATACCTTTGACCAGATTTTTGCTTAACGGCAGATCTCGCCAAGTACCTTTCAACTCTAAATCGACACCCACCATCATCATTTATCTGGAAAAATTATACGACGCCATGCCTGGTTTTGGCATCCCTACGAAACTTGTTCGCGTCTGCAGGATAACAATGGGAAGAGCTCACCACTCCGTGAGAGTCGGTAATAATATTATCGAGACATTTGATGGCAAAACAGATTCACAATTTTTCAAAAGTTAGCTGTACAGACTACGAGGATGAAAAAAGGGCATTTCGAGAAAGGACTCACAACATCGAAATCTGGAGGTAGCCAAGGACTTTGTCTATCTGCGCTGGCAAGTTAATATTATGTATACGACGATACCGGCTTAGAGATTATTCGAACAAGTCACTCGCTGATTTGTTGCGGACAATTGAGTAGCAGAGTCTTCTTTTGCTTAACCAAACTTAACTATGACATCCAGGCCTCCTTTATAGCACTGAGCCATGGACTTTATCAGAAAAGGAGGCCCTTGGACGTTTCGAAAGATAAGAGCTTCGAGCGATCTACAGCTCTGTTTGCATCAACGGAGAGCTCTGGCGTATGGTAAGCCCAAAGTTGCAAGGAACTCTGCAGTGACATGGACTTAGCTTAAAGAACCAAAATTGAACAGTTTAGATATCTGGAGCATGTATGGCGGAGGGACATCACCGCTCTAGCTCGGAATGTCCTGGAGTCCAGCACCGGGGAAAAAATCAGCAAAGGAAGACCTAGCTTCAGGTAGCGCACTCAAGTAGAGATAGATCCTACCGACTTGGCATGCAATATTTCAAGCAGCTACCTGTCAGAGCAGGCATTTTTGTTGGGGCCCATTTCATCCCGGACTATAGGGCTACCTAAGTAAATAAGCTACTCAAATTTTGCTGTCCTGCAGGGGCGTCTGAGCTCCCGGACTTGAAAATTCGTAGCGACGGAATCAAAGGACTAAAGTTATTCCCACATAAAGCGAACTTGTTAAGTTATGTAGAGAACAACAAGAATTGCTAGGTTGACGCAACTCAGTACCGACCAATATTCAAGGGATTATACTTCCATTTCTCCTGCAGGTTTCAAGGGCTCGATGACTACAAATGTTTAGGTTTTCGATGACTTAATGATCCTCACAAGTAGTTGCTTGAAATAAAGTGTGCAGCTGTTGGTTTTTTTAAACTTCAGCTCAAGCCTGAACCTCTTGTGAAAATATTGGAATATCCACCAGACTGTGAACCACTCCGTCGGTGCTTTCAACAAAGCCTTTCTGAGGCCTTGTAATTTTCGAAAATTTCACTTCATAAAGGCGGTTTACAAATTTCAGACAATTTCTTACGACTACAGCGATTTTGCGTGCTTTAACTGTGCTAACTTCGAAACCAGCATCACACTACGGAACATTCAATTGGACGGTTTGATTGCACTCATAGGGCATCAATAATGTTTATCAATATATGCTCATTCACCTAGTAATTGCGGTCTCCAGAAGCAGTGTGCATAGAATATTCAGTTTACCCATTGAATTGCAACTTGAACAATCGAACAGACTACTTAGACAAGGTTACATGAACTAGTAAGCTATACGCCACGGATTAGTAGTGATAAAATGATGACCACCTTAAGCTGCGTATAATCACACAAGAAGAGCCAGAAAACAGGAAGAAGGAGTTCAGAGCGCATCTGCAGAGGCAACGAATACCGTGACAATACTAATTTCATTAGTATGCCCCGAAAACTATCAAAATTAAGTCGAAGATTCAAACGTAGAAAGCAACATTCCTCCAGTAGAGGCGGTAAAAATCGGTGGAAGTGATATCAAACCCTGGAGTTGACTTTGTCTGCTTTTCTTCCATCTCGAACAGAATAAAGAGGAAGATTGCTTCAGTCTCACCTTTTATTGATCGGGAAGAAACAGGAGCAAAAATCACGAAAGATCGTAGTTCCGGTGGGCAAAAGTCGGTTATTGCGACTAATCCACTCTGAGAAACAAGTCTGGTGGTGGCTTTTCCAGTGCACAAGATCCGAATCAAACTGGTGCTAATCACGAAAATTGGATGTCGCATGGCAATCTACTCCTATGAAAACCGTGAAATGCCAATGATCAGGAAACCGGCTTATCAGTAATACCACCGCCATCTCCTCTCTAACGCTGGAAAGTTAGAGAGCAGACAGGTACTTTCTCCTGCTGTGGCACCGGACGAATTCTAAGTGGTGTCCACAGTTCCAGTTAGGTCCAACTAGTGGTATCTCTATATGAGCGGCTTCAACACTAAGTCAGGGTGTTGGAAAAAAATTGGTGGCGAATGACCCCTCAATAAGGGCCAACAACAGCACCCACATCCACGAAGCGGGTTACTACCTCCGGAATTTGATTCGGCCCCTTTTGTCCTAGCGGTCCCAAAAAATACCAAACCCTCTAGGTTGGTGCTTGTGCGTGGGGTTAACTGTCCAGCCATGTAAAAATATAATTGTTACGAAGCGACCTAAAGCCTCGGATAAGGACGAATTCACATGAATAAAGGACAAATACTTTCGGATCTACAAGTGGAATATCTGGACCTTGAACAGGCTGCGTGCAGCCGAAAAATTAGCGGACTGCGATAAAGCAGATATCACCGCCATCTAGCAAGTGCACAGAAATAGGACGGTCATAAGAAAGATGAAAAACTGTGATGTTTACTACGGTGAATGCTATAGGGAACGTAAGCAGCATTTATTTGAATGCGGATTTATTGTATAATGCAGACTTAGGCTAGAAGTCTTGAGTTTTCAACACGTGAGTGAACGTCTTATAACAATCCGTATCAAAAGCAAATTCGCTCACATCAGCCTTATATCCGCTCACGCTCCAACATAGGAAGAGGACGATGCTACCAACGAAAGTTTCTACGAGCTCCTCGAAAATAACCTACGAGCAATGTTCGGTGTATGACGTTAAAATCGTCCTAGGCGACTAGCTAAAATTGGAAAGGAGGACATCACTGGTTGCACAATCGGAAGACATAGCCTACACGACACCACGTCTGGAAACGGACTTAGGCTAATCGATTTTACTGCGGAATGTAAAGTTACTATTGCAAGCACACGGTTTGCTCACCTCAATATTCACAAAGGGACATGGCAGACATCAGATCAGCAAACTTTTGCGATCGACGTAAGACACTCCACAAGTATTTTAGAGGTGCGAAAATTCCGAGCGGCCAACAAAGACTCAGACCACTACCTAGTTGTAGCCATGGTACGTCTACGGATATCTCAGACGCCCCAACAACAGGGAAATACTATGAGCCGATTTAACGTTGAACGGTTGCAATCCCAACAAGCAGCCAGAACCTTGCCGATCGCGTATCCCTCAACCTATCAAGAAGGTCTTTGCAGGCAGCAGGCAGTGACTTAGATGCTGAGCAGCCATTAGAAATGCCGCAGCAGACGTTCTGGGTTTTAAACCCAAATCGCGGGTAGGGTCTTCCAACGAAGAAAACGACTAAGGAGTCTCTTCTGCTTCACTAAGCCAACAAAATTCTTTGTGCTGCCGAGCAACATCTCTAATATCGTGACTCCCTACAGCCCCACTGAACCGAAGACGTTCCGCACTGGCGTGTGCGACGTCTCTATCGCAGTTGAGTCGCTTAGCCGCAGCTATTCGATAGACGTGGAAAATTAGCGGCTTCGAGTCAAAGTAATAACAAAATTGTCCACTCTTATTAGGTTTGCCCTATTGTACGAAACGTTATTAGTATAGAATTTTATGTACTAAAACTCTTGGGTTTTGTATAAGCGAAGACAAGACCTACGGCAAGCCCTCTCAAACACCCGAATCTTTTTCAAAAAGTTCCAAAGTATGTGACTATATTTCGACAAGCAAGTGGCTGACCATGTTGTCCCACGATTGAAAACTTTCGCCAGTTCTGTTTGGTATCCGTTGAGGCCCCAGAAAAAGGCGTCCTAAACAGAATGGTTTCCGACTTCTTTAAATTGATCATCAACTTCCAATCATCGTAATATCGTTTAATTTTAACGAACTCAGGTTGCATGAGCGTATTAATGACCTCGATAGGATCGACGGTTTTAACCGTACCTTGTTGCAGACTGTTTTTAATGTCAAATTTTTCAGGAGAAGTCGCACGGCCATTCTTCACAAAGAACTGTCTGCTGGTGCGTAGATCAAAAAGAATGTATAGCACTGGTTTACTTTCACCCTGTTCAGGCTGAAGAAGAGCCCGTGTATTCATACAGCGTCGAAGGCCTTCTCCAGCCCAATCAGGAAGGCACCCGTGCATTGTTTCTTGCTTTTGTTCTACTGGATATCAGATGCCACTTTAGATGCGACATGTGCGATATCACGCAGCGCCTTGAAACCGAATTAATTATCCGGAACTATATTTTTGTCCTCAACCCACTTAGTCAGGACTGTATTGATCACTTTTTCAAAAACCTTACTGATGTCTGGAAGATATCTGATTGACCGGAGATTCGCCGGATTCGAAGTGTCTTTATCCCTTTTGGGAATGGGATGTACTACCGCCGTTTCCCAATGCGCTGAATAATGGGAACTTCGAGGGTTGTCTGAAAAGTTTCCGAACAATGATACAAGAAATTTTTTTTCAAATTTTTTTTTTTATTTTTCTACATAGTCTCCTTGTAACTCTACACACTTCTCCCAGCGATGCTCCCACGTCTCTAACCCGTCCAAATAGTACTTGGCATTTTTCTCTGCCAAATAATTTTTCACGAAGTCGATTGCCTCCTCATTTGATGAAAATCTCTGTCCTCCGAGCGCAGTTTTTAGATGAGGGAACGAAAAGAAGTCGCTTGGGGCTAGATCTGGTGAATAAGGCGGATGGTCAAGCAGTTCAAACCGTAATTCATGGATTTTCGCCATGGCAACCGCTGAGGTGTGAGACGGCGCGTTGTCTTGGTGAAACAGGATTTTCTTTTTCTGCAAATTGTGGCAATTTCTGCCTTCAGCGCCTAAACTGTGCCAACAGAGCGTTGGAAATGTTCATTCGAACACGTTTTTGGTCTAACGTAAGCAAACGTGGCACCCAACGCGCGGACAGCTTTCTCATGCCTAAATCTTGATTTAATATGTAACAAACACGTTCTTTGGACATTTTCATAACCTCTACTATCTCTCTCACTTTAATTCGGCGGTCGTCTAACACAATTTGGAGAACTTTAGCAATGTTATCGTCAGTGGTTGCAGTTTTTGGACGTCCCGAACATTCATCTCCCAAGCTCTTACGGCCACGTTTGAATTCAGCTGCCCAAAATTTCACTGTGGCAACTGATGGTGCAGAGTCCCCATACATAGAGTTCAACTCATTTTTGATTTGCGTAGGCGTACTGCCTTTCAAAAACAAGAATTTAATAGCAGCTCGATACTCAGTTTTTACCATTTTCACAAAAAACCCTCACATCGACTCACTCGAACGACTGTCAACTAAAAACTGCGTATCCAAAGTGACTGAAACTTCGTTAAGTAACTATCAAAAGATGCATAACTAGCATTGACTAGCTCTTATTGACAAGCGCTGCTGTCGGAAACTTTTCAGACAACCCTCGTATACATTGCATTATTTAACAAGGTCGTATAAATGTCTAGCGGTTCTAGTCGGAGATACCGAAGCAAAATTATCGGTATCCCATCGGTTCCCACTGATTTTTTACTTCTAAGTGATTCGAAAATCGTTTGGAGCTCTTCCTTCGAAATGAGAAGTCTCGTCGACAATGACATTATTTGCTATGTTTTCATCTTTGAACGCAGTGGACCCTGAGCTCTCGAATCGCCAGTTCCCCATCTCATTTCGACGAGAGGAACTGTGCAAAGGGACCCGATTTTCCAGGTCGTTGTTCGAGCTAATGACATCA
The DNA here is from genome assembly GCA_963966105.1 of Volucella zonaria. Taxonomy (NCBI): domain Eukaryota; kingdom Metazoa; phylum Arthropoda; class Insecta; order Diptera; family Syrphidae; genus Volucella; species Volucella zonaria. Next base: position 47,426,907 of record OZ014534.1, read on the forward strand.
TTCCCTTTGTACACTTCCTTGAAAAACGCCCCTATGTTCTCTAACTTCTCCTGAGGATCGTCGATTACAAAGAAGTTGTCATCATCGACAGCTTCTTCTGGATCTAGGCCTGCTGTTAACAGCAATTGTTTATTGTTCGTTGTTCGTTGTTCGTTGTTCATGCAATCTTTAGACACGGAAGCTCGTTTTGATCTTTCCTCATTTTGTATTTTATTTTACTTATTTTCGGGAACTTATTCGGGTTGCTGATTTTTACAGCCCGAATTTTACTGTTCCAATACAAACTTACAGAAGCCCTGTAATTCTCTTTTATTAATGTTTGAAGGTTTTTGATCAACGACTTCAGTGTTATGACCTCCGAGTTATGTCGGTGTAGTGCGTCAATAATTGCATTGCGGAATAAGTCTTCGTTGTCAATGTGTTGATACCGATGTATCGTTCAATCTTTGGACGGTGGGTAGAGCGAATCTGAGAAGAGTGTTCTAGTCAGTGTTCTGGAGCAGTTCTAGGAATAACTTTGAACAAACTCCTCCAATTCCGCAGTTTCGTTCGCAGTTTCGTTCGCAGTTATTTATAGTTACTTCGGCGGTGCTGAGACCGCAATCGTCACTGTCGTGCACGAAAGTGTATATACAGTTTGTGGTATATTGCTTAGTGCCTGTCAATTCTATTCGAGTGTCGATCAGCAGGAGATCCAAATAGGACCTATGTCTAGGAAATGACGGACTAACCGTCGCGCCTTTAAGCCGATTCTGTACATTACACAGTACTGACCCCACCAATTGGATAGTAGGTTCCCTGTAGTTTTTAGCTCCTGGAACCGTAACACTTTTCTTACAAAGATCGCAACGCTTCCTCCTTGTATGGATTTGAGTCGCACCATTTTATATCTTCTGTGCCTCATTTTGCGCTTTAGGTTCAGCTTTGTTTTGCTCACCAAAAGCACGTCAGAGGCTTCGTCTTTTGATCTTCGTTCGATCCTTGTCAGTAAATTTACATTCAACGCAAGGACCTTTAGGGACCGCCACGACTGAAGGTGCATTAGGTCTAGTAGTAACGTATTTGACATTGTAGCTGAGCCATTTACCTCTGGATAGAGAGCAAGATAGCCAGCATGTCAAATCTAGCTTCCAGTGCTCTTGACGGTGGACCCTGAGAAGCAACCTTTTCTACCTGCCGCTATTTGGGCGTAAGTAATTTAGGAAGTGACGGCTGATGTTTGAATGAGGATTGATGGACTTTTGCAGCCGGGCCAGAGTTACTCTCTTTATATATTGGAACTTATGACAATCCCGATAGTTTGCAGCATGTCCCGTGTTCTTGCATAAAACACAAGAATTTGGCTTTTGTCATACGCTCCATCTTTACCCAGAACGCATTCCACGAACTTGTGGTTCATTTTGCACTTAACACTTCAAGGTTGTATTTCGCAATTTGACGCTACGTGCCCGAACCTTTGACAGCGAACGCATTGTAAAATGTCGCTCCTTTCATTTTTCCCTGTATAACCTGGTAGTCTAGGACTTTAATACTCCATAGGCCATCCAGTTTGCTGTTGTGAGTGTGCTGAACCAGGAAATATGATTCGCCCTTTAGCTCTTGCTGTGGTAAACGGCTTGACCTCTACGAACATGAGTCTGTCTTTCTCTTTAAGCAGCGCAAGCAGCTCCGGATCAGTTGACGGTTCTAGTCCCCTCAGCAGTATGGTTTGCAACTTCTACCCCGTCGTCGGGCCTGTTAATAAATTCTTAATCTTATTATGGAGCTCCACTGATTTACACGGGATCGCAAGTTTATCTAAACATTTTTACCAATGGCCGACTGACATAATTCTATAGTTTCCTTCAACTCCATCTTGAATGTATTTATTGGAGGGTACTCTTTGTGTCGTTGGTTTCTGCTGCTGTTTCGACTGCTGTTGTGCCTGCTGTTATACTTGCTGCTGCATTCGCTGCTGTGGGTTTTGCTGGGCCTTAGTGCGTTTTTGTTGCAGTTGAGGCTTAAGCTTCTGTTTTAGTGCGGCAACTTTTGCGTTTGTTACTCTATTTGTTGTTGCTGTTTGGAGCCCTCTTGCTGCTCCTTTTCTCTTCTTTCCATTTGTTTTACTTTGATTGGAAGCCATCTGTCCTGTGGCTGTCTGATGCTACGATGTAGTTGTTGACTTGGTCATCTTCATCGTTTGATTCGGAGGCTGCCAGAGAAGCCAAGCTATTACTTACCCCCTCCCATATAACGACCCTCCCTTAGCTTTTCTTCCGTTGCGGATGATATAATCCATAACTCAACAGCTTTTCTGTTGAAGCTGATAAAGAGTGGCGCTTAACGCGGTTGGCTGTTGTTTTCACGTTATTCCTTCTTTTTCCTGCCATTTCACTAGCCTCCTTTAGTTACTGGGCTTATGGGACTGCCTCGTCATCAACTGGTGGCGCTATTGGATTAGCGGACCGCTTACTGCCAATCACTAACTAACTAACTTCCTCATTTTTGGGCAGCGAACCCGCGAAACTGTGATTAATAACCGACGTCGCTACGACTGTGTGCGCTATTTACTGTATCCTGCGGCTGACCCCCATCCGATTATCCAGGCTATGCCCATAAATAACGTAGTTTGACTGAGGCCGTTGAAGGTTGTTAGGTATCAGGACTACCAGTAGTCCCTACCGTAATTAAAACAAAGTATCATGGGAGTCAGGGCCTTCCGGACTTCGGGCTAATGCTGACTTTAAAGAGCTAGGCCTCTAAGTGAGAGCGTCATGGTGGCTGTGGTTTAAATCTTAAGTCGCAGGAAGGGTTCTTCACTCGTACTTGACTCGATAAAATGTTGCAATAAGTACTGGGTGCCGCGAAGCTAGGATGGAACATTTTGCCTCCAACACAGGTTTCTAATTGATATCAACGGAATGACGGTGACTGCTGGCCAGACGTATCCTGGCCCTCATGGATATATGGGCATCCGTAAGGTTTCGCTCCAATATCTAGTAGGAACAATTGACTCTTAACAAGAAGGAGTAAGTTATTACACCCAAGACCTTCAAGGTGTCGGCAGCTTGCTGTTATTGTTTAAAAGTGGAATAAACACGGATTTACACTGCCATTATAAGACCTCCTGCCTTATTCCTCAGTTGTTCGGTGAAACAAGCATTTACGAAACTGCATATATATTATTGCTGCTTTCATCAGGCTCCAAGCAACTATGTTTATCGACTGCTTAGGATCTTTTCCTAGCTCGCAGGGCTCTGCTCTCAATGCATTAATAGATCTCCGTCCTTTAGTTATTTATTCTGTTTAAAAAGAAATTGCTTTTGGAAAGACTTATCATGTTAGGTGATTTACCTTGAGCCGTTTACTCTGATGGACATCTGATGCCGTCTGACGCGATAACACCGGAACTCCGACTGCTGCGGGAATTTAAAGTCGACTTCACTGCTCATTAGGCAGACTCTTGTGTATCTTTCAAGCACAGACATAGGTACATAATCCTGATCGCAATGAAATATATTATATGGTGGAGCGGACAAAGTATGTGCGTCTGTAGAGACAGCAAGCCTGCGTGACGTTACTGAACCCGAATTCGAGGCTCCTATGAGCGTAGTTAAAATTCGCTAAATTCCCCGTGTCTTATTTCTGGGTCCCAAGTCACGGTGGAAATGGAGGAAATAAAATCGGCGAAGAACTTCCTGGACAAGGCTTAACATAGAGGAGTTCTTCTCAGGACGTTAACTTCCAACAGGATTGTCTGTGACTTTGATTAGGGCTTCTGCTGATAGTTGTTTAAATATGAGCACAACTGTAGGTGACGTATCTCTCCAGATTGCAACCATACCAAGGCTTCCGGATCTCTCTCTTTTAATTAATGGGGCACTGTGCTTTTGCTGGGTACCTAAGTATGGTTAGGTAGGTAAAAGGCACACCTTTCATCACGTGAGTGATGACGACGTCGCTATATTTTAAATATCCGGATAACTAAGACTCATTGAAATCTGCCACAAATGGTGATCACAATGGGCTTACGTAGATATTTTATAGTGCAATGAGGCATATCGATGCCGTATAGCGACGAATATCCCAACAATCCACGTACCTAGGTCAACTAGTGCGAATTTGTTTTTAGTGCCAGCTGCCTTCCTTTCCTCTCGCTGGATGCTAGTTAAGTTTTTGTTGGAATACAGATGATGGTTGACCTGGTCATCCTACAAATTCATTTCGAAATCCTCCAGTTGACTGTGATATTTCACCAGCATTATCAGATCCCAATGACTGTTGTCAATCACACACATCTCCTGACTGCATTTTCCCAAGACATACTCATAAGTCCTCCTTGACGGCTGACAGGAAGAATGTCACATGCTGCCTTCTTCTTCTCCTCTATCAGTGTAACATTCAGGACGTATTATTTCAAATTACAACTCACTGCACAGTAAATTTGTGAAAATTTATTTTACCCATCTATTGCACGTTATTCAACAATCCGTCTTCCTCTCTCTTCCCCCCCTTTCACAGTCTCATCCTGGCCAGAATCTGCACGAAAACAGCCAAACGATAAAGCCAAAAAAAAAAAATTCGAAAACGAACAAGAACAAGAAAAATGACATTATGCAGACGAAATGTAAGTAAAAATGTAAAACTACGGTGCACACAAATTCAAATAATGTCCCGTCCCGTCCACAATTCCATTTGAATGGCGCACAATATATGAAATTGCCAGGAGAATCACATGCGAATAAAATATCAAAATTGAATAAATTTCGTCCTCCTTATGGTTGAATGGATTTTGTGTCCTTGTCACTGGCTCACATCACACGGAGAACGGATACGACGGAAACTGGCTGCAGCAATATAGGTAGAGTATGGGCACAGAAAACGCAAAAGAAAAAATTTGAAAAATTGAAAAATTGAAAAAACCTTGAAAGGAGTCTCTGAAAAGAGCCACTTGCACTTGTATGTGGGAAAAATCGGGGGTTGCGACAACCTGCGGTGACAATGGCGACACTATGGAATGTGTGATATACCGGGCGATGTCGATTGCCACTGAATGCATGCATAAATGAGAAACCATTCAGGGTAGCTTGCTAAGCCTTGTCGGGGTATCCTAAGGGGTTGCCAGCAACAAGGACCTTTTCGTTGCACAGCCATAAAAGTTACTTGTAACTGCCAGCCAAGTGATGTTCAATTCAATTCCTTGTGTCTTGCCCTGCAAGTGACGATTGATACTCTGAACGATTTTTTTTTTGTTCGGTTTTTTTCGCCCTCTTAATTTTTTGGCAGATTTTTTTTTTTTTTTTTAGTTGAATAAAGTTTGATCCTTAAATTTTGCTGATTTTTCGGTCAGTTTTTGAATAATTGAGTGGTCAACATGGCGCTGGAAGCCAATGAAATGATAAATAACTAGCAAATCAGGGGATGCAATTCCTGGTCCAGTAACGATCTATAAAAAAAACTTTAAATTGGAACAAGCCATCTAGATATACACAAGCGATTTCGACACTATGCCGTAGTCATAAGTACGAGCATTGGGTACAGAACTCATTTCGCAACGTTTTTGACGACGTCGAATATAGGGTCATTCCAACGTAAGTTTTCATGGACACACACACCGCGAATGGAACGTTTATCGATTTCGACGATGCAAGTGCCATTCATGGATAACGGCTTGGTGTTTAAATTTCGCTTTAACGACAACAGACAGCATTGTGTTTTGGAAGCATTAAATTCTACTCTGTTAGTGGTTCCCCAATTAGTTATGCTATTAATATCGGAATTTAATGAGCATAACATACGCTGCCGTTCCTGTCCTACACCCGAAGAGCAGGGACTTGAGTCCGGGAAGGAATATGAAAAGCAGAGAGTACTGTCATCAGCAAAGGAATATATTGGATTAGAAGTAGCAAACAAGAGATGGTTGACGAAAATTAAAAAGAGTGTCGGAGGCAGAACGGAGCCCTGGGGCACACCAGCATTTATTTTGCTACGCAAACCGTACTGACACTCATTAAGAAGTTTTCGTGTTTTGAGATATTTCATTAGCTGATGGTTTATCAGCGTTTGCATGAACTTGCAAAGAAGGGACGTAAGTGCAATGGGTCTGTAGGCGGAGAGGGAAGGAGATTTTCCTTTTTTAGGGACGGGCTGGACAAATGCTGTTTTCCACCTTCTCGGAAAGAGTCCTAAAGAGTAGGCTTAGTGAAAAAGCTTACGCAATGGTTTTACCAGCGAGGAAGAACACCTTCAGAAGGAGGTGCGATATGCCATCTGGACCAGCGGATTTGTGAATGTTAAGATCTTTAAGAACTCTTGCTACTACACCAGTGCGAAAGTTGATTTGTTCTATTGAAGATTCGAGGCACTCAAGTGTAGGCTGGGACAAAGCACAATCTGAGAGTGTTAAGCTGGCCGCAAAGTGTGCAGCAAGCAGATTGGCCTTGTCCAAAGAGCTGACAGCTGGAATATCATTGTAAATGAGCGTTGGGATGGAGGATGAGACAGAATTTCTAATATTTTTGACGAACGACCAACATTTTTTACTACCTTTGGGACATTTTAGTATTTTTTGCCTCAGTTTTTGGTCGTATTGGAATTTTACACGCTTGAGAAAGACGTTGCAGTCATTTCTGGCTCGTTTGAGCTTTTTTCGGTATTCTTCAGTTGGGCTGCTCTTGAAGAACCGAAAAAACCTTTCTCTAACCCTGACAGCCTCTTTACAGCTCAAGTCGTACCATTCCTTTTCTTTTGGTCTGATACTCTTCTTCCGATGAGGGTTAAAGTTTCTCATTCGAAAGAGAATGGTGTCTGTGATCATATCAGCAGCGACATCCAAGTCGTTATCGAGGAAACATGACGATCAGTTGAAATTCCTGCGGTGTTAAGGCCGCACCAATTGGCATTCTCGTATTGTCATACGGTTCTTTTGGTAATCTTTTCTCTAACTGTGTAGTCTGTGTACGAGAAATTAGCTGATGACACAATGATCCGACGAGCCTAGAGAGGAGAGCACATCAGCCCAGTACTTGTCAGGGTGAGAAGTTAAAAACAAGTCCTGGGCGCTGGCGGTATGACTATCAACGTCTGGTATTCGCGTGGGCTTGTTTACAAGCTGAGTTAGGTTTATTCCGCAGCGAAGATCACAGCACACCGTCCTTCGGGTGTTGTCTGTCCAGAATGTCGAGGTCACCCATGATTGTGTATATTGGAATCGCCAGTAATAACGATTTGAGTATGAGGATACAGGGATACAGTTCTTTGAATGGAGTCTATCAGCGCATCAAACTCGTTATTATTGTCCAGTTTGAGGCTTCTGTAAATAAAGAAGTAGTGGATAATTTGCTTACGGAGATGGAATTTTAACCACATGAAATTGAATTCCGGATTGGAACAGGGACTACATTGTGGTGGAGTTTGGCAAGCTTCATCACTACGCACGTAAATGGCGAGACCGCGGTGGGAGACGAATAATGCCACTAGTTCGTAGCCAGGTAACTTCAGATCAGAGTGATCTGAGAGTTGTGGGCGGGGATGCACCTGTGTTTCACTAAGCGCCAAGACAGCTAGTCTATATTTACGGACGTGGACGTACGCAGAAAAGTTATTACTTTTTAGCCCGCGTAAATTGGCAATATCCACTCTGAATTCCCGAGTCATTTTAGAGAAGATAAACACAAAAAACGCAAACACCGACGTTACTAAGCACAGCTGTGAAGTAAAAATTCAGAGTTGGTTTACCGAATCAAATTGTTGTAGGTGTTATGCACTTACAACAGTAGGAATCAGCACACTAACAAAATTCAAGCCCACAGCCCGCTATCCATTGGCTGTTACATACAATCATTGCACGCGCTTTATGACAATGTAATACAGCAACGGTAGTAACCGACTGCAAGTAACAGTACGATCAGGGGCAGGAAGGTTGGAATGGCCGCACTGTGGATGACGATTTCACTACACTCGCGCGTTGTTGTTGTTTTTTTTTTTTTTTTGGTACCCGCACAGCGATGTTTTTGTTTTTGGGTTTTTGTGACCTCTCGCGCTTTTTTTTTTTTTTTGTTCTTCACGCGAGGAGCGAATTTACGAGTGCACATGGTCGATGGTCAGCTCAGCACGCTAATACGAGTAATCTCAAAAGTGTGTCGGACTCTATTTCATTGACGAAAGTGTTACAAGTCTACCACACAACAATTCAGGTCATTCCTCACTCGCACCTAACACGGCTTTGTAAACAAGTACCTACAATACCAGCAACTACCACATCAACGCCTAGTACCATGCCTGCAGACTTAACATATGTACTCGATGAGCTAAAAGCCGATATTCACTGAAAAAGTGCTCCACACTGTTGTCTTCATACAACAAGCGTCACTGGTGCTGTTGATGGACAGCCGCCCAATTTGTAGTTGAACTCATAATGCAACTGTCAATGGAAACTACAATCAGACATGGAGTTAGTCCAAGCACAGTTCAGGTCCTGGTAAATCTTCGTCTGACTCTTGCATAGTAAATTCATCGGCGATCTGATTTTTTGTCCATGCCATGTTGAATGGGGAGACTAAATTATTAGTACAGGGACTTCCAATAGGGACCTCCAAAACTTTGACAGTTGATAGCGGCCATGTGGTTGAAGCTATATTTGTCAAATTGGCTATCATTTATTCGGTCTGTTTTGCCAAATCACCATGGACGGACATAGCATTTAACAACCCGTGCAAATGATAAAATTGTTTTATCAAAACGGATGTTCTGTTTGGTCAACGTTCTGCGCGCTTCGCCCATTGTACGGTCGCCATAATCGTCCTACTGAGAGAACTATTCACAGTGTGGTGGATAAATTTGAGCTCACTGGTTCTGTAAACGATAAACCAACACCCGCACCCGTACGTAGACGAAACGCAAGGTCTGCCGAAAAAATCGCCACTGTCCGTGAGAGTGTGCAGGAGAATCCGAGGCAGTCGATTTCGCGTCACTCACAAGAACTCGGCCTTTCGCAGACTACAACTTGGGGAATTTTGCGTCGTGACTTGGGCCTGCACCCGTACAAAATTCAACTGACCCAGTAGCTGAAGGTAAACGACCATAGACAACGAAATGTGTTCGCTGAATGAGCTCTGGAGCAGTTGAAAACTGACCCTAATTTTCATCGAAAAATCATCTCCAGCGATGCGGCCTATTTCTGGATGAAAGGGTACGTCAACAAACCAAATTGTCGATTTTGGGACGATACCAATCCACATGAGATCCAAGAGCGTCCAATGCATCCCCAAAAAGTCACTGTTTGGTGTGGATTTTGAGCTGGCGGCGCACCGCCATCTGTCCATATTTATTTGAGAACGACGTTGGCCAGGCCATCACAGTCAACGGCGAGCGCTATAGGTTGATGATTACCAACTTCTTTTGGCCTGAATTGGATTATATGGACACCAACAACATGTGGTTTCAACAGGCCAACACAGCTCACGCCACCTTAGAAATTCTACACGAACGGTTCGAGGACATGGTCATCTCACGTGGAAGTGATGTGAACTGGCCACCGAGATCGTACGATTTGACCCCGTTAGACTTTTTGTTGTGGGGTTCTCTGAAGTGCAGGTCTATGCGAATAAGCCATAAACCACAGCGGCCCTCAAAGGCAACATAACTCATGCCATCAGTCAAATTCTGCTTGATTTATGCGCCAGAGTCATGGAAAATTAGACACTTCGGATGCGCGCCACCTAGAGAAGCCGCGGGGGACATTTCAACGATGTTAAATTCTGTACATAATGGCATCGATAGGCTCTTCAAGCGAATAAAAAATTTCGATGATATCTCTTTGTTTTATTTAAATTTAAATTTAAAGATAAGAAGCGCTTAATGAAAGACGCTTCATAATTGGACCCATTGTTGTGTTCTAGGCAACCACACATCTTACGTGATTTTAGTTGCCTGAAAAAAAGTATGCGTGGCTAGTATTAAACACCGAACCGTCGGATTTGGAAGCCAATATACTACCACTTGAACAACGGCCACACACTTAGAGCTTATGAAGGGTTATAGTCAGGTCTTAGACGCAGGTCGTCTGTCATTGAAGGCGCAGTCACTTCCTCCTCTCTATCTATTCCTCACAACGAAAGCCAGAGGGCCCTCGATGACACGCCCCATGTCCTGGCAAAAACTACATTGCAGTTCCAGAATGCCACCAGTGCCTGCGACATGTTTAGTACAAATTTGCTATCCAGTGTAGGTTCTGTCTACTAATTCAGGAAACACACAGCGTCAACATTTGCGTTGTCGATAAAAATGCCTGAAGCACATTTCTACTAGTACAGCGCTCATTCAATTCTGCCTTACAGATTTTGAAGCGCAGTCTTGCACGATCTTCTGCTTTGATAGACATGTTGCAGCTTAGCAGAGTTGCATGCAATGGTCTTCAACATGAAGGAAGATAGAATGATTCGTCTAAAGGTCTTAGCGTGTTAGTTGTCACCTTTGCCAATTTTTGGTATGGCAATTATTACAAACGCTCACCAGGGGTTCGGTATGTGGGTCAGTGCCAGGCTTGCAGGAAGCTGCTTATCCATACCTTTTTGCAGAATATTTGGATATGAAGGCACTAAAGAAGCAGCCGAGTATTTAACAGCGTCCTTCGTCACCACAACTGATACCAGATGCCGGCTATAGCGTGTTTTAGATTTTAGAAGTGGTAACTGATAAGGGATTGCATTCTGAAGTGAGTCAAAGATTCCACTTAATCCTCGTCTTTATAGCTCCTGCAGAAATCTCTGGTAGGAGTAATCAATCGCTACGCATGTTGTTGAATGACACAGGATCACAGAATGATTATGTTTACGAGTTTGAAGATATCTCTCCTCCTGAGGTTGATCAGCTGTTTTGGTCGTTAAGTATGGGCAATTTAGGTTAGCTGTCTCACAGTTCTCTCGATGAGTCCACCTATAATTGTTCTTATCATCGAGCTATTAGAAGTGTGGCATTTGTTTGGCGTACGACATTGCTGGCTTGAGGGTATTAACCCAGCAGGAAGTGATCTTGCTGAGATTCGCGGCAGTCTTTAGCCTCTCTCGAATCTATAGCATGGATCGCTGCTTGTATATCTACTGCGGTACAGCCGTCTGATGAATAGCTAAAGCTTAGTCTTGGAAAGCGAAACAGTATGTGACCAGACTGAATCAGACCTCTACGTGATCGAGTTCGGTTGCCTTAAAGCCTTCTGTGAAGATGAAAACAGATTTACTCGGAAAGACTTCGGATTCTCTCCATTCCTTATTGTAGGTCAGTTGATTGGGAGAAGCCACGATATAACGTGAGTAGATTGATATGTCCTACATGTAGCTCTTCCCATTGCTAAGTGTCTCTTATCCTAAAAACAGAATTAACTGCAGTCTGCATGCGAAAAAGTAGATAGGAAGTAAATGGAGCAGCATTTGGAGAGGTTTGTAGCGCTCCAGTGATGCTTATACAGGCAGTTCGTGAGTTGATACAAGTCCGTCTTTCCATGAGTAAGAATTGGTCTCACAAAAATAGTGTAGTTCCGATGCATTGCTTTGGGTTATATAACCCGCAACTAAAGCTTTCTTCATCTCGTTCTGCAACAGTTTCTTTCCACCTAAGTTTGCTGTACGGTATGGGAGGTGGGATATCCCACGTTATTTTTGTGAAGGGGACTAGTTCCACTTGAGCCGGATTTACGGTAAGGCCACAACCAGGTATCCAAATTTTGTGTATAGTACAAAGAGCGGCGTCGTCCTTCTCGTCAATTTCTTTCTTATAGAGCAGCGACTAAAGGTTGCACTTATGACTCTTACTTACTGACTTATTTAGGCGGCCGTATATTAAGAGGTAGACCTGGGCATCAGCCAATAATCCTCTCCAATTAGCGCGGTCTTTGGCTAACTGCCTCCAGTTGCACACTCCAAGTTGGTTGAGGTCCCCTTCCACTTTCCAGCGCCACCTAAAGCGAGGCTTTCCTCTACTGAAAAACTCTCCGGATTAGTGTTGAAGATTCTGCGGGCTGGAATGTTGGTTTCCATTCGATCTACATGTCGTAGCCGTCTCAAACGCCCAAAGCGCAGTTTTTTGACCAGGTCGAATTGGAGTTCATTGTTGAATCGTCTCCTCCAGAACCCGTCAATGCAAGCACATAGGACCAAATATCTTACGAAGAATTTTTCTCTCAAAACGACCAAACATATCTTATCGCCTTTAGAAAGGGTTCATACTTCGGAACCATAGAGCAGGATTGGGATTATAAGGATCTTATATAGAGTTTCCTTGGTTGTTCGGAAGAGGGCCTTACTACAATACATAGTTGACATCTCAGCCCAAAAACAGCGATTGGCAATCCTCATTCTTCGTTTGATTTCTGAAGAGATGCCGGTTTGAGACGTGATACCAGAGCCGAGGTAGACAGCATATACTTTGTTTTGCCCTCGTTTACCGCTAGGCCCATTTTTGCAGCTTCTGTTCCTATACTCGCAAACAGCTCGCTGTGCTATCAATAATACCAATATCGTTGGCGTATGTAAGCAATTGAACAGATTTTTGAAAGATCGTACATCGTGTGTTGGCTTGTGAGTTTTGCACAATTCTTTCGAGTGTGATGGTAAAGAGGTCACATAACAGCGCGTCATCTTGCCTAAATCCGTTTTTGACATCAAAGGTCTCGATTAGGTCGTTACCGACCTTAATGCAGCAGCAAGCTTTCTTCATAGTGCACAAACGGAGGAGTTTGGCAGGGATGCCAAAACTAGACATGGCTCTGCATAGCTCGTTTCTGTAGATGCTGTCATATGCGACTTTAAAAACGATAAGGTGGTGAGTATCGATCTGAACTTTTTGGGTTTTCTCCAGGATCTGCCGTAGTGTGAGTATTTGGTCAAAATAGTGAAAATAGTCAAAATAGTCAGATCAGATCGTTGACAAATGGTTTCAGGCGCTCGCCCAATACGGCAGACAAGATCTTATATGCGATGTTTAGGAGACTGATACCTCTATAGTTGGCGCGGTTTAGAAGGTCTCCTTTCTTGTGTACCGGGCAAGCGATGCTGAGGGTCTATTCATCAGACATAGTCTCTGGTTTTTAACGTAAACCACCTGCCGTGTAGACTTATGTTTACGGGATGCCCATACATCCATGGGAGCAAGGATACGCCTTGCCATTGGTTACCTACATTAATAGTATAATACCAAAGCAGAACTTGTGTTGGAGGCACAAGTTCCACCCTTGGTATGGGTCGAGGCTGATCTAAAACCTCTTGCTGCTCCTAGGGTCACAGCACCCAGTACTTATTTGCTACTCTACAATGGGTCAAACCAACAGGAAGAACCTACCCGCGATTTGGGTTTAAACCACAGCCACCGTGACCATGACGCTCCCATAAGGGGGCCTACCTGAACAAGTCAGGCCCGGACCGAAATCCGGGGGGCTCCTGACTACCATGGCACCATGATTTAAGTCCTGGTAGGGACTACCGGTGGTCTTGCCACTAATAAGCCTTATGACCGGCAACTTGTAACTGGTCAAATCGTAGCAACCTTCGGTGGCGTCTGTTTACGATAAGACCAGTAATATGCTCTGCCCTCGATTTTTATTAGACAACGTCATTGATGGGCGAAGCCTTGGTAATTGGGCGGGGGCCCTCATCAGACATACATTCATCCAACCAAATCTTGGGGTAAGCTGGTGTATGCTCGCTACCAAGTCATCTCCTGCTGCCTTTGACGGGTAGGCAGTCCAGCCCGACTTCAGTTTAGATATTGCTAACCTCACTTCATTTTGGTCGGCTGGACGGAATTCTTGGCTGGCATCGTCAATATTGAATGGTTCGCTCTGCCTGACAGCGGAATTTGTGTCGTCTTCGCTGTTTAGCAGTCTGCAGAAATGGTTTTTCCATGTCCTCAGCACCGGCTGTCACTCTGTTACAAGATTTCTTTGTTCACCTCCATGGGTTTCTGTTCGGGTGTTATTACCCCGACCCGTTCTTTTTTAGCTTTTGGTAAAACTTCCGAACATTATTCCTGGAGTATAACCTCCCTATTTCCTCGATCGCGCGCTTCTCTCCGGAGAAGCCAATGTTTTTCATTCCTCTTTTGCTGGTAGAGCTCACGAGCAGCTATCGTCTTTTTGTGCAGCGCCGCTTTGTAGGCATGTTGTTTTGCTGCATGTGCTTGCCTGCTCTCTTCGTCAAACCAGAGGTTTCGTGATGGTGGGGGGTTGAAACCCAGCACGTCCGCTGCGGCCTTTCTAATGGCTGCTCGGCTCCTAAGCCACTTGTTTTAAGCAGCTGATGCTGCATGCAAAGGACTTGTTGATAGGTTGAGGGATACGCGATCGTCAAGTTCCTGGCGGCTTGTTGAGATTGCAACCGTTCAACGTTAAATCGGCTCATAGTATTTCCCCGTTGTTGTGGGGTCTGAGATATCCGTAGACGTATCTTGGCTGCAACTAGGTAGTGGTCTGAGTTGACAGTTTGCTGATCTGGTGTCTGTCATGTTCCCTTGTGAATATTGAGGTGGGGAAACCGTGTGCTTGCTATGGTAACGTTACGTCCCGCAGCGAAATCGATTAGCTTAAGTCCGTTTCCAGAGACGTAGTGTCGTGTAGGCTATATATTCCGATTGTACTACCAAAGATGTCCCCCTTTCCAATTTTGGCATTAAAGTCGCCTAGGACGATTTTAACGTCATACACCGGGCATTGCTCGTAGGTTCTTTCGAGGAGCTCAAAGAAATTTTTTTTGTTAACATCGCCCTTTTCCATTGTTGGGATGTGAGACTTATGTTAGCGAATTTACCTGTGATACGGATTGTTATAAGATGTTCACTCAGGTGTCGAAGCTGATGACTTCTTGCCTAAGTCTGCCGCTTACAAGAAATCCGCATCCAAATAGACGGTGCTTACGTTTCATATAGCAATCACCGTAACAAACATTACAATTTTTCATCTTTCTTGTGCCCGGCCAATCCCACCGCTCTTCCTGCATGGCGGTGATATCTGCTTTATAGCAGTCTAGGGCCTCCGCTAATTGTTCGGCTGCACGCTGCCTGTTCAAGGTCCAGACATTCCACGTGCAG
The DNA here is from genome assembly GCA_963966105.1 of Volucella zonaria. Lineage (NCBI taxonomy): Eukaryota > Metazoa > Arthropoda > Insecta > Diptera > Syrphidae > Volucella > Volucella zonaria. Next base: position 47,441,961 of record OZ014534.1, read on the forward strand.
ATCCGAAAGTCGTTGTCCTTTGTTAGTTTTGCAGGGTCGTCGCCCAGTGAATCCGCCCTTATCCGAGGCTATTGGTCGCTACGTAACAGTTACTTTTCTACGTGGTTGGGCAGTTAATCCCGCGAGCAACCGCCAACCTATAGGGCCAGGCCCCTTTTGGGACCCCTTGGACAAAAGGGCCGGACCAAATTCCGGAGCCAGTAACTCGATTCGGGGATGTGAGTGCTGCCGTTGGTCCTTATCAAGGGCTCATCCGCCACCAACTCTTTTCCGACACCCTGACTTAGCGTTGGAGATTCCGTTGAAGCAGCTCATATAGAAATACCCTTAGTTGGACCTAACTGGAACTGTGGACGCCACTGTTGCCTTAGGAGAAAGTGCCTTAGTGAGGCGTCACTCCCATCCCACCCCTATCACGTCAGTTGCAACCAATGCATCCAACGACCTTCCACAAGGTTACCCCATCTCTCATAGAGGTACTAGGCACATTTACCTCATGGAGATGAGTAGTAGGAGTTGATGGTGTGAGGCTAAAGTGAGAACGCTTGTGTTCTCATATAATCGCATTCACCACCCTTTTGACTGTGTGTTGTGAATACAATGAAACAAGCTGCAGAAAAAGTCCTGTATGTCTAGATCTTGAAAAGAGTTGGTGATCGCGAAGGTAGGTCACCATTTGATGAGTCGTAGGAGAAAGTGGAGTGCTGTCCCAACCGTTACATCTTTTTGGTAAGCATGCAGGTAATTCGAGAACCTTCTGTGATTGAGACTGCACTTGATGTGAAAATCAAGGATTCAACCGAGTGAAGAATGACATAGTGATCGGTATCACTATCCTTTGACAGCGTAGCTCAGTCGAAGCACTGATCATTGTACTGAGAACTAAACAGGTCTTCGAAATGCGTACCAGGATATATCTGATATCCTCAAAACCATTCAAAATGCTATTTATGGTTTTTCGCACAGATCATGGTAAATCCGCAGAATATTTTCTCAATGAGGTGAGTTCCTGAAGTGAAGCCAGGAAAGTTAGTGTTCATAAGAAGATTCAAGGTTTCTTCCTAAGAGCGATCCGACGTACCATCCGAGTGTATAAGTATGCTCAAAATTGTCTGTTCTTTGAGGGAAACTTGCCGTAGCCTAGAGTGTTAATTTGTGCTGTGATCTTCTTGCTGAAACTATGCCAACTCCTAGGTTGCGCGTTCCTTACTTTATACATTCTTAAGGATGTTCTTTAGGTTTCCCAGTTACGTTCTTGGAGTTCTTGGGGATCCTAAATCCATCACTGCAAGTGCTTATTCTCTGTCGTCCTCACTGCAGGATAAGATTTAGAGAGACAGCAAGTTCATTGTTGAGTTCGTCAAGCTCTAGCTGGGATATCGGAATATGACTTCTGCATTCAGCAAGTTTGGCATAAGCGATCTTGTTATGGCTCTCCCAGTCCTCCTTCCGATGATTACGATAGATGCTAGCTGAAGGCAATTGTTGGTTCGATATACTGAACTATAAGTACCGCTGGTCAGAATAGGACTGTTCGTTCGATGCTTTCCAGATGTAGAGTGATGGCATGTAAGGTCGGCCATCTCCAGTAGTCGGCCGCCGCGCCAAAAAATGAAGCGTAAAAGTTAATGCGTTTGTAAAACACACATGCAAATTTTTTATTCCAAAAGGTTAACGGTTTTCCTGTTTGAGAGCAAAAGGTTGTTACAATGCAGCTGCTAGTTTCTTCGTTACAATTGTCACTTTGATTCAAGTTCTTATCTGAAGTGAAACGTCTGGATTTTAGTAGTAAAAAAATAGTGGAAGTAATTTACAAAAAAGTCCTAAAATCAGTGAAATATTAACGATAAGTGCGTTATATTATTATTATTATCTTATTCATGGATTCTTTTTACTATTTATTATTTATTTATTTATATAACACAAATCTTTAAAAAAAAACGTGCTTTTCATAAGTACTCAGAAGAGGCACTTAATGAGGCCTTGAAAAAAATCAGAGAAGCCAAGACAAATGGGGCCGGATACTGTGCAGACCCTGGTAGACTGGCTTTTGAACTTAGCAAAATGTGGATTTCCACAAAAACCAACAGATCTGCTAAACACGGTGCAAAAAATAATTTTAGGAGAAAATCGAAAAACACCATTCAAAGACGGTCTGCCAGGAAAGACTTGGTACTACGGGTTCCTAAAGCGCCATCCTGAACTGTCCCTCAGGACACCAGAGGGACTCTCAAAAGGTCGGGCGATAGTCACCAAAGAGTCGGTCAGGAAGTGGTTTTCAGACCTAAAAAATTATCTGCAGGAAATTGATGCTGCTGACATTCTTGAAGACCCTTCCAGGATTTTTAATGGGGACGAAACATCGTTCAGCATGTCTCCGAAATCTGGGACTGTTTTGGCACCTAAAGGCTGGAAAAACCTTTATAAGGTTAGCCAAGGCAATGAAAAGGAGACAGTCACTGTTTTGTTTCTTTTTAGTGCTAATGGTGAAACTTTAACCCCCTTAGTCGTGTTTCCGTACGTGCGCCCACCACAAGCTCTAATCCAGAGTATATCAGACAAGTGGATTTTGGGAAGGTCAGAGAGTGGCTGGATGCGTTCTGAAACTTTTTTTGAATACGTCGCAAACAGTTTGAATAACTGGTTAACAGAAAACGATATCAAACGGCCAATATTGTTTCTGGTCGATGGCCATAAGTCGCATCTGACAAAGGAACTGAGCGATTTTTGCCGGAATAATGATATAATTTTGTATGCCATATTGCCCAACACGACACATATCACTCAGCCAGCCGATGTGAGCGCGTTTAAAGGGCTAAAACAGGAATACAAAAATACTATACATAAATGGCAGAGCATTCCAGGCAACGCAGGGAAAGCTGTTACCAAAATAAATTTTTGCGAAATTCTGAAGATGGTGTTAGATAGCTCAGATAGAACAGATATTGTAAAAAAAGCATTCCGCAAGTGTGGAATATATTCGTTTAACCCTGACGCCATCGACTTCACCAAGTGCGTGCGAAATGAACTGGAAACGCAATATTAAAAAGAGGAAATATATCAGTGACACCTCTTGTTTCGAGGAAACGAAAAAAGTACTAGCTTTGGCGAAGGAGGAATTGCTTAAAAACAATGTAGACTATGAAGTGGTATGGAACATAATAGGAGAGATGCAGCATAGTCATCTTGATCAACCTGAGCCAAATGAGACGGACAACGTTTCCTTACCATCTACACCATCAGGTCAATCTGAGCTAGATGACACCTTAACAGGAACCTACTTTGCATCCCACACAGGAGAGCTCCAAAAGATTTCTTCGAACGTTTCTGGTTTCATTGATGAAGCAAATGCAAATGAAACTCTTTCTTTTGACCAACCTGGAACTTCATCCATTGACCAACCTGCAACCATTGGTAGGACCTAACATGACTTCTGCAGGGGGCGAGCAAAGGCAATATACAGAGATCTGGTTACATACGAGTTGGAAAATTCCTTGGACCATCGTTTAATAAAGTGATTAGTTGGCTTTGAGGATCATCGAGTTAAACTCCGGGAGATCCAGGAGTGAAGAAACTCCCTTACGCCACATGGATAAAGTGTTGATTGACATTAAAGCTATGTGTTCTGCGCAGGTTATTTCCAACCAAAAAACCTGCGAGATGATAAATTCCCTGCGTGACGACATAGACATTCATTTTCAGTCCTCGTCATACAAACAACTCTCTCCCAAACACTGTGATCCCATGCTCGAAGTTATTTTCGATAGTGAAGATGTCGGCGACGAACTTACTGCGACTCGATCCCTCATATGCGATATTGAACATCACATCGCAACAATAAACGGCAAAATCGTTGATACACAAAACTTCCCGCAGATTTACCAGAATGTTCCCTATAATACATAGCTCATGGCTGAATTAATGGAACCTGAAGTGGATTCACCCTCACTCCCACATATAAGTCATCTGCGGACGGTTCAACCCACTGATTCCTGCGAAGTTTCTTCCAACTTAACAGTAGAAAATACTTCTGTGTCAGCTCCTCCAATCGCTGCCCCACGGAGGCTTATCAATCATTTTAATTCAACTTGGACACCTTCCGAATGGCAACGTAGACTTGATAAGCTTGCTTCTATTAAAGGCGCCCCACCAAACGCTGATGTTGACTGGATCTAAAATTTCTTCGAAAAGGAATATGGCATTACCATTAGCCAGTTCAATTTGCTTCCTACATCTCACCACAGAAGCAAGCGCAGCTTCAAGCTCATTCTTCCAACCAAATACGAATGGTTATTCCATAATCCTGCCAGCAACAATTTCAATCCTGGAAAGATGCTTGTCTGCAAATGGTTGGAAAATACGCCCAAGAAGCAGGATAAAGCCAAGCAGTCCGTTACACCTAAACCAATAAAAAAGTTAGCAAGTAAATCCAATTTATCAAGACCCACCTCCTCTTCCCACAACAAACCCAGCTCCAGTTGGAGTTTTAAAACAACAATTTTTCTAATTTTAAGCCTCCCACCCAAACTCCAACTCCCCCTATTCCACGCCATATCAAGCCCCAACGTCAACGTGTCTCTTTCGACTTAACCCCTACAACTCAAACTCCCGCCACTCAAACTCCCACCACTTAACTCCTAACACACACGCCTTTACCTAATTTCGACCTCAGAACTGCAGCTAAGTATCCTAATTTCATCAATTCTCACATTTTAAACCCTATTTTAGAAACCCCATCCGTTGCGACACCAAACTCATTAACCACTCTTCTATTGATCCCCTCTCGCCACCCATTCTTATATTAACGCAACAAACTAGTGATACCACTGAATGTCGCTATGCGCTCTCTAGGCTTGAAAATAAAAAGATATATGAGAATATACGTCTATATCTCGCTTATCTGCACGATAAATCCGGTGTGCTACGAGGGTAAAACAAAAACAAGCGTCATGGTTTCTATCCAGCAGGAAGGCCTCCCTACCGACGTTACCAGTCTCAGGAAACTTTATATAAAGTATCACGAGATTTTCAATACGCCCCCCCCCCCCCCCCCCCCCCCCCCCCATAAAGTTGCAGACGATCTTGCCGCTCTTCGCCACTATGTACACTCTAAAAGAGTCTCACACCTCCAATGCAGTCGCCTTGACTATGATAAATTTTTTCGACCCTAAAAAGTCATGCAAAAACCTCCCTCTCACCTTCTATTACCAGAACGTAAGAGGACTCCGTTCTAAAACCCACGCTGTTTTCCGCCAATTGCTATTGCAGCAATTGACAATTTGATCGACTTATCAGACTCGCTTGATGATATCATTATCAGCTCATCATGCCTCAGCTGGAGTGGACTCCATCTGAAGACCTATCTTTTTTCATCGCTCCAATCCCATTTCTACTAAGGAATGACTCTTCTTAGATCGGCTAACAGACTCTAGTCTATGCCAAGTCAGTGGCGTTTCCAACTATATGGAAAGGCAATTAGACCTTATCTCCACAACTGATCCCATCAACTCCTCAGTATTGTGTTGTCCCCTATCTCTTTAAACTAGTGATAACTTTCATCCTCCACTTCTTCTCTCATTTTTCCACAACTCTACCCTTCAGTCGCCTCCCCCTGCAGTTCTATTTTCTTACAATTTTCACAAAGCTAATTTCCAAACCTGCTCGCGCAAAAGCACCAGCCAGCATCTCCTCGCTGGCCTGGAAGAAATTTTTCACAGAGAAAGATCAAAAAAAGCTAAAAAAGTTGAGGAACAAGAACTTCGAAGGCAAAATAGAGCCAGAAAAAATAAAACAAAGAAAATAAAAAAGAAAATTCCATGTTCACAATGTGAAGAAGAGCTTATCTCAGATGTTGAAGATAATGAGTTGAAGAACGTCGGGTGTGATTCGTGCCCCAACTGGTTTCACCTTAAATGCACTCGATTTGCTGGAAGAACATTCGAAGATGCGGAACATGAAATATTTATCTGTGAAAAATGTTTTGTACCTTAATTGTTTACTTAAGATTTTAAAGTTATTTTTTTATTTTAACACTTGTACTTATTATATTTTATTCAAAACGCATATAAGTGAATTAATAAATATTGTAAAGCCGACAAATTAACTTTTAACCTTAGTTGAAATAGTGAAAGTCTGGATGTAAAAACTCGGCCGATTACTAAATACTTAACTGGCCGACTTCTGAAGCAGTGGGGGCCGACTACTCAAAAATAAGGCTTTCATTAACATTTTTGTAAATAAATTGTTTTAGGTAGTAAATACACTAAAAATGCCTTAAATTTCATAATTAACACATTCCAATTAATCAGAAATGCTAAATATTATATTATTTATTATAATAACGGATTTTTAAAAGCAAATTAAACGTAAAAAAAAAAGTTAAGAGGCCGACTACTGGCTCCATCACCCTATATATCAAATAAAAGAAATTATTTCTGGAAAATCTAACTTCAGAGATGCCTTTGAGGCCTTTTAGTAATGAAAGGAGGACTGCTGCCTGTGCTACAGACTACAAGACAACGATATTCCAAAGTTGTCTCACCGGTAGGATCAGTGTCTGTACTGTCCTATTAACACTAAACTAGTTACCGACTTGGTAAAGATGCTGTCAGATGTTCTGAGTGTTTCCTGCTGGTGTTACGAGGGCGGGTCAATAAGTCTTTCTGACCTCTTTACTGAAACAGCAACACTGCTCCTGTCAACAGGCATCTGTCAGTTGACTCCTGTCAAAATTTAAACTTGCTGCGTCAGTTACTTTGTGTTTGACAGCTATTTTTATCAGACTACTCACTAATTTGAGGAGAAAATGGAAAAAAGTGAATTTCGTGTGCTTATTAAGCATTATTTCTTGCGAAAAAAAACCATTACCGAGATCAAGGCTAAGCTTGATAAATACTATGGGGACTCTGCACCATCGATTTCAATGGTAAAAAAGTGGTTTACTGAATTTCGTTGTGGCCGTACAAGCACTGAAGATGCCGAACGTCCTGGACGCCCAGTTGAGGTCTCTACACCCGAAACAATCGAAAAAATTCACGATATGGTGTTGGCCGACCGAAGATTGAAAGTGCGAGAGATTGTGGAAGCCGTAGGGATCTCGCATGGCTCAGTGGTTTCAATTTTGAATGATCACTTGGGCATGAGAAAGCTTTCCGCAAGATGGGTGCCGCGTTTGCTCACAGTCGACCACAAACGCAATCGTGTAAAACAACTTCACAGGAAGGTTTGGCGTTGTTTAATCGCAATATGGAGGAGTTTTTGCGCCGTTTTGTAACCGTGGACGAAACATGGATCCATCACAACACACCAGAGAACAAAGAACAGTCAAAACAGTGGGTTTCTAAGGGTGAATCGGCGCCAAGGAAGGCCAAGGTGGGTTTGTCAGCCAATAAAGTTATGGCGACTGTTTTTTGGGATGCACGCGGGATAATCCACATTGACTACCTTCAAAAGGGAAGAACAATCAATGGGGAATATTATGCCAACTTATTGGACCGATTCAATGACGATTTGAAAAAAAAACGACCTCATTTGGCCAAGAAAAAAGTTCTTTTCCACCAAGACAATGCAAGGGTGCACACATGTGCAGTTGCCATGGCAAAAATCCATGAATTGGGCTATGAATTGCTCCCTCATCCACCCTATTCTCCAGATTTGGCTCCGAGCAACTACTTCTTGTTCCCAAACCTGAAGAAATGGCTTGGTGGAAAAAGATTTGACTCCAATGATGAATTCATCTCGCAAACAAAGGCCTATTTTGAGGACCTCGACAAATCATTTTTTTTGGAAGGGATAAAAAAATTGGAGAAGCGTTGGACAAAGTGTATAGAGCTCAAGGGAGACTACGTTGAAAAATAAAATTATTTTTTTATCAAAAAATCTGACTTATTGACCCGCCCTCGTATCTTTACGCGAAGGCCTTTATGAAAGACACATTTCGGATAGCGAAAAGAATAATTCGCTTCAGATGTACATTGACCATGGACGGGTAGCCAGCAGAAAATGTTCCTGGTAGAATATGTCAATTCTTAACATTTGGTGTTGGACGAAATGGACTGTGAGAGCAGTTCAATTTTGAACAGATTCGTATACCTTTTGTTTTGTTTGCTTAGAAGTTATACTAAACTCCAGTTGGGATTGTTTGGATTCCTCCTCCTCAACAAAATCGATACCATGCGTACGAAGCACCTTTGGTGCACTTTTTACATGGTAATATCGTTAGCGGACCTGTTGGATAGGGTTTAAGTCCATCATTTGTTGTCAATCTTTCGTAGCAAATGTTAGCTGACAGCAAACACTCTTTACAAACTGGTCAGGCGGACCTATGAAGTTCAAGACATAGTTCGACCTCTAACATTTGGAGGCTATAGCAGACTTATAAGACTAACTTAGCTGTAGAAATCCTTGAAGAACTAAACTCATAGAAATGTTTCATGTAGATATACGAGTAATTAGTCATTGAGGCTGCAGCACTCGCAATGTAAAAACTACAGAAGCTTCGGCCTGATCATAGTTTTAAAAACAACATAATCAATGACAGCTCATTGTAAGCTTTTATTTTTATTTAAAATGCTTGTAACTAATGGCATGCTTACCATTTTTCCGGTAGCATTAAACTTAAACGAATATCACTTAATGAAATCGCATTTTTTCAACTTTAATCACTACGGCGGCGTACACCCCCCGACAGACATGGCTTCCATAAAGCCCATCAGTACGAGCATTCTTCCAATTTGCAGTTATAAAGATATTTATGACATTTAACCGGATAACGAGATAAAAAAAAAGGGCAATCTCACCAACTGTACCGAAAGCACCATCATCCAATAATTACAAGAAAATATCCCTCAATTTATTTTAGGTGTCGCCGCAGCGCAAATAGCGTGCATTAATTCAATCGGCTCGGGTCCTCGGTCTATGGATTTTGACTCTGGCTCTGTCTCTGTCTCTGTCTCTGGCTCAGTAGCTACAGTATTTCACCCCAGCATCTATGTACCTACCCTACTCAGCGACGTACATATGTAATGCCGCCTGTGTTGGCTGCCGGAATAGTTCAATTTCGATGGCGCTTATAAAATAAACATAACGGTAAATTGGAAAAATCGTACTGTAACTCATAAAGCACCCACCTGCCTCAATACTTCCTCACCCCCATTTGTCTCTTCCCCCAAACACTTTGCCTATTAACATCCAATATCACCAATCTGCAATCTCAACCATGCGAGAAAGCCCACCATGTCCGCCTCGCAATGATTTTTCAATATTTTCCCAATAAATATTCGATAATAACGATTTATACACATACATCCGCATGCATAGAGTCAACCACTATGTCCCCTCAACAAGGACGAAGGATGGAAGGGATCAGGCGAGAAAAAAAAAAATAACTACAACTGTGTTGCATAGCGGTTGGGGGAATTATATCGAGAAATTGCACACATTCGCAATTGACTAAACGGAAGGTAGAAGGTGTACACAACAAAATCATGATAAATTATCACTAACAAGGACAACAAGGACAACACTTTAAACATTTATTCAAATATTATGCAAACGTTACGACTACGAGGATACAGGGATACGAGTACGAAGTACTACATGTGAAAATTGCAGGGCAATAAAAATTCGAAAGCGTAAAACACAAAAACAGAAAACGATAAATGGAAAAACAGAAAAATGAAAAACGAAAATGGAAAGTGGGAAATGGAAAATGGAAAATGGAAAATGGAAAATGTAAAACAAGCAATGGTTGAACAGAGCTGGAGAGAAGAAAGTAAATTTCGCTAAATAGGGGTTGACAAGTGTGCAATTCTTTTTTTCTTTTCTTTTTTTTTTTTTTGTCATTTTTTCGACTACGTTTTGGTGAATTGATTTTGAGAGACGTTACTGGTATCTGGAGCTAGCAGACATATCCTAAGAACAACTGGGAATACATTTAGAGCACTCTAAGCAACAGATCCGGATCTCTGCCTCTTTTAAATGTGAGTTTTTGAGATGGACGATGTAAGTAGAATTTATTGTCCTGCCTGTGGTATGAACATTGCCATTGACCAATTGAACAAATCAATAAAAAGCAAATCAGCTTGCGGATGGTTAAAAACTACCAGTTATTTGGTTCCAAAGGGATTGTGGAGAGACACTTAGTAGACTAGACTAGTCCTGGCTGTCTATTTTTTCAAGGAATAGAGGAAACTTGTATTGTAGTCATAACCTGTTTTGGTTATCAGCAAGTAACAAATAAATAATTTCTCTTCTCTACTCTTTCAGTTCTGTGGTGTTTCTTCACCACGATCTCGAGACGTCCCGCATGAATACCATTGGCACAGTGGTCAGGAACTACTATCACCATCAAAGATAGTACCCCAACTCGATCCTATGGCGCTTATACTCAGAAGCAGGAAGTAGAAAATGCAACGGGAAAGGATTAATCCCTTGGACTTCATTCTACCTGATCTATACACTATAGATCAGTTGCTGGCAACTCCAAATAAAATCTCAACTGCTAGCCAATTCCAATGCATATATACCACCCCGGAGCCCCTGGCGAACATTAAAAAAAACCTTTTTGCTAAAATAGGAAAAAAATTCATGAGTTCTTTGATGTTGAAGACCATGTAGGGAACTTCCTGTGCACAATCCCGCTTTGCCAGTGCATCATCAGAGGTTCAAGATCCAAGATGCCTACCAATGCGGGCCTTGTGAGATTTACTTACTTACTTAGGTGCCGCTACAGTTCGGGATGAACCTAGGAGTCAACTAAAAAGCTCCTCCAATTAGCCCGGTCTTTACATAACTGCCTACAGTTGGGCACTTCAACTCGGATAAGGTCCTCTTGTACTTGTGCGCTCCACCTAAAGTGAGGAATTCCTCTACTGTGTTGTCCCTCCGGATTAGATTCGAAGACTCTATGGGCCGGAGCTTTCGCGTCCATTGGCTATAAATGTGCAAGCTATCTCTGGCAACTGATGCGCAGCTTTCTGAATAGTTCGTCATTGAATCTTCTCCTCCAAAGCCCGTCAACAGCAAACGGGACCGAATATTTTTCGAAAGACTGTTCTCTTGAAACAATTGAGGATACTTTCATCCGTTTTCGATAGAGCCCATGCTTCAGCGCCATAAAGTAGGACTGATTAAGATCTTATATAGAGTCCCTTAAGTTTTTCGGGGTAGGGTCTTACTACTCAATTGCCTTCTTGGCCTAAAACAACAGTTGTGATTGCTCGAATTATTTCTGCGAAGGTGTTGTTGACAGAATTTATAGCAGAGCCAAGGTAGACAAAGTAGCTTACTACCTGGAAATTATGACTATGACGTGCTATCCAATTCATCGATCTTATGTGTTTATATATGAACTTGGTATTGTCCAGCTTCCATTTCAATACTAGAAGACGCACCGGTGTCATGTCATGATATGTCAACATCATAGGCGTACGCTAGTACTACAATACTACAATGTCCCAAAGGTAGTGAGCATTTTTGGTCGTTCGTCAAAAATATTAGAAATTCTGCCTCATCCTCCATTCCAGCGCTCATTTACAAAGACATTCCAGCTCTCGGCTCTTTGGAAAAGGCCAATCTGCTTGCTGCACACTTTGCGACCAGCTCAACAATCCCAGACTATGGTTTGTCTCCGCTTACACTTGAGTGCGTCGAACCTTCAATGGGACGGATCCACTTTCGCACACATGTTGTAACAAGAGTGCTTAAAGAACTTACGATAGCCAGATACGCTGGTCAAGATGGTATATCTCCCCTTCTTCTGAAGAGGTGTTCTTCCACGCTGGCAAAACAACTGCGTAACCTCTTTCATCAATCGTACTCTTTAGTGCTCTTTCCGAGAAGATGGAAAACAGCATTTGCCCAGTCCGTACCTAAAAAGGCGAATCATCTTCCCTCTCCTCTTATAGACAAATTTCACTTACGTCGCTCCTTTCCAATGATAAACCGTCGGCTCGTGAAATATCTCGAAACACAAAAACTTCTTAATGATCGGCAGAACGGTTTTCTTAACAACAGGTCTGATGGCATGTCTCACCGAAAAGTGGAACCAAAGCGTACATCAATCTGGCGAAAGCAAGATAGTTGCACTTGATATTACTAAGGCATTTGACAGAGTTTGACACCTTTCGGAATGTTCAATTCTAGTTGTCTTGGTTTCAAATCTGATATTCGCATAATAAATGCTGGTGTGCCCCAGGGCTCCGTTCTGTCCCCGACACTCTTTTTAATTTTCATCAACGGTCTCTTGTTTGCTACTTCTAATCCAATATATTCCTTTGCTGATGACAGTACTCTCTGCTTTTCATATTCGTTCCCGGGCTCACGTCCCTGCTCTTCGGCTGTAGGACGGGAATGGCAGCGTATGTTAAGCTCATTAAATTCTGATATTACCAGCATAACTAATTGCGGAAACACTAACAGAATAGAATTTAATGCTTCCAAAACACAATGCTGTCTGCTGTCGTTATAGCGAAATTTAAACACCCAGCCATTATCCATGAATGGCACTTGCATCGTCGAAACCGATAAACTTTCCATTCTCGGTATGTGTGTCAATGAAAACTTACGTTGGAATGACCACATATTCGGTGTCGTCAAAAATGCTGCAAAATGTCTAGGTTTCCTCAAGCGATCTGAGAAATACTTCACCCTCTCTGATCTGACCTCAATATGTAAGGCGTACATCCGCCCGAAATTGGAGTACAATTGCCACACCTGGTCGGGTGCGCCCAAAATATCTCTGCACCTGCTAGATTTGATTAAAAACCGTGCGATAAAACTCATAGGTGATAGTAATATCAGTTAATCAATTGACACCCTCGAACACCGACGTAATGTCTCCTGTCTCTCTTTGTATTATCGCTATTTTCATCAACAGTGCTCCATAGGAATCGCCAGTAACATTCCGCCCATTCAAACTTTTAACCGTAACACTAGCCTCGCTATAAATGCTCATCAGTATACCGTCAGGCCCACTTTCGGATGTACTCTAAAATAACGTGATTCGTTCCTAAGCCGTACAACTCGCTTATGGAATGCCCTGCCTACCTCGTTATTCCCTAGCCATTATAACCTTCAAACATTTAAAACCAACGTTCACCGGTGCCTCTCTTTCTAACCTCTCTGATTTTCCTTCGCCGGCGCTGTGTGCGTTTTAAGGGTACTGAATTCCCTTGAGCTCGCGCAAATTATAAAAAAAAGTACTAGTTGATTAGTTGAGTTTTGACAGATTGTATCCCCGGTGCTTGCCTGTGAGTTTCGCACAATTTTTTCATGTTTGATGTGAAAGAAATCACATGACAGCGCGTCACCTTATCCAAAACGTTTTTTGACAACAAAAGTTTTAGTTAAATCGTTACCAGCCTTAACGGAGCAACGAGCGTTCACCATAGTCATTCTGCACAAATGGACGAGTTTGGCAGTAATCCGTCAAGTCTAGTTGATTTTTTGAATTTAAGCTTACTTCATTTTGGTCAAGTGAACCGAAGTTTTGGCTATCTTCGTCTAAGTTTATCCTTCCTCCATTTCTTTCTAAAACAAGCCTTCAAGTAACTTCCCTACCATCGCCAACTTCTTTGCTACATTTTTCAAGCAATCATTTGCCAACAACTTCTTCGTACCAGATCCCTCTTACTTCAATGATCCTGCAGTTATTGAAGAAAAGTTACTAAATCTAAAGATGAATTTTCACCTTTCCCAGATGGACTCCCAGCCGTTTTTCTTAAAAAAAATGCTCTTCGAACCTGTCTCTACCCCTATCCTAACTTTTTCGTTTATCCCTTACACAGGGAGAATTTCACCAGATTTGGAAGACCTCTTTTATAATTCCAGTACACAAAAAGGGATCTCTAATACCCGAACTTTTGAAAGCATTTTGTACGAAACCTTAAGCTTCAAATGCAAGCCTTTTATTTCGCCCCGACAACATGATTTTCTAAAAGGTAGATCAACTACTAAAAACCTAGTTGGATTCGTGTCCTTTGTTCTCGCAGCTTAAAAAAATGGCAAAAAAATCGATATTATCGCAACTGATTTCACTGATAAGATATCTATCTCATCAATTGATCCTCTCCAAATTGTCTGATCTCCGCTTTGAGCCTCTTTTATTAGAATGGATTTCTTCTTACCTGGTAAACCCATATTATAGTGTTCAGTTTAGATCCGCCCTTTCTGTGCCATCCCTGGGCTCAGCTGGAGTTCCACAAGGCAGTCATCTTGGCCCTCTTCTCTTCATTGTTACTATTAACGATGTTGAGAAAGTCATTAAACACTCCTCCCTCTCCCTTTACCCTGACGATACAAAAATTTTTAAAACTATTTCCTCTCCCCATGACTCTGCCCTCCTTCAAGAAGACCTTGATCGGTTTTCAATCTGGTCAATCTATAAACTTCTGACGTAAATTCAACCCGTCTTCCTCCGGACTTTATTTTCTCTATGGTCAACCAATTCCTCTGGTTCAGACCTTGGCATATCATTCGACTGTGAGCTTAATTTCCGGTCGCATATCGATAAGATGATCCTCAAAGTCGACTCATCATTTGGCTTTATTAAACGGTGCTCCAAGGAATTTTCCAACCCGTACGTAACCAGATCTCTCTATGTTACCTTTGTTCGCCCACTGCTTAAGTATGCCAGTCAAGCTTGGTTCCCCTTTCACCGAGTTCATGTTTCCCGAATCGGGGGTATTCAACGTCGATTCCTACGATTTGCTCCCTATCAGTACCGCCTCAAACTTCTCAATATGAATTCGTTAGAAGAACGTAGGAATATTGTTGACATTCTTTTCATTCATCGACTGCTCTCAGGTTCCGCCGACTGCATCCATTTTCAACTCTATTTCCTTCAACACCAACCCATGGAATCTACGTTGTCCTCGTCTGTTCTATCCGGTCCACCGCATCTCTTATGGGTCCAACGAACCATTCTCCCGTATACTCCGAAAGGTTAACTCAAACCTCTGCCTTTTTGATTTTCACCAGAGCACTCTTCGTCTCAGACAAGATCTCCTCCATCATTCCCTTGATTCCTAGCTCCTTTTAGTCCAGCCTGGGGGCTGTTAAATTTGTTGGATTTCAGCTAACCTTACTTCGTTTTTGGTTAGAAAGTCTGGAGAAGCCGATGTACTTCCCTTCATATTTGCTCGTAGAGTTCGCAGTTCTCGTACTTCGTTGCAGTGTCTCTCTATACGCTTTTGGTTTAGCTGCATGTGCTTTCCGGTATTCCTCATCAGTCGTCACGAATTTCTAGGTAGTGGTAGGTTAAAAGCCAGCACATCAGTTGCAGCATCTCTGATGGCACGTTGGCATCGTTTGCACCTAGTCACCGGTACTTGATGCTAGTGTGTCCGGCAAAAATTCTGGCGGCCTCTTATAATTGCGTATTTACTCGTACTACGTTACATCTTCTCACAGTAGTTCTTCTTTGTTGTAGCGACTGAGAAGTCCGCATTCGCCCCTTAGCTGCAATAAGGTGGTGATCCGAGTCAATTGCGCCTGCGCGGAAGGTTTAGACTTCCTGACAGGTATGCCTTGCTCTGATTGCAAGCAAAATGATCAAATTGGTTTAGAGTTTCATAATCTGGCGACCGAAATGTTCCCTTGTGTATTTTAAGATGAGGAAACGGTGTGCTTACTATGCACTTGCAGCTGTCATATCAAAGATGTCGTCTTTGCTATCATGGGTATATTTGGGCCATTGCTCATGTTTTTTGGGCTCGACCTTGTCTTCCGAGGAGGTATGAGCGCATAGAAGACTTATACAATATATGCGAATTTAGTTGCGAATGTTGATTGTCATAACACGCTCGCTCGCTAAGATGTCGGAAGCTGAAGACTTCTTGCCTAAGTTTGACGCATATGACAAATCTGCACCCGAATAAGCGCTCTTTCTGTTTCCTATAGCAATCACCATTGTAGATCTCACAGCTTTTAATTGTTCATCCTCCTTATGCTCGGTGCATCCCATCGCACTTTCTAGAGGTGATATATGCGTGATAGCAGTTAAGGGCCTCTGCTAATTGTTCAGGTGCACATTCCACGTACAGATTCGAAGGTTGTTGTGCTTATTTCGTTTGCGGGGGTCGTCAACAGTAAGATCACCCATATCTGAGGCTGGTCTTTGTTTTGGAACTTTTTTGGTTTTTCTGTGAGAAGAAAGTTACGCAAATGCACAATGCCCAGCCTAGAGGGCCGAGTCTTTGGTTTTAAAAAGCGCTCGGTTGTACCGAAGTCAGTAGCCCACTTAGGAGATGCGAGTGCTGGTTCCTTCGTCATCATCTCTTTTTCAATACTCTGCCTCAGTCTTTAAGGCCCCGAATAACCGACATTGCAGCTCAAATAAAACATTCAATAGTCCGGCTGTGGGCGTCACCGTTGATTCGTTGCATTTCCTGCTTTTGAGCACTTCTTGTTAGACGTCTGACGGCACTTGTCTTTTATCTTGCACATGCGTCTATAAGTTTACCCGCCCGAGCTTTCCCTGTTCTGAATGTTCGGCTTTCCATATAGAGTTCGACTCAGCATGAGCTCATCGCTGGTTCACTATTAGAAAGCAATAGATACCACGTGAAGGTAATGATGCGGTTTTACCAAGCAACTCCTAATGATTTCTATCGAGAGTGCATGCCACAGAATATACGGTCTTCCTCTTCTGAATTATCCTGCGATGGACTTACTTCTAGATTCCACCTCCTCCTCTATAGACCTCTAAAGACATGCATAAAATTCCCTCAAAAGAACTGAACTCATTATCGTCTGCTCAGTTCGCAGAAATGACGATTGACAAGAACAATCATTCACTTGAGTACTAAATTCCAAAACACGAACTACCAATTGCCTGATTGTCCGAGTTCCACGAGTGCTGGGATTTTTAATTTCATAAATCCTTCACCCGAGAATTATTTCCGCTCTCGTCCATCAACTGGTCTTATTGAAAAACTTTTCCACTACCATTCCCGATCGTAGTCCATAAAATCAAAGACTAAGAACAGTGCTCTAAGAAAAATGCCACGGCATGTTTCAAAATTAGTTCCACTTATTTTGAGAATTTTATTTTTATTTTCTTTGTTTGCTTGCCCTCCTCCATAATCGGATGTCGTTTAATTTATTCCCAACACCGTTAAGCTCTGCTTGAGGGTGATGTTGCAGTGTCACCACTCAGCATATTATTAACATCTCAACGACTACGACCACTAGTACTGGTACCTTTCATCATCGCAGAAATCCAGGGATCTTTCCGAGATCCCAAACTGTGAGGGGTGCTCCATGAGTCTGAAGAAAAGAAATTAATTCCTTCGCCAAGATTATTTAACGGTCGACTCGAAGTGAGAAGCAGGAAAATTCCCTGGCGCTTACTTTCAAATTTCATTTCCTTGTCGCGAAACAATAATTTGGAGTTTTTTTTTTTTTTTTTTTTTTTTTTTTTTTTTTCAAAATAAAAATTCACTCCCAACCCTCAGACTGGGGAAAAAATATACGAGCAAGTCCTGGAATTGTTTCCCTTACGGGAAATTTAATCAATTAAAAAGTGCGTAAGGGAGACCCAGTAGGGGGTAGAATCTGTATCTGGAGGATGAAAAAATTTACATTGAAACACTTGTAGTCACGTGGTGGTAAAAACAAAAAAAATGTATTTATTTTTATATCTAACTAACTATTCATCTGTAGATTTAGTATCTGGGGTTTTGTCTTCCGGAACGTCAATCTTCTCGGTTTCGATTGACTTAACATCGATTTCCTTTGTCTTGAAGTCTTCAACAGTTAACACATCTGTGGGCTGTTCTTCGGGCTTCACCTCGGCAATGAGTTTCGCATTTTCTGCTAGTGGTGCTGGTGCTGCTGGTGCTTCTGGTTGCTGTGGGATGACTTCAGCTACTTGAGCTACCTCTTCTTCAACTTCTTTCTTCACTTGTTCCGCTTCTAGTTGTTTGTCGTCCCCTGACTTCTTTTCAATAGCAACTGGTTCCTCCGTCACGGCATCTTTGAGCTTCTCCAGCATATCGACCTCTAAAACATCGACTAAATCTTTAATAGCTTCTTTGGTCTCTTCCTGTAGTTTGGTGTTAATCACGGCTTGAGGTTCTTCACCTTGTTGGGCGTTATTAATGGTTTTGGTGGCATCGGCACTTAGTTGTGGAATGGCAGCTTCTGTTGGTACAATGGCCATCATGACAGGTTCGGCTTCAGACATGACTTGGTCACCTGGTCTGGCTATTAGCATAGCGCCATTATTATCAGCAGACATTAGAATCAAGTCGGGTTTATTTCCCAATTCGGAACGCTATCAGAGGATGAAAATGAAAAAAAAAAATTGAAAAATGGGAATTTTATTGAAAGAGGCTGTTGCACCTGTTTACCTCGAGTAGGTCGATTTCATTGAAAGCTTCAGCTAGTTTTAGATTCACATTAACCAGTGGAGTGTTTCCCTCACGGATATAGACCGGTACGAAGCCCTCTCGGTGTTCCAGTTCTTGGTATGGTGCCGCATCTGTTGTAATGAGAATGTGAAAGTTACAATTTAGTAGGCTTCCGGGGAAACAATTGACATTTGATTGTCACTTGAAACTGAATGGCAATTAAGAATGTCGGCCTAAATACGAGAATAAGACGGTGTTAAAGTACATCATTAACTATATAGCTTTTTTTACTGACAAAAAATGTTTTTTTTGCATCTCAATTCAGTTACTTGCTTGAGGCAATGAGACAAAATGCGATTAATAACCGATGTAATATTTACCTAGGCCAGGCTCAATCCTTAAGAGACAAAGGTTGAATTTAACCCGCCTATAACAGTAAGTGAACTATTCTGTCTAGCTGCCTTGTTATACTATAGGAACTTAAACTGAAACTACTTGAGTAGATTCCAAAAGACCGGGAAGCTATCAATTTTACTTCCATCCCATCTTGATTTACGTTTTGACGGTTACAACTTGCTCTAGGCTGGATGAAGTGCGGTCGCAACTCTTAAGACATAAACAGGCAACATCTGATGAACACGAATGTATACTAGCAGTCGCTAACTTTATTGTATATCCCGGCGAAGATACATACATGACGCAGGGCTGATTCATCATAATGTCACTGAATAAAATATACGACACTGTTCAACCTCAAAAGCAAGTATACTTTCCGAGCACATATAGGCTTTATTTCGTGAGGAAATCTTTAAATTTTTTGTAGATACTCGTACCAACTCACTATTATATTGGACTTTTAGTTTCTCATAGTTTCATTGTCCTTAATATTTTTTTAGAGATTTGGTTTTTAAAGTGGCAACACTGTTTCTACAGATTGTCAATTTGACAGTTGAAAGTTGGTTTGTGATTAGTACAATACGTTTTGGCATTTTGCGATGAATAGATTAACGCCAGAACAATGCGTGCAAATTGTGCAAACTTATTTCGGAAACCATGGTCCGGCTTGCCAAACTTATGGTGCGCTACGTGCATTTTACGGTCGACATAATCGTGCGTCTGAGCAAGTTATTCGGAACACGATGAATCGTTTTCACACCACGTACACTCTAGTGGATAATACGCATCCCCAAAGACGTCAAGCAGTGCGAACAAGAGAAGTTATTGCCGTTGTGGAGCGGAGTGTTGAGAAGAATCCGAATGAATCGGATGCCCGATGGAAGATTTTACGGAAAGATCTTGGCTTAAAAGCTCATAAGATCCAGCTTGTTCAAGAGTTGAAACCGCTGTATCATTATACGCGTCGTAGGTTCGGTGAATGGGCCAAAAACATGATTCAGCTTGATCCTCATTTTCAACGCAAAATTTTGTTCTCCGATGGGGCCCATTTTTGGTTAAATGGATACGAAAACAAGCAAAGTTGCCATGCTTGGAGTGGAGAAAACCAAGAAGCCTTTATCGAGACGCCCTTACAACCACTAAAACTCACTGTTTGGTGTGCTTTATGGGCTGGTGGAATCATCGGCCCATATTTCTTTAAGGACGATGTCGGCCAGAATGTTACCGTCAATGGAGAGCGCTATAGAAACATGATTTCTGACTTCTTCGTTCCTCAGTCACACGGTGCGCGAAACCATCAATTTCGTGTAATAGACCTGTAAACTGGCCCACACAATCCTGTGATCTCAATCCTTTAGATTACTTTCTTTTGGGGGGTAAATGAAGTCACTAGTCTATGCCGATAAACCAGAAACGTTGGGCGATTTGGAAGCCAACATTCGCCGTGTTATTGCTGATATACGCTCCAGTTACTCGATAAAGTTGCCGGAAATTGGACTTCATGATTGCGCTTTATTCGAGCTACCCGTGGCGCGCATGCCCGATGTTATATTTACACGCTAATGACATAAAATTATCTATTAAATGAAGCTAATATCATAGACACCAGCATTAGCTTCAAGTGTTTTATTTCACATTGAATTTGTATATCTCTAAAAAAAAACACTTTTTTTAATACCTCCCAGTGGTGCTGCCAGCTAACTCCATGAGTAAGCCATAACTCATGCCGGCTAAAACTGCAAGAGCATACTCGGCCAGTGGCCGAGGAGGAAACGAGGATATCTTTGGTAGGACAGTTGGTAAGCATAGCCTGCAAAAGAGCACGTCTTAGGGTTTTTGACTTTGCGGCGGGACGAAATAGCACTATACCCAGTACACGGATCATAAAACGATAAATCGAATTAATCATATTGTGATAGGGATAACGCATGCCTTTAGTATTCTGGATGTCCGATTATTCCGGGCAGCCAACATTGACTCAGATAAGGTGGTGATCAGCCAAGGTGAATGCAGATTTCCCAACTGTCACAATAAAGAAAAACTACTGTGAGACGATATAATGTAGAAAGCGAAGTCTTCGCAGAACGCGTATCCCGAAATCTCTCAACAACTCCTATGCCGCCAGCATAAAGTACCGAAGACCAGTGACAACGTTGCCAACGTACCATCAGAGACGCCGCAACTGATGTGCCGGATTTCCTCCGACCATCGTCCTGAACTCCTCCTAGTTTAAAGAAGAATGCCGACAAGCACACGCACCTAAACAAGAAGCGCATGGAAATAACGAGAGCCTCTCGTGAAATCTTCGAGCACAGGAGACGGGAATAACATCGAAGAACGAAGAAGAAAAAATAGCACGAGAATGGAATATATTGAGGGGTACTCCAGGAGTAAAATACGGAATTTTTACGAACAGGTAAAAGAACATGTCAAGGAAAGAAGACCCTTACAGAAAGCTGTAAAGATGAATAAGGAAACCTTGTAATAGAATCATAGTCGTTGCTGAGAATATGGGAAAACTTTTTCTGAAGACTGTATAACAGTGAAGAAGCCCAATATCCCGCCGTCAGGCAGAATAAACCATTCAACTTAGACGATGATAGCCAAAACTTCCGTTCACCAGACCAAAAGGAAGTAAGGATAGCAATATCTGAGCTGAAATCACAAATCAGCTGGACCTGCCGGTCCGAAATATCTAAAGCTGCTGGAAATAACTTTGTGGAGAGAATGCACCAACTCATTTCTCAGATCTGGTCAAAAGAGTGTATGGCTGATGAATGGAATCTTAGCACCGTACGGGTATGCTCGATCAATAAAAAAGGAGTCTCCTCAACATCGAGGACAATATCATATTGTGTGAACGTCTGCAATCTAATTGGTCCCTATCAGTGTGGTTTCAGACAAGGAAAGTCAATAATCGACCACACTCACACTCCGGTAGATCTTGGAAAAAGTTCAGAGAGTCAAGATCGATATTCACCATCTTTTCATTGATTTTAAGCCCGCATATGAGAGCATTGATCGAGACAAGCTATATAGAGCCATGTCGAGATTTGGCATCCTTGCCAAGCTCATCCGTCTGTGTAGAATGACGATTGGGGACTTTCGGTACTCGGAGACCTCTGATGTCCAAAAGGTTTTAAACAAAATGAAGCGCTGTTATGTGACTTCTTTAACACCGGAGGCACAATTTTTCAAAAATCTGTGCTGAGTACTAGAGTCCTCCGATCATATTGACTCCATTTTCTGACAATTAGAGCTCAGCGGGCAGCCACCAGAGCGTTCGATAGAATTAAAAGGGAAGCTGCCAAAATCGGTTTGGCTGTAAATGATTAGAAAACCAAGTATATGCTGTCAACAAGAAGGGACACACAACATCAATGATTTGGACTCGATAGCTATAACTTTGAGTTAGTAATGAGCTTGGCCCTATCAATTCTGTCAGCAACACCTCAGTAGAAATAAAACCAAGAATCGCTATTTCTTTGGGCTAAGAAGGGCAATTAAGTAGCGAGGTTCTATTCTGAAAAACTAAGGAGACTCTGTATAAGACCTTGATCATCCCAGTCCTACTTTATGGTGTTGAAGCATGAACTCTGTCGAAAGCGGATAAAGATATCCTCAGTCGTTTCGAAAGAAAAATCCTTCGGAAAATATTCGGTCCCGTTTATATCCTACGAAGTGTATGTCCTGTACAGCCATACAAGAGTAAGAATTTACCAGCTCCGACGATTAGGTCGTGCCAAGTGAATGATCACCATCCCTCCGAGGGAGAAACAAAATGCGAAAGGCGCTCTCAGAATACAGCGCCATCTACTGCACAATCGAGAAATATGGTATTTGTGAATGAAAGTCTAACACCAAGAAATCTTTCACCAAGGAAGGCGGTTCAACTATCAACGGTTTATACGAATTCCGGTTTTGTGCTTGTCAAATTGATGAATAATGGAGAAGGCGTGAAAGCAGGAGACATCAAATGAGACCAACAACAGCAAACAACAAATGAGTAAACTGTTTACTTGTCTAATGAACTCGTTTTACAAAAGTCACCGTTTTGCTGTTTTGGTTTTTTTAATTACTTCTTTTACATGTTTTCTTTTATAGGACCGCTTCTTCTTGGAAATTATTTTGTTATTGTTACGTTACGAGTACTTTCTGCGTTTGCGATTCTCTGCTCTTTGTTATTAAATTTTGTGTAAATGCCATCAAGTATTACTAACGGCGGCGGTGAGTTTTCTGACAATTTAATGGATTGGAAATGGTAAGGATATTACGTTCACAGAAAAAGGCTTACGCGTTTGCCATATCAGTACCTAAAGCCTCGCGCCTAAATTGGATGAGATTCATCTACTTTTTATAAATTCCAAGGATGATGCTACATATTTGTGTTTTCGAAACTTGGCTCTGTCCTAATATTTCGAATAGTGCTTATAGAGAACAGTACTTGGCAGGGTACCTAACGAACTCAGTGAAAGAAGCATAATGGATCGCATAATGGTTTTCATTATGGGAGACGAAAAATGGGTAATTTACAACAACATTCGTCATAAGAGGTCATGGTGCGCTCCTGGTGAAACACCGGAATACGTCGGTAAACAAGGTTTGCATCCCAAAAAGGTCATGTTGAGCATTTGATAGGGCTGGCGAGGTGTCCTTTACTTCGAATTTCTTCAACGCAATCAGACAATAAAAGCTATTAAATATTGCTCTCAGCTCGATACTTTGAAGCAGACAGCGGAAGAAAAACGCTCAGAGTTAGCAAACAGGAAAGGCGTTGTTTTCCGTCATGACAAGGCCAGACCACACACAGCTTTAGTGACAAAACAAAAGCTGAATTCATTTGACTGGGAAGTTATGCAGCTAAATACCATACTCTCCAAGTCTTGCAGCTTCTGACTACTATCTGTTCCGCTCTCTCCAAAACAATTTGGACGGAAGGCAATAATTCAATGCCGAAGATGAGATCAAAACGTACTTAGAAAAGACGCATTATGTCCAGAACGTTGAACGAAAGTAATAGACCATGATCGGCAATATCTGATGAGTTAAATGTAAGCCTTCATACCAAAAATGTGTGTTTAACTTTAGCCCTAAAAAAGCCGCTGAACTTATTGAACAACTCAATAGAAGGACTACTCCTTGCAGCAGGTTATAGCCCTAATAAAATTATAAATCTAACGCTACTACTTTGGAGGAGATATCGTGTTATAGTTTGTGGAAATCTTAATAGCGATTTGCTAGTAGTAATTCTTCAGCTAATCCAGTCAATAGTATTAAAAGTTTTAGTCTTGAACCCGTCAAACTCATAGCAGCAACGCATTTGTCAAAAAAAAAGCTGCGACACTTCCAGACGGTTTCTTTGTAGGAGATATAAGAAAGGCTTTACTGCTTAACCAACTATCGGCTTCAGGCTTTTCAAGGCATGATTTGATATATTTAACCGCTTGAGGATTTTAAAAATATTAGCTACAATAGCCTACGTACCGACATTGCTCACTTAATGTGGTAGCATTTCAATAAAATAACATAAAAACTTTTTTGAGCAATTCGTTCCTGTAAAATCGAAAATCATAAAGAATAATTCTTCACCCTGGTTTAGCAACCAAATCCTCGATTTCCTACCGAAACAGAATCTTGCATACATTCGGTGGAAACATTTTAAGCCACAATAGCTTTATGAAACTTATAGCTCACTCTGCAATTTAGTTGTCTCGCGCATGTACAGGAGTCTTCCAATAGGGGCTTCCGACAGTTGATAGCGGCCATATTGCTAAAGCTATATGTGTCAAATTGGCTGTCGTTTATTTAGCCTGCTTTGCCAAATCACCATGGACGGACATAGCATTCAACAACCCGTGCAAATGATAAAATTGTTTTATCAAAACGGATGTTCTGTTTGGTCAACGTGCCGCGCGCTTCGCCCATTGTACGGTCGCCATAATCGTCCTACTGAGAGGACTATTCGCAGTGTGGTGGATAAATTTGAGCTCACTGGTACAGTAAACGATAAACCAACACCCGCACCCGTACGTAGACGAAACGCAAGATCTGCGGAAAAAATCGCCGCTGTCCGTGAGAGTGTGCAGGAGAATCCGAGGCAGTCGATTTCGCGTCACTCACAAGAACTCGGCCTTTCGCAGACTACAACAAAATTCAACTGACCCAGTAGCTAAAGGTAAACGACCATAGACAACGACATGTGTTCGCTGAATGAGCTCTGGAGCAGTTGAAAACTGACCCTAATTTTCATCGAAAAATCATCTTCAGCGATGCGGCCTATTTCTAAATGAATGTGTATGTCAACAAACAAAATTGTCGAATTTCGACATTCGACATTCGACAATCGACATGAGATCCAAGAGCGTCTAAGGTATCCCGAAAAAGTCACTGTTTGATGTGGATTTTGGGCTGGTAGCGTCATTGGTCCATATTTCTTTGAGAACGACGTTGGCCAGACCATAACCGTTAACGTCGAGCGCTATAGGTCGATGATTACCAACTTCTTTTGACCTGAATTGGATTATATGGACACAAACGACATGTGGTTTCAACACAACGGCGCTACGTACCACACAGCTAACGCCACATTGGAAATTCAACACGAGCAATTCGAGGGCATGGTCATCTCACGTGGAGGTGATGTGAACTGGCCACCGAGATCGTGCGATTTGACCCCGTTAGACTTTTTGTTGTGGGGTTCTCTGAAGTGCAGGTCTATGCGAATAAGCCATAAACCACAGCGGCCCGCAAAGGCAACATAACTCATGCCATCAGTCAAATTCTGCTTGATTTATGCGCCAGAGTCATGGAAAATTGGACATCTCGCGGCCGGAATTTGAACGATGTTATATTTTATACATAATGGCATCGATAGGCCTTCCAAACGAATAAAAAATTTCGATGATATCTCACACCCACTTTGTTTTATTTAAATTTAAAGACAGGAAGCACTTAATGAAAGAAATTTTACAAGGAAGTAATACATGCACACCCCGGTTCGATAGTGTCTTTCCTATATAACTGCGATGGATTAGGAAAAATCTCTAAATATGGGTAGAAATCAGCAGGATCTATGTGTAATTTACATCCTCCACAATAGTATCAAAACCTGGGGCATCCAAGATTATCCCAGAGAAAGAAACAATTACCTTGGTCTATCTTTCATAGGCTGATGCCCTAAAGGCGCTTTCATTAAGAATAATCCCGCAAAAAAGCTCTGTAATATGTGCAAAATGAAGAGGAGCTGGAGGCCACAAACAAATGAGCAGCAAATGAACATGCGAGTATACTTCGCACATTTCAATCGGCAAAGATTCGGTCCTCATATTGAATAAAAAAAAAAAAAAAAACAGGAATCAAGTAGAAAAAAATTTCAAGTAATCCGGTCAAAGACCTTCAAATCAACATTTTCTAAAGACACTTAGAATCATTAACTTCTAAACGATTCCGGACAATGAAGTCGTGAGCAGTAAGCAAGCTACTGGACAACAAAAGTCAATGAATTTATTGATGGCATCATTAAGCCATATTGACGATTATGTCATTGTGACCTGTGGCTATTAGAATAACAATATGAATCATGGACAAACAGCTCTGGAAAGATAATGTGATGACAAGTTGTGCAAACCGGTCAACAAATTGCGCACCTGGTAGTTGGAGCGAACTTTTAGATGGACGCACTAGTACAGATTGTTTTCTATTGCGACCTCGATGTTAAATCCAGTAAAGGATATCTCACAAACGACGTGCAACTAGTCTCACTGGCTTCTTGACTTCATCCCACCGATTTAATCTGGGTGCCAGGTCACAGTGTTATGATGGTAATGAAAGAACAGACGAATTGGCCAGAAAAGATGCGGTCTCAACATTCATGTACACACATAAACCAAGTCACTCCATAATTGGACGGACACTGAAGGTAACAGGCAAGCCAAGAACTTTTTACCAATCTATAGTATTTCCCTACCACGTATCTCTCTTGCCATTGTTTCTGGCAAAAGCTTGATTTTTGTGGTTACGAGTTAACTACCATTTAACCATTTCACTCACTTCCCTTTCCACTTCCAATCGGAAATTTGCGAGAATTATGGAAATTTTCCCTGACAAAGCCGACCGATACACCATTACTTGACGGTGCTGCATCATTAGACGTCGTCATACTCAAAGTACATTATCCATGAAAGACGACTTATATCCGTGGATATCAGATCTCATCAGCAGGTTTATTGTCGAAACAGGTTTCCCCAATCGCCATCTCGATCCGCATCACTAAATCATTCGATGTCCTACCATGAAACCAATTATCTCGCTCCACGACCTCAACCTGAAGCTTTAGTCATGTACCCGATAGGTGGGCCTGGGCGCGCATTCAATCATCTGAAGACTCATGGCCAGCAGTGTGTACGAGTATTCGTATGTACTATAACTAATGTTCTACACCTCAACTACCCGCCATGGACACTACAGGGCAATGATGTCATGGAAGATATACGACACTCTTGAGATGTACGGAATACGAGTACACATCACTTGGAGATTTGTTTTCGTGATCATGATGTTTACCCTTTGTCGGTGGAATCACTTTGAATAGTCAATAATCCTAAAAAGCCAATTGAACTGCGAGAACAATGACCTCTTTCTGGAGCATGTCATCTTGAAGAGCAATTATTATTACCCACTCACCTAAGGTACCTGTGAGGAGGAGTAACCCCACAATCCAAGCACTCAAGCCTGACATTGACATTTCGTTACGTTTGGTGGATTATTCCCGAAGACTTTTGAAGGGATTACACTAACACACACGCACAGGAAACACAGCGATAAGAAACAGATACGAGTACAAAAAAACGACAAACGACAAACGACAGAGATATTCGCCAAGAAACGCGAATCCGAAACTCAAAAGCACAACTGAAGGCTTAGCCGTGGGAAGAGATTCTTTTATAACGTAGAAGCCGCGGAAAATGGCAACAACAAAAAAAAATTCAAAATCTGAAAGATACTCGTTTGTACCTTTAAATCGTGTAGAGTCTTTCCGCCCCGCTTATATGAGCCAGTGACGAATTTTAAGGTCACCTCACGATGATCTCGCGCTGTGTAGAGAGTGGAATCGAGCTGGATGTCGGATGCTGTGAGCGGCATGGTTTTTTTTTTTTGTATCTTCGCCGTAGCATCATTATTCTTGGTACTTGCGCGTCTAGTTTTAGTGCTTATTTTTATTTCTAGTTTTTTTTTTTATTTAGATTCTCCTTTGTCTAGTCGTTCTGCGAATATCTTGAGCAACTATGTAGTTACCCCCCCTCCCCCCTCCCTACTCCAGGAAGGGTAGGAGAAGCGGCAGGAAATTATGTGATTGAAAACGTGTGTAATTAGTAGGCGAACACCTGTAATGTGTGCATAAAGTTGCTGTGAGGCCTGGTGCCTCTGATGGCTTCGATGGCAGAGATTCACTGTCAGAGTGCGCCAGTAATTACTTGAGAGGGCCTTAACCTCTGAACGGGACGAGATTGGATTCTAAGTTTACACTGTTTATGCGCATTTTGTGGTCTTGAGGGTTTTTGCTCTGTGCGAGTACGTTTTCATTTAACTACTGGATGCCGTTATGTTAAGAGATAACGGCGCTAAGCCATTCGTTATGAATCATCGAAATTTATGATTTATGCATTTAGGCAGATCCGAGAGAGAGAGGAACGGATGCGACTTTATTTATGGAACTGGCTCAGTGGGTTAAATTCTTGGTGACGAATTTCGAAAAACAGTAATGCTGTTGCTGTCGATTTATGCGTGTAGCAACCATTTAGAGAAGTATTTGGAGAGATTATTGTAGGTAAGCAGCTCGCGAAATTATTCACCATTTTTCGTGCGTCAGTAGGGGTCTCGGATGTAAAGAAGGCGTCCCGTGCTGGTAGCACAAGGTTAGGTGAAAATGTTTTTACAATTCATTTATTATTCATCACATATACTGACCTTAGGAGCTATAGGGCTTGCGATGATTAAAAATTTGAAGATACCTTCTTCCTTTTTCAACTATTGGGAAGAAATTAGAGTAGTTGCCAAGAACTCAAGCTTTGAGAAGCAAAAACAGAATGAAATCTTCTTGTCATTATCACCTCTATCTGTTCGTGTTGAACCTAAAATCCAACCTCCTCAATCTGCTCACAGTTCGCAGGTGATGGCCTTCAGCTAAAACCGATATAAAATTTGCTTATTCTCTTCCCATAGACTCTAAGGTTTAACACCGTGAAACAGACTGTTTTGAGTTTGATTTTGGCCTTTTATAAATCTGCTTTTATTGCTTGTGATAGGTCTATGCTGTTCACTTGCCCTCGTCAAGAATCCCTTATTTCCAGAAGTTACAGCGGACCCGACGAAAAGGGAGTCTCATAGCACTTCAAAGCTGTAGTTTTCAACTATGCGGTTCTATTGAATTCAACGGGGTTGAGACTCTCAACAAAAGTCATATGGCAAATTGTCTGTTTGTCTTTATCTTTCTTTGCCATCAAGATGTCATGTTGGTGAGGTTTATATCGATTTTGTTGGTGTATTGAATAATTTTCAGATTTAGAGTCACAGTCGTTGTGGATAACCACCTCATTCTGCAGTATGCTGAGTCTCACTATGTAAACGTATCTTAAAACCCGGTCACGTATAAGCCGTCCTGCATTTTGGTGGATGGAGACAACGACGACGCAAGAGACAGATCGAGCCATAACCTCATTTAAACTACAATATTTCGACAAATCATTAGATCATATAAGGATTTTTCGGCATCTATCCAGGTAGATCTCTATGGTGCGGTATACAGGGTGTCCCAGTTTAGCCGTATAATCCCGAAGTTCCGCCGAACAAGAAATTGTATGGCAGGGGGGGCGGGGGGGGGGGTCTATTCTCCCTGGATATCCTGTATAAGGGATATCTAGTGGTTTTCGTGTGCTTTTCTACATCTGCAGTTCACCTAGAACTTGGCACGGATTACTCTACCGAAGGATTTATACGAGTATCGACCTTTCAGCATGTCACAAGCCGACGCGACGGGGTGTTTGCTCAACACTTTATAATGACTGTGGGACTAATTTTATTGGCGTTGATGTAAACCTATGTAAGTTGTTTAATTCTGCCTCTAATAACATCAAGTCTTTATTTAACCCCCCCGAATCGCCTCATTTTGGGGGTAAATGGGAGCCAACCCCCAAATGAGCTTGAAGCGCTCACCCCAGGCCATTTCATAGTTGGGGACGCATTAACAACAATTCCTAAACCATCCTTAACCCAGCTGCCAACATAAGCTACCTCAAATGCTAGAAAGATTCTGGCGCAGATCGTCACGCGAGTATCTGCAATGGTTGCAAGACATTAGTAAGTTCCATCAATCATCAAAAAATATCAAGGCAAGAGTCCTTATATCCCCTACGGCTCCCAGGTATTTATCTCGAAGAAACTAAAGCACTTGGCAAGGCTGAAAGATTGGATGCTGGTGCTGGGCTGCGACGCAAACCCACATTATACACAATGGGGAAGTGATTCACCAAGAGGTGAATGTTTGTACGATTTCATTCTATCTTCTAACCTCAATATTTGCAATAGAGGGAATTCCCCCATTTTTGTGGTGAAAAATATGCAGGAGGTGCTAGGAGCCTCGAAAACTACATACGCTTCAAGGTGAACTTTCAGAACACGGTATATACATAGTTTTCAAAGAAATCCTAGGAAGACTGATTGAATAAAGTATACAGAAGTGGTAAATATACAACTGGATACCCAGTCAATAACCTGCGATAATATTGTTAACTTAGATAGGGCGGTAGAAAATATTAGTACGGCACTTCCAATGGCGTTCGAGAAAGCTTGTCCGGCTCACAGAATACCTCAAAGGGCTCAACCAAAATGGTGGAATAGGGAGATAGGCTTAAAAAGGAAAGAGATTAGGAAACTACTCTCTGATAGGGCGAAACTTTTCAAATGCGGCAGTACGCGAAATGAATACTTTTTTTTTTATAATCAGCCCGCGCTCAAGGGGTTTTTGTACCCTTCAAATGTTCGTACACAGCGCGGGCGAAGGAAATTTAGGGAGGAAGAAAAGACAGGTGCCGATGATGTACATTGTTTTTAAATGTTTGTAAATTATAACGACCAGGAAACACAGAGATCGGCAGGGCATTCCATAAGAGTTGTACGGCTTAGGAAAGTATCACGATATTTCAGAGTACGCCTGAAAATGGGCTTGAGGGTATACGGATGAGCATTCATAGCGAGACGGGTGTTAAGGTTGAAAGTTAGAATGGGTGGAATGCTACTGGCGATTTCAATGGAGTACCGGTGGTGGAAATAGCGATAAAACGAAGTGAGACAGGAGACATTACGTCGGTGTTCGAGGGTGACAATTGATTGACTGATATTAGTATCGCCAATGAATTTTGTCGCACGGTTTTGAATCCTATCTAGCAGGTGCAGAGATATTTTAGGAGCACCTGACCAGTGGGCATTGTACTCCAGTTGTGGGCGGATGAATGCCTTATATATTGAGGCCAGATCAGAGGGGTGAAATATTTCTTACATCGCTTGAGGAAACCTAGACATTTCGCAGCATTTTGGCGACATCGAATATATGGTCATTCCAACGTAAGTTGTCACTAATACACATACCAAGAATGGAAAGTTTATCGGTTTCGACGATGCAAGTGCCATTCATGGAAAATAGCTGGGTATTTGAATTTCGCTTTAATGACAGCAGACAGCATTGAGTTTTGGAAGCATTAAATTCCACCCTGTTGGTAGTTCCCCAACTGCTTATGCTGTTGATATCGGAATTTAATGAGCTTAACATACGCTGCCGTTCCCATTCTACAGCCGAAGAACAGGGACGTGAGTCCGGGAACTAATATGAAAAATAGGGAGTACTGTCATCAGCAAAGGAATATATTGGATTAGAAGTAGCAGACGAGAGATCGTTGATGAAAATTAAAAAAAGTGTCGGAGACAGAACGGAGCCCTGGGACATAACAGCATTTATTTTGTGAATATGAGACTTGAAACCGTCCAAGACAACTTGAATTGAACGTTCCGAAAGGTAATTTCTAATCCACTGAAGAAGTGAGCCGTCGATCCCAAAAGTATGCATTCCCGATAAAAGATCCTGATTCCAAACTTTGTCAAATGCCTCAAATGCCTTAGAAATATCAAGTGCAACTATCTTGCTTTCGCCAAATTGATGTACGCTTTGGTTACACTCTTCGGTGAGACATGCCATCAGATCACCGGTCTACTGGTGTTGCCACGAAAACCGCAGTGCCGGTCATTGGGAAGTTTTCATGTTTCGAGATATTTCATGAGCTGACAGTTTATCAGCGTTTCCGTGACCTTGGAAAGAAGGAACGTTAGTGCAATGGGTCTGTATGAGGAGAGAGAGGAAGATACGCCTTTTTTAGGGACGGGCTGGATAAATGCTGTTTTCCATCTTCTCGGAAAGAGTCTTAAAGATACTAGTCTTGCCAGTGAGGAAGAACACCTCTTCAGAAGAAGGGGAGATATACCATCTGGACCAGCGGATTTATGCCTGTTAAGATCTTTAAGTACTCTTGCTACTACATGAGTGCGAAAGTGGATTTGTCCCATTGTACACAGATTCGACGCACTCAAGTGTAGCCGGGGACAAAGCACAATCTGGGAGTATTGAGCTAGCTACAAAGTGTACAGCAAACAGATTGACCTTGTCTAAAGAGCTGACTGCTGGAATGTCATTGTAAATGAGCGTTGGGATGGAGGATGAGGCAGAATTTCTAATGTTTTTGACAAATAACCAAAAATGTTTACTATCTTTGGGACATTGTAGTATTTTTTGCCCCAGTTTTTGGTCGTATTGGAATTTCACATGCTTGAGAAAGGCATTGCAGTCATTTCTGGCTCGTTTAAACTTTTTTCGGCTTTCCTCTGTCGGCTTATCCTTGTGGGACCGAAAAAACAATTCTCTAACCCTGACAGCCTCTTTACAGCTCGAGTCGTACCATACCTTTTCTTTTGGTTTGATACTCTTCATCCGATGAGGGATAAAGGATCTCATTCCAAAGAGAATAGTTTCTGTGATCATGTCAGCAGCGGCATCCACGTCGTTATCGAGGAAACATAATGACCAGTTAAAATTCCTAAAGAAGTTGTTAAGTCCGCTCCAATTGGCTTTCTCGCCTTGCCATATGGTTCTTTTAGGAATCTGATCTCTAACTCTGTGCTCGGTGTACGAGAAATTAGCTGATATGACACAATGGTCCGACGAACCAAGAGGGGAGAGCACATCAACGCAGTACTCGTCAGGATGAGAAGTTAAAACCAAGTCCAGGGTGTTGGCGGTATGACTATCAACGTACGCTATTCGTGTGGGCTAAGTTATTTACCGCAGCGAAGATCTCAACACACCGTCCTTTGGGTGTTATCTGTCCAGAATGTCGAAGCCAACCAGAATTGTGTATATTGAAATCGTCCGAAATCACGATTTCAGTATGAGGATACAGGGATACAATTCTTTGAATGGAGTCTGACAGCGCATCAAACTCGTGAAAGGTCGCGTTGCTGTCCAATTTGGGGCTTCTGTAAATAAAGCAGTAGTGGATAATTTGCTTACGGAGATGGAACTTTAACCACAAGAAATTGAATTCCGGATTGTGATTACTTTTTAGCCCGCGCATATTTTCTACGTCCACCCTGAATTCCCTAGCCATAATAACAAACAAACACAGTAAACACAAACACCGAAGATACTAAGCAAGGCTGCGACGTGAAAACTCTGGCGATGGTTTACCGAATCAAATTGCTGTAGGTGCCTTTACAACAATATGAAACAGTGCACCAACAAAATGTTCACACACAACCCGCTATCCATTAGTTGTTAAATACGCTCAGTCATTGCCCGTATCGCATGATAAATACACTAAGAATGCTAAAAACAGTTCAAGTACTTAGTTAGAAAGTCAAATAGGGCTTGATGGCAGAAGTACTGCGAATCTGTCGAGGCTTCAAGGTCCCGCAAAATGCTTTCAAAGAAAGCGATCGTTCCTAGCTACGAGTAGCTCCGAAAAAACTATGGAACCGTGGCTGAAAGTACCAAGAGGCTCTGGTAATGCTGGCGTAAGCCCACTTTTCTAGATCTACAGTATCAGATGACACTGGCATGCTACGGCACACTGAGTACATTAATCTCTCTCTCTTTCTCCGAAGAGGAAATAGGTGTACTTATAGTAAACAAAATTACGGTGGTCAGTTCAGTCCTTTAAGCTGTACAAATCTCACGGTCCGGATGGTATTCTATCGATTATGCTACAGAAAGCACCGGAGGTAGCAATCCAAAAAATTGGAGAGAAGTTAAGGTGGTTTTTATACCAAAAGCTAGCAAACAAGGGCATATAACAGCAAAAGATTTCAGACCAATAAGCCTGTCATCATTTATGCTTAAAACCCTGGAGCGATTATTGGAGATTCACCTTAGGAATAGATGCAGTAATGGCTTTTTGACTGAGTCACACCATGCATATGTGAAAGGAAAATCTGTAGAAACCACCCTGCACGAGGTGGTGGGGAAAATAGAGAAGAGTCTACAGTTCGGTGAGTTTGCGATGGTGGCCTTCCTCTATACGGTGGAGCGCACCGTCATTAAAAATACTCCAGTAAACGATAATATTGAACAGGGCATTACAAACTGGAACATGATTGCAAGTAGGAAAACAAACTGTTCCATTGGACAATGCTCGAGTCATATCGCGACTCCTCTGGGTGCTGATTATCAATGGCATCCTTAAAAGCTTAGTATAATGCGTAATAGTGCAGCGACATTATGAAGGTTTCTCTGAAGACGATCAGCGCTTGGACAAAAATCGGTGGTCTCAATTTCTCCCTTTCAAAACGGAACTGATTCTTTTTACGAGAAAGTACAAGATACCGCAATTCAACGGAGTGGAACTGTCCCTTTCGGACAGCGCGAAGTATCTGCGTGTGATTCTGGACAAAAACTGAATTGGAAATATGGCGGAAAGAATCAAAAAGGCATATAATGCTCTATATAATGTAAATGAACGGTACGAACAAATTGGGGCTTAAAACCTGCTATGGTGTACTGGATGTATACGGTGGTGGTAAGACCCATACTTACATATGGCGCTCTAGTATGATGGAAAACAACAAACGGCTTCAATAGCCATTACAGGTGCACTGATTACCACCATTACGGACACCTTTTTGTACCCAACACCGCTTGATTTACAGATCGAAAACCTTGCTGACAACAGTGCGATATGACTCACGAATTTGAGTCTTTTCACGAGCAGTAGTTTCGAACATGGCAAAGTCCTAGCAGAGATACTGCCAGGTAATCCTTTTCTAAAGGATGAAATTCCTTCCTCGGTCAATTTCGACATTCCGTGTGATATAATATATCCGGAGAGGGAAGACTGGCAAAAGAATACAATAATCAGGTCAAATGAAATTGCAATTTTCACAGATCGTTCGACAACAGAGGAAGGAACAGGCTCTGGTATCTTCTCAGAAGACCCAGAACTTAGAGTGTCTTTAAAACGGACGCAAGCAATGTCTTCCAATCAGAGGTTCTGACTATCCTCAGGGCGGCTGAGCTAATTCAGATGAGATCGGTATCTGGAAAAGGTATCCGACATTGATAGCCAGGTCGCTCTTAGGGCAATGGAATCGACCAACATTAATTCTGATAGAGTTAGGAGCTGTCGCACAGTGGTCAGTGCATTATGCAGCCACAACCGGGTGAGACTGCGCTGGATACCAGGACACTACGGTTTAAATGGAAATGAACAAGCAGATGAGCTTGCAAGAAGAGGATTACCAACATCAAATCACTCATTTGCATAGTAAGTGGCACTATAGAGGAAAAAATCACAAAGACTACCAACTTGAGGTGGTCAAGTCTTGAAGGACACAGGGTAGGACAGTAATAGGAATCCTAATAGAACACTGTCCCCTGATTAAACAAGCAAAGAAGCTCAAATTGTCAGATACGGATATTTGCAGATTCCAAGATGATCTGCGAGCTGTTGAAAACACAGCACACATACTGTGTGAATGCGTAGTCGAAGAAAATTTTTAGGGAAATACTTTTCGAAAACCTAGAGGAAGTAGGAAATACCCCTGATTTAACTTAACCAAACCTAAGAGCCCTTGTACTTGTGGTGGATGATGTCGTCTCTCTAAATAAATTCAGGAAATATCTTAAACACGCACTCTTAATACCTACAAGCTAACGCGAGAAAGCAAATCCTCTTTCAACTTAGTTTGAAATCTCAATCGTTGAGTCCGGTCTGGGTCCCAGCTTACAATGGAATCGCGGGAAATTAAATCTCCGAAGAAGTTCCTCAGTTTGTTAGAGATAGTGACCACCTGACTTAAGCTTGTGTGATGGTGCAGCTACTATGCGCTGAGTGCTGGGACTGTAACGCTTTATCACTGTTGCGATTACTAACCTGTTTCGACAGAAAAACAAAACTCTGTATTCGCTTGAAACCTAAAAGATGCAATCAAAGTACTAAAATTCCATTGGCGCTTGAGAATTCAGACCTGAAACGAGGTCAATAGAAAAGAAAGTTCGAAAAGAGAAAATGAAGTTCTCAGGCAGCACTTGATAGATTTCGGATTTTATCTGTTGGCAATTATGTGTCTACCTGACCAATTTAAAGAGACACCACCGTTGGAAATAATTTTGAAATTCAGCCAAAATAAGCAGGAACACATAATGAATCACTTAAGTAGTTCATCTCGCAGTCGCCGTGTAACCATCACTGACCAAATCATTAGAGAACTGGCAAGATAGTCGGCAATTAACTAAAGGCACACTTCATAATTATCGTTCAACGAAATCTTTGATTATAAATACATGCAGAAAACCTGTCGTTTATCTTTAGAATGCGCATTTTAAGCAGTCCATTTTGGCATTTTAAATCGATTCAAAACACATTTTAACATTTTCATTGTTTAAGTTCGCTCATATGATTATTTCAGACTTGGGCAACATCATCGTGTGGGGAACTTTCTGCGCAAACTACAGTATAAACAATAATTACTAGCGGTTTTGAGGAGGAATCTTTTAGTCTTTTAAGTACATAGAAAGAGTTGCGGTCTTGAAATGCGTCGTTTGCTTAATTGTTTCAGATAAATTCTGAGTACCTAGCGATAGTCGATTGATTAAACGTGACATGAGACGACATTGTCGGTTAAGTTTATTTTTTTATGTCAATTAAAAACTACGTCTGCTTCTCAGATAATCAAATTTAATTACTTGTTTCATGGAGTTCCAGAAATTCCCTCCTGTCAAGCGGACAAATTTATCTCCAATTGAGGAGCCTGGCAATGAAAAAAGTCTGAATGACGCTAAGTACGAATACTATGGGAACTAGCCAAAACCCTGATTGGGCTAATAAGCCTGTGCTGAAAATCTCCTCTTGGTAGCTAATATTTTGGACGTTTTCAGACTAACAAACCTGACATGAGCTATCTACTAGCAACTCAAGAAAGTGTCTTCATACCAAGGACCCTGGATTTAATACTAACAATGGGAGGGATATAGGACTTGTCATATGCTGCAATACTAATGCTCCGAATTCTTTTAGGTCAATAACAAATGCAGCGTGTCACTAATTCTGGCCGTCAGCCAAGATTTGCTTAGAAAGTAAAAAAGACAGTAATCGGTCTTATGCCATTTAACATATACACTAAGGAGATTAAAAGCTGAAAAGTACTATCAGGGATGCGCTGTCAAACTATATGAACATCAAATTCCAAATAATTCTCGATCCTGCCGAAAAAAGCCAACTGCACGCAGTTAAAGAAGGAGTATGACAAATTCATCAAATCCCTCATTGGCTAACATAACGAGAGGTAAAGGAAGCTATTCAGCATCTGGACGGTGGCCTCCAGAAAAAAACTCCTGCAGGTTCACCGGTTCATGGTGGTTGTACTCGTATGTATTGTAGATCTGCAGCCACCATCGCGCTGTGAAGAAAAATCTGGAATGCTTATACATAGATCGAAGCAACACAATGTTGCTTCCAGTTGCTGTGAATTCCCCCGCAAAAAGTTGACTCGCTTTCCCGTGTGGAGTCCCTTCGGTCCCTCTTTTCTTTGAGTGGGAATATCGTGCTCTGGCGGAGGTGGTGGGGGAACATAGGTTTTACGGGCGGTTTTATCTGCAGAGTATTGCAGTTTTACTTTTTTATTTTTTTATTTTTCCCGGGGGTGAAACAATATCCAGAAGAAGTTAAAATTTACAAATTGGTAGCCGGTCTGTCGGCAAGAATAGAACACAATTTTTTTCCTAACGAAAAAAACGAGCCCGAACCACACAGGTGGTGGTTTGATCGATAATGGCGGAATGTGATGTCAACAAAGGAAACCCAAGGGAAATTTGCAACAGGCAGTTAAAAGAAAAGAATCTGCGGCAGTAGCAAATCTCAAAAAAACACCCAAATGTGTCTGTAGGAAAGGTTGCGTGGCGCATCTTTTTGAAAGGGAATTGCGAAACATTAAAATAAAGGATGGAAAGGAGAAACCCACAAAAGTCAAGAAATCAAAAGCTATAATCAGCGATTTATTGATCGGAATCTCGTATGGCACAATCATTCGAGCGGCATCAAAAATTTACTGATATAGGTACTGTAAATTAATTTTTTTTTTTGTTTTTGTCACTTTGACTTAAATCTTGCTTTTTTTTTTTTTTTTTGGTAAACCTCTTTCAAACGCTGTGGTCAACCAAGAAGTGGCCGCCCTGATTCAACTTATGTTCACTCAGACCATTGGCCACCCACACATATCCAATCGATTCTTAGCGGGTCAAATGTCTGGAATACTGGAATATGTGTACAGCGCTCCGCTACTTAGCTGGAGAGTGTTACCATGTCTTGGAACACCGCTAGACCGCTCTTTCGTACACCCAAGTGTGCCATTTTCACTACTCAGGTCCTCGGGGAAATTTCCGAGTTCTGGGAATTTCCTTTGGCCTGAGTGAACATTTCCCCTGAATTGTCTTGGGTTCATATAACTTCTTCTTTCCCTGAAATTCATCCCTGAGATGTCCATTTCCCACACATTTGAGACTAAGAAAAGGGAATCAAGTCAGGATCTAGGGGTCTCTAGTTAAAACTCTTGAAAAGTGTGTTTAGCCTTTGTGACAAAGGAAGAAGGAAGCTTTTCTCTAATTTAGTTGACAAAAAAAAGTGGACCCGGGGGACTTCCGTGCAGATTTTCGGGGGGAAAGGGAATATCAGTTAGCGCCCCACTCTTTACTTGGTTATGTTGGTTTCTGTCTTGTGTTTCGTTTGCTCCTATGCTTTTGTAGGTGTGTTGTCTGGTGTGCGTTGTAGAGAGTTGTAGACCGTCCGCCTGGCTCTAGGCAACTGGTGTGGCGTATAATCCAAATAACATGGCCGCCAGCCATATGGTCAGAGTGTTCCACGCCGACCGCCTGACTCTGTCTTTCCAGGGTGGACCTACGTTACCAAAGAATGTAAAGGCAGAAGTCCAAAGCGACAACAGACAAGTCGGGTGAAAAAAGTGAAGGGCTTAGGAGCTGGAGGGATGGAGCGGAATGCCTTGGCTCTACTCGAGGCTGAGGACTACCCATCAGGGGAGACAGAACAACACGGGTGTCAAGGGTCGACTATTTCGGCCTGGACCCTTGCCAAAAAAAAATATCCTCGAGCACTTATAGCGGGCCGCCCGCCTGCTCCGTTGATGACCTTGACCGGCCGTTCTACCTGTTTATGTTGTCCTTTCAAGCTACTGAGAGAGTGCACCGATGGCTGATGCACCCATGGCTGCCCATCACTCTCTCTGAGAGGCAAAAGTTTTCACAAGAAAAGAGCCTAGCTTGTTGTGGTAAAAGAGAACGAGGAGGTTCGGTCGTTGAAGCCATAAGAGCAGTAGGGAGACTCACAATGAACCAGGAGCCAAGGTGCGACAAAAGATCCACCGGGCGGGATGGGGATGGGCGGGAGACTCGCAACGGGCTGCATCAGATAGAACGTCTGAAAGTCGTCGACGGACGGGTATGGGCGCCGCAACACGATGATGTCGGGTGGAGTAAGACGGTCCCTGGAACTTACACACCAACTAAAGCCAATACCTACAAAGGCTTAAAGCCACATCTCTATAATTGAGGAGCAAGACTCAAAAGGTTAATAGACGACGATCTCTTTCATAGTAATACCCGAACGAGGGATCTACAAAGGAGCAACAGTGGTGTTCAGGCGGACGGCCAGCATAATCAAGCACACCGTAAGGACGTACCAGCTGTAAACATCAGGTTCGATAGGTGAACGAACGACGACCCCTTTATAAGCCAGCGCCACACCGATCGAGCAGCAGAGGCATGTAGGCGGATGGCAAATAAATAAGTTAGCCTCCAACTAGGGAACAAAGAAACTCACAAATAAAAGCATACAAATGTCAACAACAATCACCAAATATAAACCATAACAAAAGCGATCATGGCCTGAGGGCAGAAAGGCCCACAGGCAGAATAACAATAAGGAGTGACACGCTATTGATCAGTCCCCATTCCACCAAATTTGAACGCCGATCCACCGGAGTAGTTATGGACCCGCGATGAAAAAATAAAAAATTGCACAGGCACTGTTCTTAGCTTTTGTTAGGGGCGGCGATCCAGAAGATGGCTGGATCGAGGTACAATCCCTTTTGGAATTGTATCCCTTTTGGGATTGTATCTACACTTTTTTGCTTTCATTCCAACTTCCATTCAGCTTCCTTGCGATCGATTTCTTTCTCCTTCGCGTTTGTTTTATTTTGCAATAAATTTTATTAATATACGAGTAATTCTATGGGGGAAAAGTACCCGGCAATAGAAAAGAAAGAAACACTACTTTCTGCAAGTTTCACTAAAAATCGAATGTGAAAATAAGCTCTCAGTGGAGTTCCCAGTTAGTACTGGAAGTGAGAGCGAACTTCGAGGCTGAGGAGTTTAGTATGAATGTGTACAATGGAACTGAGAGGCATAGCCGGATGCGGGTGCACACACTAGCAAAGCTTGCTAGTTTTTTTTCTTCGGCGGTTAAGAAGGAAAAGGGAAAAGGAAACAAAGGGAAATATGTAGGAGTAGCGGGACAGAAGAATCAGGAACTATGTGCCAGAAACGAGCACAGCACCGCCAAAGAATAAGTGCTAAGTACATATAGTTACGCTCGACTTTGGTTTTTTTTTTCTTTCGGCTCAAGTTTAGCAGCCATTAAAGGGCTACCTGGAAGAACCCATAATTCCAACCTTATCTTTGATTCCGGACAAAACCTTGCCGAAGCCACAAGACTGGTCTTAGTTCTCCAAAGAAGCAGATCACAGGTGCCGTAAACACTGCACCTACGCTGTGTCGAAAGTAAGTAATGCAACCTACAATAGCTGATGGATGAGCATGGGCTTCTATGTCCTTTGGTGGCTTCATGTTGCCTGGCACCGACGGCATATTTCTAGTTTTACAGCACTCGCCTGAATACCAAACTGCTGTTGACCAATGAAAGTTGTGTTCGAACCAAGAATCGGAACGCATGATTACACTCTTGCCAGGAGCTTTAGAGCGATGAGTCCGACTTCCTCCGTGTTGAAGAGCATCGAAGGAATGGTTGAGCATTATGTGCCCAAAACAGTTTTGCATATGCATCCTCTACCAAAATGCAAAACGTCTACCAGAACGGCGTATCTTTTAAGACTGTGCTTATGAGCGGAATTGAAGGCGCAATCGATACTGAGTTTGCTGCTGTCATCTATGTACTCGTATATTGAGGGTGATGTCGATAACGAAACTTTTGAGGGAAAATCTAAATCGGCTAGATAACACGGCGTTTACGAGTCGCTAGTTTTTTGGATGAAAGCAATTCTTATGAATAGCACCTTGCTTACGGATAACATATGTATAATGGCCAATATAGAATGCCAGGTAGCAATGGTTGTAATTAACGACCGGTACACTAGGAATTAACTAGAGAAAGCTGACTGGTCTGACCCATCTACTTTGCCAACGAAGATAATTACTTTGATGTCATCCTAGAAAACAAACTATGTTGCATCAAAAACCTCCATGGTAGTCCCATATTTGTGGTCGTGGGACTTCCGGCACGATATAAAGCTTGTAATCAAGATTGTTCCTTAGGATCTACATGGCTATAATATGGATAGCTAATTATATCACTTCCGTCGGTTGTCTGGTGGAGGACGGATCTGCGCCATCGTGATCGTGAAACCGTTGACTGTTCTAAAATTTGGATTGGGTCAGCAGCGAATTACTCAAGTTCGTATCAAACAATAACCTCCTAAACGCCAACACCCTGATAGAGGAGAAAGACGACCTTACCAAAAATTGCTTCTACGAGCACCTCGAAAAAACCTACGAGCAATACCCCAAGTATGACGTGCAAGTCGTCCTACTTGGCGTTTGGTAATAAAGTTGGGAAACACAGCCTCCACGTTATCACTTCCTGGAACGAATACAGGCTTATGAATTTTGTGGCGGGACGTAATGTAACTATAGCCAGCACACGGTTTAATACCCATAAAGGGACCTGCCTCCAGTGTTTTGGATCTCCAATTGTTCCGAGCACCTAAGATCGGCTTAGACTATTACCTTGTTCTAGTCAAGATACGGATGCGGATATCCGTAACAAGCCAATCGCATGGGACCGTTGGGAGGAAGTTCAACGTCGAAAGACTACAATCGTAAAGGTCTTTTGCGATCTAATTTCCCTTAATTTCTCGCGGAGACCGATGACGCTAGCATCGAATGTTGTAGGCCGGTAGCATAAATGCCAAAGAGCAATCTTTTTTTTCAGACCGCTCCAGAAAAGAAACAAATGTTTCAGAAAGGCAAATCTAGAAAAACAGCTGATGTATAGAGCGGCTCTGCTGAAAGGAATGAGAAGACCTCGCGAGCTCTTCAAGCAGAAAAGAAGGGAAGCACATAGGCTTCTCAGAAGAGAAAAGAAAAAGAACGAGAAGCGTTTGATCGAGGCCTTATATAGGCACTACCAGAAGAATGAAGTTCACAAGTTTTACACAAGAAAACCAAACGAACATGTTAAAATGGGAAGGCCCGAACAGAAATCTGCAAGGATGTAGAAGGAACCTTTGTAGTAATTCTACAGTTATTGCTAAAAACCTGGAAAAATTATTTCGGCAGCCTATTAAACGATAAAATAAATCACTCCACCTGAACGAAGACAGTAAAATCTTCATCTACCCCACCAGGATGGGGTTATTTCCACAAGCTTAAGCCTAACAAAGCCGCCAGACCTGATGACGTAGCTACCGAGCTATTCAAAGGAGCAGGTTATGATTTGATACAGAGCCTACATATATCAACTAATCCCTAAAAAATATGTCCGACGTATGGAACCTCAGCATTGTTTGTCCGAGATTTCCTAACTGCGCCAACTACAGGGAAATTAGTGCCCTCAGCAGTCCCTATTATTGTGGTTTTAGTCCAGGAAAGTCCACCATAGA
Organism: Volucella zonaria; assembly: GCA_963966105.1. Lineage (NCBI taxonomy): Eukaryota > Metazoa > Arthropoda > Insecta > Diptera > Syrphidae > Volucella > Volucella zonaria. The sequence goes on from OZ014534.1 coordinate 47,485,211, forward strand.
TACAATTTTAACATTACGGCAGATGTTGGAAAAAATCCAAGAGTTCCAAATCGACACCCACCACCTGCTCAGAGATTTCAAAGCCGCATATAGCATCATATACAGAGGCACAAAATATAGAGTCCAGCTCATTCGACTATGTAGGATAACGAAGGAGAATGCACGCTTCTCCGTTAAGGTTGGTAATGAAAAGGCGCCAGAAAAGGATTCAAGCAACCCGATGCGTTGTCATGTGATTTTTTCAAGGCACAGTCTATTAAAAGTCGTTTGATCTACTCGCATACACAGATGACATTGACATAATGTGTAGGGCATAGCAAGCTGTCAATGAAATGTCTGTGGCTATTGAAGCTGAAGCGGTAGTCAGTTAGTCAGTTTTTAAGCATTTTTATTTATGTACTTAATTTACTCTTACATGCTAGACAAAAAAATGCTTAAAAATTAGCTTAATTAACTTAAAATTATCTTATTCTAACTTACTGGCTCCATGCGGGCACTCTAAGTTAATCCTAGCACTTAAATTATGTCTTTCGACGTATCTTACAATTATACTATACTACAATATTTATATTCATTATAATTAAAACTAAGAAAACATTTTTTACAAAAACACTTAGTAACAGGACTGTTTTTTTTTTTTATTTTTATTATAAAACTTAAAACTAATATCCTACAAACTACCTAAAAATAAATCTTAATATACTTAACCTACTTACATCTAATACATACATACATATATATATATATACCTAATATATAAATATATGTATATATACACATGTTTTTTTTTTATTTTTTTTTTGTTTTTATTAATTTTTTTTTTTTTATATATTTTTTTTTTTCTTAAATCTAACTTACTCCTACTTAAAACTATGTAAGCCGGCCATGGCTAAAAAACAAAAAATTAGGCTGACCGACTTTGCTTCACATGAAGCTACCAAGTATTGGAGGAATTCGACGACGAAGCATCCTCTCCCTCAAAAAGCCACCAAAATTGCTTGTGCTGCTGAGCAACATCTCTCCTGTCGCGACTCCCTACCGCCCTACTGAACCGGAGACGCTCCGCACTGCCGTGTGCGACGTCTCTGTCGTAGTTGAGTCGCCTGTCCGCAGCCTTTCGAGCCACGTGGAAGATTAGCGGCACAGCCAATCTGTCCTGAATCAGACCTTTGCTATCTAGGTAGAGGAACGCTTCTGGAGGAACATAGCCGTCAAAGCGAACTCTCTCATGATACATATAATTAGGGTAGTAAGCCCCAGAGATCAGGTTGTTCCACGATCTCATTGCTCTTGCAATGTGCCTTCGAGTCAACTTAATAACAAAATTGTCCACTCTTATTAGGTTCGCCCTATTGTATAAGACCTCGTTAGGATAGAATTTTATGTACTCAGACTCTGGTGTTCTGTATAAGCGAAGACAAGTCCCAAGACAAGCCCTCTCAAACACCCGAATCTTTTCCAATAAAATTGCTCTCACGTTAAACCACACGGGACACCCAAATACAAGCATGGGCCTGATAAGGGCCATGTAGCAGATCACCTTCACCCTTGCATCGAGTTGGCTGTTTAAAACAGTCTCCTTGTAAGGGCAAAAGCACCTCTGGCTCTGGCCAGAGCAACATCTATATGTTTGTTAAAATACAGATATTGATCTAGCCAGATCCCAAGGTATCTGACTACATTTCGACAAGCAAGTGGCTGTCCATGTTGTCCGACGATAGAGAACTTTCGCCAATTCTTTCTGGTATCCCTAGAGGCCCCAGACAAAGGCGTCCTAAACAGAATGGTTTCCGACTTCTGAAAGTTGATTTTCAACTTCCAGTCATCGCAATATTGTTTAATTTTGTCGAAGTCACATTGCAAAAGTGTATTAATGACCTCAATCTTTGGACCTGATCTGTACGCAATTAAATCGTCTGCGTACGCTATGGCATGGTGAAGCGAACCTATCAGATCACTTGTGTAAATGTTGAATAGGATCGGCGAATTTACCGCGCCTTGCTGAAGACCATTTTTAATTTGAAATATTCCAGCGGAAGTCACATCGCCATTCTTCACGATGAACTGTCTACTGGAGAGCATATCAAAAAGAATATACAGAAGTGGTTTACTAATGCCCAACCTGTCCAGCTTGAAAAAGAGTCCCTCTAACCATACGGTATCGAAGGCTTTTTCCAAGTTAATCAGGCAGGCACCAGTGCACTGTTTCTTGCTTTTGTTCCATTGGATATCAGAAACCAGTTTAGACGAAGCATGAATGATATCATGCCCCGCCTTGAAACCGAATTGATTATGCGGAACGATATGTTTGTCCTCAACCCACTTAGTCAGGACTCTATTGATCACCTTCTCGAAAACCTTACTGATGTTTGGAAGAAGACTGATCGAGCGGAGATTCGCCGGATTGGAAGTATCTTTATTCCTTTTGGGAATGGGATGTACCACCGCAGTTTTCCAATGCGCTGGATAATGTGCATTATTCATTGCATTATTAAACAGGGTGGTATAAATGTCCACCGCTTCTAGTGGGAGATGTCGAAGCACAATGTTCTAAGCGATTCGAAGATCGTTTGGAGCTCTTCCTTCGAAATGAACGGTGGTAATACCCTTTCGTTGGTGATGACATTATTTGCCTTATTCTCGTCACTGAACTGGGTGAAACCCGAGCTCTCGAATCGCCAATTCACAATTTCATTTCGAAGGCAGGCATTGTGCATAAGGACTCGACTTTCCAGGTCGTGGTTCGGGCCAATGATGTCATTCGCCTTGTACACTTCCTGGAAAGTCGCTCCTATAGCCTCTACCTTCTCCTGCGGATCCTCGACCATAAAGAAGTTGTCATCATCAACGGCCTCATTTGGATCAATGCCTGCTGCTACAAGTATTTGTTCGTTGTTCGTCGTTCGAGCGATTTTAAGACATGGAAGGTCGTTTTGATTATTTCTCCGAAATATTTTATTTATTTGCGGGAACATATTCGGGTTGCTGGTGTTTACAGCCCGAATTTTGTTGTTCCAATACAAACTTACAGAATTTCTGTAATTTTCCTTTATTAATATCTGGAGGTTTTTAATAGACGACTTCAATGTCATGATCTCCGGGTTATGTCTGTCAGTAAACTGTCTGTACAAGGTTTTTAGTCTTGACAGCAGCCTACTTTTTTGTCGGTGCAGTGCGTCAATAGTTGCATTGCGGAATAAGTTTTCGTCGTCAGTGTGTTGATACCGGGGTATCGTTTTGTCCATTGTTCGTTTAATTGTCTCGTCCAATAGTCTAAGATACCTGTTAATCTCCTCGTTTGACAGATTTCTGTTGGACGGTGGGTAGAGCGAATTCGAGGAGAGTGCTCTAGTCAGTGTTCTGGTGAAGTGTGTCCAACGCACCCTACTATAATTGTAGGAATGCCTTTGCACAAACTCGTCCGATTCCGCAATTTCGTTGGGAACAGTTATTTCGGTGCTGAGACCGCAATGGTCACTGTCATACACGAAAGTGCGTAGACAGTTTGTAGTTTGTTGGTTAGTGCACGTCAGTTGTATTCGTGAGTCGAACAGCAGGAGATCCAAATAGGACCCGTGTCTGGGAAACGACGGACTATCCGTGGCAAGCTGAAGCGGTAAAGATGGTTTGAGTGGTCAATGCACGAAGAACAAAGTATTTATGTCCTGTCAAAAAAGAGGGACAAACAACATCGATGGCTAGCACAAAATGTCACGATATGCAGTTAAAACTTTCAAGATTGTAAGAGACTACCTTTGACAATGCAGTTAACCATAGCAAACTAAGCAGGGTCCAAAGGACAGCATGTCTGTGCATAAGCGGAGCCCTACATACTACTCTCTCCGCGGCACTGGATATTCTGTTTCACTTGACATCCCTCGATATGTTCAACAGCCAAGTAGCTACGACGGCAGATATTCGCCTTAAAGCGACTACACAGTGGACAAATGAATTATTTTGCCACGCAACATTCTTAATATACCAGGAATACTTCCAGAGAACATCGACTCAACTTAAATGGGGGTCTTCCGACGATTCGTCTCATTTCGTCTCTCTTAATTCATCCTCAGAAATAGAAATTTTGATGGTGGACTGCCTAACCAACTCAAGTCTATATCAGATTAGTGGAATACCTAACACAATGAACAGACAACTCGACCTTGTCTTCACATCCGATTCAGATAACTGTGTCGTTTATAGGAGTGATCATCTTCTTTCTACCCTAGACCGCCTTCATCCCCCCTTGTCAATTATATACTCATATGAAAATGGCAACACAAGTGTCGATGCGGAAAATGCATTTTCATTTAATTTCCGAAGAACCGACTTTAGCAAACTTAAAAACCTCATCAGCAACATTAACTTTGACTTTATTGCTGAGACGACTAATATTGATCTTGCCTTATCAACGTTCTATTCGTTAATTTTCTCCTGCTTTGCCCAATCGGTTCCATATACCTTCCGAAAGGACTGCATGTCAGCTCCTCCCTGGTACAACAAGGAGTTGCGCTCTCTCCGTAATTACAGAAACAAGTTGTGGCATAAAGTCTTAAGGACTCGATCTGATTCCGACTACAGTAATTATCGATTGGTATATAATCGTTTTTCTGAACTTTGTGAGTCTCTTTATCTTGAGTACCTCTACCGCATGCAATTTAACTTAGTCTTGGACCCTAAAGGCTTCTACCAGTTTGTTAATACCAAAAGAAAGTCAGACGGCTACCCATCTACTCTCAAATTTCTCAGTGAATCTTCTGCCGACCCGAAAACCATTGCAAATTTCTTTGCCTGTCATTTTAATAAATCCTTTTCTAAGAAAACAGCTGAACCCGATCCTACTCGTAGTTAATTTAGCTATATGAGAAACTATCCTGAGACATCATCCGTTTCGCTCAATATAACAACATCTTTGGTGTCTGATAACATTACCAAACTTAAAGATGATTTTTCGTCCGGCCCTGATGGCCTTCCGGCTGTTGTAATAAAAGAGTGTATTAACCATCTCGGTCCTCCCCTTGCTGCCCTATTTAACTTGTCTGTCTCAACAGGTATTTTCCCTTTCCTATGGAAGGAATCTTACATCATCCCTATTCATAAAAAAGGAAGTAAGGCCGAAGTCGGTAATTATAGGCCCATAGCAAAACTCTCTTGCATACCCAAACTTTTTGAAAGCATAGTCTATCAACAACTGCTTCCGTACTGTAGGCCAACTATCTGTACAAATCAGCACGGTTTCATGAAAGGTAAATCAACGACCACTAACCTAACAGAGTTTGTCTCTAGGACGTTCATGCTTTAGAAGACGGTGATGAAGTCGATTCAATTTCCACTGATTTCAGCAAGGCATTCGATAAAATTTCTCACCAACTTATCATTTTTAAACTAAAAAAACTTGGCTTTTCCGCTCATTTTGTGGCATGGACCAAATCCTATTTAGAAGACCGAGAATACAGGGTCATCTTCAGATCTTCAATATCCGACCCAATTAAAGCAACATCTGGTGTCCCTCAGGGTAGTCACCTTGGGCCAATCATCTTTATCCTGACGATTAACGACATAAATCTCATTTTAAAGAATTGTAATCTTTCTATTTTGGCTGATGACATGAGAATTTCCAAAGTCATTTCATTGCCTTCTGACTCCCATTGCCTGCAAGATGACTTAAATAAGTTTTCGGTATGGTGCAAGCAAAATTTTTTGGAGCTTAATGTCAGCAAATGCAAAGCGATAACCTATTCCCGCAAACGTCTACCTCCCCCTCAAAGAAACTACTTCGTCTGCGATGAGCCTATTTCTTCCACTACCCAAATACTGGATCTAGGAATAATTTGTGACAGAGAATTGAATTTCGACTCACATATTGACAACATTATAAATAAAGCTAACTCTGCACTTGCTTTTACCAAACGCTGGTTGAAAGAATTTTCCAACCCTTACGTTACAAAGTCCCTGTACATTACTTTTGTAAGGCCTCTTCTCGAATATTGCAGCCAAGTTTGGTCACCCTATAAACTAACCCACATTCAAAGAATAGAAGCAGTCCAACGCAGGTTTATCCGTTTCGCACTTCGTGGTCTACCCTGGGCCGACCCATATGGATTGCCCCCCTATGAAAATAGGCTAAAACTAATTAGCATGCATACCCTAAAAAAACGTCGTGAAGTCGCTGATGTACTTTTTATCCACCAGTTACTGACTGGAAACATCGAGTGCTCGAGAATAACGCAAAATATTGCATTCACTCCCAATCCCCGTAATCTAAGATCTGTCCCACTCTTCCTGATCCGAACTCACCGTACCAACTACGGTCACTTTGAACCAATATCTAGAATGTTGCGTATAACGAACAACTACGCCGAAGTCTTTGACCTAAATAGCAGCAAAGACGAAATGAAAAAAGCACTGCTCAATATGCCACTCCCTTAACATCTACCTCGTCCACCATTTCTCCTCGCCCCATATTAGGTTAAGAATATCTTTGTTAGTTTTAAGTCTAGGTTTAAGATTTTGCTTGTTAATAAGCTAAATAAAGTTGTTCGGGGTAGACCCGGGCTAATAAATGTAATCGATGCTCCAACACTATGACCCCTTGACAAAGACTTTCATGTAAGCATTCCCTCTAGATCCTGCTGGGAGGAAGACGCTTTCATGGATGACAAGCCAATCCACTTCTATACAGATGGATCAAAGACTAACAGCTGGGTTGGTGGTAGTGTTTTCTCAAATAAGCTTATTGTGAGCCTCTCCTTCCGTTTTCCAAATCACTGTAGCTTATTCCAGGCCGACATTCTGGCGATTAAAGAAGTCCTGTCCTGGCTGAAGAAAAACGTGATACCTGCAAGGGATATCCGCATATCGGATAGTTAAACCGGAATGAAATCTCCGGCCTCAGCCTCACTAAATTCTGAACTACCCTTAACTGCCGATCATCATTTAGGGAGATGAAAGTCTGCCACAGAGACATTAGAAGAAATTGTAGGGCCGACAAACTCGGCAACAAACCTTAGGTGGACTGTTGGATCAACATGTCTAGCGACCAAACAGATCTGGCCAAAGCTGGATCTGAATCGCTCTGAGAGTTTGATCTTTCAAAATAGGAAGCATCTCAGTGCTATCAAATGTGTCATCACAGGACACTGTCTTATAGGCAAGCATGGAAGAGGTCTTGCCGTCTTCACTAATGACTTCTGCAGAAGCTTCATGGGCGAGTAGGAGGAGGAGTCAATCCTCCACTTACTCTGTATACATATACTCAGCTCTCTCACAAAGAAGATAACTCCACTTTGGAACTTTCTTCTACGCTTCATCAGAAGTTCAAAATGGTTCCAACAGTAGGACGACCACAGATCTATGTGGCATCACAATGGGCCAATAGTTCAAAGTAAGTTGATCTCTCAACCTAACCTAACCGAACTAACTGCTTTTACCCCGGCTCCATTGTCAACTCCAATAACGCGGAAGTCATGCGAAGAATCACCCAATTGAGTAGTAGAGCCCTCTGCAAAAGGCTTTACACAAGACACTGATCATCGCAGCCCGGCTTTACGGATGCAAATGCTCTCGGGCGCTATAAGGGAAAAGTTCTTCAGTTAAATTTCCATTCCTTTTGCGCCAATGGAGAATAGAGGAGAAGTTTAAACGTCGAACTCTACGTACTGTACAGAGATGTTGACTTCATCAGAAAAGCTCGGATAGTCCAGTTTAGATGCCTAGGTCACGTCGAAATCATGGATATCAACGCTCCGACCTGGAAAGTTTTCGACTCCAACCCAGACTGACAACCAAGGTAGAGAATCATCTTAGATGGGGCACACAAGTGGAAGGGGAGTTCAGCAAACTTCGTGTGCGCTACTGTGCCCTACTGTACTGGAATTTTGATGGTCTTCCTCGCAGACGGTCTTTGGACCCTGATACTCGTACATATCCCATCTGATCCAATCTACCTAGAACTCCTGTTACTGCGGGAATACAAAGTATGTCCATGAACGGTTTCGTCTAAAATCTATACCAGAACAGGAATGTAGTAGGCTTTTCACGGATGGCTTCGAAAACGCTTTACTCTGCACGACTATAAGGGTAGATTACACACCTCGATAGGAAAACCTACACCTGTATTCCAAACGGATATATACGCAATCCTAATGGCATTTAACTGCATTGTAAGTTATCAATGGTGAGAGCAAAGTATCTGCATCTATAACGACAGCTAAGCTGTGATTAAGGTCTTATTGAACCTTCTCACCACTTCCAATTCAGTTCGAGTTGTAACGCTTCTCTGAATGAAGTCGATCAGGATGAAGTCATTATTCCTTGATTTCATCCCAGGGCATAATGCGATCCCCTATGACTTTGCTACGAAATGCTTAGAGGAAAGTTTCTTAGTGTCAAACCTACGTCTTCGATTAGGCCTTCCCTTCATAGTTGGGTTTCTTGTGAGATTAGAGATTATGCGACCTTCTTGGCGCTGATCTCATTGGTGTTAGTGCTTGCGTACAGCACTAAAGCGCTTACTCATCTTTTTTTATTGTTTTTTTTTTTATAATTTGCACGCGCTCTAGGGGTTTAAGAACGCTTAAAATGCTTGTACACAGCGCGGGCGAAGGAAAATCAGGGAGGTTAGAAAGAGAGGTAACGGTGAACGTTGGTTTTAAATGTTTGAAGGTTATTCTGAGTAGGAAATAAAGAGCTAGGCGGGCATTCCATAAGCGAGTTTTACGGCTTAGGAAAGAATCACGATATTTCAGAGTACGTTCGACAGTGGGCTTGAGGGTATAATGATGGCCATTCATAGCGGGACGGGTGTTAGGGTTAAAAGTTTGAATGGGCGGAATGCTACTGGCTATTTCTATGAAGCTATGGTGGTGGAAATAGCGACAAAACAAAGTGAGACAGGAGACATTACGTCGGTGTTCGAGGGTGTCCATTGCTTGAGTGATATTGGTATCACCTATGACTTTTATCGGACGGTTTTGGATTCTATCTAGCAGATGCAGAGATGTTTTGGGCGCACCCAATCAGATATGGGCATTGTTCTCCAACTTCGGGCGGATGAATGCCTTATATATTGTGGCCAGATCAGAGGGGGTAAAATATTTCTGACATCGCTTGAGGAAACCTAGACATTTCGCAGCATTTTGGCGACATCGAATATGTGGTCATTCCAACGTAAGTTGTCATTGACACAAATACCGAGAATGGAAAGTTTATCGGTTTCGATGATGCAAGCGCCATTCCTGGATAACGGCCGGGGGCTCAAATTTCGCTTTAACGACAGAAGACAGTATTGTGTCTTGGGAGCATAAAATTCTACTCTGTTAGTGGTTTCCCAATTATTAGGGAGTACTGTCGTCAGAAAAGGAATATATTGGGTTAGTAGCAGATTAGAGATCGTTGATGAAAATTCAAAAAAATGTCAGAGACAGAACGGAGCCCTGGGGCACACCAGCATTTATTTTGTGAATATCAGATTTGAAACCATTCAAGACAACTTGAATTGAAAGATCCAAAAGGTAATTTCTAATCCAATGTAGAAGAGAGTTATCGATCCAAGAAGCATGCATTTTCGATAGAAGAGCCTGATGCCAAACTCTGTCAAGTGTCATAGAAATATCAAGTGCAACTATCTTGCTTTCGTCAGATTGATGTGCGCTTCGGTGCGATATGCCATCAAATCAGCAGTGGACCTGTTGCTACTACAACCGTACTGCCGGTCATAGATAAGTTTTCGTGTTTCGAAATATTTCTTGAGCTGACGGCTTATCAGCGTTTGCACGACCTTGGAAAGAAGTGCAATGGGCCTGTAGGACAAATGCTGTTTTCCATTTTCTCGGAAAGCGTCCTAAGGAGTAGGATTAATGACAGAGCTTACGCAGTGGTGTTGCCAGCGAGGAAGAACACCTTCAGAAGGAGGGGCGATATACCATGTGGACCAGCGGATTTGTGTATATTAAGATCTTTAAGTACTCTTGCTACTACACGAGTGCGAAAGTGGATTCGTCCCATTGAAGATTCGACGCACTGAAATGTAGGCGGAGACAAAACACAATCTAAGAGTGTTGAGCTGGCCACAAAGTGAGCAGCAAGCAGATTAGCCTTGTCCAAAGAGCTGACAGCTAGAATGACCAAAAATGTTTACTACCTTTGGGACATTGCACTATTTTCTGCAGTATGTTTTCATACGCTTCATCCGATGAGGAATAAAGCATCTCATTGCAAGGAGAAAAGTGTCTGTGCCTGTGCATCCACGTCGAGGAAACATAACGACCAGTTAAAATTCCTAAAGAAGTTGTTTAGTCCGCTCCAATTGGCTTTCTCGTATTGCCATACAGTTCTTTTAGGAATCTTTTCTCTAACTGTGTGGTCGGTGTACGAGAAATTAGCTAATATGACACAATGGTCCGACGAGCTTAGAGGGAAGAGCACGTCAAAGGAGTACTTATCAGGGTGGGAAGTTAAAAACAAGTCCAGGGTGTAGGCGGTATGACTATCAACGTCTGATATTAGTGAGAGCTCATTTACAGGGTGGGTTAGGTTATTTTCAGCAGCGAAAATCTCAACACACCGTCCTTCGGGTGTTGTCTGTCCAGAATGTCGAAGCCACCCAGAATTCTGCATATTGAAATCGCCCGTAATAGCAATTTTAGTATGAGGATATAGGGATGTAATTCTTTGAATGGAGTCAGACAGCGCATCAAACTCGTGAAAGGTTGAGTTGCTGTGCAGTTTGAGGCTTCTGTAAATTAAGCAGTAGTGGATAATTTGCTGACGGAGATGGAATTCTAACCACATGAAATTGAATTCCGGATTGGAAGAGGGACTATATTGTGGTGGAGTTTGGCAAGCTACATCACTACGCACGTAAATGGCGAGACCACGGTGGGAGACGAATAATGGCACTAGTTCGTAGCCAGGTAACTTCAAATCATAAGGATGTGAAAGGTGTGGACGGGGATCTACCTCTGTTTCACTAAGTGTCAAGACAGATGGTCTATATTTACAATCGTGGACGTTCGCAGAAATGTGATTACTTTTTAGCCCGCATATATTGGCAATATCCACTCTGAATTCCCGAGTCATTATAGGGAAAGCCAAACACAAAAAACGCAAACACCGACGTTACTAAGCACTGCTATGAAGTAAAAATTCAGAGTTGGTTTACCGAATCAAATTGTTGTAAGTGTTACGCCCTTGCAACAATAGGAACCAGCACACAAACAAAATTCAGACCCACAGCCCGCTATCCATTGGTTGTTACATACACTCAGTCACTGCACGTGATGTATGACAATGTAATACAGCAACGGTAGTGACCGACTGCAATTAACGGTACGACCAGGGGCAGGAAGGTTGGGATCCCCGCACTGTGGATGACGATTTCACTGCACTCGCCCGTTGTTTTTGGTTTTTGCCAGCACGGTGAATTTTTTTTTGTGTGCTTCGTTCACTCGCGCGCGTTTTTTGTTCTTTTTTTTTTCTCCAAGCGAGGAGCGAATTTTATAAATGTCGATGTTTAGCTCGGCACTCTCCAAAGACTGAGAAATTTCAGTAAGAAGATCATACTAGCGATGCAATAGACTCGTTCTTTCTTGTCTGACTGCTCTGTTTCGACAGACAAAAAACTACTCGGTAAGTAATCGGCGCCAAAGCTCGGATTTATTGCGCCTAAACTGCGCCAACAGAGCGTTGGAAATGTTCATTCGAACACGTTTTTGGTCTAACGTAAGCAAACGCGGCACCCAACGCGCGGACAGCTTTCTCATGCCTGAATCTTGATTTAATATGTAACAAACACGTTCTTTGGACATTTTCATAACCTCTACTATCTCTCTCACTTTAATTCGGCGGTCGTCTAACACCATTTGGAGAACTTTAGCAATGTTATCGTCAGTGGTTGCAGTTTTTGGACGTCCCGAACATTCATCATCTCCCAAGCTCTTACGGCCACGTTTGAATTCAGCTGCCCAAAATTTCACTGTGGTAAATGATGGTGCAGAGCCTCCATACACAGAGTCCAACTCATTTTTGATTTGCGTAGGCGTACTGTCTTTCAAAAATAAGAATTTAATAACAGCTCGATACTCAATTTGTTCCATTTTCACAAAAAACACTCACATCGACTCACTCGAACGACTGTCAACTAAAAACTGCGCGTCCAAAATGACTGAAACTTCGGTAAGTAACTGTCAAAAGATGCACAACTAGCATTCACTAGCTCTTATTGACAAGTGCCGCTATCTTTACGTTGCGATCGGAAACTTTTCAGCCAACCCTTGTACTCCAGAGACCATTTTCGACTACTTATATAACAAAAAGTTCCCGGAATGTATTCCGAAAATTAGAAATACAAGTTTATTCATCTCAAAGTAATCCCCATCGACTGCAACACACCTATGTCAGCGCTTGATCCAATCCTCGAAACATTTTTTATATTCGGTTTTCGGTATGTCCATCAGTGCTTCCTGCGATTTTTCCATTACTTCCTCTCGGCTGCTGAAACGTGTTCCCCGTAGTGGTTTTTTAACTCGATTGAACAGAAAGAAGTCACAGGGAGCCAAATCAGGTGAATTCGGTGGCTGTTGGATGGTATTTGTTGCATTTTTCGTCAAAAAATTACGAATAATGATGGCACTGTGCGACGCGACGGTACGTTATCATGGTGCAAAATCCACGAGTTTTCTGCCCACAACTCTGGTCTTCTTCAGCGAATTGCTTCACGCAAACGCCTCATAACGCCCAAATAATACTCGTACTCTTTGTTTACTGTCTGGCCTTCTGGCAAAAATTCATGATGCATTACACCGTTGTAATCCATGAAAACCGTGAGCATTGCCTTCTTTTCTGACTGAAAACGACGTGTTTTTTTTGGTGTCGGCTCATTTGGTGAACGCCATTCACTTGCCTGATGTCTGGATTGCGTGTCGTACTCATAAACCCACGTCTTGTCTCCAGTAATGATACTTTTGATGAATGTGGGATCGGATTCAGCCTCGCAAATCATCTCTTTTGCGACGTCAACACGGTCTCTGTTTTGCATGAAATTGAGGTCTTTTGGCACCAACTTTGCTGTTACATGACGGAAACCCAAATCATTAACCAAAATGTCTTGGACGGATCCATAGACAACGTTCAAGTCCTCCGCAATCTCTTTGATGGCTAATTTGCGACTATTGACCAACATTTCTTTTACTTCATCAATGTTTTCGTCGGTATGTCAATGGTCTGCCACTGCGTTCATCATCTTCGATTGACTCGCGACCACTTTTGAACCGCCGCGCTCATGCCACTGGTAAACGACTGTTTTCTTTAGAGAATCGTTGCCGAAACACTTCCAGCATTTCCAACGTTCGCGCACCACTAAATCCGTCTTTTACGCAAAATTTAATGCGAGTACAAGTTCGTTATTGCAAATTTAAATCCATTTCTAAAATTGTAAAAAATCGCCAACACATACATAGATAGATGTACTCTTGGCTACGTAACTTTTGCAAATGTCAAGCTATGACGCTAAGATTTAGAGGGAATGTCAACAATAGATTTACAAACTTAACAAAAAAGCAGAACTCAAATCGGAATCAAATCGGTGGTGTGGTGCGGGAACTTTTTGATCAAGGTGGTATGTAGCTGCAGCATTTTAGAATACGAACACTTATCCCAGCGGAATAAGGGGAACCAAGGAAAGGTGGGCCTCTGAAAAATATAAAGCAGAGTCCGACCACCTTTGAGGAAGGTTTCAAGCCATGCGCAGGCATTCAATATAGTATCACTAAGAAAAGGCATCTAGTCTCATTCAGAGTCCATGCAGCCATGAGTGACGCGCGGAAACTTGAATTATGCCAAATAGAGCATATGCCGAGCAACACGGGAATGCAGCGAAATCAATTAAAACTGAGCCCACTACATATGTCATCGGTACGGTCATCGGTTCGCATCAAGCGCTGGTGCTGATGCATCTTCCACACTAAGTGTGGCTCATTATTAATAACAGTCAAATCACCATCTCTTTTAGTTTCTATTCATCAAACCTATACAAGAAGCAAGTTGGAACCAATGTGGAAACAGGCCTATAACTAAGCTCAACCTCATAAATCGTCTTTACCACTTGCCAAGATACACAACGATAACCTTATTCGCGAGTTGAAAATAAATCCAAATGACCTGCGAAGACCTAGTCCCCCTCATCCCATTTAAACTCAACTTGCCCATCAAGACAACATAGTTTAGGGGCAAAAAAAAGTGTTCGAAAAAGAAAAAGTCTTTAAGTAAACCCAATTGAATGAACGAATTGAATTTTCAAGTCTTCATCATCATCATTCAGATTAGCTGTGAACACAAAAGCCAACCCAAATAGCGTCGTGTCCAGAAAGCAATTCCCTCAGTAAACATCGCGTGTGGCACCCCCGTTCCATTGGTCACAGTAAAACGAGGACGATAACGACGACGACGACGACGACGGTGACTCCCTACCGTGACTGCGACAAATGCAAGCGTATTTGCTCTTCTTCGTCGATAACCAGCGACTAATAATCAATTGGCTTCCATGCCCATACACGGATATACTCTGGCAGTCACTACTTCTTTCAGCGTTCTCCTCATCCTCAGAGGCTCATTGAAAATTCCAAAATTGCTCCGTAAAAGTATTCGTGCTCGTATGTCTGTGGATTCATTTGAGCTGGGTTTATTGTTTTAACCATGGCACCACAATGCGACTCACAGGTGTATTGGCTCCTGACCCTACCAACAATCCCCCACAGCGGCAAGGACAATGTGCGCCTTCCCAGCAGTAAGCAACATTCCACTATTCGAAGGCTTCTCAGAAGCGCAATTGTTTTTGGTATTTGGTTTGATTTCCAATACAATTGTGATTTTAATTGAAAATCCAATTACAATTGGACGACGAGGATTGAATTGAAGTGTAGGTAGGAGATGGATAATTGGAGAATTGCGCAATCCTTTTCCCGTATTCCCTCCAACTACTAATACTTCTTTTGAGGGCAATAAAACCTCAAGACTCTCCACCACAAATAGCGAACAAGAAACATCGCTTAAAGCCGAGGAGAGTAGAAACGTAGTAAAGTGAGGCATCAGCATTATCGAATTCCCCATTCCCCATTCCCCATTCCCCATTCCCCGTTGACAGTGGTTGGGGTTGACTATCTATGATGATGCTACTGTTGCTGGCGGTCCTGATACTGGTACTGGTTTTTGGAGTAACTCTCAGTGATGGAAAACGGCAAGGATAGAAATAATTTTTATGCTCGTGTTGTAGATGGTTTTTATCTCTGCCGAAACTACAAGTACTCATGCTATGGCCTGCATATCTATTCGAGTTTATCTAATCGCACACGCTAGAGCAACAGATATGGATACCAAGACTGAATGATGATGAAAGTAGAAACAAAGAGTAAAAAACAAAAACGAAGACGGGAAAACGACGAATGTTGCCTCGTTACCCTTTTATGGCGGCATAGTACCAACACATACTGCGAACTCAATTTCAAACTCCATACCGACCCATCGATAGAACCATCACCATCACTAAAGCTCCACCACATCACCCACCCATCACTCATCCTCCATCCCACATCCCCCATCCCCAATCCACCATCCCCCATCACCATCATTATCGTTGTCCTTCGATCCTCGCTTAGAAAATTCAACAATTCCTCTTTCTCTCTAGTCTGCCACTTCCTGGCTTAGACTCTGTGTTGCTGCTGTATTCGTTTCCTACATGTTATAGTTGTAGTTATAGTCCTTGTCTACGTCGTCATCGTCATCGTAAAAATCGAAAAGACCAAAAGCGAAACAACAACAACAAAAATACAAAAAAAAAAAAACAGGAGGCTGGCGAAAAAGAAATTTAACGAGGATGGGGGTAGAAACAACAGTACAATTGAACCTCCTTTGTGTTATTAAGGGAATAGGAGACGTGGCATAAAAACCTAATCTGGCAAACTGCCTAAAAGGATTCCACTCTCGAGGTTCTTCATTTTTTTTTTGCTGCTCTTTCCCATTTTTTTTTTTTTTTTGGTTATAGCATAACAAGGAGTATGCTCTCTTTTTGGTGTTGTTGGTGTACAAGAAAAAAAAATTGCCCATAGAAGTTAAAGATCGTCCTGGTAGGAATATGGTATACCAGTATAGTCATAGTGCTTTGGATGGCAACCATAAAAAGGACTTTAAATGTTCGCGCCATGCGTTGTATGTTATTCGGAGATTTTTGTAATTTTCGAGTCTATGGAAAACTAGTGGAAATTTCATGGCTTATTCATGACTTAATCTTCATTTTGGGCTTGTGATGAGTTTATCATCAACGAGATTTTCAGGTCTGTAGGAGAAACGGGAATCATAAGGAAACACCTTAAATAGGAGAGTACGAGAGCAGTCTCCTAACGAAATCTAATATTAAAGGCGTTCTAGAATTTTTGTTCTTTTTTTTTTGCAGTAGGCCTGCAAGGCCTGAAGCCAACAAGTATTTATATCAACTTGAATGCAAAGTCAAGCGATGCGGTGGTAAGAAGCAAGAGGGGCTCTCTCAATTCGAATCAACACGGCAATATACCCATCTTCTGCAGGAAAACTGTGATTAAGTGCGATTATTTGTTGCTTGTGTCAGTTATGCAGGCAGAAAAACATGCAGAAAATATCGAGATACTATAGAAACTGATAACATTTGCGCCCGGCAGTAAGTAAATTAATGCAACACTAGGTAGAACCGCACTTAGGGTCACTTCCCTTTGGAGGTACCCCTCAGGAAAAAATAGTCTCACTACATCTGTGAACCTCAGTTGTTGATAAATTGCTTCTAACAGTGCGTTATCAAAGCAACTCGGCACGGGGATAGGACACACGTAGACACTTTAAAAACGTCAGAATTAGCACGGCATTAACGAACCTTGTGACCAGCCTACTCAGCACATGGTAACACCATCCTAAAAGTCGCTTTTTTTTATAATTGGCGCACGAGATACGAGATGATTTACCCCGTTTACTTAAAAATAGAACCTTCTTCTTTGACTGACAAAATTCAAGTGCTTGCTCATAGCGTGGTCGAAAGAAAGTTAGGGAGGGAAAAAAGAGAGATACCGATGTGCGTTGGTTTTAAATGTTTGCAAGTTATATTGACTAGGAAGTAAAGACCTCGGCAGGGTATTCCATAAGCGAGTTGTACGGCTTAGGAAAATATCATGATATTTTAGAGTACGTTCGAAGACGGGCTTGAAGGTGTACTGATGAGCATTCATAGCGAGACGGGTGCTACGGTTCAAAGTTTGAAAAGGCGGAATGCTACTGTCAACTTCGGTGGAGCACTGATGGTGAAAATAGCGATAAAACAAGGTGACACAGGAGACTTTACGCCAGTGTTCGAGGGTGTCGAATGACTGTGTCGTATTGACATCACCTATGAGTTTTACCGCACGATTTTGAATCTAGCAAATGCAAAGAGGTCTTAGGGGCACCTGACCAGGCGCCGGCATTGTACTTCAATTTTGGGTTGATAAACGCCTTATAGAGGATGTCCTCTAATTCATCAAGGATAATTTGGGAAATGATTTTTCGGTAGATTCGAAGAAAAAAATCGTTTTACAGAAATGGTCTATCTCTAATGATGACATCAGTTAGGCAGAAAAGGCTAACTTTAGTGTACCCTGACACATGTTAACGGAAATTGCTCTGTTCATGCTAATGGTAGAAACTTCGTTTCTGGATACCCAATCAATCACCTGCGATGATATTGTTAACTTAGATAGGGCGGTAGAAATATTAGTACGGCACTAACAATGGCGTTCGAGAAAGCTTCCCCGGCTAACAGAACACCTAAAAGGGCACAACCAAAATGGGTAAATAGGGAGATAGGTCTAAAAAGAAAAGAGGTTAGGAAACTCTATAACAGGGCGAAGCTTTTTAAAACCGACAGTACATGGAATGAGTACTGCGAGTGTAAGAAACAATTCAAGTACCTAGTTAGAAAGTCGAAAAGGGCTTCATGGCAGAAGTACTGCTAATCTCTCACGATAACAGACGAGATTTCGAGATTACGCAAAGTGCTTTCAAAGGAAGCGGACGTCCCTAGCTACCTCAGGAAAAGTGACGAAACCTGGACTGAAAGTAGCCAAGAGGTTCTGACAACACTGATGGGAACCCACTTTCTGAGATCCACAGTATCAGACGACCCTTGCATGCTACAGCACACTGGAGAACATTGATCTCTCTCTCTCCGAAGAGGAAATGGGTGTACTTATTAATAGGACAAAATTACGGCGGCCAATTCAGTCCTTTAAGCCGTACAAATCTCCCGGTCTGGACGGTATTCTATCGATTATGCTACAGAAAGTACCGGAAGTAGCAATCCAAAATATTGGAGAGAAGTTAAGGTGGTTTTTATACCAAAAGCTAGCAAACAGGGGCATATAACAGCAAAAGATTTCAGACCAATAAGCCTGTCATCATTTATGCTTAAAACCCTGGAGCGATGATTGGAGATTCACCTTAGGAATAGATGCAGTAATGGCTTTTTGACTGAGTCACACCATGCATATATGAAAGGAAAATCTGTAGAAACCACCCTGCACGAGGTGGTGGGGAAAATAGAGAAGAGTCTACAGTTCGGTGAGTTTGCGATGGTGGCCTTAATCCATATTGAAGAAGCCATCAATAACGTGGAGTGCACCGCCATTAAAAATGCTCTAGTAGATGCTTACATTGAACCTGACATTACAAACTGGGCTTGGAACATGATTGCAAGTAGGAAAACAAACTGTTCCATTGGACAATGCTCGAGTCATATCGTCACTCCTCTGGGTGTTGATTATCAATGACATCCTTAAAAGCTTAGTACAATGCATATAACATAGGTGCCTCCGCCTACGCAGATGCCGTGGTCATAATAGTGCAGGGAAAATACGTAAATAATTTAAGCGAAATTACGGAGGTTGCTCTGCAGGCGATCAACCCTTGGGCAAAAAGCTGTGGTCTCAATGCCAACTCTTCCAAAACGAAATTCGAACAACCCGAAGTATCTGGGAGTGATTCTGCACAAAAAACTGAATTGCAATCTAAATGTGGCGGAAAGAATCAAAAAGGCATATAACGCTCTTTTTATCTGCAAAAGAACCTGCTATGGTGTGCTGGATACGGTGGTAGTAGACCCATACTTACATATGGCGTACTACTATGGTGGAAAGCATCAAACGGCTTCCATAGCCATTACAGGTGCACTCATTATCACCCTTACGGCATCATTGGACACCTTTTTGCACCTAACACCGCTTTATTTACAAATCAAAAAGCTTGCTGGCAACAGTGCGATACGACTCACTAATTTGGATCTTTTCAAGAGCAGTAGTTTCGGACACGGCACGGTCCTTGCAGAGCTACTGCCTATTCTAACGGATCAAATTCCTTCCTTGGTCGATTTCGACATTCCATATGATACGAGGGTTGGCTGAAAAGTTTCCGATCGCAACGTAAAGACAGCAGCGCTTGTCAATAAGAGCTAGTGAATGCTAGTTGTGCATCTTTTGACAGTTACTTACCGAAGTTTCAGTCATTTTGGACTCGCAGTTTTTAGTTGACAGTCGTTTGAGTGAGTCGATGTGAGTGTTTTTTTGTGAAACTGGAAAAAACTGAGTATCGAGCTATTATTAAATTCTTGTTTTTGAAAGGCAATACGCCTACGCAAATCAAAAATGAGTTGGACTCTGTGCATGGGGACTCTGCACCACCATTTACCACAGTGAAATTTTGGGCAGCTGAATTCAAACGTAGCCGTAAAAGCTTGGGAGATGATGAACGTTCGGGACGTCCAAAAACTGCAACCACTGACGATAACATTGCTAAAGTTCACCAAATGGTGTTAGACGACCGCCGAATTAAAGTGAGAGAGATAGTAGAGGTTATGAAAATGTCCAAAGAACGTGTTTGTTACATATTAAATCAAGATTTAGGCATGAGAGAGCTGTCCGCGCGTTGGGTGCCGCGTTTGCTTACGTTAGACCAAAAACGTGTTCGAATGAACATTTCCAACGCTCTGTTGGCGCAGTTTAGGCGCTGAAGGCAGAAATTGCCACATTTGCAGAAAAAGAAAGTCCTGTTTCACCAAGACAACGCGCCGTCTCACACCTCAGCGGTTGCCATGGCGAAAATCCATGAATTACGGTTTGAACTGCTTGACCATCCGCCTAATTCACCAGATCTAGCCCCAAGCGACTTCTGTTGGTTCCCTCATCTAAAAACTGCGCTCGGAGGACAGAGATTTCCGTCAAATGAAGAGGCAATCACCTTCGTGAACACCAAGTACTATTTTGACGGGTTAGAGAGATGGGAGCATCGCTGGGAGAAGTGTGTAGAGTTGCAAGGAGACTACTTATGTAGAAAAATAAAAAAAAATTGAGAAAAAAGTCTTGTATCATTGTTCGGTCGGAAACTTTTCAGACTACCCTCGTATAATGTATCCGGGGAGGACTGGCAAAAGAATGCAATAATCAGGTCAAATGAAATTACCATTTTCACAGACGGTTCGAAAACAGAGGAAGGAATAGGCTCTGGTATCTTCTCGGAAAAGCCAAAACTAAGAGCGTCTATAAGACTACCGGACGCAGGTAGTGTCTTCTAATCAGGGGTTCTAGCTGTCCTCAGAGCGCTTTCTACATCGATAGCTAGCCCCACTCAAGGCAATGGAATCAACCAACGTCAACTCTGATAAAGTCAGGTGCTGTCGCACAGTGCCCAGCGAATTATGCAGCCAGAACCGGGTGAGACTGCACTGGGTACCAGGTCACTACGTTATAAATGTAATTGAACAAGCAGTTGAGCTTGCAAGAAGAGGATTACCAACATCAAACCACCCCTGTGCACAGTAACGGGAACTATCGAGGAAAAAATCACAAAGACTGCCAACTTAAGGTGGTCAAGTCTTGAAGGACACAGGGTTTCCAAGGCTCTTTGGCAGCTCTTTGACAGTAAAAGATCTAGAAAGTTAATAAAATTAAACAGGGCTGAACTTAGGACAGTAACAGGAAACCGGACAGGACACTATCTCCTGCAGCAGAACGCAAAGAGACTCAAATAGTCAGATACGGATATCTGCAGATCCTGCGGTGATCTACTAGCTATTGAGCACTTAACACACATACTGTGTGAATGCGAGGCAATATCGCGAAGTGGAAGAAATATTTTTTCGAAAACGAGGATATGAACGGCGCGAACTTCAAAGGCCTTCTTGGCTTTTGCAATTGGACGTTTCACCACGCGATTGTTTAGATTTTTGCCATTTGAACACAAATGCAATTGGTTCCACAGGGACCACGTTGGGCCCAATTTGGTGCTCAGTGTCTGTGTTTAACCTAACCTAACCTAACCTAACCTAACCTAACCTAACCTTGCAGAAAAATCCATCGATTTTATAATACTTGGGAAAACCTGCAGCAGGTAAATTTAAAAAAACGACTTTTTGATTTTATGTGGTTTTTGAAAGTACCCTCCTTGATTTTGTGTTCCTGCTATAGCCCATTTTTGGATTTCAATGCGAATGTTTTTGATGACGCTTCGAGAATACGCTCCTCCAATTCACTTAAAGTTGCTATTCCGGTTGAATAAACAAATCCTTTCATTATTTTCCATACGACAAAATCCAATACTGTAAGGTCTGGAGATCTTGTAGGCCAGTGAACTGGTCCATTTTAGCTTATCCAACGAATACTGTACTCTTCTTCCAGCCAATTATAAACCTCACAACCATAGCGCACCATCCAGTTGGAAATATGATGAAGCTAGTTGAAGCAGTGGAATAGTTTGTAGAATTCAGCCTAGATGGTGGTTTGAAGGGCCCGATTAACTTGTTTTCAATTACACCTGCCCACATATTGACGCTGAATTTGTATTAAAATTTGTATGTGAATTTTCCGCAGCCTACGTATGAAAATTATGAAAATTTGTGATCCCATCTCTTGTAAATTGAGATTCGTCCGTCCAGAGAATTCTGCTAATAAACTCGTTGTCATCTTAGCTCCGCTCCAGCAACCAATTAGAAAATTCAAATCGCTTTTCCAAATCATCGAGAAGCAGTTTTAGCACAGGTGTATGAGGGTATGCATAAAGATTTTCTCCATGCAATACATTAGAAATTTTATCTCTGGGAACATTGAATTGCAAAGCTAAGCGTCTGATACTGATTGATGGATCAGTTGTAACAGCATCCAGGATTCTTTCATCAGCCGAAATCCTTCTTACTTGTGGAGCTCCCGCCTTCGTTCGTGTATTCGAAACTGATCCCGTTTCTCGAAGCCTTCGATACGTATTTCCAAATACTCCTTCACTAGGAAGTCGTCGGTTGGGGTTAGAGTTCAAGTCGCGCTCTAGTTGAAGTTACATTGCACAGCCTATAACCTTAAATAATATATGCGTATTCTTGGTTTGTAAATGCAGACATTTATTTCTGTTAGAGTAAGTAGCTTTAACCTTGGCGTAAAAAAATAAACTGACGAATTGAATCTTTTTTCTTATCTTTTATACCATTTTTGCTTGGAAAGTAGGCCTTCATACCCCAAACCTAACCCTTTCTAAGAACTTTTAAGCAAAAGGGTAAAGAAATGAAGGTTTTGACACGTAGTCAAGTAAACGAGCAAGCCTTAAAACTTTTTGATAACATACTCGTAACTATACAATTTTAAAAAAATTATTGGAAAATTATTAATTCTTGGAAAAGCACTTTTATTGTCAACTGTTGTTAGAAACGTAGGTAAAAAATTATAAATTAATTTTTTTTACTTGCTGCAGGTTTTTTTAAACTATTATAAAATCGATGGGTTTTTCTGTAAACTTGTTTATTATTGTTACGTTCATAAGAGAAAAATAGTAAAACGTTATGTTTATGACGGATTTTCTGGAGAAAAGTGACTGCGAAATCAAATCAAGTGAAGTCGAAAATTAGCATGGGCAAGAAAAATGGAACAGGCTTAGAAATTGGATATCTGAAGACTCAAACAAGATATCAACGTTATTTAAACACAGTTACAAAAGCTAGTATTTCTTCTAAAGACAAAGTTCTAAGCGAAGTTTCTACCATTAGTATGAACAGAGCAATTTCCGTTAACATAGTTCAGGGTACACCAAAGTAGCCTTTTCTGACATCCTCGATAAATGATGTCAACAGTGGAGGTAGACCCTTACTGTGTAACGATTTTTTTTCATAGAATATACCCTGGAACTAGGGGACACGCTAAGCAATTGGCACGCGCTCAAGAGGTTATTATACTCGTGAAATGCTTGCACACAGCGGGAAGGAAACTTAGGGAGGAAGGAAAGATAGGCACCGATGTACTTTGGTCTTAAATGTTTGAAACTTATAACGACTAAGAAATAGAGAGCTTGGCAGAGCTGTACTGATCATGATTCATAGCGAGATGGGTGTTACGGTTAAAAGTCTGAAAGGGCGGAATACTATTGGTGATTACTATAGAGCACTGGTTGTAGAAATAGCGATATATGTAATAGAGTGAGATACAAAACATTACGTCGGTGTTCGAGGGTGTCCATTGTTTGAGTGATATTGGTATTACCTATGACTTTTATCGGACGGTTTTGGATTCTATCTAGCAGATGCAGAGATGTTTTGGGCGCACCCAATAAGATATGGGCATTGTTCTCCAACTTCGGGCGGATGAATGCCTTATATATTGTGGCCAGATCAGAGGGGGTAAAATATTTCTGACATCGCTTGAGGAAACCTAGACATTTCGCAGCATTTTGGCGACATCGAATATGTGGTCATTCCAACGTAAGTTGTCATTGACACAAATACCGAGAATGGAAAGTTTATCGGTTTCGATGATGCAAGCGCCATTCCTGGATAACGGCCGGGGGCTCAAATTTCGCTTTAACGACAGAAGACAGCATTGTGTCTTGGGAGCATAAAATTCTACTCTGTTAGTGGTTTCCCAATTATTAGGGAGTACTGTCGTCAGAAAAGGAATATATTGGGTTAGTAGCAGATTAGAGATCGTTGATGAAAATTAAAAAGAATGTCAGAGACAGAACGGAGCCCTGGGGCACACCAACATTGATTTTGTGAATATCAGATTTGAAACCATTCAAGACAACTTGAATTGAAAGATCCAAAAGGTAATTTCTAATCCAATGTAGAAGAGAGTTATCGATCCAAGAAGCATGCATTTTCGATAGAAGAGCCTGATGCCAAACTCTGTCAAGTGTCATAGAAATATCAAGTGCAACTATCTTGCTTTCGTCAGATTGATGTGCGCTTCGGTGCGATATGCCATCAAATCAGCAGTGGACCTGTTGCTACTACAACCGTACTGCCGGTCATAGATAAGTTTTCGTGTTTCGAAATATTTCTTGAGCTGACGGCTTATCAGCGTTTGCACGACCTTGGAAAGAAGTGCAATGGGCCTGTAGGACAAATGCTGTTTTCCATTTTCTCGGAAAGCGTCCTAAGGAGTAGGATTAATGACAGAGCTTACGCAGTGGTGTTGCCAGCGAGGAAGAACACCTTCAGAAGGAGGGGCGATATACCATGTGGACCAGCGGATTTGTGTATATTAAGATCTTTAAGTACTCTTGCTACTACACGAGTGCGAAAGTGGATTCGTCCCATTGAAGATTCGACGCACTGAAATGTAGGCGGAGACAAAACACAATCTAAGAGTGTTGAGCTGGCCACAAAGTGAGCAGCAAGCAGATTAGCCTTGTCCAAAGAGCTGACAGCTAGAATGACCAAAAATGTTTACTACCTTTGGGACATTGCAATATTTTTTGCAGTAAGGTTTGATACTCTTCATCCGATGAGGAATAAAGCATCTCATTGCAAGGAGAAAAGTGTCTGTGCCTGTGCATCCACGTCGAGGAAACATAACGACCAGTTAAAATTCCTAAAGAAGTTGTTTAGTCCGCTCCAATTGGCTTTCTCGTATTGCCATACAGTTCTTTTAGGAATCTTTTCTCTAACTGTGTGGTCGGTGTACGAGAAATTAGCTAATATGACACAATGGTCCGACGAGCTTAGAGGGAAGAGCACGTCAAAGGAGTACTTATCAGGGTGGGAAGTTAAAAACAAGTCCAGGGTGTAGGCGGTATGACTATCAACGTCTGATATTAGTGAGAGCTCATTTACAGGGTGGGTTAGGTTATTTTCAGCAGCGAAAATCTCAACACACCGTCCTTCGGGTGTTGTCTGTCCAGAATGTCGAAGCCACCCAGAATTCTGCATATTGAAATCGCCCGTAATAGCAATTTTAGTATGAGGATATAGGGATGTAATTCTTTGAATGGAGTCAGACAGCGCATCAAACTCGTGAAAGGTTGAGTTGCTGTGCAGTTTGAGGCTTCTGTAAATTAAGCAGTAGTGGATAATTTGCTGACGGAGATGGAATTCTAACCACATGAAATTGAATTCCGGATTGGAAGAGGGACTACATTGTGGTGGAGTGGACCACGGTGGGAGACGAATAATGGCACTAGTTCGTAACCAGGTAACTTCAAATCATAAGGATGTGAAAGGTGTGGACGGGGATCTACCTCTGTTTCACTAAGTGTCAAGACAGATGGTCTATATTTACAATCGTGGACGTTCGCAGAAATGTGATTACTTTTTAGCCCGCATATATTGGCAATATCCACTCTGAATTCCCGAGTCATTATAGGGAAAGACAAACACAAAAAACGCAAACACCGACGTTACTAAGCACAGCTGTGAAGTAAAAATTCAGAGTTGGTTTACCGAATCAAATTGTTGTAAGTGTTACGCCCTTGCAACAATAGGAACCAGAACACAAACAAAATTCAAACCCACAGCCTGGTATCCATTGGTTGTTACATACACTCAGTCACTGCACGCAACGGTAGTGACCGACTGCAATTAACGGTACGACCAGGGGCAGGAAGGTTGGGATCCCCGCACTGTGGATGACGATTTCACTGCACTCGCCCGTTGTTTTTGTTTTTTGCCAGCACGGTGAATTTTTTTTGTGTGCTTCGTTCTCTCGCGCGCGTTTTTTGTTCTTTTTTTTTCTCCAAGCGAGGAGCGAATTTTATAAATGTCGATGTTTAGCTCGGCACTCTCCAAAGACTGAGAAATTTCATACTAGCGATGCAATAGACTCGTTCTTTCTTGTCTGACTGCTCTGTTTCGACAGACAAAAAACTACTCGGTAAGTAATCGGCGCCAAAGCTCGGATTTATTGCGCCTAAACTGCGCCAACAGAGCGTTGGAAATGTTCATTCGAACACGTTTTTGGTCTAACGTAAGCAAACGCGGCACCCAACGCGCGGACAGCTTTCTCATGCCTAAATCTTGATTTAATATGTAACAAACACGTTCTTTGGACATTTTCATAACCTCTACTATCTCTCTCACTTTAATTCGGCGGTCGTCTAACACCATTTGGAGAACTTTAGCAATGTTATCGTCAGTGGTTGCAGTTTTTGGACGTCCCGAACATTCATCATCTCCCAAGCTCTTACGGCCACGTTTGAATTCAGCTGCCCAAAATTTCACTGTGGTAAATGATGGTGCAGAGCCTCCATACACAGAGTCCAACTCATTTTTGATTTGCGTAGGCGTACTGTCTTTCAAAAATAAGAATTTAATAACAGCTCGATACTCAATTTGTTCCATTTTCACAAAAAACACTCACATCGACTCACTCGAACGACTGTCAACTAAAAACTGCGCGTCCAAAATGACTGAAACTTCGGTAAGTAACTGTCAAAAGATGCACAACTAGCATTCACTAGCTCTTATTGACAAGTGCCGCTATCTTTACGTTGCGATCGGAAACTTTTCAGCCAACCCTCGTACTCCAGAGACCATTTTCGACTACTTATATAACAAAAAGTTCCCGGAATGTATTCCGAAAATTAGAAATACAAGTTTATTCATCTCAAAGTAATCCCCATCGACTGCAACACACCTATGTCAGCGCTTGATCCAATCCTCGAAACATTTTTTATATTCGGTTTTCGGTATGTCCATCAGTGCTTCCTGCGATTTTTCCATTACTTCCTCTCGGCTGCTGAAACGTGTTCCCCGTAGTGGTTTTTTAACTCGATTGAACAGAAAGAAGTCACAGGGAGCCAAATCAGGTGAATTCGGTGGCTGTTGGATGGTATTTGTTGCATTTTTCGTCAAAAAACTACGAATAATGATGCCACTGTGCGACGCGACGGTACGTTATCATGGTGCAAAATCCACGAGTTTTCTGCCCACAATTCTGGTCTCCTTCAGCGAATTGCTTCACGCAAACGCCTCATAACGCCCAAATAATACTCGTACTCTTTGTTTACTGTCTGGCCTTCTGGCAAAAATTCATGATGCATTACACCGTTGTAATCCATGAAAACCGTGAGCATTGCCTTCTTTTCTGACTGAAAACGACGTGTTTTTTTTGGTGTCGGCTCATTTGGTGAACGCCATTCACTTACCTGATGTCTGGATTGCGTGTCGTACTCATAAACCCACGTCTTGTCTCCAGTAATGATACTTTTGATGAATGTGGGATCGGATTCAGCCTCGCAAATCATCTCTTTTGCGACGTCAACACGGTCTCTGTTTTGCATGAAATTGAGGTCCTTTGGCACCAACTTTGCTGTTACATGACGGAAACCCAAATCATTAACCAAAATGTCTTGGACGGATCCATAGGCAATGTTCAAGTCCTCCGCAATCTCTTTGATGGCTAATTTGCGACTATTGACCAACATTTCTTTTACTTCATCAATGTTTTCGTCGGTATGTCAATGGTCTGCCACTGCGTTCATCATCTTCGATTGACTCGCGACCACTTTTGAACCGCCGCGCTCGTGCCACTGGTAAACGACTGTTTTCTTTAGAGAATCGTTGCCGAAACACTTTTCCAGCATTTCCAACGTTCGCGCACCATTAAATCCGTTTTTTACGCAAAATTTAATACACGTTCGTAGTTGCAAATTTAAATCCATTTCTAAAATTGTAAAAAATGGCCAACACACACAGAGATAGATGTACTCTTGGCTACGTAACTTTTGCACATATTAAGCTATGACGCTAAGATTTAGATAGAATGTCAACAACAGATTTACCAACTTAACAAAAAAAACAGAACTCAAATCGGAACAATGGGAACGCCACACGGTGGTGTCCCCCGGGAACTTTTTGATCAAGGTGGTATTTCATGAGCTAACGGTTTATCAGCGTTTTTATGACCTTAGAAAGAAGGGGCGTAAGTGCAATGGGCCGGCTGGAGCAGAAAAGAAAAAGATTCGCATTTTATAAGGGCGGGATGGACAATTGCTGTTTTTCATCTGCTCGGAAAGAATCCTAAAGAGTGGGATTGATGAAAAGGCTGACGCAGTGGTTTTGCCAGCGAGGAAGAACACCTCTTCAAAAGAAGGGGAGATATTCCGTCTGGACCATATTAAGATCTTTAAGTAATACACGAATTAATACCCATTGAAGATTTGACGGACTCAAGTTGAGGCGAGAGCAAAGCACAAAGCAGAGCTGATAGCTGGAATGGCGTTGTAAATGAGCGTTGGGATTTAGGATGAGGCAGAATTTCTAATATTTTTGATGAACGACCAACATTTTGTACTGCCTTTGGGACATTGTAGTATTTTTTGCCTCAGTTTTTGGTCGTATTGGAATTTTACACGTTTAAGAAAGGCGTTGTAGTCATTCCGGGATCGTTTAAGCTTTTTCCGGTTTTCCTCTATCGGATTGGTCTTGAAGGACCAAAAACACTTCTCTAACCCTGACAGCCTCTTTACAGCTCGAGTCGTACCATGCCTTCTCTTTTGGTCTGATACTCTTCATCCGATGATAGATAAAGTTTCTCATTCCAAAGAGAATGGTGTCTGTGATCATATCAGCAGCGGCATCCACGTCGTTATCGAGGAAACATAACGGCCAGTTAAAATTCCTAAAGAAGGTGTTAAGTCCGCTCCAATTGGCTTTCTTGTATTGCCGGTTCTTTTAGGAATTTTTGCTCCAACTGTGTGGTCAGTACATATACGAGAATTTAGCTGATATGACGCAATGTTCCGACGAAACTAGAGGGGCGAGCACATCAACAGTGTGCTTATCACCATCAAGGTCTATCTCTATCATTTACAAGCTGCGTTAAGATCTCAACACACCGTCCTTCGGGTGTTGTCTCTCCACAATGTCAGTATGAGGATAAAGGGATAAAATTCTTTAAATGGAGTCAGACAGCACATTAAACTCGATAAAGGTCGAATTGCTGTCTAGGAAAAGAATACTGGCACTAGTTCGAAGCTTCAGCAGCTTCAGATCAGAGTGATCTGAGAGATCTGGACAGGGATCTTCCTGTGTTTCACTAAGTGCCAAGACAGCTGGTCTATATTTACTGACGTGGACGTACGCAGAAAAGTGAGTACTTTTTAGCCCGCGAATATTGGCGCAATATCAATTCAAAGTTCCCAATTTATTATAAAGATACACAAACACAAAAAACACAAACACCGACGACGCTAATCAGGGCTGCGTAGTGAAAATTCAGACGTTAGTTTACGGAATCAAATTGTTATAGGTGTTATGCCCTTACAATTAAATGTAATAGCAACTGCAGTGATTGGGTGCAAAGAACGGCACTTAGACCAGGGGAAGGAGATGTGGGATGCCCGCTCTCTAATTTTCATTGTCAAACTGCTTCTCTCCGTCTTTGTTACAAATATGTTTCAATCCAAAATAAACATTCCTTAGCACAATTCTATTGCACAACAAATTGTCATCAAACTAAATTTCTTTCTATTTTCAGACCCCCGTAAGTGTCTCATCCGTGTAAAATTTCAACCAACTTTTCGATGCAACTTCTATTACTTTACGTAGTAATACACAATTAGGACCATCCGTCCAGGTTGTATTGTTTTGATGCGTTCCACAATCGATGACTGATTGACAGGACCTAAGGCCACTCTGGAAACACTAGAACCCAGTGTTCTGACACATATTCTTCTTCTAAGAAACTGCCTAACTTCTCAGAGACATTTTACACTCAAACAGAAATCAGACCTTCTCGCGACTGTGTCAACATAAATTCGTCGTTCTATAACTCCTTACAGCTTCGTTAGGTATTCTCAGAAACCATCTTACAGTCCCTTCAGTCTGCATACTTTTCACTTGAAATTCCCTCAATTCGTCCGAAAACTGAAAACTTCTTATATGCTATGTCTGCATGTCTCCAAAGAAAAAGACACAGTAAAACAATGAAAATTTGCATTCTTAATCACCCTTGTCCGAATCAATGAAGTCGGCTGTTTCAAAACGACTCAAAATACAAGATTTAGGAACAGGAAAAGGGGAGAACAAGAAAAAAATTACACAGTCGTTAGTCATTTTCATCTTCACCATGAGAGATGATATACCCTGGAGACCGATGACTCTCTGAATCGATGGTGGTGCAACTATAATTGATGGTTTTCATCGGTTCCCTAAGGACACTCTCATCGATTCATTTGATGAGACAGCCAAAGGGATTTCGAAATTCTCTCGCCAAACTCAGTCTAGTTGGCCCACTCTTTTCAACATCGTCAAGAAAAGTTAATTCGATTTGATTTCGAAGGACATCACTGGATGTGGAATAGCCCCCACAATGGGTATAATGGAACACCTCATTCGAAGAAGATCTCCCATTAAAACATTGAGAAATTCCACCCCATTAGAAGGATAGTAAACACATTTCATTGTTACGAATAATTACACTCAAATCCAAGGACAAGTAATTTTTCTCCATCGATTTGGTTCTAGCCTCCAAAAGCAATAAAAAAGGACATTAAAACTAACGCCAACCCCGCCTCCTTTGGTAGCTAATTTACACCATCCATTTGCATTCTAAAAATTGCAGAAACATTTCCAACTTTTCGTGTGAGACCCTCGATCCTAATGAAGTATTCGTATTTTGGCTGAAAAACGAAGACAACACTCCAGGGATGAGTCCATAAATTCCAAAGTCAGTTTTCCAACCAACAAACCCTATTCGTTCTTGTGGGGACGGTATGGCACGGTTTTTGGCTGATGTTGGTGGTGTCAAACTTATATTGCTGTATGGGCAATTTAGAATGTAAAACTCCATGATAATTGCGAAAATTGGACGCAATTTTAAGTGCTTACAGACGTCAAGAAGCCTACAGCTTACCACTACCCCACAGCCCCACAGCCCCACAGCCCCACAGCCCCAAGCTGTTCATATAGAAACGGTAACAAGGACGATTAGATCCCCAAAATTTTAACCGCAATTTATTGCTTAGTATCTAATTTAACTTCTCCCTCTATCGCTCTGTTTCTCTCTCATTTTTGTCCAAATTTAGCTCAGTGTCCTATTTGTGTGGCTCTGGTGGATGTTACCACCTTTGGGCTTTAAAGTGGTTGCCTGGTTGGAGAGGATCTCTTAGCTGAAAATTTTGTATTCATTGCCAATGCCCAAGGGATGATGGTTCCCTGGTGGCGGCTCCATAAGTGGTGACTTTTCTCCAAGAAGACTTCGACTTTAGCTTGTGCGCTTCGAATATGTTCGCAGTATGTCGGTGGTCTTGTGTCCCTAGTCGTAGTCATAGCTCAAAGTTTACAGAAGTGTACTCGTAAGGTGGTACAAAATGGGTCGACAACTACGACGAAAATGGACGTAATTCATTTCGCCGCAGTAAACCGCACGTTAATCCTCGTTGCCGTCAGATTTAGATTAGCTCGCTTATGAAATATTTACAGTGCCCCACCCCGGGGCTCCTTGCCAAGTGCAGGTAAGAACTTTAATCCATTTAACCCACCTGCGTCATCAACCAGAGAAAAGAGGAATCCACTCCTTGTATCTCACACCCTTTTCACTCTTCTCACACCTCTCTACCACGATGTCTAACACCCGACCGATACCTTCTCTTATTCTCTGGCGATAAGGGACCATAAAAAGACCAAATTAGAGAAATTGTCATAAAAGCGGATCAACTTGTCATGAACTGTAATTGTCGTAAATTAACAGCAATGAAACACTTTTACAAAGCTTCACCGTGCACAGAAGAGTGTATGGGGACACCTTATCCACCGTACACCACGTGTAGCCCGCCCAGACATAGCCTGGACTTTGAGTGTCCAGCCAAAGGACTTTGGAGGCTTCCTAGCGAGACAGACTCTCAATTGGTTTGTGTATGTAATGGCGAACGTAAGGGTTTCTGTCACACGTACAATTACGAGTAGTTTTCTTCGGGCGGAAAAAAAAGAATTCACAAATGCAGACCTGCGTCTGACCGTGCGTCGTTGTTGGGCTATGCTGTGTCGGTTTCATATTGTCCGTTGTCCTTTGAGAAGAAGCTCACCCATGTTGGTCATAATCAGTGCGTGTGTGTGTATGTGTTTGCTCAAACGCCGGCAACAGTTGTTCACAGCTAAGAAGCAATTGCAGAACCTTTAATGAATGTCTCAGCTCATTTTGTGAATGGGGCGTTAATTATAAGTGAATTATGGGATGGATGGGACAGTTAGGGGGTGGTTTGAATAAGCTATACCCTAGGGGAATGTTAGTACATACTTGACTGTCATCATGTGATATTTGGCTGCGTGTATAAATCATGAGAAACCTGAAAGTTATTGCACATTGTATGACATGTGAAATTGTATAAACATTCCCTTCGTCTGGCTTTCGAAAGTCAATATACGGTTTGCCAGGAAAGAGTGTTAAGAATGGGTCGTTGGACACTTGACAGTTAAGGAAGGGAAATGGCCGAACTAAGAGTTGACCTCAAGTTGCTATATCTCTCGATTCTTGTTACTACGTTGGTCAGAGTGCTGCTTCGAAAGACTTGACCGAATAGCTTGTGACTGACGTTTGGCGCAAAGAGTACTAAAAGCAACTCGCCTTCGGTGGTAAAAGCGATAGGAAATATGCCAACAGAGGTAGCTAGAATTGAAACCTACCAATTTCTCTCTCAACAATTTATCCGAGTCGAACTGCTGCTATAACCAACAACAATAACAGTAGCAGTCTACTGAAATCGGATATCAATGCCAAATCCAGCTCCAAGAAAACTGCTATTTACTTTTTTGACGCAACACTATGGAGGGCACAGAGTGAAAGCAGTAGTGGTACCAAGTATAGGAGGGTGAAACTGAGTCTCAACCAACAAGCCTCTGAAGCTAGCATATTCTCTTGCCACCTGCGTCCAGTGGCACACTTCAAGTTGGTTGAGGTCATCTTCCTACGATACTTGGCGATACTCGCGTGCATCGCTTTAGATGTAGTGCTGCCAAACTGTCCCTTTAGGGTTAGACGTAAAGACTCTTTGCGCTGGACCTATGGCGTCCGTTTACTCAACATAGCCCAGCATTCTCAAACATTGGATCCGTTGACGCTTGACTAGACTGATGTCTCTTTAGAGTCCGTGCAGTTCGTAATTGGATCTCCTTGTACATTCCCGGTCAACACAAACGGGACCGAAAATCGTGCGCATTATTTTTGTCTCGAAACGGCCATTTATTTCTTGATCCGCTTTCAACAATATTCAAGACACTGCGCAACTAGTTTAATCCCATTAATATCATCCGCGTACGCAAGCAGTTCTGCCAACTTACCACTCGAACAATATTGTCATGTCCTGAATTCTTCCTAGAGCACATTGTGAGGGGAAAGCTCGTTCGTCTCGCAGAAGCATCGAATCATTTACTTGGAGGTTCTGCTGCACTTGCTGCCACTTGCATCGTACCTGGAGCTCATGAAGGTACTCGCAGCTCCAGCAGAGCTTCCAGAAGTCTTGTAGCATCTATTGTAACAGCTTCCATCTAGTCACACGTTTGGTGTTAGGGCGACTAGATCCGTTGATACGAGGGCGGGTCAATAAGTCGGTGACTTTTTGATTAAAACTGATTTTTTGATAAAAAAATAATTTTATTTTTCAACGTAGTCTTCCTTGAGCTCTATACACTTTGTCCAACGCTTCTCCAATTTTTTTATCCCTTCCAAAAAAAATGATTTGTCGAGGTCCTCAAAATGACGAGATGACTTCATCATTGGAGTCAAATCTTTTTCCACCAAGCCATTTCTTCAGGTTTGGGAACAAGAAGTAGTCGCTCGGAGCCAAATCTGGAGAATAGGGTGGATGAGGGAGCAATTCATAGCCCAATTCATGGATTTTTGCCATGGCAACTGCACATGTGTGCACCCTTGCATTGTCTTGGTGGAAAAGAACTTTTTTCTTGGCCAAATGAGGTCGTTTTTTTTTCAAATCGTCATTGAATCGATCCAATAAGTTGGCATAATATTCCCCATTGATTGTTCTTCCCTTTTGAAGGTAGTCAATGTGGATTATCCCGCGTGCATCCCAAAAAACAGTCGCCATAACTTTATTGGCTGACAAACCCACCTTGGCCTTCTTTGGCGCCGATTCACCCTTAGAAACCCACTGTTTTGACTGTTGTTTGTTGTGATGGATCCATATTTCGTCCACGGTTACAAAACAGCGCAAAAACTCCTCCATATTGCGATTAAACAACGCCAAACCTTCCTGTGAAGTTGTTACACGATTGCGTTTGTGGTCGACTGTGAGCAAACGCGGCACCCATCTTGCGGAAAGCTTTCTCATGCCCAAGTGATCATTCAAAATTGAAACCACTGAGCCATGCGAGATCCCTACGGCTTCCACAATCTCTCGCACTTTCAATCTTCGGTCGGCCAACACCATATCGTGAATTTTTTCGATTGTTTCGGGTGTAGAGACCTCAACTGGGCGTCCAGGAGGTTCGGCATCTTCAGTGCTTGTACGGCCACAACGAAATTCTGTAAACCACTTTTTTACCATTGAAATCGATGGTGCAGTATTTATCAAGCTTAGCCTTGGTCTCGGTAATGGTTTTTTTTCGCAAGAAATAATGCTTAATAAGCACACGAAATTCACTTTTTTCCATTTTCTCCTCAAATTAGTGAGTAGTCTGATAAAAATAGCTGTCAAACACAAACTAACTGACGCAGCAAGTTTAAATTTTGACAGGAGTCAACTGACAAATGCCTGTTGACAGGAGCAGTGTTGCTGTTTCAGTAAAGAGGTCAGAAATTCAAAAATGCACAGAATTATTGACCCGCCCTCGTATTATCAGACATCGCCGTTAGGGGTCTTGAGTTGAGAACACCTTCGATCTGCTTGAGCACCGTGTATTGTTCTTTAAAGGTCATTACCGTGTTGCCTATAGCACGTTTTAGGTGATGTTTGACACTTTTTATACCGGCTAATTCTTGTCCCAAGATTCTGTTGGCGCCAACAATTGTATCATCATTGCGCAAAAAACCGTCAAAGAGCTGCAAGAAAGCACTCTATCCTCATGTCTCCGACCAACTCTAGGTGTGCATATAGCCCTTGTGTTGAAGCATGCAAATAAAGCTATGTAACCTTTGTATGTGCGATAGCCACGACCATTGGAGGCACGGATTAAATAGGGACCTCCATAGTCTAGACCATAAGGTAAAAATGCTGACAATGGCGAACATCGGCGGGACGACAAGTTGCCCATGAATTGACTAGGGACGGTTTGCTTCTGTCGAAAACACCTAACGCATTGACGAATACATTTATCAATAAAGCAGCTGGCGTCAACTATCCAATACCGCCGTCGGATAAAATGCTGTATAACTTGAGTACCGCCATGTAAGGTGAATTCGTGAGCATGACTGACCAGTAGCATACTGAGAGCGCTGTCCTTTGGCAAGATGGTTGGAAAATTTCCTATGCATTTTTTCGATGTCTAAAGTGGGACTCAATATACAGATCAAACTCCTCATCCGAATGGGCTTGTAAGTCGTCTCTTCGTTCTTTGGCTGTGCACCAGCTCGGGTTTTCGTTGGGATTTCCCTTAGAGGCATCTGCAAACCCCCAACACCAGGCGGTATCAGCAATGAGTTGGCCCAGATGAGAATATTTTCTCAGCATCTTGTTGTGTCAGTCCTTCAGGTTTTGAAGTACCACAGAGGGCGGTGATCACCGGAACTTCTTCGCTAAAGGTCTTCTGAACAGGCCACTTGTCTTTACTTTCCATCAGACAACTTGGTTCAATCCACCACAATTCACACGTTTCAAGTTATGATCGGTACAAATCGCTGAAGTCAACATCAGCTGGGTTGCTCGCCGATGGTACATATCTCCATTTATTTTCGTGATGCTATTGGCGGCGTACTGTTTGTATTTCCCAGATAAGATTTGACATAGCTCAGCGTCGTTCTAGAGTCCGACCAGCAGAAATTTCTCAGTGACTTAATATTTAGCGTTGCTGTCACCTTCCCCCACACTTTATTTCTTTAGCTTGGCGACTTTTGAATTGGCCAATAAAATCGATACCTTGGTCCCACTCTCAGATAGGCTACGGCAGCATAGGCAGCTGACGAAGCGTCGTCGAATCCATGTAGCTGTACGTTGTATTCGGGCCCCTGCCCAATTATCAAGGCTTCGTCCATCAATGACGTTGTCTAATAAAAAGCGGAGGCAGAGCATATTACTGGTCTTATCGTAAACATTTTCAGATGACGCCTCTAAAGTTGCTACGATTTGACCAGTTACAAGTTGCCGGTCATAGGTCTTGTTGGCGGCAAGACCACCGGTAGTCCCTACCAGGACATTAAATCACGGTACCATGGGAGTAAGGAGCCCCCCGGATTTCGGTCCGGGCCTGACTTGTTGAGGTAGGCCCCCATTGCAGAGTTGCAAATAAGTACTGGGTGCTGTGACCCTAAGAGCAGTAAGAGGTTTTAGATCGGCCTCGACTCATACCAAGGGTGGAACTTGTGACTCCAACACAGTTCCGAATTGGTATCAAAGGATTGACGGAGAGTGATGGCAAGGCGTATCCTTGCTCCTATGGATGTATGGGCATCCCATAAACATAAGTCTACATGACAGGTGGTTTACGTTAAAAACCAGAGACTAATGTACGTTGTATTCATCTGACCCCTTCATTAAGCGCGGTTTTTTACCCAAGCGGACTCCAATAGATATTTGAGATCCTCTTGTCCACGTGTCAGGGCCACAAAATGCGAGCCGCTGCTCCAGTGCGTTGTCCATCCGGGTAAAAATCGAAGACTTTTTATGTCGGTCTACATATCCTAGTAAGCAATCCTGCAAATCGGCCGTTCCTTGGTGGAACGCAGATCTGCATCGTCTTTATAAAGAAACCAGACAAATTCTAAACAGGTCAAAAATAGTATAACAAGCTTATTCGGATTTCGAAGAGTGTCTCTTATAAAGGCGTTTGCGAAAAGATCAAAGCTGTCGGTGAAACCAGTAGATTGGTCAAAGTCCTTAAAAAGGGAAGATCAATCAGCCTGGAACCACTTAGAAAGTCTGATGGTACCTATACTAAGTCAAGTGCAAAGATTCTCCATCTCATTCTTGAGGCTCACCTCCCAGGCAACCTAAACGGACCCAGCAACGGACTATTAACGAAGCTGCTGGTGAGCTAAATAACACAACACGCCGTAGCTGGTATATCTCATCTTTTATGGTGACGGATGAGGCCATTAAACATGGAGTTACTTCATTTGATGGCATACATACCGGAACCCTAATGAACAGTGAGGGTAGACATTACTGAAAATCGGAATAGAAGATTACGCGCTCGCCAAGAGCTTCAGACGTAAAGTCTGACTTCCTTCATGTTGAAAAGCATGGAGTGAACGGTCCAGATCCATGTGCGTAAAACTGCCTTGCGAATGCATTCTCTGTCTGCAATACAACATGCCTACCAACGCCGAAGAGCCTGCGAGAGTGCGCTTCAGAATCTGGTAGGCAGAATTGAAGAAGCACTCGAAAAGAAGGAATATGCCTTGGGCATTATGTTGATGTTGAGGGTACTTTCGACAACGCAACTTTTGACGGCATATGTAACTCGGCTGGACAACAGGCCGTAGACGAAACACTAGTTTTAGGATAAAAGCTATTCTAGCGAATAGGACATTGATAGCGTATTTTGACGGTGGTCAATATGTGGTGCCCGCAAGGCGGTGCTCCGTTTCCACTGCTATGGCGCATGTTGGCCGATTCACTACCCAACGCGCTCAATAGTTCTGACGTTTACGCACAGGAACACGCAGATAATGTAGCTATACGGTCTGTTGGATCGTGTCTAGCGGCTGTTTGCTCAAAAGTACTGGCAGGCCTGGAAGTGATCGACGATTGGTGTGCTAGAAATGAGCTTTCTTCTCAAAATTGAGGTTATTCTCTTTACGAGAAGGATGAAGCAGTCTGGTCTGACTCATCTAGTTCTTAAAGACATCACCGCCCCATTCTCCAAAGAAGCTAATGTTATCCTGGATAACAAACTTCTATGGGCCAAACAAGTTACGTCGAAAACCTCTAAGGCGCTGTCGGCCATCTGGCAGTGCAAAGGAACTATCGACGAGACATGGGGCCTGTCCCATCTATACGGCTATGATAAACCCGGTTGTTTGGTGAAATAAGCTCTCACGAAAATACGTGATTGCTGTTTTTACCAGACTCCAAAGAACGGTCCGTTTAGGCTACATGGGGCTTTCCCTAGCACACGTGGCTCCGCTCTAGACGCACTGATGAAGAGGGAGCTCTCTTTGATATTCATGGGCTGCACTCTAAAAGCCATTTTTCGTTTACAATGAAAAGGATCTTGCCCGCCGACTGTCATATGACTATGGGCATGCCGTCTGATTCCATGATTCCAGAACTCCCACTGCGGAAAAAATACGAAATCCCTGTGCCCAGGACTGATTCCACCCAGAATGTAAGCCAGGAAAGGAATGCAGTGAGGTCTTCCCCGACGGCTCCAAAACTTGTCTTTCTGGAAGACAACAACATTAGATTGAGTCTGTCTTCCAAGCAGAGGTATTTACAATCCTGATGGCAACGAACTATATTGTGAAGAACCGGTGGCGAAGGCGAAGCATTTGCATCTGTGGCGACAGCCAAGTTGCGCTTAGAGCCTTGCTGAACCCTCGACTTGCCGTGGTGTAGTGGTACTCAATCGCTTCTCACTCGGAAGGTCAAGGTTCGAATCCTAGCCACAGCAAGTTTTCATTTGTGTAATTGGAACTCAGTCAGAAAAAAAAATCTGCGTGGATTTGTAGGATTTTCAAACACAAAAACAATCGTTAAAATTCACAACCTCACCATTCCGAGTGAAGAAAATCTCTCCGTCCTATTCGGTCTCCCACCCCTGGAGAGTCAATATCGAAAACCAAACACACCTGAGTTTCAAAACCACTACATCACAAACTTTCCTTTCTCCTCCTTCTACCTTTCCGCCCGCGCTCTGGCAACAGTGTAAGGGTATTCATAACCCCTTAGGCGCGCGTAAATTATAAAAAAAAAAAAAAGCAAGTTCACGAATGTAAGACATCACTGAACGCAGTCAGAAGGCTAAATTCACTGAGTCTCGTCTGTGTCCCATGTCACAATGTGATCACGGGAAATGAAATCGCCGATGAACTTGCCAAGCAGAATTCAGAGGAGAGTTATTGAGGGCCCGAACCTACATTCGGTATGCCTGTGTCCTCAGTTAAGGCTTCCATATGAGCACAACTAAAGATGGCATGAACCTCCATATTGCAAACAGACAAAACGAATGCTTCTCGACATCTGTAGGTAGTCAGACGCCATCCTGTCGTCATTCAGCAAAAAAGGCTGCAGATTGTTTTCTGGCGTCATGACAGGGTACAATACTTTTGCTAAGCACTTGAATGTGCTTGCTGTGAGACTGATGACGACACCGAGCACTACCTCTGTGAATGTCGAGCTTACGCTCGCATCAGGCTCAAGCACTCGGCGTTGACGTTGTGGATGCTGGTACTCTAGGGACTTTATCACTGAAACGCTTAATCATGTTTCTTCGAAAGACTGAAAGATTTTATTAAAAGGAGTACAATGGACTAGTTCTTTATCTGAGTGCTCAGTTCCAATTGGAAAAAAAAATACATATATCCTCTCATCAATTTCCAATTTAGTTTGAGAATGCAAGCCTACTCTGAACGCAGTCAGAAGGCTGGATCCAAGAGTCACCATAGATCGCGAGACATGATATCGCCGATGAACGTGCTATTCAAAGCTCAGAGCAAAGTTTTTTAGGATCGGAACCTGCGTTAGGACTGGTCCTCGGTTACGGTTTTTTTCTCAAAAAGAACACTTAAGAGGGTATGACTGCTCTTAAAGGGTTGCATCCTAGATTTAATGGGAAGCCTAAATTATTAGTGTAGTTGGACTTGTATTCTGGGCAATTACTCTTTCGGGTGCGGTTGGAATTGAATGCCGAACCGTCCGATTGGGAAACCAATACACTACCACTTAAGCCACGGCCAGCCTTTGGCAGTTGGTTTTGATATGAGCAATACATACAGTCTCTAAGAGGTCAAAGATTTTCCTGGGTGACAACAGTGGGAAAGACTCCGACGAGTATTTATCCTACGCTTCCATCAAGCTATGAGGATTTGGCACGGATGCGGTGAGCACCGATACCGTTGGCACTTTACTATTGATTCTATTAAAAAATTACAATTTATTGTGTTTAAAAGGCATTTGAACATTGGTTCAATGCACGTCCTTATATCATCGATAGCTTTAACTTTGATCTAAGGCGTGGCCCACTTACTGTTGAAAATATGACCAAGAAATGTGTCAACAACAGCGAATCGTCCGTTGTGAAGGTCGAACAATTTTCCACAACACAAACAAGTTACAACTTATTTCCTCCAAAATTATCCAATTAAAAGAAGTCCCTATGTTTGTTCCACCAGTTCTTCGTCTTAAACTCTACTCCAATTGAGCTAAAACTTTTCGCAATTTATTTAATGGAACCTTCCACACTGTCTTAAGTGAGATAGGTATCCTGCGTAGCACTGCACCATAAGGTTCTATCCACCCGCATCCTGGTCTACCCCCTTACCTAACTACTTTCGAACAAAATCATAATTATCTATCGTTAGCAATAAATTAGTATCGAAATGAACGCATTACAACTGGACTCTGGAACGAAAGAAAATCACTCAAAGGCCCAAGCTGAAGTAACACAGAAAGAAAAGACCAAAACCAAAAAAAAAAAACTTTTTTCTCTCAGCCAACATCCTTCGGATTCAACCCCTCATTGGTCACTGAACGCCACTGTTCACCACACGCGTAGCGTAGCAATCATCTAATAATTTCTCCATTTATTGCGAAACAAAATCGTCTTTAGGTCCGGAACACTAATTGCCGGCAATTCAGGGTTGTTTCACCCGTAACCATCCTCGCTGCAAACCCCACCACCGCCCACTAAACAGCTCCTCCATGTCGGTTGTCCTTGGTTTAATTGGCGCAATTTGTTAAACGCGTAATTATTACTTATGCCGATGCTGGGTTTAACTTTAGTAAGAAGGTGGAGTAGAAGGTGCTTCTACCCCACAATTAAATAGCAAGGAATAGCTTAAGGGGTGACAAAACGATAGCGAATGCTTCGATGGATACTCGTAAGTGCTCACTACTGCAAAGTCGAATCAAAGGATAACACTCTGATTGTCAAATCAATGCATCATGCATCAGCTATAGATGCTACCCCCTATGCTGTATAAATAGACAGTAACTTGTGGAATTCTAGGAAAGAAAAACAACCCTCCTGTCAGGATAAAAGATTCCCATCTAATGGCGTCCCATTGAACTTCGTCTTGGTCTTTCAACTTAACCGCAGAACGTTCTCGTCATCCTTTCGATTCTTTATTCATTTTTTTCTTTCTTTCTTTTTCGACTGACTGAATGAAATGATGAATAACCTCTTTTTTGCTAGGCAGCCGTTCGATGGTTCTGGAGATCTGTGTGTAGGTCCTGCTGCATGATGCCACTGACGACAGAATAGCGAAACAACGAACGAATGCGGAATGCAGTCTTATCCGACTCTAAGCCAGAAAGCCAGTTTAAAAGCAAAACCGCATCAATTGAATTCTGATCACGTTTAAAAGTTTCTCTTTGATATGACGGCACTGTGGAATTTTATCTTTTATCCCTATGCCGACGTATGGTATGGTGTCCTTTGCTCTATGTCGCTTTGGACGGCGGAGACGGGACAGGC
The DNA here is from genome assembly GCA_963966105.1 of Volucella zonaria. Classification (NCBI taxonomy): domain Eukaryota; kingdom Metazoa; phylum Arthropoda; class Insecta; order Diptera; family Syrphidae; genus Volucella; species Volucella zonaria. Next base: position 47,527,248 of record OZ014534.1, read on the forward strand.
CAACCAAAAACGAAGAAAATTTACAAAAAAAAAAGAAAAAAACAAACCTCTCATGCTCAAGAGCAGTCAGCAGCAGCATTGGCAACAGGGTGCAGGGTTTTTCTTAAAAGTGTTGCTAGATGCTGGAAATTGTGTTCCCATGTTTGCCTGCAAAAATTCCCATCATGAAATGCAAAATTTGAATCTGCCCATCTTGGTAGCTTAAAATAAAAAAAACACCCATACTGTGGGCAATTTTCCTTGGACATGACTGCTACTTTCTTAACAAGACCAAGATTCAGTGGCTAGGAACACCATAGAGGCTTTATGTAGGTTATGGTCTCTTGGTGTGTTTCAAACTCTCCTGTTTTTTTTTTCCACTTCCCGGCATGGTCTTGATGACCGAATTTTGTGGTGGTCAAATCATACTTTTACTTACTTTTAAATTCATTTTTAGTACTCGTATTTCTTTCATTATTACTTACATTCTAGACAAAAATGATTAAATCTAATTTAACAATTTTAGTTACGAGTACTTATTCTTGCTTACTGGCTCTTACCGAACGCTCTAAACTTAACAAACTCTTTCAAAGTTTGCCTTTCGGCCTTAAAAAACTATCTTACGATTAATCTTATCTATCAGTTATATCAGTTCCATATCTTTTAAATGTTATATAAAACTTAAAACTATGGCCCTATTCTACTTAACCTACCTAAGCTACTTAACCTACCTTAACTATAATCGGGGTGGCCACCATACCAATTGCGATTTCGGGCGCCTATCATTCGTCAACATCGTGCACAAGCCTCTCAACGAAATCCCGCTAGCTATCCTTAATCTAACTTATAACTAAGAGGAGTGTGTTACCTTAGTAACGTACCGACCTAGGAAAGCGAGCAAACCCTCTCCCCTTCCAGAAGCCACCAGAATTCGGTGTACTGTTTCTCGGCATCGATCCGATCCCTGCCCGCAATCGCGGGACTAAAACGGAGGAGCTCCTGAGCATTGGCGACATACCTGCCGTAGATGAGCCGCTTGTCCCTCGCACCGCGGTGGCGGTGGTATATTACCGGGATACCGTCCCTGCTTTGCATTAACCCTTTAGTGTCAATATGGAGAAATGCCTCTGGCGGGATAAAGCCTGATAGAAGCGTGCTCTCATGGTACATTAAATTGGGGTAATAAGCCCCAAAGATCAGGCTATTATCGTTGGTCATTGCCCTAGCAACGTGTCTTCGAATCACCTTAATCAAGAAATTGTCAATCCTACTCAGATTAGCCCCATCGTAAAGGACTTTGTTGGGATAATATTTTTTGTACTCTGATTCTGGTGTTCTGTACAAGCCGAGACAGGTCCTATAACACTGTCTTTCAAACACCCGAATCCTTTCCATCTGATACGGCGCTACATTGAACCACACGGGACAACCATACGCGATGACTGGCCTGATTAGGGCCACGTAGCATATGACCTTCACCCTGGAGACAAGTTGACTGCTGTGAAACAGCCTTCTTGGCCCCAGCAAGACAAGCATCTATATGTTTGTCAAAATACAAATACTTACCGAGCCAGATACTAAGGTATCTCACTACGCTTCTCACCGCTAATGGCAGTCCGTGCTGTCCAATGATGGCCAAACTTCGCCAGTTATATCTGGTATCCCTAGAAGCCCATCTCAATGGAGTTCTTGTAGAGTAATATTCACAAAACAATGAAAAAAAAATATAGTTCGAGACAAGATACAAAATATATATTCGATTTTATTTGAATGGTTACAAAACGATATTATGTATACAAGTTTACTTAGCTGTGGTCACTGCTGCTGTCGAAATCCAAATGGACGAGAAGTTCGACTTCGAGTATGCACCAGCCAACATCGTGCACACAACCGTATACACACAATTTATGCGTTTTGTTGTTGCACAAATCGTAAGTTCCTACTGCATGATCATGCGATTTATCGTGTGAAAATTGTTGCTAGGATGCAACTGCATACTGGTCGTCCGATAATTTTATGTGCAGTGACCCACAGAAACATTGACCAAAATAATTGTATCTTCTTTTGTTTGAAATTAATCAACAAAGCAAAAATAGTATTTACGAGTAAATAAGTAGTTATTGTATTAACATTATCAAACATCCCGGCCCCCCTGGAACTAGTTTCAGGACGTTGGCAGTAGCGCTAGCTTTATTATGGATCGGTTGAATGTTCCTGCCGTTGTTTTGACAGTGGCAACTCTTACTCGTTGGTCTGCACCTGGGGATACCTCTTGAATTCGACCCAGTACCCACTTCGTGGGAGGAATGTTCGGTTCCTTTATCACCACCAGATCTCCAGGTTTCAAATTTGGACTTGGTTTTTGCCATTTAGTTCGCTCCTGCAGCGTCGTGATATATTCGGTGTGCCATCTTTGGAGATGATTCCAGTGAGAAAGTCGATTAGTTGTGGTAGTCAAGTAGTTAGGCTCAGGAACGGCTGTTAGTGGTTCACCTACAAGAAAATGAGCTGGAGTTAATGGGTTCAAATCAATATCAGATATTGCACATAAAGGACGAGAATTTAGAATAGCTTCAACCTGAGTAAGACCAGTGTATAATTCTTCAAAGGTTAAACTAGAAGACCCTATTACACGACGCAAATGTAACTTTACTGACTTTGTACCAGCCTCCCACAGGCATCCAAAGTGTGGGGCAGAAGGTGGAATGAAATGCCAGGTGATTCCATCTTTAGCAAGAGTCGAAGCGATGGTATCGTTATGAGATTGACTCATAACTAGTTTATGCATCTCAGTTAAACACCGACGCGCTCCCTGAAAATTAGTACCATTGTCGCTGTAGATGTTGGTACATTTTCCCCGACGGGAAACGAATCTTCTTAAAGCTGCGATGAATGCATCCGTGGTAAGATCGCTCACCACTTCGAGATGTATAGCTTTCGTCGACATACATACAAATAACGCAATGTATGCCTTTGACAACTTGGGCTTACGAGTCCGAGATAATTTGATTGTCAGTGGACCAGCATAATCGCAACCGGTGTTCAAAAATGGACGGCTAGGGTGGATACGTTGTGCTGGAAGGTCGCCCATGATCTGTTGACTCGTAAATTTGCGCTGCATAAAACACGTCTTACAGCGATGAATAATTTTCCGGATCAAGTTTCGGCTACCCAGTATCCAAAACTGCTGTCGAACGAATGTAAATGTTTTCAATACTCCAGCATGTAAGTAGCGTTGATGAATATCTGTTACTATGAGTGAAGCAACATTATTATTGTTTGGGACTATGATAGGATGTTTAATGTTATAGCCCTCGGCTGCATGTTTAATGCGTTCCCCTACGCGAATAAGTCCATCGCTGTCCAAAAATGCAGCATATCTCAACAGCCTTGACTTTGAAGCAAGCTGATGGTTGGTTCTCAGTTGATGTATATCATCTTTAAAGGACTTGAGCTGCACGAATTTAAGGATGACAAGTGTAGCAGCTTTGATTTCCAGATATCTCAATCCCTGGGTTACTCGCTTAGAGATGTTTTGCCGACAATTGGAAATAAACCGAATACAGTAAACGACTATCCTTTGCAAACGATACCACGAAGAGATTTTGTCGATCAAGTTCTGAATGACATGTCCATCAAACGACGTGACGAGTGCATGCCTTAGAACATGCTTTTCCTCCCCTTTAACGGCTGCTGTTTCCACACTCAAAGAGAAGCTAGATTTGGGTCAATGGTCTTCCGAGAGTGACAACCAAGATGGACCGCTCCACCATAAAATATGCTCAGAAAAATTGGAGGGAGTAACTCCGCGCGAAGCACAATCAGGCGGATTTGACTCCGACTTAACATACTCGTAGTACCACGAGTATCGCGGTACAGTCTCGAGAATGGCGGCGGTACGGTTGGCCACGAATGTTGTCCAGCGACGAGGCGGTGACGAAAGCCAATGCAGCACGTTTTCGGAATAGCACCAAGCAAATGTTTTTGTGATATTGGCCTTTATCGACGATTTGACCGAATTTAACAACCCAGTGAGCAAAACCGCACCACAAAGCTCCAAACGCGGGATAAAAACAGGTTTGATCGGAGCTACCTTAGTCTTTGCTGCAACGATAGTAATCTTAAAGTTACCTGAACTGGTTTTGCAGCGAGCGTAAACGACGGCGGCGTAGGCTAACGAAGAAGCATCCGAGAAGCCGTGAAGTTCTATAAGTTTATCGGAAGGAAACACATTTCGCGGAACCCGAATTTTTTCAAAAAAATGGAAGCTGCTTGCGATAAGTCATCCATCTGTCTGAGAGGTCCGATGGTAAGGGATCATCCCAACCAAGTTTTAAATCGGATGACCAGAGTTCCTGAAACATTAGCTTAAAAAGGATAACCGAAGGAGCCAGGAATCCGAGTGGGTCAAAAATACGAGATATCTCGGAGAGAAGTTGTCGCCTTTTTATACAGAAACACGGATTCAACGGAGCCATGAAAATACGTCCATAGCTGGATTCCAGTACATACCTAACACCTTTATAGAAGATTCTGAACGTTCAGGGTCGACAAACGAGTACTCACAATCATCCGGTGATTGCTTAGCGAGAAGCAACCTACAACCAACAATTAGAACTCCATTTCCGCAGGTGGAGTTTCGCTTCGGACAACAGCGCGACTAATTCTGCCTGAAAACCCAACAAGGTTTCAACTGAGTTTGCTCCCGTCATAACATCGTCGACATAGACATCATTTAGAAGGATTCGAGTGGCGTTTGGATATGTTGCTTTGTAGTCTTCTGCAATTTGCTTCAGGACGCGTACTGACAAAAAAGGAGCAGAAGCGGTACCATATGTCACGGTTCTCAGATAATAATGTTGAATTTCATCGTTGGGATTTTGACGCCATACAATGCGTTGATAGTCAATGTCTTGATCGCGAACCCATATTTGGCGAAACATTTTTACTATATCGGCGGTGAACACATACCGATGCTGTCGAAAACGTAAGCACACAACGATTAAATCGCGTTGAATTGGAGGACCGATTAGGAGTTGGCTATTTAACGATTGCCCATTCGTATCTTTGACAGAACCATCAAACACGACGCGTAATTTAGTAGTTGAGCTGTCGAATTTAAACACCGCGTTATGAGGGAGATAAAAACATTGTCCGAGTGGGTTTTGAATTCGGTCACGAAAAATAAGTTGCATATGACCAAGGTCTTGATATTCTCGCATAAATGAACAATAAAGATTGTGCAACTGGGGATTATTTTTGAACCGACGTTCCATCGAACGCAAACGCGAAGTGGCGGATTGTAAAGTGTCCTTGAACCTAGGGCAGGGGATTTTGAATGGAAGCGACACGACGTATTTTCCATCCTCTGAGTGACTAAATGTTTTCTGAAAATATTCTTCAGCTGGATCGTTTGATGTATTGTTGGCCTTGTTAGGGGAAACCTCTTCCATCTCCCAAAACTGTTGTAGAAGAAAATCTAGGTCGACAGTTGAGTGAAAGGAAGTTAATTCTCGACGACCGACCTGCGTATCGGCTAACTCTCCGGTAACCACCCACCCGAATGAAGTTTTCTGTGCTATAGGCAAGCCTTGGGGTCCATGAAGTTGATCCGCTTTCAGAATAGACCAAACCTTATCTGCTCCCAACAGCACATCGACCGCACTGAAATGTGGATCTGCCAGATCTAAGCTGTTAATATACTCCCATGAAGATGTGTCAAATGACTGCGAAGGTAAATCGGACATCAGCTTCCCAAGAATGAACGCATCAATGAATAGCGACTCCCCGTTGTAGCGAGAACAAAGCTGTAGTGTCATACATCCTTTTGTATATCCTGCTTCTTTGGATGATAACCCTACAATAGGAATACGAGAGTGCTTCCGCGGAAGCCCAAGTCGTTGGGCAAACGATTCGGTGATGAACGAACATTGTGATCCCGTGTCAAGCAAAACACGAACATCAATGTATCTCCCTTGGCTGTTTCGACATTTAGCTAAAATGGTTGGAAGTACGGTTTGCTTTCCAGGGCGATGCTTATTGGAGTGGTTGGTTACGAATGGAGATGGTGATGCAGACGTATCATGCAAGTTTGCTGAGCGAAACTGACGCGGATCAGGCGACGTTGTAGTTGAAAGGGCTGATAGTTGTACAGGTGAGGACGATTGCGAGGGAATGTCTTTTGTGTCATCCTGATGGACTAGCGAGTGGTGACGAGCTCTACAGACACGACAACGAAACGTAGACTTACACGTATTTGAGGAATGGCCAGTTCGAAGGCAATTAAAACATAGTGAATGATTTTTTACGAATGATCGACACGATTCAATGCCTAAAGCAACAAAACGAGAACACTGTGGTACGATATGGTCATTTTTGCACATGGGCCAGGCGGATCGATTGTCAGATGACTTTGCTAGGTGAGCTCGAATTGGATTGAATTGTTTTCCCCGTGATGTATCTGTACGATTTAAGGATTTACACGATTCGAGTGCGTCACACCGTAGCTCAAGGAATTCAATTAAATCCGTTATCGAACGATCATCCCGGGAGCCTACCTCTTCTGCCCAAGCTTGCTTTGTATCTGAGTCAAGTTTCGTTAGCAAGAGGTGAATCAACCATGGATCGCGGCCGTTTCTTTCCAGCGCATTTAACCCCCGAATTACTTCGTCGGCATCGTTTGCAATTTTTCGAAGTGTTTGTACATTTGCTACCCCTATCGAAGGCAGAGCTAAGAACAATTCTATAAAAGACCGAACAATTAGATGGTTTTGCGGAATTATATTATTTTCCTCAACCCACTTTAACAGCGCTCTATTTACCACTTTCTCGAATACCTTGTTAATATTCGGAAGCAAACTAATTGACCGAAGATTAGCAGGGTTAGTTCTAACTTTATCCCTTTTCGGGATTGGGTGTACCACAGCTGTTTTCCAATGCATCGGATAATATGCATTATTCAGCGCATTGTTGAATATCGTAGTAAATATATCCACTGCTTTCAAGGGCAGGTGTTTTAATACGACGTTTGGAATATCGTCTACTCCCGACGACTTTTTGTTTTTCAGAGACTCAAAGATGCGCAGGAGTTCATCTTTTCGCACGAACAAATGCGAGGATGCTCGTTCATCGGCGATGATGACGTTTGCGGCGTTTTCTTCACTGAATATGGTGAAACCGTGATTCTCGGATCGCCAATTTTGAAGTTCGTTGCGCAGATAATAGTGACTTACGTAGGCCCTATTGTCAATGTCGTGATTACAGTGAACTGAACTGTTCACAGTATACACGGCTTCGAAAAAAGCTCCCAGCAAATCTACTTTCTCCTGTGGGTCTTCGAGGTAGTCAAATCATGTGATCGATGTCATTCTGCCTCATCCTGAAAGGAATTGACTTGAAGGATTTGTATGCTTATGATCGCAACTGCTTAGTGTATCCTGTCTATGGCTATCTCTAAGGTGTCGATTTAGATTACACTAAGTTGGTGAGGAATCCAGCCTGGTGTTTTCAAAAAGCATCAAGTCTAACTTTTCACATTACTAAATAAGGTTAGAGTCGGACTCATTGACGTGCAGTTAGACCAGTTGTAAGCCCTTTGTGATGCCGTTGAGAGAACGTAGGAAACAGATGAGCTAACTACTGCTTGGTGATGCAGAGATTTTTTGACAAATTTGACAGGGCTGGCGATTTTAACGATCTCAGAAGTTGCAGCTGCCTGGGGTCGGATACCTGCCTGCTGTAGAAGGGCTATAGCAAAGAAAAGGCACAAAAGATTCCCTTTCCTCTTCTGCAGAAATCGGTGTAGAGAATGTTCATATCCTGTACTGAAGTTGTTGAGTTTGCATCTATTTTATAAGCCCTCCTAATGTCTCTTGGTCGTTTGTAGTCGAGTTCCGATGAGTCCCTGTAAGACCTGCCCCAGAGAGCGCTTGAAACCATGTCATCCTATTGTAGTAGAACATTAGTATCTTGACATTGACAAGCTACTTGTACGTACTATTATATTTGTTTCGGAAGATCCAAGTCTAAGATCTGAGCAATGCAGTTCAATGGGACATCCGGGCGTTCCAGAGCGTAATCTTGTATTGTTTGACAATCCCGTTGAGAGTTATTATTCTCGTTGATGACATCTACTTAGCTATCTATGGATACTGCAACATTCGTCAAAGATATTATTTTTAAGCCAGACCAAGCAGCCACCTGATGAATGGCAGAACTTGCTGCTTAGAAGGCATTAAACTATCTGGGAAGGCTGAAGGATTTGTGTATGCAGAGGTCATCAGACAGGATATCTCGGTTGTTTTGAAACCGTCTGTGAGAATAGAAATAGAAAATGTCTCCATTGGCTTCTTTTAAGAGTCAAGTGATTCTTTACTAAAGTCGACTTCAAATTGGTTGGAAGAGGTCCCAATACTAAAATATTTCACATTGAACAGTGCTCCAATGCTAAGTCTGATCACTGGGCGGTTGCACATCAAATTGTATCCGTGTAGCATGTGAAACCAAATTCGGAGAGCCGTCATTTGAGAGGGTTTCAATCAGTAGGTAATGCTTATAAAAAAAAAATACGGGGAGTTCGTTGCATTACATCTGGCAAGTAGATGACAGTTCTCTTTTTCAAGGTACATCACCGGACTGCTATGCATATGTGAGGATTGGTCCAAGGACAACAGTGTAAATCGATTGCATGACTTTGGGTCGTAGTCTCCATTTTAGTCATCAGGCTTCTTACACGAGTAGAGGACAAATATAACTTTTTTGTTTCGTTCTGTAACATTTTCTCTCTGAATTGGTTGTCCAGGATGGAACCTCTGTATCTGGCAATCTTCAACAAACTCAAAGAAATGCTTGCGTAATGTTTTGATTTTTTTTGTTAATGTGAGTATATAGAATCAGTTTCGTGATGGTATTGACACGAAGACCCCAGCTTTGTGTCTAAAATGAGGCTATTCCTCAGTCATATTGAAGAACATTAGAGATTTCCTGGCAATTTGGATTTGGCACTAATACAAGCTCAGCGTATTTCTTCCTTTTTCTCTAGGTTTCCCTTACCGCAACTCCACTTCTCTCGCTCGTAGCGCTATAATTAGATGGTACAACAATGGTCATGTGTAGGTCATTCGGCGATCGATGAGTTAGCCACAAAATCAACTTCTTTTAACCATTAGTAACTTCCTACCCTAAAACAGTAAAACCACTGATGTGAAGGAAAGGAATAGATCCAGAAGTTAAATAGGAAATGATGGGCCGACTCATAACCAGCTGTTTTCTGCTAGGTGTCTTGCCATTGTATGTGACACTAAATTTCAGGAAAACCTTGCAGTCGGTGACCAGAAGCTCAAGGTTATGATATTCCAAGATCTTCATAACGAGCTCCGGATCTAAGGCATCAGACTCGGCTGACACATACAAATTGGTCTGAAGCTTACCACCAGGCCATACCTCAGCAAAACTACTTATGGTGGTCCTGATGAAGCACACTAAATTCTGATCCTGATGTGCCATTTGCTTCAAAAATTTCGTGTGCTTTTGAGACAAATATTTGATATATAACTTAATTCGTGCGGGTTTTTTTTTTAAATTTGAACGTACAATAGTATTATTCAAAGTATTGTTCATCTGAAGCTATGACTTTTTCCCATCTTTCTGGATCCCATCCCAAAAGAACTGCGCCGGCTTGGCAGCCAAGAATATTCTGCTCTGATGTGAACCGTATTTCAGTGAGGGCGTTCTGCATCGACCGGAACAAATGGTAGTCAGAAGGGGCAAGGTCTGGGCTATAAGGCGGGTGGGGTAAGACTTCCTATCCACTGTTTTCCAAACAGTTCTTAACCGGAATAGCAACGTGGGGCCGAGCGTTGTCATGAAGGAAAATTATTGCCTCGTGTCTGGTCGCATATTCCGGGCGTTTTTCGGCCGCTGCTCTCTTCAAACGGATTAATTGTGTTCGGTAGCGTTGTTCATTGATGGTTTCACCCGGTTTTAGCAGCTCATAATACAGCACACCCATCTGATCCCACCAAATACAGAGCATTACCTGCGCGCCATGGATATTCGGCTTTGCCGTTGATTTGACTCGTTGGCCGGGTTTCACATATGATTTTTTGCGCTTGGGGTTGTTGTAATGGATCCAGTTTTCATCACCAGTAACAATCCGATGCAAAAATGACTTCCTTTTCTGGCGTTCCAGCAGCATTTCGGACATGCAAAACCGCCTTTCGACGTCTCTCGGCTTGAGTTCATGTGGAACCCAATTTCCTTGCTTTTGACTATATCCAGCTGCTTTTAAACGTTTTGAAATGGCTGCTTGGTGACACCCAAAGACTCTGCGAGCTTTTCTTGTGTTTGGCAACAATCTTCATAGAGTAATTCTTCCAGTTCTTCATCTTCAAACTTTTTTGGCTGCCCAGGACGTTCATCGTCTTCCAATTATGGCACGTTCGCTCAGCTAGCGCATGTTCACCATAAACTTCCACCAAAATATGATGACTTTCGGCAGCAGTTTTCTTCATATTAAAGTAATGAAGAAGAACTCCCCGCAAAAACACTTTTTCAGGCACAAAGTTTTACTTATTTGAGTGAAAAAAAATTATTGTTGTTTACGCTTGAAATGAATGACATACACTGAAATGACGTACAATGACAGTAGCTTTCCAACACATGTTCCAATGGAATAATACAAGTTACGCCATCTCTTAGCAAACCGCACGAATAGACCCAATACTTCAGGCCGAAATTTGTGGCGTCAACAGAGCTGTTGGAATCATTTTGAGAAGAATTACAGAAATTGCAATATGGTAAAAATGCTAGACAATCAAGCAAAACTTGACGCCTATTTCTTGGAACCTAAGTGGGAACTCCTACACAAGCTTATCAAACTAGGCAGGAATAAAAGAATAACCGTCGAGGTTTCTCTCTTCTTGCTCATCTGGAATGTGAGATCTAACTCTCTTTTACTTCGAGTGGTATTTTGGCTTGCAAAAGTGCGATGAAATCTTCCTGATACCCCTTCTACTTTTCTACTGGTCGCCTAGCATTCGGACGTATTATGTCCTCATTGGCTTTAAAAACAACTTTAATGGACCCTCAATTGCCTGAAATGATTCAACAACTGGTTTGCTGGCAAAAGTCGATAATATTTTCGCACATCAATCATCTGGTGATAGCTCAGTGCATTTAAACGACAGGAACTAGTCTATTGTGGTACAGGGAACCAGATGGATAAACGTTTCAGTGCCTACAGTACCACCACCCCCCGCATTAATGGCGAATATCTGCAGCCTGATGAGTGCGTATATTCGCAGAGATAGTGTTCGCGGTGTTGTCATCACTCTCACAGCAGTCGGCGCAAGAAGTTGTGTCATTTATGCCTAGCACACTTAGGTGTTCAGCAAACGTCCCATGCCACGTTCCAAAGCCAAATAATTGTATTTAACCTTTCCTACTGAGAGACAGCAGGAAAGTTTTTTTTTTTTGAACACAGTGCGGGTGAAGGAAATTTAGGGAGGAAGAAAAGAGAGGTACCGGTGAACGTTGGTTTTAAATATTTGAAGGTTATAATGACTAGGAAATGAAGGGCATTCCATAGCCAGTGTACTGATGAGCATTCATACCGAGATGGGTGTTACGGTTAAAGGTTTGAAGGGGCGGAATGTTACTGGCGATTCCTATGGAGCACTAATGGTGGAAATAGCGATAAGACATAAAACAAGGTGATACACGAGACATTTTGTCGGTGTTCGAGGGTGCCCGTTGATTGACTGATATTAGTATCACAGTTTTGAATCCCATCTACCAGGTGCAGAGATGTTTTAAGAGCACCTGACCAAATGTGGGCATCGTACTCCAGTGGCTGTTTGAATTCATTTTGCAAGTACAGCGTGGTAAAGAAAGATCTCGCCTTAGATGGTCTTTTCCATTGGAGAGGAATCATAGCCAACTTAGCGTGAGCAATTGAAGGCACACTGGACCGCAAGCCAGTGCTAAATGGGCGAGATCTACTGACTAACAAGTTTATTTCGGACGACACCTAAAGAAAATAGGAAAACTACTACTAGGTCTTAACACAGCATTCAAAAATGACATCCCAAAAGATTATGACTGGGAAATATCTCGAGGTACATGTTTTTCAAAGCATAGTACAAGGCCACCAGGCACACAGCGTGCGTCTTATGAGCGAAATGACGGACTCTATTTTAGAAGACTAGAATAGGTATACGGCAGACGTTTTTGAAGCTATTTGCCACGTGTTCAGACTATTGCTTGTTTCGTCTTTAGAAACGTCGGTTTCAGTCAGTTGCGTACAGTGAAACATTCGAGACGGACGCTACTTTAGGAACGTTTGTTTTTTGTCGATAATTGCTCTATTTTTTTTTTTTTTTTTTTGTGAGTGTTATTGGTTCATTTTTATAATGAGTGACAAAGTGTGGTGTGGTCAAAACGGTGCAAAAGAGACACGTACATACAGCAAAAGATCGAAAACATCTGGAAGAAGACCGCTGAATCGACACGACTTAGAAGCAGCAACTATAATGAATGCTAGTACATGATAAGGTTGTCAAAAGAATTTCAACTGCAACTAAGCTAGTTCGCAATAACAGTATGATGAAAGCAGCGAAAGATGTGACAACTATTTTCATTGAAAAAGGAGAAAATCAGGCGATTCCAACGTGGGTTTACGTCCTTGTTTGGCTTAATGACTCTCATTGGCAATTACAATGCAAAAATTATAGACTGCGCAGTGAAATCAATATACTGTAAGGCGTGTGAGTACCGGAAGAAGAAAGAAGATACCCAAGAATATACGGAATGGGCACAAAATCATAAAGATAAGTACGATGTAAATCACGATGGATCAGCAGGAAGAATAGAGGTCGATGAAGTTGCTGAGATGTTTCAGCGATCCGAAGCTTTGCAGCAGGCAAAATACACCCCTTATATTGGTGACGGTGATTCTAAGACTTTTAAAGACATTACTGATGCTAATCCCTATGAGAATGTCACAGTACTCAAGAAAGGGTGTATAGATTCCGTTCAAAATCGAATGGGTACCCGCCTACGTAATTTGAAAAAGATACAGAAGCGGGAAAACTAATAGACGAACTCTCTATTTATTATGGATTAGTCATTCGTAAAAACTGTGATTCAGTTGAGAACATGAGGAGCAGTATATGGGCTACACTCGATCATAAATTATCTACTGATGCAAAACCGCAGCACGATAAACGCCCTATCGGACAGGATTCATGGTGCTCATGACAAAAGGCTAAAGCTACAAATAGTTTGGCTGAGTACAAACGTAAGCCAGCTCTTTCAATTGAAGTGTATGAAGTCATCAAGCCAGTCTACGAAAAATTGACAAGAGACGATCTTCTTATTCGATGCATCGGCGGTTATACCCAAAACTGGGATAATTGCCCCAAAATCTATTTCTAGTGGCAAAACTCTGTTGGATATAGCTACGAGTATTGCAGTTTGTGTATACAATGACGGCTTTGCTTCAATTTTGCACATAATGAAAGCGACGGATTTAGAAATCGGCCCGAACAGCAACGAAATGTGCTTGAAGACTGACAACGAGCGCATAAAGCTTGCAGACAGATCGCGTCTCTGAAGCTACAAAAGAGTGGAGGATCGCACTAAAATCCAATAGCGAATAAATGGAAGAGCAGGACACTAGTCTAGAAGATCAATTATATGGTACAGGCATCGCGGATTAAAGGTATTAACAAACTTTTCCCGACTTTCTATTGTATAACTTAAAATTTTAAACGCGTTAATCTCAAAAGTGGATTTTTCAAGTTGGCCGCACCCATTACTTGAACAATTTTCAACCAATTCACTTCAAATTTTAACCAGATCTTTAAAAATATTGTCTAAATAAGTTTTATCTGGCATAGTTCATTTGTTATTAACAATTTTCTGGCTACTTTTCTGTGAATTTTGCAAGTTTGACTTTGAAAGTGCGCCATTCGGCCAAAAATCAAAAAAATCCAACGCACTTTTTTGGCTGTAATTACGAGTATGTAAACGGTGTTTTTTTTTTAGAGGTTTGGTTTTTAACTTGCAACACTGTTTCTACAGATTGTCAATTTGACAACTGATTTGTAGTTAGTACGTCGTGCCATTTTATAATGAATAGATTAACGCCAAAACAATGCGTGCAAATTGTGCAAACTTATTTTGAAAACCATGGTTCGTTTTGCCAAACTTATCGTGGGCTACGTCCATTTTACGGTCGACATAATCGCCCATCTGAGCAAGTTATTCGGAATACGAAGAGTGGTTAATACGCATCCCCAAAGATGACAAACAGAGCGAACAGAAGAAGTTATTGCCGTTGTGTAGCGCAGTCTTAAGGAAAATCCGAATGAGTCGGATGCCCATCCACTTTGTGGAAGATTTCACGGAAAGATCTTGGCTTAAAAGCTCATAAGATCTAGCTTGTTCAAGAGTTGAAACCGCTTTATCATTATACGCGTCGTAGGTTCGGTGAATGGGCCGAAAACATGATTCAGCTTGATCGGCATTTTCAACGCAAAATGTTGTTCTCCGATGAGGCCCATTTTTGGTTACATGGATATGTAGAAAAGCAAAATTGCCGAATTTGGAGTCGAGAAAACTCAGAAGCCTTTATCGAGACGTCCTTACAACCATTAAAACTCACTGTTTGGTGTGCTTTATGGGCTGGTGGAATCATCGGCCCATATTTCTTTAAGGACGATGTCGGCCAGAACGTTACCGTCAATGGACAGCGTTATAGAAACAGGATTTCTGACTTCTTCGTTCCTCAGTTGAATGGCATTGACGTGACAGAGCTTTGGTTTCAACAAGATGGCGCAACATGCCACACGTCGCCCGAAACCATCAATTTATCGCGGGAAACATTTGTTGAGAGCATAATTTCGCGTAATGGACCTGTGAACTGGCATCCACGATCCTTTGATCTCACACCTTTAGTTTACTTTTTTTGCGGGTATGTAAGTCACTAATCTATGCCGATAAACCAGAGACGTTGGACGATTTGGAAGTCAACATTCGCCGTGTTATTGCTGATATACGGCCTCAGCTGCTCCTTGTCAATATCGTGTCCTTTTAAGCTCTCTCAACTTATGAGTTCTGAAATGTATTCCAACCAGTCTTCTAGCGCTTATGCAGTATATAGGTACTTCGAATACATCAACCAGATATGATACTTATAACACATTCTCCGGCACATTCATTCGAGTTTGGAATCTGTCAATCACCGAATCACCGTAGCCTTCGTTCTTAAAAATCCTTGCAGTTGAGACGAAGTACAGGAGATATCTCAATCGACGGAGCCTGAGAGGAGTCGGTGAATAAAAAGAATATCAGCTGCGTCCCTTCGCTCTTCAAGGGTGTTCACGTTAATGAGATTGAGACGGTCTCGATAGGGAGGTAAGATTAGAAAATCGTTCCAAGGTAGACCTCGAAGAGTAAATCGAAAAAATCGACGCTGGATGCTCTCAATGCTGCATACATGAACTCGTTGAAAAGGACACCACGCTTGGCTAGCGTACTCGAGAAGGGAGCGAACGTAAATGATGTTTAGTGATCTGGTCACATACGGGTTGCAGAATTCTTTGGACCGTCTTTTAACGAAGCCAAGTGATGGGTTTGCTTTAGTAATTATCTCATCTATATGCGAGTGGAAATTAAGCTCCCTGTCGCATAATATGCCAAGGTCGCGAATAGTCTGAACAAGGGATATAGGTTGGCCGTGGAGAACGTAAATTCGGGAAGGACACTTGTTGGACTTACGTGAAAAGGCAATCGATTGACAGTTGGTGACATTGAGTTCTAAGCAGCTCCTGGATGCACCAGTTGGAAAAACTATTTAGACCTATTTGAAGGAGGCTGGAGTCGTGTTGTGAGGAAGTGGGGTTTAAAAAATTTGGTATCGTCAGAATAGAGAGAAAGTGCTGAGTGGTGAATGACCCATCAAGATCGTTGATAGTTAGGATGAAGAGAAGTGGACCTAGGTGACTACCTTTAGGAACACCTGAAGTGGACAAGAATTTGTTCAATATTCACATGCCGACATAAAAGATGGCGCACATTTACTCGTACGCGTATGGCCTTTTCCCCTTTTACGAGTAATACTTTCGGAACTCTAGTTTCTACCAAAACTTTTTTATTTTTAAACTGCAAAATATTCCGCCATCTGTGAACACTTCTTCCTTACTCCGTCCATCTTCCACTGTGATGTGCAATAAAATTCAATGGATCTCTGTGTGCATTGACTGAAATATTTCTTCTTCTACTTTTTTTCTTTTTTCTCTCAAGTTCTCCTTATCCTCCCCTTCCAAGTCCTGTTTCGTTTTCGTTCCCTTGAATCCGCTCTAACAACCACTGGGTCGGAAGTAATAATGTTCGTTGCACCCCCTGAGTTTTTATTTTTTTTCTGCTGGTCCCGCCCGACTCCATTTTGTTTTCTTTTTAGACAAACTAAAAATTAAAAGAACCAAATGATGCAGACGTCAGGAGAAAAGGGGAAGAAAACCAGTAGTTTTTCGTTTGGTTGCAGCTGAAACACCGTGTGGTAAAAATAAATATAACCGTCGTCGTCTAAGTAACTTTCTGCATTTTTGCACTACAAAAGCGGCATCTACACGGTTGCACACAAGTACTTGTAGTCGAACATGTTTCCAGTAAACCTCTTCTCACACCAAACCGTGTACACAAAGGATAGCAACTATTCGAAGAATAACAACGCTTATCAGCAACAGGATAAACCAACAGGGATGGTTGAAATAGGATGGATGAAGAACTAATTCGACAAAACAAAAATAAAATAAAAAAAAAAATACAAAAAAAGCACATTTTCCAGTGTACGGATGTGGCATCTGTCGAATGGAGGGGGTTCATGCAATTGAGGTCTATTTTAAGCCGATCAAAGGACGCAGTACTGTTGCAGCGATACAGAGACACTCCATAGCTAGATGTTTGCTAGCTTCAGTCGAAAGGACAACCAATGTTTATTCGAAGACAGCTTTTTTGATTGAGTAAGGGTAGCGCAGAAACTGTCAAAATAAAGTATCATGACTGACATGAGAACAAACGAGTGCTGGAATCGTTTGGAAGCCTAAAACTGTCTGCCAGTCGATTTATTTGTTTGTTCGTTCAGTTGCAATTGACTTTTGAAAGACTCGATTTTGAAGTGTGTCTTTAGTACTCCAAAATAAAAAGATTGTTATAGCGGAGAGATCAAATTTAAAAACTAGACCGACAGCAACATTTTCAAGTTTGACATTTGACTCGTCGAGCCTATGGAAATTTAGAAGGAGAGGCGGTGCTGAAGGTAGAATCCTGTTGCTAAAGGTCAATTGAAGAAGCCCTCAAAGGACTCTTTCACATGCGAAGGTTTACCACAAAATGAGGTACTGGAAGGAATAACCCATTCCAAATGGCAATATCCTGGAAGTAGTACCTGTTCAAAGCCCAAACTGAACTGCGGAGTCAGAAGATTAACAACTCCCTGGACTAAAGCAAACGTAGTTTTTATACCCAAAGTACATATGTAGGTCAAACGTCTGATGTTCTTCCGATCATTCGGATTAATATCATTACTTACTTACTTAAATCCTGTCACTCCTCGAGGGACATCGGGCGTTAACGACGCCTGTACGTCATCTCGTTCGGACTTCTGCAATGCTTTTCAACTGAGCACAGCTCTTTCACAGTAGTCGCGATTGCTCTTCGACTGTTCCTCGCCTTGTTTGCTTAGACCGCCCCGGTCTTCTGCCTGACTGGGTGAGTGAATTCCACTGCATGGCATATTTCGCAATATGACCAATCCATTGCCGCTTCCTCCTCCGTTTGGTGATGTCTATAGGTTCTTGACTCATTCTTAGATAAAGCTATTCGTTGGAGATGCGGTTCGGTCAAAAAATCCGTAAGATGTTACGTAGACATTTGTTTACGAAGTTTTGTAGTCTTCGAGTCACAATGTTGGTAAACTTCCAAGTACTACAATACTATACAATGTATAGTAGTACTGATTCTACATTGAATCTGAACAGTCGCAGCTTGGTTTTTGTGCTGACAACATTGCTTTTCCAGATTTTTGATAGCTTCCAAACGCAGCTTTTGCATTCCTGATTTTGCTGCCCACCTCGAGTTTGCTAAATGTAGAAAGTTCTCCACTTTTTTGACATTTTTTTTTTTAAAGAACTTAAGACTCAGAAGGGTATTACTACTCTTTAGGCCGTTTAAGTCATTGTAGAAGAAAGCTCCTAAGTGAAGTTTTCTTCCCTGGGAGAGAGCTGAACATGTACAGAGTATATTTTGGATTATCTCCACTTCCTCCTCGTCCATGCAGCTTCTACAGAAATCACTTGTAAATGCGCCAAGACTTCTTTCGTGCTTGCCTATAATGCAGTGACCTATGATGACGCCTGTGATGGCGCTGAGATGTTTCCGATTTAGAAAGATCAAACTCTTAGACCGATTTAGATGCAGCTTTGGCCAGATTCAACAGTCCACCTAAGGTCTGTTCTTTTGCTAGCTTCCAGCTTTAATATTGATTTGCACGTAGCGATTCGTATACCGATGCTATCCCTTTCCAGTAGAATAGGTAAAGTGGTTCCAATTTTAGCGAGTTCGTCGGCCCTACAATTCTCTATGTCTCTGTGACCCTGCACCCAACTTAGGTGAAGGTTGAACTGCTCTGCCATCTCCGTAAGAGATAATCGGAATTCAAGTGCGGTTCTAGAATTTAATGAGACTGAGTCCAGGGATTTAATAACGGTCGGACTATCCGAAATGATGTGGATATCCTTTCCAAATATCACGGTTCTCTTTAGCCAGGACAGGACTTCTTTAATTGCTAAAAATTTTCGCCTGGAACTCACGACAATGATTTGGAATGCAGAAGGAGAGGCTCAGATTAAGCTTATCAACCCCGCTATCGGTCTTGGGTCCATCCGTATAGAAGTAGATTGACTAGCCATCTATGAAACCATCTTCCTCCCAGAAGGATTTGGAGGGGATGCTCACATGAAAGTCTTTGTCAAACCAATGTTGGGGTATAGTGTAATCGGTGTTCTCTGGGAGGATTCCTGGTATATTAAGAATAGTAGCGTTGCTAAATGAGTTATGTAGTCGCTTTAAGGCGAATAGCTGCGATCACAGCTACTTGCCTGCTGAAGACATCGAGGGGTGTCAGGTGAAACAAAATATCCAGTGCCGCGGAGGGAGTAGAGCGTTGGTATCCACTTATGCATGCTGTTCTTCGAACTTTGCTTGTCCACCAGACAACAACCTCGTAGGTGAGTATTGGTTTTATGATCTAGATATATAGCGGACTATGCAAGTTGAAGGCCCCATTTGTTCCCAATGGTTTTTTTGCAAAAGAATAAAGTTACAGGAGACCGGCTGTATCGGAAAAGACTAAACTGGTACCGTTTATTGAGGGAGGGTCTATGATTGGAATTTTATATTTCCTGGAAAGATCAGTTTTATGGGGGTCTACTCCCAGTCTATAGCGATCTGATCAACGGGTTAATCTGTTAAAATTTAGCTGAAGGAGTTCTTTAATGGTATTAAGATGCTTATCTGAGACGGCTATAGCAACGTCATCCGCATAGGCAATCACCCTGCTATCACCCGCTTCCAGGTATATTAGCAGTTCATGAACCACTAAGTTCCAGAGAAAGTGAGAAAGGACACCGCCTTGCGGCGTACTTCGGCTGACACATCTTTTAGCAGAAGACCCAACCACTTTGGAGTTGATTATCTTATGCTCTTAAGCATAAGACTGATCAACTCCTCAAGTGAGTGGTCTACCTGCAGAGTTGACAGCGCAGTTGTGATTGCGGATGTGTTGATGTTGTTAAAGGCACCCTGTATGTCCAGGAAAGCGACCATTGTGTACTCTCTATATTGTAGGAATCGTTCGATGTGTATGCAGAGCCGTTTCCACCGACTTTCCCTCACAGTAGGCATGTTGAGCCATTGACAAAAAAAAGTCTTGGATCAACTTTAGTTGGAAAATCAGTCGGAAATGATAGACTTATAGGTCTGAGATTCTTTGGGCCAACATGAGAACATTTTCCGCCTTTGGGAATGAAAACTACATTGAACTCTGGATTAGTTCTACTCAGCTTCTCATGCATATGCAGGATAATATCTGAGAACCTTTGTAGTTCAGCAGGTATTATACCGTCCGGACCAGCAAATTTGAAGCTATGCAGCGCCCAGAGCAGTTTGTCTCTTGTAATCAGACCATGAATTTTGGTCACGGTTGCAGTAGTCCAGTTTGGGTCGCTACTGGCCGCAAATAGAGAGCTACCTGGAAAGTGAAGGTTGAGTGATTGATCACTTGAAGATGTCCAAGAGCCATCATAGCATTTGTAGATAGGATTTTTCCTAGGAGGAATACGTCAGAGGTTTCTGTAATTTTGTCGCAGAATGATCTCCAGAATTGTCGCTTTGCCTTCCTCAGTTCTTTTTCAGATATTTTGAGGGATTCCTTTTATGAGTCCCAGTCAGTCACTTTTCTAGTGTTTTTTGCTAGGTTAGAAAGTTTTCTTCAAAGGTTTCTAAGCGGCCCCAGTGCTAACGTCCACCAGTGCGGTTTTTTATTTTTGCCTCTTGGTTGAATAAGTGGGCAGAAAGCAGCCATAGCCTGATTGAGAGCCAGGGTAAATTCGTTAACTTTCATGTCAACCTCGTTGGTGTCGCGCGGAGGACTTGACAGTTCAGAAGATAGTGTTTCTGAGAGTATTTCTCTGTATTTTGGCCAACCAGTTTTCCGATAATTCCGGAATGCTGGGTGGCTGGGAGGAGCATCACTTAGGATGAATTGGATGTACATATCTGTGGTCCCAAAATGAGTATTCAGACGATACCATCCAGTTCGTTAGCATTTGAGTGATGTTGTCGTCGACAAGAGTGGTATCTAGCATTTTCTGCTGGGTTGCCAACTTTGCAAACAATGAGATTATCATTTACAATGTAACCAAAAAAGGACTCAGCTCCATCGTTGATGTCGGTATTGCCCCATACCGTGGGATGAGCGTTAGCGTCGCACCTGCTGATTAGGCCAGTTTTTAGCTCATCAGCTTCCAGTACTACACTTTCTAGGTTATCACCAGGGAGAGTGCCCACATGATCGTGGCCAAGATATGCCGACGCCAGCCAGTAGGAGCCTTTGACAGCCAGTCTTGCAACGGTTAAGTCGGATTCGCTTAGGTTAGGAAGTAAATTGGATTGCATTAAGGCTACGTTTGACCATCTATCTTATATAGAGCAGAGCATATACGGGTGTCCTAAGTCCACGAACCACGGCTTCTACGATCCATGGTTACTAGATTAGGATGATCTCTTCTGGGTTTTTGAAAAGACGCAGAATAAGTGCGGCCGAAGCAAAAAGTGGTGGAGATTAATCTGGAGAAAACGTATCATTGACACAATTTGGCATTGAACACCGAACCGTCCGATATGGAATCCAATACAGTACCACCTAAGCCACGGCCATCCACTTGTTGTCTGGCAATGTTAAGTTGAGCATCGGAGTTACAAATGCGGAGGGCCTTTGTTTTTCCCGTATTTATATTAAGCCCTGCTTTGTTTGCCTCAGCTTGCAAATTCTGTGATGTTTGGTGGAGATCTATGCAAGGAGGCAAACATCGTCAGTGCCTCAATCATTGGTTTCTTCCAGTTAGTGCTACACGAAGTAAATCGCTGATGACTATCAGAAATAACAATGGTGAAAGCATACAGCCCTGACGTACTCCACTATGGACTTCAAAGTCGTCTGATGTCTTACCATTGTGCAGAACGTGATACTTACCAGCCTTAATAATAGTTATAAGTTTTCACGGAATACCTCTCCTGCGCAAGACTATCCAGATAGCATCTCTGTTCAAACTTTCGAAAGCCTTTTCAAAGTCAATGAACAATAGATGTACCGAAGATCTGAACTCGACGCATTGCTCGATAGTGGTTCACAAAGTGCTGATGTGATCTACCCATCGAGTATAGAATATGGATGTTCTCT
The DNA here is from genome assembly GCA_963966105.1 of Volucella zonaria. NCBI lineage: Eukaryota > Metazoa > Arthropoda > Insecta > Diptera > Syrphidae > Volucella > Volucella zonaria. Next base: position 47,549,248 of record OZ014534.1, read on the forward strand.
TATCCGCTCTAGAACTATCTTCACTATTATGTTGGTTGCGGCTGGGAGAACGCATATTCCTCTCCAATTCCCACATTCCATCAAAGGGCCCTTCTTTGGAAGCTTGATGGTCATTCATTTTTCCCACTCCTCCGTGAACTGCTCATTTTCCCGCCCTCTAAAAATGAGCGGTTGGAGTAACTCTTCCGATGTAGTTGGTGCTGCTTGAAAATGCTCGGAATACCATCAGTGCCTACCGCTTTATTTCTTTTGAGGGATCTGATAGCGGGGCTAATAGCTCTGTGCTACTGGGAGGTCCGGATGAAATTCGGGAATTTGTTGCTGCGTCACGGTCGTTGAAATTTGAGGCTGTGTCGCTATCGCTTAAATTAATTAGGAGTAACGCGAAATGTTCCCTCCATCTATTGAGGTGATCCTCATCTGAAGTTAGCAGGCTGCCATCAAAACTTTTTACTCCAACCAAAAGTAAGCTATTTTGTGATGCTGTAGACGGTCCTGGTGTCACATCTGCTAGCTGCTTCTTCAGCCTTCGAGGCCAGGGCGTCCATGTATGAACGCTTCTCACTCGGTTTTCTCTACAGTTGATGCCGCTGCAATCTGAGCAATCTGAAATACGATCATCGATCTGTCTCCAGATAACTGCTGACAATCATGTGCTGTGACTTTTCTGCCTTACACTGATGTAGAAACTGCCCCAGGTGCAAAAACATTTTCCACAGCATTCCGTTGAGTTGTCGACTTCTTCTGCTTCTGTGGCAAGATGATCACAAAATTGTTGGCACACTAGGGGATTCCGAAGTCCGTTTAAGGGGTTGCTGGTTGACAGCTGGAGTACGAAGGCGTATAGTGGCTAACATAAGATGATGGTCGTGCGACATTCCCACATCGGTTCCACGTTTGTTTTGAATGCCTAGGACGCAATTTCTAAAACGTCGATTTATCGCAAAATGCTAGATTTTCTTTGACCTTCGCCGGTTGTCAGATGAGACCCAACTGATCTTATGCCAGGCCTTGTGCTCGAACAGAGTACCTCTAATGGCCAGCCGGTTGGTTTTGCAGAAATCTACAAATCATTCCCCATTATCGTTACGGTCTCCGAGGCCGTGTTCGAGTGGTGTGTTTTCGTTGCTTAGCTTAGAGTTGAAATTTTCCATTGCTACTACGATGTCCTCGTTAAGTTGTGAGCGTTGCCAAGTTGACTGTAAAAAATGTTCTTTTTGGCCTCAATCGCGGTTTCCGTTGGCTTATAGCGCTGGATGATGATAATTTTTCTTACCATACTCTGAAATCAGGCCGTCAATATCCGGTCAGTGTACGTTTTCCAAGAAATGAGGCTGCTTCTTGCTGTTGGTGTTAGCATCAGTCCAACGCCGGACTCTCAAGTACTTCCGACTGGTTTTTCCAGAATAGAGCAGGACAGTACATTTTGTGGGCGAGTGGTATACCTCAGCATCCAACCATCTTATCTCGCGCAGCCACAAAATGACCATTCATATTATGTCGTAAGAACTCTCGCTCAAGTTGGAAGAATCTGGGCATTCTGAGCATCTTCGTCTCATGAGTCGTGGAGGGTCCTAAGGGTCCGTAGTCGATAGCCAAATGTCGTCAACTAAATATCAGTCAGTATCCGAGGCTTGTTGTGGCGGTTCGGAGCAATACATTTGTTTACGGTTGTGTTTTGCTGAGCCACAGACCAACCAACGCCATTTGTCCCCTCCAGATTCCCAGATGACGTTGCGAGGAGGCGTGGAGTAGGGCTAACTAACAGAGTTACAAGATGTTCAACTGTAGAAGCTTCTATCTCGTCATTTGGCGAACCAGCATCTATCGGATGCTACTTCTGCGAGGCCTAATGTTAGCCATTGCCATCCGATCAGGATATCATGTTCCTTCTGAAAGACTCTCAATAGAATGGTCGACTTTCACATGAAATGCAGTCTTAACCATAGAAAGCGAAATCAACTCTCTCCCTCAATGAGTTTAGAATAGTGGCGTTATTCCATATCGAGGAAGCGTTCAACAACTTTGAGATATCCTCAATCGTCATTTCCCTACAAAAACTAATTTATATACGACTCTATCTCCAACTCAGCAGTATTCCTATGTTCTTCTAACGAATTCATATTTAGAAATTTGGGGCGGTCCTAATAGGAAGGGTCGTTCTAAGGCAGACCACCGAGAGCAAATCGGAGGAATCGACATTGAATACCCCCGATTCGGGAAACTTGAATCCGGTGAAAGGGGGACCAAGCTTGACTGGTATACTCAAGCAGGGGCCGAACAAAGGTAACATAGGGAGATCTGGTTACATACGGGTTCCTTGGACCACCGTTTAATAAAGCCAAGTGATGAGTTGGCTTTGAGGATCATCTTATCGATATGCGACCGAAAATTAAGCTCACAGTCGAATGATATGCCAAGGTCTGAACCAGAGGAATTGGTTGACCATATAGAAAATAAAGTCCGGGAGAAGATGGGTTGAATTTACGTCAGAAGTTTATAGATTGACCAGATTGAAAACCGATCAAGGTCTTCTTGAAGAAGGGCAGTGTCATGGGGAGAGAAAATAGTTTTAAAAAACTTTGTGTAGTCAGCTTAAAGGGAGATTGAGGAGTGTTTAATGACTCTCGCAACATCGTTAATAGTAAGAATGAAGAGAAGAGGGCCAAGATGACTGCCTTGTAGAACTCCAGATGAGGCCAGGGATGGAACAGAAAGGGCGGATCTAAACCGAACACTATAATATCAGTTTATCAGGTAAGAAGAAATCCATTTCAATAAGAGAGGCTCAAAGCCGAGAGCAGACAATTTGAAGAGGATCAATTGATGAGATATCTTATCAAACGCTTTAGTGAAATCAGTTGCGATAACATCGATTTCTTTGCCATTTTCTAAGGCTGAGAGAGCAAAAGACACGAATTCAACTAGATTTGTGGTAGTTGATCTACCTTTTAGAAAACCATGTTGTCGAGGCGAAATAAAAGGCTAGCATTTGAAGCTTAAAGCTTCGTATAAAATGCTTCCAAAGAGTTTGGTTATATGAGAGAGTTTAGCAATGGGACGATAATTGGTAACTTCATGCTTAAATCGCTTTTTATGAATCGGGATTATAAAAGAGGTCTTCCAAATCTGCAGAAATTCTCCCTGTGTAAGGGATAGACGAAAAAGGTAGGAAAGGGGTAGAGACAGGTTGGAAGAGCATTTTTTAAGAAATTCGGCGGGGAGTCCGTCTGGGCCAGGTACAAATTCATCTTTAAGATCTAGTAACTTTTCTTCAATAACTGCCGGATCGAAATTTTGAATGAGAAAATGACCAACGCAGAAATTTGGTAGATCATTGAAGTAAGAGGGATCTGGTACGAAGTAGTTGTTGGCAAATGATTGTTTGCAAAATGTAGCAAAAAAGTTGACGAGGGTAGGAGGATCACTTGAAGATTTGGTTTCGAAAGCGGGGGAGGTAGGATAACCATCAGTCTTACTTTTTCAATTGAAAAAAGGACTTAGGGTCATTTATGAGATTGGTTTGCGCACTATTCAGGTAGCGCTGATAGAGAGAGTTATAGAGTTCAATGAAATGAAGGTATATGCCTAAATAATTCGAATAGTCGGAAGAAGAGTGGGTTCGAGGGAATACCGCCCATAACTTGTTTCTTTTGTTTCGTAAAGAGCGGAGTCTAAGATTATACCAAGGAGGGGATGTAGAAGAAGTTTTATGGCGAGAATATGGCACATAAAGGGAGATGAATTTAAATATTTCTCTGTAAAAAAAATGGAGAGGGCAGCGACCAGAGATAGATTGGTAAACTCGAAAGAAACCCTGCTTAGATTTTACGGAAAATAGCTTTGTGAAAATTGTAAGAAAATTGTAGAACTACGCGGGGAGGCGACTGAAGGGGAGAGTTGTTTAAAAATGAGGGAAGAAGTGGAGTATGAAAGTTATCAATAGTTGAAAGAGATAGGGGACAACACAATACTGAGGAGTTGATGGGATCAGTTGTGAAGATAAGGTCTAATTGCCTTTCCATATAGTTGGAAACGCCACTGGCTTGACATAGACTAGAGTCTGTGAGCCGATCTAAGAAAAGCCATTCCTTAGATAGGTCTTCAGATGGAGTCCACTTCATCTGAGGTAGATTAAAATCGCCGAAAATAATGATATCATCAAACGAGTCTGATAAGTCGATCAAATTGTCAATTGCTGCAATAGCAAGTTGGTAGGATTCGATAGGTTGCGCCGGAAGAATGTAACAACACATAACATACAAGCATCTACGAGTAAGTGTTATTTTAACCGACACAAAGTCGAGCTTAGGAGAAGATGAAGTTGCAACGAGAGAGGAGTCCAAGCTGTTGTGAATAGCCAGTAGGACACCTCGACAAGGGGATTCAATCAAGGGGGGTGTGCGATCATCATCCCGAAAAACACTAAAAGAAAGAGGGAATAACTCCTGGCTTTTTATGTTGATATCAAATGAGAGAGCATGAGATTGGCGGAAAACGGAGTCCTCTTACGTTCTGGTAATAGAAGGTGAGAGGGAGGTTTTTGCGTGACTTTTTAGGGTCGAAAAAATTTATCGTGGTCAAGTCGACTGCATTGGAGGTCTGAGGCTCTTTTAGAGTGTACATTGTTGGGAAGACCGGCAACTTTTTGGGGGGGCGTATTGAAAATCTCGTGATACTTTATATAAAGTTTCCTGAGACTGGTAACGTCAGTAGGGAGGCCTTCCTGCTGGATAGAAACCATGACGCTTGTTTTTGTTTTACCCTCGTAGCACACCGAGTCGGATTTATCTTGCAGATAAGCGATTTATAAACGTATATTCTCATATATCTTTTTATTTCCAAGCCTAGAGAGCGCATAGCGACATTCAGTGATATCACTAGTTTGCTGCGTTAATTTAAGAGAGTTAATGAGTTTGGTGTCGCAACGGATGGGGTTTCTAAAATAGGGTTTAAAATGTGAGAACTGATGAAATTAGGATACTTAGCTCCAGTTCTGAGGTCGAAATTTGGGAAAGGCGTGTGTGTTAGGGGTTGAGTGGTGGGAGTTTGAGTTGTAGGGGTTAAGTCGAAAGAAACACGTTGACGTTGGGGCTTGATTTGGGGTGAAATAGGGGGAGCTGGAGTATGGGTGGGAGGCTTAAAATTAGGAAAAATTTCAGTTTTAAAACTACAATTGGAGCTGGGTTTGTTGTGGGAAGGAGAGGTGGGTCTTGGCAAATTGGATTTACTTGCTAACTTATTTTTTTGGTTTATGTATGATGGACTGCTTGATTTTATCCTGGTTCTTGATCGTATTTCCAACCATTTGCAGACACGAATCTATCCAAGATTGAAATTGTTGCTGGTTGGATTATGGAATAACCATTCGTATTTGGCTGGAAGATTGAGCTTGAAGCTGCGCTTGCTTCTGTGGTGAGATGTAGGAAGCAAATTGCAGTGGCGAATGGTAATGCCATATTTCTTTTCGAAGAAATTTGAGATCCAATCAACATCAGCGTTTGGGGGATCGCCTTTGATAAGAAGCGTAGTGACCAATTGATTCTTCGAATCAAGCTTATCAAGTCTACGTTGCCATTCGGAAGGTGTCCAAGTTGAATTAAAATGATTGATATGCTTCCGTGGGGCAGCGATTGGAGGAGCTGACATAGAAGTGTTCTCTGTCGTAAAGTTGGAAGAAACTTAGCAGGAATCAGTGGATTGAACCGTCCGCAGATGACTTATATGTGGGAGTGAGGGTGAATCCACTTCAGGTTCCATTAATTCAGCCATGAGCGATGTATTATAGGGAACATTCTGGTAAGGCTGCGGGAAGTTTGGTGTATCAACAATTTTGTTGTTTATTGTTGCATACCAAGGATCGAGTCGCAGTAAATTCGCCATCGACATCGTTCACTTTATCGAAGATAACTTTGAGCATAGGATCACATTGTTTAGAAGAGAGTTGTTTGTGTGACGAGGACTGGAAATGAATGTCCATGTCGTCACGCAGGGAGCTTATCAACTCTCAGGTTTTTTTGGTTGGAGATGACCTGCGCAGAACAGATAGCTTTGATGTCACTCAACACTTTATCCAGGTGACATAAGGGAGTTTCATCATTCCTGGATGTGCTTTACTTTTGATGTTATTAGATCGGCTGAGTTCTGCACTGAGTTACGTAACTCTTCAACACTGCTTTCATTGGCCGAAATTTTATCCGTAACCTTTTTGGCGAGTGCGTCTTGATAGGAGTCATTTGAATCGCTTAGGCATTTTAGTGCCAAAAGCACGTGCGAAAGTGAGATACTCTTACACTCATCACAGAAGAAAAGTAGGTTATCGGAGAATTCTTTAATAAACACCGTATTTCTTTTGTTTAACCCGACATAAATGGCATGAAAGGCGTTCCCACGTGCTCTATGACCCGAAATTGAGGTCTTTATCCTGCTCCTTAACAAAATCTAGGATCATGGTGATAGCGACGCATGTGGATGGGAAGTACCATACCGAAACGCACTGAATGAGGAATCTTGAACTCCTCACATATCCTGCCTGGTAGACAAACCCCAAAAAGGCCTGGTCTTTGTCGGCTATTATTTGGTCTAGTCAGACGTTTTGGATAAAATCTATTTGAGCAGTGGATGCGGCAGTCCCTTGTCAAAACTTCTTAACTTGATGCCCGTCTGTACGTCTTTGAAGAATGCAGTGGTCTGTCTTTTACCTATTTCTTTTGCAGCGGCTTAAGATACAGAAGACTGATCGCCCTTCTACCGCTTCATGATGTAGCCCGTGTTCAGGGGCTGCTTTTACCATTTTGTCGGATTCGTCAACAATGCTGAAATCTGGCCTACGTCTCTCCTCTGCTCGGTCCCTTCTTAACGAAGTATGGCAGGCATTTCTTTCGTGAGCCACTTAGCCTTCTCTGGTTTCCTATTGGCCCATCTTTCTTTATTTCATCATCTGTAAGTAGCTAATTCATCATAAATGCTTCCTCTACTTCTTAAGATATGTATAGTGGCCGTTTTTGTTTGTGAATCCCTTAATCCGCTTCCGCCATTGTATTTGTTTTTTTGTTCACACCAAGCCATCGGCGTATGTTGTTCCACCTCGGATTTAGGAGCTTTTCCTCTTCGTTTAACTATATTCGCAAGGCTCCGGGCAAAGACATGACTATACACAGCAACGTGTTACCAGTGGCCACCACGAGGGAGTTATAGTCGCACTTCTGACAGGCAGACAGTTACAGCACAAAGTCCACGAAAGCTGCTGTGTTGATCTCACTACCTGACTGCCAGTGGCCACCTATCGGGGAGGATGATATCAAATATAACGACGTAAGCCCCTTATCTCTTACTAAACGTTCAAATCCACCTACATATAACTGAGAAGAGAATGGGAATAGAGTAGAAAGACAGACAAGCGCCTCGTGAACTATCCAAGTGAAGTCCGCTTTTCAGACCAAAGGAAAGTTAGACTGTGCAACAAAAGGATATTTTCTGCATCCAACAAAAATTAATTCCCCCCTGAAAGTACCAGCCTTATTTCCAGCCTTTCTTCTACTGTCTAAATCTCTCATAAACAACTAGAATCCTTCTCAATATTGTTCTGAATAAATATCGAACAACCTTATTGAACAGATTACTGAAGCTGACGCACAAAATAAATCAAGAACTGCAATATTACTCCGTCAAGACAATCCTAAATGGGACACGAACCCAACCCAAACCAACTCAACCCAGTCAAGTCAAGCTGAAACCAAAGAACAGGAAAACAAATACGACCAACAATAATGTTACAAAGGACAATTGCCGATCTATGTCGTTACGTCGTTCTACACAAAATGTTTGCATACACAATGACGATGCTGAGAGTTCAAGTTGTTAGTGTGTATGTTTATCGGTTTGTGCGGGTAACACTTGAGACTACACAAGCCACCCCCCCAGGAGAACACTGTAGCTGTAGCACAGTCAAGTCTTCCTTCTGCCTCCATCCCAGATGTCCTCATTTTCAAATGTAGCCGAAAAATCATTTTTCGCCCACAATCACCCTCAGTCCCAATCATCCCCCATCCGCCGACCTTGCTGTTAAAGAAGAAAAAAAACAAATCCAAGTACCTACCTGTGGGCCTTGTGTATTTAATTTATGCCAAAACGGGAATGTCATCATCATCGCAAAAATGTTTTCAGCGAAAAGTCCTTAAATCACAGAATCGTTTACGTTTTTCATTTCTCTTCTCCGTTAAGAGGGTGTTTGTAGTCCCGGTCGTGCCACGGTATTTGCCGTGGCAATGTTGATGGGGGGCAACGATGACTACCGAAGGGTGGATGGACGTATTGCATGTAAACGATTTCTTAATGTCTGGGTAGGGCCGGAAAGTTCCTTCTTCTTCTCAATCGCATGGGGATAATCCTGAATCCAAACAAACTCCTTTTCTTCCTTCCTTGTGTACGTTTATTCGTCGTGAGTTGTGAACTGTACGTCGTACGATGTTCGGCTTTCCTCATTTGTCGAATGTTATGGTAGTGAATCAATAGACTACGAAGGAATGAAAGAGTTCCCGTACTAGGAAACCTTCATTCTACCACCTTTCTGCAGAGTTACTCTTGGCACACGGGAAAGGAAAGAAATCTCAAAGGCAGTTATTATACCAATTGAATGTTTGTCTTTGCCGTGTTGAATACCAATGAAAGTCTTCCCTTCCGTCTTCTGACTCGACCAAAGACGCTGTCGTCATCGACGACGACGTTTGAAATGGTGTAGACGTTTATATTGGTTAGACATTTACCTTTTAGGTGGTGTGTAAACAATGAACTGCGGACCATGAATGCTTTCTAACCAACTGAAATTGGACCTTTTAGTACAGCTGTCACTGTCACTGTCACTGTCACTTCCACAAGGCCTCTGTTCGGAGACTTTATAATTTTAGATGGAAAGTTTACCATTTGAGATCTGTCTTTTGGCTGTGTGAGGCTTTGGTTGGTGCAACATTTGACAATTTAACATTTCCTTTGATGATGACTTGGTAGGTGACTGCACTGAATGTAACCAAGATCTGTTTGTATTGTCGTTACTACCGACATTGGCTACGAAAACACAGCTGACATCAATATGAGAAACAAAGGCCAACAGAAACTGTTAAGACCTCTTGAATGTCTGTCGAGTTCACCAATTCCATTTGAGAGTAACTACGAAAGCCTTACAAAGGACAACTCCTGAAAGTTTGTTATACCACCTATAAATGCCGAGAATGAGCTATACAGTGAAAGGAAGTGGATAGCTACCTCGATGAATGTATAAATTGTAACAGACATACTCTAGACAAGCAGAGGCTCATGGTGCTCACATTCTGAAAACCTATGAAGATGAACCGCCAGATTCGAACAAACCAGATAATGCTATGAATCTCAAGAGGTTCCTTAACTTTACGAGTATATTGCGTAAGTCCTTCAGCTCTGTGAAGAAGTCACTGAAGCTGTCAGAAATTCGTCGCTGCGTCAGCTTATTTCCATATGATTCGATATTATTGCCGCCACCAACTGTAGTAAGTACCCGAAGTCAACGGTGCTTATGCTCAAAATACTTCTTGGACCAGAACCAAATGCAACGTGTGAGGCAACCATCTTCTGGATTTCACAACATCGTCTGACCTGTTTCTCTTACGAATGTTATCTGATCGAAAGTACTGTCGAATACTTCCATGTCAAATTAGAGGTATATACGAGTGGAATATTCAAAATCGGATGCAAAGTCTTGACCTTGTTAAAGAATATGAAACCGAGAAAAACCAACTTGAAGCGATCGCCAAGTTCGCTAATGCTGAGCCTAAGTTCAGAACGCAGCAGAATGTACTCGTACAAAGAGACGTTGAGAACCTGGACAGTGACCTCACAAAATTATTAGAACTTACGTCTCCATCGGAAGATATCTCTTGCAGATCGGCCGTTCAATGGAGTGGCGAAGACTTGCAGAGACTGCATAAGGAACCCTAAAACGAACTTCTATGCAGCTCGCTTAAAACTATTGCGTTGTTCTAAAAGTGATTGCGTATTTTTTTGCAATAGAAGGGCTTTGCCCACCTTTATTTGTATCTGAGCATGACATAACATACACATGCATATGTCAAACATTTGTTGACACTTAACCTAAAAACAAAAACAAAATTATCGCAATTCGGTCGTATTCCGTGCTTACAATTGTGGTTCGAACTGTAATGGAACTAGCCCTCCAGGTTGAAGGATGTACCGCCGGGGAACTGCCGGCCATAGGGAAGAAATCTATAGTTAGTCTAAGCTTGGGATATAGATATATCCACTGTTGACAACCCCTGCAAACGAAATATGCACAACGAACTTCTGATCTGTACATGGAATGTTAGGTCCCTTAATAGGCCACGTGTGGCCGAACAACTAGCGAAGGCCCTGAACTGATGCAAGGCATGCAAGAAATGCGATAGTATAGGGCGGACAATAAGAGGATGAAAAACTGCGACATTTACTGCGGCAAGTGTTATCGACGGCAAAAGCAGCGCGGATGCTGATTCGTTGTTAGAGACAGACTGAGGCAAGAAGTGTTAAGTTTCATGTTAACGTGCTCCTCGTAACAATCCGTACTAAAGCCTTATTTGCCAACATTAGCCTTATATGCGCGCACGGACACATAGATGAGAAAGATGACCACATCAAAGATAGCGTCTACGAGCTCTTGGACAAGTCTTCCGAGCAAGAGACGGCATCTTTGGCAGTATTGTCGGAAGATATAGCCTGCACGACACCACCTTCGATAACGGATTCAGGCTAATCGACTTTGCGGCGGAGCGAAATATTGTCGTAGCCGGCAGGCAGTTCCCGCATCTCGATATTCACAACAGGACTTGGAGATCTTCTAATCAGTCAACCGTCAACCAGATTGAACATACTGCAATCGAAGCCAGGCACTCTTCCAGTATTATAAATGTCCGAAGGTACCGAGGGGTCAACATCGACTCGGACCATACCTTCTTGAAGCCAAGGTACGGTTGCGGATATGCCAAACATCGGAATCTCCCTTAATCCGTTAAGAGGTTCTGTGCCACCAGCATTAAGTATTGGAAACCAGTGGCAATATTGTCAAAAAATTATCAGAGATGCGGCCTCTATTATGGTGGATTTCACTCGGCCACCACGAGTGCCGGCAAGCGCATGCAGCTAAGCAAGAGGCATACAAAACGCCGCTGCACAGAAGGATTGGGGCTGCTCACGAGCTCTACAAGCAGAAGAGTAGCGCGCGGTCCAGGAAATTGAGAGATGCTACACCTGGAACGAGATTCGGAAGTTTTACCAAAAGGTAAAAAAAAACCTGCATCGAACACATAGCCCAATCCGAATCCTGTAGAGACGAACAAGGGAACATAGTACTAGAGTCGCAGTCGATGCTGACGATTTGAAAAGAGCATTTCTGTAGACTGTACAAACCACACTCCGCTGTCAAGCAGAATGAACCTTTCAACCTGGACGATATAGCCTGGACGATATATTAGCATAAGTCCAACAAAGCTACTGGAGTAGACGGCCTGACTGCCGAGCTCTTCTAAGCTGCAGACTTGGTAAGGAGCATGCACCAACTCATCTTTAAAATATGGTGGCGTAAGTTTACCCGATGAATGGAACCTAAGCAATGTATGTGCGCCAACTGCATAAGCATCAGTCTTCAAGGCATCAGGATCCTATCTGCCGTGTTGTGTCAACGCCTGAAGCCTTTCGTCAACAACGTGATAGGTCCATGTCAGTGTGGCTTCAAACTAGAAAGGTCCGCCATTGACCAAATATTCACACTAGAGCAGATCTGGGAAAAAACCCATGAGCTCCAAATCGGCACACACCACCTATTCATCGATTTTAAGGCCACGTATGACAGCATCAATAAACACGAGCTATACAGAGAAATACCTAGTTCTGCCATCCCTGCCAAACTCGTCCGTTTGTGCAGGGTGACCGTGAAGAATGCACGCTGCGGCATCAAGGTCCGTAAAGAGCTCACCCAGACCTTTGATGTCAAAAAAAGGATTTAAACGAGTCACAGCTTCGTCGTGCTATTTCTTTAACATCACTCTTGATAGAAGAGTGCAAAACTCACGCGCCCAAATAAGAGGTGCCGCGCCGTCCATTCAATTACTCGCAAATTTCGATGATATTGACATAATCGGAAGAAAGCAGTGTAATGCCAGTGGCCTAATGGTCAATGAACGCAAGACCAAGTACACATATGCTGTCAAGAAGAAAGAACACCCAACATCGACATCTCCGGCAGAACGTCACCCTTGACAGATATAACTGTGTGGTCTTTTGTCTACCTAGGCTCCGCTTTCAATTCAGCACTTAGATCCAACGAAGAATAACTCTTGCCAATCGCTGCTTCCTTGGGCCGCAGAGTTTATTTGAAAAGTTCTGATGTTTTTATTTTAATAAAGACCGTAGACATGGAGGTTATGTATGGAACACAATATCCGATAAATGGCACACGTTGGCACACGAAATTTTCAATGGCATTTTGGCATAGTGTCGGCTCAATTTCAGTAATGCCGCGTCAAGTCTCGTCTTTCAGTTCAGGGATCGTTCTTTGGTTCTTGGCATGAACCTAATCTTTTTTAGTGGAGCAAGCTATATAAGACCTTAATAATCCCAGTCCTGTCCTATGGCGAGAGGCATGGACTTTATCAAAAATGGATGAGGGTGTTCTTGGCTGCTTTGAGAGGAAAATTCTTCGTCTGATTTTCTGTCCAGTCTGCATAGAGGGTAAGTGGAGTACGAGATACAGCGATGGACTGTACGGGCTGTACAGGAACATCGACTTAGCCAGAAGACTGAAGGTCCAACGACTGAGGTGACTGGATCATATAGAGCGGATGCAGGGATTGCGGTCCGAAAATTCGTCGAATCCTCCTCCGAAGGACAGATCAGTAGAGGAAGATCGCGACTCAGGTGGCGGACGCAACCAACCAACTTAGTGAAACCGGAGGCAGCTAGCTAAAGATCGAGCTGGCTGGAGATGCTTTTTTGGTTGAGGCCCAAGTCCTCCACGCACTGTAGCGCCATCTTAAGTAAGTAAGTAAGTAATTGTGGTTCGAATGGGCATATTCGCCATATGTTATTACTTCAAAAAAAGAAGAAAGCAGCTGAGGCAAAGTAAAAGTTCCGTAAAGTTTACGGGAGAAATGTCATCGAAAAACGCCAGTACCCGAATTGGTTCGCCCGATTCCGTGATGGTGGTTTTCTAGTTGAAGACGCTCATCCTTAAAATGTTTGCACACAATGCGGGCGAAGGAAAATTTGGGAGAAAAGAAAAAGAGATACCGATGTACGTTGGTCTTGAATGTTTGCACGTTATAATGGCGATGAAATAAAGAGCTCGGCAGTGCATTCCATAAGCGAGCTGTATGGCTCAGAAAATAATCATTATATTCCAATGTACGTCCGAAAGTGGGCTTGAGGGCTGAAGAGCATTCATAATGCGTCGGGTATTACGGTTCAAGGTTGGAAGGGGCGGAATGCTACTGGCAATTGGAAGTGAAACAGGAGGCAGGAGACAGGTGCAAGCAAATAAGCATGAGCTTGCTTGTGTTCGTAAAGAAGTTCGATATTTGGGTATCACATGAGTTGAAACAAATTAATCTGACGAAGCGCATAAACGTCTGTGCTCAACTCACCGAAAAAAAAGTTGAAGTAGGCGAGTTGAAATAGGCAAGCAAGAAAGGCGGACATCCACTAAAAGATGGTGATGTTGTCCATCTGATGGGATTTGAAGGGACCAGTCTTCAGCTTCCAAAGGACAAAACGATTAATTCCGATGTCTAGTGTGAGCAGCTACAGAAATTAATTGATGCCATCGCGCAGAAATGTCCCAAACTGATCAATTATATGGGTGTGGTATCTCACCATGACAATGCGAGATCACACACAAGTTTAATTACTCGGAAAAAATTGTTGCAGCTTGTTTGGGATGAGTTACCATATCCAGCATATAGCCACTATATAGCCCAAGGAGAGACTTCCTGTCTGACCCACACAGCCAAAAGTACCTTCCAGCTCACTCTTTTTAACGAGCTGCAAATGAACTGAGCAACACAACACCCCATAGGTTGTGCTTACGAAGGAGACCATCGAACATGCTGTTGCTTCATTTGATGGTTTCAAGTCGCTTGTGATCGATGGCATATGTATACCCATTTATACTACAAAAAGATATTGGTCGACTGCTGGTATCTCTGAAGAAAATCTTCATTGCTAGCCTGGCACTATGTAGTACTCGTTATACCGAAACTCTGGTGGACAATAAGAGCACCTTTTTTGTAGCAAAAATCGGAAAAGATGACTACACGCTCGCCGAGAGCCCCAAACCCAGTAGTTAGATATGCTTCATGTTGAAGACCATGGAGGGAATGGTCGAACTACATGTCTAAGACGCAAAATGTCTACCAACACGGAAGACCCTGAGAGAGAGCGCTTCAAAATCTGGTGGAAAAAATTTAAGGCGCGCTTAACAAGAAGGGATACGTGCTGCGCATTTTCATCGACATTTATAGTAAGGCGCCTTTGACAACGCAACTTTTGACGGCATGTGTAACTCAGCCAGACAATATGGCGTAGGCGAATCACTACCTATGGGGATAAAGGCTATGCTGGTGAATAAGATTCTGATTGAGGTCAATATGTGAACAGAGGTTCCTTACTGAGTGTTTAACGCTCTCTATATAATTCTACTGTCTATGCCAAGGTGTATGCAGATGATGTATCTATACTGTCTGTTGGATCATGTCTAGCACAGGAAGCTCTAGACGTTCGAAAATTGGTGCACTAGAAACATGCACTGGAGTTTCGATAGCCATGCGCAACGACTGCCTTGACTATGGTCTTACAGATATGCCGTCTGTACTCCTATTGATACCGAGTTTGTGCCCATGAATGGATTCGGCCAGAATCGAAACCATATAAGGAATGTAGTAGGGTCTTTACGGATGGCTTAAAAACGGGAGAATGCGGCGTTGGTAGACAACGGCAACGTTAAGCTTGGATTCTTGTTTTATAAACTTGCGTCTGTCTTCAAAACGCAATCCGGATGGCAATGAATTATGTTGTGATAATTGGGCTTAATACCTTGCTGACGCCTATTGTGAACAGTGTTCATTACACGCCAGAGAAGCGATAAAAGAACCAATCTCTTTGGAGTTCTCACAACCCTTTTATTCAGTTCGAACTCGAAAAAGTCGGTTTGACTATCATTGCAATGGGGTTACAAAGAATGGTGGTCGGCTAAACTTATTCCAAGCTGCGTAGAATCGCATCTGTACTTACTCGTACATGGCGAATGTATTTCGCATTGATGGTAGACTAATGCAATCAGTCGATTGTAACGAATTCTCGGTATCTGGAGAATTGTGCTATGATGCACAATAGATTGGTTTGCACTACTTGCATCGATTGTGAGTGATTGAACCTCAATTACCATAGACGCCTTCTGGAACTGGGCTTGGGAGGTCCAAAATAAAGACTCATCTGCCTGTAACCCATTGATGGTACTCGATGTTCATTTATCAAGAATTAACCGCTTCGTCACTCTTCCTCCCGCTGCTTGAAGACTACTTTCACGTCAGTTAAAGGTTTCCGAGCGAAGAAGACAAAGATTTACTTCTTGCCAGTTTCCCAATCTTGCACACTTTTAGTTGGACCACCCGTAACTAAGGCCCTTTCAAATCTCAAGCTTCGTATCGATCGAAGACTGCTTTGGTCGAGGTCTTTTCAATTAACTGGCCGATATCGGGGAAACTAGATACTAGGTTTCCGAAATGCCAACACCCATCTGATTGGCTCGTTATAGCAGTGCCTGTCGCCGGCTTTTTATCCGAGGTGCTCACCTTGTCATTCGTGACTCTGTTTTTGCATGCGTCCTTCTCCTAGTCCTCAAGCAACCTAGATCGTTCAGCAACCTTCGATGCCATCAGCTGTCTGAGTTTAAAATCTGCCTTGCCGTAGCTTTAGGCTTCGATTTGGGTGATCTAGCGGCCATCGTAGTCAAAGGTTTCGCAGTTCTGCTTATATATTTTTTTCTACCTATTCTATTGAAAACACCTCTTGAAAACAAGTGGCTGCCGTTTTGACGATCTTTACAAGGAAAAACCAAATAATCCCAGATACGGCTTCTATCTAGATCTCATGCTATTCGACATACAGATACAATTGAGGAGTACAAACTAACGTGCCATAAACTGTATACACAAATTCAGTGCCGGCAAGCTCATGCGAAGAAACAACAAGCATATAAAGCGGCGCTGCATAAGAGGACTTGTGAGCTCCACGAGCAAACATGAATTATGAGGTCGATAGCGCGAAGTAGGAAAGACTTCTGGAAATTTTACCAGAAGGTCGAAAGAACATTCTAGGTCAATAAGGACGAAAGGACGGCAGTACAAACCATTCAATTTGGTTGGTTATTAGCAACAATTCTGTTCACCCGAATTCGACGAATTGAGAGTAGATATATCCAAACTAAAGTCCAACAAAGCTGTTGGTATAGATGACCTAGCTAGAGATCCGTTCAAGGCGAATTGAAATGACATTGCAAAAATCATGCACCAAATCATCTCTAAAATATGGTCGGACGGGAGCATTCTTGACTAATGGAATCTCAACAATGTATGCCTGATCCTGAGTCTGCTCAACATCTTCTCTGCCGTACTTTGTAATCGCCTTTTGTCTCGCAACCGATTTGTCCTTATTATTGCGGTTTCAGACCTGGAGAGTTCACCATTGACCAGATTTTTACATGACGCCAGATGTTGAAAAACACCCTCGATTTTAAAATCGACTCTTACCACCAGTTTTCTACTATGGCGCAGAAGTTAGGATTTTATCAAATAAGAATGAGGTGGCGCTTAATCGTTTCGAGAGAACGGTACTTCACGACCTTGTCTGTATTCCTTTGCTGACGATAGTACTCTCTAATAATTGGGGAACCGCTAACAGAATAGAATTTAATGCCCCCAAAACACAATGCTGTCTGCTGTCGTTAAAGCGAAATCTAAAGCCCTGGCCGTTATCCATGAATGGCACTTGCATCATCAAAACCGATAAACTTTCCATTCTCGGTATTTGTGTCAACTTACGTCGGTGTCGTCAAAAATGCTGCGAAATGTCTAGGTTCCCTGAAGCGATGTAAGAAATACTTTACCCCCTCTGATCTGGCCTCAATATATAAGGCGTTTATCCGCCCGAAAATGGAGTACAATGCCCACATCTGGTCGGGTGCTCCCAAAACATCTCTAGACCTGCTTGATAGGATTCAAAACCGTGCGATAAAACTCATACTTGATACTAATATTACTCAAACAGTGGACACCTTCTAACACCGACGTGTCTCGCTCTGCTTTATCGCTATTTCCACCACCAGTGCTCCGTAGAAATCACCAGTAGCATTCCGCTAATTCAAACTTTAACCATAACACCCCCCTCGCTTTGAATGCTCATCAATATTCAACCAAGTCCACTTTCGGACGTACTCTAAAATATCGTGATTCATTCCTAAGCCGTACAACTCGCTTATGGAATGTTTTGCGTAGTTCTTTATTTCCTAGTCATTATATCCTTCAAACATTTAAAACCAACGTTCACCGGTAGCTCTCTTTCTATCTTCCCTGATTTTCCTTTGCCCGTGCTGTACTTAATCCCTTGAGTGCGCGCATATTATAAAAAAGAAAAAATATCTTATTCAATGAGTTCGTCTTGGTTTCGGAAGTACCAACTTTCAAGGATAGTAATCTGACGTAATGACGTGGTTGGGACAGTCTGCAGTAATTACATTTTGGTTGCAGAATTGCGCAAGCTTAGATGGTGAGAGTGAATTCGGCACAAAAAGGCACTTTCCGATCGCTCATTATAAAGTTACATTAGAAATCACAGATGCGTTTATTCCACATACCATAGTCCCTGCATGGTATCATGTGAGGCTTTGTATTCAATACGGAAAGGCTTCTACATAGGGATACAGGCTTAAAATGCGCAAGGCTAATCTGTGTAAATACAAAAGATAAATACTGGGAAAGTCATCTCTTGCCGGGTAGTGATACCTCGATTTTTTTTTCCAAATCCCACAGCGAAAGGGGAGTCGTCTTTACTTTCCTGATACTTGTCCTCCCCGTGAGAATAGATTTTCAACTTTTTAGAGTCGAATTCAGGTTTCCAGGTATAGCGACGCGTCAGCACATCTTCCGTTTCCCAGAATTGCCACAGGATCCACGACTTTGAGCCATGACCACATAATCTATAATATTGAGTGGCATAATATTGTCTAGAATGCAAGAAAAATTTTTGTGGAGAGCTTTAAGATGCACTACGTTATAAACATATCCAACGATGCGCAACACCAACACTTACTTTTGTTTGCCAAATGATTTAGGGCGCAATTATTTTTGTGCCAAATTTCAGGGTTCTGCTGTTTTCCTGCTTCAAGTGACAACAGACTTCGATGTAGGTATACATGACAGCTTGTTCTGCTTTATTGCACCATCGAAGATTTGCTCTACTTCGCAAAGGAACAAAGGACAACTACAATATTGATTTTGCTACTTAAATTTTGTTTGTTTAAATTCTTAGTGACTTCATGTAGCAGTGTCGTGGTTAGTGTTGGCTTCCAAGGCTCTGGAACTAGGGACTTACGAATATTTGTGCATCCCATCGTGAGGTACTGATCCTCGTTATAGGATAAATCAAGATTATACTATGGATAAATACAAATGTATAATTTCAGAGAGTGTAAGACAATTTTCCTCTAGTGTCAGTTTAAGGTGTGATTTGGATTCGAATATTGTGTTCGAGACGTCACTCCAGAAGAAGAACCATGCCATCTCATGTATTGTTTAGGTAAATATTCGGTAGAACGATTGAAATGCCCGTTGCCAAGGCCTATGAATCGAATCTCTGCCTGGCCAATTTGTTTTTCATTTTATAGATTTCACAGAGCTGTTAATCTTGCTTCCAAAATAATGATTTGCATACAAGAATAGTGGCTACCTATTTAATTGGAAGGCGCTGCAGTCTTGTGTATACTTTCGTGATGGATTCGAATATTTTTCGAGCTGGAGACCTGATTTTTATCTTTTCTACATGTCTCCTCTAAACCGATGAGTTTTTGACTAAGTGCATATCCCCTAGAGCCCCTGCAGCTTTTGGCTGCAGATCGTTGATGAAAATTAAAAAGAGTGTCGGAGACAGAACAGAGCCCTGGAGCACACCAGCATTTATTTTATTAATATCAGACTTGAAACCATCCAAGACAACTTGAATTGAACGTTCCGAATGGTAATTTTTAATCCATGGAAGAAGAGAGTCGCTGATGCCAAAAGCACGCTTTCTGTCAAATCCCTTAGAAATGTCAAGTGCAACTATCTTGCTTTCGCCAGATTGATGTACGCTTTGGTTCCACTTTTCGGCGAGACATGCCATCAAATCACCAGTGGACCTGTTGCTACGAAACCCATATTGCTGGTCATTGAGAAGTTTTCGTGTTTCGAGATATTTCATGAGTTGACGGTTTATCAGCGTTTCCATGACCTTGGAAAGCAGGGACGTTAGTGCAACGGGTCTGTAGCAAGAGAGAGAGGAAGATTCGCCTTTTTTAGGGACGGGCTGGACAAATGCTGTTTACCATCTACTCGGAAAGAGTCCTAAAGAGTAAGATGAAAAAGCTTACGCAGTGGTTTTGCCATCGAGGAAGAACACCTCTTCTGAAGAAGGGGAGATATACCATCTGGACCAGCGGATTTGTGAATGTTAAGATCTTTTAAGAACTCTTGCTACTACACAAGTGCGAAAGTGGATTCGTCCCATTGAAGATTCGACGAACCCAAGTGTAGGCGGAGACAAAGTACAATCTGGGAGTGTTGAGCTGGCCGCAAAGTGTGCAGCAAGCAGATTGGCCTTATCCAAAGAGCTGACAGCTGAAATGTCATTGTAAATGAACGTTGGGATGGAGGATGAGGCAGAATTTCTAATATTTTTGACGAACGACCAAAAATTTTTACTACGTTTGGGACATTGTAGTATTTTTTGCCTCAGTTTTTGGTCATATTGGAATTTCGAAAGCTTAAGAAAGACATTGTATTCATTCCTGGCTCGTTTTACCTCTGTCGGATTGGTCTTGAAGGACCGAGAAAACATTTCTCTAACCCTGGCAGCCTCTTTACAGCTCTAGTCATACCATGACTTTTCTTTTGGTTTGATACTCTTCACCCGATGAGGGATAAATGATCTCATTCCAAAGGGAATGGTGTCCTTCATAAGGTTGATGACAGTTACATCCGTGATCTTTTCGAACGCTCTTTTCCATTTAGCACTAAAATCTTTTACGTCCTTTGCACACTGCTCACTTTTCCTCAATTTAGCTTTGACCAAAGCCCAATATCTTTCAATGGGACGGCACTGTGGAACATTGGGTGGACTCATTTCTTTTGGGACAAAGTCGACATTTTTAGCAACAAGAAATCTCAATGTCGCATGAGCATAATGAGCTCAAGCTAAATCTGGCCAAAATAATGTTGAACCCTCGTGTTTGTTTAAGAAAGGAATCAACCGTTTTTTTAGGCACTCGTTAATGTACACTTCTCCTTTAATTGTTCCCGTTGTAATAGACGACGAGCTTCTGTGTCCACATTGGCAAATGGCCTGCCAAACGAGATATTTTAACCCGAATTTTTCCATCCCAATTGATGTTGTTGATTGCGGAAGAATCTCAGCTTCAAACGAATTGTAAAACTGTGCACCTGGAAGAGTAGTAAAGTCGGCTTTGACATAAGTTTCGTCATCCAAAACCAAGCACGCTTTCTTGTTGCCGATCAACTCGTATAGCTTTCGGACTCGTGTTTTTATGACTTTTTTTTGCTTTTCAGTAACTTTTGGTATTTTTTGTTTTTTTTCGTGTTTTTAGACCGTTACGTTTTTTAGATCCTTGTAGCATTGTTTGGTTGGTATTACATTTCCAAGCATCTCTCTGACATCTCTGGATGACATAGTCCGGTTTTTTTACGATAGTACTCACGGCCAACGTCTCCAATTATCGTTTAATAACAGAATCCACTGTACTGCGTGGTATGTTTAAATTTTTTGCGATGAAATGGTTTGGACGCGAAGTATTTTCGAGCCATTTGTCGATGATCTTTTTACGGCGTTCCTCTTGACTCATATTTTATAAATATTTTAAACCGCATCGAACTAAAATCAATAAAAAACTGAAACTAGAGAATATACAGGCTAATTTAGGTACAAAATGGGATTGCAATTTTTACGCATTGGAAGCATAGTCCGTATTAAAATTTACAGATTTTATTCGTTTCAGTCCTTAGTTAAAAATCCAAGCTGATGTTTGACTAAATTTTCTTGGCGCTTGGGAATAACTGGAAGTTTGCAAATGCCCCTGTAACTTTTAATATCGTTCTTGGGTTCCGACTTATGGATAGGAACCAAATAAGGGATGATGTAGAGATGCATTACATATTTTTAGCAACGTTGAACAAAGTGAGTAAAAGTATTGTTTTAGGACGATGGCAGGCATACAGTCGACTCCAGGCTTATAACCAGCCTTGAGTGATTGAAGCGCCATGGAAACCTCTTCAGTACTCAGCTGAATATATCCAATATCAACCTTCGTAGCAATATTGCAAAACGCGACATTATTTAACTGAGAATCTGTGTACACAGATTGGAAAAAGTTTGCGAACAAATCAGGAGATATTCTTCAATAACATGGACTTTGGAATGCCCGTAGATTTTTTTTAGAGTTAACTAAAGTCCAGAAAAAAATGCAAGCCCCATATAAAAATTTCCTAAGAGAATAGAATTGTTTTCTCAAGATTTTAAATTTATTATAATCCTGCGGACTGTTTGATTTTATAGGATATATAGATTAAAGGATATATAGAAATGTTTCGCTTATAAGTTCGAGGAATTTAAAACTCAAAGCGAAACTGAAGGGTGAGCAAGCTGGTCAGATATCCTCACTAAATGTTTTAAAATGACATGACCTGCCAGGAAAATATCTCCCCCAGATCACCTGTCCCATGGTGGCACAAGGATTTGCAGCGACTCCATAAGCAACCTGAAAATTTTTAAAACAAGTCACTTAAGACTAACTTGGAAGAAAACTCAAATCTTTACAGATCGAAGCGGAAAGAATACGAGAAGGCGTATGAAACCACTAAATACCCTATTAATCCTTTTTATGGCGGCAAAATGCCTGTAACCGATGTCATACTTCTAGTTTTGCTACAAAAGTGTGTAGACCAGCTGCTGGCAACTCTAATGTCGATCTTAAGCTGGTCTATTACTGGTATACATACCGAACACCTGGCAGACGGCAAGAGTCCTGTGTGTCGAAAATCAGGAATAATGACAATACGCTCGACAAGAACTTCAGACCAATCAGCCCGACTTTCTTCGTTTTAAAGAGCATGGAGAGAATAGTTGATTTTCATGTGCGCAAAACTACATTGCGAATTAATCTTCTGTCCAATATGCAAGATGCCTACCAACGCAAGAGATTCTACGAGATTACGCTACAAAATCTGGGCAGAATTGAATGAGCCATCGACAAGAAGTAAGTAGGATTCCCAGAACATTTTCATTGACATTGAAGATGCTGCCGATAGTGCAACTTGGACGGCATATGATACTCGGCCAAACAACACCGCATAGGCGAATCACTAATGCTGATGAAGAGAACATGGTTGGGGATGCTGACTACGCCCAATATGTGATGACGAACGCAAACAGGGATTACCTAAAGCACGGCGCACTGTTTCTACTACTATTGTGCCTTCTGGTCAGTTCTCCACTGAACAGTTTTTACGTCTGACCCAATTACACCGAAACTGCGGTTGCTGTGGGAATACTACTCGTAAGTCGACTTTTCCTTTGTTTAGGACTGACTTTGGCCAGAATTTGAATCTGAACCATGAAAGGAATGTAGTCGAATCTTCACCAATGGCTTCGTGACTGATCTAAAATGTGGATTTTGTCGTCTTCCAACTTTGCGTTCATTTCACAGGCGAAGACATACGCAGACCTCATGAACTTTATTGTGGTGAACAGGTAGAAGCATCCAAATCCAAATCCAAGGTGTTGAGACCCTCGAGGTTTCATAGCGCCTTCCATGCTGGTTCAAGCATTCAAGGCTTTTCTGAATTCAACTGAAAGACTGAATCGCCTTAATTTTCTCTGGATCCCAGGTCGCAATGGTATCGGAGGAAATAAGTTCGCCGATAAAACACTTAAGTATTCAAGGTATAAATGAGATCACCTCTTGTGCCGTTTGCTGTCAGAGTTGTGATGACACCATAGAGCGGTTCCTCTGTGATTGTGAAGCCCAGGTGATTTAGTGGACGCTAGTAATTTAGACACCTTATCGCTGAAGCGATTTCTCATCTTTCGTTAAGGAACTGAAAAATTGCCTGAAAGGAACATACATAGAAGGTGATTGGGCTAGTTCATTGCCTGAGTGATCTATTTCGACGGAATATAAATGGGATGAAGGATCTATATTCTGGTTCTGGATCAAACCGGAAACTCTCTGTTGAAGATTTCTAATTTGACATGTCGCTTGGAACTCATTACTATGATCAGCTTGTGGTTAATCTGCTGCCATCCACCGTCGATTAAAGTTCGTTGAGGGTGTGTTACTCTTTAACCAGACAGTTCGGCATAAAGACATTTTGGGTCTTAAATCTTCTGCGTTGGACCTACATGCATGTTTAACCAGACCTTGAAATAAATAGCTCCATACGTAACATTTACTTTGACTCTTGCGTGGCCTTAATATATCCTAAGTTTTCAAGAGATCAAGACTGAGACGATGATTATGAAATGTCTTGAACTCACTCATCATTAACAAAAATCATAAGAGCCATGATAGTCTTCCAATTTAAGGACATTGAGGAGACCATGAATGATCATTAAGCGCAAAGATACAAAGAAAGTGCTTAATGACTCTCCAAAATGATGAAACTACCTGCAGTTATGAAGCCGAATGCTGGATGATAAGTAAGAAGCTATCTCTTCGGGAGTTTTAGGTCGTGGTGTTCTGTGGTCGTATTGCACTATACCATTGGCATTGAATGCAAGAGAAAGAGTCATCAAAAATGCCAGCAATCGGAGGAAGATACGAGTAGTCTCCTTTTAAGGATACAAGAAAATTTAAACTTATAACTGGAAGCAGCCTATACAAGACCGATGTTCAATAGTCGGTTTTCGGTTTCGGGGGATGATGATATAATCTGCAAGTTGAAACATTCCTATTTCATTGGGAAGACGGTGTTGTACACTTGTACCACAAAAAAAAAAAACAAGGAGAAAAGGTTTTCCATCCCTGCTATAGACAAGGTAATGACAACTTGGCGACATTATGCGTGGACTATGATTTCCCGTCGTTCTGTCGTCAGAAACGTGAAATTTTATGACTCGTTGTCACCCTCGTTTTCATTCCGCTTAATGATATCCTTACAAGCAAAACAGCACCCCCTACCTTTACCACACACATCGTACCACCCTCCCTCTTCGTGAGTTTTAAACAATTTTGGAGATGACTGGAATGCAAATGTGTATTCGTAGTTCGTACCTGTGCACAGCACACCGTCGTGCACCATAATCATACTCTCCTGGAACAGAAACAAATTAAAAGTTACGCTTGAACGTTCAGCAACCGCCAGCCATGTTATGTGTTGCTGTAGGTGGAGGCAGGACAAGGAGTAATTCCAATTCAATTGCGCGCGATTTGAATGTTTTCCTTTGCCTGTATCAGTTCCAATTAATCGGAAAATACGTGTTCGCTCAGCTGGGGGATGGATTCACGTGGTGATGATGCCGGTGATGGTACTAAGTACTAGTGGTAATGCCATTCCCTTTAGGATTTATCCCTATAGCCGACTAAAGCTGCAATCATCCGTGGCCAATTTTCAAGAGCTACGGGTGTGACATCAAATTGTGAGTTTTCGCCGAACCTTCAAAACACTATTTTCCTCGTAATTAATATGCAAATACCGCTCTTCAAAGTCTTCAGAATCTACCATTAGTGAGGTGTAAAAGTGTTTGGGAGTTGGTGAGGATGATTAGGGATGGTATTGTTAGGAATCTCTTTAGGACTCAGGCATAAACCATAATCAAATCATGAGTTAATCTTAAAGTTGCTCCATGGTATGGTTGGCATCCTTACCTGAGGCACGTGTGTGTAAACAGAGTTTGTCCATCATTCACCGGATAAAGGAAGGTCAACAACCACCCCAATGTTGATGATGATGATGACGACGATGATGGTGTAGGTGCGGAGTAGTGTGAAACCGTTTCACTTGATGGACGTGTTGTTAAAAACCAAAATACCGTCCTTTACTGATGAGGCAGCTTTTCTTGCAATTAACTGTGAGCGAAGCACAGAATTCTAGAAAGGTCAGTGGGAATGTGCTTGAAGTGAGAACTTTTTTGAATGACTCGTGGACAGGTTAGGTGGAGAATTTTTTGATTTTACCCCCAAGGGACATGATACCTAGGTTCTACCCTGGCACAATGGTAGACAACAATTTTGCTACTCGCAGACAGACAAACAATTGGTGTGGGACTACTGATTTATGTAGGCGCTCTCAAGTGCTGTTAAGTGTGAATGTAAATTAAGGAGATGTTTTGCTTTTAGAATTTGTTGTATATTTTTGTAGAGCTTAATAAGACAGACAAAATTGCAAAGAGTACGCATACCTCTCTAACAAAAACACATGCGAAGACATTCACTCTCTGAGCACACTACCAGTTGATAAATTCAAAAGTGCTTGAGTTAAAGTCAGTCTTTTTTGATCCCTTAAGACTGATACCAAAGCCAGCATTCCACGGAATAGCTTCGTTTGTGCACTAAATTCATTAGTAGGTAGCACAGGGTTTCCTTAAAGCACAGTACATTGATCTCCAAAAACTTCTATTTACGAATTGATTGTGAGGTCGACACATTAGGTGTATGTTCAAAATGCAGTGGTTAATGCAAGGGAAACGTGTTCCTCTTGAAACCCGAAGCTGTCCCTGAACTAGTAAAGTTTGGAGTCGCTATTGGGGATGCAGAAGATGTCTTAAAATCAAGACATGAGCGGGACAAAAATAGAAAGTATCCTTTTCAGAGAACCAGATCTCGTCGACGATGAAACCCATCCTCATCAACTCATCATGGGTGTGCAAAGCCTTGTCTTATCTATGGCAATTCAAACGTGCTGTTCGACGTTGTTGCACAAGCACAGCTGCTAAGAGAGACTGGTGAAATTGAAGGAATTTCAAAGAGACTGTCAACAAAATACAATAAAGCAGCAGTATGGACAAGAATATCCAAGAATATCGATTGTGGTGTCTCATGTCTTTGACGCTGAATAGGTAACATTACCAAAAATCAAAATTCCAGAACTACCCGCCTACAATCTGACTAGAGACTGTGGCATTTCACACACCAGGAGATGTCGACTGGCGATCAATAAACTGATCTTCGAGGGCGAGAAGCATGCTGTCACTTCGGCTATTTCCCGCCGGCCGGCAGATCTTTAGCAATGCTGAAGTTATTGTAAATCTTACTAAAGATGACGACCTGACGACATGCACACACGATCTTTGTGCATTTTAACAAGGAGCATATGAAGAACTTGCTCCAAACACCTTCCCAATTTCAGGCAAGGTATCTGTTCAAAGCATTTACTACTGTGGCAGCATTGAGAGCGAGGCAACTCTACGAAGAATCTGCTGACCAGCTTCCAAATCCAATTGCTGTTCAGAGGATCTTAACTGATGGCATAACATTCCACTTTGGAGCATTTCAGCTAAATACTTTGCAGTTTAATTTGCCGAATGTAAAGGGTGTTTTTTAGAGGTTTGGTTTTTAAACTGGCAACACTATTTCTACAGATTGTCAATTTGACAGTCGAAAGTTGATTTGTGGTTAGTACATTTTGCTATTTTACAACGAACAGATTAACGCCAGAACAACGCGTGCAAATCGTGTTAACTTATTTCGAAAACCATGGTTCGCTTCCCCAAACTTATCGTGCGCTTCGTCCATTTTACGGTCGACATAATCGCCCGTCTGAGCGATTTATTCGGAACAGTGGATAATACGCATCCCCAAAGATGATAAACAGTGCGAACAGGAGAAGTTATTGCCGTTGTGGAGCGCAGTGTTGCGGAGAATCCGAATGAGTCAATTAGACATCGTGCACAGCAATTGGAGCTATGCCCATCCACTGTGTAGAAGATTTTATGGAAAGATCTTGGCATGTGGTGTGGCTTATAAGATCCAGCGTGCGCAAGAGTTGAAACCGTGTGAACATTATACGGTCGTAGGTTCGGTGAATGAGCAGTAAACATGATTCAGCTTGATCCTCATTTTCAACGCAAAATGTTGTACTTCGATGAGCCCCATTTTTGGTTACATGGATATGTAGACAAGCAAAATTGCCGAATTTGGAGTCGAGAAAACTCAGAAGCCTTTGTCGAGACGCCCTTACAACCATTAAAACTCACTGTTTGGTGTGCTTTATGGGCTGGTGGAATCATCGGCCCATATTTCTTTAAAGACGATGCCGGCCGGAGTGTTACCGTCAATGGAGAGCGCTAAAGAAACATAATTTCTGACATCTTCGTTCCTCAGTTGAAGCGCATTGACGTGACAGAGTCATCATTTCCACAAGATGACGCAACATCCCACACGGTGCACGACACCATCAATTTATTGTGGGAAATATTTGTTGAGCGCATAATGTCGAGTAATGGATCTGTGAAGTGGCCTCCACGATCCTATGATCTCACAGTTTTAGATTACTTTCTTTGGGGGTATGTGAGGTCACTAGTTTATGCTGATAAACCAGAGACGTTGGACGATTTGGAAGTCAACATTCGCAGTGTTATTGCTGATATACGGCCCCAGTTGCCCGATAAAGTTGTCGAAAATTGAACTTCATGATTGCGCTTCATTCGAGCTAGCCGTGGCGCGCATATAGCCGATGTCATATTTAAACACTAATGGCATCAAATTATCAATTAAATAAAGCTAATATCATAGACATTAACATTAGCCTCAAGTGTCTTATTTCATATTGAATTTGTATATCTACCTCTGAAAAAAAAACATCCTTTCGATCGATTTTCTGAGTTGGCAGCCCTGTTCTGGGCAGCTACAACAAAGATTGCTCCCGCTACCTAAACTCCTTCTAAAGGGTGACCTAACCATATAGCAATGATAGTTTTTCCAATCCTTATCTTTCAGCAGCTGTCAAAGTTACCAATGACATCCAGCTGTCAAAATATTCAGCAAGGCTTGTCATTTCATCATGCGTAGTATTACGCTTGCCGAACGTGCGGAAGTTATTAAAAAATATTGTCGTGGCTCACTGTGCAGACAATTCGTCGCACCGTGGAAAAGTTTGAGCGTGAGTACACGCTTTTGGATCTTAAGCCACCAAGCAGAGTGAGATTGGTGCGAAATGGAGAAAAAATAGCCGCTGGCCGCAGCGGCCAGTATCGAAGAAGACCCAGAAATGTCGGTTCGGCGCCGATCAGCTGAATTGGGCATCGCCAGAGAGTTAACTCAGCTTATTTTGTGGTTGGTTTTGGACCTACATCCTTATAAGATTATGCTGACGCAAGAATTGAAGCAAGACGACCATAGACAACGCCGTGAGTTTGCTAATTGGGTGCTGGAAATGTTGGCCGAAGATCCGGATTTTGGCCAAAAAATCATCTTCTCGGTAGTGGCCCAGTATTGGCTCAGCTACAGTGTCAACAAGCAAAATTGCCATTATTGAAGCGAAGACAATGCACAAGTGTTCGGCGAAGCATCAATGCATCTACAAAGATTGACTATTTGGTACGGTTTATAGCGGCATCATCGGACCTTATTTCTTTCAAAACGAGAAAGGAGACACCGTTACTCTCGATGGTCTCAGGTATAGAACGATGTTAACCGACTTCCTGTAGTTAGAGCTCGACAAAATCGATATATTCGAGCTGTGGCTCCAACAAGACAATGCTACAAGTTGTGAAGGAGAAATTTGGCGGCTGGGTCATCTCACGGCGAGCGTTCATCAATTGGCCGCCGCGATCATAGGATTTGACACCACTCGATTATTTTTTGTCGGGTTACGTCTCCCTCCTTTTTCCTAATAATTCAATTCTTTCTTTGTATTGTTATGTTGTGAAAGGTATTACTTTTGATATCTTTGAATATGGATTGAAATTCGTCATATGTTCCGTATACAAGTACTAATTGTGTGAGTGATAGTTCTACCCTTAATATGTTAAATGTTTTATGTAAGCAGCGAGAAGGGCTGAAAATATGTCATATTAACGCACGCAGTCTCAATATGTACGAGGGCGGGTCAATAAGTCCGTGACTTTTGGATTAAAACAGATTTTTTGATAAAAAAATAATTTTATTTTTCAACGTAGTCTCCCTTGAGCTCTATACACTTTGTCCAACGCTTCTCCAATTTTTTTATCCCTTCCAAAAAAAATGATTTGTCGAGGTCCTCAAAATAGGCCTTTGTTTGCGAGATGACTTCATCATTGGAGTCAAATCTTTTTCCACCAAGCCATTTTTTCAGGTTTGGGAACAAGAAGTAGTCGCTCGGAGCCAAATCTGGAGAATAGGGTGGATGAGGGAGCAATTCATAGCCCAATTCATGGATTTGTGCCATGGCAACTGCACATGTGTGCACCCTTGCATTGTCTTGGTGGAAAAGAACTTTTTTCTTGGCCAAATGAGGTCGTTTTTTTTTCAAATCGTCATTGAATCGGTCCAATAAGTTGGCATAATATTCCCCATTGATTGTTCTTCCCTTTTGAAGGTAGTCAATGTGGATTATCCCGCGTGCATCCCAAAAAACAGTCGCCATGACAAACCCACCTTGGCCTTCTTTGGCGCCGATTCACCCTTAGAAACCCACTGTTTTGACTGTTGTTTGTTCTCTGGTGTGTTGTGATGGATCCATGTTTCGTCCACGGTTACAAAACGGCGCAAAAACTCCTCCATATTGCGATTAAACAACGCCAAACCTTCCTGTGAAGTTGTTACACGATTGCGTTTGTGGTCGACTGTGAGCAAACGCGGCACCCATCTTGCGGAAAGCTTTCTCATGCCCAAGTGATCATTCAAAATTGAAACCACTGAGCCATGCGAGATCCCTACGGCTTCCACAATCTCTCGCACTTTCAATCTTCGGTCGGCCAACACCATATCGTGAATTTTTTCGATTGTTTCGGGTGTAGAGACCTCAACTGGGTGTCCAGGACGTTCGGCATCTTCAGTGCTTGTACGGCCACAACGAAATTCAGTAAACCACTTTTTTACCATTGAAATCGATGGTGCAGAGTCCCTATAGTATTTATCAAGCTTAGCCTTGGTCTCGGTA
Source organism: Volucella zonaria (assembly GCA_963966105.1). NCBI lineage: Eukaryota > Metazoa > Arthropoda > Insecta > Diptera > Syrphidae > Volucella > Volucella zonaria. The sequence continues at coordinate 47,579,664 of OZ014534.1, forward strand.
ATGGTTTTTTTTCGCAAGAAATAATGCTTAATAAGCACACGAAATTCACTTTTTTCCATTTTCTCCTCAAATTAGTGAGTAGACTGATAAAAATAGCTGTCAAACACAAACTAACTGACGCAGCAAGTTTAAATTTTGACAGGAGTCAACTGACAAATGCCTGTTGACAGGAGCAGTGTTGCTGTTTCAGTAAAGAGGTCAGAAATTCAAAAATGCACAGAATTATTGACCCGCCCTCGTATAAATTAGATTATTTGAGCTAGTTACTAGTAAATTCTGGCGTTGATGTAGTGTGTTGGAGTGAAACTTGATTCAAACCTAATATTGAGGATTATGTCCATGACATCCCTAATTTTAAATTGCGCAGGAATGATAGAATAACTTGTACGATAGCGGGCGGTGTCGTGATTTATTGTAAAACTGACATTGGCTCAGACACAATTAGAAAATATGACTCTTTGTCAAGTGTAGATTATTTTGTTGTTGAAGTTCGTAACAATAATACGAAGTGTTTACTTTTATGTACCTACTGCCCTAATAGAAGCTGTTCCTGCTGCTGCTCCTTTTTTTCATACTCTGCCAGAATTTTCTGCATTGTATGATCATTGTATTGGAGGATTGTAATGCTGATCAACTGAAAGATGATTCGCGTACTTTTCAAATTCAAGACCTTACTTTCTCCTTAGGACTACAAATAATAGATCGTCAATATGCTACTCAATTCTCTGCAGATTATGAACCTAGTTTACTTGCAATTACATCTGATCCTGCTCTCGTCCTTCTCTTTGACCAGCTTTCGCTTGAATATACTTCCGATCATGAATTACCTTTTTGTACTGTTGATGTTCAGTTGGCTTGCCTACGTATTCCAACATCGTTCTCATTTAAAGACTTCGGTTCAATTGACATTACAAAATTCTACTATTGTTCTACCCTGGGAGCTTTGTAGGCAAAGTCGTGACTCGGATGAAAAATTGAATCAAAATTTCCAAAATTTTGTCTCCTACTTACTCTACGGATACGTGCCCACCAAAAAGGTCAACATCTCTAATAAAAGCTGTCCCTGGTTTACTACCGAGGTGATACGTTTGATAATTCAATTTGAGAATTCAACGTATCACCTCCTTCTAATTGGGAATGCGAAACAATGTGAATCGTGTAGTTTGCACTGCCAAAAGAAACTTACTTACTTCCAAATTGAATAGATCGCTAACGCTCAAAAAACTTTGGAACAACTTGCGTAAGATTGGAGTTAGTAGCAGCACTAAGTGTGAATTTGATCCAGATGTACTCAATGACCACTTTTTGGATATTGATAAGATCTAAGATCATTTAAATTCTCCTCTAATCCTGATTTAACTATTCCTAGTTTAGCTGATTTTGAAACGGTAAGAGAAAGCGACGTAATTGAATGCATTGTTATTATCAGATCGAATTCAAGCGGGATAGATGGAGTATACCCTCATTTATTATTAATCATTTGACGCATGTAATTAATTACTGCATTCCAACCTCAACATTTCGACAATCCCGCAAAATTGCTACGATTATCCCTATTCCTATAAAGGCTTACACTTCAACTTTAGATGGCTTTAGACCAATAAGCATATTACCATGCTTGTCGAAGGTTTTTGAGAGGCTTATTGCCAAGCAAATACAAAACCACTTATCAGCCAATTTCTTGCTCAGCCCTTTTCAATCAGACTTTAGAGCTAATCATAGCTGCTCCACAACAATTATACATATTCTTGATCCATGAGATTTTGATGAGGGTTTCTTAACAATTCTTTGCTTGTTGGATTTCTCAAAAGCTTTTGACAAAGTAAACCATGGTTTTAGTGATATTAGTACAAAGCTGATAAAAAGCTTTTTGTCAGATAGAATGCAAAATGTCCTTAATGGCGGAATCTCTTCCCCAGCTGAAGTCTTTAAAACAAGGTGTTCCTCAGGAATCTATCTTAGGACCTCATCTGTTTTGCATGTTCATAAATGACTTGCCAATGAAATGTGAATCTGCTTCAATCCATCTATACGTGATAAATAGAGTTGGACATCTTAATTTTGCTTGTATATCTCGCACCGTTGTTGTTTTATTTAAATTTTTTTTTCCTATTTATTTAGAGGATCTATTAAATTATTATTCCTCAAATATCATTGAGATCGACCATATGTATATGCGTAGTTTAAAGCAACAATCATCATTGACACTAAAGGATTGTCATGGTCAAATATTTGCAATATTAATGTATCAAATAAAAAAAGTCTAATATTCGTCACTGAGAAATACAAAAAAACATACTGCGTCTCAGTCAAGAATCCACAAATGACGTCAGATCTAATTTTACGCTAAAATATTTGCTCAGTCTTTAAATTCAAAACCTTCATCTCCTATCTCAATTTTGCTAAAGACTCTCCTAAGTGACCATCACAATGTATTTCACTAACAAACAATTTCAATCCCGTTCAAAACGTTCGTAAACATCTTTCAATGAACTCCTCTTCATATTCAGACCTGAGTCCTTCCCTTCAAGTGTATTTATCAAAAAATTTTTTTTTATTAACAGTTATTAAGTTACACAAATTGCTTTGAGTTTACCGTTGTCGCCATAACCTCATCTCGGCAAGGATACGACCATCTACAGCTCCATTCTCTATGGAAATAGCTATTATCTACTCTCGTCCAAATGGAGGACAAAAAAGAAATGCCTCCGATTCTTGGAAGTCAGACACACTGGCAGAGGCAGAGTCAGATAAAGAGACAGAGTCATAGTCATACGTATAGTTGGAATCAGAATGAGAATCTCTTTTGCCCTCAACAACAACCTTGCCTAAGTAATAGTACCTAATCGCCATCTAAATGTACGACAGCAGCATCAAGAAGACGGGAGGAATATCAGAAATAAAAAAAAACTGGGTGAGGGAGGGGATAAAAAAAAATTCGCATGTCCTCTTTTCTTGGCTTACATTGAAATAGAATTCCTTAAAGAAAAATCTAAAAGGGAGCTACTACAAGAAACTACAAGAAAAGGTCCTTTCATAGAGCACAGCCATCCACTTAATATAAATGCTTTTATGTTAGTTAGTCCAAAGGATCCTCTGGTCTGTCCCCTGTTTCAGAACCCATCACCCATCACCCGTCACCCGTCACCCCACTCATGCCCATTCGTCCTTCCATTCATGTTCGATAATTTTTTTTTTCTTTCCTTTTTAATGTAAAGGGCCATCCTATTGACATGGGCAATGGTCGTTTTTTTTTTTTTTTTTTTGGTGTGTGTCTTATCCTTCCAAGTTGCTGATTTTACAATCTAAACATAAAAAGGACTTTTTTTTTTTTTGGTGGTGGTGGTAGGGAAATAGTTTCGAATTTCGGCCATCACGCGGATACAAAAGAACTATCTGGCCGGGTTGAGATGATGGTGGCAGGAGGATGTAATTTAAGTAGAACCTATTCTTCTGGCGGGAGAGAATTTGCAATTGAAATAATTTGCATTTGCCAGAGGTACGAGCATGTAAGAATGAGTCCTTGTTGGGAATTAAGGAATTTAATTTCGTTACTGTAACGGGATTAAACTTTTCAACAGTTAGTGTAACTTGTTGGCTTCCCTTTGTTCCAACAATGAGCGCTCATGAGTTTTCTTTCTATCGGATGGGGTTCAGTTCAGTTCAGTTCTGTTCAGTTCGGTTCGGTTTGGTTCCATTCGGTTGGTTCGTGTTCCTGTGGGTTCGTGTGGAAAATAAAATTCGTCCTTGCATTGAAAGGAGAAGGAAATGTGGAATTTCATTCAACCCTTCGAGTAAAAATTTTTTGCAAGCCTGGCAGGATTATGTCTTTTATTCTCGTTTTTTTTTTTTCTCATTTTTTTTGTTAGTCTTCCATGTGGAACTGAAGTGGAAGTTGCAGATGAATGGTGTCATGTGAGTGGGTATGATATCCTGAAATAATACCAGAAATTATGATAACGTCTGTGAAGGATCCGAATCATGCTTGACCATACTTAGTTAAAGGGAAAAAGGAAAAGGATATGCTACACCTGATGTCAGGTCCGTATAGAAGGTGAAATCGAGAAATAGGCGAAAGTATTTGGTGTTATTTTAGTGAAATGCTTTTTTTAAATTGTAGACTCTAACACTCTATAGCCAACTCAATTCATAACCCGTCAAGGTTCATCATTTGCATCTAGTTATGAGTACATATTTCGTTTATGCACTTCGAGTCTTCTACTCTTTTATGGTGACTGCCTGAAATACAAATTGGTTGTCGGGTGTTATACAATCAGGGCAGGCACTCTGCGGAGTCAACTTAACGATACCAAATGCTTTAAGTATACTTAAATGCTTAGTTCAGCCTACAGGTGCTGATCACGTCCAGGCGTACTTCACATATCAAACTTGTAAATACGAGTATTGAGCAGCAGAAACCAACACTACAATGTCATGTCAGAAATTACTGGATCTCGGAAGGAAGACATACGGTGTAACTGAATCAACGGTGGCTTCAACATTCAGTACGGCACACTCCATAGCTCATATATTTGGAGCTGAGGTCAATAAGGATTTTTCACGACGAGTTAAGGTGTTGAAACAGGTGGACCATAATGGATGAATCCTTAATAGACTAACGGCAGCTCTCATATTCCCAAAAAGTTTTACTAATTTACCTTCTGCCGAAATGATTCCAGAAAATACATTCCGCATCAATTCTAGTTTCACTATTATAAACGTGGGCGATCGGGTATCCCTCAACCTCTCCTCGACGACCTTACAGCCGGCATGCTGAACATCAATAGTATTGATGCCAAGAGGCATGGTACGATTTGAGCTGTAAAGAGGCTGTCAGGGTTAGAGAAATGTTACAAGACCAACCCGACAGAGGAAAACCAAAAAAGGTGAAAGCGAGCCAGAAATGACTGCAATGTCTGTCTCAAGCATGTGAAATTTCAATACGACCAACAACTGAGGCAAAAAATACTGCAATGTCCCAAAGGCAGTAAAAATTTATGGACGTTCGTCAAAAATATTAGAAATTCTGCCTCATCCTCCATTCCAACGCTCATTTACAATGACATTCCAGGTGTCAGCTCTTTGAACAAGACCAATCTGCTTGTTGCTTGCGGCCCCAGATTATACTTTGTCTCCGCCAACACTTGAATACATCGAATCTTCAATGGGACAAATCCACTTTCGCTCGTGTAGTGTAGTGGCAAGAATTCTTAAAGATCTTAACATTCACAAATCCGTCGTTCCAGATGGTATATCTCCCCTTCTTCTGAAGAGATGTTCTTCCTCGCTGGCAAAACCGCTGCGTAAACTTTTTCATCAATCCTACTCTTAAGGACTCTTTCCGAGCAGATGTAAAACAGCATTTGTCCAGCCCGTCCCTGAAAGAGGCGAATCTTCCTTTCTCTCCTCCGATAAACCCATTGCACTTGCTTCCCTTCTTTCCAAGATCATGGAAACCCTGATAAACCGTCAGCTCATGAAATATCTCGAAATATGGAAACTTCTCAATGACCGGTATGGTTTTCGTTGCAACAGGTCTACTGGTGATTTGATGATATGTTTCACCGAAAAGACAATCTGGGGAAGCAAGATAGTTGCACTTGATATTTCTAAGGAATTCTGGTGTGCCCCACGGCTCCGTTTTATCTCCGACACTCTTTTTAATTTTCATCAACGATCTCTTGTTTGCTACTTCTAATCCAATATATTCCTTTGCTGATGACAGTACTCTCTGCTTTTCATATTCGTTCCCGGGCTCACGCTCCTGCTCTTCGGTTGTAGAACGGGAACGGCAGTGTATGTTAAGCTCATTAAATTCCGATATTAACAGCATAACCAATTGGGGAACTATCAACCGAGTGGAATTTTTAATGCTTCCAAAACTCAATGCTATTTGCTGTCATTGAAGCGAAATCTAAATACCCAGCCATTATCCATGAATGACACTTGCATCGCCGAAACTGATAAGCTTTCCATTTTCGGTATGTGTGTCAGTGACAACTTACGTTGGAATGACCACATATTCGATGTCGTCCAAAACGCTGCGAAATGTCTAGGTTTCCTCAAACGATGTAAGAAATATTTTACCGCCTCTGATCTTTCCTCAATATATAAGGCATTCATCCGCCCAAAATTGGAGTACAATGTCCACATCTGGTCAGGTGCTACTAAAACATCTCTGCACCTGCTAGATAGGATTCAAGACCGCGCGATAAAACTCATAGGTAATATTGATATTACTCAATCAATTGACACCCTCGAACACCGACGTAATGTCTCCTATCTCACTCTGTTTTATCGGTATTTCCACCACCAGTGCTGCATTGAAATCGCCAGTAGCATTCCGCCCATTCAAACGTTCAACCGTAACACCCGTCCCGCTATGAATGCTCATCAATATACATACCCTCAAGCCCATTTTCGGACGTACTCTAAAATATCGTGATTCTTTCCTAAGCCGTACAACTCTCTTATGGAATGCCCTGCGGATCTCTGTGTTTCCTGGTCGTTATAACTTACAAACATTTAAAAACAATGTACATCGGCACCTGTCCTTTCTTCCTCCCTAAATTTCCTTCGCCCGCTCTGTGTACAAATATTTTAAGGGTACACGAAACCCCTTGAGCGCGCTCTCATTATAAAAAAAAAAGCAGTAAGAAACGCCGCAACTGATGCGCTGGATTTTATCCAACCACCCGCACGATACCCCTGGTTTGGCAAAGAGTTCTGGCGGACACATGTAGTAAGACAATTCTCATATAGAACAGCGCTACATAGAAGAACAAGACTGGCTCGTGCAGTTTTGGAGTAAAAGAGGAGGGAAGACCATCGGTTCCTCCGAAAAAAAAATTAAAAGGCTTGAAAATATGAGGGATCGAAGATAGTGTGGTGTTACTCCTGAAACAACATTAGAAAGTTCTACCAACAAGACTTGAATAGAAACCTGTAGGGATGGTCAAGGAATTTTAATAGAACTGACGTTGTGGAAGAACTTCCTCTGCAGGTTGCTTAATGATAGAGACGATCCGTTCTTAGGCAAAACAAACAATTCAACTTGGGTGATGAAAACCACGATTTCCGCACACTCCGACAACAAGATGATCCGACCGGACAGACTATGTGTCGAGCTATTTGAACAAACATTAGATGTCCTAAAATTCAAGCAAGATTTGAATTTGCACCATTTGTGTCGTAAAGTGTTGCCAGTCAAAAAAAAATAAAAAAAACACTGACAGCGTGACAGCTGACAGTTCAAGGGTATTGTTCGGAAGTACAATATTCATTTGAATTTTATATACGTAATTATTATCTTTGACTTGTTAAAATTAGAACTGAAACTAAAATGTAAACAAAGAAAATATAACGTAAAATTTATAATACAAATGTATGACAGTTTTTAAACTCCTTTTTTTCGATTTGTTCCTTTTTTTAAAACACTTTATTTTTATTCCTCTTTTTCCTTTTATTTTCTTACAACTTTACTTCTTAATTTCTCCAGTTTGACAGCACACTCTGGAATGCCCGCAATTGCCCAAATCTTCTCAAATCCATGATGGCGGATTCGGTCAGTTCTCATGACTGGCTTGACGAATCAGGCTGCGTTCACTTTGCACAATGGGGCGCGTTCGGAAGGGCTTTACAAGTAAAAGGTTAAAATGGATGTAATTTCCGGATGAAGAAATAAATTAAACAGTTCAAGGACAAAGTTCAAACTGCACAATATATATGTATACATACATATAAAAAAAAAAAACAAAGTACATACATAGATTCTCTCGCGGTCGGTGTCTTGTCCCTTGTCTTGCTCCTTATTAAACTTTAAAGACTCTTTCGGGGGTTGTGCATAAATCGCATTTCCCGCGCCGTGTAAAAATTCATTTATTATCGACTTTAACCTCAACTGTCACCAGCTGGGCAAAGCTGACTAAAGGTCGTAAGCTGTTGTAGTGAAATATTTAAATACATATGTGGTTAATTAATTTTACAAATGAAATCTTTAAAAATGTCGAAATTGTCAACGGGTGCTGATCAAAAAGTTGTTTTAGAGCAGATTCTTCGTGACCACTCCAACTTCAAAAAGACTGGAGCATCACATCGTACAGCTACTCGTAGCTATCTTTCAGGTCGTCTTTTTATTCTAGAAGGAAACTTCAAGAACGCGCTTTGTCTTCAAGCGAAGATTCGACGAGGAGAAATTGAAGAAGCTCTGGAAGAAGAAGATTATGATACTCGTAACATATTTGATAGGTTACAAGAAACGTACTACACTTACCGTGGTGAATTGGTCGACGCTATCGAGGAGTCAGCATCTAAGGAGAAGATTGTGGAAAGTGAATCCACGGGTGCTTCTTGTAATTAGCTTTCATTACCCCAAATTCAAATTTCGCATTTCGAGGGCTCGTACACAAAATGGCGGGCTTTTCATGATGTCTTTTTGTCTTTAGTCCACACAAATACGAGTAAGAAGCTGGGTGAAATTCAAAAACTTCACTATTTGAAATCTTCTCTTGACGGTGAAGCTGCTCGTTTGTTGCAGCATTTAGGGTTGTATTCTGGGAATTATGACAAAGCATGGGAACTGCTTGTCGCTAGGAACGACAACACAATACAAGCGAGTGTTGGTAAACGCTTATCTCCAACTTTTTTTTAAACAGCAGCAGTTGACAAAGGACTCTGCATGTAATATAAAGTCTCTGCTGGACACGTCCCAGGAATGCTTCCATGAACTGGAAAATTTAGGATTGCCGGTTTATTCTGTTTGTATATATTAATTTTTATACTAGTACAAAAATTACCTGCTTTTACTCAGCGTTTATGGGAGGAGAAGTTAGGTAGTTTGAAGAAGTGGCCCACACTAACATAATTGGAAGCAGTAGCTGGAAGGAGTGGCACAAAGGGCAGCGGTTTTTCTTCACACAAAGTTGTTGCTGTAGAGAAGAAAATGGTGTTGCACGTCGAGAAGAATCAATTTGCATGCCAGGTACATGGTAGAGGCCAGCACTCCCTTCGGACTTGTCAAAAGCTTATTGATATGGAGATCTGTGAACGATCTAAGGCAGTGGACAGAATCGGTGTTGGTCGGAACCGTTTGGCATACAGTCAGAAGACTAACCATTGCCAAAGTAGTGTGCGCTGCTATTACTGCAAGCAGGCACACCATTCTCTACTGCATGTTAATAATTTTAGCCCCAAACCTATAAGGGATTATACAAATACAACTATAGGTACACAAACTTTTCATACTAAAATAAATACCAACCAACCTAAAGTAGTCCCTCCTGAAATACATCAGCTAAGTGTTCTTCTGGCAACAGCAGTTGTTCGAGTTAAGTCGTCCTGGATCTGAAGCAACTTTTATTGCTGAGTCAGCTGTAGAATTTCTAGGGCTTCATCAACGGCGAACACTTATTAAGGTATATGGATAGGGAAAACTTAGCAGTGGTTCATGTCAGCGGTATGTAAGTCTTACCTTTTGGTCGCTGGTAACACTTTTCGAGACAAATACCCCAGCCTATGTGTTCAAGTCTCTGACTGCTCTTTTGCCATCCAAACCTTTAGCTCTGCAAAATTGGGAACACATCCAGGGTTTAAAGTTAGCAGATCCACAATTCGGCAAGCGTGCGACTGCTGATATTCTCCTGGGAGCCGACGTTTGCTCTGACTTTATTTCAGGATCCATTATGCGCGGTGATGATGAAAGATCGCCAATTGCACAGGAATCAGAGTTAGGTTGGCTTCTCCTTGGGAAGGCAATTTCGCAAAATTGTCTATACCTTTTTACAGGTTCTCTATAACGGCACTCAGCTGCGAAGATCCTGGGAACTGGAGGAGTTGCCTTTCAACACTAAGAAAACTGCAGAAGACAAAACTTGTGAAAAGCATAATATGAACACAATAAGAAGGTCGATATCAGATATCGCAGCCATTTAAAAATGAATGTAAGCCTGGGTTTGGTGCCTCGAAGTTTGGTGCTTTACGTGGGTTTCATCAACTGGAACGAAGATTCCAGGAAAACCCGACACACCACAGGAAGTATTCCAAGTATTTAAAGGAATGCGAAGAGCTTCGTCAGATGGCAGTAGTTGACGCAAAGAATACCATACTGGATACATGACACCATTTTTATATTACTCACCATGCGAAATTCAATGTGTCAAGCACAACTACGAAGCTTCGTCGCAGTTCTGCGTACTACAAACGGTTTGTACGAAACTTTTTTTTTTTTTTATAATGAGCGCGCGTTCAAGGGGTTTTTGTACCCTTATAATGTTTGTACACAGCGTGGGCGAAGGAAATTTAGGGTGGAAGAAAAGACAGCTGCCGATGTACATTGTTTTTAAATGTTTGCAAGTTATAACGACCAGGAAACACAGAGATCCGCAGGGCATTCCATAAGCGACTTGTACGACTTAGGAAAGGATCACGATATTTTAGAGTACGTCCGAAAATGGGCTTGAGGGTATACTGATGAGCATTCATACCGAGACGGGTGTTACGGTTGAAAGTTTGAATGTGCGGAATGCTATTGGCGATTTCAATGGAGCACTAGTGGTGGAAACAGCGTTAAAACAAAATGAGACACGAGACTTTACACCGGTGTTCGAGGGTGTCCATTATTTGAGTGATATTACATAGTATCACCCATGAGTTTTGTCGCACGGTTTTGAATCCTATCTAGCAGGTGCTGAGATATTTTGGGAACACCTGACCAGATGTGAGCATTGTACTCCAACTTTGGGATGATGAATGCCTTATACATATATTGTGACCAGATCAGAGGGAGTAAAATATTTCTTACATCGCTTGAGGAAACCAAGACATTTCGCAGCATTTTTGGCGACATCAAATATGTGACCATTCCAACGTTAACAGACATACCGAGAATGGAAACTTCTTCGGTTTCGACGATGGAAATGCCATTCATTGATAATGGCTACGTATTTAAATTCCATTTAAACGACAGCAGCCCACTCTGCTGATAGTTCCCCAATTGGTTATGCTGTTGATATCGGAATTTAATGAGCTTAACAAACGTTGCCGTTTCCGTTCTGCAGCCGAAGAGCAGGGGCGTGAGTCCGGGAATGAATATGAAAAGCATTGAGTATTGTCATCAGCAAAGGAATATATTGAATTAGAAGTAGCAGACAAGAGATCGTTGATGAAAATTAAAAAGAGTGTCGGAGAAAGAACGGAGTCCTCGGACACACCAGCATTTATTTTGTGATTATCGGACTTGAAACCATTCAAGACAGGAAATTTATAATCCATTGAAAAAGAGAGTCATCGATCCCAAAAGAGCCTGATGCCAAACTCTGTCAAATGCCTTAGAAATATCAAGTGCAACTATCTTGCTTTCGCCAGATTGATGTACGCTTTGGTTCCACTTTTCGGTGAGGCATGCTATCAAATCACCAGTGGACCTGTTGCAACGAAAACCAAACTGCCGGTCATTGAGAAGTTTCCATATTTCGAGATATTTCATCAGCTGACGGTTTATTAGAGTTTCCATGACCTTGGAGGGAAGGGAAGTAAGTGCAATGGGTCTGTAGCAGGAGAGAGATGAAGATTCGCCTTTTTTTTGGGACGGGCTTGACAAATGCTGTTTTCCATCTGCTCGGAAAGAGTCCTAAAAAGTAGGCTTGATGAAAAAGCTTACGCAGTGATTTTGCCAGAGTGGAAGAACACCTCTTCAGAAGAAGGGGAGATATACCATCTGGACCACCGGATTTATGCATATTAAGATCTTTAAGTACTCTTGCTACTGCACGCGTGCGAAAGTGAATTCGTCCCATTAAATATTCGACGCACGCAAGTGTAGGCGGAGACAAAGCACAATCTGGGAGTTTTGAGCTGGCAGCAAGCAGATTGACCTTGTCCAAAGAGCAGACAGCTGGAATGTCATTGTAAATAATCGTTGGGATGGAAGATGAGGCAGAATTTTGACGAACGACCAAAAAATGTTACCGCCTTTGGGACATTGCAGTATTTGTTGCCTCAGTTTTTGGTCGTATTGGAATTTCACACGTTTAAAAAAGACGTTGCAGTCATTCCTGGCTCGTTTAAACTTTTTTCGGTTTTCCTCTGCTGGGTTAGTCTTGAAGGACCGAAAAAATATTTCTCCAACCTTGACAGTTCGAGTTCTTTTGGTTTGATACTCCTCATCCGATGATAGATAAAGTTTCTCATTCCAAAGAGAATGGTGTCTGTGGTCATATCAGCAGCGGCATCCACGTTGTTATCGAGGAAACATAATGACTAGTTAAAATTCCTAAAGAAGCTATTAAGACAGCTCCAATTGGCTTTCTCGTATTTCCATACGGTTCTTTAGGAATCTTTTCTCTAACTGGGAGGTCGGTGTACGAGAAATTAGCTGATATAGCAAAGTGGTCCGACGAACCTAGAGGGGAGAGCACATCGACGGAGTACTTATCAGGGTGAGAGGTTAAAAACAAGTCCAAGGTGTTGGCGGTACAATGTCTGGTATTAGTGTGGGCTTATTTACAAGCTGGGTCAAATTATTTTCCGCAGCGAAAATCTCAACACACCGTCCTTCGCGTGTTCTGTCCAGAATGTCGAAGCCACCCAGAATCGTGCATATTGAAATCGCCCGAAATAGCAATTTCAGTATGAGGATACAGGGATACAATTTTTGTATGGAGTCAGACAGGGCATCAAACTCGTTAAGGGTCGAGTTGCTGTCCAGTTTGGGGCTTCTGTAAATAAAGCTGTATTTGCAGTATTTGTATTACTCGTATGTGTATTTGCGTTCTCCTGGCCATAAATGTCAACATCGATTCCTTGGAATTCAATTCAATTCTGAAGCAGTATATAGATATTTGTGTTGAAGTTTACTTGGACGTCTTTTCGCAATAGCATTTCTGTATATTTAGGGAAATGAAAGCTAAAATGTGTTGTTGTAGTCCAGTATTTTAATCGCTAAACGGGTTTCAAGTGAAACAAAAAATGTCCTTGCCTGTGATCTGAGCCACCTTCGATCCAGCTGTTCACATATAAACTCTACAGAAATTATTTCTTATTTAACATAAAAGTTTTGATGATTAACCGGGTAGTAGATTATAGCGGGGAAGCTTGTGATGCTTTGTACAAGGTGGCGCAAAAGTTGTCACCCGATGTTCTTTGGCTGTAATTTTTTTTTGAATGAAAAGCTTTGGTTCCGCTTTTGGATTATATTTACTTGGTGTCTTGAATTTTTTCCATTAAGTCGAGAAAATGATATCGCTTCAGGAGTCTGGGGATTGTTGACATAGACACGCGACTTCATAAAACCCGACAAAAAGAAACCTGGAACGGTTAAATCAGGCGATCTTGCCGGCCAGTGCAAATCGCCAAAACGAGAGATTAGGCTACCCGGAAATGTAGCAATCAGAATTTCGGTTGTAGCTCGTGCAGTATGCGCCGTTGGAACCACATCTCCAGTCCCAATTCATCCAATTAAGGAAGGAGAAAATCGTGCTCAACTGTAGCTCTGTACCGCTCGCCGTTCACAGTAGTCGTTTGGCCCGCGGCGTTTTTGGAAAAATTAGGCCCGATGACGGCTCCAGCGTAAATGCATTAACTTTGAGCGAATGTAATGGCTCTTCGTGGGCTATACGCGGATTTGCGGTACCCCAGAAGTGATTATTTTGCTTGTTCACTTATCCACAGAAATGGAAATGGGCTTCGTCGCTCATGATGATTTTCGATGAAAAGTCGTCTCACTCGTGGTCAAGATTCAGGATACCGCGTTCTTTAGGAGTATAACGATTCACGTCTTGTTGACGTGTATTTTGTGTCTGTTTACTTCACAAATGTCAAAAAAGAATTGATGTTTGGCGCCATTTGGAAAAATTATAGCATCTTCCGATAGGGTGATGACTTTTGCGTCACCTAGTACAATAGAATCATGATGACCTTAGAATATTTTCATCCGCCGTCAGCATCAAAAATTCTCGATTCTTTGAAATCAGCTCACTGAGTGTTCAAAGCATTTCCCTTGACTTTGAATTTAGAGCTATCCTACACGAAAATAGAGCACAGTTCATGGTGTTGTCACATGATATGGGAAGCAAATGCCATTAATTGTTGGCAGATCTATATGAAAGCCTATTTCTTCTTGTGGATTCCACGTACTCCGTGTTTGCTGGACGTATCTTAAGGCCCCCTTTGCAAATCAATTCCAAAGGCATTTTAACGAGAACTCCATCAGATCGTTTTCATGTTGTGAAAATCTATGTTACAGCACGCTAAGAGCGGCGATACAACCGTTGCCTGATCGGACCACCCATAGTGGAGATAAATGCGGGTTTTAAAGTTGAAGAACAAATGGTGAATATTGGCTTCGAATTCGTTAGTCTTCCATAGATTTTGCCAGGAATGTGTCAATTTGCTTTTACAAAATGCGGTAAAGCAATTGCCACATGCACTTGTCAGAGAGATACGAAAAAACGCAAAGTCGTCATACAAGGTCTACAGAACCTAACTCCTTTTAAATCGGAAGATCTGTAAGTTCAATGTGCAAGGCATATCAAGTCAAAGGGAAATGACATGCAACAAGTATGCTAGGTAACACCGAATTGAATTAACTGACTCTTTCTCATTTCCCGAAATGGTTAGACGAAAACGTGTCCATCTTTGGGTTCCACAAAATTTCATGCAAAGAGGTACGGATACTTTAATTTTAATTTTCTTTTTTTTTATCGTTATCGACTCCAAATTTGTCACCTCCCTTTCTTGAAGCCTTGAAGCTTGAAGCCTTTAGTTAAGGCACGACCCAGGTGCCTATCTTTTTTTGAGTTTTTTAAAGGATTCTTGCTGCTATATGTCCTTAATCAATTTTGCACATGATTTTGGTTTATGTATATCTCCGTGGTCGGAAAGAATTGCCTCAGGCTAAATGTATTTCGGTTTGCAATTGTTTTGAAGTCAATTTTCTCATCGCTTCTAGCTGTAGCAAAAATTAATCGGAAGTCAACATTGTGGTGAGCTCGAGGTCGGATGACAAAATGAAGTCAGGAAGCTAGTCAATTTCCGCAACAAATAACAATTCGAAGTTTATTGGCTTCGCAATATGAAGGCGAATCATGGGCATGAGGAAATAAGATGAAGATTGTCTACATTTTACTTGTTTTAGATAATTTATGGCTGTAGAGATTTAATGCTACTTTCAAAACCACCTGTGCTTAGTTGGCTAAAACAATAAGATGCAGCTTAAATATTTCAGACCGCAGGCCTATCAAAAATTCTTTACACAAGTTGAAGAGTTTATGACTTTTAAGACCAGTTTCAGTCTTATAGATACTCTGATAGAAAATTTATTTGTTCACTTGAAATGCCAGATTTGCGCTAGCAATTATATAACAACCGTCCGTCGTCACTAAAAAATTTGCCGGCCGAAACAACAGCTTCATTGGTATTTTTTTAACACACAGGTAGAGTCGTCAGTACCTTTTGAAATCCGGTGTGGACTTAGAGCTCAAATTAGAAGCTTTTCCTATCGATTCAGTACGAAGCAGTTATCTCTGGTCGGTTGGGGTCACTTTCTATTTTAATGTCGAATCCGTATCTGTAGTATGAACCAATGAATTGCTGAACAACCGGTACAGTTCGTCGCTTTATCTAAAACTCGATATAAATTTTACGGAAACCCATTTTTCTGCTATACTTCACTTTGACATAAGCCTATCAGATTGTTAAAGAATAATTTAAACATTCACAAACAGTTTAACAATCTGTTAGCTCTATGAAGGATGTCTTACGGTGAAACAATTTATTGGCCTGCCCGCTTGAGTCACGGTCTTCCTCTACTGCGCTGTTCCTCAGAGATGGATTCAAAGATTTTACGGACCGGAGTACTGGGGTCCATTCGCTCAACATAGCCCAGCCACCTCAGTCGTTGGACCGTCACTCTTCTAGCTAAGTTGATGTCGCTGTACAGTCTGTATAGTTCATCGTTGTATCTCCTCCTCCACTTACCGTCCATGCAGACATCGAAAATCACCCGAAGAATTTTCCTCTCAAAACAACCAAGAGCACGCTCCTCCATTTTTGATAAGGTCCATGCTTCTGCGCCATCGAGCAGGAGTGGGATTACTAAGCTCACTTTTGTTGTTAGAGAAAGGGCTTTACTATACAATTGTCTTCTTAGCCAAAAGAAGCAGCCATTGACGAGTGTTATTTTTGATTTGATCTCAGCGCCGGTGTCGTTGTCTGAATTGATAGGGAAGCCGAAGTAGACGAAGTCCTTAACTAATTCAAAGTTATATCTGTCGAGGGTGATATCCTTTCTGGTTGACAGCATACGAGTATACTTGGTCTTGCCCTCGTTGACCGTTAATCCACCTTCACCGCTTCCGTCTCAATACTCGCGAAAGCGCCACTGACATCACGCTGCTTGCCTCCGATTATATCGATTTCATCCCCGTATGCGAATAATTGGATGGATTTTTAAAAGATTGCGCATCTTGTATTGGCGTTTGAGTTATGCACTATTCTTTCAAGAATGATGTTGAAGAAATCATCATCAAAGGTCTCGAGGAGGTATTTGCCGATCTTGATAAAGCAACGTGCATTCTCCATTGCCAAAACTACATATTGCTCTGTCTCTATAGATGCTGTCACACTCGGCCCTAAAATCGATGAATAGGTGGTGTGCATCGATTTGGAGTTCATAGGTTTTTTCCAACATCTGTTGTCGTGTAAATATTTGGTCGATGGCAGACTTTCCTGGCCTGAAGCCACACAGGCATGGACCAATCAGGTTGTTGACGAAAGGGTTCAGGCGTTCATGTAACACCGCAGATAGGATCTTGTAGGCGATGTTAAAAAGATTGATGACTCTGTAGTTGGAGCAGTTCAGAGGGTCTCCTTTCTTGAAGATCGGACAAACATTCCATACATCGGACATACTTTTGTCCGACCATATCTTACAGATGAGTTGATATATGCTCGATAGTCCGGGCCTGTTCCAGCAGACTATCTTCATTTCATTCAGGTCGGATGGATGGAATTGTTGGTCTACATCGTCCAGGTTGAAAGGTTCATTCTGCCTGACAGAGGTATTTGCTTCGTCATCGCCGTTACACAGTCTACAGAAATGCTTTTACAAATCCTAAGCATCGATTGCGGCTCTACTACGTTATTCATTTGTTCGTCTCTACAGGTTCAAGGTTTATATGCGTGGAATGTTTTTTTTATCTTTTGGTGAAACTTCCGAATCTTATTCCTTTAGCAGGATCTCTTTCCTCGACCACTCGCTTCTCATGTTCCTTCTTTTTCCTCCTGAGAAGCCGGTGTTCGTCTCTCCGCCAGCAGCTCTAGTCCTTCTGCGCAGCGCTGCTTTGTATGCCTCTTGGTTAACTGCATGTGCTTGCTGGCAGTCAAACCATTGGTTTCGTTGTGGTGGCTGAATGAAACCCAGCATATCGGAGGCAGTATATCTTTTTGGCAATACTGCCACTGGTATTCGATATTTGATGCTGACGGCATTGGATCTGTTAAGAGATCAAGAGAGACTCAGTCGGAAAAGGATTTGGCGATCCCTTGCGATTGAAGGCGTCCGATGTCGAACTTCCTCACAGTATTAGCTTGCCTTTGCTATGTTCGGGATATCCACAACTGTACCTTTGCTACAATAAGGTAATGGTCGGAGTCGATGTTGGCCCCTCGGAACGTTCGAACATCCATAATACTGGAGTAGTTCCTTGCGCCGATCGCAATGTGGTCAATCTGGTTGATGGTTTATTGATCAGTAGTTCTCCAAGTGAATATCGAGATGTAGGAACCGCGTGCTAACTACGATAATGCGTTGCCCCGTCGCAAAGTCAATTAGCCTGAATCCGAGGTAGAGTCGAGCAGGCTATATCTTCTGACAGTACTACCAAAGATGATCTACTTAGCTTTGCATTAAAGAGAGCACTGCTCGTAGGACTTGTCCAAGAGCTCGTAGAAGCGGTCTTTAGTGTCCTAATTTTTCTCCGCTGTGGGGGAGTGCGCGCATATAAGGCTAATGTTGGAAAATTTTGCCTTAATACGGATTATTACGAGGCGCTCGTTCACATGCCAGCAACTCAAGACTTCTTGTCAATGCCTGCCTCTAACAACAAATCCGAATAGGTGCTGCTTTGCCGTCGATAACAATCACCATATTAGACGTCTCAGTCTCCCATCCTCTTTTGTCCCGCCCATCATTTTTTGGATGGCGATAATATCTGCTTTGCAGCGCATTCTAGGACCTCCGCTAGATGTTCGGCTGCACGTGACCTATTGAGGGACCTAACTTTCCACCTACAAATCCGAAGGTCGTTGTCCCTACTTCTTTTCCATGGGCGAGCAATTGCCCCTGCGGCAAATCCTTTAAGTAATTTGGCTGATAAATAGTCATTCCCGGCAGTCTTATTCGACTTTAGTATGATAGACCCGGACGAAGAATTGTCGTGTACAACAAGTCTTCTTTTAGCTCAAGCAGCATTTTTCTGTCAGAATACTTTTGGGCCCCGTGCAATTACACAGGCTATGTCTTTTTCATGGCGTACCCTTGCAGCGGTTTACTAGCTGGTGTTATCTCAATGGAGATCAGACCTATGACTGATGTACCACGCGTTTGACCAACTATATTTTGAACGCTTTTAGTGCACAGCTTTGAGATTTGTGGAGGTCTTACTGGTAGCCTGACGAGAGGCTTAATTCTGAAACTAAGGGTGTCAGATGCATATGGAACTTTGGCTCCAGCCTGACTTGTTAGAGATAGTCCCCTTGCACCTATTGTGTGGGAGGATTTTCCAACTTTCAAGGGATCACCCGAAAATGTAGCAAATGATATAGTCATTAAACTCGAAGTATTTTCGGAAAGTGTGAATCGATTTTTTCAGTGGCCAATTCAAGTGCCTTAGTTTGGTTATGGGTCTGCAGTTAACGAACGAAGTGGAAGTTGCAGCCACACCAATCTTCACCCACCTTCGCTAACGACCATTCTTATGCATCATAAAGCAGGATTTTGATGATGAGCGTGTTATGTAGAGTCTCCATAGTGTTTCTTTACAAGCCCTTATTACTCATTTGCCTTCTTACCCCGAAGAAGTAGTGATTGGCAATAATAACTCTTTGTATTGTCAGATTTTAAAGCGAAGCCAGGGTACACTAGCTAGCTGTTTATCCCCATGTTTTTCCGATTCGCTGACGTTTTCTTTTCAACAAGATATTCTTGGTTTTGCCCTCATTCATGACTAAACCCATTCACAAAACACATTTTTGCCACTTCTGTTCCAATACTTGCGAAAACGCACCAGTGACAGCTCACTGAGTTCTGTCAATTATGTCAATTCCATAAGCGCATGCAAGTATAATAGCTGTAGAGAATTTTGAAAAATTCCGGGTCCGGTTCGACACAAATTTCTCAACTTTGATGTTGGAAACGTTGTATGACAGTGCATCGCATTGCCTAAATCCTATTTTGACAACAGAGTTCTCTGAAAGATTGGTTCCGACATTTACAGAGCAGCGAGCGTTTCTTATCGCCATTCTGCATAATCTGGCGATATTGGTAGTTATCATGTAATAAGGCTAGACATGGCTCTGTATCATACTATGTGTCATATGACGGATCCCTTGACTTTCCCCCAACCAGTTTGAATGGTTCATCCTGCCTGACACCGGAATTTGGGTTGTCCTCGCCGTTTAACAGTGTGCAAAAGTGGTTTCTCTAGATGCTCAGTACTGACTGACCTCTGTTCGGGTCTTATTGCCTTGACACGCTCTTTTTATCTTTTTGTAGAACTTTTAAACAATGTTTGAAGTGAAGTAGCACCTCTATATTTCTCTGATGTGGCGTTTCTTATGCTCTTTATCTTTCCTCCAAATCATGCAATGCCGTACGTGTGTTTGTCTACAATCTTCATCAAACCATGGGTTTTGTGGAGGCGGACGGGTGAAACCCAACATATCAGTTACGGCATTTCTGATGGCTTCTTGGCATCGATGCTGCTGGTCTTCTACCCTTTGTTGACATTAACATGGGGAAACCGTGTGCTAGCTATAATGATGTTTCGGCCCGCAGCAAAGTCAATTGATTTGAATCCCTATTCAGACGCAGTGCCGTGGAGGCTATGCTTCGCAACTGCCCTGCCAAATATGTCCTCCCGGACATTGCTCGTAAGTTTTGTCAAAAAGGTCATAGAATCATTCTTTGGTAACATGGTCTTTTTCCTCAGTGTGTGCGTGAGCGAAAATCAGTCCGATATCGACGAATAGAGTCTTAATCCGTATTGTAATAAGGAGTACGCTTACGTTTCGAAAGCAGCACAACACTTCTTGCCTAAGTCTTTCACTTACAACAAATCCGCATCCAAATAGACACTTAGACACTATTTGTTTTCTCTGTAACAATTACCGTGACACACACCGTTTTTCATCCTTCTTGTGCCCCGACCCATTCTACTGCCCTTTCTGAATGATGGTCGCGATCTGATCAAGATTCGAATATTCCATCTGCAGGTTCGAACTTCGTTGTCTTTTTTTCATTTTGCTGGGTAGATAACAGTGGATCCGTCCTTATCCGAGGCTTTTCGCTTGCGAAGCAACGAGTGAGTGAGCGTAGTTTTTTTTATTGGGTCTATAACTTAATTCCTGCGGTTTGTTAAGAGATGGCGTAACTTGTATTATTCTATTGTTATTATTCCATTGGAACATGCGTTGGAAACCTACTGTCATTGTACGTCATTTCAGTGTATGTCATTCATTTCAAGCGTAAACAACAATAATTTTTTTTCACTCAAATAAGTAGAACTTTGTGCCTGAAAAAGTGTTTTTGCGGAGAGATCTTCTTCATGAAGAAAACTGCTGCCGAAAGTCATTGTATTTTGGTGGAAGTTTATGCGCTATCTGAGCGAATGTGCCAAAAGTGGTTTGCACGTTTTAAAAGTGGTGATTTTGGCTTGGAAGACGATGAACGTCCTGGGCAGCCAAAAAAGTTTGAAGATGAAGAACTGGAAGCATTACTCTATGAAGATTGTTGCCAAACACAAGAAAAGCTCGCAGAATCTTTGGGTGTCACTCAAGCAGCCATTTCAAAACGTTTAAAAGCAGATGGATATATTCAAAAGCAAGGAAATTGGGTTCCACATGAACTCAAGCCGAGAGACGTCGAAAGGCGGTTTTGCATGTCCGAAATGCTGCTGGAACGCCACAAAAGGAAGTCATTTTTGCATCGGATTGTTAATGGTGATGAAAAATGGATCTATTACGGCAACGCCAAGCGCAAAAAATCATATGTGAAACCCGGCCAACCAGCCAAATCAACGGCAAAGCCGAATATCCATGGCGCGAAGGTAATGCTCTGTATTTGGTGGGATCAGATGGGTGTGCTGTATTATGAGCTGCTAAAGCCGGGTGGAACCATCAATGGACAACGCCACACAGCACAATTAATCCGTTTGAAGACAGCAGTGGCCGAAAAACGCCCGGAATATGCGACCAGACACGAGGCAATAATTTTCCATCATGACAACGCCCGGCCCCACGTTGCTATTCCGGTTAAGAACTATTTGGAAAACAGTGGATGGTAAGTCTTACCCCACCCGCCTTATAGCCCAGACCTTGCCCCTTCTGACTACCATTTGTTCCGGTCGATGCAGAACGCCCTCACTGAAACACTGTTCACATCAGAGCAGAATATCAAAAATTGGCTTGATTCATTCTTGGCTACCAAGCCGGCGTAGTTCTTTTGGGATGGGATCCACAAATTGTCAGAAAGATGAGAAAAAGTCATAGCTTCAGATGTGCAATACTTTGAATAATACTATTGTACATGTTTTTCTTAAATAAACGTTCAAATTTTGAAAAAAACCGCACGAATTTATTTATACACCCAATACATTGCCGTATAGTTATTACACGTGTGAATGACCGTTGACCCTTTTATGGGTCATGCGCAACAATCCATATTTCAGCATCCTGACTAGTCTGGAAAATCTTTCACTTCACTCACTTCAGTTACAGATACAAGCTGGGGCAAAAGTAATGTCATAATGTGAATGTGCCATAATTTTTGCAAATGGTGTCAAGTGTCATTTTGCTTTGGCATTTACATATGTTGCAGACAGAGAGAGAATTAGTTGACGGTAAGTAATGGAGCGATACACACTTGAAGAACGTGGAATTATTGTTACTGCTGATTTGGCCAATTTCCGATCTGTTGTTTTAACTCAGTGTGAATTTCGCCGTCGTTTTCCTTGTCATCCTGCACAATTTGTGTGAACAATTAAGCAAACTGGATCCACTAGAGATATCGCAAGAAGAGGCCGGCTTCGTACGTATTGCTCGTATTGCTTTTTCGACTGACAATATCATTGCTGTGGCCGAGGACGTCCAAGAGAGTCCACAAACAACGACTAGACAACGATGCACACAACTTGGCACCCTCAAACGTTCGCTGCGTCGAATTTGGGTGAAGGGCCTGAAGATGTTCCCTTGCAAAGTGCAAATCGTTCATAAATTTCTGCTTGTTGAAAGCCAAGTGAGGTTAACTTACTCCCATGCTCGGTTAAACCTGGTGCAAGAAGAGGATGATTTCGTAATCAAAATAAAACGACGAATCCCATTTCCACTTAAGTGGTCATGTGAAAAAACAAAACTTACGTTTCTGGAGAACGAAGAATCCATATGAATTGCACGAAGAGCCATTGCATCCGATAAAAGTGACTATTTGGTGCGGCATTTGCTGTGATTGCCACGGACGACGGAACCACCGTAACCGTAACTAGTGAGCAATGCAGACAGATGTTAAAGGAGTTTTTTTTTGCTGCAAGTTGATGAATTGAGTCTTGAGCATTGATGGTCCAGCTGGATGGATAGAGCAATCGCCCACAACGATAGAGATTTTGAATCACTACCTTACAGGCCGTGTAATCTCTCGTTTTGGCGATTTAAACTGGCCGGCCAGATCGCCAGATCTGACGGCGCCTGACTCCTTCCTTTGAAGCTTTTTAAATCATGCGTTTACCACAACAAACCAAAAAGCTTGCAAGTCTTGAAACCCAACATTGAAGAAGATATCACCAATTTGGAGCCAGATGTTCAATTCAAAATACCGCAAAACGAACACAAATGTGCATCTACTCTGGAGGTGGTCATTTGACCGATATCATTTTTTCAATTTAATGCCATTAATTCTAGGCCTTCCGATAAACTTTTCTTGAAGACAGGGCCTAATTTTACTCATTTCTAGCAAAATGGCAGCCAATTAACATTATGACATTAATTTTGCCCCAACTTGAACGTTGAAGTAGCCTATATACAATAGAAGGTATCCTCAATTCTGATTGTTGAAGTTACCGTTGATGTAATGATGCGAATTTATCCGCCGAACGTCCTGCTTCTGAGGTTCAGTCATTTCTGACGATAAGCACAATTTATGCGTAGTCGTAGTTTCAGCACTGAGCATCACCAAGTTAACGTCTCTTTTGATGCTCCATTTCAAAGATCATCAAAATTTGTACTAAAATATTTATTTTTCTATGTTTTCTACCTGCCAAAGGCTGCCTGACCGCTGACAATATTCAACGTTTCGTGTTTACTGGCATGAGTCACTAATTTTCGACACCCTTACGATTTTATCTAGGAGTTCAGCTGTCAAGGTGATAGCAACCTCGTCCTTATTTTCTTCCGTTCCGCTGACATTTTACCAGCTTTCATTTTCAAGTTCAAGTATCGGGCCCTGTTACCGACATTTTGCCACTTGGTTTCCTGAACGCATATTATACCGATTTTAGGTTGCCATAATACATAATAAATTTAAATAAAACAGAGTGTGTGTGAGATATCATCGAAAGTTTTAATTCGTTTGAAAGGCCTATCGATGCCATTTATGGAATATTACATCATTCAAATGCCCACCCAGAGAAGCCGGGGTGGCGCGCATCCGAAATGTCTAATATTAGATGACTCTGGCGTATAAATCAGGCTGAATTTGACCGACAGCATGGGTTATGTTACCTTTGAGGGCCGCTGTGGTTTATTGCTTATTCGCATAGACCTGCACTTTAGAAAACCACACAACAAAAAGTCTAACGGAGTCAAATCGTACGATCTCGGTGGCCAGTTCACATCCCCTCCACGTGAGATGACCATGCCCTCGAATCGCTGTGTTGAATTTCCAATGTGGCGTGAGCTGTGTGGAACGTTGCGCCGTCCTGTTGAAACCACATATCGTTGGTGTCCATATCATCTAATTTAAGCCAAAATAAGTTGGTAATCATCGATCCATAGCGCTCGTCATTAACGGTTATGGCCTGGCCAACGTTGTTCTCAAAGAAATATGGAACGATGACGGCACCAGCTCAAAATCCAAACCAAACAGTGACTTTTTCGGGATACGTTAGACGCTGTTGGATCTCATGTGGATTGGTGTCGTCCCAAATTCGACAATTTTGTTTGTTGACGTACACATTCATCCAGAAATGGGACTGATCGCTGAAGATGATTTTTCGATGAAAATTAGGGTCAGTTTCCAACTGTTCCAGAGCCGATTCAGCGAACAAACGTCATTGTCTATGGTCGTTTATCAGTTGAATTTTGTACGGGTGTAGGCCCAAGTCACGACATAAAATTCCCCAATGTGGTGGTCTGCGAAAGGCCAAGTTCTTGTGAGCGGCACGAAACCGGACGCCTTGGATTCTCCCGCACACTCTCACGGACAGCGGCCACGTTTTCGGCAGATCTTGCGTTTCGACGACGTACGGGTATTGGTTTATCATTTACTGAACCAGTGGGCTCAAATTTATCCACCACCATTGGTAGGACGATTATGGCGACCGTAAAATGAGCGAAGCTCACGGAAAACAATTTTATAATTTGCACGTGTTGTTGAACGCTATGTCCGTCTATGGTGATTTGGCAAAACAGACCGAATAAATCACAGCCAATTTGACAGATGTAGCTTCAACAATATGGCCGCTATCAATTGTCAAAATTCGGAAGTCCCTATTGGAAGACATTGTAGTTCAAAATTTTTGCACGTCATTATACCGACTTATTATACTCGAAGAGCTCCGCAAAAGGTTCTGCAAATCGATGATGGAGAAAATGAAAGCTATTGATGGTCAAGGTTACACCAAGATATCTGGACTTTCGTGAAGGATTGTGCAAACTGCTAATTAATACAATAGTTAAATTACCGACTCAATGTACACTTCAATTAAGGCCAATTCCAGCAGGACCTTAGCAAAATGTTCATATTGATTATGCTGAACCAATCCAAGGATTATGATTTCAATCGTTTAACGTATTTCAGAAGTCAATAAATCTTCCAAAAGAAGAATCGTGAAACGAGAACACCAGTTCAACAGTCATCACTGAGCTAACTACGGTCATTGTAACCAAAGTGGCATCATCATGTAAATAAAACGAGATCCAAGTCGTATACATTAAACGTTTCGGCAAGGTCAACCATTTGGATGGTTGATACCAAAGTATCAAGTCCATAATCCGGTCAAAACTCGAAACTACCGCCTTCGCCTCCAAAATCGCCAGCACGACTATCAAAACGGGCTCAAACACGATCAGCCCGGTGTATCTTTCAATATCGGGATTTTCTGTTATCACTTACTAAACAGCGCCTAGTTTCCAAATCGTCTCCACTCCAGCTCTGGACACTGACTTAAAAGGACACTTATTAGGGCATTAGACCTTAGGTGTGATGCGTCAATTTATGTGTGCAGATGAATTTCCACGAAACGACCTCTGCTCATACCTCTTACCTAACCCAGTGGGCTATCCCTTATAATACAAAACCATGACCAGACAGAAACTTTAAACCAGCAAATATCCTTTCGCAGGATTATGGCATAAATTATGATTCCCATACAATGTCTCACTATCATTGTCCACCAAAGAGTAGTGTACGAGTATGTGTCGTCCAGCAGTACTTGGGAAATCTCTTCACGTAATGTTTCCTTTCGCTCACATCAATTTTTCCAATTGAACGCTTTGCACACAGAAAGCCACTAGTAAATCCAAGAAAGGACACTTTCTAAGGGCGAACACTACGATTACGAAGTGCATTTCTTATTATAGTGTTCATTGAAATGGAATCACCTTTTCCGGTGAATAATTACTCACGGTCACAAGTAACACTAGTCGAATACGTGATCTCTCACCTAGGGCTATTCCGAAACAGAATCTCATTATCATGTCCTGGAATTTGAATCAAGCAAACACATAAATTGGCGTATGGCACAAATCAGCGGCTCATAAATTTATTAGTCCTGTCAGTGGGACTCAAAATTTTGGTGATTTACAGGGACACCAATATACGGTTACAGGGGTATTCCTAGAACTCAGCATCAGTGAGCAGCAGTAGCAAAGGGCGAGATGCCCTGCTTACGGGGGAAAAAAAAAAAAAAAAACAGCGGGCTGTATACCATCTCAGTTCCATTAATTAACTATCCGAGGGTTCGTGTAAATTTTTAATGACCCCAATGATGTTTTTTTTCTTTGTTTGAATTTTCTTTTTAATAAAATTATTACGTTTTATTATAATAAACGCGAGTTAATTGGCAATTTTGGCGCCAGTAATAGAGCGGACTCTATCTGAATGGCAAACAGAATGAAACTGGCTTACTGCGTCCAGCGCAGCAAGGGAATACGTATACCATTCTGCATACCGATAGTGGTCCTGGTTCTGGTTCTGGTTCTGGTTCGGGTTCTGCCATAAAAATCGGTTACAGAAATCTTCCCTTTTGTTTTTTTTTTTTTTGTTTTTTTTTTTTCGTGAACAGAAAAGGTGTGTAATGAAAGAGAGGAAAAGGAGGAGATACTGTGACAACGACAAGAGGTAATTTTCCAGGACCAAGGATTGGACACTTTGCAAGAGCGGTAGCTTTTAGGTAGGTAGATAGGTAGCATTGGATTGTCGTTAAGTCGATAATTGGACATTTCCCGGCTGAGTTTAATGAAACCAATTACAAGTAGTGGACACAATTTTGTGACAGCCAGCGTTCGCGTTCACCCAATGTACTATGCAAGGACTTCCACATTTGCATACTCGCCAATGTACGGGAACGATTAAGACACGAACACGACATGGCAATGGCTCTGACTATGACTATGACTATGACTATGACTATGACTGTGAGTACGACTATGGTATATGGTGTCAGTTGCCGGGTGTATTGGGTGTTGGCTATGTTGCTGGTACGCTTCGCTTGGTAAATGTTGCATGCAACGGTGTACGGGTATTGATAATGATGATATGATTATCCGGAGTAGATCCCTTAATCGATTCCAGAGTAATTAACACGAAACGCATTTCCTTTATGAATGGCAATCTGCATGAATTTAAGAATCAAATCTCTAGCTGGGAGTGGTTACGGCCACTACGACCAACCGTCCGACAACCAACAACCAACAGTGAGGGAAAATGTAAAGAGAAATTATTTTGCACTTTATGTGATGGTCACTTGAGATTGTAATAAGTGCGCGCACTGCTGTGGGAATTAAACTTAAATTAGAAGGTGCATAAATGCAGGGAAAAAAAATTAATTAAACTTTAAAGTGATGTGTAAATTTG
This sequence comes from Volucella zonaria, assembly GCA_963966105.1. NCBI lineage: Eukaryota > Metazoa > Arthropoda > Insecta > Diptera > Syrphidae > Volucella > Volucella zonaria. The sequence continues at coordinate 47,607,223 of OZ014534.1, forward strand.
CTGGCTGCCGGTTGCTTTTGAAAATTGAAGGACTTTTTTGGAATTGGTGATTTAAAACTTGATTTAATTTGTTTACTATTTGGATAACCCAGTTCAGCATATGCATAATAAGCTCTTTTGATTAATGATAGATATGATAGAAAAGAACGACTTTACGAATTTTACTGATTAAGGTTTTATTCATTTTCGAAGTTCATTACAATTTTACAATTAGGAATATATACACCAACAACCAGCAATAGAGATGGCTATCAGTATCTGAAGAAATTAGCGGCCGGCATCACCATAATCCGCAAATCACTAAGAGAGATTCGTCGGGAAGAACGAAAAAAAACAAAACAAACAATGCGGCGAACTGCAGAAGGATTTTCTTAGCCAGATCTTCAGAAGTTTTACGAATTCCAAGAAGGCTCCAAAAGAACGCAAGGATCAGGGCTATCATACCACCCGACTCTCTCTGCTGGAAGATAACATGGAGGTAGCGAGAGCCTATCACCAGATGATCATTGGAAATGTTACTACTGCTTTACGAACAGTTAACAGACATTTATTTGGTATACAAAGCATAACTGGTGGATGCAGTGAAAAAATGTCAGAATTCATCCAAATCATCAGCACCGTCTACAGGTATGATTTCTACAACAACGACATGCAGAGCAGGAAATGAATTGCGGATTCTGAAGATCGACATACCGAAGTTTGCAAGCTCATATACAACATGAGCGATTATTCTATGATCTCTTTAAATCTTTGGTGCATAGTAACAAATCCTTAAGCAACATCGAGAAACTGCACTATTTGAGGGCTTCATTGAAAGTTGAATTTGATTTGCGTTCCGGGTCAACCCCGGACAGATTTATTAATGCTTATTGCAAGCTTATTCTTAAAACTAATAATTTTCATTTAAAACTAAAGATACAAACTAAAGGGTGGGAGCGGTTTAAAAAAAGTTAGGACGTGGGGCATAGGTGGAAATAAGAATGTTCTTAAGAGAGAGTTTGCTGAGATGGTAGTCGAAGAGAGGCAGAATATCATTAACTTCACGAAGCATTCTAGACATTGGCTCCAAGTTTCCGTAATTCGTTCTGTGAAGATTGAGCCGGAAAAGTGGCACAGACCTAAGATTGGTGGGTTGGTGTTAAAAAAAAATAAGTTGAAGTAAAGAAGGACAATCGATATTACTAACTAAAATTTGATGAATAAAGAGAATGTCGGCAACTTTTCGACGTATAGAAAGGGCTTGTAAATTTATAAGTTTCAGCCGGTCAGTGTAAGGTGGTAAATTTTGGTTATCACCCCAGGAAAGACCATGTAAAGCAAATCGTAAAAACCTGCGTTGAACAGCCTCTATCCCGAGGATATGTGTTCTGTAGTAGGGTGACCAAACTTGGCTTTCATATCCAAGAAGTGGCCTAACAAAGATTATGTAAAGAGATTTGGTAACATAAGGATTGGAGAACTCCTTAGACCAGCGCTTGATGAAGCCAAGGGCAGAGTTGGCTTTCTTTATCATATTATCAATGTGAGAACGGAAATTGAGTTTCTTATCACAGATAACATCGAAATCACGCAAGGGAACAGGCAGATTAAAGATTAGATAGCAGTGAGGTGAAATAGGGGGCCGCTTACGAGTATACGTTATAGCCAGACACTTATTGACGTTAAGCTCAAGAAAATTCTTCTGATACCAAGTACAAAATCTGTCAAGATCTTCCTGCAGTGGTAGGCTGTCTGAGGAAAAAGATATATATCTAAAGATTTTCATATCGTCTGCGTAAACAGATATGTATGAATTTTTAATGATGCAATCAACATCATTAATGGCCAGAATAAATAGTAAGGGGCCAAGTTGGCTGCCTTGAGGGACACCAGAGGAGGCTTTAATTCGGTTAGAAACCATGGACCTAAATAGAATATAGTAATGTCTTTCATTTAAATATGATTGAACCCATGTTATAAAGTTTATTTGGAAACCAAGAGCTTTTAATTTCAGAAGGATTATATTATGTGAAATCCTATCAAAGGCTTTCGCTGAAATCGGTGGCAATCACATCAACTTCATTTCCAGATTTCACTGCACATAAAGTGCTTGATACAAATTCCGTTAAGTTGGTGGTCGTAGATCTACCTTTGAGAAATCCGTGCTGGTTTTGGGAAACACTACATTTAACATGGAAAAGCATTATGTCATAAATGCGAGTACGAGTAATGCTCTCGAAAAGCTTAGGTATGCAGGACAGCTTAGCAATTGGTCGATAGTTGGAAATATCATCTTTTTGGCCATTTTTATGTAGGAGGATAATAAAAGACCTTTTCCAGGTGATAAAAAGCTGAAAGAGAGCTGTAAGAGGTTGGGCTAGGTGCATTTCACATTTCTTTAAAAATTTAGGGGGAAGATCATCCGGGCCAGCAGAATAATCATCTTTGAGGTGTAGTGATTTATTTTGCTTGTGTCGGTTCAATATGTGAACCGACCATAATGCTAATGTCAACTCAACATGAATGTGGTGAGAATGTGGTGAAATGCGAAACGTCATCTGTCAATATTATATATTCTTGTGTAATCCATCGTGGGATAAGATACGTGAATTAGTTTTAAAATACAATATAATCTTTAAAAAATAAAAGAATCCAAATTGATCTTTATAGAGGTTTGTTATTTTATCTTTAACCTGCTCGAAGGTTATGGACACAGATTCCAAAGTTGTTTGTGGGCAGCTATTTAAGTAGGAAAAGTAAGAGTGGTCTGGCTCTTGGTCTGGCTTTTAGCGAACGCTTGGCTAAAAAAAATTGCGAAGAGATTTGCTATAATTTGGGGATCGCCTGAGACTTATCAAGAAAATTCAGAGATGATGGACAGTTATCCGATTTACTTTTATTTTTGATGAACTGAAAGAATCGTTTGGGGTCGGAAATGAATGTATGGTTTAAATAGTTGTCATATAGAGTTTGGCAAAGTACAGAGAAATTTATTTGGACAGACTGGTAGTAAAAGAAATCGGTGTCGGACCGCGATATTAATTAAGTATACCAGAGCTTATTTCTCTTATTGCGAAGAGATGGCAGCTCTTTATTATGCCAGGGTGGTGATGATGAGGGATTCTTTTTGGGTAAAAAAGGTAAAGATTGGGAGAGACATTTGAAAATTTCGGTATAAAAGGATGCGAGAGCATCGTTAACCGTAAGGTTGGGATTATCGTAAAGAAAGTCAAAATTGGCCATACTGAGGAGGTTATTCAGTTTGGTGTAGTTAGCCCTATGAAAATTAAAACTGTTAGAATACTCATAGGAAACGCGATTAAGACCAACGTAAGCGAAGGGGGAGGTTGGTAACTATCCAACTTAGAAAGAAGATTTCTGCTTTCTAAAATGATGCAGTTATCTGTATCAGTGGCGAAGACTAGGTCGAGTTGTCTGCCAATGTTATTGGTGACACCACTTAATTGATACAGGCCAGAGTCAGTAAGGCAATCGATGAAAAGGTTTTCTTTATCAGAGGTGGGATTTGTTGCAGTAAAGTAGGACTGGTCAGTCTGAGCCCATACAAGCTTAGGTAGATTGAAATCACCTAAAAAAATAACTACGTCATTGGGATCAGCAGCATTAAAAATGTTGATTGCATCAACAGCTAACTGGTAACCTTGAATTGGTTGAGAGGGGCGAATATATCAGCAGCAAATATATAGGTTGCACTTGCAAATAGGAATTCTAGCGCAAAAAAATTCAAAGAATGCAGTGGAGGATTTAGACTCGAGACGAGAGTGTACAGCTAGAAGTACCCAACGGCCATCTAAATTTTACTCTTTATCTAGACCGTCGTCACGGTGTAAATCAGAGTCTTGGGAAAATACAATAATTCATTATTCTTATTATTAGGGGTGAGATTGGTTTCTGTGAGTGCAAAAATGTCGTAGGGCAGAATCTGCGAATTAAGATATATAGCAGAAATCTTAGTTCGTAATCCTCTTACATTTTAATAATACAGGGACAGATATTTGGGAGGCTTCGGCAAAGAATTGAGTGGTGGGTTAGGAGCGATGGTAGTTTTTGAAACTAGACCGTGTTTTCTGGAGGTGTGGTATGCGTTTGGAACTTACGTGAGACGCAAAAGAAGAGAGATCATTAGCCACATCATCAGGAGTCATATCTAATTGCTCATGAAAACGTATAAAAGGTTGCCGCAGATCATTATGATTAGTGGGAAGGCCTTCTTGCAGAATTGAAACCATTGCATTGGTTTTCGTTATACCGTCTATACAGACAGAGTCTGGCTTATCATGTAGGTATGCGAGATATAAACAAACATTATCGTATAATCTGCGGTCTCTTAATCGAGAGAGAACATACCGGCCATCTTCCCCTAAATCGATAAGGTGCTTGGTTAACTTTGCCTTTGGAGGAAGTATGGGGTCTAAAAAAGAAGGTGGTGTGGTATTAGGGTGTTACTCTAGCTTAGAAGATAGGAAGGGATTTAAAATATGAAATCGAATAAAGTTAGGGTATGCCGTTTTTGTTTGAGTGGGATGAGGAGATGTTGTTGGGTTTTTTAAATGACTGAGAGGAGGATCTAGATTAAAAGATACGCGTTTGGGAATTGGATTGGGCGGTGTAGAACGTTTTGTGTATACGCGATTAGCAGTATGAAGTGAAGAAGGAGTGAAGAAAGAATGTCCCAACTTTAAAACTCCAGTTTGGACCAGGAGCTTGTTTGTTAGACTTTTGATTTTTTTTGTGAGAGTTGGGCTTCGGTAAAGGGTTAGACTACCGTTTCCTAGGTTTAGTAGGATATAAATTACTGGATTGTTGTAGTAAAGATAAAGGGATCAAATTTCAGGTTGCATCATCTACGCGCCTTAATCGATCCAGGGTCAGAAGCCACATTTATTTCTGAAGCGGCTGCATAATTTCTGAAATTAAAAAAGAAACGAACCTTTGCCGAGATATCAGAATTGGGGTTGGTCAACAGCGCCACTTCAGACAGCTGTGTCGATCTACAGCTCTGTTAAGGCGCTAGTTTTCAAGTCGCTGACTGAGCTTTTTTCCGCCCAACTGATGGTACCAAACAAATGGCATCTTCTTGAAGGATTGCGATTAGCAGACCCACAATTTGATCTACCAGCAGAGATTGATCTTGTGTTCGGAACTGACGTTTTCGCCGAAGTTCTCCTTCCGGACATTAGACAGCAGAAGCAGACAGCCTAATACACCTTTGGCGCTGAAGATACTATCAGGATGGATTGTCTTCCGAAAAGTTCCAGCTAAGAGTCCAAAATGCATAAGTAGCTTCGTACAGTTCACCAACCTAAGCCATTAATTGCAGAAATTCCTGAAAATCGAAGAGAGGAGGTTGTCTGTGAAGAACATTTTGCTATGCATACCAGGCGGCGACTTTATGTGCTGTACGAGGTGTAGCTACCTTTTAAAGATCAAATATACCCAAAGATGGGTAGACGCAGAGAATATGCCGTGCGAAGGTTCATTCATCTCGAACGATGATTCAGTAAGAAGCTTACTCTCGATGTATTGCCGAATATTCTACACGCGGACTTATGGAACAGGTGAGCGCGGATGATCCAGTCCTCAAAATTCCATATCACTACTTCCTCGCCCATCACGCCGTAATAAAGGAGAGTAGTACAACCACGAAGGTAAGAGTAGTCTTCGAAGCAGCGGAAAAACCGTCGGGTCTTGGTTGATTGATCTGATGCTAGTACTTCCCAATATCCTACAAAATCGATGTGAATACGAAGTTCCCGACCAACCCATAGATATAACGACTGAGGAGGAGAAGCGTGGAGTAAAAACACACTGCACCCAAGGCGTTATGCGGGATAGCAGCAGCCAAGTCATTCACCATTACTCTCATCTTTCAAAAGTGGTAAATGTGATTATGTCCTGTCTTCGGGTTACCTCCATAAAAGACTTCCGAAACATTGCATCGCTGACTGCTGAGGAGTTGGAAAAGTCGCAGCTGTAAATTGTGTAGTCTGCGCAAATAAAGATGTTTTCAGACGAACTTACGGTTCTAAGAAAGAAACGAAGATCAAAGCAACTAACGGCACTAAACGCCTTTATCCATGCAAATAACGTCTTGCGAGTAGGAAGTCGTTTAAAAAACGCAACTCTTTCTTACAGCGAGCAACACCCACCTGACGAAGCTGATAGTTCGGGCACTTATGACAGCACTTTACAAATGTTCGCATATATCCACAAGACATACTGGATCGGCCAAATCATCCGCAGCGTGTAATACCACATTCACCGTTGCTCAAAACGCTATTGGCACAAGACGCAAGAAATGCAGCAACTTATAGAAGGTCTTCCAGCGGTGAGAGTGCAAGCAAACCGATCACTGAGTGGATTACGCGGGACCCATAGAAATAAACTCTTGGAAAGGTCGCGGCGGCAGAAGCTACAACAGATTCTTCGCTTTAACAAGATAAGACAAGCTTTTCTACCGGCGGCATTTTAAAAATGTATCCCTTGTGTGTTACTTGAGGTTTGCCTTGTTTAGTTGGGGCATTGGTATAATGAGTGCTAGAAATAAGTGCAACCTACGGACAAACTTGATCCGATACCTACTAAGGAAATGGAAGTTCGTGCGGCTACTAATCGTCCTCTTGACTGACTGACACTTTCTTTTTAAATCAACCAATAAGCCATATATAATACCTTTAAAAAACAGCGACAATGATCGGACGTCTTAACCCGAAGTCAAATTTTCGATACGTGTGGGATGAGGTTAAGTTGTCAGCGAATCATGAGAGCCCAATATCGGGTGTTTTTAGTTTTAGACTTTTCAAAGCTGATAATACGGATACATCTGCACCAGTATCAACAGGATACCGTTAGTTGCTAGTCTTGTCGTATATAAAGGAGGGATTACTGAATATATGGCTAGAGTCTATAGTCGCCACAACAGGCCCGCCATTTAGTTTTTCCGATGACGCGTCATTACTTTGACACGAGCAGAGCATAGTACGGCGGGTTGCTCTTTCACAGTAGCAGACAACGTCTTACTTTTACGGGTTGAATTTCTCGAACGGTTTGTAGATTTTCATAGACGGCCAGGGGTTCTACTTGTTGATGCGTGCTTCTGAACTAACTAATGCCGAGGAGCTAGTGGAATCTCAATTTGTACTATTCCGACGAGGACTCGAATTACCGTATAACTATATGATAGACTAGTGACTAGGAAATTATTTGAAGCTTCTAATATTTTGTCGGCTGTAACAGCCATAGGCTCTAACTCTTACGTACTCCACGCCAATATAGCCTTAACCATCTCTGGAAGGCTTTGTAGGCATAGCTTTTTAAAAATACGTAGATGGAGAAAATTCTGCACTGGCCAACGCTTTCATGGTAGATCTAAATCTCCTAATAACTTTTGCAAACATGCGTCTTCAGAGTCCACCATACGTGAAAGTATATGATTGAACCCATGTTATAAAGTTTATTTGGAAACCAAGAGCTTTTAATTTCAGAAGGATTATATTATGTGAAATCCTATCAAAGGCTTTCGCTGAAATCGGTGGCAATCACATCAACTTCATTTCCAGATTTCACTGCACATAAAGTGCTTGATACAAATTCCGTTAAGTTGGTGGTCGTAGATCTACCTTTGAGAAATCCGTGCTGGTTTTGGGAAACACTACATTTAACATGGAAAAGCATTATGTCATAAATGCGAGTACGAGTAATGCTCTCGAAAAGCTTAGGTATGCAGGACAGCTTAGCAATTGGTCGATAGTTGGAAATATCATCTTTTTGGCCATTTTTATGTAGGAGGATAATAAAAGACCTTTTCCAGGTGATAAAAAGCTGAAAGAGAGCTGTAAGAGGTTGGGCTAGGTGCATTTCACATTTCTTTAAAAATTTAGGGGGAAGATCATCCGGGCCAGCAGAATAATCATCTTTGAGGTGTAGTGATTTATTTTGCTTGTGTCGGTTCAATATGTGAACCGACCATAATGCTAATGTCAACTCAACATGAATGTGGTGAGAATGTGGTGAAATGCGAAACGTCATCTGTCAATATTATATATTCTTGTGTAATCCATCGTGGGATAAGATACGTGAATTAGTTTTAAAATACAATATAATCTTTAAAAAATAAAAGAATCCAAATTGATCTTTATAGAGGTTTGTTATTTTATCTTTAACCTGCTCGAAGGTTATGGACACAGATTCCAAAGTTGTTTGTGGGCAGCTATTTAAGTAGGAAAAGTAAGAGTGGTCTGGCTCTTGGTCTGGCTTTTAGCGAACGCTTGGCTAAAAAAAATTGCGAAGAGATTTGCTATAATTTGGGGATCGCCTGAGACTTATCAAGAAAATTCAGAGATGATGGACAGTTATCCGATTTACTTTTATTTTTGATGAACTGAAAGAATCGTTTGGGGTCGGAAATGAATGTATGGTTTAAATAGTTGTCATATAGAGTTTGGCAAAGTACAGAGAAATTTATTTGGACAGACTGGTAGTAAAAGAAATCGGTGTCGGACCGCGATATTAATTAAGTATACCAGAGCTTATTTCTCTTATTGCGAAGAGATGGCAGCTCTTTATTATGCCAGGGTGGTGATGATGAGGGATTCTTTTTGGGTAAAAAAGGTAAAGATTGGGAGAGACATTTGAAAATTTCGGTATAAAAGGATGCGAGAGCATCGTTAACCGTAAGGTTGGGATTATCGTAAAGAAAGTCAAAATTGGCCATACTGAGGAGGTTATTCAGTTTGGTGTAGTTAGCCCTATGAAAATTAAAACTGTTAGAATACTCATAGGAAACGCGATTAAGACCAACGTAAGCGAAGGGGGAGGTTGGTAACTATCCAACTTAGAAAGAAGATTTCTGCTTTCTAAAATGATGCAGTTATCTGTATCAGTGGCGAAGACTAGGTCGAGTTGTCTGCCAATGTTATTGGTGACACCACTTAATTGATACAGGCCAGAGTCAGTAAGGCAATCGATGAAAAGGTTTTCTTTATCAGAGGTGGGATTTGTTGCAGTAAAGTAGGACTGGTCAGTCTGAGCCCATACAAGCTTAGGTAGATTGAAATCACCTAAAAAAATAACTACGTCATTGGGATCAGCAGCATTAAAAATGTTGATTGCATCAACAGCTAACTGGTAACCTTGAATTGGTTGAGAGGGGCGAATATATCAGCAGCAAATATATAGGTTGCACTTGCAAATAGGAATTCTAGCGCAAAAAAATTCAAAGAATGCAGTGGAGGATTTAGACTCGAGACGAGAGTGTACAGCTAGAAGTACCCAACGGCCATCTAAATTTTACTCTTTATCTAGACCGTCGTCACGGTGTAAATCAGAGTCTTGGGAAAATACAATAATTCATTATTCTTATTATTAGGGTGAGATTGGTTTCTGTGAGTGCAAAAATGTCGTAGGGCAGAATCTGCGAATTAAGATATATAGCAGAAATCTTAGTTCGTAATCCTCTTACATTTTAATAATACAGGGACAGATATTTGGGAGGCTTCGGCAAAGAATTGAGTGGTGGGTTAGGAGCGATGGTAGTTTTTGAAACTAGACCGTGTTTTCTGGAGGTGTGGTATGCGTTTGGAACTTACGTGAGACGCAAAAGAAGAGAGATCATTAGCCACATCATCAGGAGTCATATCTAATTGCTCATGAAAACGTATAAAAGGTTGCCGCAGATCATTATGATTAGTGGGAAGGCCTTCTTGCAGAATTGAAACCATTGCATTGGTTTTCGTTATACCGTCTATACAGACAGAGTCTGGCTTATCATGTAGGTATGCGAGATATAAACAAACATTATCGTATAATCTGCGGTCTCTTAATCGAGAGAGAACATACCGGCCATCTTCCCCTAAATCGATAAGGTGCTTGGTTAACTTTGCCTTTGGAGGAAGTATGGGGTCTAAAAAAGAAGGTGGTGTGGTATTAGGGTGTTACTCTAGCTTAGAAGATAGGAAGGGATTTAAAATATGAAATCGAATAAAGTTAGGGTATGCCGTTTTTGTTTGAGTGGGATGAGGAGATGTTGTTGGGTTTTTTAAATGACTGAGAGGAGGATCTAGATTAAAAGATACGCGTTTGGGAATTGGATTGGGCGGTGTAGAACGTTTTGTGTATACGCGATTAGCAGTATGAAGTGAAGAAGGAGTGAAGAAAGAATGTCCCAACTTTAAAACTCCAGTTTGGACCAGGAGCTTGTTTGTTAGACTTTTGATTTTTTTTGTGAGAGTTGGGCTTCGGTAAAGGGTTAGACTACCGTTTCCTAGGTTTAGTAGGATATAAATTACTGGATTGTTGTAGTAAAGATAAAGGGATCAAATTTCAGGTTGCATCATCTACGCGCCTTAATCGATCCAGGGTCAGAAGCCACATTTATTTCTGAAGCGGCTGCATAATTTCTGAAATTAAAAAAGAAACGAACCTTTGCCGAGATATCAGAATTGGGGTTGGTCAACAGCGCCACTTCAGACAGCTGTGTCGATCTACAGCTCTGTTAAGGCGCTAGTTTTCAAGTCGCTGACTGAGCTTTTTTCCGCCCAACTGATGGTACCAAACAAATGGCATCTTCTTGAAGGATTGCGATTAGCAGACCCACAATTTGATCTACCAGCAGAGATTGATCTTGTGTTCGGAACTGACGTTTTCGCCGAAGTTCTCCTTCCGGACATTAGACAGCAGAAGCAGACAGCCTAATACACCTTTGGCGCTGAAGATACTATCAGGATGGATTGTCTTCCGAAAAGTTCCAGCTAAGAGTCCAAAATGCATAAGTAGCTTCGTACAGTTCACCAACCTAAGCCATTAATTGCAGAAATTCCTGAAAATCGAAGAGAGGAGGTTGTCTGTGAAGAACATTTTGCTATGCATACCAGGCGGCGACTTTATGTGCTGTACGAGGTGTAGCTACCTTTTAAAGATCAAATATACCCAAAGATGGGTAGACGCAGAGAATATGCCGTGCGAAGGTTCATTCATCTCGAACGATGATTCAGTAAGAAGCTTACTCTCGATGTATTGCCGAATATTCTACACGCGGACTTATGGAACAGGTGAGCGCGGATGATCCAGTCCTCAAAATTCCATATCACTACTTCCTCGCCCATCACGCCGTAATAAAGGAGAGTAGTACAACCACGAAGGTAAGAGTAGTCTTCGAAGCAGCGGAAAAACCGTCGGGTCTTGGTTGATTGATCTGATGCTAGTACTTCCCAATATCCTACAAAATCGATGTGAATACGAAGTTCCCGACCAACCCATAGATATAACGACTGAGGAGGAGAAGCGTGGAGTAAAAACACACTGCACCCAAGGCGTTATGCGGGATAGCAGCAGCCAAGTCATTCACCATTACTCTCATCTTTCAAAAGTGGTAAATGTGATTATGTCCTGTCTTCGGGTTACCTCCATAAAAGACTTCCGAAACATTGCATCGCTGACTGCTGAGGAGTTGGAAAAGTCGCAGCTGTAAATTGTGTAGTCTGCGCAAATAAAGATGTTTTCAGACGAACTTACGGTTCTAAGAAAGAAACGAAGATCAAAGCAACTAACGGCACTAAACGCCTTTATCCATGCAAATAACGTCTTGCGAGTAGGAAGTCGTTTAAAAAACGCAACTCTTTCTTACAGCGAGCAACACCCACCTGACGAAGCTGATAGTTCGGGCACTTATGACAGCACTTTACAAATGTTCGCATATATCCACAAGACATACTGGATCGGCCAAATCATCCGCAGCGTGTAATACCACATTCACCGTTGCTCAAAACGCTATTGGCACAAGACGCAAGAAATGCAGCAACTTATAGAAGGTCTTCCAGCGGTGAGAGTGCAAGCAAACCGATCACTGAGTGGATTACGCGGGACCCATAGAAATAAACTCTTGGAAAGGTCGCGGCGGCAGAAGCTACAACAGATTCTTCGCTTTAACAAGATAAGACAAGCTTTTCTACCGGCGGCATTTTAAAAATGTATCCCTTGTGTGTTACTTGAGGTTTGCCTTGTTTAGTTGGGGCATTGGTATAATGAGTGCTAGAAATAAGTGCAACCTACGGACAAACTTGATCCGATACCTACTAAGGAAATGGAAGTTCGTGCGGCTACTAATCGTCCTCTTGACTGACTGACACTTTCTTTTTAAATCAACCAATAAGCCATATATAATACCTTTAAAAAACAGCGACAATGATCGGACGTCTTAACCCGAAGTCAAATTTTCGATACGTGTGGGATGAGGTTAAGTTGTCAGCGAATCATGAGAGCCCAATATCGGGTGTTTTTAGTTTTAGACTTTTCAAAGCTGATAATACGGATACATCTGCACCAGTATCAACAGGATACCGTTAGTTGCTAGTCTTGTCGTATATAAAGGAGGGATTACTGAATATATGGCTAGAGTCTATAGTCGCCACAACAGGCCCGCCATTTAGTTTTTCCGATGACGCGTCATTACTTTGACACGAGCAGAGCATAGTACGGCGGGTTGCTCTTTCACAGTAGCAGACAACGTCTTACTTTTACGGGTTGAATTTCTCGAACGGTTTGTAGATTTTCATAGACGGCCAGGGGTTCTACTTGTTGATGCGTGCTTCTGAACTAACTAATGCCGAGGAGCTAGTGGAATCTCAATTTGTACTATTCCGACGAGGACTCGAATTACCGTATAACTATATGATAGACTAGTGACTAGGAAATTATTTGAAGCTTCTAATATTTTGTCGGCTGTAACAGCCATAGGCTCTAACTCTTACGTACTCCACGCCAATATAGCCTTAACCATCTCTGGAAGGCTTTGTAGGCATAGCTTTTTAAAAATACGTAGATGGAGAAAATTCTGCACTGGCCAACGCTTTCATGGTAGATCTAAATCTCCTAATAACTTTTGCAAACATGCGTCTTCAGAGTCCACCATACGTGAAAGTATATGATTGAACCCATGTTATAAAGTTTATTTGGAAACCAAGAGCTTTTAATTTCAGAAGGATTATATTATGTGAAATCCTATCAAAGGCTTTCGCTGAAATCGGTGGCAATCACATCAACTTCATTTCCAGATTTCACTGCACATAAAGTGCTTGATACAAATTCCGTTAAGTTGGTGGTCGTAGATCTACCTTTGAGAAATCCGTGCTGGTTTTGGGAAACACTACATTTAACATGGAAAAGCATTATGTCATAAATGCGAGTACGAGTAATGCTCTCGAAAAGCTTAGGTATGCAGGACAGCTTAGCAATTGGTCGATAGTTGGAAATATCATCTTTTTGGCCATTTTTATGTAGGAGGATAATAAAAGACCTTTTCCAGGTGATAAAAAGCTGAAAGAGAGCTGTAAGAGGTTGGGCTAGGTGCATTTCACATTTCTTTAAAAATTTAGGGGGAAGATCATCCGGGCCAGCAGAATAATCATCTTTGAGGTGTAGTGATTTATTTTGCTTGTGTCGGTTCAATATGTGAACCGACCATAATGCTAATGTCAACTCAACATGAATGTGGTGAGAATGTGGTGAAATGCGAAACGTCATCTGTCAATATTATATATTCTTGTGTAATCCATCGTGGGATAAGATACGTGAATTAGTTTTAAAATACAATATAATCTTTAAAAAATAAAAGAATCCAAATTGATCTTTATAGAGGTTTGTTATTTTATCTTTAACCTGCTCGAAGGTTATGGACACAGATTCCAAAGTTGTTTGTGGGCAGCTATTTAAGTAGGAAAAGTAAGAGTGGTCTGGCTCTTGGTCTGGCTTTTAGCGAACGCTTGGCTAAAAAAAATTGCGAAGAGATTTGCTATAATTTGGGGATCGCCTGAGACTTATCAAGAAAATTCAGAGATGATGGACAGTTATCCGATTTACTTTTATTTTTGATGAACTGAAAGAATCGTTTGGGGTCGGAAATGAATGTATGGTTTAAATAGTTGTCATATAGAGTTTGGCAAAGTACAGAGAAATTTATTTGGACAGACTGGTAGTAAAAGAAATCGGTGTCGGACCGCGATATTAATTAAGTATACCAGAGCTTATTTCTCTTATTGCGAAGAGATGGCAGCTCTTTATTATGCCAGGGTGGTGATGATGAGGGATTCTTTTTGGGTAAAAAAGGTAAAGATTGGGAGAGACATTTGAAAATTTCGGTATAAAAGGATGCGAGAGCATCGTTAACCGTAAGGTTGGGATTATCGTAAAGAAAGTCAAAATTGGCCATACTGAGGAGGTTATTCAGTTTGGTGTAGTTAGCCCTATGAAAATTAAAACTGTTAGAATACTCATAGGAAACGCGATTAAGACCAACGTAAGCGAAGGGGGAGGTTGGTAACTATCCAACTTAGAAAGAAGATTTCTGCTTTCTAAAATGATGCAGTTATCTGTATCAGTGGCGAAGACTAGGTCGAGTTGTCTGCCAATGTTATTGGTGACACCACTTAATTGATACAGGCCAGAGTCAGTAAGGCAATCGATGAAAAGGTTTTCTTTATCAGAGGTGGGATTTGTTGCAGTAAAGTAGGACTGGTCAGTCTGAGCCCATACAAGCTTAGGTAGATTGAAATCACCTAAAAAAATAACTACGTCATTGGGATCAGCAGCATTAAAAATGTTGATTGCATCAACAGCTAACTGGTAACCTTGAATTGGTTGAGAGGGGCGAATATATCAGCAGCAAATATATAGGTTGCACTTGCAAATAGGAATTCTAGCGCAAAAAAATTCAAAGAATGCAGTGGAGGATTTAGACTCGAGACGAGAGTGTACAGCTAGAAGTACCCAACGGCCATCTAAATTTTACTCTTTATCTAGACCGTCGTCACGGTGTAAATCAGAGTCTTGGGAAAATACAATAATTCATTATTCTTATTATTAGGGGTGAGATTGGTTTCTGTGAGTGCAAAAATGTCGTAGGGCAGAATCTGCGAATTAAGATATATAGCAGAAATCTTAGTTCGTAATCCTCTTACATTTTAATAATACAGGGACAGATATTTGGGAGGCTTCGGCAAAGAATTGAGTGGTGGGTTAGGAGCGATGGTAGTTTTTGAAACTAGACCGTGTTTTCTGGAGGTGTGGTATGCGTTTGGAACTTACGTGAGACGCAAAAGAAGAGAGATCATTAGCCACATCATCAGGAGTCATATCTAATTGCTCATGAAAACGTATAAAAGGTTGCCGCAGATCATTATGATTAGTGGGAAGGCCTTCTTGCAGAATTGAAACCATTGCATTGGTTTTCGTTATACCGTCTATACAGACAGAGTCTGGCTTATCATGTAGGTATGCGAGATATAAACAAACATTATCGTATAATCTGCGGTCTCTTAATCGAGAGAGAACATACCGGCCATCTTCCCCTAAATCGATAAGGTGCTTGGTTAACTTTGCCTTTGGAGGAAGTATGGGGTCTAAAAAAGAAGGTGGTGTGGTATTAGGGTGTTACTCTAGCTTAGAAGATAGGAAGGGATTTAAAATATGAAATCGAATAAAGTTAGGGTATGCCGTTTTTGTTTGAGTGGGATGAGGAGATGTTGTTGGGTTTTTTAAATGACTGAGAGGAGGATCTAGATTAAAAGATACGCGTTTGGGAATTGGATTGGGCGGTGTAGAACGTTTTGTGTATACGCGATTAGCAGTATGAAGTGAAGAAGGAGTGAAGAAAGAATGTCCCAACTTTAAAACTCCAGTTTGGACCAGGAGCTTGTTTGTTAGACTTTTGATTTTTTTTGTGAGAGTTGGGCTTCGGTAAAGGGTTAGACTACCGTTTCCTAGGTTTAGTAGGATATAAATTACTGGATTGTTGTAGTAAAGATAAAGGGATCAAATTTCAGGTTGCATCATCTACGCGCCTTAATCGATCCAGGGTCAGAAGCCACATTTATTTCTGAAGCGGCTGCATAATTTCTGAAATTAAAAAAGAAACGAACCTTTGCCGAGATATCAGAATTGGGGTTGGTCAACAGCGCCACTTCAGACAGCTGTGTCGATCTACAGCTCTGTTAAGGCGCTAGTTTTCAAGTCGCTGACTGAGCTTTTTTCCGCCCAACTGATGGTACCAAACAAATGGCATCTTCTTGAAGGATTGCGATTAGCAGACCCACAATTTGATCTACCAGCAGAGATTGATCTTGTGTTCGGAACTGACGTTTTCGCCGAAGTTCTCCTTCCGGACATTAGACAGCAGAAGCAGACAGCCTAATACACCTTTGGCGCTGAAGATACTATCAGGATGGATTGTCTTCCGAAAAGTTCCAGCTAAGAGTCCAAAATGCATAAGTAGCTTCGTACAGTTCACCAACCTAAGCCATTAATTGCAGAAATTCCTGAAAATCGAAGAGAGGAGGTTGTCTGTGAAGAACATTTTGCTATGCATACCAGGCGGCGACTTTATGTGCTGTACGAGGTGTAGCTACCTTTTAAAGATCAAATATACCCAAAGATGGGTAGACGCAGAGAATATGCCGTGCGAAGGTTCATTCATCTCGAACGATGATTCAGTAAGAAGCTTACTCTCGATGTATTGCCGAATATTCTACACGCGGACTTATGGAACAGGTGAGCGCGGATGATCCAGTCCTCAAAATTCCATATCACTACTTCCTCGCCCATCACGCCGTAATAAAGGAGAGTAGTACAACCACGAAGGTAAGAGTAGTCTTCGAAGCAGCGGAAAAACCGTCGGGTCTTGGTTGATTGATCTGATGCTAGTACTTCCCAATATCCTACAAAATCGATGTGAATACGAAGTTCCCGACCAACCCATAGATATAACGACTGAGGAGGAGAAGCGTGGAGTAAAAACACACTGCACCCAAGGCGTTATGCGGGATAGCAGCAGCCAAGTCATTCACCATTACTCTCATCTTTCAAAAGTGGTAAATGTGATTATGTCCTGTCTTCGGGTTACCTCCATAAAAGACTTCCGAAACATTGCATCGCTGACTGCTGAGGAGTTGGAAAAGTCGCAGCTGTAAATTGTGTAGTCTGCGCAAATAAAGATGTTTTCAGACGAACTTACGGTTCTAAGAAAGAAACGAAGATCAAAGCAACTAACGGCACTAAACGCCTTTATCCATGCAAATAACGTCTTGCGAGTAGGAAGTCGTTTAAAAAACGCAACTCTTTCTTACAGCGAGCAACACCCACCTGACGAAGCTGATAGTTCGGGCACTTATGACAGCACTTTACAAATGTTCGCATATATCCACAAGACATACTGGATCGGCCAAATCATCCGCAGCGTGTAATACCACATTCACCGTTGCTCAAAACGCTATTGGCACAAGACGCAAGAAATGCAGCAACTTATAGAAGGTCTTCCAGCGGTGAGAGTGCAAGCAAACCGATCACTGAGTGGATTACGCGGGACCCATAGAAATAAACTCTTGGAAAGGTCGCGGCGGCAGAAGCTACAACAGATTCTTCGCTTTAACAAGATAAGACAAGCTTTTCTACCGGCGGCATTTTAAAAATGTATCCCTTGTGTGTTACTTGAGGTTTGCCTTGTTTAGTTGGGGCATTGGTATAATGAGTGCTAGAAATAAGTGCAACCTACGGACAAACTTGATCCGATACCTACTAAGGAAATGGAAGTTCGTGCGGCTACTAATCGTCCTCTTGACTGACTGACACTTTCTTTTTAAATCAACCAATAAGCCATATATAATACCTTTAAAAAACAGCGACAATGATCGGACGTCTTAACCCGAAGTCAAATTTTCGATACGTGTGGGATGAGGTTAAGTTGTCAGCGAATCATGAGAGCCCAATATCGGGTGTTTTTAGTTTTAGACTTTTCAAAGCTGATAATACGGATACATCTGCACCAGTATCAACAGGATACCGTTAGTTGCTAGTCTTGTCGTATATAAAGGAGGGATTACTGAATATATGGCTAGAGTCTATAGTCGCCACAACAGGCCCGCCATTTAGTTTTTCCGATGACGCGTCATTACTTTGACACGAGCAGAGCATAGTACGGCGGGTTGCTCTTTCACAGTAGCAGACAACGTCTTACTTTTACGGGTTGAATTTCTCGAACGGTTTGTAGATTTTCATAGACGGCCAGGGGTTCTACTTGTTGATGCGTGCTTCTGAACTAACTAATGCCGAGGAGCTAGTGGAATCTCAATTTGTACTATTCCGACGAGGACTCGAATTACCGTATAACTATATGATAGACTAGTGACTAGGAAATTATTTGAAGCTTCTAATATTTTGTCGGCTGTAACAGCCATAGGCTCTAACTCTTACGTACTCCACGCCAATATAGCCTTAACCATCTCTGGAAGGCTTTGTAGGCATAGCTTTTTAAAAATACGTAGATGGAGAAAATTCTGCACTGGCCAACGCTTTCATGGTAGATCTAAATCTCCTAATAACTTTTGCAAACATGCGTCTTCAGAGTCCACCATACGTGAAAGTATTCCATTTTTGAGACTTTCGAACTTTTACTTGGGAAGCGGGCGCGATGACAATATCACGAACGCGTTGAACCGTATCAATATCCATTAACGAGATACAGTTTTAGAACTTACGTTAGTCCGACATGTTTCGCACCAATGTGTACTGGCCTTCCATTGCTGTGAACCAGAGGTCAAGACATAAAGGCCAAAAATGTATAGGCTTGTGCGTGACAGCGTCTACGTTTGCGTTTTCCATAGCATTTGAAACTGTGTCTTGCGGTTCCAAATTTAAACCACTGATGTTATGACCACACTTTGAAAAGAAAGAATATAGTACGTGCAAATTATATAAAAAAAGATTCTTAAACACTAATACCGGATTCTTGTTTCCTCGTTGAAATGTACGCGTTTTCATGGAGATGTTCGAAATGTCAACGCTGCGTTGCAGCTTGTTGGTTGAGTCCCACGTAGTCCCTGGTAAGGACTTGCATCAGGTATAATCGCGGACGTGACCAACGTTTATTTTATTGTCTACCGAAGTCAGGCACAATCCTAAACACGACTAAGAAAGTGGAAAATCTTTCTCAATACAATGGGACAGCATGGTCACCTGACACAAAGTTCGTCTCCTTAGCTTTTCGTCACAACAAATGCTGATAGTTTCAGGGCTGATTAATAATCCTGTTCCGTTCTCCCTAATCTGCTGCCAATTTTCTTTAGTCTTTAAGATTTTATAGCTCTGGCCTCATAATAAGGACCAAAGATGCCACTAGCGTAATAAGCCAAACAATGCACTTTTGTTTCTGAAGTTGAGTCTCATAGGCCGGGTACTCAAAGAGATAGTGCTCCGCGGTGTCGTTATCACATTCACAGTGTCACTTAGCAAAAGTGTAATGCCCCGTCACGACGGCAGTAAGTAGTCTGCAGTCTTTTCTACTGAGACCATTCGTTTCGTCTGTTAGCAACCTGCAGAGTCATGCCGTCTCCAGTTTTTCCTATGAAACCCAATTGTTACTAAAATATCGAACCCAGGACTCACTGCCAACTAACGTTGGTACGGGTCGTGAACAACTTTTCTCTAAGCCTTGCCTAGCAAGCTCAGTCTACCGACTGCATTCAGAGAAGTCTTGCACTCTCGAACTAGCTTCGAAGTCGTGGGAGTGTTCATCAAGGCTTTAAGTGTAGCATGGATCTCGCTTCACCAATTCTTCGCAATATGCTCATAGTTCTTTGTTATCAGGATTGTGTATATCTCCGCTTAGATGGCAGGCACAAGTTCTCTTAACGAGGAGTGAACTCTAAAGTTGTTGTCCTCCGTAAAGTCATCAGCGCCGTGTTCTAAATCAGTTCCAATCCGGAATTCAATTTCATGTGGTTAAAATTCCATCTCCGTAAGCAAATTATCCACTACTGCTTTATTTACAGAAGCCCCAAACTGGACAGCAACTCGACCTTCCACGAGTTTGATGCGCTGTCTGATTCCATTCAAAGAATTGTATCCCTGTATCCTCATACTGAAATCGTGATTACGGGCGATTTCAATGTACACAATTCTGGTTGGCTTCGACATTCTGGACAGACAACACCCGAAGGACGGTGTGTTGAGATCTTCGCTGCGGAAAATAACTTAACCCAGCTTGTAAATGAGCCCACACGCATACCAGACGTTGATAGTCATACCGCCAACACCCTGGACTTGTTTTTAACCTCTCACCCTGACAAGTACTGCGTTGATGTACTCTCCCCTCTAGGCTCGTCGGACCATTGTGTCATATCAGCTAAATTCTCGTACACCCACCACACAGTTAGAGAAAAGATTCCTAAAAGAACCGTATGGCAATACGAGAAAGCCAATTGGAGCGGACTTAACAACTCCTTTAGGAATTTTAACTGGTCGTTATGTTTCCTCGATAACGACGTGGATGCCGCTGCTGACATGATCATAGAAACTATTCTCTTTGGAATGAGATGCTTTATCCCACATCGGATGAAGAGTATCAGACCAAAAGAAAAGGCATAGTATGACTCGAGCTGTATAGAGGCTGTCAGGGTTAGAGAACTGTTTTTTCGGTCCTACAAGACCAACCCGACAGAGGAAAACCGAAAAAAGTTTAAACGAGCCAGAAATGACTGCAACGCCTTTCTTAAGCGTGTGAAATTCCAATATGACAAAAACCTGAGGCAAAAAATACTACAATGTCCCAAAGGCAGTAAAAATTTTTGGTCATTCGTCAAAAACATTAGAAATTCTGCCTCATCCTCCATCCCAACGCTCATTTACAGTGACATTCCAGCTGTCAGCTCTTTGGACAAGGCCAATCTGCTTGCTGCACATTTTGCGGCTAGCTCAACACTCCCAGACTGTGCTTTGTCCCCGCCTACACTCGAGTGCGTCGAATCTACAATGGGACGAATCCACTTTCGCACTCGTGTAGTAGCAAGAGTACTCAAAGATCTCAACATGCATAAATCCGCTGGTCCAGATGGTATATCTCCCCTTCTTCTGAAGAGGTGTTCTTCTACGCTGGCAAAACCATTGCGTAAGCTTTTTCATCAGTCCTACTCTTTAGGACTCTTTCCGAGCAGATGGAAAACAGCATTTGTCCAGCCAGTCCCTAAAAAAGGCGAATCTTCTTCTCTATCCTCCTACAGACCCATTGCACTTACGTCCCTTCTTTCCAAGGTCATGGAAACGCTGATAAATCGTCAGCTCATGAAATATCTCGAAGCACGAAAACTTCTCAATGACCGGCAATATGGTTTTCGTAGCAACAGGTCCACTGGTGATTTGATGGCATGTCTCACCGGAAAGTGGAACCAAAGCGTACATCAATCTGGCGAAAGCAAGTTAGTTTCACTTGATATTTCTAAGGCATTTGACAGAGTTTGGCATCAGGCTCTTTTGTCGAAAATGCGTGCTCTTGGGATCGATGACTCTCTTCTTCAATGGATTAGAAATTACCTTTCGGAACATTCAATTCAAGTCGTCTTGGACGGTTTCAAGTCTGATATTCACAAAATAAATGCTGGTGTGCCCCAGGGCTCCGTTCTGTCTCCGACACTCTTTTTAATCTTCATAAACGATCTCTTGTCTGCTACTTCTAATCCAATTTATTCCTTTGCTGATGACAGCACTCTCTGCTTCTCATATTCGTTCCCGGACTCACGCCCCTGCTCTTCGGCTGTAGAACGGGAACGGCAGCGTATGTTAAGCTCATTAAATTCCGATATTAACAGCATAACCAACTGGGGAACTATCAACCGAGTAGAATTTAATGCTTCCAAAACTCAATGCTGTCTGCTGTCATTAAAGCGAAATTCAAATACCCAGCCATTATCCATGAATGGCACTTGCATCGTCGAAACCGATAAACTTTCCATTCTCGGTATGTGTATCAGTAACAACTTACGTTGGAATGACCACATATTCGATGTCGCCAAAAATGCTGCGAAATGTCTAGGTTTTCTCAAGCGATGTAAGAAATATTTTACCCCCTCTGATCTGGCCACAATATATAAGGCATTTATCCGCCCAAAATTGGAGTACAATGCCCACATCTGGTCAGGTGCTCCTAAAACATCTCTGCACCTGCTAGATAGGATTCAAGACCGCGCGATAAAACACATAGGTAATATTGATATTAGTCAATCAATTGACACCCTCGAACACCGACGTAAAGTCTCCTGTTTCACTTTGTTTTATCGCTATTTCCACCACCAGTGCTCCATTGAAATTGCCAGTAGCATTCCGCCCATTCAAACTTTCAACCGTAACACCCGTCTCGCTAGGAATGCTCATCAGTATATCCTCAAGCCCATTTTCGGACGTACTCTTAAATATCGTGATTCTTTCCTAAGCCGTACAACTCGCTTATGGAATGCCCTGCCGACCTCTGTGTTTCCTGGTCGTTATAACTTGCAAACATTTAAAAACAATGTACATCGGTACCTGTCCTTTCTTCCTCCCTAAATTTCCTTCGCCCGCGCTGTGTACGAACATTTTAAGGGTACAAAACCCCTTGAGCGCGCGCCGATTATAAAAAAAAAAAAAAAAAAAAAAAATTTTTGGAGCCATCCGTGTAGACCCGACCACATTCCTTGCCTGGCACCAGCAAATGCACCAGCCGTGCTAGGGATAGCCTTCATGCGACCGAGACAGACCGTTCTTTAGAGTCTGGTAACAGCAGTATCATATTTTTATGGAAGCTTGTTCCACCAGGTAACTGATGGATAGATCCGAAGGGCCCTTCTCGATGACAAGCTCTACGTCTTTCCAAAAGAGTGTTCAGCAGTGTGTCGCCCAATATGGACCATAGGGAGTAACTTCTGTTCATAAATTCTGTCCACCAAATTTTGAAGTACACATCTTGCATTCTAGGCATGATGCATCTTACACAGTGGATGCATCCACAAAGCTGTTTTGCTCACATGGAGCTCGAGCATTCCCTCCGTGCTCTGCAAAATTAAGAAAATAAGACAACTGGGTATTCGAGATCTGTTCAAAGGACGGTTATCTTTTATTCATAAAATCAACATTTATTGAGACACAATTATGTAACACTAATCCTCTTCAAAGTACTGCCCTTAATTGTCTACTTCGAGCTGCTCCTGACTCTAATGCCTAAACTCTCGTCTGAAATCATGATCTCGTGACCATGTGAAAGACGAGATCTTCTCGCAAAATTCTTGTGATCTTCTGC
The DNA here is from genome assembly GCA_963966105.1 of Volucella zonaria. Classification (NCBI taxonomy): domain Eukaryota; kingdom Metazoa; phylum Arthropoda; class Insecta; order Diptera; family Syrphidae; genus Volucella; species Volucella zonaria. The sequence continues at coordinate 47,630,312 of OZ014534.1, forward strand.
TACATTTTCCCTCACAGCGGCTACCGTTTCTTCTGTACGCACATTACGTTCAGGCTTTGTTTGCTTTGCGGCTTATGGTACGAAATATACCCATTATATGACGAAAAGCAAGCTTTTCAAAATCAAGCCTTTCAAAATAAATTTAAATGATACGTAAGCGTTCTTCTTGTGATAGCATCTTCATGATGATTAATCAGACAATACCGAACACAAATGTCAAAGAAATGTCATAACTGACAGCACGGTTTGAATGATATCCCCATTCGAAGATCTGTTTGTGAAACATAATACCCTTTACAACTTTGAAGACTTTTTCTATTGCAGCCTTCCAACGAAAACGAAGGCTTCACTGAAGAAATGTACGATGTGGTGTTGAATTCCATATTATCCCTCAGCTTTCTGTTTTGTATTTGCTCTTGTCTAGCGATGAGAAGAGCTCATCACAGTATATTTTAGTTGCGCACACCAAGTTGACTGAGATCATTTTTCAATTAAGTGCCCATATTTGATGGGCGATATTGTTTTTCCATATTGAACCTCTGGAATTGAATTTGAATACACTCCGGGCTGGATGGTAGCGTAAATTCACTCAACATGTTCTGGCCCTCCTCACTAGGTCAAAGTCGTTGTATAGTCTCTACAAATCGTTTCTAAAACTTCTTCGACAATTTCCGTTTTTGCAGATGGGACCGCAAATCACTTGTAGAACTTTTTCACCTATTTTAGATTAAGCCCATTCTTCCACGCCATACAGCAGGACTGAGAGTATAAGGATCTTATTTCACCGCCGCTTTTTTAATTCAATAAAACAGCGATCGGCAACCGATTGCTTGGTTTCTGCGGTTGTTTCAATTTCCAGCAGTCCAGGTAGACAAAGTCTTTTACCACCTCAAAGTTTTAGTTTGCCATTGTAGAGAGCCTTCTCTTATCTTCACCGCTTCTCCGTCAACGGCCGCGAATGAAATAGTGGCAGCTCGCTGATTACTTCCTAGTTCCAAAATTTTCCCATAAAGTCGAAAAAATGATATCGTCTAAGTGGTCGCCGCCAGAATTGGTGACCATTCGGGCTAGATTTGTGGTAGTATCCATCACTCTTGATAGAACTTCCGACGATAGGGCCTCGCATACATGACGGATACTCTCTTCGAGTGCTTCAAGAGTCTGAGGCTTCTTGACATAGACTTGTGACTTCAAAAAACCCCACAAAAAGAAGTCTGGAACGGTTAAATCAGGCGACCTTTCCGGCCAGTGCAAATCGCCAAAACGAGAGATTAGGCGACCCAAAAGTTCAGCCCTTAGAATTTCGGTTGTGGCTCATGCAGCATGCGCCGTTCCTCCATCCTGTTGAAACCACATGTTTTTCAGTCCCAATTCATCCAATTGAGGAAGGAGAAAATCGTTGAGCATAGCTCTGTAGCACTCGCCATCGACAGTAGTCATTTGGCCTGCGGCGTTTTTGAAAAAATAAGACCCGATGACGCCTCCAGCGTAAACAGCACACCATACAGTAACCTTGAGAGGGAAATCTGCGCCAGAATTCACGCTGCGCCAACACCACCGACAAATTATTCTGCAAAAAAATCAAAACAATTATTCCGCGTTCTTTAGGAGTATAGCGATTCATGTATTGTTGACGCGTATTTTGTATCTGTTTACTTCACAAATGTCAAAGTCGAATTGACAATTGCCGCCATTTGCAAAAATTATACTATCACCCGATAGGTTGATCTCTTTTGCGCCTCCTAGTACAAGCAGTAGCACAGACTTTTGAAATATATTGCCTCGGGAATTGGCCAGTGAGTTTCGTATAATTCAAAGCAAACAGTCCCGAGCTTTCGACACATGAGTGAATGCTTCGTAGCAATCCGCATCAAGGTTTAATTCGCCAATATCATCCGTATATGCTCCCAACCGGTCAACCGTATGCAGCCCCTGGTTTAATGAAGAATGCAGTCAAGTTTATGTAGCAAAACAAATTGTCTATAAATCAGCGCTATGTAGAAGAACGATAGCGGCTTGTCTTCTTCGGAGAAAAAACAGGTGAAGCGATTGATCGACGAAGTGGAAAGATAATTCTCCAGAATCAACGATCGGAGATTTTCTGAAACGTGACAAGCCAACGTGACTTATAGCGATGAGCAAGAAAAGTCGCAGTCGGTGCTGACTGTTAAAGGCCGGTGACGACACAAATTCTACTGTCAAACGGAAAGAATTCAACTTGAGCGTTGAAAGGTAAAATTTATGCGTAGCAGACAAATACGATAAAAAAAAGAGATCCTTTAATTGTCTGAGCGCTCGAAACCATTTGCCAACGATTTAAAAGTAATTAGCCACTATTAGTATTCACACCTCGACGATCCTAAAAACAAGTCCAGGTCGAAACATAACACTCCAGGTCCTTATCGATTCCAAGGCCGATTAAAATGGGCCAAGACAAGGTGATGCGCAGTCATGTGCCTCCTTTAACATCATACTTGAGAAAATTGTGGGAAACCCACAAGTCAGATGTACAATAGTCTCTATAGCTACCTGCATACGCTGATAACAATGATGTCATTCGCATGAGACATCAAACTGTTACTGTCCCATTTCCAAATATTGAAACAGAAGCGGGAAAAAAATATGAGGACACAACCGAGCACACGCTGTCAACAAGAAGGGACGCCAAGATCGACGAATCGAACAGAACGTCACAATAAACATCTAGAGTTGCCAGATAAAACGATAGGAAAAAAAAATTAAATAAAACAATTTTAATTTTGGCGGGGGCGAAAGCCCCCATTTATTCGGCTTAACACAAGCTATAACTTAAAATTAAACTTAAACTAAAACTTAAAACTAAGATTGGTTATTCTGGTGAAGGAGAACCGATTTGAGGTAGGAAGTGGTGCGGTGGAAGTCAAAGACGCTAGGGTTTGAATTAATTTTTCGTAGCGTACGGGACATTGATTCGTTCGCGCCATAGGTGGTGTGGTGGGTTGGGAGATAGAAGAGACGAGGGGTACGTAGATTACGAGGGTTAGTGTTTAGGAAAATAGAGTTGTGAAGGGACGCGCATTCAACCTGACCTGAAAGAAGTCGATGAATGAAGAGAAAGTCGGCTGCATCTCCGCGTTCCTCAAGGGTGTTTAGGTTAATAAGGTTGAGACGGTTTTGATAGGGGGGCAGAGTAAAAGGATCATCCCAGGGCAAGGAGGTTTTCCAAACCTGAGGAAATTCTCCTTGTGAAAGGGATATACGAAAGAGATCAGAAAGGGCAAGGGAAAGAGACGAAGAACATTTTTTAAGAAATATGGCAGGGAGGCCATCTGGACCGGGTGTAAATTCGTAATTGAGTTGGTGTAATTTATATTCGATATAAGAGAGAGATATGTGAGAGAGAAGTGGGCCATTGGAGAAATTCAGTAGGTAACGAAAATAGGATGGATCTGGTACAAAGGAGTCGTTGGTGAAGGATTATTTAAAGAAGCTGGCAAATAGGTTGGCAATGGTGTTGTTGAAAGAGAGGGAAGGAGGGTAACCATCGGACTTTCTTTTGTAGTTAACAAATTGGTAAAAGGACTTAGGGTCATTTATAAGGTTGACTTGCGCATTATTAAGGTAACGCTGGTAAAGGGAATCGTAAAGTTCGGTGAAATGAAGATAAGCACCAAGATAGTTGGAATAGTCGGACAAGGATTTGGTACGCAGGAAAACAGCCCATAACTTGTTTCTCTTATTTCGTAAGGAACGAAGCTTGCGATTATACCAGGGAGGACTAGTAGGGAGGCGGGAAAACGGAACGTAAAGGCTAAAAGAATTAAATATTTCTTTATAAAAAAATGGATAAGGCATCATTTACACTTAGGTTGTGAAAGTTAAACGGGGATCTGCTAAGATAGTCACTGATTTTGTGAAAGTTTGCTTTATGAAAGTCGTAAGATGAGAGAGTTGTGGGAGGAGTGGACTGGAAAGAAGAGTTATGAAAAAATGAAAGTAGAAGGAGGGGGTGGTAGTTGTCGATTGTAGAGAGAGATATGGGACAAAGTGAGACTGAGGAATTAATTGAATCTGTTGTGAAAATAAGGTCCAATTGCCTGCCCATATAGTTGGATACACCACTGACTTGGCATAGACTTGAGTCTGTTAAGCGATGTAAGAAGAGACATTCCTTAGCTGGGTTGGCATTTGAAGCGATGAAGAACGATTGATCGTCTGATGGAATCCACTGTAGCTGAAGAAGATTAAAGTCGCCGAAAATAAAGATATCGTCAGTAGAGTCAGACAGGTCAATTAAATAGTCGATCGCATCGACAACAAGTTGGTAAGATTCGGTAGGTTGAGCTGGCAGGATGTAGCAACATAAAACGTAAAGGGACTTGAAGGGGAGTGATATTTTTATAGCGACAAAGTTGAATTTAGAGGATGAAGAGATGGTAATGGGGAAACAACAATGGTGTGATATATAAAAATGATTCTGTCTTTATTTTGAATCTACGTTCATGGCATCATCATCATTGAAATGACCGCATCGACTTCACTGGCAGTGCTTCAAGCAGTCGGCCCAATTTTTGATGACTCGGTCTAATATGGGCGGCTTTATTCCGGCAATAGCGTGTGAAATGTTGGCCTCGAGCTTATTAGCGTAGACTAAGGACTTGACGTAGCCCCAGAGAAAATAGTCGATCATGTCAAATCGCATGATCACGGCGGCCAATTAATGAACGCTCGCCGTGAGATGACGCAGTCGCCAAATTTCTCATTCAAAACTTGGAGCGTTGCGTCGCTTGTATGGTATGTAGCGCCGTCTTGTTGGAACCACACCCCGGATGTATCGATGTTGTCGAGCTTTGACCACAGAAAGGCGATGGCAGGGTGTCTCCTTCCTCATTTCGAAAGAAATAAGGTCCGATGATGACGCCATGCCATAAACCGCAATCGTTGTGGATGGATTGATGCTTGGCCGAACACTTGCGCATTGTGTTCGCTCCAATAACGTCAATTTTACTTGTTGACATAGCCGCTGAACCAAAAATGGACCTCGTCCGAAAAGATGATTTTTTGGCCAAAATCCGGACCTCCGGCCAACATTTCCAGCGCCCAATTAGCAACTCAATTCTTGCGTCAGCACAATGTTATACGGATGAAGGTTGACTCTCTGGCGATGCCCAATTCAGCTGATCGGCGACGAATCGACATTTATGGGTCTTCTTCGACACTGGCCGCTACGGTGGCTATGTTGTCTTCATTTTGCACCAATCTCTATCTAGTTGGTGGCTTAAAATCCAAAAGAGTGCACTCACGTTCAAACTTTTCCACGGGTCGACGAATTGCCTGTACACTGAAGCCATGATGACCTCGCGACGAAATTCACGTTGCGTATTTACAACTAAGCCGGAATTTCAATAATATATTTTTAATAATTTCCGCACTTTCGGCAAGAGCAAAACGACACATGATGAAATGGCAAACCTTACTGAATATTTTGACAGCTGGATTTAATTGGTAACTTTGACAGCTGCTGACACGTAACAATTGGAAAAACTATCATTGCTATCTGGTCACCCGTTAGAAAGCACAAAGCAGAGCAGCTGTCAATTTTTTTTTGGTGGACATTTCATAGCATGCGTTTTTAGCCAAAACGACTATTGCAAATGGTCAAAAAGTTAGATTCGCATTTAAATGACAGTTCTGCCTACTATTATTGCATAACATAAAAATTAAGCGATAAAAGAATACTTTTACCGCATACATGTAGCATGCTTTGAGTTCTTCGCTATTGGAGACACCGTGTTAAGAATTTTTTCTACTTCGGTTCCCCCTATTAACTGGAAATCAAACAAACAGTTACACTTGTCCAACGTTGTTTCTTTGGCTTAAGAATACAAATGGGTAATACGAGAAAGGCCTCGTCAGGAAATTTTATATATGTTCGCTGAAGCATGAAAGTGATTGAAAGCGGAGATACTGTATCATTTTGAGTCAAAGCTTTTCCAAAGAGTCTTAGATTATTACGCGGAGGGACAAAGCAGTGAGGAAAATCTCGCCTTAGCTGGCGCACAGGTATGAAAGAAATTCTTACCATTAACTAGGGCCGTATTCGTATACCCTCGGTTGTTAGTTACATCTCAGTAAATTAGTAAGTAGTCGATGTCTTTAATTTATTGCGATAGAGAGGTGTTATTTCTTGATAATAGCTCTGAATCATGATTACCATAAACCAGTTTGCTAAAGTGCTTTCTTTCTTCGGCTCTTGAGGTCCTCCAGTTTTCTAATTTTCTTCGATTGATATTGACGTTTTTATCCCTGATAAGTGAATATACTGCCCAACGGAACATTAGTATTGCCGCTATGACTTCTAATATTACGATGGGGCATCAACCTGTTTCCAGGGATTTACCGTCACATAACAGGGTTTGCGGCCTAGATCGTGTAGCAACCACAATGCAGAAATTTATATTAATGCTTTTCTATGGAGTCCTTTTCATATTGTCTTCAATGCTGTAGTTTTCGACTAATCAAATCACTTCTACTGTCATATGATTGTAAGTCTTCTTTGGTTGCGAATGCATACAAATTCGACAGTATAAGCCTCTATAAAGCAGCTAACTTCTAGAGTACAAGAACCATATCGGGCGGCGATAAATACATGGGTAATCTGTTTGATTGATTATACGTTAAAATTGATTGTATGTTAAAAAGCGCTTGACGTCTGAAACTGTCTGCTCTACTTAGAAGAAAATCTATGATATTTTCTATCCGCCGCCCGTCGCATGATTTTTTCTTAACAGCGTTTCCCCTGTGAAGCACTTTAAACAGCCAAACATATGTCTGTTTTTTATGGAGCTTAAGCGTAATAAAGTGGCCTACTCTTTTTATCATTCCTCGATCCAACCATATCGTAGAAACAACCACAAGAGTCTTCCGAATCAAAGGACGAATGTTTTCAAAAACGTCATACTAACAAAGAACTACATTAGTTGCGTTCAGTAATGCAGATTTTCTGCAGTCAAACTGTATTGCCCTTGTGTTCATAAACGTCAACATATCGTCATACTTACGCAGATTAGTTAGGCATTTCAATTGTGGCTGCAGAAAAAGTTAGAAAAAGCAAATCTAAGATTTGGCTGAATATTACTTTTTTTTTGGCACTGACATGACGTTTTTGAACGCAAAACCACTGACGATCCTACTTAGATATGTCTACGCAGTGAATGCGTTCAAAAACATAAGAGGAATGCGATTGTACTAAGTTACAAATGCTGACGCTTATGAACCCACCCGACCGCGACGTGGCTACTGCTTGGAAAGCACCTACATCTGTGCTTTGGAAATATAGGGGCTCAAATCTTCCTTTGGCTGGAGTCGACAAGTATATGACCATTGGCTACAATTGTAAAAGGTCATAATTCCACTTTTAATGAAATTACCTACGAATACGGGTCAGTTGAAGCTTACAAGTACAAGTTTTGATTCTACTAGAAAAAAAGCGATACTCGACAACCGAAGAGCGCCGGAGCGTCCTTAGCGCCGGAGTAGCGCAATTCACATTGATTGAGATTTCTCCACATTCGTTAAAGCAGAATACTACTACCATACATACGATGCTCATTTTTCTAGTATAAGGAAGTCACCTTCAAGCCTCTACCGTGGAGATACCATCCAACAATGGAATTTTTGGACTCCATCGTTACCTGCCGTTGTCTTATTTTAGGTCTTCATCATGGATGGATGTGTTGAATTCTTCCTTTGCCACCGAAATATATTGTAATTCGCATTCCCATAAGTCAAGATTTCATTACAAGAACTGCACAAACCTCCTTCCCACATACATAACCCGTGAGGAAGATTTCAGTTATTTAATCAGATGAAATTTTGTTGTAAACTTGTTGAGTCATCACCCGAGGAACTGCCCTGACACCCTTTTTAAGCCGCCTCTTTGATACGATTCTAAGCACCAACAGTCTAATAATGAAGATATCACAATGCAATGGTACTCACAAGCACCAATTAAGTGTTAAACACTATCTGAGATGTGATGTCTTCCCTCAGCACCTTCGTATATACATATGTATCCCATGGTCACTAGAGCACTTTGACATCCTCCTCTGGCTCGTGCCCAATTAGCTGACAACTACGAGCATTTTTTGGCATTATTTTCAGCACCCTGAAGGCTTTTACTTCACTTTTCTATTTCAAACAGTCGGTGTTGCGTCGTTAATACATACATACATGTTTATATACGAACATATATGTATGGACAAAGGTGTGTATAAATGAACTCATATCCGCACGCCCCGCAGGAAATCTACAATCGAAAGGAAATTCGTGTCAAAGTGTAGTCTGTGCTCTATATGCTGGAAACGCCTGATTCGCTAGTTGTTCCTTTCTTATATTTCTTTTTCATGCAACGAAATGCCCTCCAAGAAAATGAACGCCAAGTGCACCTTATGTAGCTGTTGCTGCATGCAGCACCATCACCACCATCACCACCCTCTCACCCCATCCAACCATTCTATTCATGTCATAAACAGTGTTAAGGAAAAAGGATACACAACCAAAAAGGAGACGAAGCAAAAGAAAATTTAGTGCAACACTCCACGATTGTAGTACGGCAAAAGTGCAACATGTGCAATTTTGAGTTTTTTTTTTTTTTTTTTCGTTCCAATTGAGAGATGACTCAAGACGACTATGACTATGACTACGACCGGTCCTGTGATGAACGGGAGGCTAGCGTAGATGAGGTGGAGGACAAGTGGAAGATATAGCTAAAGGAAGACAATGTCGGAAAAGTGCCTGCAACAATACTATCTGCTTTCGGGTGTAGTATGAGTATGTGGAGGCCTATCTACGAATACTTCTCAAGTATACAGAGATGCCACAACATCGTCTTAGGTTGGATGCCGTACAGAAATCTTACTCCAGCCCCATGTCATTTCACTCCCTCTCTTTATGTCAAACTGACAATCCTTACCAAGGACATTGCAAAGATCTCTATTGTGTGTGAGCTTTAGTTGCACCTCGCCCATCGCTCCTGTAGGCAATTCTTCGAAAAGAGCACAGCATGGGCGCTACACTAGAGAGGTGGCTAGGTGACACATTTTGTCACAGAGAAGAACCTGGAAACAAAACCATGCTGAAATCCTCTAAACAAATACTCTGATTGTAGAGTTTTTGCCCCTTTTTGTTAGTTTTTCGCAATTTTCTTCAGACTTTTCTTTTGATTTTCCTTTCTGACACTGTAAGACAAAAGGACCTCATCGAAGTTGGTAAACGAAAAAAAAAAAATGAAAACAAAAACAAGAATAGAAATTGACGACAGTTCTACCGTTTTCCGGCCATCCTGTGCATTGTCTTTTCGACGTGTTAGAGGCGGGGGTTGCAATAGGACAGTTGCCGTGGAAAAATGAGTCCTTGGCGTCTTTAAATTTGAGACACAAATTACTTATCGGCGTGTCTAGGTCTAAAGGGTGTGAACTTTGTAATCAGGTAAAATAAAGTTGCTGGTTAGAAGTGCATCAATATTTTAAAGAGCTCTATCGAAAGTTAAGATGAACTGGAAGTTGTTTAGTCCGGATGAATACTCGTACTCTGAGGAGCCTCCAAAAGCACTTTTAGACAAATCCTTTGGAGGTGGTAACCATAGTTTCGATCAAAATATTCCAGTATCCTGAAAGACTTTAAAAATGCAAGAAACCATGGATGTTTTCTTCTCAAGTAAAATCTTCTGACTTTAAATATTGGTACTGAATTGGGTTGAACAAATATTGAAAGACCTTTCACCTATACATTATTACTTGTAATATACAATGCATTACCCAGATATCAGCACAATTCTGACCGGCAATAACTATAACCAAATCTCGGTTAATATGTCCAACGGGCAGTATTTTTTCAAACATCAGTAAATCTCCGAGCAAAGCAGGCGTTGATGGTCATTATGGTATTCGAAGGAATGCTGGCTTCACTTCTCTCACCATTTCACCACCAGAGTCTCCATTCTGCCATTCTGTAATCTAAAGACCAGATAATGTATGGCTTTGTCAACGCTGCTATACTCAACGCCTCAGAAGCTATAGCCACTGGAACGCTAGATGTGAGGGTTAGTAAACAAACAATTCGTTCCTTCAGTAAATCCCATAATGCTTTACATAATCGGAGGTGGAAAACTTAACGGCATCATCAAAGAAGCGATATCATTTCTACGGTCATAAAAAACAAAAGATCTCAGTACCGAGCTTAAACGAACCTGTGACGAGCACTCTTCCTTATCAAACTTGTTTTGAAAATCGGTTTTTAATTTGTATAACTCCTGCCACCGCAGCATTGCCTACACAATACCACGTCTGAAAACGGACTAAGACTAATTGACTTTGCTGCGGGGCGGAAAATCACTATGGCTAGCAAGACGGAGACTGAATCATCAAACTGCCAGCCAAACTGACATCGTTGCAACCGACGCACGGCACTCTTCCAGTATTATACATAGATATCCGAAGTTTCTGAATGTTGCCAACGTGCCAACAGAAACACCACAACTGATGTGCCGGGTTTCACCCGAACACACCCAAGAAATCCCTAGTCTTATAAAGAATACCAGCAACCACATGCAGCTAAACAGGAAGCGTACAAAGCGGGGCTGCTAAGAAAGACGGGAGCCGCTCGTGATCTCTCGGACCAAAAGAGACGGCTTCTTCAGAAGAAGAAAAAAGAGCACGGAAAACAATAACGAAAACGGCGACAGAAATCTGTAGAGATGAAGAAGGAAACCTTGTAGTATAACATAGTAGAATCACAGTCAGTGGTTAGCATATGGAAACAATTCTTCTGCAGACTGTGACTAAGCCCAACACCCCGCCGTCAGGCAGAACAGACCATTCAAATTAGACGACGATAGCCATGGATAAAACAAAGTAAAGATAGAAATATCTAAGCTTAAACCCAACAAAGCTGCTCGACCTAACGGCTTACCGGCCGAAGTACTCAAAGCTGCTGGAAGTGACTTTGTGGAGAGCATTTATATGATCTGGTACGAAGAGTGTATGCCTGATGTTTGGAAACTCACCATAGACCCCCTCGACTATAGAGATACAAGTCTGCTCAACATTACGTACTGGATCTTATTTGGCATATCATGTGAACGTCTGAAACCCTTATTCAGCAAACTGATTGGGCACTCTTAGCCTACAGTCGAACACAATTTCTCACCCTGGCAGATCCTGGAAAAAAATTAACAAGTGCTTCATTAACGGGCTCCCGAATAGTGAAAAGTCTCTGCCTGAGACACTGCAGTCTTCCATCCTCGCCAACTTTGGGACTGGGAATCGAAGATCCTCTTAGCTGGAGCATTGTTGTCCACTCGCTCGATGTGGCCGAAGCAATGTAGTCGGCGTGCGGGTGCGGGTATCCCACCGTTCCCGCTCCTCGTCGTGGCTGAGTGTAGATAATAACTGATGGATAGCGGGTTGTGTGAGTGAGAATTTTGTTGGTGCACTGTCTTCTATTGTTGTAAGGGCATAACACCTACAACAATTGGATTCGGTAAGCCAACGTCAGAATTTTCACTTCGCAGCCTTTCTTAGCATCGTCGGTGTGTGTTGTTTGTGTTTGTTTTTATTTTCTTAAAATGACTCGAGAATTTAGGGTCGAAATTGCGAACATAAGCGGGCAACGTAGGCCCACGTCTGTAAATTCAGACCAGCTGTTTTGGCACTTAGTGAAACACAGTTAGATCGCCGCCCATACCTGGCTTACCAAATTCCACCACAATATAGTCTCTGTTCCAACCCGGAATTCAATTTCATGTGGTTAAAATTCCATCTCCGTAAACAAATTGTCCACTACTGCTTTATTTACAGAAGCCCCAAACCGGACAGAAGAAGACAGAAAGAATTGTATCCCTGTATCCTCATACTGAAACCGTTATTACGGGCGATTTCAATATACACAATTCTGGATGGCTTCGACATTCTGGACAGACAACACCCGGAGGACGGTGTATTGAGATCTTCGCTGCGGAAAATAACCTAACCCACCTTATAAATGAGCCCACACGAATACCAGACGTTGATAGTCATACCGCCAACAACGTGGGACTTGTTTTCAACTTCTCACCCTGATAAGTACTCCGTTGATGTGCTCTCCCCTCTAGGCTCGTCGAACCATTGTGTCATATCACCTAATTTCTACACCGACCACACAGTTAGAGGAAAGATTCCTAAAAGAACCGTATGGCACCGAGCAGACTTAACACCTTCTTTAGGAAATTTAACTGCTCGTTATGTTTCCTCGATAACGACGTGGATGCCGCAGCTGGTATGACTACTGACACTATTCTCTTCGGAATGAGATCCTTTATCCCTCATCGGATGAAGAGTATCAGACCAAAAGAAAAGGCATAGTATGACTCGAGCTGTATAGAGGCTGTCAGGGTTAGAGAAGTGTTTTTTCGGTTATTCAAGACCAATTCGACAGAGGAAGACCGAAAAAAGTTTAAACCAGCCAAGAATGACTGCAACGTCTTTCTCAAGCGTGTGAAATTTCAATACGACCAAAAACTGAGGCAGAAAATACTACAATGTCCCAAAGGCAGTAACAATTTTTGGTCATTTGTCAAAAACATAAGAAATTCCGCCTCATCCTCCATCCCAACGCTCAATTACAATGATATTCCAGCTGTCAGCTCTTTGGACAAGGCCAATCTGCTTGCTGCGCATTTTGCGGCTAGCTCAACACTTTGTGCTTTGTTCCCGTCTACACTTGAGGGCGTCGAATCTTCAATGGGACGAACCCACTTTGGCACTCGTATAGTAGCAAGAGTACTTAAAGATCTCAACATCCATAAATCCGCTGGTCCAGACGGTATGTCTCCCATTCTTCTGAAAAGGTGTTCTTCCTCACTGGCAAAACCACTGCGTAAGCTTTTTCATCAATCCTACTCTTTAGGACTCTTTCCGAGCAGATGGAAAACAGCATTTGTCAAGCCCGTCCCTAAAAAAGGCGAATCTTCATCTCTCTCCTCCTAGAGACCCATTGCACTTACGTTCCTTCTTTCCGTGTGGAAACGCTGAATAAACCGTCAGCTCATGAAATATCTCGAAACACGGAAACTTCTCAATGACCGGCAATATGGTTTTCGTAGCAACAGGTCCACTGGAGGCATGATTTGATGGCATGTCTCACCGAAAAGTGGAACCAAAACCTACATCAATCTGGTGAAAGCAAGATAGTTGCACTTGACATTTCTAAGGCATTTGACAGAGTTTGGCATCAGGCTGTTTTGTCGAAAATGCGTGCTTTTAGGGTCGATGACTCTCTTCTTCAATGGATTAGAAATTACCTTTCGGAACGTTCAATTCAAGTTATCTTGGATGGTTTCAAGTCTGATATTCACAAAATAAATGCTGGTGTGCCCCAGGGCTCTGTTCTGTCTCCGACACTCTTTCTAATTTTCATCAACGATCTCTTGTCTGCTACTTCTTATCCAATATATTCCTTTGCTGACGATAGTACTCTCTGCTTTTCATATTCTTTCCCGGACTCATGGCCCTGCTCTTCGGCTGTAGAACGGGAACGGCAGGGTACATTAAGCTCATTAAATTCCGATATTAACAGCATAACCAATTAGGGAACTATCAACCGAGTGGAATGTAATACTTCCAAAACACAATACTGTCTGCTGTCATTAAAGCGAAATTGAAATACACAGCCATTATCCATGAATGGCACTTGCATCGTCGAAACCGATAAACTTTCCATTCTCGGTATGTGTGTCAGTGACAACTTACGTTGGAGGTTTCCTCCAGCGATGTAGGAAATAGTCCACATCTGGTCAGGTGCTCCTAATACACTTCTGCACCTGCTAGATAGGATTCAAAACCGTGTTAACGCCATTTCCACCACCAGTGCTCCATTGAAATCGCCAGTAGCATCCGCCCATTCAAACTTTTAACCGTAACACCCGTCTCGCTATGAATGCTCATCAGTATACCCTCAAGCCCACTTTCGGACGTACTCTGAAATATCGTGATTCGTTCCTAAGCCGAACAACTCGCTTGTGGAATGCCCTGCCGAGCTCTCTATTTCCTAGTCATTATAACCTTCAAACATTTAAAACCAACATACATCGATACCTATCCTTCTTTCTTCCCTAAATTTCCTTCGACCGCGCAGTGTGCAAACATTTTAAGTGTACCTTAAGCCCTTGAGGGCGCGTTAGTTTTTTAAAAAAAAAACTTACAAGATATTCAATCCTATTTGGGTTGACGGGCTTTTGAAGAGAAGATTCAATGACGTACTTGTGGCGCGCAAAAGTGGAAGGCAACTTCAACCGACTTGGACTGTATGGATCGAAGGCAGTTAGCTAAGTATCGAGCTACCTGGAGAGGCTTGTTAATTGACGTCCAGATTCACCCCGAACTATAGAGCGAGCAAAGAAAGTATATGAGCTAACATATATTGCTAGACAACCAAAAAACAATAGCAAGTCTTTCATCTGTTTCAATGTATTCATCCACTACCGTGTGCTCTCACAGATCCAAGTTCTCTACTATACGGCCTCGCGCGAAAATAATGATGCGATATCAGTTAAGGCCGTTTACCCAGCAATAATACTAGTTTTTTTTTTTTTATCAACAAGACTGTCATCGAGTGTTAATCAAGTAATAAACATTTTGTAGGTGATACTAAACCACTTCAAACGGTCTGAAAAATAAATGTTATTCTAAAGTTGACCGTTTTCCAATCGTGAGACAATAAAAAGCCAAAGTCGTCACTTCGAGTTGCGTGAGTTGGAATGCATTTCGTGTCAACACTTCAAGAGCAGCTAATGTAATAAATTCCGATTTCATTATCCGATTAAATATGTTTTCAAGTAACAAGTCACGAACACGAACCGTGACTGAAGTCGGTACATTAGAGTGCTGATATGCGCAATTCATTTTCCTAAGAAAATTTCAAATAACATCTTCAGTAGTTACTAAGTACTAATAGAAATTTCATGCATCCACGTCATCTATAACATGAAAACGTAAACCCTCTGTACCAGATTATGTACGAATACATATAAGAGTATCTTCCACTAACACCGAAGCAGCAGTTAAACCAAATGAGAAGAAATCAAAGCAACTCCGACGAAAGAATTAGAAAATATTACGAAGCCTTGAATTGAGATGGAATCTCTCAACAAAACTCGGAAGACTTTAGTCCTCCAAGGACGAATAAAAAAGAAAAACCAAACAAAATATAAACTTTTCATGTCAATGTATATTTTTTTACTCTTTTTACAGTTTTTTTTTTTCTCCTTTGGAACTAATTACTCAATCGACAATGCACTGCTCTTTAAGACAATTTAGCTTTACGTTGTACTGTAAATTAAATAATAATTATAATTAAATAAGAAAAACAACAACAATGCACCCCTGCAAGTCTAACTGCAAGGCACCCATTAAGCCTTAAGTTAAAAACGATATTTTTGCGCATCCTTTACAGAACGGGAAACGATTTTGTCCCCTCTTCTATTACGCTGTTACTGGTTTCGATGGCTTTTCTCCACTTGGAGGAGGCGTTGAGTCCTTTTCTCTATTCCAATCCTTAAGACCCTCAGGCAAAGTTGTATCCTCTTCGAATGAACCAGTTCCCTCGACGAACTCTTCATAAGTTGACTTTTCTTTGAAAGGTCTAGCACCCAAAAGTTCAATCATATCATCTCGGCTAAGAACTTCGTTTTTAAGCAAACGTTCGGCAACCTTCGCAACGTCTGACTTGTGCTTTGTCAATAGAGCTGTGGTACGGTCATGCGCGCTCTTAATTAAAGTGCGCACTTCGCTGTCAATTAATTGAGCCGTTTCCTCGGAATATGGCTTCGTAAACGTTGGCTCTCCAGGTTGACTAGAGTCAAAGCACACATTGCCCACTTTGGTGTTCATACCAAAGCGAACAATTTGCGCATACGCACTATCTGTGATCTTTTTCAAATCGTCTTGAGCTCCTGTGGTAATTCGATTGAAGAAGAGCTCTTCGGCAACACGTCCGCCCAGTGTCATGCACATGCGATCGAAGAGTTGTTCTTGTGAAAGCAAATACTGATCTTTTGGAAGGTACTGGGCATAACCGAGACCTTTACCACGGGGGATTATCGACACTTTTAGCAGAGGATCTGCATGTTCAAGGAACCACCCAGCTACTGCATGTCCAGCTTCATGATGTGCAACAGTTTTCTTCTCTTCCGGCGCTAAGACATTTGTCTTTTTTTCCATACCAGCAATTACACGCTCGATGGCTTGTTCAAAGTGCTTCTGAATAATTGAGTCGTTCAAGTCACGTGCAGCTATCAGAGCTGCTTCATTGCAAACATTTGCGATATCAGCTCCAGTAAAGCCGGGAGTTAGGGCTGCCATTTTTCGTGACAAGTCGTTTTTATCTAAATTTGTTTTAAGTGGGCCCAAGTGAACTTTAAAGATGCTTGCTCTACCTTTAATATCTGGAGCAGGAACGAAAATTTGTCTATCAAATCGACCAGGACGTAGCAACGCTTTATCGAGGATGTCAACGCGGTTAGTAGCGGCTAAAACAACAACATTGGTAGTTGTATTAAAACCATCCATTTCGACCAGCAATTGATTTAGTGTGTTTTCTTGTTCAGAGTGTCCTCCGAAACTTTTACCGCCGCGTTTACGACCAACAGCGTCGATTTCATCGATAAAGAGAATGCACGGAGCCTGTTTTCGCGCCATTGCGAACATATCTCGCACACGTGACGGACCAACGCCTACGAACATTTCCAAAAACTCCGAACCGGATACAGTGATAAAAGGCACATTAGCCTCGCCAGCAGTTGCTTTAGCTAACAGAGTTTTACCCGTGCCAGGCGGGCCCGTAAGCATTGCACCTTTGGGAATTTTAGCGCCCAAGTCGATATATTGTTGCGGGTTCTTCAGGAAGTTTACAAACTCCATAATTTCAACTTTTGCTTCTTCACAACCAGCGACATCTCTAAAATTGAAAAGAAAATAAAAATTGTTTAAAGTAAATTGTTTAAAGAATGTGACTTATTACTACTTATAGAGATTTCACTGATTAGTTTACCACAGCAGACACGAATTCAGTTTTACTGTTGTAACAGTATATTTAACTACTCACTAACTGAAATATATCTAAAATTCCAATGATTTTAGCAGAGGCACAACGACTGCATTTCGAATTTGACATGGCTGACATAGGGCGGACAGCCTGGGAAAAATGCTCTAAGATTTCATTTTCGGTATCAGCGAATATTGCACGAAGCAGGAATTCAAAACGTATGTACTTAGTCCTGCCATAAGTTCTGTTACACAATTTCCAGCGCTTATCGTTCAAAACTTCTTGCAGGAATAGAACCGTTAACTTTTTTTTGAAAACACTTGCACTGATCAGTGAAAAATACTAGTCAGTTTGGGTTCAGTTTGCAAACTATTAACACTCAAAATATCGAGAATATTCATTTATCGGGCTAGTGCTCACTTCGGCGAATTGTCTGGAGTAGAGGAGAGGCCAAGAAGTGGTCGTCCGCGTGTCGCCGTACGAATGCGGTAGTAACATGTGGATGAGAACATTTTTATCTTGGAAGAAGTTTTCAACAAACAAACTAACAAAATTTATCTAAGGAAGCGAAAAAAGTTGTTCCAAGGGTTCAACGTGGACATCATCCCGCTTCCGTAATGGTTTGGTGGGGGTCTCTCACTCCTCCATTTCTGTGAAAAAGGCGTATAAACTGGTGCAAAGGTTTACCAAGAAGATGTGCTAGAGGGTGTTGTGAAGGGTTTGACCAATATCCTTTTTAGTGGATACACATGGATCTGCCAACAGGACTCTGCTCCAGCGCACAATGACAAAACCACGCAGGAGTTGCTCATAGTTAACATTCCTGGCTTTATAGCAGCAGCAGATTGGCCACCAGATCTGAATCCACTGGGTTATGGTTTGTGGTTAGAATTGGAGAACATGGCCTGCAAGAAGAGCATTAACCAGAGCAGCGTTCACGATCTCCATGGAAACCGTACGTGTTGCTATAGCCGAATTGTCACACCGTTTGAAAGTTTGTGTTAAAGCAAAAGGCAGTCATTTCGAGTGAATCCAATTTTGCTTAATAATCACTATTGTGGTCTAATAAATGAAACAATTTTGAATGCAATATGTTTACTGGCTTTTTTCGAATAGCGTTTTATATTTCTAACAGAACTTATGGCAGGACTAGATATAGTCTAAGACATTTACTTAAAAAGACTAAACAATGCTCACCTCGAGTGAAAAGAAACGTTCAAAGAAACCCAACCATCGTTGAAATATCCGAACCGAGTATGATGGCAGTCATTCAGATGCATGTCCAAAGAAATCATACCTTAGCCTAGCTAACGCATTTAACATCGAAAATATCGTATTTAGCCTGCCGCATGGAATTATCATATTTTTATGTTACATTATCAAAGCTGCATTACAAGCGATTGAGCCGTCAACACTTGGATTAGACTAATAGAACAGGCAAGGTTACCTAAAATTACTTGTTAACGAAACTGAATAAGGACTGACTTAAGGCTTATAACATGTTAACTGACTGACTTTTATCTACTGTAAGAATTAGTTTCTGAAAGGTCAGCAAAATTTTCAACTCTGAGGGAGCTCCCACTGGCAAATTTCAGATGCAACCAACGATACCACTCTACTCCATAAGCCTTTCCAAGACAACCATAAATGCGAAGTAGACTTAATCTACCCGAAAAGGCCTTGCGATTAATTTTATTGACAGCATTATGGCGACGAGATCTACGAGTACTTCAGAGAGATTCAAGACTAGAATGAGTATGCGGTTTCCTTTTTTTTATTTATCAACATATTGGCTGTAGATGCAGAAGAAGCAAATAAATACAACAAACCAGACTTCAAACAAATCACAAAAATCTCACAAGTTGTCATAGTTCTAGGCAATATCCCGTGAAAACCGGAGATGGAGTTATGAATTGTTTGTTCACATTATACATGCACCTCAATTAATCAATAAATGCCCGAAGTTACTTCAATTTCTTGTAAAGATGAGATCATAAGGCTACGGGAGCTGATAGATTCCTGGTACAGCTGTCAAAAGCACTGCCGCCTACAAGTGCATAGAACCTGCATTCGACGGTGAGAGAGCGGGGTATTCGGCCCCACTCTGAGGAAAGGAAAAACTTGAGCTTAAGAAAGAAGTCTTATCCAGTGCTGAAACTGAGAATGAGATTGCCTGTGGGATGCAGGTCTATTATGAATACACTAACAGTGCGGCATGCACGAAATGTTCAATATAAATCAGATTTTCTTGCCATAAAAGTAAATTTTTCTGTGATAAAATTTGTGTGAGGCACTTTGCATCTTTTGAGAAAACCTAGACATTTCGCAGCATTTTTGGCGACATCAAATATGTAGCCATTCCAACGTAGGTTGTCATTGACATACATACCGTTAAAAGAGTTAAAATTAAGTTGTTCCTTTCTCCTTTTATTCGCGCTCTGTGCCTGCCGTGCATACATATATACATTTCTATCAAACCGCGCATAATGTCATCAATTAACACCAGGTCCGTGTCAAACAATGCTGCTAACCACAGCAAACCCATCAAGGCAAAACCTACGACGGCCCCAACCCTGTTGAATGCTCCAAATAGCCTATCATCTTCGCCTGCATTTAAAGGGTTGACGCAACAATCTTTCCATGCCGAACTGAGTAAGCACACTGAAACAATTTTAAAATCTTTAAAATGCGAACTGACAACCACTCGCAATAAATTGCTGCTCAAAATACAAAACATCGAGCAGCAATTGGCTGAAAACGTCAAAAACATTATTCCGCCATATTCGACCTTTCTGAGCGAGTCAATAACATCGAACATGTTGTCACAAACAACTTAACGGCAGAAGTATCAGAGTTGCGGAAGCGCTGCGATGTGTTCATCACCGATGCTGTTGTTGCCCGAGGAAAATATATCTAACTTAATTAACAAACTATACGACACCATTGAAATAACACCACCTTTGTTGAAGAACTCTTTTCGAACTAAGCCTCGTAACAGAACTGATGATCCAGCTGTCATTCTACATTTCGCTAGTGCAGGGGAGCGAAACAAAATGCTAAGAGCGCTCTCTGACTTCAGGAAAACAAAT
Source organism: Volucella zonaria (assembly GCA_963966105.1). Lineage (NCBI taxonomy): Eukaryota > Metazoa > Arthropoda > Insecta > Diptera > Syrphidae > Volucella > Volucella zonaria. The sequence continues at coordinate 47,650,459 of OZ014534.1, forward strand.
AAACGTCAACTGCTCTTAAGCGATTTTGGTTTTGATTCTGGACCTTAACACCGAGGAATCGCCACCTTCTGCAGCTAGCGACACGAATGAAAAAAGGAGGCAAAATATCAACTGTCTTTACGAAATCTGGTTCTGTGAATTTAAAATTCAGCAACGATGGATAGAGCGTGGTAGTTGAAGACTTTGACAGAGAGACATCAAATTAGTCGAACTACTACCAACACACAAACACTAAATCATGATTTTATTTTACAATAGTTACTATTATTCCTATTCTTTCTGCTATAGTTGTTCTCTTAAATTATTATCCCATACAATGTTATCTTTACTCAAGTTTGCTCTGTTTTCTCTTGTTATTTCCTCTGTAAGTGGCTGCGTTTGGATGAGTTTCGTCTCTTGTTTGTGGATTCCAAGGTTGATGTTATTTCTGCTTCCGAAATATGGTTTTCACCCGAAATGTCCAGCAGCGCCTACAAGGCTGAGGGGTATAAACTTTAGCGTGCTGATAGAATTGGTCGGGAAAGAGGAAACGTAGCTGCTTATCTGCGAAGCGATTTATACTGCGAAATCGAGTGCAAATCAGACGTATATATAGTTCCTCTGAGTACGCCACTGTGGCGTAGAACGCGTACTTATTGGAGTTGTCTATAGGCCAAATAAAAACATAGACGTTGCACCGATAATAAGAATCACAGAGGAAATTTCGTGCTCTGCATCCAAAGTTATAATATGTTGAGATCTTAACTGTGACTTGCTCAACGCTGCCACCTCAACTAAGTTAGTTGATAGTTTCAGGAGCCTTAACCTCAGGCCAGTCAATTCTACGACAGCAACACACTTTACTAAGGACACATCGACCCTTCTAGATGTTCTCTTTGTAGGGGATACTGATAAAGCTGTATTCTACAGTCTGTTAACAGCCTCAGGTTTTTCAAAGCAGGACTTCATATACTTGACATATGACATACCAATTGGATCAAAGCAAGATGTAATTATTTTTAGAGACTATCAAAACATCAACTATGAAAGCTTAGAAATCGACATTGCTAACATCGAATGGGAGCAAGTTCACCTTACCATATGTCTTCTGTTGAATAGCAAGTGGCTTTCCTGCAACATTACATAAAGACACTTTTTAACCAACACGTTCCGTTGATCAGAAAGATTGTAAAAAGAAATTCTCCACCTTGGCTTAGCAATCAAATTCTTGATTTAATTCAAAAACGCAATCGCGCGTACATATATTCGATGGAAACGTTATAAGTTACAGCAGCTTTATGAAACGTATCGAATACTTCGAAAGTTGGTTGTTTTACGCATACATAGCGCGAAACGAGCTCACTACGAAACTTTTCTCTGTCCTAACAATCAATCAGGAAAGGATATCTGGAAAAAGCTACGTAAACTTGGGAACGGGAAACAAAAATTGGAAGAAGCTGCTCATGTAGACTGTGGCATGCTTAACACACAATTTGTGTCCGCTGCAGTATCTACGAATTCTTCCTACACTGAACACCAAATGCCTTGGCAACAAATGGAAGAAGTTATTGACTGTGAGCAATACGAGTACTTTCAATTTAATGCTTTAAACGATGAAGATGTAGTTGAAGCAGTTCTATCTGTAAAGTCAAATGCCACGGGATTGTATGACATCAATTCTTCCGTGTATTTTGAAACACCTTACCTACATTTTCAATAACATTCTTACCACTTGTGAATACCCTCTTTTATGGAAAAAATCCAAGGGCGGGTCAATAAGTCCGTGAATTTTTGAATTTCTGACCTCTTTACTGAAACAGCAACACTGCTCCTGTCAACAGGCATATGTCAGTTGACTCCTGTCAAAATTTAAACTTGCTGCGTCAGTTAGTTTGTGTTTGACAGCTATTTTTATCAGACTACTCACTAATTTGAGGAGAAAATGGAAAAAAGTGAATTTCGTGTGCTTATTAAGCATTATTTCTTGCGAAAAAAAACCATTACCGAGACCAAGGCTAAGCTTGATAAATACGAGTACTATGGGGACTCTGCACCATCGATTTCAATGGTAAAAAAGTGGTTTACTGAATTTCGTTGTGGCCGTACAAGCATTGAAGATGCCGAACGTCCTGGACGCCCAGTTGAGGTCTCTACACCCGAAACAATCGAAAAAATTCACGATATGGTGTTGGCCGACCGAAGATTGAAAGTGCGAGAGATTGTGGAAGCCGTAGGGATCTCGCATGGCTCAGTGGTTTCAATTTTGAATAATCACTTGGGCATGAGAAAGCTTTCCGCAAGATGGGTGCCGCGTTTGCTCACAGTCGACCACAAACGCAATCGTGTAACAACTTCACAGGAAGGTTTGGCGTTGTTTAATCGCAATATGGAGGAGTTTTTGCGCCGTTTTGTAACCGTGGACGAAACATGGATCCATCACAACACACCAGAGAACAAACAACAGTCAAAACAGTGGGTTTCTAAGGGTGAATCGGCGCCAAAGAAGGCCAAGGTGGGTTTGTCAGCCAATAAAGTTATGGCGACTGTTTTTTGGGATGCACGCGGGATAATCCACATTGACTACCTTCAAAAGGGAAGAACAATCAATGGGGAATATTATGCCAACTTATTGGACCGATTCAATGACGATTTGAAAAAAAAAACGACCTCATTTGGCCAAGAAAAAAGTTCTTTTCCACCAAGACAATGCAAGGGTGCACACATGTGCAGTTGCCATGGCAAAAATCCATGAATTGGGCTATGAATTGCTCCCTCATCCACCCTATTCTCCAGATTTGGCTCCGAGCGACTACTTCTTGTTCCCAAACCTGGAGCTTGGTGGAAAAAGATTTGACTCCAATGATGAAGTCATCTCGCAAACAAAGGCCTATTTTGAGGACCTCGACAAATCATTTTTTTTGGAAGGGATAAAAAAATTGGAGAAGCGTTGGACAAAGTGTATAGAGCTCAAGGGAGACTACGTTGAAAAATAAAATTATTTTTTTATCAAAAAATCTGTGTTTTAATCCAAAAGTCACGGACTTATTGACCCGCACTCGTTTCATCCAAGATATTGACCATAGTAATTGGGCTCACCAAGAGATTTACGAACAAGTGATCCTTTAAAAAAAAACTTAGACAGACATGACAGAATCCTGATAGGCCTGTAATCATTGGCATTAGCAGCATTAGGTTTCTTAAGTGCAGGTTTGGTGAACAAGACACCAAGAAAAACAAAAACCACAACAGCGCGCGAGTGCAGTGGAATCGTCATCCAGTGCGGGAATCCTAACCTTCTTACCCCTGGTCATACTGTTGCTTACACTCGGTCACTGCCGTTGCTGTATTATATTGTCATACAGTGCGTGTAGTGGCTGAGTATGTAACGACCGATGGATAGCGGGCTGTGGGTTTGAATTTTGTTGGTGTGCTGGTTCCTATTTCGAATTTTTACTTCGCAGTCTTACTCACCGCAGTCTCGCTATATACGTGCGTAGTGATGTAGCTTACCAAACTCCACCACAATGTAGGCCCTGTTCCAATCCGGAATTCAATTTCATGTGGTTAAAATTCCATCACCGTAAGCAAATAATCCACTACTGCATTATTTACAGAAGCCCCAAACTGGACAGCAATTCGAGTTTTAACGAGTTTAAAAAAACCGTATGGCAATACGAGCAAGCCAACTGGGTCAATCTTAACAGCTCCTTCAGGAATTTTAACTGGTCGTTATGTTTCCTCGATAACGACGTGGATGCCGCTGCTGATATGACCACAGACACCATTCTCTTTGGAATGAGAAACTTTATCCCTCATCGGATGAAGAGTATCAAACCAAAAGAACTCGAACTGTCAAGGTTAGAGAAATATTTTGTCGGCCCTTCAAGACCAACCCAACAGATGGAAACTGAAAAAAGTTTAAACGAGCCAGGAATGACTGCAACGTCTTTCTTAAGCATGTAAAATTCCAATACGACCAAAAACTGAAGCAGAAAATACTGTAATGTCCCAAAGGTAGTAAAAATGCTTGGTCGTTCATCAAAAACATTAGAAATTCTGCTTCATCCTCCATCTCAAAGCTCATTTATAATGACATTCCAGCTGTCAGCTCTTTGGACAAAGCCAATCTGCTCGTTCTACACTTTGCAGCCAGCTCAAAACTCCCAGATTGTTTCTTTGTCTCCGCCTACACTTGAGTGCGTCGAATCTTCAATGGGACAAATCCACTTTCGCACTCGTGTAGTAGCAAGTGTTCTTAAAGTTCTTAACATTCACAAATTCGCTGGTCCAGATGGTATATCTCTCCTCCTTCTCGAGAGGTGTTCTTGCTCGCTAGCAAAACCACTGCATAAGCTTTATTATCAATTCTACTCTTTAGGACTCTTTCCGAGCAGATGGAAAACAGCATCTTGCATTGAACTTACGTCCCTTCTTTCTAAGGTCATGGAAACGCTGATAAACCATCAGCTCATGAAATATCTCGAAACACGAAATATTCTTAATGACCGGCAGTATGGTTTTCGTAGCAAGAGGTCCACTGGTGATTTAATGGCATGCCTCACCGAAAAGTGGAACCAAAACCTACATCAATCTGGCGAAAGCAAGATAGTTGCACTTGACATTTCTAAGGCATTTGACAGAGTTTGGCATCAGGCTACTTTGTCGAAAATGCGTGCTTTTAGGGTCGATGACTCTCTTCTTCAATGGATTAGAAATTACCGTTCGGAACGTTCAATTCAAGTTATCTTGGATGGTTTCAAGTCTGATATTCACAAAATAAATGCTGGTGTGCCCCAGGGCTCTGTTCTGTCTCCGACACTCTTTCTAATTTTCATCAACGATCTCTTGTCTGCTACTTCTAATCCAATATATTCCTTTGCTGACGACAGTACTCTCTGCTTTTCATATTCTTTCCCGGATTCATCGCCCTGCTCTTCGGCTGTAGAACGGGAATGGCAGCGTATGTTGAGCTCATTAAATTCCGATATTAACAGCATAAACAGAAAGTACCTGGATTTTTAACGTAAACCTCCTGCCGTAAGACTTAATGTTTACGAGGTGCTCATATACCCATAGGGAGCAAGAATACGCCTTGCCATCGCTAAATACTCGCTTTATATTTATTAATACTTTGCTTATATTTTATACCAAAGCAGAACTTGTGTTGGAGGCACAAGTCCCACCCTTGGTATGAGTCGAGGCCGACCTAAAACCTCTTGCTGCTCTTAGGGTCGCAGCACCCAGTACTTTATTTGCTACTCTACAATGGGCAAAACCAAGGAATACCCGTACCCGCGATTTGGGTTTAAACCACAGCCACCATGATGCTCCCACAAGGGGGCCTACCTCTAACAAGTCAGGCCCGGACCGAAATCCGGGGGGCTCCTGACTCCCATGGTACCGTGATTTAAGTCCTGGTATGGACTACCGGTGGTCAAGCCGCCAAGAAGACCTCTGACCGGCAACTTGTAACTGGTCAAATCGTAGCATCCATTCATGCAAAAAATCTGGATGTTTTCGATAAGACCAGTTATAGAATAATCTACCCCCGCTTTTTATTAGACAACGTCATTGATGGGCGAAGCCTTGATAATTAGGCGGGGGACATAACAGCATAAACAATTGGGAAACTATCAATCAGGTGGAATTTAATGCTTCCAAAACACAATGCTGTCTGCTGTCATTAAAGTGAAATTCAAATACCCAACCATTATCCATGAATGTCACTTGCATCGTTGAAACCGCCAAACCTTCCATTCTCGGTATGTGTGCCAACGACAACTTACGTTGGAATGACCACATATTCGGTGTCATTAAAAATGCTGCGAAATATCTAGGTTTCATCAAGCGATGTAAGAAATACTTCATTCCCTCTGATCTGGCCTCAATTGTTCAATAACCATCTGAAAATAATCCAGTTCTCTATTAGGATCAGCACTTAACCTGCATTGCTCCCGGGGAGCTAAACTGGATGCAGCATGAAGGGAACAGAAGTCTTTGGGGGTAAAGTCCTTACATTCGAAAGATGTTGGGAAAGCTGTACGAGAGAAAACGATACCTAGTATGCAAAAAAGGAGATCGTGTCCAGAAATGCCTTCTAAAGTAATTTGGACAGCCAGTGGTGTTCTCTCTCTCTCTATTTCTCTCTATTTTATCAATATTGTCTGGAATATCTGGGTTCAACCATGTCCCATCATAGCAAATAATATCAGTATGTACTATTGTATTAGATGCAAATTTAACCGAAATATTTTCCTAGTCATGCTCCTATTAGGCCAGTAGTGCTATTACAGTAGCTTAAGGCCTAACGATTGTGCAAAAGCTCGGCTACTGACTTGAAGCGATATGCAGGCCCAGTCTCCCCAAGGCTGACTGCTACTGTCGAAAGTTTCACCTCTTTACTAGTGATTGCAAGTGTTGATAATAATCCGGGCATATCGACGGCGCCGTTCACAGCTTCTGGCCATTTTACCAAGCATTTTGCAAAGAATCTTAAAGAAACATTTCCATCGCATTTTTCTAAAGTTTAATTGACTTAAGAACAGGTGATCATGTGCAACGCCGCACCTTTGTCAACTGACTATTGGAAAATCAATAAATGGATGCTGATTTTGTTGGAAAAGTTGTCTTTAGGAGAACTTTCACTCGAAAGGATACGTGATCGCACAACACACAAAAAATGCAGAATTCGGAAGCTAAGAATTCACATGTTGGTCTTTAGAAAGCAGTGCATCCACTTGCCACAGTAATACTTCTTCGTAGAACATAATCGTTATATGATGACGGAGTTGCTGTGGCCTGCATCAATAAGTTTGGATTTATGTGAAATCTAGGGCCGGGGCCAACACATTGGAGGAGAGACAATGCAATTGTTGCATGAGGAATTGTAATTTCCTAGCTCACCGACCGGCATTTACCACAAAATTCGTTCATTTTAACCAAATGTGAGTTGTTCCTATTGGGTGTTGTGAATTCATGAGCATATGCTAACCAACAAAACGCAATTCCTAAGCTGAAGGAAGAAATTCGACGTGTCTTTGACGAGATTAAGTGACAAACATGATGAAATGTAGTCAGCAGCAAGAGCGTACCAGAAGAATCGTGGCTGCTTGTTGGAACTTATATTTCTCGTCATAGTAAAATCATATTACTTAAATCTTGCGCTTATTTTGAAACACTTAGTGCAAGCTCTTGGTATAAACACCTAGTCATAAAGATATATTTAGACAACCCTGCCACGAACGGTCAGATTATACAAATTGTTTACAAACACATTACTCACTCCCCTCCTCCTTTACGTGGGGGACACTCATTTTGATCACATTGCAAGATTTATCTATTCGTCATTCTCTTGCCTAACCTAACATTCACTACAGATTCCAATAAACTTTTAGTTGTACTCACTTGAATCGCACGCCAATTTCATTGGAATTGATCAATTTCGCTGTGGACTGCATCACTCCGCCAAAGAGGCCACCACCTTTACGCCCATTGCGACCTCCCATCATTTCTGCCGATCGCCTCATCATGAATACAAGGAAACCAATGATCAATAACGTTGGCAACAGCCCGGTCAGACTGGATGCCTCTACTTCAGTCCTATAAATAACGGGAACAAAGTTCACAGGTTCGACATTTTGCTCGACTTGAGCGTTCTCCAAATTCCTTTCGAAGGAATCAACACTTCCAATATTGAACCAGAGGGTGCCACCAGAATCTTGTGAACTGCCCGGCATTATTCGCACTCGGACCCATTTTTTGTTCACCACTTCAAGCTTCTCCACAACTCCTTTGTTTAGATAACTAAAAGAGAAAATAAATGAGTCGCGATCCTTCAAGAATTCTACTCACACAGACCTGTTTACAAATTCCTTCCAAGCGATCTCCTTGTAACCCATTTCGGAGAATGCAATTGTCGCTATCAAAGCCACAGTTCCTAATGCACCGAAAGCGATCCACTTCTCTCTATCGCCACCCTCACCGCCAATTGGTCGACCAGATCCACTTTGTCCGCTTCCTCTATTCCCACTTGAGCCCTTTGTATTCGAAAACATTCCAAAGTTCCAATCGTTGCTTGGGTTCTTCTCAGATCCACTCTGCTCACGACTGGGCTTTGAAGTTTTCTCCGATTTTTCGGCTTTTTCGCCAGCGTTTTTTGCTGCCGGAGCTCCACCCGGTTTAAAATACTTCTCAAAACCCTTGGGTGGTTTTTCACTAAACAAATGACACGCTGATAAGATCCTTTGAAACAATGGACTACTGACAAACACATTTGATGCTCTGGAAAGTTTCCTTATCTATGGAGGACAGTCACAAACACGAAAATCAATTGTTAGAAAAGTTGTTGCATCATCGCCCGCCGCTATCACAACTAACCAGCAGGGCTTACCTTACCTCGTGTGCACTGATGCTACCCGTCTGATAGGAGCTGCGGAGGCAACGTTCTATCACCTTTGTTGATTGTAACATTCGATGGGCCATTGTACTTTGTAATTTTCACACACCAAATAATCTTTTTCTTACAAAAAAAAAATAAAAATAAAAAATAAAAACTAGCTGACTTGTCCGAGATGTAAGTGACGAATTTGAAAAATAAAAAAAACCTTTTCCGTCTAATTGAATTGTGATTTACTTATGGTTTGGTCGAAGATACATGCATTTCAGCTATGTGCAGATAGCGGGTGTTTATTTTTGGAAATAATTTCTTTGATTGGGTGATATAAGGAGCGCAAATTAAATTGTATTTCGGCGTATTTTCGAAATGAAAAAATACTCGCACTGGTTGTGAAATGAAAATTTTACAGATGACAGCGGAAAAGTCTACTGTCAGATTGCCGTGTGTGTAGGGGTGATTCGCCTAACAAGTTGGCAACGCGAACAGCGAGAGTCGATTGAAGTGCGTTTGAAAATGTGAATCGAGAGGGATTCATATTAAATTAAAAAACATTCTTTAAAAAATAGGTTACCGAATACAAGCATAATGAAGTCCGAGATCTCTCATCATCAGTTGAATATTTCATTTCGAGGACAAGAATTGTGCGAAAGGACTCGATTCTTAGGCTCGCGATGCAGGGCAATGACATCATTCGCCTTGTACGCTTCCTTTTTTTTTTTATAATGAGGGCGCGCTCAAGGGGTTTGTGTACTCTTAAAATGTTTGTACATAGCGTGGGCGAAGGAAATTTAGGGAGGAAGAAAGGACAGGTACCGATGTACATTGTTTTTAAATTTTTGTAAATTATAACCGCCATGAAATACAGAGATCAGCAGGGCATTCCATAAGCGAGTTGTACCGCTTAGGATTACGATATTTTAGAGGCTTGAGGGTATACTGATGAGCATTCATAGCGAGACGGGTGTTACGGTTGAAAGTTTGAATGGGCGGAATGCTACTGACGATTTCAATGCAGCACTGGTGGTGGAAATACCGATAAAACAGAGTGAGATAGGAGACATTACGTCGGTGTTCGAGGGTGTCAATTGATTGACTAATATCAATATTACCTATGAGTTTTATCGCGCGGTCTTGAATCCTATCTAGCAGGTGCAGAGATGTTTTAGGAGTACTTGACCAGATGTGGACATTGTACTCCAATTTTGGGCGGATGAATGCCTTATATATTGTGGCCAGATCAGAGGGAGGAAAAAATATTTCCTACATCGCTTGAGGAAACCTAGACATTTCGTAGCATTTTTTGCGACATCGAATATGTGGTTATTCCAACGTAAGTTGTCACTGACACACATACCGGGAATGGAAAGTTTATCGGTTTCGATGATGCAAGTGCAATTCATGGATAATGGCCGGGTATTTAAATATCGCTTTAATGACAGTCGACAGCATTGAGTTTTGGAAGCATTAAGTTCCACTCGGTTGATAATTCCCCAATTGGTTATGCTGTTAAGGACTGAAACGAATAAAACCTGTAAATTTTAATACGGGCTATACTTCCAATGCGTAAAAATTGCAATCCCATTTTGTACCCAAATTAGCCTGTATATTCTCTAGTTTCAGTTTGTTATTGATTTTAGTTCGATGCGGTTTAAAATATTTATAAAATATGAGTCAAGAAGAACGCCGTAAAAAGATCATCGACTAATGGCTCGAAAATACTTCGCGTTCAAACCATTTCATCGCAAAAAATTTAAACATAGCACACAGTACAGTGGATTCTGTTATTAAACGATATTTGGAGACGTTGACAGTTAAGCGAAAACAGAAAAGTGGAGCTAAAAGTGGAGCACATGATACAAATTTGGACAGGTAAATAGTGGATACCATCGTAAAAAACCGGACTCTGCCATCCAGAGATGTTGCTCGGAAATGTAATACCAACCAAACATTGCTACAAGGATCTAAAAAACGTATCTAAAAACACGAAAAAAAACAAAAAATACCAAAAGTTACTGAAAACCAAAAAAAAGTCATAAAAACACGAGTCCGAAAGCTATACGAGTTGATCGCCAACAAGAAAGCGTGCTTGGTTTTGGATGACGAAACTTATGTCAAAGCCGACTTTACTACTCTTCCAGGTGCGCAGTTTTACAATTCGTTTGAAGATGAGATTCTTCCGCAGTCAACAACATCAATTGGAATGGAAAAATTCGGGTTAAAATATCTCGTTTGGCAGGCCATTTGCCAATGCGGACACATGGACACAGAAGCTCGTCGTCTATTACAACGGGAACAATTAACGGAGAAGTGTACATTAACGAGTGCCTAAAAAAACGGTTGATTCCTTTCTTAAACAAACACGAGGGTTCAACATTATTTTGGCCAGATTTAGCTTCAGCTCACTATACTCATGCGACGTTGAGCTTTCTTGTTGCTAAAAATGTCGACTTTGTCCCAAAAGACATGAATCGACCCAATGTTCCACAGTGCCGTCCCATTGAAAGGTATTGGGCTTTGGTCAAAGCTTAATTGAGGAAAAGTGAGCAGTGTGCAAAGGACGTAAAAGATTTTAGTGCTAAATGGAAAAGAGCGTCCAAAAAGATCACGGATGTAACTGTCACCAACCTTATGAAGGACATTCGAAAGAAGTTGAGGAAAGAATGGGAACCCAAATAATTTTTTTTTTTATTTTTTGTAATTGTGAATGAATTTAATAAAAACGGTGTTTTAAAGTAAATAAAAAAAATTTACATGAATTATGAAAAAAATTTTTTTTTTTACTTTGAAGCTTCCAAATTTTATTCGTTTCAGTCCTTAATATCGAAATTTAATGAGCTTAACATACGCTACCGTTCCCGTTCTACTGCTGAAGAGTAGGGACGTGAGTACTGTCGCCAGCAAGGAATATATTGGATTAGAAGTAGCAGACAAGCTATCGTTGACGAAAATTAAAAAGAGTGTCGAAGACAGAACGGAGCTCTGGAGCACAAAAGCATTTATTTTGTGAATATCAGACTTGAAACCATGCAAGACAACTTGAATTGAACGTTCCGAAAGGTAATTTATAATCCATTGAAGAAGAGAGTCATCGATCCCAAAGGCACGCAGTTTCGACAAAAGAACCTGATGCCAAACTCTGTCAAATGCCTTAGAAATGTCAAGTGCAACTACTCGTATCTTGCTTTCACCAGATTGATGTACACTTTGGTTCCACTTTTCTGTGAGACATGCCATCAGATCACCAGTTGACCTGTTGTTATGAAAACCGTACTGCGGGTCATTAAGAAGTTTTCGCGTTTCAACGTTTCCATGATCTTGGAAAGAAGTGAAGAAGTGCAATGGGTTTGTAGGAGGAGAGAGAGGAAGATTCGCCTTTTTGTTGCCTGACAAATGTTGTTTTCCATCTTCTCGGAAAGAGTCCTAAAGTGTAGGCTTGATGAAAAAGCTCATGCAATGTTTTTTCCAGAGAGGAAGAACACCTCTTCAGAAGGAGGGGAGACATGTATACCATCTGGACCAGCGGTATGTTAAGATCTTTAAGGACTCTTGCTACTCGTATTACACGAATGCGAAAGTGGATTCGCCCCATTGAAGATTCGGCGCACTCAAGTGTAGGCGGGGACAAAGCACAATCTGGCAATTTAGAGCTAGCCGCAAGCAGATTGGCCTTGTCCAAAGAGCTGACAGCTGGAATGTCATTGTTAATGAGCGTTGCGATAGAGGATGAGGCAGAATTTCTAATGTTTTTAACGAACTACCAAAAATGGTTACTGCTTTTGGGACATTGCAGTATTTTTTGCCTCAGATTTTGGTCGTATTGAAATTTCACATACTTAAACGCTTAAACGGTGCTCCTAAAGTCACTACCTGTGGATCTTCGATCGCAAAGAAATTATCTTCACCGACAGCTTCACCTATATATATGTAGTTGCTGTTAAAAGCTATTGCCCGTTGTTCGTCTTCGGTTAGATCTTACCCCGAAACTTACAGAAGCCCTGTCATTTTCTTTCATTAATATTTGGAAATTTTTGATGGACAATTGAGTTATGTTTGTCAGTGAACCGTCTGTACAAGGTTTTTAGTCTAGACAGCAGTCTACTTTTTTGGAAACGATAGTACATAGCCCTGTACTGACCCCAAAAATTGGGTAGTAGGTTCGTTCTTGTGTTTGAGGTATTATGTCCCAAATCTCGGTATTTTGCGTTAAAATCTCCACCAATTATGAAGGAATGCTCCTCGGATTTCAATTTTAAGAACCGAGAAAGTGTCTCGGGTTCTGAAATAAATAAGCTCGATTGAGTAGCTTCGGGTACATAGGGACTATGTAGAAGAGCTTTTCTCTACGTATACATCGATACATGCCTTTAGCACCCGGAATCTTCGCACAACACTCCTTTAAACTCTTTTAAACCGAAAGGCTTTTCTAATGAAGATTGCAACACCACCGCTTTGTATGGGATTTGGTCGATTTCTTCTTACAATTATTAGTTAGCTTAGTTTCGCTAACCAAACGCACATCTTTGATCAACTTAAGCAATGTGGCTCTTCGTCCGGTCTTCATCAGTAAATTTATATTCAACGTAAGAACCTTAAGCGTTCGCTCCGCCATTAAGACTGAAGGTGCGTTGGTTTTGGTCCACACTCGTAGCCTGATCCGTTATCTGATGTTGAAGCTGAGTTATCTACCTCTGGATAGACAGCGAGATAGCCAGCATTTCAGATGCAGCTTCCGGTGCTATAGGCGCTGGGGCCTGAGAAGCCACCTTCGCTTGCCGTATTGTGCTTATATCATCTACCCACCGCCATTTGGGCGTAGGTTATTTGGAAAATGACTGGAACTAAGGACAACCTCGATAGCGGTGGGACACACCAATATTTCTATATAATACGCACGGAATCCGACTGATTGTTTTTTCCTAAAAACTGCAGCGCTTCAAAGGACACAGGATCCTTACTGAATGTATATTAAACTTTATTATCTATAATTGAACCTTCAATATAACAAGAAAATATCATTTAAATAAAAGTGGCAAAGAAATGCAAGATTATTTTTAATTCCTGGATAATTTGCCCTCGCTTAACTGTTCGTTCCCAGTTCAGTTCGCCGAAAACCAAACAAACACAGATTCCACAAAAAATGTACGTAACATTTTCCGCTTAGTTGTGCTTCTGGAAAATTTCGAACAAAATCTGTCAGTCTTTTACGCAACAGTCGACATACAAAGCTATCGGAGCTTTAGTGCGAGTTTTAGCAAATCATTTATTTGCTTTTACTTTAGGTGGCGATACAGTCCGGAGCGGATCTGAGTCCTAACCAACAAGTTTCTCCATTTACACTTATGAGTACGCCTTCAGATCGCGCCTCCTTTCGACTTCTTTTACTGTATTGTCGATAAAACTCCGGGCCGACGCTATAGTGATCATTCTCTCAACAGGCTTTAGAATCCTAGCCCTTCTAACCAGATCAACGTCGCTTTATACCATATAGCAAATAATTTTATATTTACTTCTTCAAATCGCATCAGAGAAGCTGCTCTCAAACCTCTTGTTTGTCGATGAATATATGGACATACATATGTAAGTGGCACAAGCAACCAACAGCTCTCTCGAAGGACGAGAGCTGCTAGTGAGCTCTACAGGGAGAAAAGGATAGAGCAGCACAAGCTTCTCACAAAAAAAAAAGAGCACGAGAAGCGCTCGATCGAGGAAATGGAGGGATGTTCCTACAAGGATGGCGTTCGAAAGTTTTATCAGAGAATAAAACGAACATGCCAATGCTACAAGCCCGTAAAGATCAGCATTGACAACTAATAGTAGCAGAGTCGCAGTCGGTGCTGTCATCTGACATGGAAAGACTACTTCTGCAGGCTGTATAACGTCGATGATGGTCAAAATACCGTTGTCAAGTAGGATGTCCATTCAGCCTAGACGAAGGCGACAGAGGATTTCCTGGCCTAACCAAAGTTAAGGTAGCAATATCGAAGCAAATTCTAAAAAGACTGCTGGCGCAGACGAACTAACTACTGAGCTGTTTAATGCAACTGGAGATGACCTGGAGACAGGCACCAGCTCTTCTGAAAGATATGGTCAGAGGAAAGCATTCTTTGTTTGATTCACAAGAAGTTCTCCTAAAAAGCACCTATAAGGTATTTTCTACCGTGCTATGATATCTGAACGTCTAAAACCATTTATGAATAATCTAGTTGATCCATGCCAGTGCAGTTTCAGGCCAGGAAAGCAACGCTATGTGACTTTTTTAACATCGCTCTAGAAAGAATCAAGCAAAACTCAACTGGCCAATAAAAGTGGCACCATATTTTTTAAGTTCGCATGATTACTGGCCTACACACCTGGATGACATTAATTTAATTGGACGAACACAGCGAGCCGTTAATAAAACTTTCATAGATATTGGTCAAAATGGGTTTGTCGATAAAGGAGGACAAAACAAAGTACATGACGTTGCAAGACAAGGGCGCCCGACGGGTTAGCCAGAACGCCACCATTGTCAGTTGTCATTTCGGCGTAGTTAAGGACTTAGTCTACGTTGGACCTGCAGTTACAAGTAGAAACGACATCAGCGCTGAAATTAGACGTAAATCACTCTTGCCAATCGCGATTTCTTTTCCTCAATTGAGTGGCAGAGCGCTTTCTCGTAAGCCCAAACTGAATTTATACAAGACCCTTTTCATCCCGGTCTTGATCTATGGCGCAGAGGCTGGAATTTTGTCGAAAACGGGAGAAAAGCACTTTAACGCTTCGAGAGAGATATATGCACTCCGTATGACGAGAAATTGGGGAGAAGATTCCACCTAGCCAGGCGTTTATGGGCCCAACGCCTGAGGTGACTGGACTATATTAAGCTAAGGCCCAAAGAATATTCAATCCTTACCACAGAAGACGGCGCAACGAAAGACAAATACATCTAAGGTGCCTCGGAAAATGCGACATTGATTTGCTTACCTGACCTGAGACCGACCATAAACCAAGCCTGCAGTTTTCTGATGCCGTAATAAACGGTATCCGCAGTTAGATATGCAAACAGTGCTGGATAACTTTTCAAACTGTCCGGATATATACTGAAGTACCATTCGGTGCTTCCTTCGAAATTAACTTGCATTCTCGATCATTGTTGTCCTGTACATCCTTTCCGATTTTTACCACAGTTTTCAAGCTATCTCAAGCGTTTAAAATAATTTTCCTGCTTGAACGCAATAATTCTCTAAACTACGACCCGTATTAGTTAAATTGTATTATTTTTGTGCTTAAACTTTGCCTACTCCAATTTTCCGATTTACGAGTTATTCAAAAATGAGGTTAAAGTGACCACAGTGTGTGCTTTCGGAGATAATACCTCCTCTCTTTTACTCATTGCTCTCATACTTTATTGAACGACTGACGTCTGTCACAATAAAAGTGCCGCACGAAGCAGTGATTCAGTTAACATTTACCTAAACAAATATGTTCACAAAGTTTTTGTACCACTGAGCTACAGCAATACATTTGGAAAAATTACAATGAGAGCTATTTCCACCAAACAATGCCAATTGAAAGAGAATTAGAACGAAAAGGAGTCGCCGATTTATTGCTGCATGAATCCAATACAACAATCCTTTTGCAGCTAGCGAAAAGTCTTACGAAAAATGTCATCGAAGTTGGATCAAATGAAGGTGAGTACAGAAAATTGCTCATTATTACCTTTGTTACCATCATTTGTTTGTATTTCCAGATGCCTTAGAAATACTATTTTCCCATTTGTCAAGTGTGCAAGCACTGTTGAGTAAGAAGGCCATCACTAAAGAAATGCTTTTTAAGTACGTTCACAGTCGTCATATTCCTGTGAATGTAGACTTTACCAAAGCAATACTTATCAACAAAATCGTCGATTACTGGGCGACCGGTGAACATTGCTCAGGGAACGACAGCGAAACGTCGAAAACAGAGTCTCAAACAGAAAATCTCTCATCTCAATCAAGCAATGGACAAGTAGAGGAAACTCAATATCCAATTCACTTGCTGGCGAGGAAGTTTTCCGAGTGGTTCTTTCAGAATTACAATTCGAGTACGCTAAAGATTGAAGACTTTTGGAAAGACTCCCGTCTGGCATTACGAATAGCAGCTAATGACTGTGTGAGTGATCAACAGTGCGAATCAGCGGAATCGGTGATTGAGTGCCTTCTTGGATGTAAAAGACAATTTAATTTCTTTTTCAACCCCAATCTATCACATGATGGAGTACAAGGACGTATGGACGTACATGGCCTAGTTATTGTTCTGGTTTGCGGAACCTTACACACTCTGGATAATTGCGTGGGAGTTTTCGAGACTTCATTCGGTTTGATGAGAGATCCATTTGCACTTAACAATTGGAAAATAAAAACGATACAATGTCTATTGCGGTCACAAGGAGCTCCAAAAGAGCCGCGACTTGTAGACAGTGACACGTTGAAAGTATCATTTGCACTACCTGCACCGACGGGAGAGATAGCGTAGAATTAGTTTTAAGTGTTTTAACTTTGGGGAGAAGGACCTGTATTATCTTTTGTTAATAAACGAAGAAATATTGATCTAAAATTATTGCATCGCATATTGGATGATATGAAGGTAAACGAGATGATAAGTAGACTGTTGAGATGTGTTCCGCGTTGTTGTTGAGTATTTTGGAACGCAGTTGATGTGACGAGGTTTGAAGGTAAGGTTGGAACTTTCCTGTATACGGTTTTGGTAAGACGGGTTGCATAATGATTTGAATTTAAAACAAAGTCGAACAGTAGATTTTTCGTTAAATATATGGTGCTGCCCGTTTAAGTAGGTTTGATTTTTGAAGTGAATTTTAAAACTCTAAGATGTCCCATTTTGCAAGCAATTGAGCTGAATATTGTGCATTTGGTTGCACTTTTAAGGCAGAGCGCTCGTTACCAGTTTTGTTTGTAAATTTACGTATAAGCATCCTTGAACATTTTCTTAAACAAATCAGAAGCCAGTTGGAAACTACAATTCCAAATCTAGTACTTACGATTTGAATGATGCCGTACCTCAAAGCTAATTTCTTTTGCGGAAGCTACTTCCTATTTTAATTGCTGCCATTTTAAATCACTTATTGTGGAAAAGTACTGACTACTTCTCGACTAAAGTAAAAAAAAAAATTTATTTTGCAAATTGGGTTATGTACTTAGGTGCCTTTACTGCATGGGATGGGCCTGGGGCTTTATTAACTCCCGGCCCGGGCAAGTAGAATCCGTCGATCCGTTGCTCCTTCGTGTTTAACTGACAGGTAGATAGAAAACACGCATTTTTATGGAGGGCGGTCCATAACCATCGGATTTATGAACTTCTACGGACCCGATTTTTTCAATCCGTTGGCGGTTTACATATTCACGCATTGGAGTTCTTACATTCACAGTCCACAAATTGATAGTAACCACATTCATTGGTGGAGGCATTGACAGAATGTAGAGAAATTGTCATCACATGAAGAGAAAATACTCTCAGCAATAAACAGAATGTCATCGGCTATCTTCTGTCAACATAGGTGTGTGACAAACTTTACGGGATTGACGGGTTCTATGGGTCGGGGTCTTCCCTCTAGTTGCGCACTACCAGGTGGTTGAGCTCCTCTTCAACTTTCGCCCGCCAACTAAGACGGTGTTTTCCTCTACTATGTTGTCCATCTGTGTAGGAATCGAAGAATCTTCGGGCCAAAGTGTCCTAGTTATCCTAAAGGACTGATACAGACTTTTTTTCACCATAGAGCTTGTAGAGCCCATTGCGCTTCAAACGACTTCATCCGGCTTCTTTGACATCTGCGCTTCTGCTCTATAGAGCAGAAGGTCTTATACAGTGTTTTATGAGAAAGGTTTATTATTCTTTTGCCTACACATGATTCTGATGAGTTCCCATTATTAGAGTTAATAGCGGAACAAGTCCGCTGGTCCATATGGTATATCCCTCTTCTTCTGAAGAGGTGTTCTTCCACGCTGCCAAAACAACTGCGTAAGCTTTTTCGTCAATCCTACTTTTTAGGACTCTTTCCAAGCAGATGGAAAGCAGCATTTGCCCAGCCCGTCCCTAAAAAAGGCGAATCTTCTTCTCTCCTCCTCCTACAGACCCACTCCTACGTCCCTTCTTTCCAAGGTCATAGAAACGCTGATAAACCATCAGCTCATGAAGTATCTCGAAACACGGAAACTTCTCTATGACCCGCAGTACGGTTTTCGTAGCAACAGGTCAGTTGGTAATTAGATGGCGTGTCTCATCAAAAGGCAGAAACAAAGTCTACACCAATCTGGTGAAAGCAAACTAGTTGCACTTGATATTTCTAAGGCATTTGACAGAGTTTGGCATCAGGCTCTTTTGTTGAAAATACGTGCGTTTTAGATCGACGACTCTCTTCTTCAATGGATTAGAGATTACCTTTCGGAACGTTCAATTCAAGTTGTCTTGGAGGGTTTCAAGTCTGATATTCACAAAATATGTAAATGCTGGTGTGCCCCAGGGCTTCGTTCTGTCTCCGACAATCTTTTTAATTTTTATCAATGATCTCTTGTCTGCCACTTCTAATCCAATATATTACTTTACTGACGACAGTACTCTCTGCTTTTCATATTCGTTTTCGGGCTGCCGTTCCCGTTCTACAGCCAAAGAGCATGTTAAGGTCATTAAATTCCGAAATTAGCAGCATAACCAATTGGGGAACTATCAACAGAATGGGATTAATGCTTCCAAAACAAAATGCTGTCTGCTGTAGTTAAAGCAAAATTTAAATTATCCATGAATGCCACTAACATCGTTGAAACCGAAAAACTTTCCATTCTCGGTATGTGTGTCAATGACAACTTACGTTGGAATGACCATATATTCAATGTCCCCACAAATTCTGTGAAATGTCTAGGTTTCCTCAAGCGATGTAAGGCATACTTCACCCGTTCTGATCTGATCTCAATTTGTAAGGCGTTTATCCGCCCGAAATTTGAGTACAATGGTGGCACATCTGGTCAGGTGTTCCTAGGACCTCTTTGCACTTGCTAGATAGGATCCCAAACCGTGCGATAAAACTCTAGGTGATGACAATATTACACAGTCATTCGACACCTTCGAACAGAGACGTAATGTTTCCTGTCTCATCTCATTGTATCGCTATTTTCACCACCAGTGCTCCACCCCTTCTAAATTTTAACCGTAGCACTCGTCTCGCTATGAATCCTCGTTAGTATACCCTCAAGCCCACCTTGGGACGTACTCTGAAATATCGTAATTCTTTCCTAAGCCGTACAACTCGCATAGGGAATGGCCTGGCGAGCTGTTTATAGTAATTTGTTAATGTAATTTGCAAACATTTAAAATCAACGCACATCGGTATCTCTCTTTTTTCCCTCCATTACTTCCCCTCTCGCTCTCGCTATGTGCAAACATCTTAATGGGACACAAAATCTTGTGCGCGTGCCAATTATAAAAAAAAAGGTGGGCAATATTCCTTACTATCTGAAAGTTAAGGCAACCTTTTGTTCGTTTTGTTTGATATTCGGCGCCTCTTCACATTGATAGCATGCATTTGGTTTTGCCCTCAGTTTGACGCTTTTGTTTCAATAATTGCAAATGACAGCTCGCTGGCGTTCTGCCAATGATATCAATCACATTAGCGTATATAAGTAAAGACTTTCATAAAATTGTTCCTCTGGAGTTGGATTGCGAGTTTCGGATAATTTTTCTAAATAGATATGATATTAACAAAGTCATATGAGTGGACATAGTACTTGAATAGACCCTTTATTGACTTCAAAAGAATCGGTGAGGTTGCTTTCGATCAACAGCAGGAAACGTTCTCTATCGTCATTCTGCCCAATCGGATGAATTCGACAGCGATGTCAAAACTAGACATGCCACCTCGATCAAAAAGTTCCCGCAATTTATTCAGAAAATTTAAAATAAAAGTTTATTAATCTAAATCTATATTGTCCCCTTCAAAGTAATCCCCATCGACTGCAACTCACTTATGCCAACGCTTGATTCAATCCTCGAAACATTTTTTATATTCGGTTTTCGGTATGTCCATCAGTACTTCCTGCGATTTTTCCATTACTCCCTTTCGGCTGCTGGAACGCGTTCCCCGTAGTTGTTTTTTAACTAGATTGAAAAGAAAGAAGTAACAGGGAGCCAAATCAGGTGAATTCGGTATTCGGTGGCTGTTGGATGGTATTTGTTGCATTTTTCGTCAAAAAATTACGAATAATGATGGCACTGTGCGACGGTGCGTTATTATGGTGCAAAATCCACGAGTTTTCTGCTAACAATTCTAGTCTCTTTCGGCGAATTGCTTCACGCAAACGTCTCATAACGCCCAAATAACGCAAAAATTTATGATGCACTACACCGTTGTAATCCATGAAAACCGTGAGCATTGCCTTCTTTTTTGACTGAAAACGACGTGGTTTTTTTGGTCTCGGCTCATTTGGTGAACGCCATTCACTTGCCTGATGTATGGATTGCGTGTCGTACTTATAAACCCACGTCTCGTCGCCCGTAATGATCGTTTTGACGAATGTGGGATCGGATTCAGCCTCGAAAATCATCTCTTTTGCGACGTCAACACGGTCTCTTTTTTGCATGAAATTGAGGTCTTTTGGCACCAACTTTGCTGTTACATGACGGAAACCCAAATCATTAACCAAAATGTCTTGGACGGATCCATAGGCAATGTTCAAGTCCTCCGCTATCTCTCTGATAGTTAATTTGCGGTTATTGACCAACATTTCTTTTACCTCATCAATGTTTTCGTTGTCGTTTCGATGTCGATGGTCTGCCACTGCGTTCATCATCTTCGATTGACTCACGACCACTTTTGAACCGCTCGTGCCACTGTTAAACGACCGTTTTCTTTAGAGAATCGTTGCCGAAACATTTTTCCAACATTTCCAAAGTTCGCGCACCATTAAATCCGTTTTTTACGCAAAATTTAATACTCGTACAAGTTCGTTGTTGCAAATTTAAATCGATTTCTAAAATCGTAATAAAATCGCCAACACACACAGAGATAGATTTACTCTTGGCTACATAACTTTTGCAAATGTCAAGCTATGACGATAAGATTTATAGGGAATCTCAACAACGGATTTACCAACTTAACCAAAAAAAAAACAGAACTCAAATCGGAACAATGGGAGCGCCACACGGTGGTGTGGTGCGGAAACTTTTTGATCAAGGTGGTATATAGCTCTATACATATAACTCGTATTTACAGATGCTGTCATATGCGCCCTTAAAATACTTAAAGAGGTGGCCAGTATCGGTATAGATTTCTTGGGAAAGTTGTGCGGTAGTGTAACCATCTACTCAATTGCGGACTTACCGCGTCTAAAACCGCAAATATTTGTAGTAACATTGTAGTCGATGCTAGTACCTCTATAATTGGCGTAGAGTTGGCTGAGCTGTGAATCCGAACGTTGTTCTTTGAGTGGCATACAGCGGCTACAACAATACACTCGTATGTTTTTGAGAAGAAAATAAATAAATTGCAAAAGTTAAATTTTTTATTTATATTTATTATTGTACCAAACAGTGTAAAATACCACATAGCAATATATTAAAAGAAGAAACCTAATCCCAAGAAAACAAAGTTATAATAATCTCCTCTGTTGCTGTTGCGGTGAAGACATCTATGTACATCCCACATTTTAGGATCAGCTCTTAGTTCTAAAGGTTTGATGGAATTAAAACATTTTCACTGTCGATCTTAACATTTTACATTTTGAAAGTTTTGTTTTGGCTTACTACGAATTCTTTTACTTGAGTCCATATTATGGGATTAAGCTCGCAGTGTACTAAAATTACTCGTAGTATTTCGTGTCCTGCCATTTGAGCCAGGTCATCTACCACGTGTACCCTAAGTGTCTTTTTGGCGTTTGACAACATCTAACCACTCAGGTTTCACCATGTTTAGCTATGCTATTTTCTCTAATCCACGTTTTGATTTCTTCTTTTGTGGTAGAAGATGAAGACGATTTGTTTTTCTTGAGTGATTAACGGCGAAACGATTCGTGTAAATATAGGCACACAGTCCGCACGCATTCTGCTAGAAGAAAAAAAAAAAAATACATTTACAAGTGATCATCATTAAGGCGATACGTTAGCTAGTACATATTTAATTTATACATTATTTTTAAGGCATTAATATAATATAATGATTTCTACACCACGCATTTTAACATCCATATAAAAAATGTTAACCAGGTAAACATATCACATACGGCGACACATATTACGCTTTATTTTGCGTATAAGGAAGAATACAAAATTGTATGCCTTTCTACTGACATTTTACTATTTTTTTAGTCAAAATTAAAATTAAATAAAATAAACAATTAAAAAAAATTGGCAGAGTAAGAATTTATTTTGGATTTGTGACAGGGTTTTTTTATTTATGAAAGTACGCGGCTAATAACTGTCAGAAATTAGTTGTAGTAGACTTTTACTATTACAATTTGATATTTCCGCTCGATATGTCAGCTATCGTGTGCCATCATCCTAAAACCATTCAATCACGGATGGACTCTACTCACTCGATAACGTGAGCGGTAATTTGCCACCTGAGCGATAAGCAGCCGATAAGTGAAAAAAAGCTCTTCCATAAGACCTGTACTGCAGATTTCTGTTGAACAAGGTATAATTAGGTTCCGAGTCTATATTGGCCAGTTGGAATTTTCTTCCATCTATAATATTGGAGGAATGCTAGGTCGATAGCAACATGATCAATTAAGTTGTCTGTTTTATGATCAGACAACCAAAATTTTCTTGTGTGAATGCGGTGGTGAGGAAATCGTATGATAGATTTTTGGAGTTAAATTCAACTTAAATGATTTTAACGTCATACTGCTGAAATTAGTTGTAGGTTTCGTCGAAAAGTTCGAGACGGTGCACTTATCAGCCTAGAATATAAAGCTAATACGGTTTGCTTCAATGCGTGCGGTCACGAGCCTAATTTCTTGCCTTATTCAGGAACTTACGACCATTTCCCCAAATATTGTATATGCTGCTTCTATTTTGTAGCAGTCAGCGTAGTATGTGTCATAGTTTTTCATTCTGCTTTTGTCCTGCTAATCTCACCGAACTTCCTTGATGGCGGTGATGTCTGCTTTATGGCAGTCTTGGGCCTCCATCAGTTGCTTTGCTGCACGTAGTGTTTCCAAAATTCCATGTGCAGATCCGAACAACGTTGTTCTTTTTTGGGTTTGCAGGATCTTCGATATTTAGTCGAGTCTTATAAAGGGTCTTTCAAAAGACGCGCCGAGATGGTTTCTTTTTTGTTAAAATAAAACATGTAACTAAATACTTAGATTTTTTTTGGTGTTTTTATTTTTATAAAAATATAACAATCATATCTGAAAATCAATTTCGGTCCGAATATTGTGTTTCAACTGTGGAATTTTTGGCTTATGCACATAGATTTTACTTTTCAAAAAAAACCCATAGAAAGTAATCTAATGGTATTTAATCGCATGATCTACGTTACCAGTTTATGCCACCATTACCTAAAATTAATGGACCTGGAAACTAACCGCATTAGCTCAATGTTTGCACGTGTTATTTGGCCACCTCTTTATATATTTTGTAGTTACATCCTGTGGAAAATAAAGATCGTCTGGGTCTATTTCTTTAATTTAAGGGCACAAAAAATCTTCAATCACTTGTCTATAGCGCTCTCTATTAACAGCGTAATATGTAGCACTTTCATTTCATCTTCGAAGAAAAATGGGCCATGATCCCAAAAACCACACCAAACAGTACATTTTTGTGGATGTAATGGTTTTTCTGAAATTATTCCATCATTTTCTTTTCTCCAGAGGCGACAATTTAGTTTGGTGACGAATCTTTCCGATATGAAATGAGCTTCATCACTAAAGATGATTTTGCGTGAAAAACCTGCACCACGATCGACCATTTTCATGCGTTGTTTTAGCGTGTAACCATCCATGGTTAAATTTGTACATATGCCTACTTCACAAAATGTCAAAGATGAATTAAAAAAAGGTAGCTTTCACAACTGACACCTAGGGCGACTTTTGAAAGGCCCTTCGTTGTAGTTGCTTGACAGCAGTATGGTTTTTGCTTGACCAGGTTGTTTACGCCACAAATTACTCTCAACCAAAATGGGGCTTTCTGCGACTCTTTGGGAAAAAGATAGGGAATATTCTGGAGCCAGTAATGCTCTGAAGACCTATTAGAGACCAGTGTGCAACTATGAGTGCTTTCAAAAACGTTATACTAACAATGAACTGCATTAGTTGCGTTCAATAATATAGATTTTCTGCAAAACTAACTTAGCCAAACTGTATTACGCTTGCGTTCATAAACGTCAACATATCGTCATACATATGCAGATTAGTAGCAGCATTTCAATTGTGGCTGCAGAGAAAGTTAAAAAAAGCGAATCTAAGATTTGGTTGAATATTACTTTGTTTTGCAATGACATGACATTTTTGAACACAAAACAAATGACGATATGTCTACGCGGCAATGCGTTCAAAAACAGACGGGGAAAGATCTGCGATTGTAGACAAAGAAAATGAGGCGCACTTGCGTGGAGAGATATAGACCAATTGCTGTGCTTTGTTGTGTTGGCAAGGTTTTGGAATCAATAATTCTGAGAAAGATTAACATAAAGAGCGAAGAGAGAAGAATTCTGCAGCCAAATATATATGCTTTCAGGAAAAAGCATGCAATAATTCATTCCCTGATGCAACTTCATCGTGAGCACTAAACAAAATGGCATGTCTCGTTCACATTGGGAAGGCATTTGACAGCGTTTAGATCAAAAGACTCATCTTTAAACTTATTCAGTATGGTTTCCCTGGATGTTTGGTAAGAATAATAACCAGTTTTCTTAATAACTGACTTTTTTATGTACAGATATACTCGTACAACAAGAAATGCAGAATTAGCAAGATCAGCGTTGGAGGACCACCAGGATCACGGCTGGGACCAATCCTGTTTAATCTCTACACAGCAGACCAGTCAACAAATACTGTGGGATGCAAGACACTACTATATGGGGACGACTCCAACACCTATGCTCACTCTCTAGCACCAGAGATAGCAACGGGCCGAGTACAGGACCATATAAGAAGTCTATGGAAGTACTACTTAAAATGGGGTCTTAAAATTAACAGTAGCAAGACGGAACTCATCTGCTTCCGAACCCCAATGACAATTGCCAATGGGATACACCTCCCGGACGATTCAATGGTATTACCTACGCAAACGGTAAGGTACCTGGGTATAAACTGTAATGAAAACCTTTAGTTCAATTAAATTCAACATAGTTCTCAAACTTGCTGGTTTTGCACTGCATTTGGTGCACCCGCTCCTGAGGAATAGAATTGGGCTTAGCCAGTGGAACAAGTTGCTCGTTTATAAGCAGCTAGTTAGACTGATTATTACCTATGCCTGTCCAATTTAATATACCATTTCACCCACCATCATGGAACAAATCCAAATCTTTGAAAGGGATATCTTGCGTTCCTGTACGGGAATTCATCGGAATCCGACATCGTCTAAAACGAGGCGGTGACATTTTACAAAAAGAACAACATTTGATATAGCAGAAGGTATATGAGTTGATTTAACCTTTAAATAAAAAAAAAAAAACAAATATTTCATGTAATAGATTAAGTAAACATAAATATTGTAACAAACAATGTAACCCCAGCCTTAAGAAGAAGTATGTGCCTGTTCACATTGGCGAGGGGATGAAAGTTCTCACCATGAACGTCGTTTTCACATTTTCATGGTGTTGAAAGACTTTTTGACAATCGGAACACTTGAATCGGTTCATTTTTAATTTTTAAATATGAGCAGTTGGCCTGAAACATACCTTTTTTCCTCTTTTTTACACTACCTTGTGCATCAATGAAAAAAACCAAAATGAAAAAATATGTCAGAAATGGAACTATATGGAAAAAAACGATGTGCTTCAACCGAGAATCCACTTTAGAAATGTATTTTCGGTGCAAGTAACCCTTCTTCTTCCCACTTCAATAAAAAGCGTTCCCTCTCTTTCGGAAAATCTTCCTGCCAGCGCCAATGTGAACATTTTTAGTTATAAATCTAGTTCGAAGTCAATTTGTAAATAGTGTAAATAAACAAAAATCTTAATCTAATCTACTCGTATTGTAATCTGCGATTTTACTAAGTTAGAAATGCTGACGTTTATGAACTCACTCTATATCTACAGGGAGTTCCGGATGCTTGGAAACGTTAGCGGATGACTCATTGACATTACATATTACTAGGGATCGGATTTCCATGCAAATGCATGTTTTTTTAAGAACACCTTGGATGCAAGGCAACTTATTATGTATACGTATCATGAAATTTCCTTTAAAATGGCATTTAACCGTTAGTGCATATTTTTGCATATTTTACTATAATGCATATTTTGCTTTGAAAAAAATTTCAAGTGGATCAGCATTTGAAAAGTGTTAAACATTTAGAACTTGAAGGAAGATCTGAAGTTTACAAGATATCCCAACAACTGCTGTCCTTTACCAATGGATCCAACAACTTTTCAATGGGTTTATGTGAGGCGTTTGTTGCAGCCGATATACCATTAAGTAAGCTTAGTAACCCTGAATTAAGAAATTTTTTAAAAAAAATATACAAAAGAAATTATGCGTTATGATTCTACTTTGCGAAAAATAGACAAAATTTATATTTCGCTATTTGAACAAATGAAAATTGATCTAAAAGATAAGTATTTAAGGACGTTTTGTTGCTAACGTAATTGTGGGTGTGTTGGACCTAAACGAAAAGGAAAGTAAAAAGAAATTTTTAATAAATGTAGTCTAATTACAACAGAAAAAGCGAACCATTCCACCATCGCTCGCGCATTTTATGAATCCATGAATACACTTGAAATTGATAAAAGCAAAATACTCCTTTTTTTTGACCGACGCTGCACAATATATGGTAAAGGCAGCTCGTGGATTAGCACTGTTTTATCCAAAATTGTTGCACGTCACTTGATTAGCAAATGCAATACACCGAGTTGCAGAAGAAATAAGGACTAATTTTGGGAACGTCGGTGGATTAATTTCAAACGGCAAAAAAATATTTTTAAAGGTACTATCACGCATCGAAATTTTTAAAGAAAAATATCTTTTGACTCCTCTTCTGCCTCAGCCTATTGTTACAAGATGGGGAACTTGGTTAAAGGCTGTTGAGTATTATGCATAAAATTATGAGGCGTTTGAAAGCATTGTCAATGGGTTCGATGACTCCGATGCAGTTGCAATAAAAAATGCAAAAGAAGTCATGAACCAGCCATTGTTAAAAAGCCAAATAATATTTATAAATTCAAACTTCAGTTTCCTATGTGACACCATCACAAAGCTAGAAGGCAGGACCACCTTAAAAAATCAAATTGATTTAATTGAAGATGTTGTTGCAAAGATAAATGCGGTTGAAGGACTAACGCGGGCAGTCATTAAAAAAAAAACTTCAGTGCGTTCTGGCAAAAAATGAAGGATTTGCAATAATGCAAAATGTAAGTAAGACCTTCGCATTGGACTGCGATGACGAAAATTACCCCAAAAAAACTTCACCGTCGATGAGATTTGTTCTTTTAAAAATGCTCCACTAACTTCAGTTGACGTCGAGCGATCTTTTTCCTTGTATAAAACATTCTTAAGACCAAACCAACGTTTTGATTTCGAAAACTTTAAGAAAAATTTTATGGTCTATGCAAATAAAACTATTCAAAATCAGAACAATTAAGGAATTAAGGATTTTGTGTTATTTTGTATTATTTATTTGAATTAAACAAATGAAGATGTTTATGTTTACGTTAACTGTGTTTTTGTTTTTTTTTTTATTAAATGTTAATTTTGTTGTAAGTTATTATTTCATTAAATAATAAAAATAAAAAATTGAATTTATTCTTAAAGACTGAAGAAAATGTGTTTTTAAACTGAACCGAAATTAAGTTAAATTAATTTTAAATGCATATTTTGTACTTTTAAGCGCATATTTTGAGATTTTTTGTGCCTGAAAATCCGAACCCTACATATTACAATACATCAAACAAATTACTTGGGGGTATAGAGGGCGGGTCGTTAATACATCTTTTCGAGATACACAGGTGTTTTCACAAATGGGGTATCGTTCAACTCTTCATATTAAATGTTTTAAACGTAAATTTCCGCTCTGGCACTATTATATGAAAACTTATTTTAAGTAAAATCAAGAAATATTTCGTTTAAAAAAAATCAAATTTTGATTTTGTTTTTTTGCTTCATCGCACATCAGCTACCGTGCGATGAAGTGTGAGCACCCCTAAGATCTTTATCCTGGAAAAAAGGGGATCGCTTACCTTCTTCCCCTTTTAGGGCTCATCAAATTAACCTCTCAAAAAGAAAGCTTATTTTGATTGTAAGGACTGAAACGAATAAAATTTGGAAACTTCAAAGTAAAAAAAAAATATTTTAATAATTCTTGAAAATTCATTTTATTTGCTTTAAAACTCTGTTTTTATTAAAGTCATTCACAATTACAAAAAATAAAAAAAAAAATTATTTGGGTTCCCATTCTTTCCTCAACTTCTTTCGAATGTCCTTCATAAGGTTGGTGACAGTTACATCCGTGATCTTTTTGGACGCTCTTTTCCATTTAGCACTAAAATCTTTTACGTCCTTTGCACACTGCTCACTTTTCCTCAATTAAGCTTTGACCAAAGCCCAATACCTTTCAATGGGACGGCACTGTGGAACATTGGGTCGATTCATGTCTTTTGGGACAAAGTCGACATTTTTAGCAACAAGAAAGCTCAACGTCGCATGAGCATAGTGAGCTGAAGGTAAATCTGGCCAAAATAATGTTGAACTCTCGTATTTGTTTAAGAAAGGAATCAACCGTTTTTTTAGGCACTCGTTAATGTACACTTCTCCGTTAATTGTTCAAGTTATAATAAACGATGAGCTTCTGTGTCCATGTGTCCGCATTGGCAAATGGCCTGCCAAACGAGATATTTGACCCGAATTTTTCTATCCCAATCGATGTTGTTGATTGCGGAAGAATCTCAGCTTCAAACGAGTTGTAAAACTGCGCACCTGGAAGAGTAATAAAGTCGGCTTTGACATAAGTTGCGTCATCCAAAACCAAACACGCTTTCATGTTGCAGATTAACTCGTATAGCTTTCGGGCTCGTGTTTTTATGACTTTTTTTTGCTTTCCAGCAACTTTTGGTATTTTTTGTTTTTTCGTGTTTTTAGACCGTTACGTTTTTTAGGTCTTCGTACCATTGTTTGGATGGTATTACATTTCCGAGCTACATCTCTGGATGACATAGTCCGGTTTCTTACGATGTTTCCCACTATTTTCCCGTCCAAATTTACATCATGTGCTCCACTTTTCTGTTTTCGCTTAACTGTCAACGTTTCCAAATATCGTTTAATAACAGAATCCACTGTACTGTGTGCTATGTTTAAATTTTTTGCGAGCCATTTGTCGATGATCTTTTTACGGCGTTCCTCTTGACTCATATTTTATAAATATTTTAAACCGCATCGAACTAAAATCAATAACAAACTGAAACTAGAGAATATACAGGCTAATTTGGGTACAAATTAGTCCTTATGATATAACGGGTGGTCCAAATACAAGTTTCTTTTTGAATCATATGTTATTTTGACACTGACAGCTCTTTCCCGCTCGAAATCTTCACTTTTTTTTGTGGGGTGCCCTTAAAGACCGATGTTACGCGGACAATCCAGAAACGATGCAAACCACTCGTGAGATAGAACCAGAAGGAGTCAACAACGTCTGCGTAGACAGGATGCGCTACTGCGAAACCAGCTGCGGCAGCCGCATAAATGAAATCGTATTCTACAACTAATGGGAATGTTCGCCATTTCTAATATAGGGAAAATAATTCATTCCTACTCATTTTATTTTTAAAAAGAATCTTGTATTTTGACCACATTGTACTCATAAATATTTTGAAAGCATAAACTCGTGTTGATAAAAGTTCTATGTGACTGACGGTAAAGAATATCTCGGGTAAGCTGTATAACAACTGTCAAAGCAAACAGCTATTCTGCGAAAGAATTTATTGGATTTGTTTTTATTTCTTGTGATTGGTGTTTTGACTTGACTTTTGACGTTCTATATACAAATGTGGTTTACTGCGTTTGTTTACTTTCTTGCAAGTTTCTGTCTCTCTGAGCGAATTTTCTGCCATCTTTGAATTTTGACAGCTTTTACCCATTTCACCACAAAAAGTAACCAAACTGACCTTTTAGCTGTAAAAAGAAGTGATAACTTACATATTATTATTATTATTATTATTTTGTTAAGTAACAAAGTCAGAAGTTTGAAGTTTTAAAAACTTAAAGTACTGATAATTGTGAGTTCCGAAGCAAGAAATAACGTGTCGCAAGCTGGAACTTCGGTACAATGATGAAAAAAAAATTTGAATTCCAATAGAAAACGTGTTATAGCAAAGTAACATAAAATATAAAATGCGTTATTATATTACCAAGTGGAAACAGTCCGCTACTGCAAGGAAAGCAAACAAAATGTATTATTACGGAACGGAACAAAATCAGAACGAATCTGCCACCATATTGACAACTGAATTCCTAACTATCATATCACAAGCTATCACAAGCGCTTTAACGACCGACTAATGGCCATAAAACTGGTAATTAAACACGAAACTTGAAATATTATAAGCTCCTATGCACTTAGGCAATGTAGGTAATGAGCCTTCGAAACAGGATATATTTTGGCGCGCCTTTGACAGACATTTAAATAAAACATCCGTAGAAGAAATGCTTTTTTATCGGGATACAAAGGGCCATGTTGCGGAATCGAACTTCGAATAAGAAGATTGTCATGGAGTAAACCGTTTTAGAACGGAATGCAAATCACACGGTATAACAATACTAAGTACGCTATTTATTAAGTTAGAGCGGCACCCAATTACGTATTGCAATGGTATTCACACAACCCAGATAGATTACCAAAATCATACCGCTAACGTGGAATGATGATCAAATGATCTTGGGAATCCACTAGGAAGCGACCACTGAATGCTTCGTGAAGAAGCAAGAGAAAAACCAACGAAAACCGGCGTCAATCGAGAAAATAACCTGGCACAATTTTTATAAATTTTTATTTTTCCTCTTTCAAACACATGTTAATATTTAAAGAATTGTAATTTTAGTTTAAACTGAAATCACTTATTAATTGTATCACATTTATAGCTTAAAGATTTGAATGGTCTATTATAAATGTCGTTGTTATACTGCAATAAAAATACTGAAATACGGAAATACTGAAATACAATTTAAATAAAGACAGAAGTGAGCTCTGGGCGGTAAATTTTCAAGAAAACCAAGAGCAAGAACGAAGCGAACAAGTTATGGGGAACAATTGCGATAAAAAGAAATGTAAGAGAAGTGCAAAAAATTTGCGTCGATGTTTCGAAAAATTCGGAGCCACATGAATAAAGAAAGGTGGTGCTATAACGGGGTGACCAAAATGACAATGAGGAACAAAAACTAAGCCTTTCAAGCGTAGATTAAGTACAGCGGAATCAGTTAAGTGTGTCTTTAGTTACAAACATTGCAAAAAAGAAATGAAGAAAGCCTAAGATAGAGCACGTGCATTATCGTCTTCATTGATTTGCAGTGTTCAAACTCCATTGCTTTTTAATGTCGTACAAGATTTTTTATTGGATCAGTACATGTACGAGTCCGGAACGACTTCTCGCCTTTTTGCCAATGTTGACGCATAATAAATAACAGGTAACAAATCATTTGAACTAAGACTAAATGTCTGCATTGCCGTCCTTCTGAAGCCATAAATTCAGCTGCTACATATATTTTTACGATGTAACCGTGCCGAAATGCGAACAATATTTAAGAACTTAGATAAATCGGTAAACTATTAGGGAAATTGCAAGGACGATATATACACACAGAGTAAGCGTAGGATTACTCCAATTCCGCAGAATTTTTCCTGATTTCAACGGGCTTGGTATACACAACAGTCCTTTGTCCGGCCCTAACATGCGCATTGCAGTGTTGAACGGTGTGCGGGAAGTATAAAGAAGAAATGACAGCGAAGAAAATGTAAATGTTATAATTGTCAGCGCGTATGACGAAACATATTCTAATTAAAAAAAAAAGCCGTGGAAATCTCTACATTCAGAAATCGAAGGAGTCCAAAGTTCAAGCTGAGAAAATCGTTGGTTCAAAAAGCTACAGAGCCCCAAGTTTCAGTCGAAGTTGGAAGAAGGGACCGAATGAAAAATAATTGGATCACTCAGACGAATATAACATTAGCAAGCTATTTGCCTCACAAATGAGGTGATCTGTTCTAGAATGGTAATACCCTTATCAGCAGTAGCAATGCAGAAGAGGTGAGGCAGCTAGAAACAAACCATATTTTGCGCCGCAACTTGGCGGAAAGGACCTATTCTGTGGCCTCCAAGGTCGCTGGACTTGATGAAGGGACGGATGACGAATTCGATGACTAAAACCCTAGGGTTGACGAGACAGCTGCGAAATTAAGAGAAGAATTGGAAAGAATGGACATGGTTAGTGCCTTTCAAATATCTTTACAAATATTGATCGCACATTTTTATTTTTATTTTTTTCATCAAATTTGTGTCACATAAATTGCTCAATGTTGCGAACCATTGCTATGTATACATTTCCCAAATTTTTTTAACAATTTTTAATTGAATTCTTTCAATAAGTTAGGTCGTATATTGAGGTACCCGACCTGCGCTTTTTTTTTTTTAAAAAAAGAATGACTATTGTAGAAAGTAGCAACGTTATAACGCTGACGACGGTAAGTTGTTCGGCAGCCATCAATAGTGAACGCTCTTAATGAATTTTTAAATATAGAAAAAGCTGGTCATCGCTATGTGATACAATACTTCCATTTGAAAGGCCTCAATCCAACCAACATCAAAACGGAACCGGATTATACTCTGGGGGAGTCAGCTCCTTCGTTTACAACAATAAAATATTGGGTGGCAGAGCCGCACAAGTTGCCAAGACAAACATCTCAGTGGTCAACCAAATAAGGTGAGTTTACCAGAAATGTTCAAAAAACTCCACAAAATGGTTGACCGTCGATTGACAGTGCGTGATCTAGCAGATATGGTAAGTATTCCAAAAAACGCTGTACATAGCATGTTGACTGAAAAATTGGACATGAGAAAGCTGTGCGCACGATGGGTGACGTGATTACTCACAATGGAACAAAAACAGCGTCGTGAGGATGTTACAATCGAGGGTTTGGCGAAGTATCACAGCAATAAAGCCGCGTTTTTGCGTCGATTCATAACCATGGATGAAACATGGGTCCATCCCTTCACACCCGAAACGAAGGAACAGTCAAAACAATGGACTCAAAGGGGAGAATCGGCTCCAAAGAAGGAGAACACAGTTACATTTGCAGGCAAGGTCATGGCGTCAGTTTTTGGGATGCGCGTGGAATAATTTCCATTGATTATCTACTTCCTCATGCACCCTATTCTTTATTTTCTTTTCCCGAATTTGAAAAAATATCTCGGTGGTAAAAGGTTTGCCAACAGTAAAGAGGTAGAGTCTGCGGTTAATAGCTATTTTAAGGATCTCGACGATCCTCACTATAAACAGGGTATCGAAGCTATTGAACATAGCTGGGAAAAGCGTATTGAACTAACTTTCTTTGTTAGGTCGGGTATTACTATCTTCGTATTTTACAATTGCCATAAAATGCACAAAACCAATTTATTGCTGAAGTTATTGAAATTAGTGAAATTAGGAATTTATTCAGAAAATTTAAAATACAAGTTTATTCATCTAAATCTATATTGTCCCCTTCAAAGTAATGCCCATCGACTGCAACACACTTATGCCAGCGCTTTATCCAATCCTCGAAACATTTTTTATATTCGGTTTTCGGTATGTTTTTGGTCTCGGCTCATTTGGTGAACGCCATTCATTTGCCTGATATCTGGATTGCGTGTCGTACTCATAAACCCACGTCTCGTCTCCAGTAATGATACTTTTAATGAATGTGGGATCGGATTCAGCTTCGCAAATCATCTTTTTTGCGACGTAAACACGGTCTCTTTTTTGCATGAAATTGAGGTGTTTTGGCACCAACTTTGCTGCAACACGACGGAAACACAAATCATTAACCAAAATCTCGTTGGCGGATCCATAGACAATGTTCCAGTCCTCCGCTATCTCTCTGATGGTTAATTTGCGGTTATGGACCAACATTTCTTTTACTTCATCAATGTTTTCGTCTGTTTTCGATGTCGATGGTTTGTCACTGCGTTCATCATCTTCGATTGACGACCACTTTTGAACCGCTCGTGTCGCTGGTAAACGGCGGTTTTCTTTAGAGAATCGTTGCCGAAACACTTTTCCAACATTTCCAACATTCGCGCACTATTAAATCTGTTTTTACGCAAAATTTAATACAAGTTCGTTTTTGCAAATTCAAATCCATTTCTAAAATAGTAAAAAATCGCCTACACACACAGAGATAGATGTACTCTTGGCTACGTAATTTTTGCAAATGTCATGCTATGACGCTAAGATTTATAGGGAATCTCAACAACAGATTTACCAACTTAACAAAAAAAAACAGAACTCAAATCGGAACAATGGGAGCGCCACACGGTGGTGTGGTGCGGGAACTTTTTGATCAAGGTGGTATTGCTCATTCGGTCTGCAAATTTCGTTGTGTTAACATCATTGTAAGCATTTTTAGCTGAATTCTGATATTTCATTGTTTTTGTTCCGGGTAAACCAGAATGGAAGTGAAGCCACTAGAGAAATCTAAAATGTATATGGAGAGGATGTTCTCAGCGACTCTAAGTGTAGACGTTGGTTTGGAAAGTTTATAAATGGTAATTTTGACTCAAAGGAGGAATCCTGTTCAGGTAGACCAGAAGAGCTGGACGTTGAGCTCCTGAAGTCCACCGTCGAAAGAAATCCCACTGTTCCGATAGGGGAACTAAATGTTGGCCATATAACCATCCATCGACACCTAACAAATATGGGAAGTCATAAAATTGGCAAAATGAGTACCACACCATCTATCGCAAAATAATCTTCAGCAAAGAATCGAAACTTGAACTGTCGTTTTTAAACCAGATCGTTATTGGAGATGAAAAATGGGTTCTTTACAATAACATTAAACGCCGCCGCCATTAGCTTAGTCCAGAAGACAAACCAACTCAACATCCCACAGATGAGCTTCACCCACACAAGGTGTTACTGTCTGTAGTGTAGGATGCTGAGGGAATAATAAATTTTGAGCTGTTCCCTCGTAACCAGACTATCACCACAGAAGTCTACTATGAACAACTATCCAGATTAAAGTCGGCACTAGAGCAAAAACGGTCAGGCTTAGTTAATCGAATAATAATCGCCCTCATACATCTAGGACCACTTGCACACAGTTACAGGAGTTCGGTTGGGCAAAAATGGTGCATTTACCTTATTCTTCAAATTTAGCACTTTCAGATTTCCACTTATTACAAAGTCTGCAAAACTTCCTTGACGGAAACAATTTTAGATATCGGGATGATGTCCATGAGACTTTTTTTTTCGTCAAGGCCAAATAATTTTTTTAGTGACGGCGTTAAAAAGTTCTCGGAAAGATGGGCAGAAGTGTTCTCAAATAAAGGAAATTCCATTGATGACAAAATTTTTGCATTTGGTGCAAATTAAGTAACATTAAGCAGACTGTTTTTTGTGTTTACATATTTTTTTTATTAAAAATTTAACACTCAATACTTTTAAGATGGAGAAAAAGATGTCTGGACTTAGTGGCTATTTATGGATGGTATCCAAATTTAAATGGAGACCAAGATGACTATAATTTCGCGAAAAAAAAGAATGTTTTTTTTTTTTTGGGCCCTAGTCATGAATAGAATGGTGAATTGTCCGATTTGGAAACACGGTATTTTCATACATTTTTTACGAATTTTTAAAAATAATCTTATAAAAAGGATATAAATTAAGAAAAAGAAATAATAAGAAAAATTATATCATTATTCCTCCCTCTGAGATTTTGTCTTTCATTCGTATACTGAAGTTGGATGCGCCTTCTACGATTCCAGAACTATTGACTGGATCAAGCAAACAATAGCTCAAAATTGAGAAAGCTGTCCAATGGGACTCAGGAATCCGAAATTTAGCAAAGAACTTTATATTTTTGATTCTAGAATTAGTCGTTCAGTTGCAATGGAAATGGTTATTAATTACAATATTATACTCGTAACAACAGCGCATGCGAATAGATTTAGCTAATTTCCAATTTTTGTAGATAACACTAGAATAAGACAAGATATTCACCCCTATTATGAAAGTCATTTAAGTCCTTGTCACAAAACGAAAATGTGAAGTCGGTGTCATAGTAGCCGTTTAACTGATTGCTTTACGTCATTCAAATGGCTTGAGGTGCTTATCTCTTCTGGAATGTATTCTTTGTGTGATATGAGTCGAATAACTATTTGGATTGGTATTCTGGAAGTCGTTTTAGAATCACAAAACGACAAGTTTAACGACAAAAGGAGTCGGTTAAGATTTTGCAATTGACTAGCCGTGTAAATTGTCTCACAATGCAAGTTTTGTTCGTATTTTAACTTAACTAGTGTAAATAAACATTATTTCAATAATTATTCACTCTTTTAGGATAAAAATGTCAAATCCAAAACAAATTAAAAGGTTGGTGGGATTAATGGAGGAGAATATTTCATTAGCAACGAATTTTAAGAAAGGTGTTTCTCAAACGGCTGACACAAAAACTGGATGGGGAGAGGTAACTAACACTGTAAGCAGCTTAGGATCACCTTTGTGCCGGGAAAAAGCAATAGCAAAAGGTACAAAGTACAAAGAAAAAATTTAAACTGAAATTTATGAAGCAGTAGGAAGACTTCTTACTTTAAATGAAACAGTTGATTCTGCTGGAGAAGTATCAAGCGATACTGACGACGGAACAAATTCCCTGTACTTTATCACCCATACGTTCTTCAAGTGTACCAATGGTCAAGACTGCATCAACACCAAAT
Organism: Volucella zonaria; assembly: GCA_963966105.1. Classification (NCBI taxonomy): domain Eukaryota; kingdom Metazoa; phylum Arthropoda; class Insecta; order Diptera; family Syrphidae; genus Volucella; species Volucella zonaria. The sequence goes on from OZ014534.1 coordinate 47,687,913, forward strand.
AAGCAAACTTCAGATTGTACACCGATAAAAAAAACACAAATTACTTCGATCCATTAAAAGCTTCCTTTGGTTCTGCAGCCGTTTCATATCCAGAAAGAGTTTTTGAAGATGAAACTGGAGAATCGCAGAAACATCATCTAGATCAATTAAAACTGCAAGCTCCGTCCAAAAACTTTGTTTAAGAATGATGCAAATGGAACGAGATGAAAAACAAAGAATAAAAGAAAATGAGATGAAAATTATAGATTTAGAAATTAAAAGGAGACAACTAGATACTGAACGAAAAAAATGCACATTTAATCGGCAAAGAAAAATTAAAGTACAAATCTAAATGTCAAATACCTTTGCCTTTCTTATATGAACTAATCTTAACTAAAATACAATGTAAATCAAATATTTATTGCAGTAATTCAACTTAATATTATAAATAAATTATGTAATTGAATTACAAAGATTATTTCGTATATTTACAGCAACTTCATCATGTGTCTCTATATTAGAACCTGATAGATTTTCAAATTCAATTACTGGTGGGTCTGATCCGTAATACAAATATTATGCAAAACTGCAGAAATATTTACAATTTGGGTAGCCCTATAAGGAGCATAATGGAGTTACCTTGCACCAGGGAGACATCTGAATAGATTTTTTAAAACAACAATTGTTCTTTCTATGATGATCTGTGCCTTTGAATGCATTGAATTAAAGCGTGATTGTATGCTATTGTCTGCTGCTGACCTACGAGGGGCGTTCAACATATTCTCGGTATCGGGGTGAAGCTATGGTTGTATATATAAATTGACTTATCTATCAAGTAATACTATTATTTTAGTGCATTCACGTAAAATTTCATATAAATGTGATTATTAATTCGCGTTTTATCTCTAGTCAAACAGAATCATAATGGCAACTGAGACGATGATGGTGAAAATTGAGCATCGCGCTGTAATTAAATTTCTCACTAAGCAAGGAAAAAGTCAAAAAACTATTCATGAAGAGATGGTGGCTGTTTACCAGGGTTCCGCACCTTCATTATCAACTGTGCAAAAGTGGTCAAGTGAGTTCAAGAGAGGCCGAGAGAGCATTGAAGACGACCCCCGCTCCGGCGCCCTGGCTACTGCTTGTACGGGAGAAAGCATCAAAGAAGTCGAAAAACTTGTTCTTGAGGATGCCCGAATAAAGGTGAAAATGATGGCAGAGATCACCAAGCTTTCAATTGGTACCATTCACACCATTCTTCATGACCATCTTAACCTTTCAAAGGTCAGTGCAAGGTGGGTGCCACGAAAGCTCACAGCGCCTCAGAAAAAAGTGAGAATCGCATGCTGTAGAGAGCTTTTGGAGATGTGTAATGAGAACGCGGACGGTGTTATGGATCGAATTGTTACTGGGGACGAAACATGGGTCCACCACTATGACACTGAAAGCAAACAAGAGTCCATGCAGTGTCATAAAAAAGGAACAGACCCCCCGAAGAAGTTCAAAGTCACTCCGTCTGCCGGGAAGCTCATGGCCACAGTTTTTTGGGACTCAAAGGGAATCTTGCTCATTGAGTACAAAAAAAAAGTGAAACCATCAACGCCACATCCTACGCTTCCACTTTGCATAATTTGCGGGAGGAAATTAAAAAGAAAAGACGGGGTAAACTCGCAGCGGGTGTGTTGCTTCTTCATGACAACGCTCCTGTTCACACGGCGCGAGTTTCCAAGGCTGCTGCGCGAGATTGTGGTTTCGAAGAAATCCAACACCCACCCTATAGTCCAGACCTTGCCCCTACTGATTATTTTCTGTTTCCGGATTTGAAAAAATGTCTTCGTGGAAAAAGATTTTCGGATGATGAAGAACTCAAGTCGGTATTTTGCAGAGAAAGAGGAAATTTATTTTTTTGAGGGTTTAAAAAAGCTTATCTCAAGATGTAACAAATGCATTGATGTTAGGGGAGATTATGTTGAAAAATAAAAACAATTTAAATTGAATTCGCATTTTTCTTCATATCGATACCGAGAATATATTGAACGCCCCTCGTACATCAGAAATGGCTCAAGGGGATATCCGGCATCTCTTGACAATTTAAAATTAATAAAGGTTTTTCATTTACTAATTGAACACCAACCCAACAGCCAAATATTTCTTTCGCCTCTCTCAAAGTTTCGTTTAATCGTTCCCCTGAATACACTGGAATTCCAAACATGCGAGTCATGACTGACCCCGGGATGCCTGGCACCTTTTATGATCACAAACCTACAACAATTGCTTAATACAACACATTTTTTGTAATACAATCATAACGTTTAAACTGCAAAATCCTTTCCTATTGTAGTATCTTTTTTTGGAGCTAATATGTGTGTACCATCGACACATCCAATGACCCCCGGAATACCGTACTTCAAGCTTTATCCACTGTGGACAAATAAACATTTGGCTAATCATCTCTCCGATATCGTTGCTTACGCCCGCTTGATAAACGTCTTCAGCACAAAATCTTAATGTTACAGCAAGTCTCGAAATTATTGGAGCAGCACATGCATGCTTTATATCTAGAAGCTTATCCTTGACTTCGTGCAATAAATAAACGAATGGCGGTTTACTGAGTCTAAAGTACATTTTGGATCTGAAAACACGCGTTGATTTAATTTAAATATTAAAATTTTTTTTACACGTACACTTAGCATCTGGTAAATTGAATGGATTTTGACCTGATACTTCTTCTTGCTCGTATTAATTTGCTTTCATTGGATTCCTGTTCATCATCATCAACAGTACTCAATGTCATGAACATTCCTCTGCTTTCCATATTTATATTATGTAGAGTCGAGTCGTTTGAGTTTCCCAATACCGACACTAAAACGACTGCAAAATGAAGTGACTCTCAAAATGACATGATTCGATCAATTTAAACGACATTCGTAATATGGATGATTGTTTCGAAGAACGATCTATATTATGATCATGCATCATATATGATACATACACCAGTCTATGTTTCTTTAAATATTTTTGAAGTGTGATAAGAATATTTCAAGTCTACATATATGTTATCATGTTATCGAGGAAGATATGGGAGCTGTCTTTATTTTCATTATCTTCCCTGATAGGGAAGATCTTGCATTCACTCCGAAAATCGACAGTTTTTAAGAAAATGTATGTACATGTGTGCGTATATGTCTATGTGTGATGTATGTCCATATGTGTAAATTTTGTTGGCGCACGATAATTCGGGAGCGAATGGTGCTATCGATTTGAATTTTTGCCAGGTGGTACGGCAATTAGATTTTGACCAAAATCTGTTGATGACTTTAAAAATAAACATACACAAAATACATGGACAATATAATACAATAATTCTTTTCTTAAAAATAGAGGACTCTTTCGAAATATTTGCAGTACTAATAGAAATCTATTAATATAGGACATATTTAACGAAAATTTGATATTCAAATCGCGCCAGAATTATCTGAGTTATTCAAGAGATATGTAGCAACAATTTTAGTACGGTTATGCAGTATTAAATACAAATCTGATCGATTTTGGGGTGATAGGTTTTGTGAAGACAAAAATAAGATATTGCTTGACAGGGTGGGGGTGAAAATTAGTCGTTTTGTAAACAGTACATCTTTTTTCCATTTTTTTTTTCAAAAACAAGTCAGTTAGAAATGTGTTTTACTTCATTGGTTAAAAGGGTAGATAAACGTACCTGCCATACTTTTTTTTTCTTTTCCATTTTCAGATTAAATTGTTTTAAATTCTAAGAGGATATGAAATATCAGAAAGAGTTGGGGGATACTACAGGTTTTCTTTATCAGGAACTTTTTGGAATGACTCATCGGTCGCACCCATTTCGGATGGTGTATTTCAATTTGACCACTGTACAATAGACTAAAAGATGACCTTTGATGAATAGGTTACAAAGTACAATACATGTATGTAGATTGATAAAAATAGGAGTTAGAAAAGACTTATAGCCAATAATTAGTTTTCTATTTAAATTTTAAATTTTGTAATTTAAGTGGGATTAGAAAATCGCAAACAAGTTGCAAAATACATAAAGAAAAATAAATAACTAAGATATTTCAGTTCGATTGTTTTAATTGGGAAAGGACAGCTACAAAGAAACTCTTTTATTCAGGAAAAGGGTGGTTCTTTTAGAGGTACTTTTTCCAGTGCGGATTTCATGAGAGATCACGCATACGTTGTGTCACACTGATATGGCATGGTTCAGTATATTTCACGCGCAACACAGCGTCTACAAATTATTCAGCTGTATGAGAAACGTGTTTTGTGCGTTTGGGGTAACCTACCGAACGCACAATTCCCTATACCATTAAAAAATTTGAAACCCAATTTTCATTATTAGATAATACTGCACTAAACAGACCATATCTAGCACGTAGTGAAGAAAATATAGCGGCGGTACCGGAGAGTATACGTGATGACCGTGATAAATCGATTCAGCGCCGTTCTCAACAGCTTGGCTTATCGCATGCAACAACTTGGCGTATTTTACGTGAAAATCTGGGTTTAAAAGCATACGATATCCAGAACTTCCGAACCGTCACCGTTGGACTCTTGAAAAGCTTCAAGAAGAGAAACTGCTTTCGAACAAAATTTTGTTCAGCCATGAGGTTCATTTCTGGCTTAATGGCTACGTCAATAAACAAAACACCCGTATTTGGAGTGAGGAGCAACCCAAAGAGGTTCAAAGGGTGCCATTACATCCATACAAAACAACGGTTTGGTGTGGTTTATAGGCTGGTGGAATTATCAGTCCATATTTCTTCAAAAATGGCGCCCATCATCCCACCATGATAGCGGACCACTTGCTGCCTGAAATTGAAGCTCGTGGTTTCAGCGACATTTAGTTTCAAAAAGACTTGCCACACAGTCCGTGAAACCGTGGCTTTATTGCGAGAACAATTCGATGAACAGTTCATTTCACGCCTAGATCATGTGACATCACACCTCTAGATTTTTTCCTTTGGGACAACGTAAAGTCCAAAGTCTACATGGATAAGCCGGCCACGATTGAGGAATTCGAGGTCAACATTACTCGAGTCATTGGTCAAATACAACTCGTAATGCTCGGACGCCTCATCGAAAAATGTAACTTCAAAATGGGGCATGTTACGGCCAACATTTGAAAGAAATAATCTTAAAAAAATAAAAAATGGTTCTTTTGTATAGTTTTTTATTTTTTAAAAAAGAACTTAACACTCAAGTGGGTATGAATACACTTATAATGTCTCAGCATGTGTTAAGTTTTTTGGAAAATGGGATAGAGAGAAAAAGAAAGATGTTTGGGCTCAGTGGTTATTTCACTCCATGGGTGGCATCCAACATTTATTGTTGGAATTGTACCTCTAAAAGAATCATCCTTTATGTACTGTGAGATTATTCCAGAGTGTGGTGAGGCAAGCGAATCGGATTGGTGTGAATGACAACGTACGACTGGACCGAGGAAAAACTATCTTCTAATTTAAATACTCAGACTTTCGGTTGTAAATAATGCGAGCGAGTTGGAAAAGCGTTCGGTATTTGATAAGAATTTTTTAAGACTGTATCCGACGATCTTTTGAGGGTATACAGACATATGGTCAAATGTTCTTAAGTTAAAAATATATATACCTTTCTGTATGAGCTAGAATCGGAGGTAGCAAGGAGTTCGCAGTCATAAGTTATTACAGGCACGACAAGTTCATTGGTTGATTCCGTAAATTTTACATGTAAGGTGCGTGATATGATCATTCCAAGTCAAAGTTTTGTTTAAGAAAGTCGTTGATTTTTTTTTTACTTCAGTCACAATTTCAACGCGGGGGTTGTACAAAACGATTGGTGGGATATTACATAAGTGGATGTGGGTCTAGATACTGGTAGAATCTTCGATTTGAACGGGTTTATAAATAATTGATTCAGAGATGACCGTAATGCTATAGCAAATAGGTCTTCATCTAGCTTTACTACTACGTCTTCTATCAATCCTTTAACAGATCAATGTAAATATTGTCAAATTTCATCCAACGTATTACTAGATTGTTTTTCTCTTTTCTCTTAATATTAAATTATATTCAATCACGTTGCCTTTGCTTTAAATTAAATAACTACTTAGGCTGAAATGTTCACCAATAAAATATAAATTTGTTGAGTATTTTATTATCAATTTTTTTTTGCTCATATGTGTGAACAAAAAATATATATTTTCTTGTAGCTTACTTTCTTGGTAAAAGCTCTGATATTTAAATACACGTATCGGTTTGTTTAAGAAACATAAGAAACTGGTTTTTCTCTTTTTGTTTTCCATACTGAAACAATTAGTGAAAAATGTGTATTTAAAGAAGAAAAACAAAAAAAAAAAAAAGAACACCAACATTGAAGTGTGTTTGTAGGTTGCATTTGGAAAATACAAACTGTTTGTACAACTCGTTTAAGGTAACGCCAACTTTGTACACCTGTTCAGTCGAAGAAGCTTCTTCGCTTACTTCGCACATTACCTGTAACAACAAAAAAAGAAACATTATTAGCTTTCGATTAAAATTGCAAAGATAAAATAGGTATTTCATTGATAAAAATAATATTCTGTAGATGACTCTTTTGACTTACGTAAAATACAATTTTTACTTTAAGAAAAATTTATTTCATGTCGCTGCGTAACTGTAGCTGACACAATCTGTGGTCTGCTTCTGTAAATGATAATCAGAAGAACTTGCTTAAAGATTGTAAACCAAAAGTTAAAGCGTATTTATAAAGAATTTGTTTGTTTTGTTTTTTGTTTTCTTTTTGTTTTTGTTTAGATATGAAGGAACGATAATATCTCATGCAGGAGAACTAAACCAAATTTGATCATACGAATAATTTGCTTTAGTTCCCGTTCCAGTTGATTTTTAAAGGCGTTTTCTTATCATTTATTTATTTCTTTAATATAAAGCAAAAACCCCTCAAATTATTACCAGAGCTAATATCTCTTGTTTTCTTTAAAAATATTCCTTCTGATTTTGATATTGATTTTTCGAGCAGATGTCAGCACTTGTTAACCGCTCAATTTATCAATCTGAGGGGTTGTAAGTACAATGCATGGAACGCGCGCAAGCTCGAAAGTAGCAACTTGAACTCGAACTCGAACTCTCTGTGCTAATGTCTGAAAGAAGTAAAACAAAAAATTTAACGCAGTATAAATCAGATACCAAGCAAAGTAGATAAATAAAAGAATTTTGTCATGTTTTCTTTTTTCTTCTTTTTTTTTAGAGACAGAAATATATTCTGCTTTTAAAATGGTTTTAATTTCTTTTTGATTTTTGTTTTTTTGCTTTTTCATTTCACAATAACACAGGGATTACTAGTTTAGTATTAATTTTTTTTTTCTGTTTAGTTCTTTTAAAGGAGATTATGTGTGTATACATTTTGAAATGTATGTGTGAAATAATTTAAATTAGAATACAATTAAATGTGGGCGGGACAAGGTGCTGATTGTTTAGTTCTTTTAGTACACCAATCGATTAAGTTTTCTTTTATCTTGTTTCTATTTTTTATATGCTTGCTACTAAAAAGAAAAACAAACAGCTTTACCTTGGACCATATTCTACATGTATGTCTCTTACTAGCTAACGAATATAAAATATTCTTTTAGTTGTTGATTTGTTTTAGAGCGAAAGGAAATTATATTATATTCCATTGGGTATTTTTTCTAGGCATTTCTGTTTTTTTTTTTTTTTTTTTACATTTTTTCCTGAATGAAGGGATGCGTGAGAGCCTGGTTAAGGGATATGCGCTTTGAAGGATCGAGAGCAAAAATACTATCGAGTAAATCCTTGAGCTGGGTTACTTTGCGATGTTGATCGTCGGGTAGATTTTGATCAGCGATCAATTCATTTTGTAAATTGCGGGATGGCTTGATGACCGGCATTACAACTACTTTTTCCTATGTTTGGAATACTTTTTTGTCAAACAAGACACCAGTATATGAATTTGAAAAGAAAAACTTACCCTTTCGGTGATTTTGTCGATCTCATGATAGAGAAAGTTGCAGCTTTGGTCGAAGTGTTGATCTCTGAATTGTCCCTTCCGGATAACTTTGTTTGGAATTTTCCCTATGGAGAGAACAAAACAAAAATCGTTTTTTTTTTTATCTTTTGTGCATGTATAAAAATCATCTTATAGAAGGTGATTACATCATTGTTCAACCATATCATCGTCTTGGCGGTAGGTCAAAACTTTTGAAGTACAGCGATGAGTAGTGAAGCAATACAATTGTATACGTACATTGCAATCAGTAAAATAAATATTTTGGTGAGGTTTTGATAAACCTTTAATTGGAATAGGTATCAAGGGGAAGAAAATACTTTTTATCGGTTGCAAATTTAAACGGACACGTTGAAGAATTCAATTACGAATACGAAGACTCCCCACAAGAAACGGAGCGAGAGAAGATATACTAAGCTCATTTAAATTACATTAAGCTACAATATTAAATACGTTATTTATTAAGAACGATGCAGGGATAACGCAAAACGGAGAGTGAAAGATTTTAAAGTGATCTTGGGTGAACCACTAGCAAGCTCCATGTCGATAACCGCTGAGTGCACATGCCCACCAGTGCACTCGTGCATCTTTCCGAGCTCGCAGTGCGGTTATCGTAAGTACTGTTGCTTACACTCAGTCACTGCCATTACTGTATTTGTCATACGGCACGGGCAGTGGCTGAGTGTAGAAAATAACTGATGGATAGCGGGTTGTGTGAGTGAGAATTTTGTTTTCTATTGTTGTAAGGGCATAACACCTACAACAATTGGATTCGGTAAGCCAACGTCAGAATTTTCACTTCGCAGCCTTACTCAGCATCGTCGGTGTTTGTCTTTTTATTGTTTGTTTTTATTTTCTTATAATGACTCGGGAATTTGGGGTGGACGCTGCGAACATACGCGGGCCAAATAGTAATCACTTTTCTGCGTACGTCCAAGTCTGTAAATTCAGGCCAGCTGTTTCGGCACTTAGTGAAACACAGGTATATCGCCGCCCACACCTCTCAGATCACTCTGATCTGAAGCTACATGGCTACGAACTAGTGCCATTATTCTTCTCTTATCGCGGTCTCGCCATTTACGTGCGTAGTGATGTAGCTTACCAAATTCCACCACAATGTAGTCCCTGTTCCAATCTGGAATTCAATTTCATGTGGTTAAAATTCCAAATCCGTAAGCAGATTATCCACTACTGCTTTATTTACAGAAGCTCCAAACTGGACAGCAATTCGACTTTTAACGAGTTGGATGTGCTGTCTGACTCTATTCAAAGAATTGTATCCCTGTATCCTCATACTGAAATTTTTATTACGGGCGATTTCAATATACACAATTCTGGGTGGCTTCGACATTCTGGACAGGCAACACCCGAAGAACGGTGTGTTGAGATCTTCGCTGCAGAAACCAACTGCAGCTTGTAAATGAGCCCAAGCGAATACACCCTGGATTTGTTTTCAACTTCTCACCCTGATAAGTACTCGGTTGATGTGCTCTCCCCTCTAGGCTCGTCGGACCATTGTGTCATATCAGCTAATTTCTCGTACACCGACCACACAGTTAGAGAAAAGATTCCTAAAAGAACTGCTCGTTATGTTTCCCCGATAACGACGTGGATGCCGCTGCTGATATGACCACTGACACTATTCTCTTCGGAATGAGATCCTTTATCCTTCATCGGATGAAGAGTATCAGACCAAAAGAAAAGGCATGGTACATCTCGAGCTGTAAAGAGGCTGTCAGGGTTAGAGAAATGTTTTTTTCGGTCCTACATGACCAACCCGAAAAAAATTTAAACGAGCCAGAAATGACTGCAACGTCTTTCTTAAACGTCGAAATTCCAATACGACCAAAAACTGAGGCAAAAAATTCTGCAATGTCCCAAAGGCAGCAAAATTTTTTGGTAGATCGTCAAAAACATTAGAAATCCTGCCTCATCCTCCATCCCAACGATCAATTACAATGACATTCCAGCTGTCAGGTCTTTGGACAAGGCCAATCTGCTTGCTGCACACTTCGACCCCAGCTCAACACTCCCAAATTGTGCTTTGTCTCCGCCTACACTTGAGTGCGTCGAATCTTCAATGGGACAAATCCACTTTCGCACTCGTGTAGTAGCAAGAATACTTAAAGATCTTAATATACCTAAATCCGTTTTTCCAGATGGTATATCTCCCCTTCTTCTGAAGAGATGTTCTCCCTCGCTGACAAAACCACTGCGTAAGCTTTTTCATCAAACCTACTCTTTAGGACTCTTTCCGAGCAGATGGAAAACAGCATTTGTCCAGCAGGTGACGTGCTTCCTGCAATTTTTCCATTACTTCCTCTCGGCTGCTGCGACGTGTTCCCCGTAGTGGTTTTTTAAATCGATTGAACAGAAAGAAGTCACAGGGAGCCAAATCAGGTGAATTCGATGGTATTTGTTGCATTTTTCGTCAAAAAATTACGAATAATGATGGCACTGTGCGACGGTGCGTTATCATGTTGCAAAATCCACGAGTTTTCTGCCCACAATTCTGATCTCTTTCGGCGAATTACTTCACGCAAACGTCTCATAACGCCCAAATAATACTCTTTGTTTACTGTCTGGCCTTCTGGCAAAAATTCATGATCATGGATTCGTTGTAATCCATGAAAACCGTGAGCATTGTCGTCTTTTTTGACTGAAAACGACGTGTTTTTTTTTGTCTCAGCTCATTTGGTGAACGCCATTCACTTGCCTGATGTCTGGATTGCGTGTCGTACTCATAAACCCACGTCTCGTCTCCAATAATGATCCTTTTGATGAATGTGAGGTGGGATTCAGCCTCGCAAATCAACTCTTTTGCGACGTCAACACGGTCTCCTTTTTGCATGAAATTGAGGTCTTTTCACTTTTGGCCCCAACTTTGCTGCTGCACGACGGAAACCCAAATCATTAACCAAAATGTCTTGGACGGATCCATAGGCAATGTTCAAGTCCTCCGCTATCTCTCTGATGGTTAATTTGCGGTTATTGACCAACATTTCTTTTACTTCATCAATGTTTTCGTCGGTTTTCGATGATCTGCCACTGCGTTCATCATCTTCGAATGACTCACGACCACTTTTGAACCGCTCGTGCTACTGGTAAACGACCGTTTTCTTTAGAGAATCGTTGGCGAAACACTTGTCCAACATTTCCAAAGTTCGCGCAGCATTAAATCCATTTTTTACGCAAAATTTTATACAAGTTCGTTGTTGCAAATTTAAATCCATTTCTAAAATTGTAAAAAATCGCCAACACACACAGAGATAGATGTACTCTTGGCGACGTAACTTTTGCAAATGTTAAGCTATGACGCTAAGATTTCGAGGGAATGTCAACAACAGATTTACCAATTTAACAAAAAAAACAGAACTCAAATCGGAACAATGGGAGCGCCACACGGCGCTTTTATTTTAAATTTTATCCAAACGAAATAATGACAAGGCCAAATTTTATCCTCATTCTAATATGTATGTACCTAGTCCTGCCATAAGTTCTGTTACACAATTTCCGACGCTTATCGTTCAAAACTTCTTGCGGCAACATAACCGTTAAATTTTTTTTTTCAGAACACATGCATTGACAGTGAATTTGGTTTAAGTTTGCAAACTAATAACTTGGAGTGGGGCGTTAAAGAGAATCGAATCGCTGTAATAGCGTTGAATAAATGCTGAAAGAGTGCTGGTCAAATTTTCGAGTTGCTAAAACCACTCGGAATATCGAGAATATTCGTTTATTGGGCTATTGCTCGCTTCGGAGAATTCTTTGGAGTAGAGGACAGGCCAAGAAGTGATCGCCCGCGCGTCGTCCGCACGAATGCGGTAGTAAAGGCAGTGCGTGAACGAATTCGGAGAAATCTCGTTAGGAAGCAGAAGATTATGTCGAAGGAATTGGATATATTAACCAGATCCATGTCTAGGCTGATTCGGGATGATCTCCATATGAAAGCCTATCTTCGGTCCACGGGTCATCTTCTAACTCCTCAACTAAAAAAAATTAGGCTGGAAACATGTAATGGCCATGAAAACAGTCTGTTTACGGATGAGAAAGTTTTTACCGTGGAAGAAGTTTTCAACAAACAAAATGACAAAATTTATGCCACTTTATCTTTATGCCAACTGCGAAAAAAGTTGTTCCATGGGTTTAAAGTGGACATCACCCCGCTTCCGTAATGGTTTCGTGGGGAGTCTCTCACCATGGTGTAACATCCCTCCATTTCTATGAGAAAGGCGTAAAAACTGGTGCAAAGGTTTTCCAAGAAGAGGTGTTAGAGGGTGTTGTAAAGAGTTTGACCAATACCCTTTTTAAAGGATGGATCTTCTAAGAGGACTCTGATCCAACGCACAAAGCCAAAACCACGCAATAGTAGCTCAGAGTCAATATTAATGGCTTTATAGTAGCAGAAGATTAGCCGTCGGGGAGTCCAGATCTGAATTCACGGGATTATGCTTTGTGGTCAGAATTGGAGAACATGGCCTTGCAAGACTCCCCAGATATTTGCAAAACTTTCAAATAACATTAAACAGAGCAACGTTTCTGTTCTCCATGGAAACCGTACCGGTTTGGAAGTTTGTGTTAAAGCCAAAGGCAGTCATTTCGATTGAATCCAATTTTGTTTAATAATCACTATTGTGGTCTAATAAATGAAACAATTTTGAATACAATATGTTTACTGTTTTTTTTTAAAGCGTTTTATATTTGTAACAGAACTTATGGCAGGACTAGGTAGTTTATCTAAAATCAAGACTTAATACTTGGTGCTTGATCCTTTGTTGTTGATGACATCTTGAATGTGGCGTGCCATCGAATTAATAAATGATTGCCTCTGAATAATGTCGATTTTGTCCCATTCTTCCTTAATAGTCCTTTTGAGATCTTTGATATTATCAAACTGACACCCATTTTTAAAAATATTTCTTGACAAAATTGCCTAAACATTTTCAATTAGTTTCAAATCAGGGCTGCAGGCGGGCCAGTCCAATAACTTTGGGTCTTATAGAACCCTTTTGTCAACTTAGATGCGTGAATAGCTGCGTTATCTTGATGAAATATGAATTCCCTGCCGAATAAATCATCTCCAAGACTCACTAAAACATCATCTAAGAGTTCAGCATATTTTTGGCAATTCATTTTGAAAAAATGAAACGAACAGGTGACTTTCCAGAGCAGCTTATAGCACCCCAAACCATTACTGTGCCTCCTTCAAAATTGCGAGCATGCCTATTCTGTCTTTCAGAAAATACCACTTTACACTGTTCTTCGTTCCAAAATTGAAATTTTCAGCGAAATTCAACCTGTTCGCTTTGTGGCGAGTTGTTAGTGTGGGTTTCGGAATGCGTTCAACTTATTTAATGGTATTATCTGACTTTAAAATTTATTGCACTCGCCTTGTTGAGACATTTAGCTCCAAAGTGTTCACAATTTCAAAAGGACTGATCGCCTTATTTACAGCAAGGCGTCTAATTCCTCGAATATCCCTAGATGTTAACGTTGCTTTTTTACCTGTACTTTGCTTTACTCCATAATTTCCAACAAGTTTTCTGTAATTTGCAATTACTGCCACACGTCCTTGCTCCTCTTCGCTCAATGGATTTCCACGAGGCATTATAATTTAATTGTGCAACAATCTACGGAATTGTACTTTTTTATGAAAATTCGTGAAGTATTTTCAACTATCAAACCCTTTTTAATCGAAATTCAGCTTAATTTTTAATTTTTTTTAAAAGACACTTTCTTCACTTATCGTCCAAGTAACGTAATATTTCGTACCACAATGAAGATCACTTACCGATGTAAAACAGACGCAGAAACAATAACAAAATTAACATTACAGATATGATGCGATGCGACCAAACGAAAGTGTTGCCACATTCTATTAATTATTTTTCGTGAACACACGGGGAACAGCGAAAGCCTTATCTTGCCTTTAACATTATTTCGAGGAGTGTATTGAAGTAGGGTGCAGTGTAATTTAGGATATTTGAATTTAACTAAATTTAATACATACTATGATTGCTACTAGAGAATATTTCATATGAGAAGTGATTCCCCTTCCCCTCGTTCCTTTCCAACACTTTCTTTGTTATCTCTTACTTGTTGTTCGGTTTAATGTTTGTCGTTGCTTTGAGCCGATTTGTTACTAGCAGTTGTCAACTTTGCTATTCGTCGAGTTTCTACGAGCACGATTTTACGAGCTGGGGAGTTAGTGCCCGCGCTAGCCATCTTTCTAGGTCACCTCTCGAAGTGCTGGAGAGCATTTTCATTCGCTTTCGTTACTCTACTGCAGTGATTAGCAAAAGTGATTTGCTGTACGATTTCCGCGCAGGTGTCGTTGTTGAAGTTGGTAGCGGAGCCGAGGTAGATAAGGCCCCCCGATGTTGTGTGTCTTCAATAGTCGCAAGCCCTTCATCGACAGGTCGCTGTGTTTTTCCCATCATGTCAATGTCGTCTGTGAGATAAACAGACGTGGAGTTGACTTGCAAGTTTCGCACAAAAATGATATGACCACGCATTGCCTTGTTAAAGTTCTTTTCTGATACTGAAGGTCTCGTTTTTGTCGTTACCGACACCTTGACGGGACAACGTACATTGTCCATTATCATCCGATCATTAAGCTTAGCAACGATGCAATATTGAGGAGGCTTGTTGGCCTTCAGTCGGCGTAGTTCAGAGGATTCCCTTGTTTATGATCGGACAAACCACGCTGAGGCTCCATTCGTCGACCCAGATTTTAGAGACGAACCCAGCTTGTTGGGCTTAACCTGGGAATTCTTGTCCTGACTTTATTTTGCTCGGGTGGACAGAAATGTTGTCTCTCTTCGTCCAAGTTGAATGGATAACTCTGTCTGGCGGTGGAAAGTTAATCGTCATCACCGTATAAGTCTGCAGATATAATCTTCCAGATTCTGAGCACCGACTGTGGTTTTACTATGAGGTTTACTTCTCCACCCTCGCAGATTTCTATTGGGGCTTTACAGCTTTAGCATGCTCGTTTTATTTTTTGGTAAAACTTCCGAAATTCATTCTTCTGATATCACCTCTCTAATTGCTCTTACTCTTTCATTTTTCTTCTGCTCATAGAGCTCGCAAGCACATTTGGTTTTTGTCTGCATGTCCACTGTTTTTCTAAATTTGCTGGTCTGCATTTGTTATCGAAACAGGAGCCTCTTTTTTTTCGGGCTGAGTTGAAACTCAGCACAATAGGGGCGGCATCTCTCGTTGCTCTTTGTCACTGGTGTTCTACGGTTGATGGTGGCGGACTTCTCGAGAGATTATTAACAAAAAAAAACTCCCATAACGACCTTAACAATACATACGAGTATATTAGAGCTGTATGAGGTTTAATGCAAAACTGCAACTGGTTTTAATGAGTAGGATGAAATTTCTCTTAGATGTACATGGTACCCAGATAAAACGTATGGGTAACGGCTTTCTTTTGATAGAGACTTTAAACTAACCTAAATTTATACTGTGAAACAAGCCCCAAACAGACGTGGTAGAAGTTTCGGGCTTTTAAAAAGCAAAGTTTACGACTTGTGGGTTTGTTTCAAAGCTTCATACATTCTCTGGAAATCTAATATTACCCAACTACGGAAGGTAAACTCTGTAACTTATTTTTGGTTTTTTTTTTCGAATAAAATACTGAGTATCACTCACCTTTTAAGTCCATGAAAAACTTCAACATTTGGTTGTTGCTCTTTCCACTAAATAAAATTTTGCCGGTGTATAGCTCATAGATTGTGCATCCCGCAGACCACATATCAATGCCATAATCATACGGAATGCCTAAAATAATCTCTGGAGCTCGATAGAACCGAGATATTAAGTACGGTGTAATTTCGTTGTCATTAATTGCCGATGCTGATCCAAAGTCGCACAGTTTCAGAATCAAATGACTTTCATTGACCAAAATATTGTCTGGTTTGATGTCTGCATGTAATATTCCGGTTTTCTTCAGCAACTTTAAAGCTAGGAACAGTTGTTGTGTGTAGCTGCGCACCGCTTTTATATGCAGACCCACGTTCTTACCATACTTCTTTAGAACCTCACGTAAATTCATTGCCAATGGCTCAAACACCATACACAAGTGCTGCGAAAGGAATTTTATAAAATAAATCATGAAATCGTTTTTCTGCGAGAGCTGCTTACCTGTTTGTGGAAAAAGTGTCTGTACAACCGTAAGCAATGAAACCGATCCTCGGGATCTGCATCGTTTAATTTTTTGAGAATCTCCAACTCTCTCAACCCAGTTTTGTGCCTAAAATTAGTCAGTTACGATAAGAAATCTTTTCTTTTAGATGAACTTACATGATTTCATTATTTCGAATGATTTTAACAGCCACATTGGCATTACCCCTAGCTTGATCTCTTCCCCGGACAACGTTGCTGAAGACTCCCTGTCCCGTGTAACCGCTGACAACATAACGATTATCTAAAGTCTCACCAATGCGTACACGATAGTAACCCTCGGCATCGTCCCAGTTGTCTGTCAACGCGGGATTTTCTATCTGATGTTTGCTGTGAATGATTGTGCTAGGAGACTGAAAGGGAAAGGAATCATGTAATACTTTGTGGAAGAAAATCGACTTCAAATGCGACAGTTACAAATAGACTCACATCGAAGTTTGAATCTACATCCTGGTCAGCAAACATATCCCATTCCGGTCTCTTGGTGGTAGCTGTTGCAGGTTCTTTTGTACTTGTGTTGGAGGGATCCTCCTTTTGTTCTTCTAATTCAGGTGATTCTTCTTTCTTTCTTTTGACTGGAGGCGGTGTGTGCGTTGTGTCTGTTGAGTTTTCATCTTCAATTAAAGGAGATCTTTGCACTTGTGGTATTGGAGATGGTAGCTTGATTAGCTGTGGGGGCGGTGAAGCCTCTTTTGGTGAATGTACTGTCGGTTCACTCTTTTCTTCATTGGCTTGTCCGCCTAGTTTCTGTGAAAAAAAGACAACATAGGTTAACTGATGTTTCCAAAACAATTTTTACCTACTTTCATTAACTCTTCTCTGCGCTTGCGTCTCATCTCAATGATCTTCTCTTCGTCATCGTCGTCATTGATGTCAATATTGTTTAGTTCTTCGTCGCTGCTGCTGCTGCTCGAATCCTTTGGCTTATCTTTTTGGCCCTCGCTTAGTGAACCTCTATAGCGATCGACACGATCATCTTTTCTTCCCATTGGGTCATCACCTCTCATTCGTTCTTTTTCCCTTTCCCGTTCTCGTTGTTCCCGTTTTCGATCGGATTCCACTTTGCTGCGACTATGACTGCGCTCTCTCATCCAACGTTCACGATCGCGATCCCTTTCTCTACCTCTTCCCCTTGTATTTGAACCTGGTTTGTCTGGCCATTGTCGATCGGTATCCGGACGTGTCTTTCTATTACTATCACGTTCCCGCTCCTTATCACGATTGATCTCCGTGCGAAGGTCCACCTTATAGCGATTGTCATTATCTCGCCGATTATCTCTACGCTGTGACTGTGAATCATTACGACTACGTGAGACGTCCTCACGCCGGCGTTCTCCAGATCTATCCTGACGACCCTTCGGAGACCTGCTCTGACGATATCGCCTAGCACTGGGATCTCTTTCCGGCGAGGATGCTAGCCGAGGTCGAGCGCGCTTTTCTGGTGGTGGCCCCCTACTCACATCAATGGGTGATGACCTAGAATGACGTTTGCCCGATGCCGCTGCTGTTGAAGCTGCATTGCGATCTGGCGTCCGCCCACCACCGCTAGAATCATCCAACAAAATAATATCGGGTTCATTTGTTTTGGTAATTTTAGAAATATTTTTACTAGAATTCATTTTAGAAGTGGACTTTGTCTCCTCGATCTTTTTATTCAACGCAGCCACCTCGATCGAGCGAGCTAGTCGATCCTTAGTCGCTGAACCGTCTGCCACAGCAGACCCATTGGCTTTCTCTTCGTCCGTGTCAGACATGTAAGCTCCCAAACGTGCCTGCAGCAGGGCTTTCTGTTGCATTAGCTCCTCCAAATTAAGTTCATCTTCGATTATTGCAACATCTGGACTTGCTACATCATTGTCGTTCCTAAACACAATGACAACATCAAAAACATTCATTCAAGTACTCGTACACTCGCAGTCACTTTCACAATACTTACACCTCACTCTCTGTTCCAGAGGAGACAATCTCCATCGAAGGAATAACCTTGTTTTGAATGGTCTTGGTTATCTCTTCCACCAGACTACTAGGATCCGTCTGCATGTTTGGCTTACGAATGCAAAATTTATTCCCGTTCGAGTGTTCCACCTTCAATGCTGAACTACGATCGCGACTGGCCTTTTGCATGATTTCAGTGAACTTTTCATTAAGCACTCCACTTCGGTGAGATCCTCCAGATTTCCGGCGATTATCATCACTATCTGAGTTGTCTGCTTTGTGCCGTTTCTTGCTTTTTTTATGTTTTTTATGTGATCTGTCGCCCTTTCCAGATTTCTTGTGCTTTTTGTGTTTCTTACTACGCTTATGCTTCTCCGATGATCCAGTTGATTTGTAGCGTTTCTCCTCGACAGATTCATCACTGGACGCATTGCTGGTTGAGGGTTATTTGTTTATTAAAATGTATTAAGTGGAATTAAAAGACCAAACCTAACCTAGAAGGTGGGATTTTTATTTTAATCGTAATCTTAAACACTTACCTCTGTTCTTCGCTGGACATTTTTCTAATTGTTCTATACCACTTGGCGTTAAGTTGAACTCGTCTTTTTCAAAGCTAATTACGATAAAAAGTTTGGAATTTAAAGAAATACGCAAAATTCTATTGTAGAGAAAAATGGCAAACAAATGGAGGAAAAAGTGATGTACGTCTATTGCAAAATGTTGACAAGCCTCGAATGACATTTTGGTTTTCCCGGTTACAGCGGTTGCTGAGAAGTTAAAACGTTTACAGTGCCCTCTAAGTGGGAAAGATTTGAAGAACAGAACAGAGGATATTGAAATATTTTACTTTAAAAATTGTTAGATTTATATAAAATAAGATAATGGGGATGCAAATATATTTCTTTTTAGAAAACAAAGGATATTATGCTGCCAATTCAGTATTCTCAGGTTGTCGAAGAAATTGGTGGAATAGGATAGATAAAGTAGCATTCATTGTGACGCTTACATATACTGGGATAAGATAATCTCGATTATGATCTGTGAACGTTTATCACAAATACCATCACCATACTTTTGTAAACTACCATATTTAACTTATTTCCCTATCTGTAGTGGGTAGGTCGTGCAACACTCCATCTGTCGATGTACTTTTGCACGCATGACCTGGTGATACCGGTGCTGCAGTCAACAAAGGTTGCAGTTCTAGTGAACGGAAGTCGGATGAAGCGCCAAACCTATCGACAAAAGCGAAACCACTGGTCCCGGGTCCGGATAAGGGCGGTGCTACCAACCAAGAAAGAATGATTTAATTAGCAAAAATTACTGTTCGGGTGGACGGAATTTGGACTTCTCGGGAAAACCCACCTCCAAAGAAAACGATACCGGCATACCTATGTATATGGATGTCATGTCGTTATCACTTCTCTGATGCTTCGAATTGAGAAGACTCGTAACAACAACAGTCTGATTGACGCTGAGTGCCAAGACTATGTTGATAAACTGTGGGAGCTAGCTAAAGCAGAGAATTTTTGCATTGAATTAGAGCGATGTGGAAAACGGAACTCTTAATGAAGAGATTAACGCAACAGATTCTTAAGTGGCTAAGAAAGTCTGTGCTGAAAATCCCTCTCCTGGACTTTTGAAGCCACCAAAACATTTCCGCGTTATCTTCTGGATTCCGAGGCAACTCAGGGAAATAGAAGATGTGCTGATATGTCTTCATACCCAGAACGCCGGACTCAACATTGAAAAATGCAAGAATCCCGAAAACAAAAGCGGTTCTTCTACGGTTGTGGGCTTAGCTTCTGTCGAAACTAATAAACCTAGGTATGGCTCAAGTCTGTATATGCACCTTATGAATGCAGACAATAGATGGCCACCTCAGTACTTATATGTATATTATATTTACTCAGATCAACCGTGAAAATTTGGCTCCCAGCCAACATGTGTTGTTAAAGTAAGGCTTTCTTAAGGCAGACTTGAAGCGACTATGTAAGGAATCTATATTAGAAACCTTCTAAACATGTCACTTAAGATTCATTTGGAGGAGGACTGGAATCTTAACAGATCATAGCAAAAAGAATATAAGAAGCTGCGAGGGGCGTTCAATATATTCTCGGTATCGATATGAAGGAAAATGCGAATTCAATTTAAATTGTTTTTATTTTTCAATATGATCTCCCCTAACATCAATGCATTTGTTACATCTTGAGATAAGCTTTTTTAAACCCTCAAAATAATAAATTTCCCTTTCTCTGCAAAATACCGACTTGAGTTCTTCATCATCCGAAAATCTTTTTCCACGAAGACATTTTTTCAAATCCGGAAACAGGAAATAATCACTAGGGGCAAGGTCTGGACTATAGGGTGGGTGTTGGATTTCTTCGAAACCACAATCTCGCGCAGCAGCCTTGGAAACTCGCGCCGTGTGAACAGGAGCGTTGTCATGAAGAAGCAACACACCCGCTGCGAGTTTACCCCGTCTTTTCTTTTTAATTTCCTCCCGAAAATTATGCAAAGTGGAAGCGTAGGATGTGGCGTTGATGGTTTCACCTTTTTTTTTATACTCAATGAGCAAGATTCCCTTTGAGTCCCAAAAAACTGTGGCCAGGAGCTTCCCGTGACTTTGAACTTCTTCGGGGGGTCTGTTCCTTTTTTATGCCACTGCATGGACTCTTGTTTGCTTTCAGGGTCATAGTGGTGGACCCATGTTTCGTCCCCAGTAACAATTCGATCCATAACACCGTCCGCGTTCTCACTACACATCTCCAAAAGCTCTCTACAGCATGCGATTCTCACTTTTTTCTGAGGCGCTGTGAGCATTCGTGGCACCCAC
Organism: Volucella zonaria; assembly: GCA_963966105.1. NCBI lineage: Eukaryota > Metazoa > Arthropoda > Insecta > Diptera > Syrphidae > Volucella > Volucella zonaria. The sequence continues at coordinate 47,708,884 of OZ014534.1, forward strand.
CTTGCACTGACCTTTGAGAGGTTAAGATGGTCATGAAGACTGGTGTGAATGGTACCAATTGAAAGCTTGGTGATCTCTGCCATTATTTTCACCTTTATTCGGGCATCCTCAAGAACAAGTTCTTCGACTTCTTTGATGCTTTCTCCCGTACAAGCAGTAGCCGGGGCGACGGAGCGGGGGTTGTCTTCAATGCTCTCTCTGCCTCTCTTGAACTCACTTGACCACTTTTGCACAGTTGATAATGAAGGTGCGGAACCCTGGTAAACAGCCACCATCTCTTCATGAATAGTTTTTTGACTTTTTCCTTGCTTAGTGAGAAATTTAATTACAGCGCGATGCTAAATTTTCACCATCATCGCCTCAGTTGCCATTATGATTCTGTTTAACTAGAGATAAAACGCGAATTAATAATCACATTTATATGAAATTTTACACGAATGCACTAAAATAATAGTGTTACTTGATAAATAAGTCAATTTATATATGCAACCACAGCTTCACCCCGATACCGAGAATATCTTGAACGCCCCTCGTAATACGGATATCGGAGAATACCTCTTATGATCGAAACCAGCAGGCTAGTTAAAGTCCTCAAATGGGGGAAATCGGCCGGACTGGAATCACTCAAAAAACCTGGTGGCACCTACACTCACTCGAAAACAGAGACTATCTATGTCGTGCCTCCAAGGTAACTTAATCAGAACCAGCCCACAACCAGGTCCTATCCACGAAGCTGCAAGTGAGCTAGAAAACACAACACGCCGTAACTGGTGTCTTTTATCGGTTGTGGTGACGGTTTTCCTCCGATTGCATATACACAGTTCTGCTGCAAAAAGGTACAGAATGGCTCCTGGTACTCGTAACTCTGGAGAATAGTCTTTATAGTGAAAATGAGAAAATATGACTTCACACTCGCTAAGAGCTTCAGACTCATTAGTCTGATTTTCTGCATTAAAAGAATAGTTGAGATCCATGTGCGCGAAATTGTTTTGCGTATGTATTCTCTGTCTGCGATGCAACATGCATTATCAAGGCGGAAGGTTTTGCGTGAGTGCGGTTCAAAATCTGGTAGGCAGAATGGAAGATATACTCGACCAGAACGATATAGTGCTAGGCATTTCCATTGACATTTAGGGTGCTTTAGACGACACAACTTTTGATTGCGCGTCAGAAGCAGACGAATCAATAGTTTAGCGGATAAATGCAATGATAGTACATATGTAATAGCGGAGGTAATCTGGGGCTGCGCACAGGACGGCGTCCTCTCTTCACTGATATGGCGCGTCTTGGTCGACTCAGGGCTTAACGCTGTCAATAGTTCCGTGTGTTCAAAAACGCAGGCAACCCTAGATGTGTCTGGTGATTGGTGCACTAGTAAAGGGCTTTCAGCCTATCCTCTCAATCTCAAAACTAAAGTTGTTCTATTTACGAGAAGGAGAAAGCTGACTGGTCTGACTCATCTAATGCTTAAAGGCTACCCAACCGGTTCCTCACGCAAATACGTCACTGCTGCTTTTACCAGATTCTAAAGAACACTGTCTGATGAACCTCGTTTGATATTAATTTTATGGGTTGCACTCCCAAAGCTATCTACAGTTTAAAGAAAAGCTGTCTTGGGTATAGCACGCACTGACCTTGCGCGAAGACTATTTTTTGACTCTGGTCCTGATGTAATGACACCAGAACTCATGGTTCTGGATTTCACTCGTCGTTAGAAAATTTACGTCTTCCTAGCGAAAATATACTCAAACCTGATGGCAACGAACTACAGATAATTTGAATAATCGGAGTGCGCGAAGCGTATGCATCGGTAGCGACAGCCAAGCTGCGTCATTTCAAGCCTTGTTGAAGGCTGCATTCACTAGCATTACTCTTCAGGTTGCCCAAGTATACGAATGCTTCCCGCCTTCACTAAGATGTCAGCGACTTTTCTGCTATTTCTCATAGCATCATGACGGTGGATTTAAGTGTGATGTGCATAAATGACGCATCCTGCGACGCTTGCTATGCGAGTGATGATCACACCGCGGAGCAGCATTAAGCCCTACTATAAAGGCTGAAAGTTATACTAAATGATGGTACTCGTTTTGGCTTAGTAGCGCCACCTATCTTCTAATCCGGGTACTCATCAAACAGCCCTCGTATATATAATGCGAAACATTTGCGGAATTTAAACATTTTTCTTGGGAGTTTAGAGCAGCATAGACTGCGAACATGAAAAATGAGTATTCGGAGCAAAGTACATTTAATACTTAGGACACTTAACCCAGCTTCTAAATGAGCCCACACGAATACCAGTCGTTGACAGTCATGCCGCCAACACCCTGGACTTGTTTCTAACTTCTCACCCTGATAAGTACACCGTTGGTGTGCTCTCCCCTCTAGGCTCGTCGGACCATTGTGTCATATCACCTAATTTCTCGTACACCGACCACACAGTTAGAGAAAAGATTCCTAAAAGAACCGTATGGCAATACGAGAAAGCCAACTGAAGCGGTCTTAACAGCTTCTTTAGGAATTTTAACTGATTGTTATGTTTCCTCGATAACGACGTGGATGCCGCTGCTGATATGATCACAGACATCATTCTCTTTCGAATGAGAAACTTTATCCCTCATCGGATGAAGAGTATCAGACCAGAAGAAAAAGCATGGTACGACTCGAGCTGTAAAGAGGCTGTCAGGGTTAGAGAAAAGTTTTTTCGGTCCTTCAAGACCAGCCCAACTGAGGAAAATCGAAAAAAGTTCAAACGAGCCAGAAATGACTGAAACAACTTTCTTAAAGATGTAAAATTCCAATACGACCAAAAACTGAGGCAAAAAATACTACAATGTCCCAAAGGTAGTAAAAACTTTTGGTCGTTCGTCAAAAATATTAGAAATTCTGCCTAATCCTCCATCCCAACTCTCATTTGGACAAGGCCAATCTGCTGTACACTTTGCGGCCAGCTCAACCGTCCAGATTGTGCTTTGTCTCTGCCTACACTCTAGTGCGTCGAATCTTCAATGGGACAAATCCACTTTCGCACTCGTATAGTAGCAAGAGTTCTTAAAGATCTTAACATACACAAATCTGCTGGTCCAGATGGTATATCTCCTCTCCTTCTGAAGAGGTGTTCTTCTTCGCTGGCAAAACCACTCCGTAAGCTTTTTCATCAATCCTACGTTTTAGGACACCTTCCGAGCAGACAGAAAACAGCATTTGTCCAGCCCGCCCCTAAGAAAGGCGAATCTTCCTCTCTCTCTTCCTACAGACCCATTGCACTTACGTCCCTTCTTTCCAAGGTCATGGAAACGCTGATAAACCGTCAGCTCATGAAATATCTCGAAACATGAAAACTTCTTAATGACCGACAGTACGGTTTTCGTAGCAACAGATCCACTGGTGATCTGTTGGCATGTCTCACTGAAAAGTCCAACCAAAGCGTACATCAATCTGGCGAAGTTTGACAGAGTTTGGCATCAGGCTCTTTTGTCGAAAATGCGTGCTCTTGGGATCGATGACTCTCTTCTTCAATGGATTGGAAATTACCTTTCGGAACGCCCAATTTAAGTTGTCTTAGATGGTTTCAAGTCCGTTTGTCCGTTTCAGGAACGGACAGGGCTCCGTTCTGTTTCCGACACTCTTTTTAATTTTCATCAACTATCTTTTGTCTGCTACCTCTAATCTAATATACTCCTTTGCTGACGACAGTACTCTCTGTTTTTCATATTCGTTCCCGGACTCACGTCCCTGCTCTTCGGCTGTAGATCGGGAACGCCAGCGTATGTTAAGTTCATTAAATTCTGATATTACCAGCATAATTGGGGAACCACTAACAGATTAGAATTTAATGCTTCCAAAACACAATGCTGTCGGCTGTCGTTAAAGCGAAATTTAAACACCCAGCCATTATCCATGAATGGCACTTGCATCGTCGAAACCGATAAACTTTCCATTCTCGGTATGTGCGTCAATGACAACTTACGTTGGAATGACCACATATTCGGTGTCGTCAAAAATGCTGCAAAATATCTAGGTTTCCTCAAGCGATGTAAGAAATACTTTACCCCCTCTGATCTGGCCTCAAAATATAAGGCATTTATCCGCCCGAAATTGGAGTACAATGCCCACATCTGGTCGGGCGCTCCTGAAACATCTCTGCACCTGCTAGATGGGATTCAAAACGGTGCGATAAAACTCATAGGTGATACTAATATCACTCAAATAATGAACACCCTTGAACACCGACGTAATGTCTCGTGTCTCACTCAACAGTGCTCACGCAACACTGCTCCGTAGAAATCGCCAGTAGCATTCCGCCCATTCAAACTTTTAACCGTAACACCCGTCTCGCTATGAATGCTCATCAGTATACCCTCAAGTCCACTTTCGGACGTACTCTAAAATATCGTGATTCGTTCCTAAGCCGTACAACGCGCTTATGGAATGCCCTGCCTAGCTCTTATTTCCTAGTCATTATAACCTTCAAACATTTAAAACCAACGTTCGCCGGTACCTCTCTTTCCATCCTCCCTGATTTTCCTTCGCCCGCGCTGTGTGCAAACATTTTAAGGGTACTAAAAAATAATCCCTTGAGCGCGCGAACACGTTAGGGGATTAGTTGAAGTACCATCTCCTACGAATTTCAGGTAACTCGATGTATTTATTGGTAATAATTACAAATGCGTTTTTAAGCGATGTTTCACGATTGTAAAGCTTTACTTGCTACTCTAGCGACTAATACATCATCACGCGGTCGGAAGCATGATTTTTCACGCGTACCCACACGGGTCAGCATAGGCAGGCATGCAACGAGACTTGCCGTATATCCACATAAATTCTGCATAAGCTACATGAACGACGAAGAGGAGACTACGTTTCTTTACTTTATGTTCAGCTGCGTCATCGGAGGAAGGAAATTTCTCTTTAAATTGCATGGTATCGCAAGGGACGTCGTCTTAAGAAAAAGCTACGATTGTCTTCACTTCATTTTAGTAACGTAGATGGACCCTTTAGGTACCATTATTTAAATTGAATTGATTATTCTGTGGTGGAACTTAAACCTGTACATTATTTGACGAACCATTGATTTCGCCTCTTTAGGTCACCATCGGCAGTTAACATGTCATGCAGAATATGGTGAAATGTTTTATATGTAGATTGTGGAAAGGTTCTACAAGGCACTTGCTGCTGCATTTTCCAGAGTTCTGGCACAAACTTTGCATTTTTTTTTCCTAGATGAAACAAGAAAGCTTTGAAACTTTACATTATGATCAGCCCCTTGGTCCGGTTTTCATTGGAGAGGCAATTGATTTGACCCCATCTAATGAACTCTACGAGGGAATGCCGTAATGAGCACTCTCCACCACATCATCCGTCGTACCTTAACCTGTAGAACCAGATTTGATAATTGGAATTCGGTAATAATGGGCAATCTATGATAATTTAAAAGTACAATCAACTTCCACCTACTAGGAAAAAAAAGTTGCTTCGATCAGCATTTTTGTTTCTTTTTGACCCAAAAAATTGGCGCTATTTACCGCTAAACATTCACTTCAGCTTCGTCACCAAGCAACAGTCACTACTATAAGCTATAGGCATATCTCTTAGAACATTCAATGAACAATACGAACGCTATCTGCCCACCGACCTATCAACAAATGCCCCGCGGGAATGGGATGAAGATAACTTGTTGAAGCGTCGAATTGATAGGTTATCAAATTAAGGTATCTCTACCCCACTCTATTTAAAGAACTGTTGTATAGATAGTTCCATAAACAGAAGATAGACTAGTTCGGTGTTGACCTTCGTCGAGATAGGATGGACGTTTTCACGAAAATAGTGTTAGCTTTGGGGTGCTTATCAGCTGTGGCAGCAGCTGAAAGTATTGCTGACCCGATAGTACAACTCCCTAACGGAAAAATTCGCGGTCGTGATCACGGTCATTATTTGTCATTCGAATCGATTCCATATGCTGAACCACCGACCGGTGTAAATCGTTTTGAAGCACCAAAGCCGTATACAGCAACATGGTCCGAGATTAGGGACGCCACTCTGCCACCACCAAAGTGTATTCAGTGGGACCAGTATCTGTTCCGCGAAGATCTTCTGGATGGACAAGAGGATTGCTTGAATATAAATATATTCACTCCTAGCATCACTGGCAATCGTTCTTATCCGGTCATAGTACTCATCCATGGAGGAGCCTTTATGTTTGGTACTTCAGCAGAGAACAATGATCCAGATTACATAATGAAGAGTGGAAAAGTTGTTATTGTGAAGATGAACTATCGGCTAGGCCCAATGGGTTTCCTTAGCACAGAAGATGAGATAATATCTGGAAACTTTGGTTTAAAGGATCAGTTACTGGCCATCGAGTGGACAAAACAAAACATTGCCGCTTTCAATGGAAATCCAGAGAAAATAGCTGTAATTGGATTTTCTGCTGGAGGATCATCGGTGCACCTGCAAATGATGAATAAGAGGCTCGAAAAGTTGGCAACATCTGCCATATCGTTTAGTGGAACGGGCTTCTGTCCCTGGGTCATTATGCGGAATCCTCTGAAGAGAACAGTGGCATTGGCTGAACATTTGAATTGCTCCACGGAAAATACCAGAGCCATTAGGGATTGCCTGCAGCAAAAAGACGCTGGAGATATTGTTCGTGCAGTGAGACATTTCCAAGTATTTGGATATAATCCCTTCACTGTATTTGGGCCCGTTATCGAAGCTAAAACTGTGGAAAATGCCTTTCTTTCTGAGGAACCCGAAGATGTCATAAGAAACGGAAGATCAGCAGAGATTCCATGGTTAGTTTCATGCTCTAAGGACGATGGAGGTTATAATGCGGGAGAGCTGATGAGAAAGGATGCAAATGGTAAAGAGCTAATTGAGATTCTAAACGAGCAATGGAATGAGTTGGCTCCAGTGAATCTTTTCTTCGAAAATACCCTTGAAAAGGATTTGCAGCAGTCCTACTCAAAAGAACTGCGTCAGAAGTACTTGGGTGAGGAAAGATTTTCGGCAAAGACCTATAAACTACTGCAAAAAATGTATACCGATGTGCTGTTCGCTAATGGAATCGAAAAGGCTCTGAAGCTGCACAAGCAGTACACTAGGTCACCAGTCTATGCGTATGTCTTTGATTACCCATCAGGTTTTGGAATAGGGAATATTATTTCCCAACGATTTGATTATAATTTTGGTAAGTTGAGACTGCGAACTGCGATGATTGTGATGATTTTACCATTTTTTTAGGAACCGTACATGGCGATGACTTCTATTTGCTATTTGGAACTCCTGTAAGGAGTGGTGAATTATTTTCACAAACCGAACGCGCATTGTCGAAGAACTTCATCAATATGGTGGAAGATTTTTCACAAACAGAGTAAGAGTTTTGATATTGATCCAATGCAAATTAAATTTAACAAATTCCATCCAACAGACGTCTGCACTTTGGCGAGTGTAAATTTTTAGACAATAAACCATCCACGAATGGGTTGCTGGTGATGCAAATAAGAAACGATTCCTGTGATACAGTCAATGTTGAAACACTTCTCTAGGTGCTAACTGAAGACTACATATTGTGCTGATATATATATTTGATAAGTTTAAATAAAAAGACTACTTTAGGAAGACCTTATAAAAACGCTATTAATATTTCTCAGGCTCATAAAGGTATTTTAATAAAATAAATAAACAAACTTCGTTTCGTTCATGTTTTTTTTTTCTTTTACCAGGAACAAAAAGGGAATGAATGAGGAAAATTATGTATTCAAGTGTTGCGAATATGCATTTAAAACAAAAAAAAAAAGGATCTGTTGATGAAATATAGTTTTTATTAAAAAAGATAAATTCGCGACTACAAAAGAATTGCAGAATGGGTGATTGCAACGTATATCTGTCAACTAAACGAAACTATTATAACAGTGTTGTCATATAACATAAATTATGTTTACTCTTGTAAGCATATTGGCATTGCCAAGTTAGGATAATAATTTTTAATTTTTGGTGGTGGCCCAGGCCCACATTTATTGGCTTAATACAAGCTTAATCTAACTTAAAAACTAACACAAAGGCTTACGAGTTAGGGACCAAGGAAGTGATTGAGGAGATCTTGTTTGAGACGAGGAGTGCTCAGGTGGAAATCAAAAAGGGAGAGGTTTGAGTTGACCTTTCGGAGCATACGGGAGATTGGTTCGTTTGAGCCATAAGACGTGTGGTGGACGAGGAGATAGAAGCGACGAGGACAACGTGGATTGCAGGGGTTAGTATTGAAGGAAATGGAGTTCAAAATGTATGCGAAAACGATGAAACCTGAGAGCAGTCGATGAATGACAAGAATGTCAGCAGTATTCCTACGTTATTCCAACGAATTCATATTAAGAAGTTTGAGGCGGTCCTGATCGGGGGATAAGATTAAAGGGTCGTTCCAGGCATTCCACGGAGACCAAATCAAATGAATCGACGTTGAATATCCTCGATTCGGAAAACATGAACCCGGTGAAAGGGGGACCAATCTTGACTGGCATACACAAGCAGGTAACATAGAGAGATCTGGATACATACGGGTTGGAAAATTTCTTAGACCACCGTTTAATAAAGCCAAGTGATGAGTTGGCTTTGAGGATCATCTTATCGATATGCGAAAGGAAATTAAGCTCACAGTCGAATAATATCCCAAGGTCTTGAAAAAACTGATCCAGGGGATTTGGTAGACCATAGAGAAAATAAAGTCGGGGAGGCGACGGGTTGCATTTACGTGAGAAGGTTATACATAGATTGACATTTGGCTATATTAAGTTCTAGGCAGTTTTTGAGGCACCAGATTGAAAACCGATCAAGGTCTTCTTGAAGAAGGGCAGAGTCATGGGGAAAGGAAATAGTTTTAAAAAAATTTGTGTAGTCAGCTTAAAGGGAGAGGGAGGAGTGTTTAATGACTCTCGCAACATCGTTAATAGTAAGAATGAAGAGAAGAGGGCCAAGATGACTGCCTTGTGGAACTCTAGATGTGGCCAGGGATGGAACAGAAAGGGCGGATCTAAACCGAACACTATAATATCAGTTTACCAGGTAAGAAGTCCATTTCAATAAGAGAGGCTCAAAGCCGAGGGCAGACAATTTGAAGAGAATCAATTGGTGAGATATATTATCAAACGCTTTAGTGAAATCAGTTGCGATAACATCGATTTCTTTCCCATTTTCTAAGGCTGAGAGAGCAAACGACACGAATTCAACTACGTTTGTGGTAGTTGATCTACCTTTTAGAAAATCATGTTGTCGGGGCGAAATAAAAGGCTTACATTTGAAGCTTAAGGCTTCGTATAAAATGCTTTCAAAGAGTTTGGGTATATGAGAGAGTTTAGCAATGGGACGATAATTGGCGACTTCATGCTTAGATCCCTTTTTGTGTATCGGAATTATAAAATCTGGGAAAGGGTTAGACACAAAAGGTAGGAAAGGGGTAGAGACAGGTTGGAAGAGCACCTTTTGAGAAAAAAAAGCCGGGTGTCCATCTCGGCCAGGCACGAATCCATCTTTAAGATTTAGTAACTTTTCCTCAATAACTGCAGGATCGAAATTTTGAGTGAGAAAGGGACCAACAGAGAAATTTGGTAGATCATTGAAGTAAGAGGGATCTGGTACGAAGGAGTTGTTGGCAAATAATTGTTTGAAAAATGTAGCAAAAACGTTGGCGATGGTAGGAAGATTACTTGAAGATTTGGTTTCGAAAGCGAGGGAGGGAGAATAACTATCAGTCTTACTTTTGCAATTGACAAATTGAAAAAAGGACTTGGGGTCATTTATGAGATTGATTTGCGCACTATTCAGGTAACGCTGATAGAGAGAGTTATAGAGTTCAATGAAATGAAGATATGTACCTAGATAATTTGAAAAGTCGGAAGAAGAGTGGGTGCGAAGGAATACCGCCCATAACTTGTTTCTTTTGTTTCGTAGAGAGCGAAGTCTACGATTATACCAAGGAGGGGATGTAAAAGAAGTTTTATGGCGGGAATAAGGCACGTAAAGGGAGATGGTTTTGAATATTTCTCCGTAAAAAATGGAGAGGGCAGCAACCGATAGGTTGCGCCGGAAGAATGTAACAACACATAACATATAAGCATCTACGAGTAAGTGTTATTTTAACCGACACAAAGTCGAGCTTAGGAGAAGACGAAGTTGCAATGAGAGACGAGTCCAGGCTGTTGTGAATAACCAGTAGAACACCTCGACAAGGGAATTCAATCAAGGGGGGTGTGCGATCATCATCCCGAAAAACATTAAAACAAAGAGGAAATAACTCCTGGTTTTTTATGTTGGGGATAAGATTAGTTTCGGTCAGAGCGTAGGGGGGGGGGGGGCGTATTGAAAATCTCGTAATACTTTATATAAAGTTTTTTGAGACTGGTAACGTCGGTAGGAAGGCCTTCCTGCTGGATAAAAACCATGACGCTTGTTTTTGTTTTACCCTCGTAGCACACCGAGTCGGATTTATCTTGCAGATAAGCGAGATATAGACGTATATTCTCATATATCTTTTTATTTTCAAGCCTAGAGAGCGCATAGCGACATTCAGTGGTATCACTAGTTTGCTGCGTTAATATAAGAATGGGTGGCGAGAGGGGGTCAATAGAAGAGTGGTTAATGAGTTTGGTGTCGCAACGGATGGGGTTTCTAAAATAGGGTTTAAAATGTGAGAATTGATGAAATTAGGATACTTAGCTCCAGTTCTGAGGTCCATACAAAACTTTTTTCCCTTTCCACTTGTATTCCTTATTGTGAAAGTGGGACTCGTGTCTTCCTCATTCTAGTAAAACGAGGAAGTGCAATATGGCGCCCCTTTGCTGTGTTATGTTCCTACGTCTCCCCCGATGTCGATGTTCCTTCTCCACTCACCATTGGGCGGAGTGTAAAAAATCACTGATTTCTTCATGTGCTTCACTGTTTCTTAATCCTTGGTCTAGTGACAACTCGGCGTTGGTGGATAAATATAAGTATAAATAAATAAGGCTGCGGCATTGGGGAGACATCATCTCAGTTCTTGAAGTAGGATTTGTCTCCTCTACTAGCACTTCCATTCTGGCCTACGTGTATCTTGACTGATTTCCCAAAATAGTTAATTTCGTAGTGAAGGTCGCCTAATCATATACCCGGAACCCACTTGCTTATTCGAGTATTACCGGATAAGAAGTAGACATTCTGTGACGGCTGGAACACTGGATAAGTATCATAGAATTGAATGGACTGTCTCTCTGCTACTCTATTTGCAATTTCTTCGGGTCGGACAAGGCCCAGACGGGATCGTAGCTGTCTTTCGAGAAACAACTGGGCCGACGTTTGGCCCGTGGCTGAATGTGATGCGTTTTTGTACTGCCTCAAAAATTCGTTTAAATTCTTTTGTACAGATGTAGTTGTGGTTCCCATTACTTTTTCACGATTTGCACACAACGTTCCGCTAGTCCATTTGTTGCGTGGTAATATGGGGCTGAGAATTTGTGGTATTTAACGTCACCGCTGCGCTGTTAAGAAACTCTAAAATTCGGCCGAAGTAAAATTTGTACCATTGTCGGAAACAATACGCAACAAATACTTCGTCTTAGAGAGCAGGTAGTCGTTGCCGTGTTGGTAGATCTGGTGGCTTTAACCTCTATCCACTTGCTATAAGCACCTGCAATAACAAGGAGCACCATGACCCTGAATAATCAATGTACATATACACGTTGTACAATTTTCCCCAAGTGTTAATCAATTTGTTGAATTCTGAAGTTTTAGAAATCTTCGTTTTCATTGCCAAGATTGCATGGACTCACAAATGACTCGGAGTGAATGTAGTGGTATTCAGCGTTTGCATTTGCCTTTGAATTCTTGTAAACAACATTGAAGTCAAAATTACTAAGTAAATCTGCATAATTTGCCATCCGACTTATACTTGACACTAGAAATGATTTATCTAGTTGCAAAATTTGCTACAATAGTTTATAATCCGTAATTGGAGTGGAGTGATGAGCATACAAATATTTGAAACATTTTTTTTCCCGGCTCAAACAATTTCATGCCGATTTGTGGGTAACTTTGTTGTATTGTACTCATAGTTCGGCTAGCATACGCAATTGGTTGTTCTTGGCCGTTGCTTACTTTATGAGAAAGTACAGCCCCTAAGCCCGTTTCAGTAGCATCAGTAGTAAGTAGCAACGGAAGTGAAGGGTCAGTTGGCATTAAGACTTTGAGCGATACTAGTGCTTGCTTTAAATCTGCGTATGCTTTACGTGCTTCATCTGTCCGGCTCTCTCTCTCTCTCTCTATTCGCTAAACTCTGGATGAATGCGCCGTAATATGATTCGTTGCCTGAAAACAATTGGAGTTCTTTCGGTGTAGTAGCTTTAGGGGCATTTAACACCGCTTCTATATACTTGTTGGACACCTGCACACCTTTTGCATAAACCCTGTGACCAAGAAACTGTACTGAAGAGGTGGCAAATACACATTTAGATTTATTTAAGCGAAGGCCCTGAGATTTAATTTGTTATAAAGTAGTTCTTGGAACCTCTAAAAGCTTGTTGAAGATCACAGCATACTACATAAAGTATGTCATCGTTAAAATTCAATTCATTAGGAACACCTTGTAGTATCGCTTCCATTCTGTCGGCCGTATCAACCCATGCGTTGGTGTATTAAGTGAGAGCATGTGTGCAAAATCGTCATCGATTGTCAGGTGAGTATATGCGTCCGTAACATCGTGATGGCAAGCTACTGTTGCTGCTTTCATCTTATTAAAAAAAATCTTCAGCTTTTGGAATAGTCATTTATGGGTTAACTATTGGTTTGTAATTACCTGTTATACCAATCTCTCCGTTTTTCTTTGTTACTACTTGCCCACTCTGAATGTTGAACTTTCTCAAGCCGGCGGGAATTTTGAAATCAATCTCTTTTGCATATGCATCTCTGAGAGTTAAGGGAACTTCCCTTACCTTGGCAAAAATCGGCGTGAGCCACGCTTTCGAAATGCACTTTTGCGGGAGGCCCAACAATCTCTCCCGCGGTTTCACTAAAAGTGGAACGCCAGTCGGCTCTAAGTTTATTTTATTTGATATGAAGGGTGACAGGATAAGAACGATAGGAAAATTTCTTTAAATAAAACAACAATGGTGTGAGATATAAAATTGATTCTGGCTTTATTTTGAAGCTACGTCCATGCCATTATGTGTGAAATAGCAGATCATTCAAATGGCTGCCTTGGCTTCGGTGGTAGTGCTTCAAGCGGTCAGTCGAATTTTTGATGATCCGGTCCAATATGTGCCCCGTTATTCCGGCAATAACGCGTCGAATGTTGGCCTCGAAAGAAATAAGGTCCGATGATGCCGCCATCCCATAAACCGCACCAAACAGTCAATCTTTGTGGATGCATTGATACTTTACCGAAGACTTGTAGATCGTGTTCGTTCCAAGAATGGCAATTTTGCTTGTTGATATAACCGCTGGACCAAAAATGGACCTCGTCCGAAAAGATGTTTTTTTGGCCAAAATCCGGATCTCCAACCAACTTTTTCAGCCCCTAATTAGCAAACTCACGGCGTTGTCTATGGTCGTCTTGCGTCAGCATAATCTTATACGGATGTAGGCACAAATCCAACCGCAAAATAAGCCGGGTTGACTCTCTGGCGATGCCCAATTCTGCTGATCGGCGCTGATCGAATTGACATTTCTGGGTCGTCTTCGATACTGGCCGCTAGGGCGGCTATGTTTTTTTCATTGGTAACTTTGACAGCTACTGAAACACAATAATTGCAAAAACTATCATTGCTATCTGGTCACCCGTTAATCAATTTCGCGTACGAACTGTGAAATTCATTCTCCGCCACCCAAAGAGTCCAAGTCAGCCTACAAATTGAATCTTCGTGTTGTTTTTCCCACTGATGCACTCACGACAACGCGCCCAATACATTTTATTTTATGCCCTGTATTTCTGGTGAATTGGCTGTCAGTTGTTTGCAACTTGTAGTTCGGTTTTACTTACAGCTTATTACTGCACAAGGAACGCCTGAATCTAACTCCATATACATTTGCTTTACATAAATCCTTACCGAAATCATTTTCCTATCAACTGCTTTCAACGTTTCGACGACGTCTATGCATTTAGGTTGTTGAACTTTTTCGAGATTATCTGCTGGTCCCATTTACGAAACTCATCCCACTTGTGTTCTACACACCATGAAAATGTGGCCCTGTTTTCCGCATGCATAACATTTAGCATTGGAAAATTTTCAGTCCCTTCTAAGATGTTGCCGCCCCCCCCCCCCCCCCCCCCTTATTCGTGCCTTATTCGAATCTTTTTAATTTCGGCGTATGTAAATGTCTCTGGAGCTGTTGGGCTCACCAGAATTTTTAAGGCATTGCTTCATTTGGCTTCAGTTGTAGCGCCCACTCAAACCGCGTAAAGTAATCCTGAACAGTCGATCCGTCTGTAGATTTGTATTCCAAAATTGCGAATGGTGGGGATTTAGATGAAGAAGCTTGTCCAGAGTTTTCTATAATGGAAGAGAAGAAATATTTGCCACAGGAGAGTGTGTGGCATCGCCGCCGATCAAATTGCACCTACCAGTGAAACATCATGGATTGTATTGTAGTTGGTCTGGTGTAAAACTCATCCTCTCTGAATCTCACTTCTGACACCATTGTTATGTATTTAAAGAAAAAGGACCTGTGATGAAATAAAGTTTTTATTAAAAACGATAAATTCACAAGTGCAAAAGAATTGGGGACTGGATGATTGCGAACGTAAAGGATGAGCCAACAGATGGTTTGTATGTTGTCTGTCAAGTACTATCATTTACTGAATTCAATGAGGTTGATGTTATTGACAGATGTCATACAATCTTTGGCAATTTTAGTCATGGAGTCGTTTAAAAAACAACCCATTTTTGTTTTCAATCTTATTCCGAAAATGGGTGATCTGTAAAAGTAACATTTCGTAAAATTCGTGAATTTTTCGGTCAATATAACAAAACTGTCGTTTCTGGGAACCGGAAAGCCCATAGGTACGAAATTCACGGAAGCCAATGCATCCCAAAATCCCAAAAAAGTTACTGTATGGTGAGGATTATGGGTTGGCAGCATCATTGGCCCGTACTTTTTCGAAGATGAGGCTCGAGAGGCAGTTACAGTGAATGGAGAACATTACCGCATTATGGTGACCGGCTATTCTATTTTGTTTTTCCAAAATTGAATGAATTAGGTTTGGACGACTTCTGATTTCAACAGGATTGTGCTACACAAACCATCAATCGATCAATTTATTTCATACGAAATTTGAAGATTGTATTGTTTCTGTTAGAGGAGAAGTTGATTGGTCTCCAAGGTCATGCGATTTTACACCTTTAAACTTCTTCTTGTGGGATTATTTGAAGACCAACGTTTATGCCAATAATCCAGCGACAATTCAGGATTTCAACCATAACATTTAAACTGAAATTACGCCCATTGACCTATTTCTTCCTCAAAAAATCATCGATAATTTTGACCTTCAGATGGTCGCTTGCAACAAAAGCCGTTATCGTCACATGAGCGATGCTGTGTTTCATTTATAATTGTTATAGACCGAACTTTATTAATCAATAAAATTCTACATTGTTTTCACAATGAATGTGTGTTCAACTTAATGAAAACTTCCACACTACCTATTGGCTCACCCTTTATATATGTCAAAGAGCCTTTGTACACTTGCCTGCGCATGAACGTCATTCCCATGAACACATCGGCTACACAAAAAAAATGCTTCATTGCAATTAAAGCAATGTTGACAGATAGGGAGCGCTGAAATCGAAAACATAAGATTTCGTTAATGCTGTAGGTTGACACGAATAAACCTTTTTTAGTTAAAAAAAAAAAGAAAGAAGGATAGTGAAGACGGTTTATCAGAAGTTCAATCACCAAATCTACATACCCAGCATGTGCAACACCCATGGCTTCAATCAAGAATAGATTTCCTACTGTAGTTAGATTTAATTCGCTTTTTCCTTCAATCTCCCTCGTACTCTACTTTTCGACTTCCGCACACTGTTCAGCTTCCGGCGATCGCTTTGAAAACAGAACACTCATACCTCCACAGAGAATTATATTTTTGAGTCTTCCGTATGTCAGAAACGAAACGCTTTGAGAAAAGAACATTCATTCTTCTACCAAGAATTATATTTTGAAGTGGACTTTCGGTTGAATTTGTGCCTGTTCACATTGGCGTGGGCATGAAAGTCCACACCATGAACGTCGTGTTCATATTTTCATGGGGATGAATGACTTTTTGACAACCGGAACAAATGAATCGGAGCATTTTTAATTTTTAAATTTGAGCAGTTGGCCTGTAACTTACCTTTTTTCCTGTTCCTTATACTTCCTTGCTCATCAACGATCAAAACCAAAATGAAAAAATATGTCAGAAATTTAACGATATGGTAAAAAAAGACGAACTTCACCCGAAAATTCACTTTATAAATGGATTTTCGGTGGAAGTAACCCTTCTTCTTCCGATTTACCTCTCTTTCGGACAATCTTCTTGCTGGCGCGAATGTGAACAGGCACTTTCGATGCAATCAACCCCTCCCTTTTTAACTCACATAAAATGTAAACGTCTCACGCGACATGACTTTTATTCCAACAATAATTGTAGCCAGGCACAAAGAACTATTAAAACAGTATTGCCATACAACACAAGCTACGAGTATGTTTATCCTCGTAAGCATACTCGTATTGGCATTGCCAATCCAGGAGAATACAATTTCCTACATAACATCAGAGAAGGATGGTAAGGAAGGGCTAGGATAGGAGCAGTTTCATTTTTGTGGATTGTTGATTTTGTGGAATTTGATGCTAACGCCATATCCGACAATCGGCCATGCTCATGTTCATAGTCCTATATGTGATCTCCTAGAAAATCATCAAGTCCATTATCCTCTAGACTACGAGTATCGTACTGATATAATACGCACAGCTTCATGTTGTCCGCTGAGGTGCTAGTACTGTTTGGTCCCTGATATAGACCCAACTTCTCCACAACATAACGATTATTTCTCAGCTTAGAAGTTACCTTATGCGGTCCTAAGTACTTTCCATTTAGCTTTAAGTAAGGTCAGAATTGCGTCGGATAGCAGCCACATCTCCGATCTTATACTGAGTTGATTATTTTCTGGTTTTGTAGAATATTTTTCGATTTTTATCTTGAATCTTCTGGATTTGCTCAACTGCTGTCGTCCTTAGTTTTGAGCGGCATCCTTCAAATGAACATCATTCTTCAGTTGCATCTTTCGTCCAATTATGATTTCGAACGGTGACATGCCAATACTGCGTGAATACGAAGCGTTGATATACTGTTGCACTCGTGGAACATATTTGTACCAGTGATCCATCTTTTGTGCAGACTCTTTTAGCTTGACCATTTCCACTAGAAACTTCGGTTACAATCATTCAGTACTCTATACCCTCTTCGCCGTAATACTCTTCGAAAATTTTTGATCGGAATGCTGACCCTCGATCCGATATGATACGCCTTGGATTTCAAAAAAAAAAAAAAAAAAAAAAAACAGTTGCTTGACCCTTCAAACGGACGATATCTCCTTCGCTGCTAGTTGATTTCGTTAGATACAACCAAGTAAATTTAGAATATAAAGATATGGTTGTAACATTTTTTCGTCGACATCATAAGTCCCAAGTGATCCACCTGGTAAGTTTGAAGTGGATAATCACCTTTTTCGATTGGATGCAAAAATCCTTCGAGTTTTGCCATTCTTTCTTTCTGCTAATATACACTGAAGACATGCGTTGATGAAACATCTTGAAGAATAAGATGCTCTGTCTTTCTGCACCCAAAATGTACTTGCTCATGCTCCTTTTAGGACAAAATCTTTTGTTTTCCCGGCAAATATGTTCTTCATGATTTCTTTTACTTCTAGATAGGTCTGATACCAATTCTAGAGTTTTGACTATCAAACACACGGATATGGCATTTCGACTGAGGGTGTCAACGTGACTCATTGACTTTCCCGGTCGGTGTTCGATTGTATAATGGAATTCTTCAAGCATAAACGCCCAACGAGCGACTGTGTGTGTTTTAGCCATAATAAGAACAAGCGCTTGACAGTCCGTAATGATCTTAAATGGAATACCATACAAATGTATTCGAAACTTCTTTATCGCCTTTACACATGCCAGTATTTCGAGCTCGTATGATGTATACCTTTCCCCTGTGTTATTGCTTCATTGCGATAGATTCAGAAGACTGGAAATCTCGTCAGAATTAGCTCAAGCTGCTGAATCGCTTGTATTTGATCTGGGCCAAATTCGAATTTGACGTCGTTTTTCAACAATCTGCTAAGTGGTGGATCAATTGTTGCAAATCCTGGAATAAATTTGCGGAAATATCCCGCTAATCCGCAAGAACCGGATATCTGTGGGGTTTGGACAATTGAATACAGCGCGTGGATTTTTCTCTCAAATGGCCTGATCTTTCCTTCTTCGATCGATCCTTACTCGATACAGCTGTGGAGAAGAAACACTTTCCCAATTAAAAATTTGTAATTGCCCTTCCTAGACTCGCTGAAGCTTTTCCAGATTATCCTCTTCATCGTCTGCGGGTATAATAAGGTCTTCTAAATACAGTAGCAACGTACCATCTGCGATTAGGGAATCGAACGGTGGATATTGGCCGTCAGGTGTAAAGAAAGCCGTATATCTAAGGATGCCCTCGTCGACTGCAATATCATGAAATCCATTTCGAAGATCTAATGTACTGAAAATCCTAGCGGACTGCTAAGGATCGACTTGATCCTCAATCAAGGGTAATGGATACCGGTCTGGAATCATTTTTTTTTATTAAGTTGACGATAGTCCATGAAAATTTTTTCCTTACTATTCTTTTTGTTCACCAAGCCTATTGGACTACCGTAATCGGACGTACTTGATCGTACAACGCCCTCTCTGTTCCAATTTTTGACAATTTCGTTCACCTGTGAGTGCTGTTGCATTGATAGTCTTCGAAAGTGTTGATAAACGGGTACATCATCTTTCAAAATAATTCGCATTTCAACACCAGTGTCTTCAGTTTTCTTTGGTGTGTAGCTGCAGATCTTCTCCGCAAGTCTCCTCCGATATATTTTTCGGATTCTCTGGGCAAATATCAAGTTTAAACATTTCATGCCCTTGATTGTTGGTATCGTTTGGTGTTTGTATAGATTCTTCGCCTAAAGACTGGATCTATACGCATTATGCTTTTCCTTGTTTAAGGCGAATTTCGACAGCAGTAGTTAAACCACTTCCAACAATGAGCCGCATAGAATTACACTTTGATTTCGACAGGTATATCATCGACGTTAACTTCGACATAGAAACTACCTAATGTTTTCATTTCTTGAGAACGAATTCCAGGGAATGCCATCATCTTCAGGCTCAGCTTTGACGATCTCAGTTGAATATATTGTACATTGTTGGGGTCGTAAGGTAAGGAAATCATTTCCTTTGATTATGGCTTTTTTCCTATTATGACAACTTCATTAATGATCTGTCGCACGGTTTTGTTTTGATATATGGCATTCGTTGGCATGATGCCCGAAATTATTACAGACAAAGGATTTCGTTCCTTTGCTCTTGCTCGGGCGATTTTTGGTCAGTTGCGCCAAGTCTTCAGGTGACGAAGAAGTTTCAACCGGAGTTTGAGCAGCTCCTAAACCGCTCTATTGGGCTACTTGCACTCTCCTCTTAAGGGTTAGATTTTGTGTCGTCGGGTTAATTTTCCAATCACTGTATTGTGAGGCAACAAATAGACTCGAATATGGATTGACACCTTGACATCTGTTGATGAACAACTTTTTTTCCCTTAGATGCTGACGATTGTATTATTGGTTTCATTTGTTTTGTCGTTCTGTCGATCGGCTTGTGTTTCGCCTTGCTAATAGCAATGCTTCGTATTGTTGAAATTTCTTTAACAGCTCCTTTGATACAGAATAGTTTTGCTAGCGTCATCGTCCTGAATGCCGTCAACAATATATTGAATTTTAGACTCTAACTCCATGTTCTCATGACTAGTAATTTCTAATACATGATGAATGTATTCTTGATTCGTTTCTTCGCCGTTCTTTTTCACGCTGCTAAGATGTTTTCGGACCTCTTACTATTCATAGTTTCTGCGAATTCCGCTGTCAGACGTTTTTTTTTTATCTTCCCCCAAGATCGCAAAACTTACGAACAATTTCGTCGAACTATTGCACAATTTTCTGTGCGTCAGACCAAGTGCATATTTCTGGTGTTTGCTGGAAGCTTGCTATTCAACGGTATAAGTTTTGTGATCCTTCGCCATTAAACACCCCAAGATCTTTTTCCATATCTTTGAATGCAAGTGTCGTTGGATGAACACACTTTCGTCATCATTTGAATCACTAGCAATAGATGCATGAGTTCCCGTCTTTTTTTTAGCTAGAGTTGCTCGTAATCTAGAACGAAGTACAATTTTCTTAGCTGCATTCTTCAAGTGTAGGATTTGCAATTTTCCTTTTAATTTTTCAACCGTCATGGAATCGATTTCATCATCGTCTGGTTCATCTATAACTTCACCTGACAAGTGGGTTCGTAGGCCTTCAGGCAATCAAATTTGCTACAATTTAACGAGACATTAACACTCTTCAATATCTCTATGATCTTCTCCATTGTGAAGTCATCTACATGTACGAGTATGTCTTCCGTGTTCGCTATTATCGTCTTTCTTTTTTGTAATTCTTGTCGGCGCCATTGTTCTGCGAACTCATTTTTTCCAAATTAAGTGAAATTACGTTCTTTACGTCTTTTACGTGTTTTTGTATCCTTTTTCATTTCCTTCTTAGAAATTCCCGCTCATCCCACCTCGGATATCAATTTGTAGGAAAACACGTCTTTTAATTTTATTTTTCACAAACATAGTCTAGTTATTTCAGACCTTGGATTAGTAGACGCATGACTAGATCAATGTCGCTGTACAGCCCATACAGTTCGTGGTTGTACTCATTCTTCCATTTCCCGTCGATACAAACTGAATCGACAACCACGCTCAGTATCTTTCTCTGGAAATGGCGAAGTATGTCTTCCTCTACTTTCGACAAGGTTCAAGCCTCAGCTGTTTTGATTGCAGCATTTCGACGTCGAACTTTGGTGGTCTTATTTGGTTCCGTTGAGCATGTGATACCCGCATTTGTACCCTGGGTGCAACATTGGTATCAATCCGCGTCGATGTTGGCTCCTCGGAAAGTTAGGACATGCAGAATGCTGGAGGACACTCCTGCATCGTATTGTGGTCAGTCTGGTTGAAGATCGACAGATCAGGGGACAGTCAAGCCCCTTTACAGATTTTCTGATGCTGGAACCGTGAGTTGGCCTCTAAAAGGTTATAGACGTTACAATTTTTAAAAACCTGAATCCATTCTCGGACGTGGTGTTATGCAGGCTATGTTTTCCAATGACCCGGTCAAAGGCGGCTCCTTATCCAACCTTGCGTTAAGATCTCCCAGGACAATTTTGCTGTTATAGCTGAGGCACTGTGCATGTGTTCTTTTTGAGAGGTTATAGAATTTATCCTTTATGGGGTTATCCTTCTGCTTTATTGGGGCATGAATGCAAATTAGGCTTATATTTCTGAATTTGGCCTTTATGTGGATTGTTAAGAGGCGTTCGTTTACATGCCGAAAGCTTAGGACTTTTTGCCGGAGTCCCTCTCGAATAGCAAACCCGAATAAGCATCATCTTCCTTCTTTGTAGCAGTCCCCGCAGTTTTTCGTTGGGTTTTTACCCGGCCCATGTAATCGCGACCTGGATGGCCAAGTCTCTAATAAAATCCTTGGGCAAAGGGTTTGGGTAAACAGCCCGATGCGACGGCCTTGCTGAGATAATGGAAGCTGCCGGCAGCTTGCGGTGCCATCTCTACTTAAAGGTCCGGACACAGAGTTCCCTTTAGACCTGGGCAGTAAATACTCGACGTATTTAAAAGGGGTGACCACCAAGTAGCTTAAAGTGGCTAGAGCCATGGATGTCGCCGTTGATTGGTATACGTGATTAATTCACTGCCATCCTGATGAAGAAGGAGTACCACAGTGCGAACAGTCGTCTGCAGCCGCTAATGACGTCCTACCGGGGACTATGTACCATATCTTCAATGAAAGGTACTGGGCTCCCAGGTTTCAGGTGGAGGTGAGAACAGGAGTTTATGGGCGTGTCGACGATGGTCTTCATAAAATGCTTGACCACCATTTGATGTTCACATGACATCCACAAAATAAAAATTCTTATGCATCTACACTATAGTCTTCAGATCTACGAATATTCTATATTCAATTAACTTTGCAAGTGGTTTCACGTATACAGACTTCCTGTTTCTTATACAAAATTGATTATATCACAATCGGCTCAGAGGGGCCTATTTCATCAGCACCGCTGCTATCTGAGCTCCCCTAGGAGCAATTATCTTTACATTGTGTGCAAGGAACGAATGTCCTAGTTCTTTGCCCACCGAGTGTCCTCAAAACTGTTTTATATCGCATAACCGAAGTATAAAAGAGCAATAGATTAATGACGGTATTTTATCTTATGTACTTGTAGTGCTAAGGTTCGGAGTGGACAACAGCTTTCTCTAGTCCTAGTGGCATACCCATAACCGCCCATATGTACAAATTGGATCAAGCCTTTGACTTAACTGACTGCGACACCTCGGAGTACGGTTACATGATATCGTTGTTCAACCGTGTCCATTAGATTACGTTTACAATGTTTCAGACTCAGATGCGGATTGGCGATAGAAGAGGAAAAATGGAATAACTACATGTTAGAAGCTCATTGTTTTTTGGGAGTTATTCCTGTTGTCGCTCAATTTTGCTTTATTCTTAACAATCTATTATTATTTCTAAGAACACAGGTCGATGTAGATAAGTTACTCCTCCTTACTTACGAACAACAATTAAGAAATCATATGAATAGGTCAATCAGGTCCGCCACCCTTTTACGATTGATTTAATTGAATTTATCAGCGATTTACCTTTTAAATTAGTTTCAGATACATCAAAGTGTAGATACATTTACAATTCAATCTATTGTACGAGTATGCGTGGTATGAAAATAAGTTTCAGCTCTTTTCGAAGAGGCATCTCTAGAATCTCAATTTTCGTCTTTAATGAAACAATTACATACTAAGGACCGAAACGAATAAAATCTGTTAATTTTAATACGGGCTATACTTCCAATGCGTAAAAATTGCAATCCCATTTTGTACCCAAATTAGCCTGTATATTCTCTAGTTTCAGTTTGTTATTGATTTTAGTTCGGTGCGGTTTAAAATATTTATAAAATATGAGTCAAGAGGAACGCCTTAAAAAGATCATCGACAAATGGCTCGAAAATACTCCGCGTCCAAACCATTTCATCGCAAAAAATTTAAACATAGCACGCACGATATTTGAAGACGTTGACAGTTAAGCGAAGACAGAAAAGTGGAGCACATGATACAAATTTGGACAGGAAAATAGTGGGTACCATCGTAAAAAACCGGACTATGTCATCCAGACATGTCGGAAATGTAATACCAACCAAACAATGGTGCAAGGATCTAAAAAAACGTAACGGTCTAAAAACACGAAAACAACAAAAAATACCAAAAGTTACTGAAAAGTAAAAAAAAGTCATAAAAACACGAGCCCGAAAGCTATACGAGTTGATCGGCAACAAGAAAGCGTGCTTGGTTTTGGATGACGAAACTTATTTCAAAGCCGACTTTAATACTCTTCTAGATGCGCAGTTTTACAACTCGTTTGAAGCTGAGATTCTTCCGCAATCAACAACATCGATTGGGATGGAAAAATTCGGGTCAAAATATCTCGTTTGGCAGGCCATTTGCCAATGTGAACACAGAAGCTCATCGTTTATTACAACGGGAACATGTAACGGAGAAGTGTACATTAACGAGTGCCTAAAAAACGGTTGATTCCTTTCTTAAACAAACACGAGGGTTCAACATTATTTTGGCCAGATTTAGCTTCAGCTCACTATGCTCATGCGACGTTGAGCTCCCTTGTTACTAAAAATGTCCCAAAAGACATGAATCCACCCAATGTTCCACAGTGCCGTCCCATTGAAAGATATTGGGCTTTGGTCAAAGCTAAATTGAGGAAAAGTGCGCAGTGTGCAAAGGACATAAAAGATTTTAGTGCTAAATGGAAAAGAGCGTCCAAAAAGATCACGGATGTAACTGTCACCAACCTTATGAAGGACATTCGAAAGAAGTTGAGGAAAGAATGGGAACCCAAATAATTTTTTTTTTTATTTTTTGTAATTGTGAATGACTTTAATAAAAACAGAGTTTTAAAGCAAATAAAAAAAATTTACAAGAATTATGAAAATATTTTTTTTTTTACTTTGAAGTTTCCAAATTTTATTCGTTTCAGTCCTTATAAATATGTATTTCAAGGGTCTATGTGTGAGCTCTCACGTACACTAATTGACATTTATTTAAAGACAATAAAACATCCTCCATCTTCGAATCAGCAATGCGGTTGACTTACATCGTTTGCTGAGAAGTACGAGTCTATAGCGACAATACCGTAAAACGTGTAAAAAATAGTTTAGGAGATTTAAAATCGATGATTTTGGTGTTAAGATAAACGATGGAATGGTGGAATAACTCGGAAGTTTTGGGCAATAACAATTGAAGGAAATCCATTGAAAAGCGTTTGGTTATGTGCGAGATGCTGCTTTAACGATTTTCTTTTCTGTAAGATGTAGGATAAAGGAACGTTCAATTGTATAAAGTATAAAGTGCCTAGAGTACCAGCCCTCAGCATATCAGTGGCGAATACTCGTACATGTTGGCCGGGCTCTTACAGAGATATCGCCCCGCGGTGCGTCGTCACTATCACAGCAGGCGTCGCAGGATGTTGTGGACAGTAACACACCTATAATTTTTACATAGAGCTCCGTTACGATGGCAATAAGCAGTACGCATTCTTTACTACTGAGGGATTGTGAAAAAGTCGCGTTTCTGGCCGAAATCATCCCTGGACTCTTGTAGAGTCGATTTCGTACTTTTGTAGCAATAAAAGTTCTGGTGTCGTTGCATCAGACGGCGTGTTGCAAAATCTACAATCCACCGTGATCTTTTCGACTGCGGCTACTACAAAATCCCCTCGCCGATTTAGGCGCTGAATCATTTAATTCCAATAACACTTGCGGCTCTTTCTACAACACGTTCGATTGATTGGGCTGAAATGGAGAGATATGGGGTTCAATACCAGCTGCGTCTGAAAGACATTTTTTCTTTCAGGCAATTAAAATCTCGTGAGATGAACGGTTGCCTAAAATACAACAACAAGCCAATATAGACCAATAATTTAGTCTCCCCATTAAATGTTGGATGCCTCCCATGGAGCGAAATAACCACTGACCTCAAATCTCCCTCTATCCAATTTTCCGAAAAACTTAACACGTGCTCAGGCATTTTAAGAGTAGTTATCCCCTCTTGAGGATTAAGTTCAAAAGTTAAATCTTTTTTTAAAATTGTTAATTTTTGTGAAAGCAAATTTAACAGAGTTGCAGCAGACTGGCCAATTGTTTAGTATATATACCTACTTTTCATATGTGCAAGTGGCTCTGTCATTGCCCGTTTTTTTTTTTGTTATGGATAATTTTCTTCTTGAAGCTCCTTTCTAAACTCTTCCGCTTCCCCTCAATTGGATACGGTATGGTCGTATTCTTTCATCCTTTCAAAATACGTTCTCAAAGCGTTCGCTTTCTTTTCGCCTCAAATTTCTTTCCCAGTTTTGTACGCATGTATTTATATAAAATGATGAAGAGCCGACAGCCCTTCTCCAGTCAAATGGCTTTCTGCTTCTCCTCCTGTGACTGTTGAAGCAATTGGCAGAAAGTCCTTTTTGTCATTTAGATCAACGCCAAACGATTGTTCGCAAATTTTCGTGCAAACATTTGCATCTCAAAGAATAATGAAAACTAACCTAAAACCTGTTTACTTAAATTAAATTAAACGTACTGTTTTTTAAATTCTGGCGTGTATTGAGGGAGCACTGAACCACTACAGATTGCCCTTTTTTTGATTTAATTTCTGTCTGTTCCATGTTTGCCTTAACAAAACATTAAAATCACAAATCGCTGGAATCTAATTAAATTCAACAACAGCTGTTTTTAATGTTCTTCACTAGCCTGTTCTACCTCAAGAGTAGGTGCAGAAAACCCTGTTCCAATCTGCTTTGAACACACCATTGAACACAAAGCAGATCAGTTTCGGACATAAATTTTTCTCATTGAACGCAAAAAACTTTTCTGTTCTGCAAAAGTTAGGAGAATCCGTTGATGAGTTTGTAACCGCATTAAGACGTGCGATTTCAAAGACCTGAAAGATGAACTTGTGAGATAAATATCTTAAAGGTTATTCGAGGACAAATACGTGAGTTGCAGCAGGATGGTTAGGAGGCAAGCAACTGCATTATCGGCTATGTCAAAAAAAGACACGCGGATGCTTATAAAAAATATCGGCCTTTACAACAGTAATCATCTCACTTATGTGGTGGACAGAGTGCTGGTGTTGATATCATGGTATAGCAATATTGTGTCTGTCTGTCTATCACTACAATACCACGTTAAAAGCTAGTAGACCACGAAACATACCTGGCATTAAGATTCGCAATTTTTTGGCGGTATACCACCTTTTTACTGATTGCAACGCCACTTTCTTTCTGTTGGAGATTCTTCGTAGATTCTTTGACAATTCAGAGTAAGTGAAAAAGTATAGCATTATTTTTGTACAGTGGATTCGAACAGAAATATTTTATCCAAATGCGAAACAACATAAATGTATTCTACTTAACACGAAAATTAGCATGTACTACGAACTGCTGTGTGTCGGGGGTTGTGGTATTCATTACACCATGACACTAATACCATCAGTCTGTCCCCCACTTTAGCGAGATTGTCGTCGGGGAGAAAAAAACAGCCATCTTCTTCAAACGTGCCAATAACAAGTGGGAAATGTTCACAAAGATAAATGCCCAACACAGGGTGGAACATGTTATCTTGGTCATCGCGTCAATCATTTCGCAAGTATGTGCAGACAAAAACAAAGGAGGTATGTATGTACTCGTATATTCAGAACGTTGGCATTAGTCGTGAGATGGATAATGAAGTTCAAGAGGAGAGCGAAACAACGCCATTCATCGGAGTTATAAGCAACCAGAAAACAGAGACACAACGTATTTGGAATGTCAATCTGACCGCGAACATAAGAATGCTAGTCTGTCAAATTGATACTGGAGCGGCTGCCAACATAATGTCGATTGATTAATTTAAGACGCTTAAATTGTACTCAAATCTTTGCAAATCAACACCGATAAAGTTACTGAGCGTCAGCGGGGAACCTATTCCTTTACTTGGCAAATGTACCATCACTTATCTTCTTATAACGTGCTTGAAAATGAATTTGGTTTTAGAGTGTCAATATTATTGACACTCGGTAAAGTGCACTCATAGATTGATTTTTGACAGCTTGTTGGCGGTAGCAAATTCATATGTAAAGTTTAATTTCGGTATGCAACAAAAAATGCTGAGATCTGGTTCCAATTACTCTCTTGTACTTGATCCTGCTTTAATTACAACTTAAGAACCAAAAGCCAATTTCCACCAACTTTTCACTTTCACCAACTAAAATATTCCCGTTGAAATATTCTGCTATAATATTAGTTGGATTCCATCTATGAAAATTGTAAGTTGCACTTCACTATCCCATATATTATCTTTTATTGATTTGTTTAACAATATGCATATTTTAAAAATATTGGGTCTATAACTTAATTCGTGCTGGTTTGCTAAGAGATGGCGTAAGTGTTTTTGCGGGGAGTTCTTCTTTATTACTTTAATATGAAGAAAACTGCTGCCGAAAGTCATCGTATTTTGGTGGAAGTTTATGGTGAACATGCGCTAGCTGAGCGAACGTGCCAAAAGTGGTTTGGACGATTTGAAAGTGATGATTTTGGCTTGGAAGACGATGAACGTCCTGGGCAGCAAAAAAAATTTGAAGACGAAGAACTGGAAGCATTACTCTATGAAGATTGTTGCCAAAAACAAGAAGAGCTCGCAGAATCTTTGGGTGTCACTCAAGCAGCCATTTCAAAATGTTTAAAAGCAGCTGGATATATTCAAAAGCAAGGAAATTGGGTTCCACATGAACTCAAGCCGAGAGACGTCGAAAGGCGGTTTTGCATGTCCGAAATGCTGCTGGAACGCCACAAAAGGAAGTCATTTTTGCATCGGATTATTACTGGTGATGAAAAATGGATCCATTACGACAACCCCAAGCGCAAAATATCATATGTGAAACCCGGCCAACCAGCCAAATCCACGGCAAAGCCGAATATCCATGGCGCGAAGGTAATGCTCTGTATTTGGTAGGATCAGATGGGTGTGCTGTATTATGAGCTGCTAAAACCGGGTAAAACCATCAACGGACAACGCTACCGAACACAATTAATCCATTTGAAGAGAGCAGTGGCTGAAAAACGCCCGGAATATGCGACCAGACACGAGGCAATATTCTTCCATCATGACAACGCTCGGCCCCACGTTGCTATTCCGGTTAAGAACTATTTGGAATATAGTGGATGGGAAGTCTTACCCCACCCGCCTTATAGCCCAGACCTTGCCCCTTCTGAAATACGGTTCACATCAGAGCAGAATATCAAAAATTGGCTTGATTCATTCTTGGCTGCCAAGCCGGCGCAGTTCTTTTGGGATGGGATCCACAAATTGCCAGAAAGATGGGAAAAAGTCATAGCTTCAGATGGGCAATACTTTGAATAATACTATTGTACATGTTTTTCTTAAATAAATGTTGAAATTTTGAAAAAAAAACCGCACGAATATATTTATATACCCAATACTATGATATATTATTCACTATGGACTTAATATTGCATTGCAAAATAATAATACGAGTATAAACAATTTTTTTGTGTTTCACAGGTGCTTTGTTTATCTATTTTTAACCACGATTCTATTTGAACTTAGCCATCTACTATAAACATTTTACAAGCACTTACTTCAGAACTTACGCATTTTCTCTCGATATTTCAACCCAACACGTATTTGAAAACATCAATTTCTTTAAAAAATTTATTAATCTTATTCCGTACCGAACTTTAACTTCCCATATAAATATGTTCCAGCCAACGAACTGTCAGAAATTAATATTGAATTTTGGTAAGGAAATGAGTACTAAAATAGATGTATGTAAGTGCCCCATCTTCAAGAAAGGCGATCCTATGTCTTGTAAGAACTACGGAGGCATACCCCTGCTTAACGTAGCCTATAAGATGCTATCCAGCGTGCTGTGTGAACGACTAAAGTCGTTTTGCACCACACTCATCGGCACCTACCAGTGTGACTTCCGGCTCGGTAAATTGACGATAGACAAAATCTTCACATTACGGCAAATACTGGAAAAGACCAACGAGTTACAAGTCAATACTCACCATCGCACTGAATTATATAACGCAATGGCCGAATTCGGGATCTCGAGAAAATTGATCCGTTTGTGTCGCACCAAGCTTGAGAACTCACAATGCACCATGCAGCTTGGAAATAAAACCTTCGAATTATTGCAAACATGCACCGGATTCCGGCAAGGAGACGCGCTGTTGTGTGATTTCTTTAATCTTGCATTGGAGCAGATAGTGCGAAAGGCCGGCGTAAACACAGAAGGCACTATATTTAACAAATCCATCCCAGCAGCTGGCTATGCAGACGATATCGACATCACCGCCCGTTCTCAGCTTGCCATTACTGAGGCTTTTACTGCTATAGAAGATCAAGCCGAACGAGTTGGTCTCATGATGAATGAGAATAAAACAAAGTAAATGCTGTTGACCAAAAACCGATCCGTCGAACACCGTCTAGGACGGAACCTAACAATCGACAGCTATAATTTTGAAGTAGTGAAAGAGTTTATCTACCTTGGGGAAAATATAAACTCCACAAATGACACTCTAGTGTAGTATCAAACTTCAGTTTGCCCAAACAACTAGGGTCCAAACTCCTAACTCGAAGGTTCAAAATCATGCTCTACAAAACCCTGATCTTGCCAGTCTTGCTTTATGGAGCTGACTGCTGGACAATAAGCAAGACATCGGAGCAGATCTTGGGATCCTTCGAAAGAAAAATTATACGTTGAATATTTGGTCCTGTCTGCGAGGAGGGCGAATGGAGGAGAAGATATAACCGCTGCGAGCTGTATAAAGATGTGAATGTAGTCCGGAAGGCAAAAATCCGTCGAGCAAGCTTGAGCAAATGGGCGAGAATGCTCCAGCTAAGAGAATCTTCGCATCCCACCCACATGGTTCACGAAGAAAAGGAAGACGAACCTCCGGCCTAAAGATCAAATAATCACGAACGCTAGAAGCATTTGGCCTAGAAATCTGGCAGCAACGTGGCATTAGCCCAGGCTCAGACCCTCCAAGGGTCGCTGCCCGGATTAGTAAGTAAGTAAGCAAGCGCATGCAACTATAGTAAACTTTGAAGTAAATATGCAGGGTGTTACGATCTGATTTATTGGTTCATGTTATGAAAGAAATTGTATGGGAGGGGTGGGTCTATCTTCAACAAACACACACTGACTTACAGTGTACTTACAAAAGTTTCTTCAGAGGAGAAGGTACCAACAAGTATTTAATTAGGACTTCTAGCATGTTAAACCTAGAGCAACTAAACTGGGCTCATTTGATAGCCAATTGATTAATTGTTAGTTGATATTTAAACATTTCGAAAACATCATGAAAACAATTGTCATCTGAATCAAATTGCTTTTGCAAAATTTTCTTAAACTGCTGCGAGAGTCATTTGTTCGAAAACGACATTATAAATCACACTGCATTTGCAGCATGTTCGATAATGCAGTGTTTGCAAGCCAGATGTTCATAAACATGCATTCAATTCAAAGATGATGGCTGAATTGCATTACTCAGACGAATTTCTATCTCGTGAACAGTAAACACATAAATATCGATTATATTTATTTGCTTTAAATTAATATTATTTTTATAGAATTCCATCATCTACTCCTGCCCAAGTATGGGTCGAGTCGATAGAACCATGGGCAATAAGTTGTGTTAAGGGCTCCATTTGCTTTATTTGAAAACGTCAAATGCGATTGCAAGAAAATCATACAGATGACAAAGATCAACGATATCAAACAACGTTTGCAACCCTTAAACCCCTATAACCATCCATGCTTTCATTTTCGGGATATCGGTCTTCAAACACAAATTTTTTAAATTTCTTTTTAATAAATACATTTTTGGGAAATCGCATTTATCTGGGAAAAGGGTGTTCATAATTTTTTTTTTTATTATTATTATTATTTTGGTGCACTATAGTGTTATCTACAAATTCATCTTACAAAGTTTTTACCTGGTCCCAACAGTTTTCAAAGTAAAAGGTTAGGTAAATTAATTCCAAATAAAAATATTTTTTATTACTAAAAAATTACTCTAAAATAAGTACACTGTCGTTCAGCGTTGTAATAAATTATTGGGAGTATTCACTTAAACTCGTAAAACCCTTGTAAACCACGCAAACCGTATAAATCTATTATTACCTACATGAGCTGTTAAATTTTTCATGAAAAATTATTTACGAGTTCTAAGTAATTTTCTGCGACGATTTTGGCTCGGAGAATAACCTCGGAAAATTACACTGCTTTCAAAAATTCGACAAGAGTTTTATATTCTTTTGTTTTTGCTTTTAAGGACCTGAAAAGCTATGAAATTTATTACGCTTTTATTTGAAGTATATAACAACTGTTACCTTCGCTAAATATCTAAAATTAGTATGTATCGCAGTCACCTTTAACAATCTAATATGTTTTTTTCTTTTCACCAATTTTCAGCATTTTCATGTTTTCATGCGTGAGGTGACAGTTTGATGACAGTTTTCGAACGGCTGATTTAATTACACAACTTGTTTCCGGGGGATGTTAACTTAAAGCACCTAGTAAATTTACACAATTTCGAGACGAGTAAATTCATTAGTTTAAGTGAATATCCTTATTATAAATAAATAAATAATTTTATTGCTATTAGTAATCTACAGTTGCGCAAAGTGTCCTCCATCAGACTGAATGCAAGTAAATGCTCGTTTTTGGTTGGTTCTTGTAATATTAATAGTTGGTAAAATGTCTTTGATATGTTGTGCCCCTGCTGCGATCCGTTCTTGGAATTCAGGCAATGTTCTTACTTGAATGAATATACACGTTTTTTCATTGTTCCCCTTACGTAGAAATTTAAATTGTTAAATCTGCTGATATTTCAGGCCAATTTATTGCACCATTCCTTCCAATCCATCGATTTGGGAATTGTTCATTCAAGTAGTCCTTAACTATTCTGCCATAGTGGTAAAAATGAGTTCTGATTTGTGCATGCGAAACATTTTCTATCAGTCCTGGCAATTCATTTTGCAAAAATTGTAAATAAATTTCACTGTTTAGTGTTTGTGGAAATATGAAAGGCTCAATTAACTTATTACTAATTACATGTGCCCACACGTTTACGCTAAATTGATGTTGATATGATATTTATTCATCATTTTCATGTGTGTAGGTTATGGAAGCTGGTAATGCCATTTGTAGTAGTGAATTGCGACTCATCTGTCCATTTTGGATAAATGTCTTGTCATCTGGATGCTGTTTCAGTAACTAATTGCAAAATTCCGATGCTCCAGATAGATATGCTAGCAGTAACTCTTGAAGTGATGTCGCATGAAAATAATTCTCTCTATGCAAAACTTGCAAAATTTTTCGGCTCTGTTTCTATCATATTTAGATTTTGTTCTTCTAATTCTTCATCTCTCACAGCTACCGCATATGGTTCCGCTGCATTATAAGTAGTTGAACCAGTTTCTCGCAATCTTCTGTGAGTATTTGTAAACACCCTTTGATTAGATACACGTAGTGTAGGAAATATTCGTTTAATACCCTAGAAGTCATAACTAAATAATTGTTGGTATCTATTTCTCTAAAGGAACTTTTTTAAACACCCTATAGCACAGTGGGTGTTGAAGATAGACCCCCTCCCATACGATTTTTTTCATAACATGACTCAATGAATCAGATCCCAAAATATCTGTATCCCAAACCGGACCATCCTGTACAGTAACAGAGTTTAATCATTGTTGCATAAAAGATTTCAGGAGCCGCATTTATGCCAAAAGATAATCTCAAAAATCAAAATCTACTAAATGGTGTAACAAAAGTGCATAGCTTTGAGGACTCATTATCTAAGGGAACCATCCAAAAACCTGAGTTCGCATCTAAAGAAGTGGAAAATTGTACACTTGTGGAACGACATTGACATTCATCAATACCAGTAAATGGGAAATGGAGTAATGCTTTATTGAGCTGTCTTGGGTTCAGACATACGTATACACAATTGACCATTCGATTTTCATACAATTACTACTGAATTAACCCAATTAACCCAAGGATTTGGTTCTTCTATTCGTTTAATAATACTCAATGATTCCATTCGCTCCAGTTCGACCTTTAATTCTTCCCTTAATTTAATTGGTATTTCTCGTGGACTTTCGACTACTGGAAAAACTGAAGATTTTAATTAAAGACTACATTGCCTATTTCGAAATCCTAATCCTTCAAATTTTTGACCCACAAATTTACCACTGAACATTCACTTCAGCTTCGTTGTCACCAAGCGACAGTGACAACCATAGGCATATCTCTTAGATACATATCTCAATAAAATATGTACGATGGTCCATAAACAAACGAACGCTATCTGCCCACCTACCTATCAACTAATACCCCGCGGGAATGTGACGAAGAGAACTTGTTGAAGCGTCGATTGATAGGTTCCTTAAATTAAAGTATCTCCACCCCACTCTTATTTATAAGAACTGTTGTATAGATAGTTTTATGAATAGAAGATCGACTAGTTCGGTTTTGACCTTCGTCGAGATAGGATGGACGTTTTCACGAAAATAGTATTGACTCTGGGGTGCATATCAGCTCTGGTAGCAGCTGCAAGTGTTGTTGACCCGATAGTTCAGCTCCCAAACGGAAAAATTCGGGGTTGTGACCATGGTCATTATTTGTCATTCGAATCAATTCCATATGCTGAACCGCCGACCGGCGTAAATCGTTTTGAATCACCAAAGCCGTATACAGCAACATGGTCGGAGATTAGGGACGCCACTCTGCCACCACCAAAATGTATTCAGTGGGACCATTATCTGCTCAGTGAAGATTTTCTGGATGGACAAGAGGACTGCTTGAATATAAATGTATTCACTCCTAGCATCACTGGCAATCGTTCTTATCCGGTCATAGTACTTATTCATGGAGGAGCCTTTATGTTTGGTACTTCAGCAGAGAACAATGATCCAGATTACATAATGAAAAGTGGAAAAGTTGTTATTGTGAAGATGAACTATCGGCTGGGCCCAATGGGTTTTCTTAGCACAGAAGATGAGATGATATCTGGAAACTTTGGTTTAAAGGATCAGTTATTGGCCATTGAGTGGACAAAACAAAATATTGCCGCTTTCAATGGAAATCCAGAGAAAATCACTGTAATGGGCTTTTCTGCTGGAGGATCATCGGTGCACCTGCAAATGATGAACAAGAGGCTCGAAAAGTTGGCAGCATCTGCCATATCGTTTAGTGGTGCGGCCTTTTGTCCCTGGGTCATTATGCGGAATCCTCTGAGGAGAACAGTGGCATTGGCTAAACATTTGAATTGCTCCACAGAAAATACTAGAGCCATTAGGGATTGCCTGCAAGAAGAGGACGCTGGAGACATTGTTCGTGCAGTGAGACATTTCCAAGTGTTCGGATATAATCCTTTCACTATTTTCGGGCCCGTTATCGAGGCTAAAACTGTGAAAAATGCCTTTCTTTCTGAGGAACCCGAAGATGTCATAAGAAACGGAAGATCAGCGGAGATTCCATGGTTAGTTTCATGCTCTAAGGATGATGGAGGTTATAATGCAGGTGAGCTGATGAGGAAGGATGCCAATGGTAAAGAGCTAATTGAGATGTTAAACGAGCAATGGAATGAGTTCGCTCCAGTGAATCTTTTCTTCGAAAATACCCTTGAAAAGGATTTGCAGCAGTCCTACTCAAAAGAACTGCGTCAGAAGTACTTGGGTGAGGAAAGATTTTCGGCAAAGACCTATAAACTACTGCAAAAAATGTATACCGATGTGCTGTTCGCTAATGGAATCGAAAAGGCTCTGAAGCTGCACAAGCAGTACACTAGGTCACCAGTCTATGCGTATGTCTTTGATTACCCATCAGGTTTTGGAATAGGGAATATTATTTCCCAACGATTTGATTATAATTTTGGTAAGTTGGGACTGCGAATTGTGATGATTTAACCATTTACATTTTTTTAGGAACCGTACATGGCGATGACTTCTATTTGCTATTCGGAACTCCTGTAAGGAGCAGTGAACTATTTTCACAAACCGAACGCACATTGTCGAAGAAGTTCATCAATATGGTGGAAGATTTTTCACAAACAGAGTAAGAGTTTTGATATTGATCCAATGCAAATTAAATTTAACAAATTCCATCCCACAGACGTCTGCACTTTGGGGAGTGTAAATTTTTAGACAATAAACCATCCACGAATGGGTTGCTGGTAATGCAAATAAGAAACAATTCTTGTGATACAGTCAATGTTGAAACACTTCTCTAAGTGCTAACTTAAGATTACATATTTTGCTGATATATATATATACATGTATTTAATAAATTTAAAATAAAAAGACTGCATTAGGAAGAGCTTATAAAATCGCTGTTAATATTTGTTAGGCTCATAAGCCACAATTAAGATTTAGGTTGAAGTTAAAGGACGTAAATAAGATCTGTTTTCGTCAACTTAACATAGTTTTCTGCTCCTATTAACATTTTTCGGTTAACAGATTCCATTTAGTTTTGTTTGTAACTCCAGTCACACGTAGACTTAGGCTACGAGTAGCAGACATTAGTTGTTACTACGAGTACATCAGGGCAGTGTTAAGGCCGTCCGACGGAGTAGGACTTGAAGACTCCTCCGACCGGAACCGTGGCGTTTATTCGCCAGACCATGTCTTTTGCTATTTCAGATGTTGAATCCGGAGACGCCTATTTAGATCAATGTCGCTTTACAGCCCATACAGTTCATGGTTGTACTCATTCCTCCATTCCCCGTGGATACAAATTGAATCGCCAACCACGCTCAGTATCTTTCTCTCGAAATGGCGAAGTACCTCTTCATCCGCTTTCGACAAGGTTCAAACCTCAGCTGTTTTGATTGCAGCATTTCGACGTCGAATTTTGGTGGTCTTATTTGGTTCCGTTGAGCATGTGATACCCGCATTTGTACCCTGGGTGCAACATTGGTACCAATCCGCGTCGATGTTGGCTCCTCGGAAAGTTAGGACATGCAGAATGCTGGAGGACACTCCTGCATCGTATTGTGGTCAGTCTGGTTGAAGATCGACAGATCAGGGGACAGTCAAGCTCCTTTACGGATTTTCTGATGCTGGAACCGTGAGTCGGCCTCTAAGAGGTTATAGACGTTACAATTTTTAAAAACCTGAATCCATTGTCGGACGTGGTGTTATGCAGGCTATGTTTTCCGATGACCCGGTCAAAGGCGGCTCCTTATCCAACCTTGCGCTAAGATCTCCCAAGACAATTTTGCTGTCATAGCTGAGGCACTGTGCATTTGTTCGGTTTAAGAGGTTATAGAATTTGTCCTTCATGGGATTATCCTTCTACTTTATTGGGGCATGAATGCAAATTAGGCTTATATTTCTGAATTTGGCCTTTATGTGGATTGTTAAGAGGCGTTCGCTTACATGCTGAAAGCTTAGGACTTTTTGCCTGAGTCCCTCTCGAATAGCAAATCCGAATAAGCATCATCTTCCTTCTTTGTAGCAGTCCCCGCAGTTTTTCGTTGAGTTTTTACCCGGCCCATGTAATCGCGACCTGGCTGGCCAGGTCTCTAATAAAATCCTATTTATTGTTCTTGCGGTGCCATTTTTACTCATAAGTCCCAGCACAGAGCTCTCTTTAGACCTTGGAACCAAATATGTACGTCGAAGTGGCTCTAAAGAGGGGTGAGCACCAAGCAACTTAAAGTGGCAAGAGCCATAGACGCCGCCGTTGGTCGGTATATGAGATTCCTTCGACACCATCCTGATGAAGGAGAAGTGCCTGCGATACCTCAGGGTACGATTACAAGATATCGTTGTTCAGCCATAGATGTTCAGACTCAGATGCGTGAACGTCTAAATATCGATAACTAGAAGCAACGGATTGGCGATCGAAGTGGCATGACTACACATTAGAAGCTTATAATTTTTTTGCGGATTATTCCTGTTGGCGCTCAATTTTGTTTAATTCTTAACAATCTATTATGATTTCTACGAACACAGATCGATGTAGATAAGTTACTCTTCACAACCAACCATTAATAAATCATATGAATAGGTCAATCAGGTCCGCCACCCTTTTACGATTGTTTTAATTGAATTTATCAGCGATTTACCTTTTAAATTAGTTTCAGATACATCAAAGTGTAGATACATTTACAATTGAGTCTATTGTACGAGTATGTGTTTTATGAAAATAAGTTTCAGCTCTTTTCGAAGAGGCATCTGTAGAAGCCCAATTTTCGACTTTAATGAAACAATTTCATAAATATGTATTTCAAGGGTCTATGTGTGAGCTGGCACGTACACTAATTGATATTTATTTAAAGACAATAAAACACCCTCCATCTTCGAATCAGAAATGCGGTTGACTAACATCGTTTGCTGAGAAGTACGAGTCTATAGCGACAATGAGGTAAAACGTGTAAAAAATAGTTTGGGTGATTTAAAATCGATGATTTTGGTGTTAAGATAAACGGTGGAATGGTGAAACAATTCGAAAATCGTGGACAATAACAATTGAAGGAGAGACATGCAAAAGCGTTTGGATTTACTTTTCTGTAAGATGTAGGATAAAGGAACGTTCAATTCTATCCGTTGTACATGCATATATACTCATGTTCCTTTTCTTGGAATTTCTCAGCCTCTATCATATCACTATAAAGTGCCTACAGTACCAGCATTCACCATATCAGTGGCGAATAGTCATGCATTTGGCTGGACACTTGCAGAGATATTGCTCCGCGGTGTCGTAGTCACTATTGCAGCAGGCGTCGACAATTGTGATGCCATCAAAACTTCTTTCTTTGGCTGCCTTATAATGGCAGGAGGGCTTACGAGTTAAAGTTCTGAAAAGACAAGGACGTCCAAACTAGACATTAAGTTGTCAAAGTGACCCCAATAAATTATACTCTTCTCGACTGTGGCCGGGGCACGGGATTCCGGAGAACCCAGCCAACATACTACCAAACTGAATGATTTGATTTTAATGACTCCTGTCCATAGATGAACTAACTAGATGTCAAACTCTACTAATACTTTTGCAAACCCTTAACTTTTGCACAGACACACTGTAATTGAATTCCAACACTTCTGCATCTCTATAACTTTGTCAAAATTTGCTAGAAGGAGAGCAATTTACAAATAAAATTGCTGAAATGGAAGCGATTTGCACGAATGTGTGTAATGGAGACGACATTTTTGATTTAGAGGTCTAGCAGTCGTTGCTGAATGGGGAGAAAGCGTTGGGGTACGTATGTCACAGGATAAGTCGGCCTCCTGTGATACGCTTGAACGGCGTTAGCATTTGATGTGTAACTAAGGTCACATATCTGGACATAACGTTGGGTGAGAGTATGAACTTCATGCTTCACCTGGGGCCGAATTACCTCAATCGATATCGAGTGAGTGAGTAGGACTCGTGATCGAATGATCGATTAACCTTATTGGGATGATGGCACTCGAAAGCTCATCGAATGAAAATAAAATTCTACTATAACTCACAAAGTGGCTTTTCTCTGGTTGATATAAAAGATAGAAAAATATATGATTTGCAGTGAAATTGAAGTAAAAAGGTCTATTTTTTATTTGTCCTCCGACTCCGACGAAGAGTATCGCGAAGGTGTTGGGCCTCGACGCTCAAGGGATAGGAGCAACCTGTTTTCATTGCCAGATGCTACGTAAGTACTCGTATACCTAAGCCTACGCGAATTAAAACGCAAATAGGATTTTTATTTAGCAGATTTATCAAAGGATTTAGAGTTAATAAAGATGCATTCAACAACATTTCGCAAAGCCTTGAATTCAAAGGACATATGTATGTCAACTGCAAAATATTCTTTACCAAATCGGGGTGTTGGGCCGTTTTTTATGAAAAATTGATTTAGCTGAGACTGGGGCCTTAATTAAAAAAACAGACATTGCGTTAGTAAATTATTCAGAAAAATAAAAATTAAACCAAAAATAATCACGCCTATGTTGTTTCGCTCGACGGCTCGAAGCACAATAGTGTTCGAATTAAATGACGCACTATAATGAGTGCTGTCATCTCAGTCATCTCAAATTTCGATAGTGAATGCTTGATCACAAGAAGAGTAATGCCAAATCCTCACTTTTCGATGACGAGTTACTCGTTATCGATTGCGCTAATTCGGCCCCTGGTTCGAATGAGACAACGCATGCTGAGGGCTGTAGGCCAGGTAAGGCGCATATTGCGATCTGACTGAGGGCTTAGCAGGCGTTCTGTCCGTATCATATATGATTTCTTTTTTTGTTGCTTGTGCAACATATGGAGCATCAATACGTCGTGGTATTGCCTTCAAGATCAGAAAAGGTCTCCCCGTAAATGAGCGAGATTGGGTTTCCCCGTCAGAAGTGGATGGCCTATCGCTGAGGCAGCGTAAAACCTTTCTACACGCATGTGTTCTATCTATAGAATGTGGGACAATATGGGATGCTAGCGAAAAGGGTTACTCACGGCTTCCTATGGGATGTGCTGATCATGAGAGTATTTCCCGAACGGAACTTTACCCCCAGTCTGGGCTTTTTGTTGACCGGGCATGACTCTCTTAATGCATTTTTGCATAGAAGAGGGCTTAGCGGTGTTGCTCATGTAGAGCCACGTATGAGGACTGGCTTCATGTCCTACGTGAGTGTCCCAATTACTCAGACATTAGGGACTTGCAGGCTATGGGCATCATCTTTAATGGTGAGGCCTACGATGTCAGTGTTTAAGGTGCCTTACTGGAAGTGACCGCAAGGTTACGAAGCTCGACCGGAAGCTATATTCTAGTACCACGGAAGGTCAGGAGCCCCCGGAACTATGGTCCTGGCCTAACCTAGGAGTTGGCCCCCTTGTGGGAGTGTCGTGGTGGCTGTATGTTTGTACCCAAAATCGCGGGGAGAGTAGACCGAATGGAGCTTGGACATCTCATGGCTTAGCATATGCTCTAGTGTAATACGACCTCTGCTCAACCATGGGATTGCTATGGAAAAAACTGGTCTGTTCGATGTGGAGTTGCATTGAAACCGGGTGCCATGACCCACAGAATGGCGGAGGTATTAGATAGGCCTCGACCCTTCATCAAAGGGGAAGTTCGTGTCTTACACACGACTTCGCATCTGGTATTGGTGGTAGTATTTGTACTATCCGAAGGGCGCATATCAACGCATTGTTTTGATACCTCGTGCGAAGACGCACCGTAGGCTTAAGCCTTCACGGCAGGTACCTACGTAAAATATAAGAGACATCTGTCCCAAACAGGGCCAAGAGGAATTAAGTTTCCCGCACTCTGGATGGAATTTTGCGCGCACGATGCCCGGATGAAACCGGTGCTGCCACCAGCAACGGCTGTAGTGCCAGCGGATGAAAATCGCATGAAGCGGTTGAACTCATCGACAAAAATAAAAACCAACGGTGGTCTTATCCGCACACGATGTCGGTGGTGGTACCAATACAAGTAGCAAATATAACAGTTCTGGTCGATGGAAGCCGGTTAATGTGGTGAAATCCCCGCTAAAAAACAACTCTGCTGCACAAGATTCGGCTGAAACCTGTGGTGCAACCAAGAATTTGGTTGTAGCTAGAATACCCACCTCCAAGAAAAACCCGAAAAGCTAAAGAAACGAGGTGCACCTGTAAGGATGCCGCTTTAACTTATCTGGCGCTCCGAATTGGGGAGGCTGGCAATGATAACGGTCTGAACGACGTTGAGTGGAAATATTGTGTCGATCAACTATGGGAGCTAGCCAAACCAGAGAATGTTTGCATTAAAGCAGGTGCTACGATATGGAAAACGAAACTCTTAGAGTGAAGTGCTCCAAACTCTTGAAAATCATGCCTTTGCAAACTGAGACTTTCGAGATTTTCGTTTTCTGGGTTCCGGGCAACTCATTTGCTAATACATCTTCGTACATAGAGCCGTGGGCTCGACACTGAAAAGTGGAAAATCTATTCTCACAAGGAGGAAAAGAATCGGCAAAACAAGGACTGCTCTTCTCTTATTGTGGCCTTAGATAAAGCTTCGACTTCGTAAAGAAACCAGAAAACTTCTAAACAGGTCACTTATGTAAGACCAATTTGGAGGAAAACTGGGGGTCTTTACAGATCGAAGTAAAAATAATATAAAAAACTGATTCGGATTTCGAAATCCGAATGCCTCTTATAAAAACGTTTGCGAAACTGGTAGCTTGGTGAAAGGGGAAAATCAACCAATCTGATGGGACGGACCTACACTGAGTCGAAAGCAGACTCTCCGTCTCATGCTAGATGTTCACTACCCAGCTAATTTAGTCAGAACTAGTTCACAAATAGCTTCTATTAATGAAGCTGTTAGTGAGCTGAATAACATAACACCCCGTGGCTGGTATATTGTATCTCATCGGATATGGTGACGGATGAGGCCATTAAACATGCTGTTGTTTCCTTTGGTGGTTTCAAGGCGCATCGCACCGATGGAATACATATACCTGGTTATGTTACCAGTTGCTAGAAACTCTGAAGAGCTAGCCTGGAACTGAGATACATGCCGAAACTCTGGCGAACAGTGAGAGTAGCCTTTATAACGAAAATTGGAAAAGGGGACTACACGCTCGCCAAGAGCTTCAGTTGAAAAGCATGGAGAGAATGGTCTAAATCCATGCGCGTAAAACTGTCTAGCGAATGCATCCTCTGTCCGCGATGCAACACGCCTATTAACGCGAAAGATCCCGCGAGAGTGCGCTTCAAAATCTGGTAGGCAGAATTGAAGGCGCACTCGACAAGAAGGAATACACCTTGGACACGACGTTGAGTGTGCTTTCGACAACTCAACTTTTGAAGGCATGTGCAACTCGGCCTAGACGCATCACTAGTTTTGTGGATAAGAGCAGTGCTGGTGAATAAGGCACTGATTTCGGATGCTGATTGCTGCCAATATGTGATTGCGGCGGTAAACAGGGGTTGCCCGCAAGGCGGCGTTTGTCTCGACTGATATGGTGCATGTTGGTCCATACACTGCTCAACGCGCTCAATATTTCTGACGTCTATGCGCAACCATGCGCAGATGACGTTAACGTACTGTATGTTGGATCGTGTCTAGTGCAGGCAACTCTAAATGTAATCGACGATTTGTGCACTAGAATTGGGCTTTCAATCAATTCTATCAAAACTAAGGATGTTCTCTTTACAAGAAGGAGGAAGCTGTCTGGTTTGACCAACGATTCCCCACCAAGTATTTGAGTGTCATCCTGGAAAACAAATTTCTTTGGGCTGAACATGTTACGTCGAAGGCCTGTAAGGCACTTCTGGCAGTATAAAGGAGCTTTCGAAAAAGGCCCGTCAATGAGGAAAGACCTTTGAATCTGCACGGCTATAATAAGGCCAATTATATTTACATATCCTATGCGCCGGTCGTCTGGTGGAATAAGCTCTCACGAAGATATGTCATTGCTGCTTTTACCAGACTCTAAAGAACATCTAACCCTGACAGCCTTTTTTCAGCTCGAGTCGTACCATGC
The DNA here is from genome assembly GCA_963966105.1 of Volucella zonaria. NCBI lineage: Eukaryota > Metazoa > Arthropoda > Insecta > Diptera > Syrphidae > Volucella > Volucella zonaria. Next base: position 47,751,844 of record OZ014534.1, read on the forward strand.
CTTTTCTTTTAGTGTGATACTGTTAATCGGATGAGGGATAAAGGATCTCGTGGCAAAGAGAATGATGTCTATGATTATACGAGCAGCGGAATCCACGTCGTTATCGAGGAAACATAATGACCAGGTAAAATTCCTAAAGGTGCTAAGTCCGCTCCAATTGGTTTTCTTATATTGCCATACGATTGGCCATATAGTCTGGTCGTTTTCTTCCACCCAAAGCTGGTTGATGATTTGGCGCTTGCACTTAACCAAAACATATTTTATATTGGGAGGGGTATTGTCTCTTCAGTGATTGGAAGCGGGCTCCCTGCTTGAGCTATCACTTTTTGCACATTTAAAATATTTGTTTTGGAATGTTGTCTTGATGTGGATCCCAGTCAGCCGATCCCTTATCCGTCTAAAGTCAGTTGTCATTGAGCATAGCCAATTTTGCTGTCACTGGTTACAGCTGTGAAAAATGTCGCAATTTTTTTCATTTTCATGGATCGTGGTAACATTTGTCTAGTATTGTGTGACGACAGATTCAAGTTTTTAAGGAGCGCCTTACGTGTATACTCTCAATCCATAGTCCGTTCCGGACCGGCGTTCTGGTTCATCATCCTAAGCAAGGGTGTTAGTTGTTCTCCGTTTGTATATCTCTCACGCAACCATGTAAAATACTTTCTGCTCGGTACTCTGTTCACATAATGAACTTTGATGTCCAGCAATCGTATCATCTGCTTCTTTGCTGCTCCTACAAAAACGCGAAAGTCGATAATGGCAGAGAGAACTAAATAAAAGAAATCACGCGACTTACTATACAGTATACAGACGAACGGAACCTTTATTGAGGGCAACATTATCGCTTTTGATAGAGCAAGGTTTGAATAAATTAAACCACTTTATAAGTAATTGTTTAAATAAATGACAAACTTTGAAGAAAAAGGACGGAAACTTATCCCCATACCCAATCAGTAGGCAAACCTTCGAATCGGACATAAAACCAACCAGTCCCTTGTTTGTGAAATTACTTTTCTGCATTGTTCATTATAGAATGTAAATAAATGCTAACTGATTTGTTTTTATCTACAAAACTGTATTTCCTTTATTTACTAGTGCTATGTTTGGATAAGGATTACTCGAGGGATGTTTAAATCTTATCTTTTGCCAACTGGTGATAGAAATGAGTGGCTTTCGGGTTTCAATTCAACAACGTCCATCGAATTTTTTTTTTAATATGTAAATTGCAGCTTACTTTAATATTTTTAAGTGCTGATAAATTCCTGCTTCTATAATAGTTTAATTACTACTGTGATTGGTTTAAATGCACTTACAGCTTTTAGCTAAATATATAATTCCAATTTGATCAGGCGTTTTTTTTAATAAAAAAGATTGAAAAGAAAGCGCGAGTATTTGAGCCGTGTATAAGTTCTTTATGAATTATGAATGAATTACTCGTAGTTCTTGCTAAAAGTTGTAAGCGCGATTTAGTTTCTACTGGCACAAACATTTTAACATTAATTCGCAACATAAAGTCACATTGACTAAATTGCTACAGTCTACACCGTCCTACTTAAAACGAAAAAAAAAGTACAAACACCATATCGATTCTGGTTTACATATCTCGTTCTCGACGAGACCTTATCATGTAATTATGTTGTATTATTGTAATAATCGTATATAATAAATTTGATTAAAAAAGAAGAAGAATTAAAGAACGAGGAACGATAACAACAAAAAAATTATTATCGGTGCATTGGTGGCATCATTGGCCCACCAACAGACATTGCTGATCCTGGTCCGAGGAGCACTTGCTTTTGCTGTGATTTTTGCAGTTCTTCCATTTGGGCACGTTCAGTCTCGAATACAACTGGTGCAAATAAAATCACAGAACTGGTGAAAACGATCCACGTTGCATTGCACGAAAACGAATAGAATCCTTGTACGCCTTTAACAGTTGTATCAGAGATTTTACCAACGACTCGTCGCAGCGGTTCAGGGAACATTTCCGTCAGACCCCATATTCGTTCGGTAAATGTTTCATCTGGTTCCTGTTAAAAAAAAAAATCGGTTAAAAGGCTTTCTTTTTTGAAAAGATTTTTAATTTTGTTTAGTTTAAGACGGTATTTCAAAGGGACGGAGTTTTTTTTTTACATGACATTGTAACAATAGCCGTTGAAGATCAACAAAGCAATGTTCAGATATTTCTTTGTACGGCGGATCTATTGTATTTTGAACCACAAATCACATAATCAATAAAACAAGCAGATCAGGTAATTAAGCAGCAAATTTTCTTAGGAAAGAAAAAGTCGAATATGCATTTATACATTCACTTCACTTATGAAAGTGAAAATTTATGAAACACTACTTCATCACAGCAGTGTAGTGATCCCAGGACAAAAAGGAATTTTCATAGGTCAATTATACGTCGCAAGCTGGAACGTGGGCACAATGACGGACAAAAGTTTCGATCTAGAAAACGTATTATGTCAACGTAAAATTTTTGTGGCGAAATACCGGAAAAACAGCCCGCTACAAAATGTATTATAACAGAACGGAACTAAATAAGAATGGAGTTGCACTTATCTTGAAAGCTGAACTCCTAAATAATATCGCATTAAAAATTAGGTGACAGGACACTTGGAATATTGATAGCGTAAGTAGCAAATCAGAGAGGAAAATTTTTCATCGGTGCAAATTTAAACGGACACTTTGGGAAATTGAAATATAAGTTCGAAGACTGACACGGGGGAACAGTGAAATGAGAAGATACACTAAATTTATGCCGATCACACTTTGTAAAAATAATATTTATTGTACATTATTTATTAAGCAAGAGCGACACTTAATTACGCCCTGTGGCAATGAACACTTGTGCTGGAAGAACGCGATAGGGTTCTTAAGCGATCTTTAGTAAACCGAATTGTGTTTGCAGAATTTTTCGTGAAAAAACTAGAGGAAAACCAACCGCAAGAATCGAAAAAAATAAACTAAACAAACTGAAAATGAAAAGACTTCAGTTCTGGTCGGTAAAATTGCGAGAATAGCCCCAAAATGCCAATTACCCAGAGGAAGAAGTCAAGGCACAATTTCGATGAAAAATGTAAGAGTAGTGCAAAAATTCCGTTCGGTGTCCTCGAGGCAAACGTGCTAATATTTTTAAAATTGCGGCACAACGGCTTAAAAACTCAGAAGAAATTCAATCCCAGAAATACATTGAAGACGAGCAGGGATATTTGTCGAAGTAAAACAACGAGCAAACAGATGGAAAAAGAACGTGTAACTTAACAACAAATCCCATCGGTGTCGAGCAGATTTGAAGAATAAACCAGGTGCGTGAAGTTGGGCCGGATTTATATGATTCGTAAAGCTTGGGCTTACATGACTCGCGATTTTGTTGTTAGGCATCCGACCAGTGAAGAGTGAGCTTTTTTGCTTCATTCTATAAAGGCAAACGCGACACGAGAAACTGCAACAACTACCGATCAGGGGAATTCCTGTAGCATACTATGAAATGTTCTAGATAGTCGATAATCCAATCTAATTAAACTCCGTGGCAGGAAATGCGACTTTGTGGCACGCAGGTCGATATACGATGGATAAACGTCGCAATGCTTCAAAACGGTTTGCATATCGTCTTAATCAATTTGAGAAAAGGGTTCGATAAAGTTCCCGGAGATCTTATATGAGCGGCGTTTAAAACTAGTACACGATATTTACGATGAGGTTAAAGCATTAAACGCAAGGTGGTACGACTCGAGCTATAAAGAGGCTGTCAGAGTTAGAGAAATGTTTTTTTTCGGTCCTACAAGACCAACCCGACAGAGGAAAACCGAAAAAAATTTAAACGAGTCAGAAATGACTGTAACGTCTTTCTTAAATATGTAAAATTCCAATACGACCAAAAACTGAGGCAAAAAATACTGCAATGTCCCAAAGGCAGCAACATTTTTTGGTCGTTCGTCAAAAACATTAGAAATTCTGGCTCATCCTCCATCCCAACGCTTATTTACAATGACATTCCGGCTGTCAGCTCTTTGGACAAGGCGAATCTGCTTGCTGCACAGATTGTGCTTTGTCCCCGCGATGTAAGAAATATTTTAAACCCTCTGATGTGGCCTCAATATATAAGGCATTTATCCGCCCAAAATTGGAGTATAATACCCACATCTGGTCAGGTGCTCCTAATACACCTCTGCACCTGCTAGATAGGATTCAAAACTGTGCGATAAAACTCATAGCTGATACTAATATCAGCCAACTAAGCCGTACAACTCGCTTATGGAATGCCCTGCCGATCTCTGTGTTTGCAAATATTTAAAAACAATGTACATCGGTACCTGTCCTTTTTTCCTCCCTAAACATCCTTCGCTCGCGCTGTGTATAAAAATTTTAAGGGTACACAAATCCCTTGAGCGTGCTCATTATAAAAAAAAAAACATTGTTGAGTCCAAAACGATTTCTTTTCTTTTCGCCGATGTTAGCGCATCATAAGTAACATATGACAGACCTTCAAGTAACCCCTAAAAATTGACATATATTTAGAATTAGAAGAAGTCCCGTGTCGAAGTGTATAAAATTTAAATACTTCAGCCCTCTCGCTAACAACCAAGGAAATTGCAATGACGGTGTCGTACATAGAGTAAGCGTGGGGTGGCTTAAATATCACGAAATTTCCGTAGTATTTTGTGACAGAAAAATGTCAGAATAAATGCTTGTTACACACGACATACCGAACGAATTAGCCGGTTTTTGCCATGTTTGACGGAGGTCGTCGGAAAATCCGGTCCAAAGAGCGACAGAGGCCCAAGCTTCAGCAGAGTTTCGAAAAAAGGACCGAGAGAGAATATAATTGAATCACTTAATGGCAAAAACATCAGCAAAATCTTGGCCTCACTAGCGCGGTGATCAAAATAAAGCAGCTTATAGAATGGTTCTATGGCAATGAAATATTTCTCCCCAATGCTGGCACTAGTTACCCAGATGCCCTAATTACAATACAATTTGCTTGCAGGCAAAAAGAGGTGAATAATATAAACTTTCTCTGTTTGCTGGACTATTTGCACAAAACATTTTTGGACATATTCACAGGCCCGACAAATCGATAGTTTACTCTCTGGGACGTTGGAAAAGATCATTTCATATGGAAACTATTCTTTTTTTTTTTAAAAACGAGGAATGCCACAGGGGTTAATTCTTGGGCCGCTATTACTTTGCATTTTTATAACTGACTTTCCATCTGTGTGAAAGCAATAGTGGCAATCGACGGAGGAGAGTGAGAAGTTTTTGTGCAGTTCAGTCCCAGTTGCTAACACGGCGTGGGCGAATACACAACGAACTTTCGCGTTCATTCGCAAAAATGACTGGTCAGGTGATTTCTCAGGAATATGAAATTGCATGGTCAGCACGCTCACCCGATTTAAAGCAAGCAGAGGTATTCAAACGTCACCCTAGACCTGAAGCAAGCAATAAGCGAGGAAATCCATCGCATACCTCAAGTCATGCTGGAGAGAGTTACTGAGAACTTCAGACTGCTTGTCCGATATCCTTTTTAAAACCAAAAGTAGGAAAAAACTTCCTGAGTCGTAGAGTAAGTAACCAGAATTAAATTTGTTGTATACAGTAAATTTGTAATTTTATTTACACTTTACAATAGGAAACTGAAGTAAAGCCTTTTCATAACTCAAAAAAGTCTGCTTGTTATTAGTTTTTTTCTGTCGGAACAGAGCACTTAGACAAAGGACTATTCCATTGTCAGGAGCATGTTCTCTTCATTGGAATTTCTCAATTTTTCGGAGAGAGATGAATGAACGCTTTATGACAGTAAGCTATCTCCAGTATTTGCTAATCGTTTGAGACATCGGGAAGCATAGCATTTGCTTGGCTTATCGGTATCCTTAATGCCCATAACATAGGACGCAGGCAATCTTAACTCTGCTTTGGATTGCTAAGAACCTCTCCTCTGAACCTCGGCCAGCAGGTTTACCAGCGATCGCATTGTGAATTAAAACCCAAAAAAGGCCCAAGGTATTCAGCCTTCCGTTCGCGATTAGAGAAGCCTTGCATTCTCAAACTATTGGGTTGTACCACATGCAATGTCCGATTTTCGCTCAGTCGGAAATCACGAATGAACATCTGTGCCAGAACGTTAAATTTTCTTTTTTTATAAAATAAATTGGTATGTGTGCTTGACGTGTGAGAATTTTAGGGTTCGTTACAAGTACCATTATTTTTTTTCTAGGAGCTGTTTACCATGCTGTCGGCAGTTCAAATTCGAACCCTCTTCCTTTACGAATTTAAAATGGGACATAATGCGTCATTGGCAATGAAAAACATTAATGACGCATTTGAGGATGTAGCGGTTAAGGAACGCACTATACGAGCGACGTTGGTTTGGAAAGTTTCGTTCGGGAGATTTCAGCCTCGAAAATGAACCACATGGGAAGCCGGAAACGTTAGTTCACGACGATGTTTTAAGAGTAACGGTGGATGCGGACCCAACGAAATCGGTGCGGGAGATTACACAAAGCATGGGAGCATCCCCAATGACAATAAGTCGACACCTTTCTCTCATAGGAAAGGTAAAGAAACTCGATAAGTGGGTACCCCATGAACTGAACGAATCCCAAAAACTACGGCGCCTGGAAATCTGCGCATCGCTTACATTAAGAAACCAAACTGAACCGTTTTTGTCACCGGTGATGAAAAGTGGATTATGTATGATAATCGTAAAAGACCTGGACAGTGGTTGGGTGCAGATGAAGAACAAAAACACACACCCAAGCCCGGTCTTCACACAAAAAAGGTTATGGTGACAATTTGGACATCGAAAGGACCAATCCACTTTTCATTTCTTCAACCAGGAGAAACAATAAACGCTATCAAATATTGTGAGGAAAACGACATATTGCTCTACGACAGAAACTCCAATCGTCCCCTCTACCGGTTTTCCAGCCTCCCATCAGGGGTGCCAATGAGCAGTGAAACATTTCGTTGTCGTCTTCCAAAAAGACAGAACCGCCGCTGGTTTTGGCGCCATAGGTGAAGATCCGACTATATTCCGTTTTGGCTCGGATTCTGGACGAAACCATTCTTGAGCGCAGGGAAAATAGGTTTAATACCTTCGCAGCAACATGAGCTCTAGTGTCATTGCAACAGACGCCATGTCGATAAAGTATTCAAAACTCCAAGGCGTGTTGTATAAAAGACCACTTCTTTTCGAACGAAAAATGACGTTGAGAGTGCAATCCATTATACGAATATCAAGGCGAGGGGCATTCATCAGTGCGTTTAGAGTGCTGGTGAAAGCCTCATAAAGCCAAAAAAGACCGTTCTTTCTCTGCCAATCAGCAGATCGTGAAAGCATAGGATATACTTGGTTTTTCTTACCGAAAGCTCCTTTACATAGCTAGAAAACTCACACACGCTGCAGCGTCTTGGAGTTTTTAAATACAACATGTTTAGTCCAAATAGGTTTGTGATACAGGGACTGGAACTAGCAAACAGTCGGCCCCACTCTCTGATTGAAAAAGGAGAAAGGTGGCCGCTGGGGATAGCCAGCACTAACATTCAGTATGCTGAAACTAGCTACAAAATTCCAACAGAAAACTCATACTTGTGCAAGCACAGCTGGAAGAACTTCCCGTTTAGATAAAATAAAATAACGGAGGAACTGAAAAGATATAGTCAACGGCGATGTCAGATGCAGACCCAGCAATGATCTCATTTGAGCTACTTCGATCTATTTACCGCTCAGGTCATAGAAGGATTCTTATTTACCAAGTTGTCGAAGCGGAGATGTTGATAGAGGAGTTTCGATCGAACCAAAAGCAGCGCTCAAACCCCAGTGGTGGGCTACCTACACTATTCTATAATGAACCTGGCCATTCAGGTTGAAGGTTGTGCTGTTAAGGGTAAACTGCCTGACCGCCTAAAACACTATTTGTTGAGAAGCAACACACATTCTTTGGTATGTATCCAGTTACTCTTGACAACTCCAGCAAACAAAATACGGACAAGGACTTTCCGCTATGGACATCCAATGTTCGGACACTTAACAATGTGTTTTAAGTGAACACTTCCCATGTAGGCTTAAGTTCACTGCAAGCCCATACTTTCATCGGAGCAAAGATACGCCTTCCCATCGCTCTCCGTGATTTGTTTGATACCAAAGCGGTAATGTGTTGAGTGTACAGGTCCACACCTGGTACGAGTCGAGGCCTACCAATTAACATCTTGCTATTCATAGGGTCCCAGCATCCAATACTTATTGCAATGCTACATCGGGTTGTACCTAACTGGAAAACCCTTCTTGCGTTTTAGGTTTTAAACCACAGCCACAGTGACGCTCTTACTAGGGGACGTACCTCTTCAAGTCAGGCCCGAACCAAAGTCTGCGGAGCTCCTGACACCAACGGTACCGTGTTTAAAATGATCGTATTGACTACCAGGGGTGCTGCCACTCAACAGGACCTATCACTAGCTGGCGGCTTGTAACTGATCAAATCGTAGCAACCTTCGCCTTTATAATTGGGCGAGAGCCCGGGCGCTTAACAGTCCATGTGCATCTGAACAATAAAAGGACACCTTAGACAGCTGCAAAGCGGAAATCAGTGCCCTTAAAGAAGTGCGATTTGATGTACCGGATAAAAGAATTGTTGAAAACTGACATCTATTATGGCGATTAATATAGAGAGTAAAAACAGTGCCTATTAGGATCTGGATTTGTTACCGTTGAAAATGTAGACAAGAACTTCTGAGCTTCAGTCACCTGAGTAAACACTAATCACAAACCGCTTAAAGGTTTAATTCGTCCACATAAACCTAATATGCGTTCACACCTTGACAAAAGAAAAAGATTACAATATTTAAGAATGCTTCCACGAGTTCTTCAAGCAGACCTAAGAGCAATATGCTAAGTACGACGTTAAGATTGTCCTTTGTGACGTATTGTGAAGAAATTTTACATCAGCTGCAATCGCAAGAAACTCTTAGTGTCTCGGAAAACTTTTCGCGCTGTATCAAGTGCAAAAGAACTGCGGTGACATTGTCAGCAAACTATTAGAGATGCCGCATCTGTGCTAGGTTTTACATGACTATTACATCGAAACTCCTGGTTTGACGGAGTGCCGGTAACCATATGAAGCAAAACATGGGGCGCTGCAAAGAACGTGAGCTACTCATGAACTCTATGACCAGGCGACGAGAGAAACATCGGCTTCTCAGAAAAAAAAAAGAAAGAGCGCTCGATCGGGGCCATGTAGTAGTGCATCTGTGGAAACGATGTCCAGAAGTTCTACCAAAATGTAAAAAAAACTTGCGAAGGATACAGTTGGTGTTGATAATTTGGGCGCAGTACTTCTGCAGGCGGTTTTAAGGAGAACATTCCATTAAACTGATAGCTTACTGAACTGTGGCTGTGCAGATCAAATGTTGCAATTGTGCTGTTATATACGCGCAGCAACTAGGAACTGTCCACCATTGTCACAACCACGCTTCAGACATTCTTGCATAAATGTCTACAGATAGGAAAATTTTGATCAAACCGCATTTCCAACTCAAAGTTCGAAGATAGAATTGGTCAAAGACAAATGTGACAGCGGATTCGACATACTTCTCGAAAAGGCGACACTTCCATTGCTTCCCATGTCATACTATCGATGTCGCGAATCCACGATTAAAAGGTGGTGGGTCGACCGGGACACACTGAATCAGAATAGTCAATGAATAAGCAGGTTAACTAAGTGGAAGACGTAGGGCCCACTAAGTTAAAAGTGATAACAAAGAAACTGTTAAAAAGGACAAAGAAAGAGCTATATCATAGCCATTTCCGACAGAGCAAATAAAAGCCACGAACTCGGTCACCAGGTTTCGAATGTAAATGGATTAATAAAGCTTCTACAAAATCGATCACATTAATTTCCATAATTTTCTTCCGACATCTGTTAAAATATTAATAAATTCTACTGCAGCCCTGAAGTGCAAGTCCATATCACTAAATTGTCGCCAGAACATTGCCCACTACCTTATCAAAGTGAGGTTAATCCTTAACCTGCAACAGCTTGGCCTAGATAAGAGATGGACACCACCTTGACTGCTAAAAAGAAAAATTGTATCTACATACTTACATCGTCAAAAGTCTCTGCATCTGAATTACTCGCAGGTTTCTGTAGAAGAAAAAGCGAAAAAAACAAAAACAACATTTAGTGCGAGTTCTGCGCGAAATTTACCTTCGAACTCGATCGATTTTTCCTCTGCAGCTACTTCACCAAAGAGTTTAACGCACGCCGCATCAGAAGCAAATCGAAGGGTTTTCAAAAGTTTTACATAATTACATTGACTACTGCACGCCGTTCTGGAGTTTCATCTTTACTGCCGCCTAATGAAGACATTCCGCTATCCTTTTCGATGAACTCGATATCAGGATCAGAGTCCATCAAATCCTCAACCTTTACGGAATCCACTTTTGCGTTTTTTATTTATTCTTCACCACGGTGGTCGAAACAATCGACGACACAGAGAAACACTATTTTTTTTTTCGTTTCGATTCGAAGATGAAAGCGTCACGTGTTTGGACGATTGAAAGAAATGCAACGAACGGGGTTAGTGTAAGAAATTGTTTTTACTTTTTGATTTTCTTTATGAATTAAATCATTTATGATAAATGGATTAAGGAATAGCCAAGCGAAGGAACGATACGCACAGAGGCAATGGAAAACTTCACGTAAAAAAGGAGTTTGACAGTTCGGATTGTGAAAAAAGCATGGGTTGCGAATGAAATGTCAAAATTTGCAAAGTGTCATGGAGGGTAGATGGTGTTACGTCATAGGCTTTTCATTGGTTTTATCGTTGTTATGAATGAAAACGTTGTAAGAATTGATTGGAAATCATAAAAAACCGATTGCACAAAATCTTTTAGATTCTCACATAAGATTTTTTTAGTTTTTAATCGATTATTGTTTAATTTTTTGTTTATGCGCTATCTGGGTGTGAATATAGTATGCAGTAATGGAACTCATTCAGGGTGTAGTTGTTTTATGGGAACGGATTGAATCCCCTATTCTTTGTATACTCAAGACTGTGATCACAAGACAAGTTTTCCCGCAGAGGCGAGTCTATCACCAGTAATTACAACGAAAATCTTTTCCCAGGTGCCAAGCAAGAATTAATATGTAAGATGATCTGGCGGCTGAGATCTTTTGCACATGCAATAGTTAGTGCTTCGAGGGATGTTTGAACACATTTTTTATTTTTTTTTTTGTGTTAAAAACAAAAAAATCCTTTCTATTTTGAGCGTGTATCACCCGTGTCATTTTGAAGTCATTTAATGTGGTGCTACGAGTACAGTTGTGAGTATATTAAAATTCATTTAAAATCTATGTGGCGTAAAAGTCATCACCCTATCTATAGATGCTATAATTTTTACAAATGGCGGCAAATGTCAAATATGGAATATACGAATGCATCGCTATACTGCTAAAGAACGCTGAATGATTGTTAGGATTTTTTTGCGGAATAATTCGTCGATGGTGTAGGTGCAGTGTGAATTTCGGCGCAGATATCCCGGTAGTCCAACACCAACACTGGGCAAACACTTCAATGTTTAGCCACTCGCCTAGAAGAGTATGGGACAACACGTGACGTTGGTGACGTTGATAAAAAAAAACCAGAATCGTCCCAGCCAGTTATCAAGCGCACCGTGTTTCAACACAAGACCATCAGTAATCGGAACGTAATGCATGATGCAAATGCACTGATCGAAGCTGTGCCTTTTTCGGCGGTTAACAAGTTGCAACCATTTCTGCTGACAATAAATTCATCGACATTGTTTGTCGCTGATTTCCATTGCCATCTGACAATGCACGAGGTTTGTGGATACTTTGCAGGCATCTGGGATGTAAATTCACACACCTTGGCCATCACGAAAGCCTATCCTTGCAAAAACACACGTTTTGATAGGCAAAATAGGCATAATGAAAAACCAGCTAATTCTGGTTGGATGGTATCATTCGCATCCAAAGTTTCAAGCCGAACCTACACTCCGAGACTGCGATTCACAACTGGATTATCAGATCAAAATGCGAGGGCCTTCTGAAGTAACATACACCCCATGCGTTGGATTAATTATATCTCTTTACTTCGATGATAATCCTACTGTAGAATCAGTTTCAAAGTCTATTTGAGTCGTTCCGCCACCAGAAAACCGACAAACTATGGAATACGGACGGCCAATGCTAATGCAATACTTAGTTCTGCCAGACAAGGAATTCCTCGAAGAAGTTCGTAATGAGATTCATGCTTGTGTCGATTACTATCAGAGCTTCCGCAATGAAGTGGTTAAGTTTGGTGCCATTTTTAAAGATAACATTACTTACATTGAAAAGCTGAAGAACTCACTGTATCCGAAATTTCCACGGGATACAAATGAAAAGACATTATGGAACTGCATACGAGCAATATTGGGTTGTGATGAGGAAGAAGAATTTATTCTACCAATAACCGCTACAGTGGAAATTTCAAAAGAAGAAGTTAAGCCAGAACCTCTTCAGGTTAAAGCTGAGACAATCAAAGATGAAACAGAAATGAGAACAGATAAAAATTCTATAGGAGAACTTAAAGTTATGTCTTTGCAAGAACAGTTGTGCCTGCCATCTGGACTGAACATGAACCCAACAAGACTGTGCTCTCCTTTAGCTACGCCCAACCCACCTATACCGATTCCAAACACAACTCCAATTCCTCCGCTCGTAGCAGCACCTGTGTCATCAACTAATAGCACAACGCTGACCGTCACTTCATCACCTCGTGACAGTCCAATCACGATTCCATAAAATTCAACGAGTCCTGCTAAATTTGAAATTCCAGTGCGTGCATGCCCTTCTCCTGCCAAATCAGACACATCATCCAGTCGCACTCGCAATTCCCCAGCGCCTAGTCCAGGCAAATTTAGTGTTAGTGATATTTCGCGCAACAGTCCAAGTATCACACCGAATAAGTACGCACCGCAACCATCGCCGTTGGCCACCTCGGGGGCTTCAGCTAATGACTTAATGGCCGCTAGCTTAGCTTCGTTGGCTGGACAATTACCGCCGAATTTCCTGCAAACAGACATTGCCTCGTTATTTAGAGGACAACATTTTAAAGACAACGGAAATTCATCTCTAAATCAACTAGCAACTGCAGCTGCGAAAGTTGGAAATAAATCAAACTTGGATCATTCCACTCCTACACAACTAGACACAAGCGTCTACACCAGTGCTGGAGGTTTTAACATACCAGGTCCAATGCGTCCTGTGATCGAGCAATCCTCTTCATCATGCTCGTCCACTGCATCTTCGAAATCCATGTCAAAACAGGAGCGCACTGAATCTCGATCATCGAAATCATCAGCATCATTCGTACAAGACTAAACTGATGAAGCAACTGGATGATCTTAAGAATGATCCATTAAAAATGAGTGAACTTGTGCGTTCGCCAGAGTATGCTGCACTTTTGCTTCAGCAGGCCGAAGCACTTGGCGCAACAACATTGGGGACTCTGGGTTTTGGCGCCGATTTTTCTTACCTAACAGGTGCTACTAGTAGTGGCAGTTCAAAAAAACAGCAAAGCACGCCCTTCACGGCTGATTATAATAACCTACTGCAGGCATCAAAGCTGCTTGGATATGATTCCTATATGCAGCAAGCTAAGACAAGCAACGATTTGAATGCATTCCTACAACAACAGATAGCTGGCTATTCAGCTGCAACAGCATCATCCTCATCAACTTCCTCTTCCTCTTCATCTAAGAAGCAACAACAACAAGCTCAGCAGGTGCTGAGATTCAGATTACACTACCCTGCTTTAGACATACTCGAAGCTATTTGATGCCAGCAACCAGTATGGTTCAGGTAAACCATCCAATGCTAACCATGAACTGACAGCGCTTTTAGCTGGTGTCGATGGTATGGGTAATGTTGGTGGTGGCTCCAATTCATCATCAAGTAGCAGCAAAAAGGAACAGGAAACTCATCAACAGAATGATATGCTCAATCAACTTCTTCAATCGAAGAAAAACCAATCAGACCTCAATGCACTACTGTATCATCAAAATAAGGCAGCTGCTGATTTAAATGCTCTTTTCGCTGCACCTTCCTCGAGTAGTGCTTCATTTTCATCAAAAAATGCTGCTATAGATCCAGCAGCTCACTACAATCAATTGGCACAAGAAAAAATGCAAGATTATGCTGCATTCTTCCAACAACATGGAAAATATGGAATTCCAGATCCGCTTTCGAAATCCACCTTAGCCGCTAATAATCTATTCATGTCGCCATCGGCTCTTCTGAAACTTCAGCAAGAGTCACTCAATGCTATGATGATGAAACCGCCGAAATCCACCTCCTCCTCATCACTTTCATCAAGAGCTCGTGAATCATCTGCGTGTCCCGCTCAGGAACGCTTAACGCCAACCAAGAGTGGGCGCGACAATTCAGGTGGCAATTCTCAGTCTGGCATAAAATATAACTTTAGTGCTGTGGATTTGGCCATTTCCAGCGTGCCTAGTAATACTCCATCACCGGCTCCATCTGACGGAAGCAGCTCCTCAAGACGTCCTTCAAATACTCCGCAAGTAGATTTAAGTCGGCTTTACTCAGAATTAGCACCCCCAACTAAGAAGCGTATGGAATTTTCGTTAATCGCCGGTTTAGCTGCGCCACCACCGAAGATTCCAAAAACAAGTCAAGATCGGGATGATATTCTAAACCTTGAGTAAGTTACTTCTACCATTTACTCTTCTCTCTTAATTTGTCATCTACACATTTTATCTTTACCCCTTCTTCTAATTGTTTGAGAATCACTTTCAGTATTTTCTGGTTTACATTGCGTACTCAGGTACCCTGCATCTCTTTTTATTTTTATGTCATCGAGTTTAACATGGAAAATAAACACGAGATGCTGCCAAGTCTGGCCGGCCCCGGAGCAACCGTTCTGCTGAGAATATCGCAGCTGTGGTTGAGGATGTCGCCGTAGTATCGGCCATACGACATGGGCATTAATTGGCGGTCTTTGCAGAAAATTTTGGTGATATCCTTCACAAAGTGCAGACAGTGCATCAGCTGTTAGCTGTTGACCGCCAAGCATGTAACCTGCGCTCAATCTTAATCTCTCCTTTTGGCGAATTGCACTGGCCGGCAAGATCTCCTAATTTAACCGTTCCAGACTTCTTTTTCTGAGATTTTTTGAAGTCATGAGTCTATGTCAGCAAGCCTCAGACTCTTGAATCCCTCAAAGAGAATATCTGTCAAGAATGGGAAGACCTATCGACGGAAATTCTAGCAAGAGTGATGAAAAACGCCTCAAATTTGACCTGATGTGTTTCCTTTTTTGTATAGAACGGTAAAAATCCTTTCATTATCGAATAATTAGTAGTTTCTTGTTTTCGAAGTCACCCTGATTTTTTAATAATTTTTTTACTGTAAAGTGAAAAGTGTGCGATGAGCGGGATGCAGTTATCAAAATTTGAAAAGTGTCATATCCTTGCTTTTAAGGAGGAAGGCGAATCGGTGAGAGAAATGGTTTTTAAAAAAGTAATAGAATGTAATTATTGTTTTAGAACGGAAAAGTGGAAGCGGTCCGTCTGGAATGGGCAAGAGAGAGGTAGAATTGGAAATGACTTGGCAAAAGGTCATATTCTCAGATGAGTCCAAATTCAACCTGGAATTTTCAAATGGAAAGACCATAATTCAGAGACTATCTGAAGAACGGTTGAAGAAAGAATGTGTCGCAGCTCGTCCAATGAGGTCTAAGGGTGTCTTGGCTCGGAGTATCATAACGTCCCGTGGCGTTGGAACTCTTTTGATAGTGGATGAATCCCTAAATACTTTAATTACAAAGACGTTATAAAAAATGACGTGCTTCCCATTATTGAGTTAACCAGTACCACACGGATGTCCTGTTTCAGAAGGACTCTGCACCTTGCGATCTTGCTAAGACCGTGTGTAAACATTGAATTGCCCACTGTTATTTTAGTAATTTTATCAATCTGTCACGAGGTGTTTTCAATCGATTTCAACTAATTCTTTTTCTGGGTTTAAAGATACAAAGAAGAACTTTGGACAAATTCACTCCATTGGCCCGGAAACAGTCCTGGTGTGAATCCCATTAAGCATGTTCGACATTGAATGGATGTAAAACTTAGAAATAAACAACTAAACTACTCCGTACTACCAATTAAGTAATGCTTAGTCTGTTTTATAAGTTATGTATAAAACAATAAACCAAACAACCTATTGCATCATAACTATTAAAGATTTTTTCTTGGGATAACACGACCCTAGCATGACTTACGTGTTATGAATAAAAACGAGACCCTCCACCACAGTACCTACACATAACAAGTAAAAGTCAAAATTTTATGTTTTACTTGAGTGAACCTTTTTTTGCACCTAGTGTACACATTACATTAAGTGATGACACTTCCTCTGAAAATAGGCTCAAAAATCAGGAAGCCAGTGCAACAGAATCTGGGATTAAAACAGAGAGATATTCGAATGAAATTCTAGCTATTGTACTTGGAATTCTCCCGCAACTTCAGATAATTCAAAACGTTTTTCAGAAATATTCACGCCACACCCAATCAGTTAATAGGAGCGCGGCTTTCCATCTTTGGCCATCATTTTGTATATGTTCTTCAATCATCGCACACTTGTGCTCTCTGGAAAAAGAACAGACGTTCTTAAACCTGATTTAATCTTGGAATACAATAAATGCAAACAAGGTAAACATTTCATAAGCATATATACATTGTACAACGAAAATAAAAATCATATTATAATATTGAATTTCGTCAACACATATTTCTTTATTTGAGTGAACAAAATAGTTCAATTATTGCACAGAGTGCCAAGAAAAAAAAATCATTCTAACAATATCAACGGCAGTGAAAAAATGTGGAAGGCGACAGAGACAGCCGTACATTAGTCTCTGGTTTTTAACGTAAACCACCTGTCATGTAGACTTATGTTTACGGGATGCCCATACATCCATGGGGGCAAGGATACGCCTTGCCATCGCCCTCCGCCAATACTTTGATATCAATTTGGAACTGTGTTGGAGGCACAAGTTCCACCCTTGGTAAGAGTCGAGGCCGATCTAAAACCTCTTACTGCTCTTAGGGTCACAGCACCCAGTACGTATTTGTTACTCTACAATGGGTCAAACCAACAGGAAGACCCTTCCCGCGATTTGGATTTAAACCACAGTCACGATGACGCTCCCACAAGGGGGCCTACCTCAACAAGTCAGGCCCGGCAACTTGTAACTGGTCAAATCGTAACAACCTTCAGAGGCGTCATCTGAAGATGTTTATGATAAGACCAGTGATATGTTCTGCCCCCGCTTTTTATAGACAACGTCATTGATGGACGAAGCCTTGGTAATTAGGCAGGCGCCCAGACGGCCGTACAGAAAATGCCATACTGCCACCTATTGCTCAGAATGTCCTGAGAAGTCTTTTCCTGGCCTCAATCATCTCCAAGTTCCACATTGTGGGCCATAAAGTCTGATTGCTTTTAAAGAACTTAATCATATCTGCTAACTTTATTTTAATTAGTATGAACTTGTTGTTTTGTTTTTTACACAATGAAATATGTTCAAATAAATTTCTACTAACTCATTTTACTATTGGTAGTTAGTTAGTTAGCTCCTGTGACCCCTCAGAAGGCATAGGGCGTCAACAACGCCTGGGCGCCATCTTGTTCGGTTTCGAAAACCGGTTCTCTCCAACTCTTTCTAAGTATCGTCGTCTCCTCCTCAACTGTTGTGCGCCATGCCTGCCTTGGGCGACCAGCTCTTCTTCTTGACTTAGTAAACGGGTTCCATTACATAGCGTGCTTCGCAATAGAATTGTCTTCATGCCTTAAGGTGTGACCCATCAACAATAATTTCCTTCTTATAGTGATGTCAATTGGTTCCTGCTCTGTTCTAATATGAAGACCTACATTTGAGATTCTGTTAAGCCAAAATACGCTGAAAATGATGTGCAGACATCTGTTAATGAAGGACTACAGCTTCACCTTCCAAGTACCGCATCCATACAAGAGTACTGATTTGACATTGGAGCGAAATAGCCGCAGCTTGCCCTTAGTGCTGTAACATAAATATTACTTTTCCACATCTTAAACAATATTACGAAAGCAGATTTTGCCTTCCCATTTCTGCTGCTAGTATCGAGTTCGGTGCCGCCGCCAATTGAGATGATGTTTCCCAGATAAGGAAAGCTTTGCATTTTCTCGACTTTCTGTCTATAATCAGATGGGGATGCGCGATCAATTGAACGTATGATCGCACCAAAAAGAGCAAGGGCCCCAAAAGAGGCCGCGAGAGCAATAAAGAAGGAAGTTAGCGAGTGGACAGCCAGGAGAGCACTTCACAGAATTGGACTGGTGTCAGCTTTCAAAAAGAAAAAAAACCCGCGTTATCTGAGAAAAATATCAAGATGGGGATGCAAAACATACAGCCAAATTGTAAAGAAATGGCTT
This sequence comes from Volucella zonaria, assembly GCA_963966105.1. Taxonomy (NCBI): domain Eukaryota; kingdom Metazoa; phylum Arthropoda; class Insecta; order Diptera; family Syrphidae; genus Volucella; species Volucella zonaria. The sequence continues at coordinate 47,770,344 of OZ014534.1, forward strand.
GGGGAGCAGCCATATCTATGATATAAGAAAAAGCAACAAAGCCATTAATGGGTTCTATTGCAGTTAACAGATTAAATGGAGCCCATTGATTCTGGCCAGAACGTTTTTGCAAGTCCTTGCTTTAGGAAAAAGAGATTTCAATGGACTTGTAGTGTACGATAGAAGTTGTTACCGAATAACAGCCTCAGAAGAAAAATAAATCGATTTTATTTCAAAGTACTCGTAAATGGAGATGATACACTATCTAGGCCACATATCATGTTTCACCACTTATGTTATCTAAAGGCATTATTCGAAAATCTATCGAATACTAGTTTAAGACAAAAACAAATGCAATACTTTCAAATCAAAACTTATTGAACTTACTTGTTCCATGATTTTGGCACAACTTTAATCAGTTAACTTGTCCAAGGTAATTTTGAAGTTTTTTATTAATCAACAAATTGGGCACTGAAGTTTATTTTACAATTTTTTTTTTAAAGTTTTTCTAAAATTTTGTATTGAAGTTGTGACGTTTTAGAATTTCAAAATTACTCGTACTGTCAAAAATATTTAAACAAAATGCTTGGTGCTTGCTTGATTTGATATAAAGGAGTTAGAATAAATGAAAGAAAATTGGTTACCAACGATGCATTCAACTTAAAAAAATATTCTTCCTTGCTTATGTATCTACCCTTTTCGAGTTGGACATGATAGTTTGTGACTTAATGACCTAGTTCCTGAGATGGCGTTACAGTCTACGATGGACGTTGACCTAAACCGGTTAACCATTCAAGTAAGCGCGGTCCTTTGTAAACTGTCTCTAGTTGCGCACTCTAAGATTAACTTCTAACTGTGAGTGTGGTCTTCTTCTGCTGCGTTGTTCCTTCCGATAGGAATCGAAGGTTCTTTGGGCCAGAGCATTAATGCCCAATGGTTCTATGTGCTGTAGCCCGCTTTACATGGCTTCAATGTGGCGATAAAGAGGTGGTGGGTATCGATGTGGATTTTTTGGTTTTTCTTTATGATATCGCGTTGTTCTTCACCTGCATGGTTCTCATAATTTTTCTTTTTCTTCCGGAGAACCCGATGTTTTCAAGTTCGCGACTCGTTCTTGTTCTTTAATAAAACGGCGCTTCATAAGCGAGTTGTTTGTACACTTCAATAAACCAGGGATTTCGCGGGCGAATTAAAGTACATCAGTTACAGCATATCTGACGCCTTCTTAGCATTTTGCCACAGTTCAGTACTTGATTCAGGTGGCATATGACTGTCTTGAGGTTAAGAGATACGCAATCGACAAAGGTTTTGGTGGTTTGTTGTTGACGTTCAATGTTAGGTTGCTTCAAAGTATTTATTCGTGATTGTGACGGTAAGGTAGTTTTCGAATCGAAATTGACCGCTCGATATGTTCGAACACCCGTAATACCGGGGGAGTGGATCACAACATGTTCAATTTGGTTGTTTGTTTTATTATAAGATGACCGCTATTTGTGAATCCAGTTCTATCCGAGGCCATTAGTTGGTTCGTCACATCTTTTTAATCTCTTCGTACAGGGTTGTGAGGCCTATGACGGCTACTGGCCGAGCATACCGTTGCCATTATAGCTTGCATGAGCAAAGGTTACCGAAAGGTAGTTTCGCTACGAACTTAATTGTTGCGCAGCTAGGCAAATCCAAATTATAGAATAGTCAGCTTTTTCCTGATAGTTCGCCACGGAGGTCCCCACATATGTTATATACTGTCAATAAGAAGGGACACACAACAGCAACGAATTAGACATAACGTCACAATCGACAGATATAATTTCGAGGTAGTAAGAGACTTTGTCAACCTTTGTCAATGCTGCCAACAACACAATTTAGTAGTAAATATAAAACTTTGATCATCCCAGCCCTACTTTATGAAGCTGAAGCATGGACTCTATCGAAAACAGATGAAGATATCCTCGGCCATTTTGAAAGAAAAAGCGTTCGTACAATATTCGGTCTCGTTTGCGTTGACCGATTTTGGAGGGGACATCAGCCTAGTCAGGAAACTGTTAATTAGTCGCCTAAGACGGCTAGGACATGTAAAACGAATGGACACCAATGCTCCAGCCGCAGATACTTCGAATGTAAACCGGAGGGACAACGTAGTAGAGGAAGACCTTATCTTAGGTAGCGCACACAAGTAAGAAGTAATTTTGATAGATAACACAGGTTTTTCATTAAAAATGGTGACAGTTTTACATCAATGTGGCTGAATTTCATTGATACAACGCTCAATTTCCTCCTTCTAGGGGTGGGTGGTCATAAGCTTTTTGGCATAAGCCTTAGACTTCAAAAAACTTGAAAGAAAAAAGTCCAACGGCATTAAATCGAATGATCTGGCGGCGAGTTCTGTTCGCCAAAACCGGAGATTACACGACTAGGAAATGACACTAAACAGTGATACGTTGCGGATGCATTTATTTCTCAACAATCACTCGTGGATTTTCTGAGTTTGACGATTCACAAAGCCATCAAGATGAAAATGAGCCTCGTCAATGAAGATTTAAACTGCGAACTGTAGCTGTCAAACCTTCGTTATTTTTAAAATATTGCTCAACAATAAAACGCGTTATTCTTTCATGTAGCGCTCCATTTTTAACAAACTGTCAACTCTCACGCTGTCTTTTATTTTCGTTGGTAAGACTTTTAAATCTTGCATGAATCTTGGGACATCCTTTAGAAGCGGACCGCAACAGACTTATAGTATGCAACTGAAGGCAATTTGTTAAGGATCCGGGTAACTAGAGAGACTTGTTAGTTGAGGCCCAGGTTCAGTCAGAACTTTAGCGCCACCTAAGGAAGGAGCATCGACACTCTCGCGAGCAGATGAAAGCTGTTTTGATAGAATGATTTTTCATGTGACTATTGGTCCCATCTGCGTTAATGGAGTGTGGAAGAGAAGGCACAACGAAGAAGTAAACTGCCATGTGCATCGGCATGGATCCGGTCAGAAGCGATTAAACTGACCCAGGTTATGTAGAGCAATGTAGAGCATATGGGGAGTAGTAATCTTGCCCGAAGATTCTTCGAATGCATTCTATTAGGACAATGTAGTATTGTACGATCTTAAATTAAGTGGCGCATGCAGATGAAAAAAGTTGGTCTTGATTGTCGATCAGAACCAGGTCCAGGTCTGTATGATTTTATCAAAAGTTAAGTAAGGAAGTGAGTATGACAGGTTTTTTTTTTTATAATTTGCCCGCTCTCTCTTTTAAGTGCCCTTAAAATGCTTGCATACAGCGCGGGCGAAGGAAAATCAGGGAGGATAGAAAGAGAGGTACCGACGAACGTAAGGCAGGGAATACCATAAGCGAATTGTACGGCTTAGACTATATTTTAGATTATGTCCGAAATTGGGCTTGAGAGTATACTGATGAGCACTCATAGCAAGCGGGTGTTACGGTTAAAAGTTTGAAGAGGCGGATTCTATGGAGCGATTTTTATGGAGCACTGGTGGTGGAAATAGCGATAAAACAGAGTGACACACGAGATATTACGTCGGTGTTCGAGCGTGTCCATTGTTTGAGTGATAATAGTATCACCTATGAGTTTTATCAAACGGTTTTGAATCCTATCTAGAAGATGCAGAGATGTTTTGGGCGCCCCCGACCAGATGTGAGCGTTGTACTCCAATTTCGTTCGGAAAAACGCCTTATATATTGAAACATTCTGATCAGAGGGGGTGAAGTAATTCTTACATCGCTTGAGGAAAGCTAGACATTTCGCAGCATTTTTGATGACACTGAATATGTGGTCATTCCAACGTAAGTTGTCATTGGCACACATACCGAGAATGGTAAGTTTATCGGTTTCGACGATACATGTGCCATTCATGTATAACGGCTGGGTGTTTAAATTTCGCTTTAACGACAGCAGACAGCATTGTGTTTTGGAAGCATTATATTCTACTCTGTTGATAGTTCCCCAATTGGTTATGCAGTTAATATCAGAATTTAATGAGCTTAACATACTCTGCCGTTCCCGTTCTACAGCCGAAGAACGGGGGTGTGAATCCGGGAACGAATATGAGAACCAGAGAGTGCTGTCGTCAGCAAAGGAGTATATTGGATTAGAGGTAGAAGACAAGAGATCATTAATGAAAATTAAAAAGAGTGTTGGAGACAGAACCCTGGGGCACACCAGCAAAAAAACCTGATGCCAAACTCTGTCGAATGCCTTAGAAATATCAAGTGCAGCTCTCTTGCTTTCGCCTGATTGATGTTCGCTTTGGTTTCACTTTTTGGTGAGAGATCACCAGATCACCAGTGGGTTTTTTGCTACGAAAACCGTGCTGCCGGTCATTAAGAAGTTTTCGTGTTTCGAAATATTTCATGAGCTGAAGGTTTATCAGAGTATCCATACTACACGAGTGCGAAAGTAGATTTGTCCCATTGAAGATTCGCATGGCCGCAAAGTGTGCAGCAGGCAGATTGGCCTTGTGCAAAGAGCTGATAGCTGGAATGTCTTTGTAAATGAGCGTTGGGATGGATGATGAGACAGTATTTCTAAAAGTTTTGATGAACGACTATTTTTGGGACATTGTAGTATTTTTGCCTCAGTTTTTGGTCGTATTGGAATTTTACACGCTTAAAAAAGACCTTGTAGTTATTCCTGGCCCGTTTAAACTTTTTCCGGTTTTCCTCTGTTGGGTTGGCCTTAAAGGACCGAAAAAACAAGACAGCCACTTTACAGCTCGCGTCGTACCATGCATTTTCTTTTGGTTTGATACTATTCATTCGATGAGGAATAAAGTTTCTCATTCCAAATTGAATGGTGTCTGTAATCATATCGGCAAACATAACGACCAGTTAAAATTCCCAAAGAAGCTGTTAAGACCGCTGCAGTTGACTTTCTCATCTTGCTATACGATTCTTTCAGGAATCTTTTCTCTCGCTGTGTGGTCGGTGTACCAGAAATTAGGTGATATGACACAATGGTACGACGAGCCTAGAGGGGAAAGCACATCAACGGTGTACTTATCAGGGTGAGAAGTTAAAAACAAGTCCGCGGTGTTGGCGTATGACTATGAACGTGGGCTCATTTACGAGCTGCGTTAAGTGGTTTTCTGCAGCGAAGTTCTCAACACACCGTCCTTCGGGTGTTGTCTGTCCAGAATGTCGAAGCCACTCAGAATTGTGTATATTGAAATCGCCCGTAATGACGATTTCTGTATGAGGATACAGGGATACAGTTCTTTGTATGGAGTCAGAGAGCGCAGCAAATTCGTTTAAGGTCGAATTGTTGTCCAGTTTGGGGCTTCCGTAAATGAAGTAATAGTCGATAATTTGCTTACGGAGATGGAATTTTAACCACAGGAAATTGAAATCCGGATTAGAACAGAGATTACCTTGTGGTGGAGTTTGGTAAGCACTACGCTCGTAATTGGCGAGACCACGTTGAGAAAAGAATAGTGGCACTAGTTCGAAGCCAGGTAGCATTAGATCAGAGTGATCTGAGCGGTGCAGGCGGGGATCTATTTATGTTTCACTAAGGGCTAACGCAGCCGGTCTGTATTTACAGACGTGGACGTACGCAGAAAAGTGATTACTTTTTAGCCCGCGTATATTGCAAGATCCACTCTGAATTCCCGAGTCATTATAATGAAAGACGAACACAAAAAACACAAACACCCACGGTACTAAGCGCAGATGTGAAGTAAAAATTCAGAGTTGGTTTACCCAATCAAAATGTTGTAGGTGTTATGCCCTTACAACAATAGGAAACAGCACACCAACAAAATTCATATCCACAGCCCGCTATCCGTCGGTTGTTATAATACACTCAGTCACTACACGCGCTGTATGACATGTAATACAGCAACGGCAGTGACCGAGTGCAGACCAGGAGCAGGACGGTTGGGAAGCCCGCACTGTGGATGTCGATTTCACTTATGCGTGTGCACTTGCCGATGATCAGCTCGGGTCCAACGTATAAAAGATATACTTTGTCCTGGGTGTCAAAAACGAACTTCAACAAACATGGATTGTGCAAGTAGATGCAGTTCGCTAGGGGCAAGGTTAACTCGACAAGCTTGTTGAACTGCATCGCCATCTAAGTAAATAGAAAATAAAAATAATAAATAAACAGCTTATTTGTCATAAATAATTTATATTTGTCTTAAATTCTGCACAGAAACATTAAACATGTTGTTTTGTTCTTAATGTTAATCGATTTGCATTTGCTGTTGTTGATCAATTATTGCATCTTAAATTGTTGCAGATTATATTCGTATATATGAATAGATAGTATATGTATAATATAGATCATAGAGACCTTAAAAATATTTTCATTTTGTTTTTTGTTTTTTTTCGTTAAATTTTTATTGTAACACATTCAACAATTATAAAGAAATATATTTATGTATGTAAATCTATTTAATCATATTTTATTAAATATAATAATTTATTAAGTACGTTTACAACAATCAAATAAAAAAGGAAACAACAACATGAATATTTTTTTTTAGAAAACATTTTCTTATATTTTTCATTCCCTATATGTATGTATATGTGTGTGTACTTTTAAATTTTTGCATTAAACATTCATAATATTATTATTTTTTTTAAATATATTTATTTTTTATTTAAAATTTTTAAAATGAGTTTTGCATTGACTATAAGTTTTTTTCTGTTAATATAAATGTATTGATGTTAATTTGTTGTTGCTGAAGGGTTTTTTTGTTTTTTGGTTTTTTTTTTTTTTAAATTTTTCACTAAAGGATCATCGACAATAAAAACTTAAACTTACTGTTAATCATTAATAATATATAAATTTATATTTTTTTGTTTTGTTGTTGTTTTGTTTGTCGTTATTTAAATAACAAAAGGCCACATTATTGTTATTATGATTTTTTTTTTTCTTTTCATTTTTGATTTTCTCTTTTGTTTAATAATAATTTTCATTTTAGTTTTTGTTGTTAAAACTTATTTTTCCAAAGAATTTTCTATTGTTAAGTTATTCGCTATTTGTTTGTCTTTGAAATAAATTCTTGTGTTTTTATTTTTTTGTGCAAAAATTTATATAAATCTATTAGGTTTGTTGTTTTTCGGTTATAGTAATTTTATTTGTTTTATAAATATAAAAAAAAAAAAAAAAAAAATTAAGGAGAAATTTGAACTTAAAAAATAAACGAAAACAAATAGGAAACGGCACGAACTTATGACTAAAATAGAAAATAAATTATGTAAATATTTTAGAGTTTGCTTAAGGAAGTACAACAATGAAAATCGAAAACATTTCAACTCAGGGGAAGCGCAAATAAAAAAATCTATCTAAATAAAGTTGATCATTTTATTTTTATTTTTGTTTTTTTTTTCTTTTTAATTTTTAATTTATAGATATATGTACTTATGTAAATGGTAGACGTTTAATAATTTCCTTTTTTTGTTTTGCATAGTGTTATCGTTTTGGTTTTTATTTATTTTTTTTCTGATTTCTTTAGAAATTGTTTTTAGTTGGTTTTTGTTTTTTTTTTTTGGTTTTTTGTTTTCATATTGCAGCACCCTTAACACAATATCACTCTCACTTTCAGACTTATCCGAATATTTTATTTATTGAACTATAATAATAGGTAATATATTTATTAAGATATTTATCATAATTATTTTCATTTCTGTTTTTTTTTTAGTTTTAAGAAATTTAAAATTCTGTAGTGTATTTGCTTTTGTTTTTCATTTTAAAATTTATTATAAATTACTCATAAAAATATTTTAATTTATTTATTTTTAGCTTAACTTATTCGCTAGTTTTTAGATGTTTAAAAACATTCGTTTTCCCTATTTTATTTATTTTTTAGTTTTAAGTTTTATTGTTTATTTGTTTTTTTTTTCTTTTCATTTAGGTGGTTAAGAATATTTTTATTTTATTTTTACTTCTGCTTATGGTGTTGAGTATGAGTTCATCTTACAAGAGGAGTCTCGTGAATTCTGTAAAAAAATAAAAAACACCGAAATTGGATGTTAAAAGTTGTAAAGTAAATTGTTAGTACAAAAACAAAAACATATAGAAATTTTTTCAGATATGGATGACGATCATAGCAACAGAAAAGCTGAAGTTCGCCCTTAACAACATCCAAGTGTTGTATAAAGTACAAATGAAAAGTAATTACTTTGTATAACACCTTGGTCACTAGCTTTTCAATTACATATATTATAATTATTGGGTCTACAAGTAAGTTCGCAGCGTTTTTTTTTCCAAAATTTGAAGTTTTATTATGAAAACATAGTTACAATGCTTTATTCAAAGTATCGTCCATCGGAAGCTACAACTTTTCCCCATATTTCTGGCAATTTATGAATTCCGGACTAAAAAAATTTCTCGTCTTTCGAGCCCAAGAACGTATCGAGCCAAGTCTGGGCTGTAAGGCGGGTGAGGCAGAATTTCCCATCCACTATTGTCCAAATAGTTTTTCACCGAAAACGCAACATGTGGCCGAGCGTTGTCGTGATGAAAAATGACGGACTCATGCCTGGTCTCATATTCTGGCCGTTTTTCTTTTAATGCCCGCTTCAAACGAATTAGTTGGGTTCGATATAATGGTCCTTTGATGGTTTCACCACACGGAAGCAGTTCGTAGTATACGACACCGTTTTGGGGTCAATAAATCCATTTCTCATCACCAGTGACAATACGATGCAAAAATGATTTATTTTTATAGCGCTGCAGTAACATTTCGGACATGCAAAATCGCCGTTGGACGTCTCTTGGCTTCAATTCGTACGGCACCCAGTTTCCAAATTTCGAATGAATCCCAGTGCTTTTAGGCGCAGGGAAACGGCTTGTTGCGTGACGCCCAATGATGCAGCAAGTTCTTCTTGAATCTGACACGGATCCTCATCCAGTAAAGCGTCCAATTCCTCGTCTTCAAAACTTTTCGGCTTTCCGGGGCGATCTTTGCCTTCAACTCCAAAATCACCACTTTTCACCAATACATTCCGCCCCATAAGTTTCCGAAAGCAAACGATAGACCTCAGCCGCACTTTTCTTCATATTAAAGAATAAAAGCAGCGCTTCCCACAAATGACGTTTATTTGGCTGGAAACTTGCCATGATTTCGCTCGATAAAATGTACCGATAGAACTGCTCAAATATAACGCTGCAAAGTTGTTGACAGATACAAAACCTACAAATAAAACACATGGGGTCTGACATTTCTGCCCGGGATCCACTGGTGGCACCATCTCTGACAAACGCTGGAAACTTACTTGTAGACCCAATACATACAATTGTTGTACATTAAGCCATATACTTATGTACTCTCTATATTCAGTCCGTGGTGAACTAGCTGTCATGTAATAAAGATCTCCAACAGAGTCATCGGTCTTATTATTAAAAAACTATAACACGGTGTCAGGTGTGTGTCGCCTAGTCTAAGGTCAATGTAATTAAATAAAGAAGTAATAATGACTAGTGTTTCAATGCTGCTGTGAATGCAAAACTTCAAACTAATCATGTGCTTTCCGTGTCGCCGCTTAACCTAAAAAGTACCAATTTGCCAGCCACGTGGAAACATTGGCTTAGTCTGTTTAAAATATATTTAACATACGTGCGTCAAATCTGGAGTCTCAACCTAATAGTCGGAAAGTAGCATTACTTGTACATCACATTGACCCCGATTCACTGGATATATTCAACTCATTTAACGAAAATCTGGACGTTATAACCTATGAGGATCTTCTGAAAAAACTGAATGAATACTTTCTTCCAAAGGTAAATATCATAATGGAATGATATTGTTTCTTCTCCAGGCGGCAAGGTCCAGACGAGTCTATAGATGACTTCGTTACTTCATTGAAGAACTTAAGCCTCACATGTAACTTTGGGATCTTTATCTGCGACCTTCACAACAAGTTATCTCATTTGAAAGAAAAACTTCTCAATGAAGATACAATAACTTTGGATAAAGCCATATCTGTATTCCGGAGTATTGAACTGAATAAGGAGCATGTCCAATATTTGCTAGCTCAACAAGCGTCATCAAGCACTTTTATAGGTGCTGTACATAGTCAAAGAAGCTGACAATTATCGATGTCAGTCTCAATTGTCAAAACCAGCTCGTCCACATCTCTCAGATCTCTCTAATCTGAAGCTACCTGGCTACGAACTAGAGCCATTATTCTTCTCTCACCGCGGTCTCGCCATTTACGTGCGTAGTGATGTAGCTTACCAAACTCCACCACAATGTAGTCCCTGTTCCAATCCGGAATTCAATTTCATGTGGTTTAAATTCCATCTCCGTAAGCAAATTATCCACTACTGCTTTATTTACAGAAGCCCCAAACTGGACGGCAACTCGACCCTTAACGAGTTTGATGCGCTGTCTGACTCCATTCAAAGAATTGTATCCCTGTATCCTCATACTGAAATCGTGATTACAGGCGATTTAAATACACACAATTCTGGTTGGCTTCGACATTCTGGACAGACAACACACGAAGGACGGTTTGTTGAGATCTTCGCTGCGGAAAATAACTTAACCCAGCTTGTAAATGAGCCCACACGAATACCAGACGTTGATAGTCATGCCGCCAACATCCTGGACTTGTTTCTAACTTCTCACCCTGATAAATACTTCGTTGATGTGCTCTCCCCTCTAGGCTCGTCGGACTATTGTATCATATCAGCTAATTTCTCGTACACAGACCACACAGTTAGAGAAAAGAGACCTAAAAGAAACGTAGGGAATACTAGAAAACCAATTGGAGCGGACTTAACAACTTCTTTAGGAATTTTAACTGGTCGTAATGTTTCCTCGATAACGACGTGGATGCCGCTGCTGATATGATTACAGACACCATTCTCTTTAGAATGAGATGCTTTATCCCTCTTCGGATGAAGAGTATCAAGCCAAAACAAAAGGCATTATACGACTCGAGCTGTAAAGAAGCTGTCAGTAGTAGAGAAATGTTTTTTTCGGTCCTTCAAGACCAACCCGTCAGAGGAAAACCGAAAAAAGTTCAAACGAGGCAGGAATAACTGCAACGTCTTTCTTATTAGAAATTCTGCCTCATCCTTCATCGCAACGCTCATTTACAATGATATTCCAGCTGTCAGCTCTTTGGACAAGCCCAAACTGCTAGCTGTGCACTTTGCGGCTAGATCAACACTCCCAGATTGTGCTTTGTCTCCGCCTACACTTGAGTGGGTCGAATCTTCAATGGGACAAATCCACTTTCGCACTCGTGTAGTAGCAAGAGTTCTTAAAGATCTTAACATTCACAAATCCGCTGGTCCAGATGGTATATCTCCCCTCCTTCTGAAGAGGTGTTCTTCCTCGCTGGCAAAACCACTGCGTAAGCTTTTTGATCAATCCTAGCCCTTAGGACTCTTTCCGAGAAGATGGAAAACAGCATTTGTCCAGCCCGTCCCTAAAAAGGCAAATCTTCGTCCCTCTCCTCCTACGGGCCCATTGCACCTACGTCCCTTCTTTCCAAGGTCATGGAAACGCTGATAAACTGTCAGTTCATGAAATATTTCGAAACACGAAAACTTCTTAATGACCGGCAGTACGGTTTTCGTAGCAACAGGTCCACTGGTGATCTGGTGATCTCTCACCAAAAAGTGAAACCAAAGCGTACATCAATCAGGCGAAAGCAAGAGAGCTGCACTTGATATTTCTAAAGCATTTGACAGAGTTTGGCATCAGGTTCTTTTGTCGAAAATGTGTGATTTTGGGATCGAAATTACCTTTCGGAACGTGCAATTGAAGTTGTCTTGGACGGTTTCACGTCTGATATTCACAAAATAAACTCTGGTGTGCCCCAGGGCTCCGTTCTGTATCCGACACTCTTTCTAATTTTCATAAATGATCTTTGGTCTTTCACTTCTAATCCAATATATTCCTTTGCTGATGACAGTACTCTCTGCTTTTCATATTCGTTCCCGGACTCACGTCCCTGCTCTTCGGCTGTAGAACGGGAACGGCAGCGTATGTTAAGCTCATTAAATTCTGATATTAGCAGCATAACCAATTGGGGGACCACTAACAGAGTAGAATTTAATGCTTCCAGACAGTGCTGTCTGCTGTCGTTAAAGCGAAATTTAAACACCCAGCCATTATCCATGAATGGCACTTGCATCGTCGAAACCGATAAACTTTCCATTCTCGGTATGTGTGTCAATGAAAACTTACGTTGGAATGACCACATATTCGGTGTCGTCAGAAATGCTGCGAAATGTCTAGGTTTCCTCAAGCGATGTAAGAAATATTTCACACCCTCTGATCTGGCCTCAATATATGTATAAGGCATACTAATATCAGTCAGTTAATTGACATCGTCGAACGCCGACTTAATGTCTCCTGTCTCACTCTGTTTTATTGCTATTTCCACCACCAGTGCTCCATTGAAATCGCCAGTAGCATTCCGCCCATTCAAACTTTCAACCGTAACACCCGTCTCGCTATGAATGCTCATCAGTATACCCTCAAGCCTATTTTCGGTCGTACTCTAAAATATCGTGATTCTTTCCTAAGCCGTACAACTCGCTTATGGAATGCCCTGCCGATCTCTGTGTTTCCTGGTCGTTATAACTTACAAACATTTAAAAACAATGTACATCGGTACCTGTGTTTCCTTCGCCCGCGCTGTGTACGAACATTTTAAGGCCATCTTTTAATTGTAAAAATATGTCCCGTCTACCACGTCATAATCAAGTAATGGGTTCGATCAAATCACATCGGCTGACTTCACAGTTTTCAACATATAACGGCAATACCATATGCAAAAATTGTGGTCAAATTCACAAGTACACTTGCCCGGCTATTGGTCTTACGTGTTACAAGTCTAGGGGTAAAAATCATTTTTCGAAAATGTGTCCGAAGAACATTCAAGTTCGCAATATCGATATGGAGCCCAACTTCTCTGACACAGAATCTGTTCAATCAACATTGTTCATTGGTGTTCTACAATATCAAAACGAAAAGCAACAACGTCAACAGTATGAGGATGATGAGCTGCGGTAGTACGTGTCTTTACAAATTAACCATAGTGCAGTATCCTGTCAAGTGGACACTGGAGCTCAAGGTAATGTCATGTTTATTAATCAATTTAAATCACTTGGATTATCATGCAGTGTAATTAAGACAAGTAAACAAAATTTATTAACATGTAGTGGAGAAAAAATTTGTTCATTAGGCTATTGCTTACTGGATTGTATGTATTTATAAAAATATTATTATTATTATTATTATTATAACTTTATTAATCAGTAATAAATTACAAGATTAATCTTATGTTACAGCACCAGCTACCAGGGCTTTGGCCTAATTATAAAAATATTGTTTATAATATTAAGTTCATAATTGTAGATATTAATTGGAAAAGTTTAATTGGCCTCAAAACGTGTCTTAATATGAATTTAATTAAGAAAAATTAAGCTAATTTTATTACTTTTAATTTACTTTGTTCACAATTTGGAAAAAGTGATGAAAATTTGCCGAATTATGTAACTAACTTCGAAGAGGTATTTGAAGGGCTAGGATGCTTAAAGGAAAAATGTCATTTGAAATGTCATAAGAAAGAGGAACGTCGACACCGCCGACATTATCTCTATGAATGTCCAGTCTAAGCTCCCATCAGGTTGCTGCTACTGTAGGCAGATTATCAAAAATATGTGCAAGTAATGTACTGCAATCCTTCTTTGTAAGATATTTGTCCCGGATGCGTTGACGAGTTCTGGAGGAGACGATTCAACGATGAACTCTACGAGCTGTACAGAGACATCGACCTGGTCAAAAAAACTGCGCATTGGGCGTTTGAGATGGCTGCGAAATGTAGAGCTAATGAACACAAACGACAAGCCCGCAGAATCTTCAACTCTAATCTGGAGGAACAACGCAGTAGAGGAAGGCCTCGCTTTAGGTGGCGGCGCGCAAATGGAAGGGGACCTCAAACAACTTGGAGTGCGCAACTGGAGGCAGTTAGCCAAAGACCGCACTAATTGGAGAGGGTTATTGGTTGAGGTCCAGGTCCACCCCGGACTGTAGCGTCGCCTAGTAAGTAATGCATTGCTAATTCTTTTTTTTTTTGAAGAGCCCCAACAAACGAATGCAGAGAAATAGGAACGATAAAAGTGGCGTTGCAGAGAAGAACAATGGCTACATTGGTAGGTAGAAAAGTATCAAACGCATAAATGTTGTTCAGAAGATCGAATAAATATGCATGCATGCATACAAGGATAAGGAAAGAAACGTGCAGTCGTGGACGATGCTGAAAACGTGAGCTCTTGCTTGCTAGACTGTATAAAAGGGAACCACAATTGGTAGAAATTCCGTCCAACTGACAAAGATGTAATTTGGGCAGTAATGTCCAAACTAAAGACCAATAGCACGGCTAAAGTAGATGTGATCACTGTCGTGCTTATTTCATCCAGTGTGAGTCGCTTCGATTAGAAGCATAAACCAATTTTTTTAACTTTGCGCCATCAGTCAGGTTAAAATCGGGTACAAGATTTTATCTTCCATATTCTGTGAACACTTAAAGCCTCTTATGAACAAGGTATTACTCGTTCAATCTGATTTTAGGCCTGATAAGACCACTATCGAACTTCAGGTATATGGCATATCTTGGAAAAACCCAGAAACTTCAAACTGATACTTACTATCTGCTCATCGACTTTAAAGCCGCATATGACAGCACTTATGGTGACGAGCTATACAGAGCTATAGTTCCTAATGAACTAGCGGAGTTTGAGATTATAAAAGAACCGACTGTTAGTTATACCTTATCTGGTTGGTTAAACAGCAGTTTCTCTACAGATTCTCGGATAATAAACCCATATGGTTATAATAGACCCATCGTTCCGCTAGTAAAGCAGTGGCCAGTCACGAGGCACCCAATTATAGAAAAAAAGGTAATCGTTTCGCTTGGCCTGTTTCCATCCCGAAGAATGGTTGGTGACATATACAACTCATGGGGAATTCAAGCTCTGTCCAAGGATACAAGCAGTCTCAACGCTGGTTCAAGAGCTAACAGGTCCTTGTGCTCTATCACGCAGAGCAAAGAGAGCACTGCTCATGTTTGTCAGTATACTATTGGGTCTATAATTCGTGCGGTTTGCTAAGAGATGACGTAACTTGTATTATTCCATTGGAACATGCGTTGGAAAGCTACTGTCATTGTACGAGTACGTCATTTCACTATATGTCATTCATTTGAAGCGTAAACAACAATAATTTTTTTTCACTCAAATATGTCGAACTTTGTGCCTGAAAAAGTGTTTTTGCGGGGAGTTCTTCTTCATTACTTTAATATGAAGAAAACTGCTGCCGAAAGTCATCGTATTTTGGTGGAAGTTTATGGTGAACATGCGCTAGCTGAGCGAACGTGCCAAAATTGGTTTGCACGATTTAAAAGTGGTGATTTTGGCTTAGAAGACGATGAACGTCCTGGGCAGCCAAAAAAGTTTGAAGATGAAGAACTGGAAGCATTACTCTATGAAGATTGTTGCCAAACACAAGAAGAGCTCGCAGAATCTTTTGGTGCCACTCAAGCAGTCATTTCAAAACATTTAAAAGCAGCTGGATATATTCAAAAGCAAGGAAATTGGGTTCCACATGAACTCAAGCCGAGAGACGTCGAAAGGCGGTTTTGCATGTCCGAAATGCTGCTGGAACGCCACAAAAGGAAGTCATTTTTGCATCGGATTATTACTGGTGATGAAAAATGGATCCATTACGACAACCCCAAGCGCAAAAAATCATATGTGAAACACGGCCAACCAGCCAAATCAACGGCAAAGATGAATATCCATGGCGCGAAGGCAATGCTCTGTATTTGGTGAGATCAGATGGGTGTGCTGTATTATGAGCTGCTAAAACTGGGTGAAACCATCAATGGACAACGCTACCGAACACAATTAATCCGCCGAAAAACGCCCAGACACGAGGCAATATTCTTCCATCATGACAATGCTCGGCCCCACGTTGCTATTCGGGTTAAGAACTATTTGGAAAACAGTGGATGGGAAGTCTTACCCCACCCGCCTTATAGCCCAGATCTTGCCCCTTCTGACTACCATATGTTCCGGTCGATGCAGAACGCCCTCACTGAAATACGGTTCACATCAGAGCAGAATATCAAAAATTGGCTTGATTCATTCTTGGCTGCAAAGCCGGCGCAGTTTGCCAGAAAGATGGGAAAAAGTCATAGCTTCAGATGGGCAATACTTTGAATAATACTATTGTACATGTTTTTTTTAAATAAACGTTGAAATTTAAAAAAAAAAAACCGAATTAAGTTATAAACAAAATATATACTGTAAAATGTTTGTATAGGTAAAAGTGATAGAACTTATTAATTCCAATACAAGCGCTTTATTCAATACCAATACAATTCACAATTTAATCGCCAATTTCAACAACAGATCCTTTTAATTGTGAAATTCTTGGCTTGAGGCAAGTTATCTTTTGGCTAATACTCTCATTTCTCGTCAGTTGGCTGGAGCTGCTCTATGCCTTGTCGCACTTCTACTTTCGACTCCATGTACATAGGATTAAACTTTCTGAGTGCTTTTAGTTTGGCTTATTTTATCTTTTTAAGGACCTTTACCTATCTGCTAATTTCACTGACTGCTTCTTTCTTTCTCAAAAGTTCTTATTACTAAAGGGTGACCAGATAAAAACTGTAACGAAATTCGTCCAACGAAAACAACAGAAATTCAATCAGAGATTAAGATAAAACTACGCAGTCTGGTTCCCGAGAGGTAAACTTTTTTTTTATTGTTTTTTTTTTGTTCGTTAAGTTGTCTTCATTGTCCCTGTTGCTTCGGCTGCCAACTCGTAACTTTTTTTCTTCCCAGTCTTCTGACCTTTTTATATGCCTCGATTCTTTTCTGTTTGTCTCACTGTTTTTCTTCAGTTTAGAAGGCCTCCCGTTTCCGTGAATCCATTGTCTTTAAATCCACAGCTCGTTCGCAGACCACTTATGGTTGGGGAAGTTCTACGTCACAGAAAACTGCAACTGTTTTCTTCGTTGACTTTGTTCACTTTTCTTCTTCCTTTTCATGTGGTGGTCTCTCTTCTTATCTCTATGGCTGACAACTTCATCTTTTGCCATCTTGAATGCAAAACAGTGTTCGACAAACAGAACACACCTCATCAAGCTGTCACAATCGGGATGTGTAAACAAGACGTGAAGTAAGCACTGGTAGGAGTTAATAGTTGTTTTATTTTATTTTTTTTTTCGCTTTCTTTTTTCGCAACAAAACGATAGGAAATACAATTTAAATAAAACAACAACGCACAGTGTGACAATTCGCCCATTTAGCGGGATTAAATTCAAAAATCGACCAAGTTGTGTACAATTATTCATAAGAAGGTCAGCTTTAAGAGCAAGCGGTAAAGTTTTTTTTTCAAGTGGTTCGCGTGGCTTTAAGTAAAAGTTTAATTTTTTTAAATAAATATAATATTGTTGAATATTAAGGTAAGTTGTTTTGAGATAAAAAGTGTTTTCGTAAAAGTTAGGGGTGCTTGAAAGTAAGAAATTAGTGATAAATTATGTGTTTTATGTATTCATTAGACCAAAAGTGTAATTGTTTAGTGTTTTTCAAGGTTGAGACCATTTTTGTTTTAATGCCTTATATATTTGGAACCAAAAAGTGTTTTGACTTTTTGCGCACAGGTGCGAAACCCATACTAACTTCTTCGTATTTTAGGATGGCAACCGAAATTACGAAAAAACAAATTTTTGATGTTTGAATTTCCAAAATCAAAATTAAGCGCTTCGAGGCTGTATTTGCTTTTGTAATGGATTGTTTTAATAATTTTTCATTTTCTGAAGAGGAAATTAAGTCATTAAAGGCAACCTTGCCAACCTAAGGTTCAATTGTAAAGAAAACACTGGAAACACATACATCTGACTTTTTGCCAATATCTGCAGATGATGCATTAGAAATGATAACAGACGCACAGCTATCCAGTCATCAGTACGATATAATACGTCAAAAAATGAATATAAATGTTCGCAATCTAGTACCTTCGTACCACAAAATTAAAGAGGCTAAGACAAAATGCTATCCTGATAGCAGAACTATGAGTGAGTCTTCTGCTGAATGCGGCTTACAAAGCTTGGTAAATCATAGCATTGAACATCTATGCTTAGCTCAAAAAGATGTTTTAGATTCTGTTTCATTTTAAAACTGGGCTTAAAGAATTGTTCCTGCTCATAAAATGGGGTTGCGATGGTGCTCAACAAAAACAATACAAACAAAAATTTTCATCAGGTCATCATTTCGATGAAAACCTCTTTAGTATTTCGATGGTGCCAATTCAGCTATATTTCTTACAGGAAGAAAATAAAAAAGTGGTTTAGCAAAATCCAGCTCCATCATCCACAAGATACTGCCGGCCTATTAAATTGAACTTTGCAAAAGAAACGACAGAATTGATCAAGTTGGAAGTAGATTCAATACAAGAACAAATTAAAATGTTACAGCCAGTTGAGATAAATAATGACAGCTTTCATATCCAAATAAAACCAATTTTCTTACTTACCATGATCGACGGCAAAATATGTCACAAACCTGTTATATTTGCGCACAAAACCATCTGAAATGAACAATTCAACCAAACTTTCAGAAAAGCAAGTGGACCAACAAGCAATGAAAGTGAAGTCCCCTTCACTCTTGGATCCGATTTATGGAATGTATCCTACATATCGCTTATAGACTGGATGTTAAAGTTTGGCAGGTTAGAGACCAAGAGAGTAAAGTAAAGGTTAAAGCAAGAAAAAAGTTGATTCAGGATAGATTAAGAGCGGAAACTGGTTTATTGGTTGATATGCCAACTCAACAGTCAGGCAATACGAATGATGGAAACACGGCCAGAAGATTTTTCAGAGATGAGGAAAAAACTGCTGAAATAACAGGGATAGATAAGGAAATTATCAAAAAATTTCACATAATTTTAGAAGCGATTGGGTCTGGGTTTCCAATTGACATAGATGCCTTCGAAACATTTGCAAGAGAAACGAGAGAGCTATATATCAGAAAGTATGGCTGGTTTTGTATGCCAGTAAGTGTACATAAGGTATTATTTCATGGTAAACAAATAATTTCTACTTGTATACTTCCAATTGGACAACTTTCCGAGGAAGCTCAAGAAGCTAGAAACAAGGAAAATCGAAAATTTAGGGAGCTGTTTACCAGGAAAACCTCGCGAGTGGATACGAATACTGACCTTCTTAATATGTTGCTAGTATTCTCAGATCCATTTTTGGGAAGTCTTCGATGCATTCCAAAAACATTACTTGAACACGAAGTTCTACAATTGTTAAATATACCAACTGAGTAATAAAATGCAAATTATTGGCTGTTGTATGTTTTTTTTTCATCACAACTGTTACAGATATGTTTACAAAATTTATTACATTTCATTCTATAAACAATTCTCATAAAAGTAAGTAAAAAACATTTCACAAAAACATTTAAATCTAAGCGCTATTAATTTAATCCCGCTAAATGAGCGGATTGTCACACTGTGTAACGGTGTGAGATATAAAATTGATTCTGGCTGTATTTTGAAGCTACGTTCGTGCCATTATAAGTTGAATAGCACATCATTATTCCGACAATCGCGTGTCGAATGTTGGCCTCGACCTCGTGCAGTGTGGTTGGCTTGTTAGCGTAAACTAAGTGCTTGACGTAGCCCCAGAGAAAATAATCGAATGGTGTCAAATCGCATGATCGCGGTAGCCAATTGATGAACGTCCATCGTGAGATGACTCAGTTGCCAAATTTTTCCCTACAGCCTCGAGCATTGCGTCGCTCCTATTACATGTAGCGCCGTCTTGTTGAAACCACAGCTCGGATATATCGACGTTGTCGAGCTCTGACCACGGAAAGTCGGTTAACATCGCTTTAAACCTAAGACCATTGACGGTAATAGTGTCGCCTTCCTCATTTCGAAAGAAATAAGGTCCCATGATGCCGCCATGCCATAAACCGCACCAAACAGTCAATCTTTGTGGATGCATGCATGATAGGCCAAGCACTTGTGAATTGTATTCGCTCCAATAGCGGCAATTTTGCATATTGATATAGCCGCTGAACAAAAAATGAGCCTCGTGCGAGAAGATGATTTTTTGGCCAAAATCCAAATTTCCAGTCAACATTTCTAGCGCCCATATAGCGAACTCACGGTGTTGTCTATGGTTGTCCGGCTTCAATTCTTGAGTCAGCACAATCTTATACTAATTTAGGCCCAAATCTAACCGTCAAATAAACCGAGTTGATTCTCTCGCGATGCCCGAATCGACATTTCTGAGTTTTCTTCGATACTGGCCGCTACGACGGCTATCTCTTCTTCATTTCACACCAATCTCTGTCTGATTGGTGGCTTAAGATCCGAAAGAGTGAGACTGAGAGAGTGAGTGAGAGAGCTCAAACTTTTCCACGGTGCGACGATTTGCCTGCACATGGAAGCCATGATGACGACCGACCTCACGACGAAATTCACGTTGCGTATTTACAACTGAGGCGGAGTTTCAATAATATTTTTTCAATAATTTCCGCACGTTCGGCCAGCGTAAAACGATGCAAGATGAAATGGCAAACCTTACTGTATATTTTGACAGCTGGATGTCATTGGTAACCATGACAGTTGCTGAGACATAACAATTGGCAAAGCTATCATTGCTATCTGGTCACCTTATATTTAAGTATTCTTTCAAATAAGGCTTAAGAGATGCATTTAAAAATATCTTGGTGTCCTGGCCGATTAAACACGGCACGGCAGTTGTAAAATTCATATTTCAGTTCAAATTCAAATTTTGAATAGCAGCTCTATCCTCCATCTACTTCTGAACTTTGGCCAGTTTTGACAGATTCACCTGAGTCCTTTTCATAACTAATAACGCCTAGCTTGTTGTAAAATAATATAAAAATTAATGATCATCGGAATCGCAATACTCAAAGTATGGACCTTTCATGGGCTAGAGACAATAGTGGTCGGAGACTTTGACCACCTAGACTAGTGAAGCACTGAAAAGTGATGCAGTAATACCTTGGCCAATGTGATGTTCTGCATGATATGTAAATATAATGTCCACTGTTATAGCTAGGAAACTGTCAACACTGAAACAAACTTAGTCCATCATTGGGTCCTATAATTCCAACAGCTTCAAAGTTCAAAAGAAAGGGTTAAACCATTGCGCTACGGATAAAACAAGGACAAACGGCAGGTTCAACGGAAAGGAAACCAGCAGAGGCGACATAGAAAGAAAAGCACAAAACGAATACCCAACGAAGAACAACGAAAGAAAACGGTAATCGAAAGAGACAACAGGCTGAACAGAAAAGGAAAAGCGAGGGCACACAACTTACCAAAGTGCGTTAGTTAAGGAAAAACGTCAAACGAGGAAGGATCCTGAACAACATTCAACGTACTACAAAATAGCAACGCTTAAGGTGGAGCGGATTAATAAATTACTCCAAACGCATGAGTTAATTATCAAAGGTGATAGAGCTCATAAGATCGCCAAATTAATTGAAGTGTTGCGCACAGAGATCCATGGACATCTCAAATAACGGAACTGCCCATCAACGGTAAACGAATTGACTGGAAACGCAAATACTGTTCAAAGGGGAACCACAACGATACAAACGCAGAACAGTCCAGAAAATTCGACGACAGAAAATCGACAAGATGCAGAAACGGAAACGTCAGTGTTCAACAGATCAGCCATCCCAGCAAAATACGTTATTCCATCGTCATCGCATGTGTATAATCCTAACGGATCTCCAGACGTCATAGGAATTTTGCGAAATTTCGATCCACTCAGACGCACACTATCAGCACAACAGTTTGTCAGCAAAGTGGAACAGTTGCAGCTAGTGTATACCTGGAGTGAGGAAATGACATTGTTCGCAGTACAGCATAAGTTGAAGGGACTCGCAAGAGATTGGCTTGATGCACAGCCGGTATTCTAGACATGGAAAGAATTTGTCATCGCCCTTAAAAGAGATTTTCCATGCAAAATTAACGTGACAGATGTGCATAGGGATTTCATGGAACGTAAGCGGAAGACAGACGAATCTTTGACCGAGTATTACTATATAATGCTCGCCATCGGACAACGAGGTGAGTTAGATGAAATTTCCATTAACTCGCCATGTATCTACGAACGACAAATGAGCTGATCAAATCTCTGGACAATGTGTCTACTTTGCCAACGACATCTCGTGTTGCAATCTTAGACCCCCCACGATCAACGTCAGATGGTGTCATTTTGCAAGAACGAAGAGGCATCAAGTGCTTCAACTGCAATCAAATTGGACACATCGCCGTAAAGTGTCCAGTACTTCAGCGGAAGAAAAGGTGTACAGCTTGCAACAAACCAGGACATGAAGCAAACGATTGTCGGGCAAAAAAATCGATAGTAGCCAAGGTCGAAGTAAGCCGAGATCTATCAGAAGTTATTCCACCAGTGATGAAAGAAGTCAGCATAGGCGGATGCACGTACTCAGCACTCATCGACACAGGTAGCGATCATTCTTTGATCAGTGAGTCTATCACCCCAAGGATGATCAACGCCAAACATCTGTGAAACATTTCAAGGGATTTTGTGGGTCAGTCGTTAAGTCTACGGAAAGGATTTTCGTGCGTATACAGATGGATCAGAACGAAATAGATGTATCGTTCCAAATTGTTACAGCAGAAGTTTTACCCAACGCAATACTGCTAGGACGAGACGCTATATGCCGACGAAATCAACGGATTGTGATTGAATCTGGAGTGTTACAAGTTCAGTCAAGCAAGGAAGAACCATTTGAAGCAGGTAACGATATCACCGAGAAACACGGCTCTCTAGTGAAGAATCTCCTGGTAAGATATCACGATTGTTTTACAGAAGATATCTCCCATTTAGGTCGGTGCAACACGACGTCAATGAAAATAGAGGTGACAACAGATAAGCCGATACTGCTCAGAGGAAGCCGTTGACGACGATCATTGAGAATTTAGTTCAATGCAACATCATTCGCCCGAGCAACTTCCCACATGCAGCATCTGTGGTTTTAGTCGCTAAATTCAATGGAGAAAGTCGAATGTGTGTCGACTACAGTGCATCGAATGCGGTTACGGTAAAAAAATAGTTCGTGATGCCAGTAGTAGAAGAGCAACTAGCGCAGCTGAAGGGTAAGAGATATTCTACTACCCTTGATATGACAGCAGGGTATTACCAGATTCCATTGGCCAACGATTGTAAGGCACTCACAAACTTCTTAACATCAGATGGATTATTTGAGCATAACGTGATGCCGTTTGGTTTAGTTAACGCACAGGAAATGATAACGCCGATATCAGATGCTTGCAACATCGAAGCAACATAATTAATTATGTCGATGAAGTTATCATTGCCACAGATACCGTCGAGGAAGGAATCACCGTTTTAGACGAATCCCTAGAGGCAGTGAAGAAGGCAGTTGTAACGCTGAGACTATCAAAATGCGTTTTCATAGCAACAAATGTAAGTTTATTGGGTCACGTAATAAGCTCAAATGGAATTAAGCCGGGCAATTAGAAAACGAACTCTATTAGCGGGTTCCCTAAACCGACCAATGCAACCGAGGTCAGAAGATTCTTAGGAATTACTGGATTTTTCCGGAAATTTGTGAAAGGATATAGTTGTGCTGCGCAGCAACTTACTAGACAAGGATGTCATCTTCAGGTGGAACGAGGAACAAGAGAACGCTTTCACTGGCTTAAAAGCTGCTATAACGAAACAACCGAAACTTGTATTGTTCGACTTAGCAAAGGAACATGAGGTCCATACCGATGTTAGTTCTGTCGGTCTGGGTGGAGTGTTACTGTAACGCGAAGGTGAGGGTTGGAAATCAGTTTTCTATTATAGTTGGCAATGTTCAGAGGCGGAAAGGAAGTATGCCAGCCACGAGTTGGAGGTTTTGGCTGTTCTTGAGACCCTGAACAGATTTTGAGTCTATTTGCCGTGTACTCAGGTTTCGCCGTGTAACACTATTGCAACAGGCTCAAGCTGCAGGAGTTCGACTTTGAATGCATTCATCGACCAGGGGTTAAAATGAGTCACGTTGATGGGATGAGTCGCACTCCGACTTTACCACCGGAGGAACCAACAACTGTAGCTGAAAATATTTTGAGAGTATGCTCTCTAGATGAAGACTGGATTTTCACTATGCAGATGCAAGACGGCAAGCTGAAGGACATCGTAAGCGCTCTTCAACGAAACAGTACCGAATATTCAAGGCTGGTGAAACAGATAAAAATCGATTATGAGATATCGGCTGGATGGTTACATCGCAAAACCGAGGTTAAAAGCAGGTTGGTTATCCCACAGATCGTAAGGTGTTGAATTGCCATTTGGGCCATTTCAGCCTGGAAAAGACTTTAGGGCGTATCAAAAGTGATTTTTGGTTTCCCCGAACGAGACGGTATGTGAAGTCATACATTGCTGCATGTCCCGAGTATTGCTTTAATAAAATTTAAGTCAGAAAGTCTGCTTCATGTGATGGTCAACATGGACCATTTGGGATCTTTCCTTAAAAGTAAGAAAGGTAATTTGTTCATAATCGTGTTAGTCTGTTCTTTCAGTGAATACACCGTACTAAGAGTGGTTAAAAAAACTAAGACTACACCAGCCATCATGATGCTGCAAGAAGTGATGACAACTTTTGGCCAGCCGATACGATACGATACACAGCTTTCACGCCCAAGGAGTTCGAGACCTTTACTGCCAAGGATGGAATACAACACGTTAAAATAGCAGTAAGGACACCGAGAGCTAACGGTCAGGCAGAACGGATTAACAATGGAATCAAATGTTCAACTCGTGTCAACAAGGAATGGGACCTTACACTGCCGAAAGTTCAATGGAGTATCAATTCTCAAGTCAATGCAACGACCCGGTTTTCACCAAACAAACTGGTATTCAACTCCAAGGTGAAGGATGTGAGTCAAAATCGATTGATACAGGCATTAGATAATGAATCCGGAGTTGGTGACGATATCATGGAGAGAAAAGCCGCAGTACAAGCCGCAGAACAACAACTGCAACAAAACCCACCGTCAAGTTCAGACGTGGTTCAATTTCGCTCCGCGATAATTTCTGAATATTTGTTTTTCTCTTTGACCTTTTTCCTTTTTTTTTGAGTTTTTTTCGTGTTTGACCCCATTCGAACCGATTTAGTTGTTCCCAATCACTTACACCATAAATTCTCAGTGTCACCAAAACACA
This sequence comes from Volucella zonaria, assembly GCA_963966105.1. Lineage (NCBI taxonomy): Eukaryota > Metazoa > Arthropoda > Insecta > Diptera > Syrphidae > Volucella > Volucella zonaria. Next base: position 47,795,561 of record OZ014534.1, read on the forward strand.
GTGAATTTCTTCAGTGTCATCAAAACACAGTGACTTTGCGTCTTTAAAAAAAAAAAATAAATAAAAATAAAAATAATTAATAACCTACTTGCACTCTGATCTAATTTAACACTAACACGGTGGAAATGATTACATGCAATCTGATATGTGGAAAGAAATTCCATCCCATATGCATTGGAAAGCAGAAACACTAAAGCTCATCTCGAAGAATATAAGCGCATATTCTGCTTTTTCTGTGTAGAGTGCCGGATCATCTCCCTGCCACATATAATGCTGGCTATAAAATGTAATAACCAACAACTAATTGGGCTTGCAGACTCGATTGCGGAGCTGAAATGCGAAGTTCAATTCAGTAGTGAAAATGTAACCAAACTAATTTCCGAGAGCCATGATAACCTAAACTGTTCGATCGATAACAGCATAACCACCATAAAATCAGTTGTTCAATTCCTGCAATCACTGCTCAAACGCGTTACCAGCGTTTCAGTCAACTTCAATTCAGTTGGGAAAAATTATGTCAACGTTGACTGACCATTCCACTCTTCTACATCTCAAGCATGCTGAAAATACCGAAAACATCGGATCCATCCAACATGACCTCAATTTTCTAAGTGAGGAAGCTGCATCCACTAGATCAACCACAATGCAGATATTGGAGGAATTAAAGCACATCTTTACATAGTAAGCCGGATGCAACTCCATTTGCAGTAAGCTCGTGTAACAAATCCTTACACGACGAGCTTTATACATCACCCTCAACCACTTCAGCCCCAACTCATTCAATAACCATTACCGCCGAAGCCCCCGTTCAACCCACTACGATAAATGCAACTTCGATCATCGATCCCGTCCCAATACCATTGCCAATAATCAGGGCTTTTGGGACACCCTGGACTCTCCCGGAATGGACCAACAGAATTCAAAAATTAAATAAAATGAATCTTGAAGCCACCAAAAAACCGGAGCTGTCTACTTTCTCCAAGGTGCCCCACGTCACACAAGCCCGTCCTGCATCAAAGACCTTTTTCGGAAGAAATTTGGTGTACAAGACATCAAGTGTAAACAAATTGGCAAAGTGAAGAGCAAAAACGGCATGTGTTTTGAAATACGTATACCCACCAAATACGATTGGATGTTCAAATCTTCGGACCAATCTCGGAAAAGATGGTCATCACCCAACGGAAGGATATAGTATATAATAAGCTTGTTAATAAAATAAAAGATAGCACCCACAATTCTGCCCTATCGCATCAACATCCCGGCTCAAACTGGTCATTTAAGACCCAAATTTTTCCAAGATTCTCCTCACTCCTTCCCCCCTTTGGTCCATCCAAAAAGAACACCAGAGTCGCGATACCCAATCCTCTCGCTTCCCTCACCAAACCTTTAAAGCCGCCTCAAAACAGAATTTCATTTAATCTTGCTCCTGCGCCTTCTACCCAAGTTCCAACTAACGTTGCCCCATCAGTCAAACATCCTAATTTTATCAGCTCTCATATACTAAACCCAACCACCCCTTCCTCATCTTCATCTACCAATCCCCTGATCCAACCCCTCTTACTAGTTAAGATTCTAGTTCCGGAGTGCTTGAACAACCTGTCCTTTCTTCATCCGCTCGTTCTCTTAATTCGCCTGCGGTGGATTCTTACCGGAAATACCTTGACCAACTCCTTCCATCAACTGTCAAACTCACTAAAAAATTTTCTGATATGAATGATGACAGTCGTTACGTAGTATATCGTTTGAGAGACCGCCGCATTTATGAAAATGTTTGGCTCTACCTTGCCTACTTGCACGACAAGCCCAACTCCGCTTGCATTGATGGCATAACCAAAACTGACATTATGGTTTCGATTCAACGAGAAGTCCCAGTGGAATTGATGCAAATTTTCGTTCGCTACCATGAGAGTTTCGACATCTCTTCTGATGAAGTTCATAATGATCTTTCTACGCTGTCTTCGCATGTCAGCTCTAAACGTCTTCCCCACTTGCAAAGAACTCGTTCAAATTTTAAAAACTATTGCAGTTCCTAACAAACTAAATCCTGTATCCTCCAGTCCACAATGCCTGTCCATTTACTACCAAAATTAATTCCGGACATTAAAAACCTTGAGCCTTGAGTTTTTCGAAAAGATGGATTTGAAAGAGCTGATAATCTCTATGACCGAAGTATGTTACTAGCAATTCGGAACTTTTTCACGCAACTCCTGTTGATATTCCCCACATTGACAACTTTGAGTTAGTATGTGTCAACATTACGCTCCCCAAACGCTGTCTTTACGTACTTTGTTGTTACATTCACCCATCCTAACCAATTGAGAGTCTTATCCACCTGTAGTTCACGCAATGGATTTTTTGACTGATAATGCACAACCTGTAGATTGTATTATTCTAGTAGGGGATTTCAACCTCCCTCAACTTAAATAGGGGCCTTACAACGGTTCGTCCCATTTCGTCTCTCAATTCAAATCTATATCAGATTAGTGGAATACCTAACACAATGAACAGACAACTCGACCTTGTCTTCACATCCGATTCAGATAACTGTGTCGTTTATAGGAGTGATCATCTTCTTTCTACTCTAGACCGCCTTCATCCTCCCTTGCCAATTATACATATACTCATATGGAAATGGCAACACAAGTGTCGATTCGGAAAATTCATTTTCTTTTAACTTCCGAAGAACCAACTTTAACAAACTTATAAACCTCATCAGCAACATTAACTTTGACTTTATTGCTGACACACCTAACATTGATCTTGCCCTATCAACGTTCTATTCGTTAATTTTCTCCTGCTTCGCCCAATCGGTTCCATATACCTTCCGAAAGGACTGCATGTCAGCTCTCCGTAATTACAGAAACAAGTTGTGGCATAAATTTTTAAGAACTCGATCTGATTCCGACCACAGTAATTATCGATTGGTATATAATCGTTTTTCTGAACTTTGTGGGTCTCTTTACCTTGAGTACCTCTACCGCATGCAATTTAACTTAGTCTCAGACCCTAAACGCTTCTACTACAATAGTTTGTTAATACCAAATGAAAGTCAGACGGCTACCCATCTACTCCTCAAATTTCTTAGTGAATCTTCTGCTGACCCGAAAACCATTGCAAATTTCTTTGCCTGTCATTTTAATAAATCCTTTTCTAAGAAAACAGCTGAACCCGATCCTAGTTACTTTAGCTATATGAGAAACTATCCTGAGACATCATCCGTTTCGCTAAATATATTGTAACAACATCTTTGATATCTGATAACATCACCAAACTTAAAGATGATTTTTCGTCCGGCCCTGATGGCCTTCCGGCTATTGTAATAAAAGAGTGTGTTAACCATCTCGGTCCTCCCCTTGCTGTCCTATTTAACTTGTCTGTCTCAACATCATCTCTATTCATAAAAAAGGAAGTAAGGCCGAAGTCGATAATTATAGGACCATAGCATAACTATCTTGCATACCCAAACTTTTTGAAAGCATAGTCTTTCAACAACTGCTTCCGTACTGTTGGCCAACTATCTGTACAAATCAGCACGGTTTCATGAAAGGTAAATCAATGACCACTAACCTAATAGAGTTCGTCTCTAGGACGCTTCATACTTGAGAAGACGGTGATGAAGTACATTCAATTTCTACTGATTTCAGCAAGGCATTCGATAAAATTTCTCACCAACTTATCTTTTTAAAATAAAAAAAACTTGGCTTTTCCCCTCATTTTGTGGTATGGACCAAATCCTATTTAGAAGACCGAGAATACAGGGTCATCTTCAGATCTTCAATATATGACCCCATTAAAGCAACATCTGGTGTCCCTCAGGGTAGTCACCTTGGACCAATCATCTTTATCCTAACGATTAACGACATAAATCTCATTTTAACGAATTGTAATCTTTCTAATTTCGCTGATGACATGGGAATTTTCAAAGCCATTTCATTACCTTCTGACTCCCATTGCCTGCAAGATGACTTAAATAAGTTTTCAGTATGGTGCAAGCAAAACTTTTTGGAGCTTAATGTCAGCAAATGCCAAGCGATAACCTATTCCCGCAAACGTCTACCTCCCCCTCCAAGAAACTACTTCATCTGCGATGAGCCTATTCCTTTCACTACCCAAGTAGAGGATCTAGGAATAATTTGTGACAGAGAATTGAATTTCAACTCACATGTTGACAGCATTATAAATAAAGCTAACTCTGCACTTGGTTTTATCAAACGCTGGTCAAAAGAATTTTCCAACCCTTACGTTACAAAGTTCCTGTACATTACTTTAGTAAGGCCTCTTCTCGAATAGTCTTAAAGCGACGGATAACCCGTCGTTTCCCAGAGGCGGATCTTATTTGGATCTAATGCTGTACGACGAACGTATACGACTGACAGGTACGAATTTACAAACGCTAAACTGTCTGCGCACATTCGTGTATGACAGTGACCATTGTGGTTTTAGCACCGAAGTTACAGTTCCCAACGAAATTGCGGAATTGGAGGAGTTTGTCCAAAGATATTCTTACAACTAGAGTAAGATTCGATGGACATGCTTCTCCGCAACCATGACAAGTGCGCTCTCCTCGAATACGCTCCACCCACCGTCCAATAGGAATTTGTCAAACGAGGAGATCGACAATTACCTAAAACAAATGGACGAGACAATTAAACAAACTATGGCCGCTACAATACCGCGGTATCGACATACGACTAACGAAGACCTGTTCCGCAATCCTACTATTGACGCACTGCACCGACAGAAAAGTAGACTCCTGACAAGACTCAAAAACTTGTACAGACAGTTTACTGACAGACAAGACCCGGAGATTACGACACTGAAGGCGTCGATTAAAAATATTCAAACGTTAATAAAAGAGAATTACAGAATTTCTGTAAGTTCGTATTGGAACAACAGGGTTCGGGCTGTAAACACCAGCAACCCGAATATGTTCCCGCAAATAAATAAAATATTTCGGAGAAAAAAACAAAACGACCTTCAGTGTCTTAAAATAGCCCGGACAACAGACAACGAACGGTTACTGACAATAGCAGGTATTGATCCAAATGAGGCCGCTGATGATAACGAGGATCCACAGGAGAAGGTTGAGGCTATAGAGGCGACTTTCCAGGAAATATACAAGGCCACTGATACCATTGGCCCTAATTATGACCTGGACAATCGCGTCTTGGTGCACGACTTCTGCATTCGAAACGAAGTAGAGAACTGGCGATCCGAGGGCTCTGGTTTCACCCGGTTTAGCGACGAAAATATGGCAAATAATGTAATTGCCAGAGAGGGTGACCTACCCCCGTTCATTTCGAAGGAAGAGCTCCATGAGATCTTCGACACAATCAGGGCTAAGAAATCAGTGGGGACCGATGGTATTCCGAACATCGTGCTTCGACATCTTCCTCTAGAAGCGGTGGACATTTACACCACCCTGTTTAATAATGCAATGAATAATGCACATTATCCAGCGCATTGGAAAACGGCGGTGGTGCAACCTATCCCCAAAAAGGGAAAGGATATATCCAATCCGGCGAATCTCCGGTCGATAAGTCTCCTTCCGAATATCAGTAAGGTGTTTGAAAAAGTAATCAATAGAGCTCTGTCTAGGTGGGTTGAGGACAAACATATAGTTCCGGATAATCAATTCGGTTTTAAGACGGGACATGATATCTCACATGCCGCGTCTAAACTGGTGTCCGATATCCAATGGAATAAAGGCAAAAACCAATGCACTGGTGCCTGCCTTGTTGACTTGGAGAAGGCCTTCGACACTGTATGGTTAGAGGGTCTTTTCTATAAGCTGACTAGGCTGGGGATCAGTAAACCACTCTTGTGCATTTTTTTTAATATGCTAACCAAAAGACAGTTCATCGTGAAAAATGGCGATGTGACTTCTGTTGGAATATTTCAAATTAGAAATGGTCTTCAGCAAGGCGCGGTCAATTCGCCGATCCTATTCAACATTTATACAAGCGACTTGATAGGTTCACTTCCCCATACTATCGCGTACTTACGCAGACGATTTGATAGCGTACAGAACAGGTCCAAAAATCGAGGTCATTAATACTCTCTTGCAGTGTGACTTCGATAAGATAAGACGATTTTGCGATGACTGGAAGTTGAAAATCAACTTTCAGAAGTCGGAAACCATTCTCTTTAGGACGCCGTTGTCTGGAGCCTCTAGGGATACCAGGAAAAATTGGCGTAAGTTCTCGATCATTGGACAACACGGACAGCCTCTTGCCTGTCGGAATGTAGTCAGATACCTTGGGATCTGGCTAGATCGGTTTCTGTATTTTGATAAAAATGTAGAGCTAAAGGCGCTTTTGCCCTTACAAAGAGACTGTTTTATAGCAGCCAACTCGATGAGAGGGTAAAGGTAATCTGCTACATGGCCCTTATCAGGCCCATGCTGGTATTCGGGTGCCCCGTGTGGCTCAATGTACGAGCAAGCTTAATGGAAAAGATTCGGGTGTTTGAGAGGGCTTGCCTTAGGGCTTGCCTTCGCTTGTACAGAACACCAGAGTCGGAGTACAAAAAATTGTATCGTAATGAGGTCCTTTACAACAGGGCGAACCTAATACGAGTGGACAACTTCGTAATTAAGCTGACTCGAAGACACATCGCAAGAGCAATGGCCTCGACGAATAACCTGATATCTGGGGCTTACTACCCCAACTACCTTTACCACGAGAGTGTGCGCTCTGACGGCTTCGTTCCACCGGAAGCATTCCTCTACCTGGATCAGATAGGGTTGATCCAGGATAGATCAGCGGTCCCGTTAATCTTCCATGTCGCTCGGAAAGCTGGGGACAGGCGACTCAACTACGACAGAGACGTCGCACACGGTAGTGTGGATCGTCTCAGGTTCAGTAGGGCGGTGGGGAATCGCGATAAGAGGGATGTCGTTCGGCAGAGCATTTCTGGTGGTTGAATGATGGAGAAGATGTTTCGTCGTCGTCGTTTCCGTCAATTACTGACCAGCCTCACTAATGGGGCAGAGCTGACAGATCTATTTGCTCTGTGAATAGCGATGGCCAGCTTACATAGGTTTAGGTTAGCACTTAAGAAATATATATATATATTAGTATATATAAAGGTATATACTAGTATATGTATGTAATTGTGTATAATGTCTATGTGTGTGTATGTGTGTATTGTGTATGTAGGCTAGGTAGACTAAGGTTTATTTTAAGTTAGATATTAAGATTTTATAAAAAATAAAAAATTATGTCCGTATGCTAAGTTTTTGTTAACAATTTTTTTCTTAGCCTTAAGTATAGAAAATAAATATTCCTAAGTAAAATGTAAATAAAGTCGAAAGACATAGATATAAGAATTTAGAGTAGCTTAGAGTGCCTGTGTGGGGCCAGTAAGTTAGTATAAGATTGTTAAGTAATTTTAAGCTAGCATTTAAGCATTTTTTGTTAGTATGTAAGGGTTAATGATTAAGATAATAAAATGCATTTAAAACTAAACTAGCCTCTTCTCGAATATTGCAGCCAAGTTTGGTCACCCTATAAGCTAATCCACATTCAAAGAATAGATGCAGTCCAACCCAGGTTTATCCGTTTCGCACTTCGTGGTCTACCCTGGGCCGACCCATATGGATTACCCCCTAGGCTAAAACTAATTAGCATGCATACCCTAAAAAAACGTTGTGAAGTCGCTGATGTACTTTTTATCCACCAGTTACTGACTGGAAACATCGAGTGCTCGAGAATAACGCAAAATATTGCATTCACTCCCAATCCCCGTAATCTAAGATCTGCCCGACTCTTCCTGATCCGAACTCACCGCACCAACTACGGTCAATTTGAACCTACACTTGCGGTCATAAAAACCGTACCATATCAAAATTATTTAAAAATTGTTAATAACTACGATAATAATTTTTATAATGAAATGAAATTTTTGTTGAGTACTCCGCAGTAGTTTATAAGTATTTCTATCTAATTTCCATCTGTTTATTGAATGTTTGAAAAAATATATTAACAAAGAAAGAAAAACCAGTTAATTTTCTTATTTTTTTTTAAATATTTTAATACAGTCATTGGTTAACAAAATCAAACGATACATTTTTTATGTATGTGTATATAAGATGTTTAGATATGCCACTTTTACCAAAAAATTATCAATAGCGAGTTGCTCCTCCTTTGGCGGTTATAACCGCTTTTATTCTAGAAGGCATCGAGTTTACTAGAAGTTCAGTAATATCCCTTGAAATTTAAGTATTCCATACACGTTCCAGAACTTCATCAAACGTTGTTGAGCTGAAAATTACTGAAAAACTCTAGTTACTTGTCTGTTTACTATTTATAAAGTAGACATCTTGAAGTTGATTTATAACACTTTACTTACGGATTTGGCGCTGTGGTAAGGTGCAGAATCATCTTGAAAAATGCACTTGTCAGTATACGAATGATGCTGTTCAATTGCTGGTACCAAAAGCTCCCTTACTACTTCTCCATACTTTTGAGCGTTCATAGTTCCATTAACAAAGTGCAAAGGGCTCAAAACGTAAAAAGAAAAACATCCCCAAACCATCTGGCTTTGAGGAAACTTCACTGTTTTGACTATGCACTCGTCTTTGAACCTATCACCTGCTGACCGTCGTACGTATGGCAAATTGTCGGCACACAACAAATTAAATTTACTTTCATCGGACCATATCACACATCGCCAATCATCCTGCGTCCAATCTTCGTACTTTTTTGCCCACGTCAAGCGAGCTTTTTTCATTTTTGTGGTTAGGAGAGGTTTTTTCGCTGGTCGTCTTTCATATAAACCTATCTCCCGTAGCCGTTGGCGTATGGTTTCGGCGCTTAGATCAACTTGATGAAATTCACTCAGTTCTGCTCTTATATGGACAACACTTTTAAAGCGATCTTTCATGCTAATTCGTTGTAATACATTGTCCGTCTTCTGGGTTGTTTTACGTTTTCGTCCCGAGCCTTTTTTCCTTTCCAGTGAATCCAAATTTTCTTTTTTCTTCATCAGTCGTACGATAGTTGAATGACAGCATCCTATTTTAACCGCAATCTCACGATAGCCAAGCCCTTCTTCGACTAAAGTCAATATTTTAACTTTTTCGTCCCAAGCCAGTTGATGATATTTACCAGACATTTCACTTTTTTTTACTTGTCATCGTCACAACTCAATTCAAACTGATTTTTGTTGCACTGAATACGAAACCGAACTCCGCTATGGGGAATACCCTTCATTAGTATGGGAAAAACCCTTACGATCATGTAATTAGGCATTTTTTGAGAACTCATTAGGTGGTGCGGTTTTTATGACCGCAAGTGTATATCTAGAATGTTGCGTATAACGAACAACTACGCCGAAGTCTTTGACCTAAATGGCAGCAAACACGAAATAAAAAAAAGGACTGCTCAATATGCCACTCCCTTAACATCTCCCTCGTCCACCATTTCTCATCGCCCCATTAGATTAAGAATATCTTTGTTAGTTTTAAGTCTAGCTTTGAGTTTTTGCTTGTTAATAAGCTTAATAAAGTTATCCGGGGTAGACCCGGGACAATAATAATAATAATAATAATAATAATAACACATTGCACAAGAAAAGGGAAGTGGAAGATTCGTTATGATAAGAGACATAGAACTCCTCACCAGTACAAGGAGGGTGATCTAAATGTGACGGATGTAGTCCCGAAACCAACCGGAGAATCCCACAAACTCGGTCCCGCATTTAAAGGACCATACGTTGTCACAAAGGTTTTAGTCCATGACCGGTATCTTGTAGAAGATCTTCCGAATAAGCGACTAACCAAGCGACGATATAACAACTTTGTATCGAGCGACAACTTAAAACCTTGGTGTCACCTGAGCCTAAATATGGATTTCGAAATGGAAGACAAAGAAGATGAACTCGATTTGCCCAGTGGGGACGAAGTGTCAGGAGAGGCCGAGCTGTAAACGTCAACATGAGTTAGTGTTGTTCAGTAAGCGACGACGTATCTGTTCTTTCGTGATGCTAACTATCTATATGTATTCTAACAATATTCATATAATAAACAAAGAAATAATTTGTTAATTAAGGGCTGCCTTTCACAGTATTTTGAATTGAAGTTGAATGAACTAAGGTCTCATCTACAATAGAGGTGGCCAACCTGAAAATAATAGGTCGAATGACTTTAAGACGAACTTCTTTTTTTATTTTTATTTATTTATTAATTTTATTTATATATTTAATACTTTTTTACAAATGCGTTATAAACGGGAAGTACAAGGAACAGTAACACATGGGCTGAAAAGTCCGTGTCGTTTCTAAGAGAGGGCACCACTTGAATTAAATCCATGCCATTTTCAGTTAGTACCAACCTTCAAAAGATACGTGTATAAATTTGACAGCTGTCGGACGATTAGTTCTCGAGATATAGCGTTGTGAGTGAAGCAACTTTTGTTATTGTGAAAAAAAAATGGATTCAAAGCAATTTCGTGTGTTGATTTATCATTGCTTTTTGATAGGAAAAAATGCAGCCGATGCAAAGAAATGGCTTGATAAGTGTTACCCGGACTCTGCACCAGCCGAACGAACCATTCGCAAGTGGATTGAAAAATTTAAAAGTGGTCATACAAGCACCGAAGATGATGCACCCAGTGGATGTCCAAAAGAGGCTGTTTCAGATGAAAACATCAAAAAAGTCTACAAAATGAATCTGAAGATATCAAAAGAGCGTGTTGGATATATCATACACGAATATTTGGACATGCGAAAGCTGTGTTCAAAGTGGGTGCCGCGTTTGCTCACAGTCGACCAAAAACAACAACGTGTTGATGATTCAGAGGAGTGTTTAAATCTGTTCAACCGCTATAAAGCCGAATTTTTGCGTCGGTATGTGACAATGGATGAAACTTAGCTCCATCACTTCACACCAGAGTCAAGTCGGCAGTCAGCTGAGTGGCGAGCAGGCGACGAACCTCGTCCAAAACGACCAAAAACTCAACAGTCAGCTGGCAAGGTTATGGCATCCGTATTTTGAGATGCACATGGAATAATTTTCATCGACAATCTTCAAAATGGACAGACTATCAACAGCGACTATTACATTGCCTTGTTGGAGCGCTTGAAGGACGAAATCGCAGAAAAACGGCCGCATTTGAAGAAGAAGAAAGTGCTGTTTCATCAAGACAATGCACCGTGTCACAAGTCGATGAAAACGATGGCAAAATTGAATGAATTCGGCTACGAATTGCTTCCCCACCCATCGTATTCTCCAGATTTGGCCCACAGCGACTATTTCCTGTCCGCAGACCTCAAAAGAATGCTCGCCGGAAAGAGATTTAAGCCCGAATCGCCGAAACAGAGGCCTATTTTGAGGTTAAACCGAAATCGTACTACAAAACTGGTATCGAAAGATTGAAAAATCGTTTCAATCAGTGTATCGCCCTCGAAGGCTACATTTAAAGACAAAGCAGTTCAATAACATCTCTGTAGTTTAAGTCTAAAAGCCATGATTTCATTTGTTTAGGGAAACTGGATTCATTACGTATACGTCTTATATTATAAGGTAGCTTGTTAAAAAGTCTAAGAGCGGTTGTTGTAAAAAAATTAGAAAAGATTTGCACATTGTGATGAGGTACTTGGACGAGATTTAGTTCATTTATTCTAAGTCGCTAGTTAGATGAGCGTCTATTTAATAAATAGCCAGATCTTTTGAAGAATATTTTTAAAACTTTATAGCAGTATAAATGTTTCAAAGGTAAAATGTTAAGGTTTTTAAAAAGCACTAAGCTATTATACCGTCGGTTTTTGTTACAAATAAGACGAATAACATGTTTTTGTGTTCTGAGGAGAGGATGCATTTTATTAAGGTGAGTGCCACCGCAGGAAGATAAACCATATTCCAGTTTAGAATGAACTAAATCATAATAAATACGCTTTAGAATATCCTGTGAGCAGTCAGACTTTACAAAATAGATTTGTCTAATAGCTGCAATCAGATACTTCTTAAGCGCAGTTGTGTGTGCCGACCAATTCATCTTCCAGTTAAGCAGAACTCCAAGATATTTCAACTGATTAGCTTTAACTATACCAAAACATTTGTCAGAGCAAGATTTTTTATCAAAATACGTCTGTGAACTTACATCAGAATTACAAACAGTCATACTATGCTTATATCTATTACAGTTGCTACTATGAAACGCGAAAGGTCTATAGTCTACTTCTATTCCACTCTGATTAAACATCATAATTTTGATGTTGAACCAATGACTTAGAGTTTCAATACCATGATTGATATCAGCACAAAGATTTAATGCTGAATTGTTTGTGAAAACACACGCCATATCGTCCGCAAATGCAATGACTTTGCTTTGATATTTTTGTAAGAATAATGAGTTAATAAATATAAGAAATAGAACAGGACCAAGAACAGAATCTTGAGGAATACCGAGAGGGACAGAACGTAAGGAACTAAAGATGCCACTAATTTTTACTCTTTGCATTCTATTGGAAATGTAGGATCGAAACCAATCATGGATAATACCTTTAAAACCACATTTGTAGAGTTTACTCAGAAGTATATCATGATCTACAGTATCAAAGGCTTTAGTTACTCGTATGTTTATGAAGAGTGCAGCGGTTAAGTTCCTATTATTAAAACCGTTATATATTGGCTCTATAACTTTCGTGCGGTTTGCTAAGAGATGGCGTAACTTGTATTATTCCATTGGAACATGCGTTGGAAAGCTACTGTCATTGTATGTCATTTCACTATATGTCATTCATTTGAAGTATAAACAACAATAATTTTTTTTCACTCAAATATGTCGAACTTTGTGCCTGAAAAAGTGTTTTTGCGGGGAGTTCTTCTTCATGAAGAAAACTGCTGCCGAAAGTCATCGTATTTTGGTAGAAGTTTATGGTGAACATCCGGTAGCTGAGTGAATGTGCCAACAAGTTTGACGATGAAGAACTGGAAGCATTACTCTATGAAGATTGTTGCCAAACACAAGAAGAGCTCGCAGAATCTTTTGGTGCCACTCAAAATGTTTAAAAGCAGCTGGATATATTCAAAAGCAAGGAAATTGGGTTCCACATGACGTCGAAAGGCGGTTTTGCATGTCCGAAATGCTGCTGCAACGCCACAAAAGGAAGTCATTTTTGCATTGGATTGTTACTGGTGATGAAAAATGGATTCATTACGACAACCAGAAGTGAAAAAAATCATATGTGAAACCCGGCCAACCAGCCAAATCAACGGCAAATCCGAATGGCGCGAAGGTAATGCACTGTATTTGGTGGGATCAGATGTGCTGTATTATGAGCTGTTAAAACCGGGTGGAACCATCAATGGACAACGCTACCGAACACAATTAATCTGTTTGAAGAGAGCAGTGGCCGAAAAACGCCCGGAATATGCGACCAGACACGAGGCAATAATTTTCCATCATGACAACGGTCGGTCCCACGTTGCTATTCCGGTTAAGAACTATTTAAAAAACAGTGGATGGTAAGTCTTACCCCACCCGCCTTATAGCCCAGACCTTGCCTCTTCTGACTACCACTTGTTCCGGTCGATGCAGAGCGCCCTCACTGAAATACGGTTCACATCAGAGCAGAATATCAAAAATTGGCTTGATTCATTCTTGGCTGCCAAGCCGGCGCAGTTCTTTTGGGATGGGATCCACAAATTGCCAGAAAGATGGGAAAAAGTCATAGCTTCAGATGGGCAATACTTTGAATAATACTATTGTACAAGTTTTCCTTAAATAAACGTTCAAATTTTGAAAAAAAAAACGCACAAAACAAAAAGTTATATACCCAATATTTCAGCGCAGAATTTAAGGAGGGCATCCTCAGTTGAACAACCAGAACGAAAGCCAAACTGACACTCACTGAAAAAACGATTTCTTTCTAAGAAACTGACCATTCTTATTTTAACAGCTTTTTCAAAAATTTTCGAAGAGAAAACCGACAGTAACGAGATAGGCCTATAGTTGTTTTACCGCCTTTCTTATACAAAGGTATCACTTCAGCTATTTTTAAATAATTTGGAAACACACCACATAAAACGCTTCTGTTAAACATAAAACATAGAATATCACAGATGTTTAAAGCTATTTTTTTAACAAAGTTGTTAGAAAATCTATCAGACGTTTGTGTGTTAGAATTTTTAAGAGACTTAATAATTTTATATACTTAATAAGAGTTTATAGGGTCAAAGAAAATCTCTGAGGACATGAGCCTTCCTGAGCTTAGCAATCACAGTTAGAGAATGAATCAGTACAATCGGAAACTACCTTAGCATCTATCGAGCAAAAGAACTTATTAAATGTGTCTACTAACGTATTAGAGTCTGATATAAGAGCCTAATTTTCTTTTATACTCAGGAGCTGTTCTTTTCGATTTGATCCATTTAATTAATCTTTAACTAGGTAGGTAGGTAGGTAGGTAAGAGTGGCTGTTGGATATACTAACCCACTTAGGCCTAATGACCCATTGTGATGCCACGTGGATCTATGATCCTCTTACTGATGGAACCAGTTTGAGCTTCTGACGCAGGGAAGGAGACTGTTTACGTCTATATTTTTCAGATCGTTTAGGTCGTTGTAGAAGAAAGCTCCTAAGTGAAGTTTTCTTCTCTGGGAGAGAGCTGGGCATGTACAGAGTAGGTGGAGGATTGTACCCTCCTCCTCCTCGTCCATGCAGCTTCTGCAGAAATCATTTGTAAAGGCGCCAAGTCTTCTTGCGTGCTTGCCTATAAGGCAGTGTCCAGTGATGACACCTATGATGGCGCTGAGATGTTCCTTATTTAGAAGCATCAGACACTTAGAGCGATACAGATCCAGTTTTGGTCAGATTTGTTTGGTCGCTAGACATGTTGGTCCAACAGTCCACCTAAGGTCTGTTCTTTTATTGGCATCCAGCTTTAATATTAGTTTGCACGCAGTGATTGGGATACCTATGCTACCCCTTTCCGGTAGAATAGGTAAAGTGGTTCCAATTTTAGCGAGTTCATCGGCTCTACAATTCCATGGAACGTCTCTGTGGCTCGGCACCCAACAGAGGTGAAGGTTGAACTGCTCTGCCATCTCCATAAGAGACGACCGGCAGTCAAGGGCGGTTTTAGAATTCAGTGAGACTGAGTCCAGGGATTTGATAGCTGCCTGACTATCCGAAAAGATGCGGATATCCTTTGCAGATATCACGTTTTTCTTCAGCCAGGACAGAGCTTCTTAAATCGCTAAAATTTCCCCCTGGAACACGCTGCACGCTGCAGTGATTTGGAAGACGGAAAGAGAGGCTTAGATTTAGCGTGTCTGAGAATACATCGCTACCAACCCCGCTATTGGTTTTAGATCCATCTGTGTAGAGATGGTTCGACTTGTCCTCCATGAAAGCATCTTCCTCCCAGAAGGATCTAGAGGGTTTTTGTCAAACCAAAGTTCAGGTGTGGTGTAATCGATGTTCTCTGTGGGGATTCCTAATGTATTAAGAATATTGTCGTGGCCAAATGGATTATTTGTCCACTGTTTAGTCACTTTAAGGCGTATAGCTGCAGTCGCAGCTATTTGCCTGCTGAAAATATCGAGGGGTGTTAGATGAAGCAGAATGTCTAATGCCGCAAAGGGGGTAGACCGCAATCCTCCGCTTATGCATAGGCATGCTGTTCTTTGGACTCTGCTTAGCTTAATGCAGTTAACCGCACTTTCTAAGGCCGTCCACCAGACTATCACCCCGTAAGTAAGCATCGGTCTTATGACCGAGATGTACAGCCAGTGGGTTATCCGAGGTTGAAAGCCCCATTTATTTTCAATGGCTTTTTTGCAAGAGAATATAGCTATTGTAGCTTTATTGACTCTTTCTTGAATGTTAGGTTTCCAGTTTAGTTTTCTGTCAAAAATGAGACCCAGATATTTTGCTGTATCGGAAAACACTAAACTGGTACCGTTTATTGAAGGAGGGTCTATAGTTGGAATTTTATATTTCTTGGAGAAGAGGACAAGATCAGTTTTATGGGGGTTTATTCCCAATCCACAGCGATCTGCCCAACGGGTTAATCTATTTAGATTTAGTTGAAGGAGTTCTTTAATGGAAGCCTTTTAATTATAGGGGAACAATTTTAAACGAAGACACGTGAAACAATGATCAGAGACTTGCAAATCAACAACAGAGCTACTTCTCTGACGGAATGGCTCATATGTGATGAAAAGACAGATTCTACCACTGACTTCGTACGACACAATGACCGAGTTCCATTTAACGGTCCTTTATTTACAAGCTGTAAATGCTTTTTATCAAAACAAAATTATCTGTGTTCATCGAACTTCAGATTTATTTGGCACTTAAATTCTTCAAATTCCATTTGATGAGAATAAATTCGATGCGTAATCTATTTCCAAGCTGCTCATCGCCAGCACAGAGTAATAAATCGTGTTCTGGCTGGGGCACACAAATGCATTGTTTCACAATGGCCATAAATCCCGAAACGTGCTTCTGATTCGTTTACACATGCTGCGGATGGATATCGGGTTAAGAGTACATTGTCGCCTGCCACCCGCACTTCGGCATAACAGAAACCGCACCAAAGTACGAGTACTCCTCCAGCAGGTTGCAAACATACTCTCGCATACCAGAAAGCAATGGTTTATTTATGACTCACAGGAGGAGTAGATCCTCGACATACTTACTCGTATATTTAACGCCAACCGACTAAATGGCCTCTATAGGCTCCTAGGAAATTACGACCTATAAGTGAGTTGGGCTTAGATTCTCCACTGCCCTCATGTCTGGCAAATGCCAAAAGTGCTCTTAAAATCGAGTGCATACTTAGAATGCGATAACCTCATGATAATGAATCCTTACAGGCAAATCGAAATCTTTTATAGCCTCGTGGTTCCATCATCAGCCAGTGATTTTCTATTTCATGATTTCTATCCTCCAATGGTTTTAGGTTTTATGGATTTCACTTCCTCTCTCTGCTTGTGGATGTGGGGCTGTGTGTATACATACGAGTATATTGTACTTTGTCCTTTTATTGTTTTTTTTGGAATCCAATTCAATTAACAGCGAGACTAGGGCTATGTGTGCTTACCAGGGAATTTGGCGCCGTATTCAACATGTTTCATGATCGAAATCGATGACTGAAACCACAACCAAGGCACTATAAATGTTACCATAGAATGTAATTAGCGGTGCACTATCGAGAGGCAAATAGAGCAATCTATTTCAATGCAAGGTGCTTCTCTAATTAGAAATTAATTCAACTGCCATTGACAAGTCAAATGTCAATATTTGTTCAGTAACAAATTTTCGTGATAAAACCGAAATCTCAGCTGCCGCGGCTTATTTTCAATTTAACTCAGCTGGTGGTGGCTGTGAACGCGGATATGAATAGTTGGCACTAGCGATAGTAAAATCGGTCCTGCGGTAACGTACGAGTTTACATACCATAGTCCCGACATTTGTAGTTGTCCTTCTCTTGGCAGTAAATCAACAGTGACGGGAATTTATTGCTGCCAAAGGAAGCGGAGCGGTATAGTTCACCATAAAGCGAAATACGAATTGTTGGCATATGTAATGTTTATTGCGGCAATTAATAGCGTCTAACTTTGACATTGTGTACGAGGTCTACCCCCTTCGTGGATGGAAACTCTGATTGTAAGCAACTCATTTTAACTGGAGTCATAGTTTGTTGGTGGTTAGTGGTAATTATGCTTTATCTTGAAAGAATGAGGAAAAACCCCTGAACGTGTGTGAGACAAGGGAAAAAGGTGAAATATTTTCAGGGAATTAAGGAATTCGTAACATGCAATCTTTAACTGCGACTTTGAAATTTCATATTTTATTCGTTAAAGGTTAAGGTTCAACCAAAAAAAAAAACTGCTGTTTCACATTGTTTTGTGCTTTGTCGCCAATAAAAAAATTGTTGACATTTATTTGGGACTTATGGAGCTGGTTTCAGTTGAATTTTGTGTCAAGTTAAATTGTAAAGTTTCTCTCGTTTGCTTTAACTTTTAACAAAAATTCTTTAATGTCGAACATTCAACGGAAGTCACGCAAATAAAGGTTTAAAGATTTTTTTTTTTTTGAGCAAGGATAGAACTTATTTCTTCCAATACCATCGCTTTATTTAATACAATTATAACTTACAATTCAATCGCTTTTCTCAACCACTTTTACTTTACTTCGAACAACTTCGTCATTCATCATTCTGTTGAAGTGATACTCGTACATTCTATCCATATGAGCCGATCCCAGTCTCGCTGGCAGCTGCCAACGCCCTTAGACAGATGCTTATTCAAGGTCCTATTGAATCGCTGGACTATTCCATCGGATGGAGAGTCCTTGTCTTCCAGATATTGGTACACTTCTCGGAAGACTTTTGATTCAAAGTTTCGTCCTTGATCATTTGGATAGTGGCCTGTACTTTCGCTTCCTTACGGTTGAAGTGTTCAGATTTGAGAGTCCGCACGATCGACGAGAGGGAGTATCAGCATTTGAGTAGAGTTTTCCCTTGCGGTCTTGCACTTCAAAGTTGTAGCCCTACAACTGTTTCATTCATTTTGCAACTTGGCCTTCAGGCTTTTTAAATTGTAGTAGCCATTTCAGAGCTGCATGATCTGTGTGAAGAATGAAATTCTTCGTTGCCAGAATTAGTGCCAGATGCTCACGCCAAATTAGTTGGAGAGTACCTTGCTGTAACATGCAACCACTTTCTCTTGACCATCATGACCGACCCCAACATTGCTAGCGTCTGGGTTTACGATGAACAATTTTCCGGGTTTGGGATAACCCAAAATGGGGGAAGCTGGCGCTTGAGTTCTTAAAATGATTTTTCGCACTCGCCATACCATCAGAATCGTCAGCCTTTTTCCGAGAGTTGATGCAGACTCTTTGAAATATCAGTAAAATCCTTTACGAATCTTCTGTAACGTAGCACCTCTCAAGAAGCTTCTCAGTTGGTGTTTATCTTTGGGGGCAGGCCAACTTTTCACTGCTTCGATTTTGTCAATCTTTACTCCTTCCGCTGATATAATGTCACCCAAATATTTTACTCCGCACGGAACAAGGAACACTTTTCTGGCTTTAGCTTCAAATGAGCGCCTCGCAGCCTCTCAAACACTTCTTTTAGATTTTCGCGAAGCTTCTCGAACGTCTTGCCTATAACGATAACGTAGTCCAGATACCCCTGACAGGTTTTCCACGTGAGCCCTTGCAACGTACGGGCCTTGCACAGTCCAAACGGCATTACCGTAATCTGCCAAAGACCACTTCTTGCAGTGAAGACCATTTTTTCATGATCTTTCAGTCCGAGTGTTAAAAACCATTTCGCTCAAGAAAAGGTATCCACAGTGTCATCAATTTTCGGTAAAGAGTAGCTTGCTGGTGAGATGTCGGTAGTCTACATACGAGAGTAAACAGGACCACTGGAGATACCCACGGACTCTACGATTCTTCAGACAGCCCCTCAACTTTGATCTTTGACACCATTTCGGCAACTTCTGTTTGCTTTGCCAATGGAAGATGCCTTCCAGGTCGCCGGATTGGTCGGTCAGTCAATTTGATGTTGAAAATGTTGCGTACGTTTATGTATATTCTCCGTCTTGTGTAGAAAATGTATCAGTGCATTCACTGAATAGTTTTTCTGCCAGGATACGCTGCTGTTGATCCAGTTTACAAAGATTTTGTTCTTGATTTTCATACACTGTGACACCTGCGACCGCTGTTGCACGGCTCGTTTCCGTTGTACACGATATGGACTCAATAGGTGCACCTTTTCCCTTTATCTCCCCCTTTTTCACGCTTACACTGAACGTCTTTGTTTTTAGAATCCTTACACGAACCATGTTGTTCTTTGGTTCCACTAAGGTCCTTCCCACTATGAAGTCTCTCCTATTTTCTGGTTCTATCAAATAGAATCGGTGGTTACTAGGATCAGCTTCCACTTTTGCCCAATGATTGCTTCTGACGAAGGCTCTAGAACCTGATTTGGGCAGATAAGGACGGAGGTTTTGGTGTATACCATTGGTATCTACATATTTCCGTATTTCAGGCTCCTTCAGTGCCCCTTTATGAAGTCTGTACCAATGATGTACTCGCAACATATATCAGCCACCAGAAAGACGTGAGAGAAGGTTATTCCAGCCAGCTGGATTCTTATGCGCATCTCACCATATATATTAGCCGTTGCTCCCACAGCTGTTCGCAAACTGTAACTGCTTGTGTTATGCAACCAAGACTTCTGCATAAGATCCCTCCTGGTGATTGAGGTTGCAGCAACGTTGTCTATTGTTGCCATTCATTTTCCCTTACGCTGACTACTTAAACCAGAAGTCTTTCATTGCATCGTTTTGCCAGCGAGATTTCAATGATGGTCCTGGGGCCATCAGCTCCTGCTCCCCACTTCGCGGGACATCCCGATTGATGGCTTCGAGAAGATTGACTGGTTTCTTGATAGCCGTTTCTGCCGGTTTCTACGTCCCTATGCTTGCTACCACAGTGCAGACAGCCTTTTCGTCATGCGGGTTCTTTACACTGCCTTCTACGTCTCTTCCGCGGACTATCTCGTTCTTCTCTGCACTAGGTCTGACGCAGGTGCATTCAACACAAGCTACTTCTCTGACGAAATGTGTTCCTTTGGAAGCCCGGTTGGCTGCTTCCATCGCCAGCGCGAAGGCAAGTACCTAAGCAAGGGTTCTTTTCCCGGTCATAATCACTTCTGACTGTAGCTTCGAATCTCCGATTCTTCTGTTGAATTTGTTCTTTGCCATTTCGTCGATTATTTCTTGGCTTGCCGTCGGGAATGACAAATGTGCCAGTTCACTTTGTTTTGGAACGCTGAGGGATGCATTTCCTCTTGATGTCCATGGATAATAAAACAGGACATCGGCGTTCAGATTTGCGTGTCCAATGCTGTGTGAGGAGATAACAAAAAAAAACCATGCCGTTGATCAGGGGAAGGCTTTAGCAAAGATCTAAGTTCAGCGCATATTACCGAATGTCTCACGCCAAAAATCTACTGTAAGATTAAATTCGTCAGCCAAAGCATCCAAAAAACCTTACTACAAGATCTATCGAGGATCTTGTGCGGACATGAAAAGAATGCACTGATTGGCTGGGTGCTTTTACCATCTCTATATTCCAAATCGTGTTTGCCTCCAGATTAAAAACAAATCAACCATAAGCAATCAAAAGAAAACTTACCGATTGAACAGCAGATGAGCTACTTATATCCCTAAAGAGACACTCTCAGTTTTGGCAACCCAGCGGAACTCCAAGGCTATTCTATCAAAGTTGGTAACAACTTTACTCAAATATTCGAAGTCAAAAACGGGTTCCAATAAGGGATTCCTTTATTGAGTAACACCTGAAGTGGAAACGGATGTGCAATATGTAGACAAAGCCTCTTCTATGTTCTTATACAACTGCTAGCACCGGTGATATATACTCGTACATTATTGGCGAAAGCCACTAAGCTGCCACATACGAGTATACCATATGTTTGCTAGCATTCTCCTACAAAAGCTTCGTCATAACACTTGTTTCATAATTCTCAGACAACATAAGAGATTAATTGGCGTGCGGCTATCAAGTGCAACATCCCAGGAAAGTTTCATCCATAATCCAACATGTTTTACGAAACGTTGAGACTGGACGTCACACTGACGGGGTTTAAATGTTATCACATCAATCCTGCATAACCACGTTTAAATCACACGTGTGTGAATAATGGCTGATGGAACATTACCTAATAAGAACAGCAGTGGCTAGGAATCCCGCTTGCACCCAGCCATCAAAACTCAAATCAATAAATCGACTTGTTGAGGTATGTTATGGTATCCATGACCTAGGCGGGCTCTTTCAATTTATTTACATATCCAGCACGATGATTGCCCTCGATACCCAAGTTGGCTAGTCATGTTATATCTACATGTCAATATTAAGTTGCCACGTAGTAGGTACACACACGAGTATCTTATAACAAACGGTTATTTTGAAATCATGACGACAGAATATAGGTACATACGTGCCGCTTTCGGTATAGTAAGATGACTCGGAGGACCCCTGAAACACCTTGAAAGGATTCACTGAAAGATTAGCCAAATCAGTAGAAACTAAGGGTGAGACGAAGACCGTATTATAGGCAACAGATTATGCTAAAACAGAGGACATAGGACTGCCGAAGGTCCAAAGAACAATCACATGAAAGTTCAGACGTAATATGCTGACCTGAGATGAGTATCACATTAAGAATTGGAGGGAGGGATAGATAAGTAGCGTTTGAGAAACTTGATGAAATATGGGATGTGATAAGTTATATAACTGATTGTATATCATAGACGGATCATTATTTCAACTTGAATCTTGACTTGAAAATCTTTGAGCAATGTGTCGAATACGTGTCTTCTGTTCGTCCATTACACAAGGAAGGTATATGGTTTGTATTTATAAGAGAAGTTTATTCACTTGAAAAACTCTTAATTACCCATATTTCCTTGCTGGTTGTTGACCAAACCCTCAAACAACAAACCTCTACAGTCAGCTCAATCTTTGGCCAATTGCCCCCTGATGCGCATTTCAACATGGTTGATGTCTCTTTCTACTTGCGCGCACCACCTCTTTAGTCAGGATCTTCATGCACAGGATTTTCTCCGGTTGGGTGGAAGTCTTGCCTTTCATCGCTTGAGTAGAATGGTTCGTTCTGCATGACGTCGTTATTTAACAGTCTGCAGAAAGGATTTTTCCATATACTGTAGTTCTACTACTCAATTTTCCTGCTCACCTCGTATTTTCCACGTATAGTTCACGAGGCGTGAGGTGAGGACCTACGTGGCGATTGAAATCCTATAACTTGGATTGGGCCAGCACCACAAAACTCGAATTCGTAGCGAAGTGCTTGCCTTACCGCCCAGTGGTGGTCTCCGGTAACTGCATGAGCTCCCCTTACTAATGCAGTCTAAAGTACTAAAGACATGCCCACCCAGTAGCATACCCCTATCTCTTTCAACTATTGATAACTTTCATCCTCCACTTCTTCTCTGATTTTTCCACAATTCTCCGATTCAGTCGCCACCCCCTGCAGTTTTATTTTCTTACAACTTTCATAAAGTTAATTTCCGTAAAATCAATACACCTATCTAAGCAGGGCTTCTTTCGAGTTTACCAATCAATCTCTGGTTGATGCCCTCTCCATTTTTTACAGAGAAATATTCAAATCCATCTCGCTATATGTGGTTTATTCCCGCAATGAAACTTCTTCTATATCCCCTCCTTGGTATAATCGTAGACTTCGCTCTCTACGAAACAAAAGAAACAAGTTATTGGCAGTAGTCCTTCGCACCCACTCTTCTTCCGACTATTTAATTTATCTAGGTACATGTCTTCATTTCATTGAACTCTATAACTACTATCAGCGCTACCTAAATAGTGCTCAAACCAATCTCATAAATGACCCCAAGTCCTTTTTTCAATTTGTCAATTGCAAAAGTAAGACTGATGGTTATCCTTCCTCCCTCGCTTTCGAAACCAAAACTTTATGTGATCCTCCTACCATCGCCAACGTTTTTGCTACATTTTTCAAACAATCATTTGCTGGAGTTGTTGTCCTTCGTACCAGATCCCTCTTATTTCAATGATCTATCAAATTTCTCCGTTGGTCCCTTTCTCATTCAAAATTTCGATCCTGCAGTTATTGAGGAAAAGTTACTAAATCTTAAAGATGGACTCGTACCTGGCCGAGATGGACACCCGACCTTTTTTTTCTCAAAAGGTGCTCTTCCAACCTGTCTCTACCCCTTTCCTACCTTTTGTGTCTAACCCTTTCCCAGATTTTATAATTCCGATACACAAAAAGGGATCTAAGCATGAAGTCGCCAATTATCGTCCCATTGCTAAACTCTCTCATATACCCAAACTCTTTGAAAGCATTTTATACGAAGCCTTAAGCTTCAAATGCAAGCCTTTTGTTTCGCCCCGACAACATGGTTTTCTAAAAGGTACATCAACTACACAGTTGAATTCGTATCTTTTGCTCTCTCAGCCTTAGAAAATGGAAAAGAAATCGATGTTATCGCAACTGATTTCACTAAATCAGTAATGTGAGAACTGATGAAATTAGGATACTTAGCTCCAGTTCTGAGGTCGAAATTAGGGAAAGGCTGTGTGTTCACAGACGGCTCGAAAACGGAGGAAGGAACAGGTTCTGGTATCTTCTCAGAAGACCCAGAACTAAGAGTGTCAACAAAACTACCAGAAGCAAGCAGTGTCTCCAATCTGAGGTTCTAGCTGTCCTCAGGGCGGCTGGGCTAATGCAGGCAGGTAAGATCGGTATCCGAAATAGATATCGCTATCTACATCGATAGACATGCTGCACTCAAGGCAATGGAATCAAACTCGAAGCTCAAGGCACTATGCAGTCAGAACCGGATGAGACTGTGCTGGGTGCCAGGATACTGCGGTATTAAAGGAAATGAACAAGCGGATGAGTTTGCAAGGAAAGGAGGGTTGCCCGACAACAGTAATGTTGCCAACATCAAACCACCCCTTTGCATATTAAGGGGCACTATCGAAGAAAAAAATCTTGAACGACAGGGAAGGAAGGTATCGAAGGCTCTTTGGCCACTTTTTGACGGCTTATGACAGTAATAGGAATCATGACAGGACACTGTTTCCTGCGGAAATACGCAAAGAGACTCAGATTGTCAAATACGGATATTTTTATATTCTGCAGTGAACTGCAAGCTGTCCATCGTCCATCGCGATGAGGGAGTAGTGAACTGGTGCTATCTTGTCTTGTTGTCTTGATGAAACAAAACTTTTTTCTTCGCTAAATGCGTCGTTTTTTGCGGATTCCATCTCTCAAACGCTGTAGTAAGTTCGCATAATACAATCAATGAAAACTATCCCACGCGCATCCCAAAACACTGACGCCATGACCTTACCTACAGATGGAACTGTCTTCGTCTTCTTTGGAGCCGATGCTCCCCCTTTGAATCCTTTGTTTTGACTGTTCCTTCGTCTCAGGTGTGAAGTGGTGGTGGTTATGAATCGACGCAAAGACTCGGCTTTATTGCTGTGAAACTTAGCTAAACGCTCGAGTGAAACATCCTCACGACGAGGTTTTTGTTCCATTGTGAGTAGTTGCGGCACTCATCTTGCTCACAGCTTTCCCGTGTCCAATTTTTCAGTCAACATGCGATGTGCAGCGCTTTTTAACACACCTACCATATCAGCTAGTTCATGCATTTTCAATAGACGCTCATCCAATGCCATTTTGTGGATTTTTTCCAACATTTCTGGTGAATTCACCTAATTTGGTCGACCACTGTTCTTTTCAACTCTTACGGCTCTGCAAACTCAATATTTTATTGTTGTAAACGAAGAAGCAGACTCCCCGAGTGTAGAATCCAGTTCCGTTTTGATGTTGGTTGGATTGAGGCCTTTCAAATGAAAGTATTGTATCAAATGACTATGACCAATTTTTTTCATATTTAAAAATTTATTGAGAGCGTTCACTATTGATGGCTGCCGAACAAATACTAAACAGAATAGCCTTGTCAAACTTCAAATTTATGCTTTATAAGGTTAGTACTTTTTACAATTGTCATTCTTTTTAAACAACAACCGCCATCTATACGTCAGGTCGGGTACTTCTTCGTCTACCCTCATATTTCGTCAGTCATCGATACCAGGACCAAAAATTTCATCGAATGTTGCCTCTTTGGCAACACGAGCTTCTTTGGCTGCTTGTTTTCGAATGCATGGTTGCCAATTTTAATTATTAGTACCTCCATAATTATCAATAAGTTGTGAGTGCTTACTAACTCAGGTGGCGCTACAGTTCAGGGTGAACTTGCGCTTCAACTAACAAGCTTCTCCAGTTAATTCGGTCTTATCTAACTGCCTCCAGTTATGCGGTTGAGGTACCCTTCTACTTGTGCGCGGCACCTAAGGTGAGGTCTTTCTCTACTGCGTTGTCCATCCGTTGTCTTAGCAATTCTAGGCGACTGATGTGCAGTTTTCTGACTAGGTCGATGCAACTGTACAGCTGGTATAGTTCGTCGTTGAATCTTCTTCTCCAAAGCCCGTCAACGCAAATGGGACCGAATATTCTTCGAAGAATTTTTCTCTCGAAACCACTGAGGATATCTTCATCCGCTTTCGATAGGGTCCATGCTTCGGCGCCATAAAGTAGGACTGGAATGATCAAGGAACTCGTCCTCCGGCAAACTCCCCAAAACGGTTTTCACAAAATCTCGTACTTCCTCCAAAAGTGCTGGAGCGTAAGATCGTTTTTTGTACTGCGCTTTCAGGTGATGTATCATGGCGTACAGTTTTCTGTATTTACCATATATGGAAATAGATTTTTCGTAAAAAAAATTTAAAACAGCCCCTTTAAGAAAAAAGTGACAAAATGGAATGCATTTGACAGATGTGGAAAATTTATGGAGGGTTTCATTTAGATACGCAATGCGCTGAGTTATCTTACGCAAGACACGAGCATTTATTTAGGTTAGACATTTAGCTGCTGGATCTTAAGTGATTTTTTTTTAACAAATTATATAATATGAGCCCACACGAATACCAGACGTTGACAGTCATACCGCCAACACCCTGGACTTGTTTTTAACTTCTCACCCTGATAAGTACAATGTTGATGTGGGCTCCCCTCCAGGCTCGTCGAACCATTGTGTCATATCAGCTAATTTCTCGTACACCGACCACACAGCTAAAGAAAAGATTCCTAAAGATTCTCGTATGGCAATACGAGAAAGCTAATTGGAGCGGACTTAACAACTTCTTCAGGAATTTTAACTGGCCGTTATGTTTCCTCGATAACGACGTGGATGCCGCTACTGATATGATCACGGACACCATTCTCTTTAGAATGAGAAACATTATCCCTCATCGGATGAAGAGTGTCAAACCAAAAGAAAAGGCATGGTACGACTCGAGCTCTAAAGACGCTGTTAGGGTTGGAGAAATGTTTTTTCGGTCCTTCAAGACCAGCCCAACAGAGGAAAACCGAAAAGAGTTCAAACGAGCCAGAAATGACTGCAACGCCTTTCTTAGGCGTGTAAAATTCCAATACGACCAAAAACTGAGGCAGAAAATAATACAATGTCCCAAATCTAGTAAAAACTTTTGGTCGTTTGTCAAAAATATCAGAAATTCTGCCTCATCCTCCATCCCAACGCTCATTTACAATGACATTCCAGCTGTCAGCTCTTTGGACAAGGCCAATCTGCTTGCTGCACACTTTGCGGCCAGCTCAACACTTCCGGATTGTGCTCTGTCTCCGCCTACACTTGAGTGCGTCGAATCTTCAATGGGACGAATCCACTTTCGCACTCGTGTAGTAGCAAGAGTACTCAACGATCTCAACATACATAATTCCGCTGGTCTAGATGGTATATCTTCTCTTCCTCTGAAGAGGTGCTCTTCCACGCTGACAAAACCACTTTCGTAGCAACAGGTCTACTGGTAATCTGATGGCATGTCGCACCGAAAAGTGAAATCAAAGTGTTCATCAATCTGGCGAAAGCAAGATAGTTGCAGTTGATATTTCTACGGCATTTGACAGAGTTTGGCATCAATCTCTTTTGTCGAAAATGCGTGCGATGGTTTTAAGTCTGATATTCACAGAATAAATGCTGGTGTGCCCCAGGGCTCCGTTCTGTCTCCGACACTCTTTTTGATTTTCACAAACGATCCAATATATTCCTTTGCTGACGACAGTACTCTCTGCTTTTCATATTCGTTTCCGGACTCATGTCCCTACTCTTTGGCTGTAGAACGGGAACGGCAGCGTATGTTAAGCTCATTAAATTCCGATATTAACAGCATAACTAATTGGAGAACTACTAACAGAGTAGAATTTAATGCTGTCATTAAAGCGAAATTTAAACACCCAGCCATTATCCATGAATGGCACTTGCATCGTCGAAATCGATAAACTTTCCATTCTCTGTATGTGTGTCTATGAAAACTTACGTTGGAATGACCACATATTCGGTGTCGTCAAAAATGCTGCGAAATGTCTTGGTTTCCTCAAGCGATGTACGAGGGTTGTCTGAAAAGTTTCCGACCGCTTCCGACCGTAACGTAAAGATAGCGGCACTTGTCAATAAAAGCAAGTGAATGCTAGTTGTGCATCTTTTGGCAGTTACTTACCGAAGTTTCAGTCATTTTGGACGCGTGGTTTTTAGTTGACAGTCAATGTGAGTGTTTTTTGTGAAAATGGAAAAAATTGAGTATCGAGCTGTTATTAAATTCTTGTTTTTGAAAGGCAATACGCCTACGAAAATCAAAAATGAGTTGGACTCTGTGTTTGGGGACTCTGCACCATCATTTACCACAGTGAAATTTTGGGCAGCTGAATTTAAACGTGGCCGTAAGAGCTTGGGAGATGATGAACGTTCGAGACGTCCAAAAACTGCAACCACTGACTATAACATTGCTAAAATTCACCAAATGGTGTTAGAAGACCGCCGAATTAAAGTGAGAGAGTTAGTAGAGGTTATGAAAATGTCCAAAGAACGTGTTTGTTACATATTAAATCAAGATTTAGGCATGAGAAAGCTGTCCGCGCGTTGGGTGCCGCGTTTGCTTACGTTAGACCAAAAACGTGTTCGAATGAACATTTCCAACGTAGTTTAGGCGCAATAACTCCGAATTTTGGCGCCGATTAATTACTGTAGATGAAACTTGGATACACCACTATACGCCCGAAACAAAAATTCAGCCAAAACAGTGAACTGCAAAGGGCGAGCCAGCTCCAAAAAAAGCAAAAACCGTTTTTTCGGCTGGGAAAGTGATGGCGACTGTTTTTTTTTGTTTATTTATTTATTTAAACTTGCTAACACAGTAAGAATTCACTTATAAATCTGTGAAAGATAAACATTATTGCGCTTAAGCTTTAATTTAGAATTTACATTTTACTCGTAACTCTAGTGAAACTATTTATTAAAAGTAGAAGTAAGTTAAATTTAATATTAATGAAACTTTGGCAATTTAATATTTTATCCTTTAATTCAAAAAGTAAAATTTTGATTGAAATTGCCTGAGAAGGGGAAAGGGTTGGGTGAACCTAGTTGCTCTGATTTTCAAGGAAATGTTGAAGTTCGTGTTTAAATCGTCGCGCGTCGTCTAGCTCTCGTATAGTACGTCGGAGTATGTTCCAAAGACGTATAGTAGCAATATAAAACTGTCTCTCAGATGTTAAACATGAAAATCGCGGAAGTAGTAAACAGGCAGATCTGCTAGACACCGGAAACTTGATTTTTTAGTATAGATATGTCGGCTGCCTACTTTTAATAATGCTGAAGAGAAATAAAAGCGCACGAAATTTTATTTAATTTTGAAATGACATCTTTACCAAGTTTTTGGCTAGGTGTGAAACGTGATCATATCTTTTGAGACAATATACATATCGAATGGTGGTGTTAAATGCTACTTGTAGTTTTCTTTTGCTCTCAGCGTCACATTCATGAAAAATTTCGCATCCATAAACCAACAGAGGAATAACTAAGACTTTGGCAAGTAGCAGTCGGGTTTTAGTTGGTGTACACTTTTGGGCAGTCCATAGTGTTCGAAGAACGCCATATGTTTTTCCCACTATAGAATTTATATGGTTGTTCCACGTTAGTGTTCTATTGAAGACAACGCCTAGATTTTTCGAAGAGTCAACGAATTCAATTTTTCAGCCGTTTAGCATTAAATGTGGGAAATAGGAAAGATGAAGAATAGTTTTAGAGATGACTAAACATTTACATTTTCCTGGATTTAGTACTAAACTACTTTTTGATGACCAATTTGAAATTCGTTGAAGCTCTTCATTTAAATCACTAGCGCAATTCTCAATGAGGCCTAAGGGACAGCTTTGATAAATTTGAACGTCATCAGCGTAAATGTGTTTCGATGAATTTAATATTACAGAAGCTATATCATTAATATAGACTGAAAATAAGAGAGGCCCTAAGATCGATCCTTGGGGAACACCTTTAGTTAAGGGAAGAAAATCAGATAGGACCCCATCTATTGACACAGCCTGTTTTCTTTCACTAAGATATGACGAGATTAATTTAATTGAAGAAGGAGAAATGGAAAAGTAGTGCCTTAATTTATTGATCAGAATAGAGTGATCTACCATGTCAAAAGCCTTTGAAAAATCCAGTAGTAATAAGAACGTAACATTGTCATTATCCAGTCTATCTCTTATGTCTTCAACTACATTGACCAAAGTTGTAGTACAACTATGCTTTGCACGGAAACCTGACTGAACCGGAAGCAGCAAATTATTGTTCATAAGAAACTTTTTAAGTTGTTTATGCATAATCCGTTCACATATTTTTGAAAGAAAAGGCAAGATTGATATCGGCCTGAATTCATCACCTATAGAGTTTTTAGGAATAGGAATTATTTTTGCTAATTTCCATTGGTAAGGAAAAATGCCAGTCATAAAAACTGTATTAATGACGTGTGTAATAAATGGTAGCAATGATGGTAAAATTGCATCAACTCCTATAGCATTTGATTTAACAGACAGGAAACTTTCTACTATGTCCGTATCATCCACCCTTTTGAAAGCAAAAGACGTTGCAGTTGGTAGAACATTTAGGTCATTACGATCGATATTAGTAGGACAACTTAACTTTGGTTTACCGACTCCTAGTTCACGAATATTGTTCCATATTTTACGACCGTCGGATGTAGAACTAAAGCGGTTGGAATAAAATTGCATCTTAGCAGTTCTTACTTCACGGATAACACTATTACGCAAGTTTTTATAGATTTGATGAAGCTCTTCCACCCGAAAATGTTTCCACCGTCGATACGCCAGATCACGTTGCAACATCAACTCTCGAATTTCATTCGTGAACCACGCTCTTGTTCTGTCTCTTACAATCCCTCTTCTGATTGGAATGTACGAATAGGTATCAAAAAGAAGGTTGATGTTTTTGTTGATGAAATCGATTTGTTCATCTGGTGAGGGCATACAATAAATGAGGTTCCATGGAATAGAATTAACATGCTGTTCAAGAGAAGGCCTATCAAAATTTTTAAAATCCCTATACATATAATTTGATGTGTCTACGCAATCACCAATATCAAAATCGTATGTAAGAAACAATAAATCGTGTTTAGAAAAGGCTGGTGCAGCAACTTGATCGTAAAGTAATACCTTGTCGGTATTATTTACAAAAAACACATCTAATAGGGTGCTGGAGAAGCTGGTGAAATGAGTAGGAACATCATTATTTACCGGTTGTAGATCAAATGATTGCATGTTTTCGATTAAGAGACTTTCACACAACAAGTTACTATTAAAATCACCGCAAATAATCATATTGGTTGAGCATGTCGACACCTCTTCAACTACTTCATAAATGGGTGTCAAGTCAATATTTCGATTTGGCCTATACACAACACCTAAGCAAATACTTCTTTCGCCGCGTATAATTTGTGCAAAAAAATACTGAACAAGTGACCCATTTGGCGAGCAACATTTCTGTTTACAAAACTCACCATTTTTAACATAAATCGTCACTCCGCCACCAATACGATCAGATCTATCTGCTCGATAGATC
Organism: Volucella zonaria; assembly: GCA_963966105.1. NCBI lineage: Eukaryota > Metazoa > Arthropoda > Insecta > Diptera > Syrphidae > Volucella > Volucella zonaria. The sequence goes on from OZ014534.1 coordinate 47,827,111, forward strand.
GATGGGATAGTAAAGGAGTTATCTTAATCGATTATCTTCAAAAAGGAAAAAAGATTACAGGAGCATACTACGCATCATTACTTGTCAAGCTGAAGGTAGAAATTGCGGAAAAACGGCCACATTTGCAGAAAAAGAAAATCCTGTTTCACCAAGACAACGCGCCGTCTCACACCTCATCGGTTGCCATGGCCAAAATCCAGTTTGAATTGCTTGACCATTCGCCTTATTCACCAGATCTAGCTCCACACGACTTCTTTTTGTTCCTTCATCAAAAAACTACACTCGGAGGACAGAGATTTCCGTCAAATGAGGAGGCAATCACCTTCGTGAACAATTATTTTGCAAAGAAAAACGCCAAGTACTATTTGGACGGGTTAGAGAGACGGAAGCATCGCTGGGAGAAGTGTGTAGAGGTTACAAGGAGACTATGTAGAAAAATAAAAAAAAAAAATTTGAGAAAAAATGTCTTGTATCATTGTTCGGTCGGAACAACCCTCGTAAGAAATATTTCACCCCCTCTGGTCTGGCCACAATATATGATATAAGGCGTTTATCCGCCCGAAATTGGAATACAATGCCAACATCTGGTCGGGTGCGCCCAAAACATCTCTGCACCTGCTAGTTAGGATTCAAAACCATGCGATAAAACTCATAGGTGATACTATGTAATATTACTCAAACAATAGACACCTTCGAACACCAACGTAATGTCTCGTGTCTTACTCTGTTTAATGGCTTTTTCCACCACCAGTGCTCCATAAAAATCGCCTGTAGCATTCCGCCACTTCAAACTTTTAACCGTCTGGCTATTAATGCTCATCAGTATACCCTCAAGCCCACTTTCGGACGTACTCTAAATTATCGTGATTCGTTCCTAAGCCGTACAACTCGCTTATGGAATGTCCTGCCTAGTTCTTTATTTCCTAGTCATTATAACCTTCAAACATTTAAAACCAACGTTCACCGGTACCTTTCTTTCCATCCTCGCTGATTTTCCTTCGCCTGCGAATGTGTGCAAACATCTTAAGGTTACTTAATCCCTTGAGTGCGCGCAAATTATAAAAAGCACCGCTTTCAAAGTAAATGGTCCATGTTATTCCTAAGCTGAATTGCGTCTTTTGAAAACTTTTTTTTTTATCTTTTATACATGATTAGGTTTTAAACGAGGCCGTATTGGCAGACAACTGCAGGATGTTGAATTTCAAAAGTAGAATAATTATTTTAGTGAAGATTGTTTTTAAATTTAATCGACATGGGCGTTTACTTTTAATTTTAATTTAATCTAAGTTTGAAATAAAAAGACGGGAACTTTTCCAAGTTCCTACGGCAGGATAAAATAACAAAACAAAATCAAAATCAAAATTGAATTTTGTATTTTCAGCATAAATCTGCGAAAAAAAAACACACTCCTTGCTTCGTTGAATTAGATTCAATTAAACTTAAAACCAACAGCAATAACCGAAAAGTTAGTCAAAACTTTTTATTGGGAAATTACACCGCGTGCGAAGTTGTCGTCTATGGGCATTTTGAGTGCCAGTTAATTTTTGGGGTGTAATTATGAAAGCGTTTTGCAATTAGAAGCGCTTGTTGCACACATAATTACACAAATAAGGAAAAAAAAAAAGGATATGAAAAGAACGCCGACAATAACTACCAGCAACAGGTTATTTTAATTATCCTGACCTAATGAAGGCCTAACCAATAGAATACACTAGCCCTTCGACGGTAATTTCGGCAATTTGGCATTTCTTATGCGTATCCTTGAGAGACACCAACCGATTGAGACTACAAGTATTCCCCTACGTTATGCCTGTTTGGTCATACAGGCAGGCCCGTCGAAAGGAATTAATAAGTGCCAATGTACATAAATACTCGTACGTTAGCTACGATCTGACTAAGGATGGAATATGTATCTCATATTTGGAATCCGTATCTATTCACACATGGAATACAAAGTCAAAGTTCGAAACTTTTGCACCTGAAAATTAACTGGGTATGGCATATGTATTACTTATATTGTATTCATATTGGGTGTGTTTGTGTGTATTTACCTTCGTAATTGATTTTTCCATCCTTGTCCAGGTCGGCAATGGCCAGCAGTTGTGATAATTGGGTTTCAGTCAAGGACTCACCAATCATTTCCATGGCGGTCTGGAGTTCGTCTCGTGTAATGAAACCGTTGCCATCCCGGTCAAATACCCTGTTGAATAAAACAAAACACAAATAGAGATAAAGATACAGAAACAAATGCATATGTACGAGTATATGTACATGGGTATGAGTTGAAATATACATATATATGTATGTATGTACCATGTAAAGTGAGAATGTGCTGTCGAGGGATTAACTTGGTCCTTCGAGCATGATTGTTTAGATAGGTAATAGAAGTGGTCAGGTGTAGGGAAGTTAAGTGAATCCTTGTTGCGCCTGTCTTCATCAATTATGTTTGAAGGCAATTTTTCTATTTTCACAGGATTTTCTCCATTTTCTTCATTTTTATTTATTTTATTTTTTTTTTCTTTTTGGGGTGGAATAAACTAATTAAGGGATAATGAATTAGTTTCTCTTCTATTTGGAGCGGGACTAAGGAGGCTGATGTGAAATGTAGAGGAATGTAAACATGGTGAGTTGTCGAAAGAAACGATGGATAATTATGTCAGGAAACCAAATTAACAGGTTGTGACGTTGTATATTTTTTCGCTCTGAATGACTCCTAATTGCGACGAGATAATTGGTGGACTGCAGAATAGAAGCAATTAGAAGAGTGTATAGCTTCGTCACAATTATTGCGTTAAAATCAGTGATAAGCAGCGCACTTGCATTATTTTTATTTCTATCCGTTGATAGAGGGCAATTTGCAATTTTACACAAGCGGTTAGCTTCGTAAGCAATCGAAGTCATATGTAGCCTGGGTTTGGTGTCGCAAGCATTTCTTAAGTTGGAAACGGCTTGAAATAACAACTTCGTAGTGGGGCTAATCGGCTTCTGTTGTTCACATCAACTTGATTGAGGTTCCTTTATTCTTGAGCGCGACACCCAACATAAGGTTGTTCTTCTCCAAGTTATCTCCTCCGTACGGATTTTGAAGGCATTCTTGCCTAGAAAGGCCATTTGCACGTATCGTAGCCCAAAAAAACAGCAAGAGTAATTCTTCACTTGATTTCTACAATTGTGTCGTTGTCTGAGCTTGGAAAGACCGTCTTTTACCGCCTAATGTTATAGTTTATCATTCTGCCGTGGTGTCCGAGCCATTGGTGTTAGGTGTCTTTTCACGCCGACAGCATATTAAGGGCGTTCTTCTTTTTGACTGATAGATCTTCCAAAATGGATAACTGTCAAATCGTGCTGTCATTTTGACAGTTCTTTGACATCTATGATCAATATTGTTTAACAAATCATCATGAATCGACTTACAGTAGAAGAACGCTTCCGTATCACGCAAACTTATTTTGAAAATCGGCCTTCCATTCTCGAAACGTATAGAAGATTGATTTTTTAGTCCTCATAATCGAACAAGTGAACTCGATATTCGTCGTGTTATGGATAAATTTCGTACCACATACACATGACGTAAAGCCAACATAAGGCTCAATTATACCTTCAATTAATATTGCGTACATCGTAGGCAATAATCGGATAAGAGAATTTGCCACCAAGGTCATGCGATTACTCAAGATTACTCCTTGAGGTGTATGTTGATTCAACGTACACTATTCAGGTCTTGGAGCATTATTGCCGAGATAAACCCCAAATGCTCAAAAGAGTGGCCCCAAATTCCATCATCCATTGTTATTACTGGACATTGGTTTATATAGTCCGCCTTTATAAATGTTGTTATGGATCAATAAAGCGATGTTGGATATCGATTTGAAGTTCCAGACTCTTTTCCAAAAAGTTGAATACGAGGGCGGGTCAATAAGTCCGTGACTTTTGGATTAAAAGACAGATTTTTTGATAAAAAAATAATTTCATTTTTCAACGTAGTCTCCCTTGAACTCTATACACTTTGTCCAACGCTTCTCCAAACTTTTTATCCCTTCCAAAAAAAATGATTTGTCGAGGTCCTCAAAATAGGCCTTTGTTTGCGAGATGACTTCATCATTGGAGTCAAATCTTTTTCCACCAAGCCATTTCTCCAGGTTTGGGAACAAGAAGTAGTCGCTCGGAGCCAAATCTGGAGAATAGGGTGGATGAGGGAGCAATTCATAGCCCAATTCATGGATTTTTGCCATGGCAACTGCACATGTGTGCACCCTTGCATTGTCTTGGTGGAAAAGAACTTTTTTCTTGGCCAAATGAGGTCGTTTTTTTTTTCAAATCGTCATTGAATCGGTCCAATAAGTTGGCATAATATTCCCCATTGATTGTTCTTCCCTTTTGAAGGTAGTCAATGTGGATTATCCCGCGTGCATCCCAAAAAACAGTCGCCATAACTTTATTGGCTGACAAACCCACCTTGGCCTTCTTTGGCGCCGATTCACCCTTAGAAACCCACTGTTTTGACTGTTGTTTGTTCTCTGGTGTGTTGTGATGGATCCATGTTTCGTCCACGGTTACAAAACGGCGCAAAAACTCCTCCATATTGCGATTAAACAACGCCAAACCTTCCTGTGAAGTTGTTACACGATTGCGTTTGTGGTCGACTGTGAGCAAACGCGGCACCCATCTTGCGGAAAGCTTTCTCATGCCCAAGTGATCATTTAAAATTGAAACCACTGAGCCATGCGAGATCCCTACGGCTTCCACAATCTCTCGCACTTTCAATCTTCGGTCGGCCAACACCATATCGTGAATTTTTTCGATTGTTTCGGGTGTAGAGACCTCAACTGGGCGTCCAGGACGTTCGGCATCTTCAGTGCTTGTACGGCCACAACGAAATTCAGTAAACCACTTTTTTACCATTGAAATCGATGGTGCAGAGTCCCCATAGTATTTATCAAGCTTAACCTTGGTCTCGGTAATGGCTTTTTTTCGCAAGAAATAATGCTTAATAAGCACACGAAATTCACTTTTTTCCATTTTCTCCTCAAATTAGTGAGTAGTCTGATAAAAATAGCTGTCAAACACAAACTAACTGACGCAGCAAGTTTAAATTTTGACAGGAGTCAACTGACAGATGCCTGTTGACAGGAGCAGTGTTGCTGTTTCAGTAAAGAGGTCAGAAATTCAAAAGGTCACGGACTTCGTATCTGGGTGATGGCCAACTTAACATATAGGGAACCTACGCCGCATTTGATCGGGAATTTACTGATGGTCCTCTAACATGGATTGGGCCAGCAGCGCAAAAATCCAGTTCGTAGTATAGTGCTTGCCCTACTTCCCGGTAACAGCATGAGTAAATGAATAAATCCTTATGCATGCAGACTAAAATAGTAGGTACATGCTTGACAAGTAGCATAATATTGGTCTACTCCATCGTAGGGCTTACAAGCCTATACGGAAGAGATAAAAAAAGATGTGACAACTCAGCCCAGCAAATAGCCTCGGATAATAGTGGATTTACTGTTGACGAGCCTAGCAATCGATTGAAAGGCAACGCCTTTCGGTTTTTACATCTTGATATCCATACATGGACCTGGTCGACTCCTGATTAACAAACAGTCAATCAGGTTGCGATCGACGCCAAACACTCCTCCAACATTCTGAATGTCCGAGCCAAATCAAGTCGAATCATTACCGGTACAATTGCACATCACAGGCACAGCGAAGTTAAACAAGACCATCTAAGCTCGACATTGAGAACCTGCACCAGAGACCACGAGAGTCGTAGCCCCCATACACAAACTATAGGTATAACACCATTGGAAATGTTGTCAACGAGTCATCAGAATGTGATTGGTTTCCTGATGACTGAACGTAACCAAGAAAGAAGTACACAAAGCTGCGCTGAATTTAAGGATGAGAGGTGCTCGTGAGCTCTACGTGCCGAAAAGAAGCGAAGACATAAGCTTATTGGAAAGATATGGAAAGAGCAGCAAGAGCGAGAGATGTTACTACAGGAATATGTAACGTTAGAGGGTTTTATAGGAGTAGAAAACCAACAAGCCAGGGCTACAAGGCCAAAGTATAGAAGCCTGCAGAGATGAACAAATGGAAGTAGCAATAGTAGGCTGTATAACAACGATGCTAGTCAAAATAGCGTCCCTCTGACCTCAACGAAGTAGTGGTAGCAATATAGAAACTTAAGTCTAATAAAGCTGCTGGCGCAGGCGCACTACTTACTGAACAATTTAAATCAGCTGGAAATGACCAAGTTGGAAACATACGTCAAATCACCTTTTTTTGTTTTTCTATTTATAATTAGCGCGAGCTTAAGGGATTTGTGTACGCTTAAAATGCTGGTACACATCACGGGCGAAGGAAATTTAGGGAGGAAGAAAAGAAAGGTACCAATGTACATTGTTCTTAAATGTTTGCAAGTTACAACGACCAGAAGCTCGGCAGGGCATTCCATAAGAGAGTTGTATGGCGATATTTTAAAGTACGTCCGCAAGTTTACTTGAGGGTATACTGATGAGCATTCATAGCGTGACGGGTGTTACGGTTAAAAGTTTGAAGGAATGCTACTGGCGATTTCTATGCAGCACTGGTGGTGGAAATAGCGATAATACAGAGTGAGACACGAGACATTACGTCGGTGTTCGACGGTGTCAATTGACTGACTGATATTAGTATCACCTATGAGTTTTATCGCACGGTTTGAATCCTATATAGCAGGTTTAGAGATGTTTTAGGCGCACCAGACCAGATGTGGGCATTGTACTCCAATTTTGGGCGGATGAATGCCTTGTATATTGTGGCCAGATCAGAAGGGGTTAAATAATTCTTATATCGCTTGAGGAAAGCTAGACATTTCGCAGCATTTCTGACGACACCGAATATGTGGTCATTCCAACGTAAGTTGTCACTGACACATATATCAAGAATGGAAAGTTTATCGGTTTCGACGATGCAAGTGCCATTCATGGATAATGGCTGGGTATTTGAATTTCGCTTTAATGACAGCAGACAGCATTGAGTTTTGGAAGCATTAAATTCCACTCGGTTGATAGTTCCCCAATTGGTTATACTGTTAATATCGGAATTTAATGAGCTTAGCATACGCTGCCGTTCCCGTTCTATAGCCGAAGAGCAGGAGCGTGAGTCCGGGAAGGAATATGAGAAGCAGAGAGTGCTGTCATTAGCAAAGGAATATATTGGATTAGAAGTAACAGACAAGAGATCATTAATGAAAATTAAAAAGAGTGTCGGAGACAGAACGGAGCCCTGGGGCACACCAGCATTTATTTTGTGAATATCAGACTCGAAACCGTCCAAGACAACTTGAATTGAACGTTCCGAAAGGTAATTTCTAACCTATTGAAGAAGAAAGTCATCGATCCCAAGAGCACGCATTTTCGACAAGAGAGGCTGATGCCAAACTCTGCCAAATGCCTTATAAATATCAAATGCAACTATCTTGCTTTCGCCAGACTGATGTACGATTTGTTTCCACTTTTCGGTGAGACATGCCATCAAATCACCAGTGGACCTGTTGCTACGAAAACCATATTGTCGGTCATTGAGAAGTTTTTGTGTTTCGAGATATTTCATGAGCTGACGGTTTATCAGCGTTTCCATGACCTTGGAAAGAAGTGACGTAAGTGCAATGGGTCTGTAGGAGGATAGAGAAGAAGATTCGTCTTTTTTAGGTACGGGCTGGACAAATGCTGTTTTCCATCTACTCGGAAAGAGTCCTAAAGTGTAGGATTGATGAAAAACGCAGTGGTTTTGCCAGAGTGGAAGAACACCTCTTCAGAGGAAGAGAAGATATACCATCTGGACCAGCGGAATTATGTATGTTGAGATCGTTAAGTACTATTGCTACTACACGAGTGCGAAAGTGGATTCGTCCCATTGAAGATTCGACGCACTCAAGTGTAGACGGAGACAAAGCACAATCCGGGAGTGTTGAGCTGGCCGCAAAGTGTGCAGCAAGCAGATTGGCCTTGTCCAAAGAGCTGACAGCTGGAATGTCATCGTAAATGAGCATTGGGATGGAGGATGAGACAAAATTTCTAATGTTTTAGACGAACGAGCAAAAGTTTTTACTGCCTTTGGGACATTGCAGTATTTTTTGCCTCAGGTTTTGGTTGTATTGGAATTTCACACGCTTGAGAAAGACGTTGCAGTCATTTCTGGCTCGTTTGAACTTTTTTGGGTTTTCCTCTGTTGGGCTGGTCTTGATGGACCGAAAAAACAATTCTCCAACCCTGACAGCCTCTTTACAGCTCGAGTCGTACCATGCCTTTTCTTTTGGTTTGATCACTTCATCCGATGAGGGATAATGCATCTCCAAAGAGAATAGTTTCTGTGATCATGTGGGGGTGGCCGTGGTGTAGTGGTACTAGCAATCGCTTCTCAGTCGTTCATAGACCTCCGTGAGGAATAGACGTGTTTCGGCTTTCAAAGTGAAAAAAAACCTAAATAAACAGTGCAAACAAAGTGTACCAGAGACATTTTTGTTAAGTGCTTCGGTGGCCCAGTGGTAGTGGTGTCCGACCGATAAAGCAGAGGTCGTGGGTTCGATCCCCGAAACACATTGGCCTTTTTTATTTTTTATTTTAAAAGTAAAGTCAATAAATAAAACTAAAAAGTGAATAAAAGCAGTGAACAATGAGTGGAAGTGAGCGGTCCGCTATTCAAATAGCGGAACCTGCAGATGGCTTAATGTCATCAGACGACCAGGCCGCTATGTCGGCCCATTCGCATTCTGGGAAACCAGAAATGACAATTAAGAGGAGGAGGAAGCTGAGGCCTACTCCGAACCTAGTGAAGCGCCCTTCCCTGTCGGCATCTACAGAAAAGCTGCATGGTGGAGCGAGGGAAGAGGCGCCAACTACATCAACAAGGGTAGCAGCACAAAATCAAAAAAGGCAAAAGGCCAGCAAAGATGATTTCCCATATGTGTCAGATGGTGGAGAAGGACGCTATATGGGAGGCGAGAACACATTCGCATCGTTGGTTGACACAGAGTCAGATGAAGAGGAGGAGGAGGTAGAAGCCATAAATGCTAGCATTAAACAGCTCCAGCAAAGAGTGCTAGTTATTAAAGCTAAACAAATGGCAAGAAGAGAGAAGGAGCAAAAAATAGAACTCCACGGGTCACAGCAGCAGCAACAACAACAACAACAACAGATCCAAAAAGAAACACAACACATAAAAAAACAACAACAACCACAAAAAGCCAAACAGCAGCAAAAACAGCAACTACAGCAGCAGCAGCAGCAACAACAACAACAACAACAACAGCAGCAGCAAAAAACAACCAAACTACGGGTACCTCCAATCAACACATATAAGATGGAGTTGAAAGACACCATAGAATTATGTAAGTCGGCCATAGGCAATAATTTTTATATTAAAAGACTTAGCGTAGATAGGCACGCGATCCACTGTACCACAGTGGAGCGCTATTATAAAATAAAAAATTTATTGAGGGATTCGACGACGGAGTTCTTCTCTTACACCCCGAAGGGGGACAAGCTGCAAACAATGCTGCTGAGGGGGTTAGAACCGTCGACTGACCCAGAGGAGCTCCTTGCACTGCTGAAAGAGAAGGAGTGCGAAGGACTCAAATTCGTGGGGGTCAAGCCGTTTGTCACGGCTAGAGCTAAAAGGGAGAAGCGGAAACTACCGTTCTTCCTGGTTCAGCTAAGTCCCGACAGCAAACTGGATGGTCTAAGGAGTATCAAAGTCCTAGACTACCAGGTTGTACACTGGGAAAAATTAAAGAGGAGCGAAAACATTTTACAATGTGTTCGCTGCCAAAGGTTCGGGCACGCCGCGTCGAACTGCGAAATGCAGCCTCGATGTGTGAAGTGCGGAAAGAACCACAAATCCGAGGAATGCGCTCTAGGTAAGGACGGAGCGTCTGAAAAAAGCCAACTCTCTTGTGCTAAGGGGTTGTCCCAAATTCCAATACATAAAGCGAGTAAATCTGGCTCGGCAGCAGAAAGTGGAAGTTAAACGTCCACTCGTGCAGGCACAAACACCAGCCGTTACTCCCCACGTTACCTACGCCCAAATGGCGGCAGGTAGGGGAAATACGGTACAACAAGCAAAGGTAGCTTCTCAGGCCCCAGCGCCTAGAGCACCGGAACCTGTACCTGACATGCTGGCTATCTTGCTCTCTATTCAGGGGCAGATGGCTCAGCTTCAGCGTCAAATACAGGAACAGGCTAAGCGGATAGATCAAATATACGCGCTGCTGCCGGGCCTAACGCACCTCCAGTCGTAATGGGTACGTACATGGCGGAGCAAACTCTGAAGGTCCTTGCAGTGAATGTTAATTCACTGATTAGGTTCGAACGAAGAGCCACACTGTTTAAGTTGCTTAAAGACCAAGCCCCTGATGTGCTTTTGGTTAGCGAAACTAAGCTTACCAAAAGACACAAAATGAGGCACAGAAGATATAAAATATTACGAAGAAACCGACCCAACTCCATTCAAGGAGGAGGTGTTGCAATCTTTGTTAGAAAAGGACTGCGTTTCAAAAGAATATACAGTCGTGTAGTACGTAGGTTCCAGGTGCTGGAAGCATGCGTCATGTACATCCCTCTCCGTAGTGGAAAGCGGTTATACATGGTGTCTGTTTATGCACCTAAAGCTACTCAATCCACCTTATTCATCTCAGAGCTCGAGACACTTTTTCGATTCCTAAGACTGGAATTGGAGGAGAATTACTTTATTATCGGCGGAGATTTCAACGCCAGACACGGAGATTGGGGAAATAATACACCAAATACTAGAGGGAACCTACTATTCAATTGGTGGGGTCAGCACAGTATAATGTATCGGCTTGGCCTTAAGGCGACGGATAGTCCGTCGTTTCCCAGACACGGCTCTTATTTGGACCTCTTGCTGTTCGATACACGAATACACCTGACATGTACTAACCAACATACCATAAACTGTCTACGCACATTTGTGTATGACAGTGACCATTGCGGTCTCAGTACCGAAATAACCGTTCCGAACGAAATTGCGGAATTGGACGAGTTTGTTCAAAGGCACTCCTACAATTATAGTAGGGTGCGCTGGACGCACTTCTCCAGAACACTGACGAGAGCACTCTCCTCGAATTCGCTCTACCCACCGTCCAACAGAAATCTGTCAAACGAGGAGATTGACAGGTATCTTAGACTAATGGACGAGACAATCAAACGAACAATGGACAAAACGATACCTCGCTATCAACACACTGACGACGAAGACTTATTCCGCAACGCAACTATTGACGCACTGCACCGACAAAAAAGTAGACTGCTGTCAAGACTAAAAACCTTGTACAGACAGTTTACTGACAGACATAACCCGGAGATCGTGACACTGAAGTCGTCGATCAAAAACCTCCAAACATTAATAAGGGAAAATTACAGAAATTCTGTAAGTTTGTATTGGAACAACAAAATTCGGGCTGTAAACACCAGCAACCCGAATATGTTTCCGCAAATAAATAAAATATTTCGGAGAAAAGATCAAAACGACCTTTCATGTCTTAAAATCGCCCGAACGACGGACAACGAGCACACACTCATAGCAGCAGGCATCGATCCAAATGAGGCCGTTGATGATGACAACTTCTTTGTGATCGAGGATCCGCAGGAGAAAGTAGAGGCTATAGGAGCGACTTTCCAGGAAGTGTACAAGGCGAATGACATCATTGGCCCCAACCACGACCTGGAAAATCGAGTCCTTGTGCACAATTTCTACCTTCGAAACGAAATAGTGAACTGGCGATTCGAGAGCTCGGGTTTCACCCAGTTCAGTAACGACAATATGGCAAATAATGCCATCGCCGACGATAGGGTACTACCCCCGTTCATTTCGAAGGAAGAGCTCCAAACGATCTTCGAATCACTTAGAAGTAAGAAATCAGTGGGAACCGATGAAATACCGAACATTGTGCTTCGACATCTCCCACTAGAAGCGGTGGACATCTATACCACCCTGTTTAATAATGCAATGAATAATGCACATTATCCAGCGCATTGGAAAACTGCGGTCGTACATCCCATTCCCAAAAGGGATAAAGACACATCCAATCCGGCGAATCTCCGCTCGATCAGTCTTCTTCCAAACATCAGTAAGGTTTTCGAGAAGGTGATCAATAGAGTCCTGACTAAGTGGGTTGAGGATAAACATATAGTTCCGGATAATCAATTCGGGTTCAAGGCGGGGCATGATATCATTCATGCTACGTCCAAACTGGTTTCTGATATCCAATGGAACAAAAGCAAGAAACAATGCACTGGTGCCTGCCTGATTGACTTGGAGAAGGCCTTCGATACCGTATGGTTAGAAGGACTCTTTTTCAAGCTGGACAGGTTGGGCATTAGTAAACCACTGCTGTATATTCTCTTTGATATGCTCTCCAGTAGACAGTTCATCGTGAAGTATGGCGATGTGACTTCTGCTGGAATATTTAACATTAAAAACGGTCTGCAACAAGGTGCGGTAAATTCGCCGATCCTATTCAACATTTACACAAGTGATTTGATAGGTTCACTTCACCATGCCATAGCGTACGCAGACGACTTAATCGCGTACAGATCAGGTCCAAAGATTGAGGTCATTAACATACTCTTGCAACGTGACTTCGATAAAATTAAGAGATATTGCGATGACTGGAAGTTGAAAATCAACTTTCAGAAATCGGAAACCATTCTGTTTAGGACGCCTTTGTCTGGGGCCTCTAGGGATACCAGAAAGAATTGGCGAAAGTTTTCGATCGTGGGACAGCACGGGCGGCCACTTGCTTGTCGAAATGTAGTCAGATACCTTGGGATCTGGCTAGACCAATATCTGTATTTTAACAAACATATAGATGTTGCTCTGGCCAGAGCCAAAGGTGCTTTCGCCCTTACAAAGGGACTGTTTTATAACAGCCAACTCGATGCGGGGGTGAAGGTGATCTGCTACATGGCCCTTATCAGGCCCATGCTTGTATTTGGTTGTCCCGTGTGGTTCAACGTGAGAGCAAGCTTATTGGAAAAGATTCGGGTGTTTGAGAGGGCTTGTCTTCGGACTTGTCTTCGCTTATACAGAACACCAGAGTCCGAATACATAAAATTCTATCCTAATGAGGTCTTATACAATAGGGCGAACCTAATAAGAGTGGACAATTTTGTTATTAAGTTGACTCGAAGGCACATTGTGAGAGCAATGACCTCGTCAAACAACCTGATCTCCGGGGCTTACTACCCTAATTATATGTATCATGAGAGAGTTCGCTTTGACGGCTTTATTCCTCCAGAAGCGTTCCTCTACTTCGATAGTAAAGGTCTGATCCAGGACAGATTGGCGGTGCCGCTAATCTTCCACGTCGCTCGGACAGCTGGGGACAGGCGACTCAACTACGACAGAGACGTCGCACATGGCAGTGCGGAGCGTCTCCGGTTCAGTAGGGCGGTAGGGAGTCGCGACATGAGGGATGTTGCTCGGCAGCACCAACAATTTTGGCGGCTAGTAGAAGGAGGGGAAGGTACGTCGTCGAATTCCTCAAGTTATAGGTAGCTTCATGTGAAGCAAAGTCGGTCGTCTGTCTATTTTATTAGCCATGGCCGGCTTACATAGTTTTAGGTAGCATTAAGTTAGATTTAAGGAAAAAAAAAAAAAAATAAAAAAAAAAAATAAAAAAAAAAATAAAAAAAAAAATATAAAAAAGAAAAAAACACAAAAAAAAATTACATTAGAACAGATGTGGGTAACACATTCTAAAATAAGGGGTAATATAAGTAGGATTAAGTAGGTTAAGATTTATTTTTAGGTAGTTTATAGGTTTAGTTTTTAAGCTTTTATATTATAACAAAAAAAAAAAGTCCTTATACTAAGTTTTTTTAAATTAAAATTCATTTTCTTAGTTTTAGTGTTAATATATGTAAAAACAAAAATAAAAATAAACTGTAAGCAACGTCGAAAGACAAAGATTTAAGTATTATGTTTAACCTAGAGTGCCCGCATGGGGCCAGTAAGTTAGAATAAGATTACTTTTAAGTTATTTAAGCTAATTTTTAAGCGTTTTTTTGTATAGCATGTAAGAGTTAATTAATGAATTCCAATAAAAATGCATTTTAAACTGAAAAAAAACTGAAGCAATCGCTTCTCACTCGGAGCGTCAAGGTTCGAATCCTAGCCACGGCAAGTTTTCATTTGTGTAATTGGAACTCAATCAGAAAAATCTGCGTGTGAAGGCATAACACTGACATGTAGATTTGGCTGTTGTTGAGTTTTCAAGCACAAAACAACCGTTAAAATTTACAACCTGAATCATTCCGAAGTGAAGAAAAATCTCTCCGTCCTATTCGGACTCCCACCCCTGGAGAGTCAATATCGAAACCAAACACACCTGAGTTTCAAACCACTACATCACAACAATGCTTTCCTTTCTTGTTGTTAAGTTCGCTCCAATTGTCTTTCTCGTATTGCCATACGGTTCTTTAGGAATCTTTTCTCTAACTTGGGGGTCGGTGTACGAGAAATTAGCTGATATGGCAAAGTGGTCCGACGGACCTAGAGGGGAGAGCACATCGACGCAGTACTTGTCAGGGTGAGCAGTTAAAAACAAATCCAGGGTGTTGGCGGTATGACTATCAACGTCTGGTATGCGTGTGGGCTCATTTACAAGCTGGGTTAAGTTATTTTCCGCAGGAAGACATACCGTCCTTCGGGTGTTGTCTGTCCAGAATGTCGAAGCCAACCAGAATTGTGTGTATTTAAATGGCCTGTAATCACGATTTCAGTATGAGGATACAGGTATACAATTCTTTGAATGGAGTCAGACAGCGCATCAAACTCGTGGAAGGTCGAGTTGCTGTCCAGTTTGGGGCTTCTGTAAATAAAGCAGTAGTGGATAATCTGCTTACGGAGATGGAATTTTAACCACATGAAATTGAATTCCGGATTGGAACAGGGACTACATTGTGGTGGAGTTTGGTAAGCTACATCACTACGCACATAAATGGCGAGACCGCGAGGTGGAAAGAATAGTGGCACTAGTTCGTAGCCAGGTAGCTTCAGATCAGAGTGATCTGAGAGGTGTGGGCGGGGATCTACCTGTGTTTCACTAAGTGCCAAAACAGCTGGTCTGTATTTACAGACGTGGACGTACACAGAAAAGTGATTGCATTTTAGGCCGCGTATATTGGCTACGTCCACCCTGATTCCCACACTGTGTGATAATTTTTGTTTTTTTTTCAATGGCACTGTGCACTGTTTTTTTTTTTTTTTTTTTTTGTTGTGTAGAGCACGGAGAAATACGAGTGCAGGATGCACGGTATTTTTGATGAATGTGGGATCGGATTCAGCCTCAAATCAGCTCTTTTGCGACGTCAACACGGTCTCTTTTTGCATGAAATTGAGGTCTTTTAGCACCAACCTTGCTGCTACACGACGGAAACCCAAATCATTAACCAAAATGTCTTGGACGGATCCATAGGCAATGTTCAAGTCCTCCGCTATCTCTCTGATGGTTAATTTGCGGTTATTGACCAACATTTCTTGTACTTCATCAATGTTTTCGTCGGTTTTCGATGTCGATGGTCTGCCACTGCGTTCATCTTCATCAATTTCATCTTCAATTTTGAACCACTCGTGCCACTGGTAAATGACCGTTTTCTTTAGAGAATCGTTGCCAAAACACTTTTGCAACATTTCCAACATTCGCGCACCATTAAATCCGTTTTTTACGAAAAATTAATTACAAGTTCGTTGTTACAAATTTAAATCCATTTCTAAAATTGTAAAAAATCGCCAACACGCACAGAGATAGATGTACTCTTGGCTACGTAACTTTTTCAAATTTCAAGCTAAGACGCTTAGATTTAGAAGGAATGTCAACAACAGATTTACCAATTTAATAAATAAAACAGAACTCAAATAGGAGCAATGGGAACGCCACACGATGGGTGTGGCCGGGTACTTTTTGATCAAGGTATACACATTATGGCAAAGACAATGGGAATTCGGATCAAAACTTACTAACTATTTGTCGACTTGAAAGCAGCGTAGACAGAGACGAGCTATACAACCCTGCCAAATTCGTCAGATTGTGTAAGATGACTATGGGGAGTGCTAGCTGCTTCATTGAGGTTGACAATGAATTACCAGAGACCAAAAATGTCAAGAAAGGGCTTAGACAAGGCGACGCGCTGTCATGTGGCTTTTTTAACATCGCTTGGGCAAAACTCACTGGACAACGTTCTTTTTAAGTCCGCACAATTACTTACTTACGCGGATGACATCCATGTGACATTCGATTGTTGAGAAAAAAATAGATTCCACTACTGTATGTATGCATACGTACTCGTATATACCATATGATTAGAAATGTGATTGTGAGTACAAGCAGGAGTATCCAAACAACATACAGAATAGTAATGTCAAGAATTAAACGTCAACATAAATTTCAAACTTACCTAAATGCAGCTATGAGGTCTTCTGTGACATCATCCATTTCATCTGTTTTAGTCGTACTCTCCTCTGTTTCTTCCCGTAGGGCTTGAATTCGACCAACCCATTGAAGGAACTCTGCTTCATCTATTAACCCATTGCCTGCAAAAAAAGAAATAACGATTACATTAACGCAAGCGATGTAAAAGAACAACGCATTGTAGCGTGACGCCATCTTGTTTAAAAAGACGCAAAGTTATAAGGTTTTTTCTTTGAATTTCATTAGAGCATAATCAGCATCCTTGGAGTGTAAGAAAACAGATACAAAAAGTAACCACGACAGTTTCATTTGTCACAGTTAAAAAGAAAGAAAAAACAGAATCATCATGTCTGCCCAAGGACATTGCTTTAGGATCTTTTTTACCTCACAGTTCAAGGAGCGGATTCAATTGTGTGTTGGGGATTCCAATCGCAGTATCGATTCTGTTAGTTATCCTTGAATTCTCCACACTTTTATCTGCTGTGTGTCCGAAAAAAGAAAATAACCATAAAGATGAGAGTTTTTGCGTCATTTTAAAGGCAAAACAAATGACAAAATTCAAATGCAGGATATGCGGATATTGTGTCCTGGTTGTTGTCGGCAGTAGTTGTTGTTGTTGTGAAGGTTGAAGGTTATTTTCCTTCTTTTTTTTTTCTTCAACCTATTCCGCATAATCGAATTGGAAGCAAAACGATTTCTAATGCGGATTTGATGACACAGAGGGCGCGTATCTACAACTAATGATGACATCAATTTATGTGGAGACCGGTGACATAATTACATGCATACATAAATGCGCATATTTTACTGATGCTGGGGTGAAGGTCGTCCATCTAAAAGGGGTAATCATTGATAGATCAAATTTTATTAACAAAAAAAAAACACAGAAACTATTTTATGGTTATAAGGGGAGAAAATGTCATTAGGAAAAATCACGGCTTACGGAACACTGTCGCCGTTCGTTCACTTAGTTGTCGTACAAGGCCACAAGAAAAGCCCAGCATAGGAGTGACCGCGATTTCGAAAAGAAATATTTGTATCGATAGTTTCCGGGGCTTACGATGTAATGCTTTCAAGCAATAAATTTTGTATCGCCAACCAGAAAATCGGAACGATACCGGCCAAAAGTTTCGAAGTAGAAAACGTATTACAGCAAAGTAAAATCGATATAATATGCGTTCAAGAAGCCAAGTGGCAAAATTTCAGAAACAGGGCTCGCTACTTGATCTTGTAAACGAATGCATAAACGCGCTCCATATTATTACGAAACAGAATAGCTGAACCTGACATGCTGGCTTTCTTCTTCTTTCTCTATTTCATTTTCGGAAAGAGATCTGGATGGCCAGTCAATGTCGCCATTTTTTGACAGCGCACGTCCAGGGAATTTTCGCTACCGAAACTGCATTGTTTTATTTACAGTGTGGCATGGCGCACATTCTTGTTGAAACCAGTAACCATCCGGACCTTTTTCACATATTTGTGGGCAGACATAATGAGCCAACATCCACCGATATCGATTCCCACCGACTGTTTCGCATTCTTTGAAGAAAAATAATAATTTTGGCTCAAACGCCACCCAAACAGTCACTGTGTGGTCATGCAATTGTGTTTCATGAATCCGTTCCCCAAATGCGGCAATTTTGCTTGTTAACGGCGCTAGAGAGTGTAAAATGGGCCTCACCGGTCACCAAAATTTGCTTCCAAAAATCAAATTCAATGTCAAACATTCGAGCGACTGTTTGGCTGTTAGTTTTAGTTTTAGTTTTAGTTTTAAATGCATTTTATTATCTTAATCATTAACCCTTACATACTAACAAAAAATGCTTAAATGCTAGCTTAAAATTACTTAACAATCTTATACTAACTTACTGGCCCCACACAGGCACTCTAAGCTACTCTAAGCTACTCTAAATTCTTGTATTTATGTCTTTCGACTTTATTTACATTTATTTTTTTACATATATATCATGTATACTTAAAGCTAAGAAAAAAATTGTTAACAAAAACTTAGCATATGGACTTAATTTTCTATAAAACTTAATATCTAACTTAAAATACCTAACCTAACCTAACCTACATACACAATATACACACATATATATAATACACAATTATATACATATATTAGTATATACCTTTGTATATACTAATATATGTATATATTTCTTAAATGCTAACCTAAACCTATGTAAGCTGGCCATCGCTATTCGCAGAGCAAATAGATCTGTCAGCTCTGCCCCATTAGTGAGGCTGGTCAGTAATTGACGGAAACGACGACGACGAAACATCTTCTCCATCATTCAACCACCAGAAATGCTGGTGCTGCCGAACGACATCCCTCTTATCGCGATTCCCCACCGCCCTACTGAACCTGAGACGATCCACACTGCCGTGTGCGACGTCTCTGCCGTAGTTGAGTCGCCTGTCCCCAGCTTTCCGAGCGACATGGAAGATTAACGGGACCGCTGATCTATCCTGGATCAACCCTATCTGATCCAGGTAGAGGAATGCTTCCGGTGGAACGAAGCCGTCAGAGCGCACACTCTCGTGGTAAAGGTAGTTGGGGTAGTAAGCCCCAGATATCAGGTTATTCGTCGAGGTCATTGCTCTTGCAATGTGCCTTCGAGTCAGCTTAATTACGAAGTTGTCCACTCGTATTAGGTTCGCCCTGTTGTAAAGGACCTCATTACGATACAATTTTTTGTACTCCGACTCTGGTGTTCTGTACAAGCGAAGGCAAGCCCTAAGGCAAGCCCTCTCAAACACCCGAATCTTTTCCATTAAGCTTGCTCGTACATTGAGCCACACGGGGCACCCGAATACCAGCATGGGCCTGATAAGGGCCATGTAGCAGATTACCTTTACCCTCTCATCGAGTTGGCTGCTATAAAACAGTCTCTTTGTAAGGGCAAAAGCGCCTTTAGCTCTGGCCAGAGCAGCATCTACATTTTTATCAAAATACAGAAACCGATCTAGCCAGATCCCAAGGTATCTGACTACATTCCGACAGGCAAGAGGCTGTCCGTGTTGTCCAATGATCGAGAACTTACGCCAATTTTTCCTGGTATCCCTAGAGGCTCCAGACAACGGCGTCCTAAAGAGAATGGTTTCCGACTTCTGAAAGTTGATTTTCAACTTCCAGTCATCGCAAAATCGTCTTATCTTATCGAAGTCACGCTGCAAGAGAGTATTAATGACCTCGATTTTTGGACCTGTTCTGTACGCTATCAAATCGTCTGCGTAAGTACGCGATAGTATGGGGAAGTGAACCTATCAAGTCGCTTGTATAAATGTTCAATAGGATCGGCGAATTAACCGCGCCCTGCTGCAGACCATTTTTAATTTGAAATATTCCAACAGAAGTCACATCGCCATTTTTCACGATGAACTGCCTGTTGGTTAGTTAGTGGTTAGTGATTATAGAGAATGTACAAGAGTGGTTTACTGATCCCCAGCCTAGTCAGCTTATAGAAAAGACCCTCTAACCATACGGTGTCGAAAACCTTCTCCAAGTCAACAAGGCAGGCACCAGTACATTGGTTTTTGCTTTTATTCCATTGGATATCGGACACCAGTTTAGACGCGGCATGTGAGGTATCATGTCCCGTCTTAAAACCGAATTGATTATCCGGAACTATATGTTTGTCCTCAACCCACCTAGACAGAGCTCTATTGATTACTTTTTCAAACACCTTACTGATATTCGGAAGGAGACTTATCGACCGGAGATTCGCCGGATTGGATATATCCTTTCCCTTTTTGGGGATAGGTTGCACCACCGCCGTTTTCCAATGCGCTGGATAATGTGCATTATTCATTGCATTATTAAACAGGGTGGTGTAAATGTCCACCGCTTCTAGAGGAAGATGTCGAAGCACGATGTTCGGAATACCATCGGTCCCCACTGATTTCTTAGCCCTGATTGTGTCGAAGATCTCATGGAGCTCTTCCTTCGAAATGAACGGGGGTAGGTCACCCTCTCTGGCAATTACATTATTTGCCATATTTTCGTCGCTAAACCGGGTGAAACCAGAGCCCTCGGATCGCCAGTTCTCTACTTCATTTCGAATGTAGAGGTCGTGCACCAAGACGCGATTGTCCAGGTCATAATTAGGGCCAATGGTATCAGTGGCCTTGTATATTTCCTGGAAAGTCGCCCCTATAGCCTCAACCTTCTCCTGTGGATCCTCGATCACAAAGAAGTCGTCATCATCAGCGGCCTCATTTGGATCAATACCTGCTATTGTCAGTAAACGTTCGTTGTCTGTTGTCCGGGATATTTTAAGACACTGAAGGTCGTTTTGTTTTTTTCTCCGAAATATTTTATTTATTTGCGGGAACATATTCGGGTTGCTGGTGTTTACAGCCCGAACCCTGTTGTTCCAATACGAACTTACAGAAATTCTGTAATTCTCTTTTATTAACGTTTGAATATTTTTAATCGACGCCTTCAGTGTCCTAATCTCCGGGTCTTGTCTGTCAGTAAACTGTCTGTACAAGTTTTTGAGTCTTGTCAGAAGTCTACTTTTCTGTCGGTGCAGTGCGTCAATAGTAGGATTGCGGAACAGGTCTTCGTTAGTCGTATGTCGATACCGCGGTATTGTAGCGGCCATAGTTTGTTTAATTGTCTCGTCCATTTGTTTTAGGTAATTGTCGATCTCCTCGTTTGACAAATTCCTATTGGACGGTGGGTGGAGCGTATTCGAGGAGAGCGCACTTGTCATGGTTGTGGAGAAGCGTGTCCATCGAGTCTTACTGTAGTTGTAAGAATATCTTTGGACAAGCTCCTCCAATTTCGTTGGGAACTGTAATTTCGGTGCTAAAACCGCAATGGTCACTGTCATACACGAATGTGCGCAGACAGTTTAGCGTTTGTAAATTCGTACCTGTCAGTCGTATACGTTCGTCATACAGCAGTAGATCCAAATAAGACCCGCCTCTGGGAAACGACGGGTTATCCGTCGCTTTAAGACCAAGTCTGTACATGACATCGTGCTGACCCCACCAATCGAGTAGAAGGTTCCCTCTAGTATTTGGCAAATTATTTCCCCAATCTCTGTGTCTAGCGTTGAAGTCCCCGCCGATTATAAAATAATTCTCCCCCGATTCCAGCCTCAGGAGTCGAAAAAGCGTGTCGAGCTCTATAATGAATAAAGTGGATTGTGAAGCCTCAGACGCATAGACAGAGGCCAAGTACAGCCGCTTTCCACTGCGGAACGGGATGTAAATGACGACTGCCTCCAACACCCGGAACCTACGCAGCGCTCCCTTGTACACTCTGTGAAATTTTATACCTTGTTTAATGAAGATCGCAACACCGCCTCCACGTTTGGATCCGGGCCGGTTTCTTCTTCTAACAATATAATTATTGTACTCCAGTTTGTGCTTATCGGTTAGCTTGGTTTCGCTAGCGAAAAGCACATCAGGAGTTTGGTCTTGTAGCAATTTAAACATCGCGGCTCTTCGCTCGATTCTAATCAGTGAATTAACATTCACCGCAAGGACCTTCAAAGTTTGCTCCACCATGTGCGTACCCATTACGACATGTGTTGCGTTAGGCCCGGCAGCAGCGCGTAGATCTGGTCCACCCGCTTGGCCTGTTCTTGCACCTGCTTTTGCAGCTGAGCCATCTGCCCTTGGATTGCGAGCAAGATGGCCAGCATGTTAGGTGTAGCTTCCGTTGTTCTCGGCATTGGCGCCGGAGAAGCAACAGTCGCTTGCTGTACCGTAGCCCCCCTACCTGCCGCCATTTGGGAGTAGGAAATTTGGGGCGTGACGGCTGATGTTTGAAACCTAACAGGTGAACGTTTGACCTCCACCTTCTGCTGCCGAGCCAGTTTTGCTTTTTTAATGTCGGCGAACTTAGGACAACCCCGATAGTTTGCGGTGTGTCCCACGTTCCCACATAACACGCACGAGAGCTGAGTCCTATCGGACGCTCCGTCCCTACCCAGAGAACACTCCTCGGAACTGTGATTCTTTGCGCACTTCACGCATCGAGGCTGCATTTGGCAGTTCGACGCGGCGTGCCCGAACCTCTGGCAGCGAACGCATTGTATAACGCCTTCGCTCCTTTTTAATTTTTCCCAGTGAACCAACTGGTAGTCTAGGACATTTATACTCCTTAGACTATCCAGACGGCTTTCGGGACTGAGCTGCACCAGGAAGAACGGCAGACTCCGTTTCTCCCGCCTGGCTCTAGCTGTGGTAAATGGCTTTACCCCCACGAACTTGAGTCCTTCGCACTCCTTCACTTTGAGCAGTGCCAGGATCTCCTCAGGATCAGAAGACGGTTCCAACCCCTTCAGCAGCATCGATTGCCGCTTTTCACACTTCGGTGTGAATGAGTAGTGCTCCGTCGTCGTTTCCTTCAGGAGCTCTTTCACTTTCGCGTAGCCCTCCACTGTATTACAGTGGATGGCATGGCGATCGTTCCTCAATCTCTTAATATTAAAATTATTACCAATGACCAACTTACACAGGTCCTTGGTAGCATTTACCTCCAATTTATAAGTGTTGATGGGAGGCACCTTCTCCTTCTTCTTCTGCTTCTGCTGCTGCTGTTGTTGCTGTTGTTGTTGTTGTTGTTGCTGTTGATGTTGTTGCTGCTGCTGCTGTTGTTGTTGTTGTTGCTGCTGCTGCTGCTGAGGGACTGTTTGGCTGTATTCCAAGCGACGTGAACGGTCTGTTGGCAATATTCTTTGAGTCAATTGCACTATACAGAGACAAATGCAAATCATCCTTCAAAATCCGCTGCAATGTAGTTCCACTGACGCCAAAATTCTGAGCGCGGTGACGATACGACACGTGTGGGTTCTCGGCAACACTCTCTTACCATAATTCTTGGGCGTTGATGAACGGCATGTCGACGATCTCCCACTGTCCCGTGCTCAACAAAATTCGACACCAAACGACGAATAGTGTTGTCAGACGCTACTTGTTGGCCACGATATTTTAGACGATATGCACCTTGAGTTAACACAACTGAACGACTATTTTCAACGTACAGCGTCACTATTTCGGCGCGTTGTTTCGATATGAAGTGATTCATGGTTAAAATTGTACTGAATTGTCGTTTCAAAAACACGTGTGCTCAAGTCAATCGGTTGATAAATGTGAAAGTTATTCAATGTTTACATACCGACATAAAAGATGGCGCACCCTATATATGGTATATATCAAGATATATCTATCTCTCAGAATGAGGTACAGTTTATATTTCTGTGCCTTTAAAGCGCAGGCAGCCCTAGACCTAACCAACGATTGGTGCTTTAGAAATGAACTTCCAGTCAAACCTCTCAAAACTGAAGAAGTTCTCTTTACTAGCTGCGACTGGTCTGACTCATCTAGTGCTTATATGCATCACCATCTATTTCTTCAATGAAGCTACGTATTTGGGTGTCATCCTGGATAACAAACTTTTTTTAACTAAATATGTTTCCTCGAAAGTATCCAAGGGGATGTCGGCCTTCTGGCAGCGTAAAGAAGCCTTCGGCAAGACATGGGGATAGCCACCGAGGAGGGTCCTTAAAACTTCACGGCTATGATAAGGCCAATCGTATCCAGTTCTCTGGCGGAATAGGCTTTCACTAAAATATGTCACTGTTGTTTTTACCAGACTCCAAAGAACGGTCTGTCTCGGCTGCATACAGACTTTCCCTAGCACGCCTGGCTCAGCTCTAAACGCGCTGATGAATTTCCCTGTACCTGTTATTCATGTCATGGGCTACACTCTCAAAGCCATCTTCCGTTTAAAAATAACTATCTTCGGGATCCGAATGTTGATTGATTGGGAAATTGCTGAGTATTCTATAACTTGGATTCGTACAGCAGCGCAACAATCAACTTCACAGCAAAGTGCTGGCCCTACCTCTTAGTGGTAGCAACACGAGTCAACCCTTATTAATTATGCAGGCTAAAATGGCAAGAGCATACCCGGTCAGATGTCACTAGTGTTTAACGTAGGTACCTGCCGTGAAGGCTCAAGCTTACGGTGCGTCTTCGCACGAGATATCAAAACAATGCGTTGATAAGCGCCCTTCGGGTAGTACAAGTACTACCACCAGTATCAGATTCGAAGTCGTGTGTAAGGCACGAACTTCCCCTTTGGTGAAGGGTCGAGGCCTATCTAATACCTCAGCCATTCTGTGGGTCATGGCACCCGGTTGCAATGCAACTCCACATCGAGCAGACCAGTTGGTTCCATAACAATCCCACGGTTTAGCACAGGTCGTAGTAGACTACACATATGCTAAGCTATGAGATGTCCAAGCACCATTAGTTCTGCTCTCCCCGCGATTTTGGATACAAACCTACAGCCACCACGATACTCGCACAAGGGGGCCAACTCCTAGGTCAGGCCGGAACCATAGTTCCGGGGGCTCCTGACCTCCCATGGTACCAGAATATAGCTTCCGGTCGAGCTTCGCAACCTTGAGGTTACTTCCAGTTTGGCACCTCACTGCCCAGGACTGGCGGCCTTTGCCACTTAGGGCTTCCCTAACTTTTAAAAGGACCCACCCGCTAACTGCCTACTGCGTCTTCTAAGGAATACTTCTCTTGCAAAGCTACGGGTTCTTTCGAACCGTACGGTGTCAGTGAGAATTCCACTGACGTCGTAGGCATCACCGTTGTAGATGATGCCCATAGCATGCAAGTCCCTAACATCTGAATAATTTGGGCACTCACGGAGTACATGAAGCCAATCCTCATGGGTGGCTCAACATGAGCAGCTTGCCGCTCCACTAAGCCCGCTTTTATGCAAGAATGCATTAAGGGAGCCATGCCCAGTTAAGAAAAAGCCCAGGCTGAGGGTGAAGTTCCGTTCAGGAAAAACTGTCATGGTCAGCACATCCCTCAGGAAGCCGTAAGCAACCCTGCCGTTTTTGCTAGCATCCCACCTAGATTGTAATCTAGATAGAACGCATGCGTGTAGCAAGGTTTTACGCTGCCTCAGGGATATGCCATCCACTTCTGCTGGGGAAACCCAGTCTCGTTCATTAAGAGGGAGACCTTTTCTTATCTTGAAAGCGATACCACGACGTATCGCCTCCAGATCCAGAGGTGGTACTCCCAACAAAACTTGCATTGCCTCTGTGGAGACAGTGCGGCACACAGGCAGGCAACCGAGCAAGGCGACTCTTTGGCAAGCCAAGATCCGACGGCGGCCATCTTCAGTCATAACTCTGTCGTACCATACCGACGCTCCATATATTGCGCAGGCAACAAAAAGACCGTTGTATATGACACGAACAGAGCGCCTGTTCAGCCCCCCGTCAGATCGCAGAATGCGCCTTACCTGGCCTACAGCACATAACATGCGTCTCCTCATTTAGACGAGGTGAGGCATGTATTTCATGCGCTCACCCAGTGTTATGCTTAAGTATCTGACCTCAGTCACACACCCAATGCTAACACTATTCATCCGAATCACAGGAGGCCGACTTCTCGTATTCAATTTGCCTTTAAGCAGCATTGATACTGTCTTCTCCTGTGACACTTTGACGCCAACGCTTTCGTCCCATTCGGAAACAATTGAGAGAGCTCTTTCTCCTAATTCCTCCACACGAGCCCTGGATTGGCCCTCGAGGATAAGGAGCAGGTCGTCTGCATAAGCGCAGCAACCATAGAGCTCATTCAATTGCCACAGAAGTGGATCCATCATGAGGGGCACCCCCTCTCTACGTTGACGCAAACGTTGTCGTGTGCATTAGCCACACTCGCTCTTCTTCCAGAAAAATAGCTTTCCCAAAGCCCAATTTCCTAGCAGCCCAATTCTCTCAACCTGGTGAGTATTTTTTGCCAGTTCAGACTATCGAACGCACCTTTAAAATCGATAAAGATGCCAATAACCAC
The DNA here is from genome assembly GCA_963966105.1 of Volucella zonaria. Taxonomy (NCBI): domain Eukaryota; kingdom Metazoa; phylum Arthropoda; class Insecta; order Diptera; family Syrphidae; genus Volucella; species Volucella zonaria. The sequence continues at coordinate 47,853,437 of OZ014534.1, forward strand.
ACTGGCGCTGCTGTTCTGCACTCTGTCTTTAAGAAAAGACCAAGCATCCTCTACGCATTTGCCTTTAGTGAAGCCAAATTGGAGAGGAGACATTGGTTCCATCATACTCTCAGAAATCCTTTCCACAATGACCCTTTCCAGCACTTTGCCAAGTACCGGAAGAAGGCTGATGCCCCGATATGATCTAGGATCGGACCTATCCTTATCGGGGGACTTCAGGAGCACGACCACCCTCGCCTCCCTCCAATCCCGGGGGAAGTAGCTACAGGCGATGCATTTCCTGTAGAGTAATAGCAGGTATTCGGGAACAGCTTTCCAGATGGCTTTCACCATCTCTCCAGTTATTCCGTCTGCTCCAGGAGATCTCCTGGAGCGAAGAAGTGAAACCCCCTGCTCAACTTCGTCGGCCCTTAATTCCGGAGGGGTCGGAGGCTCTTCAATTAAGGAGTCTTCAAAACGCTCCTCTCTCGGAAAGAACTGACCAAGCAGTGCAGTCAGACAGTCCTTCCATGTGGATAAAATACTATTATCCACACGAATGCCTTCTATATCAGCAGTCTTTTTATTACTCCTGCAAATCTTGTAAAGTTTGCCCCAGGGATCATCCCTATTCCCAGACACAAAGTTTCGCCAATGAGCTTCTTTTGTACTGACTATTAGTCGCTTGTACTCAGCGAGCACTTGCCGAAAGGTAATGCCCAGCTGAGCCAGGTTCTCAGCGTTAGCCGCCCTAGCCCTTTGGAATCTCTTCCTTAGGTTTCTAACCACACTTCGCTTCTCTTTCAGACAGCGGGTCCACCAATTTACCCTTTTACGATTCGCCTTGCGGCTTCTCTCGAAGAGCTCATCGTTAACCCGCCAAACACACTCGTTAATGTGCTCGACTTGCCGGTCAATGCTCAAGCCGCCATACACTTCGGGTGGTAAGGAAGATACCTCCGCAAGTATACGGGCACCATAAACATTCCAGTCAGCGCCTCGCACACACCATCTCATTTCAGAAACCGTATCTCTATCCTCTGTTTCGTGAGCGATCTCAAACTGGATCCAGTTGTGATCACTCACACCTGCGCTAACCCGCCACCTAAAACTAAACGCCCTAAAAGCTGCCTCGTTGGCGAAAGTAACGTTAATGTCACTCCTGCCAACGTGGGAATACCCGGTCAGTAACATTATACTGTCCTACGCCGCCATAGGGCTCACAAGCTTATACGAAAGAGATTAAAATATGTGACGAATCAACCAATGGCCACGGACAAAAATGGACTCACTGTTGAGGACCCTAGCAATGTTCGGACCCTTAACCGGCCACGTGCATCCGAACAATTATTAGAGGTCCTTGACTGCTGCTACTCAGATATCACCGCCATCCACGAAGTGCGATGGGATGGGATGGGATACGCCGGGACAAAATATTACTATAACAAGCACAAAGTTTCGCCATATCAATATACGCAAGGGGACATGACTGTCTCCTGACTTATGACCTAGACATAAGGCATGTATACATCCATTATACTGGACGTCCGAGCGTTCCGGGCAGTCAACATTGGCTCGGATCACTCCCTGGTTGCAGTCAAGGTGCGAATGCGTATTTCCCAAGCGCCACAAAAAACAGGAACTGCTGTGAGAAGACATAACTTCGAAAAGCTGCAATTGCAAGAGACCGCCAGAATCTTCGTCGAACGCGTATCTAGATATCTCTCAACAACTCCTATACTCCCAGCATCAAGTATCGAAGACCAGTGGCAACGCTGTAAACGTGCCATCAGAGACGCCGCAACTGGTGGGCTGGGTTTCGCCCGACCACCACCAATAAATCCCTGGTTTGGTGAAGAATGCCGGCAAGCTCATCCAGCTAAATAAGAAGCCTACAAAGCAGCGCTACAAGGAAGGACGGGAGCTGCTCGTGACCTCTACGAGCAGAAGAGACGGGAAGGACTCGGCTTCTCCAGAAGAACAAAAAAGAGCACGAGAAGCGCGGGATCAAAGATATTGAGAGGTTATACTCCAGGAATGCAGTACGGAAGGCAAGAAGATCCGTCCAGAAGCCCGTAGATATGAAGAAGGAAAACTTGTCGTACAGTCACAGTCGGAGCTGAGAACAAGGGAAAACTTTTTCCATAGAATGTACAACGGCGAAGAAGATTAACATTCCGTCGCCAGGCAGAATTTAAAATTCAGCTTAGGTGATGATAGCCAAAATTTCCGTCCACCTGACCAGAACGAAGTAAGGATAGCAATATCTAAGCTATAATCCAACAAATCAGCTGGACTTGATAGCTTACCGCCCGAGATATTCAAAGCTGCTGGAAATGACTTTGTGAAGGTTATACACCAACTCATTTATCAGATCTGGGCAGAAGAGGTGTAAGTTTCCTCAACATCGGATACAAGATCTTGCCAATAACCTGATTGGTCCCTATCAGCGCCGTTTCACACCACGAGAGTCCATAACAATCGGCCAAACCGTCACACTCCGGCAGATCCTGGGAAAAAATCAGGAAGTCCAAATCGATACCTTTTCATCGATTTTAAGGCTGCATATGACAATGTTTATAGAGACGAGTTATAAAGAGCCATGTCTCGTCAGTCTGTGCAGAATGACGATTGCTCTGTCAAGGTCGGTAACAATTTAGCCCAGACCTTTGATGTCGAAAAGGTTTTAGACAAGGTGACGCGCTGTCATGTGACTCCTTTAACATCATACTTGCTGCGGAACACACAAGTGAACACTGGAGGCACAATCTTGCAAAAGTCTGTGCAACAACTAGCGTACGTCGATGAAATCGACATTGCGAGAACTCACCGGGCTGTTACCGTGATGTCACCGGTGCGTTCGATAGTATTAAAGCGGAAGCTGCCAAAATTGGTTTAGCAGTAAATGAGGGCAAAATCAAGTACGAATATATGCTGTCAGCAAGAAGAGACATAGAACATTGATGAATTGGACAGAACATCACAATTGACAGCTATAATTTCGATGTAGTTAACGACTCTGCCTACCTTGGATCTTGTATGAATTCTGCCAACAACACCTCAGCAGATATAAAACGAAGAATCACTCTTGCCAATCGCTGTTTCTTTGCGCTAAGATGGCAATTGAGTAGTAAAGTCCTATCCCGAAAGGCCTGATATTTCCATTCCTACTTTATAGAGCTGAAGTATGGACCCTATCGAAGGCGGATGAAAATATCCTCAGTCGTTTCGAGAGAAAAAGCCTCCGGTTCCGTTGATGGGCTTTGTAGGAGAAAATTCAACGATACGAGCTGTACAGCGACATCGATGCAGGAAATTGCACATCAGTTGCCTGAGATGTAGCTGGGACATGTAGAGCGAATGAACACCAATGCTCCGGCTCGTAGAGGCTTCAAATCTAACCCGGAGGGACAACGCAGTAGAGGTAGACCTTACCTAAAGTGACGCGCACAAGTACAATACATAGAAGGGTATCACAACCGACTTGGTATGCACAACTGGGGGCAGTTGTCTAAAGTCTGAACTAACGGGAAAAGCTTGTTAGTTGAGGCCCAGGTTCACCCCGAACTGGTGAACTAAGTCCTCGGTACAACACGCAGTAGAGTTTTGAATCTCAGCAAGGAAAGGAATGTAGTCGGGTCTTCATGGATGGCCTCAAAATCGATACGGCGCTGGCTTATTTATGGAGGATGACAGCGTCGGATTTCACTGCACTTTTGGAAAATTTGTATCTGTATATAATGTGAAGGATCGGTGGAGAAAATGAAGTATTTGTGTCTATAGCGAGCCAGGCTGCGCTTAAAGCCTTACTGGTTCCTCTCACTACTTCCAAGCTATCACTGAACAGTCAGAAGGCTAAATTTACTGAGCCTGGTTTGGGCTCTAGGTCATGATGGAATAATGGGAAATGAAATCGTCATAAACTTTCTAAGCAAGGCTCAGAAGAGAGTTTTTTTTAGGACTCAAACCTACGTTAGGAATGCCTGCTTCCTCGGTTAGGACTCCTTTTGGCAGTTAGGTTTCATGTGAGCGTAACTGCAGGTTGCCGGCAAATCAAGCGAATGCTTTCCGAGCGTCTCTAATAAGTCAGCGGCTTTCCTGCTGTCCCTTACTTATCTTTCTTCTACAGACTGGGAAATTTCAGTAAAGGGAACGTACTAGCTGGAGTGAAAAGTGACCTCCATGGGAACTAAAAGTTTTTTTTTTTAAATGTTTTTTTTATATTATTCAATATAGTCCTCTTTTAGTTTGATACACGTATTACAGCGATTTTGCAACTTCTTGATCTGCAAATACTCCTCCGTGGCGTCGATGATTTCCTCGCGTGAGCTGAATTTTTTATTCATGAGCCATCTTTTGAGGTTTAGAGATAATAGTCCGAGGGAGCCAAATCCAGTTACCAATTGACGCCAAAAGTCCGCCCGATTCCGCATCAGCAAGTCCAAACACTCTTTCGAAGTGCTCTCGCGTTCGTGTTTTTGGTCATTCGCGGCAGCCAGCGGCAGGATAACTCTTTCATATGCAGAATATTGCCCAAAATATGTCATGTGTGCTCAGTACTAATCTTTGTGCTATCTGCTAGCTCGCGCACCTTCACTTTTCGGTCAGCCAACACCATTTCATGTATTTTTTTGACATTGTCCTCTGTAACCGCATCGGAGCGCCTGCCGCTGCGGACTTGATCGGTAGTGGAGTTGCGGCCACCACGAAACTCTCGAAGCCAATATTTGACGGGGTAATCTGACGGAGCATTAGCCCCATAATATTTATCCAACTTTTCTTTTGTTTCCTTCACCGTTTTGCCTCTCAAAAAATAATGATTTAGGAGAGAACGGAAATCGTTTTTGTCCATACTCAACATGATGCCAAACACGTCCCTGCATGGAAAGATCGATCACTTCCAGAAACAACTTAATGAACAAGCAGCTCGGATAGACGTTATCTATTCGACACTGTTTGATAAGACTGGCGCGCCGATATAATGTCTGATACGCTGAATGAGGTTAATCTGAAGATCCTTGCAGTGAATGTAAATTCCCTGATCAGAATCGAGAGAAGGATCAATCTTTCTAACTTGTTGGTAAGCGAATGCCCAGACGTTATTTTGGTAAGCGAAACGAAGCTTAACCAGAATCACAAAATTGGCTACAGGGGTTACAATATTTATAGAAGGGATCGGCCTAACTCCACAAGAGGGGGTGGGGTTGGTATACTTCTACGGAAAGGATTGCGCCATAAAATCATATACAGCAGGATCGTGCGTAGGTTCCAGGTGTTGGAAGCATGCATCGTATGCATTCGTCTTCGTAGTGAAAGACGGTTGTATGTGGTGTCGCTTTACGCACCTGATGCACTTCTTCCCACTCAATTTGTAATAGAACTCGACAAACTTTTTCACTGTCTGCAGCTACAGTTGGAAGAAAATTTTTACTTTTTGGCCGGAGATCTTAACGCTAGACATGCTGCATGGGGAAATAATCTAGCAAATACCAGGGGTAACCAGTTATTTAACTGGTGGGGTTCATACAGGATAGAGTACAAACTCGAGTTGTACGCGACGGATATCCCATCTTTCCCATTTGCCGGTTCCTTTCTGGACCTGGCATTAATAGACAATAGGATAGAGCTAACGAACATAGAACGACCCACTAGGAACTGTCTGCGAGCGTTTGAGTACGATAGCAACCACTACAAACTCGCCGCCACAGTACGAATCCAGAACGAGCAAATACTGCTGGAACAATACGATCATGTGTTCTCATATGATTACCGTAGAGTTCACGCAATGTGTTCGAATCACACAGACGACAGAAAACAGACAGTTATTACTAACCGCGGGTATAAATCCAGAGAGTGTCGACTCAGGAGACAGCATCTTTGTGGTCGAAGACCCACAGGAGAAAGTCGAGTTACTGGACGCTTATTTCGAAACCGTGCATACTGTGAACAATCCAGTTTACCGTAACCACGATATTGAAAACAGAACTTACGCAAATCACTTCTATCTGTGCAGGGAAATCTATAATTTGCGATCTGAGAACCACGGTTTTATTCTGTTCAATGAAGAAAACGCGGCAAACGTCATCGTTGCAGATGGACATGCTGCCAACCACTTGTTCGTGCGAAAAGATGAGCTCTTGTGCATTTTTGATTCATTGAAGAACAAAAAGTCGGCGGGAGTAGATGGTATCCCTAACGTCATATTGAGACACCTACCCCTGGAGGCAGTGGATATTTTCACTACGCTATTTAACAACGCGCTGAATAATTCACATTATCCAGCGCACTGGAAAATAGCAGTGGTACACCCAATCCCAAAGAGGGAAAAAATTAGGACCAACCCTGTTAATCTTCGGTCAATTAGTCTACTTCCGAACATTAGCAAAGTATTCGAAAAGGTAGTCAACAGAGCTCTGTTGAAATGAGTGGAGGATAACAATATAATCCCGGACAATCAGTTTGGTTTTAGGGCAAGGCACGACACCATTCATGCGGCGTCAAAACTGATCTCCGACATACAGTGGAACAAAGGCAAGAACCAATGTACGGGTGCTTGCCTGGTTGACTTGGAGTAGGCCTTTGACACTGTATGGTTAGAAGGGCTTTTCTACAAGCTTATGGAAAAGAAGTTCGTTGTCAAATGTGGCAACGTGATTTCGAGTACAGTTTTCAACATTAAAAATGGCTTACAGCAGGGATCGGTTATTTCTCCGATACTGTTCAATATTTACACAAGTGATCTAATAGGTACATCCTCAATCATGCTATAGCGTATGCAGATGATTTAGTGGCGTACAGATCAGGACCGAAAATCGAAACCATTAACACCCTTTTGCAACGTGACTTCGATCATACTCGTATTAAGGAGTATTGCGATGATTGGAAGTTGAAAATTAATTTCCAAAAATCAGAAACAATTTTATTTAGAAATCCATTGAGAAGGCCCTCTTGGGATACCAGAAATAACTGGCGAAATTTGGCCATCATTGGACAGCATGGACTACCACTAGCGGTGAGAAGCGCTATCTATATTTTGATAAACATATAGATACTTGTCTGGCTGGGGCCAAGAAGGCTTTAGCTTTGACAAGAAAACTGTTTCAAAACAGTCAACTTGATTCCAGGGTGAAAGTCATATGCTACGTGGCTTTAATCAGGCCAATCATCGATTATGGTTGTCCGGTGTGGTTTAATGTAGCGCCGTCTTACATGGAAATGATTCGTGTGTTTAAGAGACAGTGTCTTAGAACCTGTCTTCGATTGTACCGAACACCAGAGTCTGAGTACATTAAATATTATCCCAACAAAGTCCCTTACAAGGGCGCTGGACTAAATAGGATTGACAATTTTCTAATTAAGGTGATTCGAAGGCACATCGCAAGAGCAATGACGAGCGATAATAGCCTGATCTTTGGGGCATATTACCCCAATGTAATGTACCACGAGAGTACACTTCAATCTGGCTATATCCCGGCTGAAGCATTTCTCCATATTGACGCTAAAGGGTTAATGCAAAGTAGGGATGGTATTCCGGTATTATACCACCGCCACCGCGGTGCGAAGGAAAAACGGCTCAACTATGACGGGTACGTCGCCAGTGCTCAGGAGCTCTTCCGTTTTAACCCTGCAATCGCGGACAGGGTGAGGATCGATGCCGAAAAGCACTACACCGAATACTGGTGGCTTAAAAAAGGGGAGAGAGGCGATACGTTCTCCTAGGTCGGTGTGTTACTTATGTAGCTTCTCCTAGATATAAGTAGATTAGGATTAGCTAGGGGGTTTTCGTGTAGAGGTTTGTTATCACGTAGCGGTACCTCCGAGAGTTGACCGACGCTAGACGGTCTCGATCAAGTTTCAGAGGAGCATGTGCACCGTGATGACGACTGCCAGGTGTCCGAAAACGCAATCGAGATGGTGACCACTCGGAGCAAAAGAAAACGAGTGCTCGCCATCTGGATTATAGTTAAGTTATAAATGAAGAAGCATAGGTAGCTTAAGTTTTAAATAAAATTTAAAAAAAGATAAAACATCTAAGTTTTTTTTTGGCAATAATTTTCTTAGAGAATCATATATGTAAATATTTTAGTTATAAAAGCTAAGTCCTAGGATAGATTTAAGGTCGACAGACATTAATTGTAGTAATATCGTTAAGTTTAGAGCGCTCGGTAAGAGCCAGTAAGCTAAATTCAGAAACGGTCGCTGCCAAATTAGATTTAATCATTTTTGTCTAATACTCGTATGTAAGTTAGCATATAGAAAGAAATAATAGAAATGAATTTAAAAGTAAAAGTAAAGTACGTCAACAACAATCAGTTGTCAAAACAAAACTAAAGAGAATATCGCACTGAAATTTGGCATGTCTGCCTAAGTATGAACGGACTTTAAGGCACCATAACCTTTTTTGCAGTATCAGTGCATTTTGGCGGTCAAGGAGGTCACTTTTCACTCCATCTAGTAAAAGGAGTACTAGTATTAGTTGTTCTTCCGGTTGCATGACCCTGGTGGCTGGGACTGTCGAACTGGCATATGATATACTATCAAACTGTACATTATTAGGCTTGCTGTATTCATCTTCTTATCTGGATCGAAAGATGATTCTGTGAAGGGTTAATACAGAAGTTGGGAGTAGATGTCGAAGACAATTGTTTCAGTTAAACTGTTTGCTGATTTTGGATGGCCTGGACTTCGCGACTTTGGAACTTTGCTTCCTATGAAGTCTGAAGGAGTCTAATTATTGTAATATATGTAGATAATAGTCCACGGCCAAAGTTACATATTAAACGCAAAGTCAATCCAGAGTATTGTATGACACTACCACTGATTTATTGGCTTTTAATTAAAATCTAACGTGCTGTGCAATAATTTTTTTTTAGATTCCTTTAGTTATTCTTAACCGCTCTCTGATGAAGATATAAATCTTCGCAAATAAAATTCCAATCATTCTCGAACCATTTACGAAAACCCATTTTATCTGTCATTAAAACGAGAACCATTCCCGCTGAATCCGTACGACAAGGCTATGGAATTCTATGAAATTCTCTTCACGGAACAATCATTCCGCCTTAAATCACCCTCCTTAATCCACACCCTCCCAATAGGGTGTAAAAGAGCAAATAAAATCCTTCAATCCTATTTTTTATTATTATTTTTTATTTTTTTATTTAATCATTTAACCAGGTGGAACATGACACGTTAAGAATAGGCGAGCTAAATGAGAAATGGTTAAAAGAGGGTTTCACCATAAAACCTTATGACCACAAGATGACTATCCGTACGTGTTGGAATAACACAATTGTTGTCAGGGACTGCATTCTTTGATTTGAACCCGACTATATCCTTGACCGTTGGTGAGAATGTCATGGGAAAAGAATGAAAATTCTTTCCCTTTCCCCACACCTTTTCACATTATCAATGTAATGACGAGCAATGGGGTTTTCCTGAGGACCTGTCATCAAGTGAATGAGTTACGCCAAGCATTGCTCTTTTTTATCTAAACTTTGACCGTACTCGTAACTCGTGTGTGTGTCTGTTGGGAAAAAATTATACAGAAAAACGTAAAGCACTCCTACTGTCGATTAACTTCACATACCGAACTGGTATTAGCATTGAAAGAGATTACCTATCTAGGTTAGTGTTTGTAAATGGACAGAGAAATCTTGAAGTAAACTTAGGTGTTAAAGTTGTAAAAGTTGTCGATAATTAAAAAGTATGGACGATTATCACTCGTTACAATTAAGTTAGTTTAGGTTAGGCTAAACAGGGGTATGATGGATATGCTATCACACAGATACCAGGCATCAAAACGGCATAAACCTAAACAATCTTCCTGGTGAAACACCCAATTTCCCTGCAAAAGCTAAGAAGGCCTTTGAAGTTTGTGTCGTCTATTTCCTTTTTCGAAAAAGCATTTCCCTAAGAATTTTCTACGACTACAATCATACAGTGTGTGTGTTATGTCCTCAACAGGTTCTAAATCACCTCAGAATCTGCAAATTAACTTTGGATTTATTTCGGAACCACTTCTCAAGGCAAGAGGGCCAATTCAACTTATCATATTAACGCTCTTAACATAGATCTATGAAAGATGGGCTTATTATGCGCCTTGAGTTGATGTAGCAAACAGTTTGACATCCCTTCACCTGCAGTTACCGATTACACAAGGAACGTGCAAAAACAATTGAAAACATGTTTGCTGATTCTACGCCAAGGCTTGGCCACAAGGTTTTAAACTTGGCCTCTTCGAATAGCAGATAAGAATGCTTCCCTTTGAAAGAGTGTGCAAAATTACCTAGTTTCCTGATCCCAAGGTGTTTCGTCAATTTCCGTCTGTGGGCAATTTTCGAGAAACAAAGGAGTGTGTACCCTGAAGGCTGTCTTCTTCCTTTGGTTGGCTTCTTCAGCTTAAGGCATTCTATGCCATGAGAAGAAATCTTCGCAATACAAGGTGACGCTAACGCTTTTGCAGAGAAACAACCCTATACTGAGTTAAAATTTGCAAAGCAGTATTTGTGAGCACAGACGGCTTTATGTGGATAAAAGGTGATCACGCCTTCATGCGAATTGGGCTATTTGATCTGGTTTATCGTTCCTCTTAATCTCACATCTTCACGGTGTTATTATATATCCAAGCCCACACGATTGTTGAAGTGATCCTAGTTGAGGTGTACTTAGATCGTTTGTAATTTCATTGCGATACCACCGAGAAAGCGTTGGAGGACGAGGGAAGTCCTAGCCACTCCCGGAACCAAAGAGATTTCTTGATGAGTTTGTAAATATATATAAATCCTTCAATCCCTCGGGGAGCATAGAGCGTCAACAACGCCAGCGGGCCATATTTTTCGGAGTTCTGGAACGCGTTTGAGCTCTCTCCAACTCATTCCTAAAGAGCTCGATTCCTCCTCGACTGTCTCGGGCGCCCCGATGTTCTGCCTGCTTGGGTAAGCGGATTCAATTGCATTGCATTCCCGTCGTAGGGTGTGTCCAATCCATTGCCACTTACTCCTCCGTGTATAATAATATCTTGGCCCGATCTCTGATAACGCATTAGAGATGCGATTAGGCCAAAAAATCCTCAGGATGATTCTTAGACTTCTATGTTACGAAGGTTTGCAGCTTACGCATGGTACTGATGTCCACCTTCCAAGTATTGCACCAATAAAGCAGTACTGTTGATTCTACGTTGGAGCGGAACAGTTGCAGCTTCGTCCTTAAGCTGAAAATATTGCTTTTCCAGATTTTGGACAGCATTCTGAATGCAGCTTTAGCCTTCCCGATTCTGCTGCACGCATCCAGTTCAATACCACCCGGAATAGCCGAGACCACACTTCCTAAGTATAGAAAGTTGTCAACTTTCTCGACCTACTGTCCGGCAATGTTAACTTGAGCGAGGGTGTTGGAAGTGCTAAGGGTCTTCGTTTTGGCTGTGTTTAATTTGAGCCCCACTTTATTCGCCACAGCTTCTAGATTGCGGGCTATCGGTCCATTATCCGAAGTGAAAGTAGGCAAACATCGTCAGCGTAGGCCAGGTGTTTAAGGTAAGATGTCAATGTCCATCGAATTCAACTGTTGGCTTCCGTCAATGCTGCACGGAGTACATCGCTGATAACCACCAAAAACAATAGTGGTGTGAGTATATACACCTGACGTACTCCACTATGGACTTGAAAATCCTCAGACATCGTGCCATTGTGCAAAAGGAGACACTTACCTCCCTCATATGTAATGGGTTTTCCTGGAATATCTCTCTGCGTAAGCCTAACCATACATACTCGTATGTATATCATCTCATTCAAACTGTCGAAAGCCTTCTTGAAGTCGATAAGCAGTAAATATAACGAAGACCTGCACTCAACGCATTGCTCTATAATGATCGAGAGTTGAATCTAAATGTTCGCTGATTCGTTCCAGAATTATTCTAGCCATTATTTTGGCTACGGCTGGAAGAACGCATATACTCGTACCTCTCCAGTTTCCACACTCCATCAGGTTTCCCTTTTTTAGTAGCTTGATGGTCACCTCTCTTTTCCACTCCCTGCGGAAATTCTTCACTATTCCGCGCTCTGCATATAAGCGCCAGTAGCAGATCAGCCGACGTCTTTGGCCCCGCTTTGTATAGTTCGGCAGGGATGCCATCAATACCCACTGCCTTGTTTTTCTTGAGGGACCTGATTGCTGCTATTATTTCGGTTTTACTGAGAGGCCCGATGCGAATTCGGGTTTTTATTGCCTCGGAGAACTCATTCGAATTCGAGATCATACCACCATCGTCTAAGTGGTTTAAGACCGTAGCAAAATGTTATCTGCATCTAGTGAGTTGTTCCGAAATCAGTATGATTCACTAGGTGTTGTTTGGAGTTCCGAGCACCAGTGAGCTCCTTGATGATTTTGTAGACAGCGCTACAGTCGCACCTGCTTCCTGCTTCTTCCGCCCAAGTGTTGATGTACTGACGTTTGTGACGTCTTACACTGCACATCCTTCTTCTACTGCAGAGATGGCTGCAATGCGAGCTTTGATTGCTGTACGTTCATCGATCCGTCTCCAGATTTCAGCCGAAAGCGGTGACTTTTCTGCCTTTTACCGACATAGGTACTAGCCCCAGTTGCAAACACATTTTTCACAGCATACCAATAGTCGTCCACGCTGATAGCTTCTGTTTCTAAGACAAGGTGGTCCCTGAATTGTTGGCGCAATTGCGGATCACTGAGCCTGTCGGTATGGAGCCTGGTTGTTTTGAAGGCGTATTTGAGTTAACATAAGATGGCGATCACGTTCGTTTAGAAGACAATTTATAAAGTGACGGCGGACCGCAATGTGACCTATGTATCCGGTTGGATGTTCACTGCCTATCAGTTGAGACCCAGCTGATCTTGTTGCAGGTGTTGCGCTTAAACTAGGCGGTTAGTATTGCAGAAGTCCACAAACCGCTCACCGTTGTCATTTCATTCTCCAACGTGGTGACGTGTTTAAGCATAGTGTTGTCGGTACCTACCTTGGCATTGAAATCGCCATCACCACTACGATGTGCCCATTAGGCGTTTGATTGTGGTAGCCGCATTTTCAGTTGGAGCATAACGCTGTATGATGGTGACTTTTCTTACTCTAATCTGGAATCTAACTGTCAAAATCCGGTCAGTGTGAGGTTTTCAGGATATGAAGCGAGCACTTCCGCTTAGTTCCACGGTGTCGATATTATATCTAGTTAACTCGCGTTCCAGTTGGAGGAATCTGGCGTTATGAGGCAATTCCTGGAGTGAGTGGAGGAGGATTTTAATATTTCAGAATTCAATCGTTGTCCCTATTCAATAGCCAAAGGTCGTCAACAAGTTATCCGTTGCAGCAGTTGTCTCTTTTACGGTTATGGCTTACTGGGCCATAGACCAACCGACACTTATTCTGTTTTGTAGCGCAGGAAACTAGCCGTTCGTCCTCATCCCGTTCGCAATTTCCGAAGAAATTCCGAGATGGCGCCGCTAGGAGGTGGGAGTAGGACTTACTAACAGAGCTGCCAGGTTGTTAAATGCAGTGGGTCATTCGCCATCAAATGAACTGTCAAGGTCAGTGATAATTATAAAGCAGAGATCATTGAGATCTCGGAAGTGATGCGACCAAAGGCAGAGCACTTGAAAAGGAGGTTCGTCGGAGATTTTTCTTTCTCTTCGTTTCTGCAGAAAACGTTGTGTAAAACACTCAATCGCTGAGCGGGTCTTCCAATGATGCAGTATCTCGTCATTATGTTTGCGGGTTTGGAGATGTCTCCTCTATTGATGAGCTTCTGAGCTCTCTTGATAGTTAAAGATGGAGTATAGGACTCAAAAACAGATCAAGGTCTTACAAGCTGACACATCCACATCTAAGACCCCTCAAAAGGTCGAAGAACAGGACAAGTTAGCTAAGCTGAACCTCCTGTCAACCTTGGCACTATCAGCGAAGCGGCAGAAGTCAGGAGGTGATACCAAAGGGAGCAGTTAAAGCGGAAAAGGCCCTCCACTAGTTTCGAGAGCAGTGCCGTGGCAAACTTAAACATGTGCAAATTCGAGGGCCACGTGCTAAAAGCATGATGGACAACGTTGAGACCAGCTGCCCGGAATAATTAATTTTCGACGGAGTGGGCGGGCAAAACAGGATCAAGGTGGTTGGTTGCCGGAATCATTCCGCAATAAGAACTCTAGAAGGAAGCCTCCAAAAACTCACAAAGAAGCAAACATCGTGACACTATTCGCGATACAAAACCAAGATCTCGCTGTAAAAGTGTGGGCATTACTCAAGTCTAGAAAGGGCCATAGAAATGAAGGAAAAAATCTCCTATTTGCGATAGACAGGCAGACTGCGTGGATCGTAAAGGAAAAATCGGGCATGATAAAATGCGCGGTAAGCTGTCTAAAGGCGAAACTATCCGATGATGGCAAAAGCGTCAAAAAAAGCTGCAAATGGTTCAAAATAATTTACACCATTCTAAAGCGGCAACTTTTGATTCGATGCTCTTCATGTCCGTGGACGTTGACATGGCCTTAATCCAATAACCTTGGATTCTTGGAAACAAGGTACAAGGATTAAAGTCCCAAGAATATGATCTTTTCTATCGTAAAGATACAGATAAAATCAGAAGCTGTGTTTAGACACAGCGATGGAGATACGATGGCAGCAAGTTTAGAGAACAAGGTCTCAGTTTGCATGCCACATGAAGACATCGAATCAAGACAAATCTGGTCGGCTACGATACCAACTCACACCACAATCAATGGGGAAGCACATACATACAGAGTTGATGTATGTATGTTGTGAAACAGGAGAAATGGCTCCACTCTCCATACAAAAAACAGAGAAGAAATTCCCGACTTAACAATCACAGACGTATGTCAATAGCTGGAGAGTATCCACTAAGAAATCTTTTTCGGATCACGGATCACAAGAGAATTCTAACTCTTCATTATAGACAGTGACCCGACCATACAAAACAAATTCCGAAATCCTGCAACAACTAACTGGACGGCGTACTCCAATTGAAAAAGAGAAAGCATGGAACCACCCGCAAGAGTTTACCATCCTGATCGCCTTTCCACTAGCTTTCATGAAGAATTATTCCACCTCTAGTCATCGCAAGTCCTCCAAATCCCCTTGGTGGACAGAATATAGCTCAGAGAACTTCATAGAAATCTGAAGGCCTGAACTCAAACCCTACATAAGAAACGTAAAAATGGCCACGAAACAATCTTGGGCTCTTTTTTGCGAAGCGATAGAAAACACCAAAGAACCAGTTAGGTTGAGGTAAGTCCCATCCAACGATCCAATAACCCCAGGATATCTGAAAGACAGAGAACAGTTGGGAATCATAATTGCTTCTCGTGATGTCAGGATGTTGGTGAATAGGTATTAACTGGCACCACAACATCAACTCCCAACCATATCATAATCTCCAGCCTGATTATGGAGAATAGAATAACATGGGCGATCAAATCGTTGAATCCCCACAAATCCGCGCTAACAGACGAGATCATCCCAGCCATGTTACAACACGCTCTTACAATTATCTTTATCGGTTGTCTAAAGCTGGGCTATGTCCCAAACTCCCTTCCCAAAGCAAGAAGACCTAGCCACTTCTTTGCTAGGGATTACAGACCCACAAGTCTCTCCCCGTTTCTGTGAAAAAACACTGGAGAGATTTTTACACCCATGCGGTTCTCAACACGCTTCCCTTAAATTAAAATCAGTAGAGACTACAAAGAGTATACCATGGCCGCCTTCCTAGATGTCGAAGGAGCAAACACCTGATCTATAAGGACGGCCTTGGATAAGTTCCATGTAGAAACAAAGACAGCACGATGGGTTGAGAACCTGCTAAGAAGCAGAATTATCAATTCCGAATTTCGGAGAAACACAATCAGGAACTCCACAAGGAGGAGTAAACTCTCCGCTTTTGTGGGTTCTTGTTGTAAACGACATACTTACAAGTTTCGAACAGGAGAGTATTAAGTAGCAGTAGTCTACGCCGAAGACATAGTTATTCTGTTGTATCCACTAATGAAGTGGACGAACCAAAATGGATGATACAAAACGGTTTAGGAATATATCCATCTAAAGCCGAGAAGGCAAAAAGAAAAAGTTCTATCCTCCTAGAATCAACGGTGTTAGGATACAACTTTCATCCGAAGCTAAATATGTAGGAATCATCCTAGATAATAAGGACAATTCTACACAGACCACTGTGAGAGATCCATTTTTATCCATGGTTCGGTGGTTTGGTGGAAAGCCCCAGAAAATATTTCAAAATGCTCACACAGGTTCAAAGACTAGCGTGTGTCGCAGCAACAAGAGTGGTAAGGTCAACTTCCCTTAGACGGGATTCCTGAAATTCACGGCTTCCAAAAGTTCGATCAGAGAATCAGGGCTACAGACGCATCGCAATTTAGGACACCCATCTATAACTGACGAAGTGTAGTGACTACATCATGCCAAGCGTAGACTTTGATAGGAGTTTCTCCACATCATTTCCTAGCAGACATGACTGGTTAACTAACTACCACCAACATGGACTGCTTCAAAATGAAGAATCTACTGTGAAATGCAACAGATCCAGGACTTCTTCAAGATTCCAGACGAATGTAGTATTTGGCAGGCCGAAATACTCGTATTTGTCATTCCTAAAGCTGCACAAGCTATACTCGCACTACTCCTGGAACTTGATCCCTCACAGATCTCTACTTTTATGGACAGTCAAGCAGCCATAAAAACTGAGGCAAGTGAAACCACCAAATCAATAGAGGTACAACAGTGTCGTCAAACTCTAAGTGGAGTCTGCGAATCTCACCGAGTTGTTATCTGCTGGGTACCTGCTCATCCCTTAGGGACTAGCACACTCCTTATATCCTCATCTAACCTAATACGTATGCCGAAATGTCAATCCATTCATCGATTATTCATGCCTAATCAAGTCAAGAACGAAACCACAGTAAGTTCACATTGGAGGTTACCCTTAAACGCACTCATAATTGCGATTCTATCCATTTTCAGTGTCCTTCGTATCTTCCTCGGATCACTTAAATGCCGGGCCATTTACCTTGATCCACATCAGTGAACCTGAATAGGTGTCGCTTAAAATCAGACCCATTGCAAAGTCTTTTTTCACCCTAGCCTTGACCTTACAAAAAATCCAGCAACATACCATATACACTGGTCCATTAGTCCATTTGTCGTCCATCTATCCTAGCCAATGTTAAGGATTTATTCATGTAAGCACAAGGACACTGACATCGACATCGACACCTCCGGCGCGGCGCGGCGCGGCGTATACAATTTTTCCCTGCAATTCTTCCCATAGCCAATTTCCAGAGCGAAATATACGTATCTTTTGTCATAAATTGTTCAACACTATGTCCTTCGTATCCCTCTTTCCAGTGACAAAATCCAAGTGCACACCGAAAATTGTTAATCCATGGTGCGGTGATGGATGAGAAGGTGGATTTCATTGCAACTGTAACCGTATTCGTACTTCACAAGTTTGAAAAGGACTAAAACACCACTCGTAAGCTCTGATAATTATTTCGCGACAGAAGGACGCCTCCAAAAACAATTGTAAAGGCAACCCTCCGTCGATAGCAATGACAGAAGGACGAGGGGTTGTAGCTTTTGTTTAAAATGAAAGCAGCCACCAGCTTTAAAGCCAGCCGTCGTGATATCATTCAACCATGTCTTCTTCGTTTGCTGTAAATTGTCTGAAGCTATTCTAAAGTGCGGGTGTTTTTGCTACTAAGGGATGAGATTCCACCGGAGGTTACTGCCGGGGGATGAGCGCAGGGTTGATGGTGAACTTAAAAAAAAACTTGTTCGTTGGCTTTCCATCTTGTTTCGTGTTTGGCTGCTATTAAGCATAATTGCCAAGCGAAAGCAATAGCCTTGGAAAGACCTTCTAAAGGCGTTCCTTTGCAAAAAGTTATCCTCCGATAATCATCGTTCTACACTTATTACAACAGCGTCTAGAGGTAGCTGTCGTTATACTATAGCCTGATCTGTGTATGTATAGTACTCGTATATGCATAGCTCGCGTACATCTTCCGGTACCATTAAGAGTCTTAGAAACGGCATGAGACTTGGTTTTTGTTTCGGTTAGGGTTGTGGATATGGATTTGGGTAGGAGTTATACTTTAAGGGTGAAGTGAATTTGCGTTGTAACTGGTTCGACTTCCGTATACTTATGGCAAGAAGCCTCATCAGAGTGTGTATGCATGTATGTGGGAGAAAGGGATCATCCATTTAAACGAAATGGTTTTTGTGGGAATTACCGTGGTTAATTTTCTATTTGACGTTGGGGCTCGTTACAACTCCCATGGTATGCACACATTTTTAAAAGAGAAATGGCCAAACGATTTGCTATACTCGAAGGTGTGCTCGCAGCTAGCTAATTCTGAATGAATCGTTGGCAGTTTAAACGCGTAAATCGATTGTTAAAATTTAAGAAAATAAAAAGAAGACGTGGAATCGTATTTAAGTATCCGTTTTGTGGGCAGTAACTATCTCCAATTTGGATTGTAGTTTTCTAAAAATTTAGAGAGCTTTTTAAACTGATCTATGCATGATCTTTAGCAGAAATAGGAAATAGCTTAAGCAAAGAAAATATTCTGCCAGAATCTAGCATGCACTAACTACCATGTGCAGTACAATTTCTCAATATCAGTCGATCTACGGAACTGTAGACCTAACGTCGGCACAATCCGAAGGCTTTGGATGCTATTATATAGCATCATAGGTGGGAAATCGTATTGAGCCGTTCTCGAGTTAAGAAGGATCTAGAAAATTTTCCTCCGAAATTTCCAATATGGTGGTCATATGGGTTGAGATGGAATTTAATGATGTGACACAAAACACTTGTACCGAAGGCTGGCTATCAGCTTAACTGCAAAATAGAAATGCTAATCAGAATAAACTGCACTATACGTCCAGAGACATCGTCGTGATCCACTCAATTCCTTACACGGATTCCGATTGTTATTGACCATCCCCTTGTGATCATAGTCCGTGACGTGAGCAACGGTGTGGTGAAACCCTTCGGGCCAATCTCGACGATAATTTGAGCAGTATGATATTGAACACGATAAACGCAATTTCAATGAGAGCAATCGAGACCATGCGATGGCTTACTTACTTACTTAGGGCGCTACAGTCCGGGGTGAACCTGGACCTTAACCAACAAGCGTCTCCCGCCAGTTCGATCTTTAGTTAGCTGCCCCCAATTTCGCACGATAAGTTGGCTGAGGTCAACTTACACTTGCGTGCGTCACCTGAGTCGCGGTCTTCTTCTACTGCGCTGTCCCTCAGGGGCGGATTCGAAGATTTTTCGGACCGGAGCATTGATGATTGATCCGCTCTATATGACTCAGCCATCGCAGTCGTTGGACCTTCACTCTTTTGGCTAAGTCGATTTTGCTGTATAGTCCGTGTATTTCATCATTGTACCTCCTCCTTCACTCACCGTCTATCTTACAGGGCCGAAAATCACCCGAAGAATTTTCCCCTCAAAACAGGCAAGAGTACCCTTCTCCGTTTTTGATAGAGTTTAATCCTTTGCGCCATACAGCAGGGCTGGTCACTTTTGTTGTTCGAGAAAGGGCTTTACTAGTCAACTGCCTTCTTAGCCAAAAGTAGCAGCGATTGGCAAGTGTTATTTTTGGTTTGGTCTCAACGCTGGTGTTGTTGTCTGAATTGATAGGGAGCCTAGGTAGACAAAGTCCTTAACTAATTCAAAGTTGCATCTGTTGAGGATAATTTTCTGTCTGAGAGATCGGTGTTGGGTATCCTCTCTGGTTGACATCATATGCTTGATCTTGCTCTCGTTGAGATTACGCTTCTTTTTTCCGATTATGTCAATATCATTGGCATATGCGAGTAGTTGGATGAACTTTTGAAAGATTGCGCCTCTGGTGTTGGGGCGTGGGTTTTGCACTATTCTTTCAAGAATGATGTTAAAGAAATCGCATGACAGCGCATCGTCTTAACTAAATTCTTTTCTGACATCAAAGGTCTCGAAGAGGTCTTTACCGATCTTCATGGAGCAACGTGCATTCGCCGTCGCCAAAACTAGACATTGCTCTGTCTCTATACATGCTGTCATATGCGGCCTTAAAATCGGTGAGTTGGTGGTGTATAGCGATTTAGAGCTCATCCGGTTTTTTTTTCAAGATCTGTCGAAGTGTGAATATTTGGTCGATAACCATCCACACTGATATGGACTAATCAGGTTGTTGACGAAAGGCTTCAGGCGTTCACACAATACGGTAGATAGGATCTTGTAGGCGATGTTAAGAGGGTTTACTTTCTTGAGGATCGGACAAACAATGCTGAGTTCTATTCATCAGGCCTATGAGTACTTTCATCCGACCATATTTTACAGATGAGTTAATGTATGCTCCTTACCAATTCACCGCCAACCGCTTTGAAGAGCTCTGCAGTTAGACCGTTCGCTCCACCAGCTCAGCTTTGCTGGACTTATCTTCACTTTATCCAGGTCGGGTGGGCGGAATTGTTGATCTACATTGTCCAGGTTGAAGGGTCCATTCTGCTTGAAAGCGGTATTTGGTTCATAATCGCCGTTACACAGTCTACAGAAATCCTCTTTCCAAAACCTCAGCATCGACTGCGACCCTACTACCATGTTCCCTTGTTCCTTTCTGCAGGCTTGTATCCGTGGCATGTTTTTTTTTCCTTTTGGTAGAACTTCCAAATCTCATTCTTGGATTAACATCTCTCAATTTCCTAGACCGCGCATTTCTTATGCTCATTCTTTTTCCTCCTGAGAAGCAGCTATTCATCTCTCTTCTTCTGCTCGTAGATGTTGTTAGCAGCTGTCGTCCTTCTACCTAGCGTCGCTTTATATGCATCTTGCTTACATCTCTGATGGCCTTTTGGCAATATTCTAACTGTTCTTCGATAATTGATGCTGGCGGCATAGAACCTCTTAAGAAATTAAGGGAGACTCGATGGGAAATCTCTTGCGATTGTAGCCGCCCGACGTGGAACTTCCTTACAGTATTAGCTTGCCTTTACAATGTTCTGGATATCCGCAACCGTACCTTGGCTACAACGTCCATAATACTGGTGGAGTGCCTTGCGTCGATCGCAATGTGGTTGGCAGTTGATTGATCAGAAGTTCTCCAAGTCCCCTTGTGAATATTGAGATGTGGGAACTGCATGCTAGCTACGATATTGTTACGCCCCGCGGCAAAGTCTGTCACCCTGAATCCGTTATCGGAGGTGGTGCCGTGCAGGCTATACCCTCCCGATATTGGTACCAAAAATACCCTCTGTTCTTAGCTAGGGCACTGCTCGTAGGTCTTGGTAAAGAACTCGTAGAAGCCATATTTGGTGTCGCCGCATATTGGCAAATTTAGCCTTAATACGAATTGTTAAGAAGGGCTCGTTCACTCAAGACTTCTTGCTTAAGTGTGCCTTTAACAACGAATCCGTATCCAAGCTGCTTTTGCCGTCAATAACAATTGCCGTAGTAGATGTAAGTTGTTCGGCTGCACGTGGCCTATTAAGGGACCTAACATTCCACGTGTAGATACGAAGTTCGTTAATCTTGTTTCGTTTGCAGGGGTTGTCCACAGTAGATCCGTCTGTATCCGAGGCTGGTTGTTGTTTCGTAACTTGGTTTATTTCTTCCATGGCCGGGCATGGCCCCCATAGGACGAGGGCTCGGTTAGACCGAAGCGAGAACCCGTTCGGGAATCTGAGCGCTGCCGTTGATCCATTAACGGCTCATTCGCTACGATATCTGTTCCAAAACTCTGACTTAGTCTCGGAAATCCTTACCGACCTGAGCTCCAAATATGTCGGAGTAGCCCGGATAAAGTCTCATTTGTTTTGTTCCGGAATTGTATTTCACCGTTGATGCCATCTAAGGAATTCATCCGCTGTCCCGTTTATAGTGGTGCTATTTTTGTCTGCTAGTCAGCACTCGCGCTTATAAGCTTTGTAAGTCGAGTCCGGAGGGACATCGACCGGTACCCGATGGCTACCACTTGGGGTAAAATAAGCACAAATGATGTGTAGAAATAGTTGTAACATGCGATGGTTGGTACATCGAAATGCAATAGTCTGAACAGAAAGAGACACAGTCGCATTTATATCGACGAAAACAAAGTATCGCCCGATTTTAACATCGATGACATAGTCAAATCCAAATGCGAGCGCTTCACAAGGAACACCCACCAACAAATTTATCCGAACAACTTTGGAGGACACTTGCCTTAAAGCTTTCAGATTGTATCTCAATACCACACTCATCCGCACTTGTCTGACGAGGTCGACGTCATCGCACATCTTGTAGTGTCCATTGTTATATCTCCTCCTTCTAAGCCCGTCAACCATAGCGGGACCAGAAACTCCCATAGAACTTTAAATTCAATCGACGCAAGACACAGTTTCTATATTCTGTGTACCCAAATGTTCCGAGAAGCTAACATTGACTCGGACCATTCCCTTGTTTTAGTCAAGATGCCATGCGTTAAATTCGGAAGACAAAACACCGAAGCAGCACCGTGAGGAAATTTGACATCGAACGGCTCCAATCACAGCAAACTGCTAGAGCCTTTTCTGATCGAGTTTCCCAAAACCTCTCGAGAAGTCCATTGTCAACAAGCCATTCATTACAGACTGACTCAAACAACGAAATCCCTGGTTTGATGCAGAGTGTCGGCAGGCACATGCATACAAAGTGGCACTGCAAAGAAGAACAAAAGCTGCTCACGAGCTCTATGAGCAAAAAAGACGGAGAAGCGCTCGATTGAGGCGTGGGATAATTGATACTGCAGAAATGATATTCGGAAGTTCCATTGAAAAGTCAAAAGAACATGCCAAGAATACAAATCCAGAATATATCCTATCTACTGCAATATGTGAACGAGCACTGATAGGCTTTTATCGGTGTAGTTTCAGGCCTGGCAAGCCCACCAGATCTTGGAAAAAACAAAGGAATTCCGAATCGATACCCTTCATTCGTTCATCGATTTCAATACTGCATACAACAGCATTACAAGATAGAGGCAAGTCCGATTTTAGCATCCCTTTTAGCTCCATAAAAGTCGGTAATGACCACACCGAAACTCGTTGTAAAAAAGGATTTCAAGAAGGCGATTCATATTTCAAAGAATGTCGCGATACTCACAAACAAATATCAGAGACACAACGTACTCGTAGCAGTTGGCTCGCATACTGCAGACTGCTATACGAGGTCGGTTCAAAAAGTATTAGACTTTTATTCATAAAATCAACACACTATATATCGAGATACAATTACATATGTATATAACATTATCTCTTTCAAAGTATTCCCCTTAAACACTAAACACTTCTCCCAATGGTTCTACCACTGCTGGTAGCAACGCTGTAAAGCCGCTTCTGAAATGGCGCGCATCTGATCGGTCCCAATATGCATAATATCTTCTCTTGTCTGAAAGCTGGTCCCTGTCAAACCCATTTTCAGCTGGGGGAAAAAGCAGAAGTCATAGGTCAAGAGACTAAGGAAATTGGCGAACCACAGGTGTGAAGTGTTAGCCTAAGAAATTTAGAATGATGTGTGAAGGATGAACGGGTGCGTTATCGTGGTAGCAACTGTCATTGCTGTCACTGCCCACAGATCCGGCCGTTTGCATCTTACTGCATCACGAAGGTAACGTAAAACATCCCGGTAGTACTCCTTGGTTATAGTAGTGTGGTGTGGGGCGTAATAATGATGAACCACGCCAGTAACGTCAAAAAAGGCGGTCAGCATGGCTTTCACATCGCTGCCTGCTGCTTGCCTTGTTTTTCTGGGCCCTGGGAATAATGCATGCATCCTAAACACTAAACACTTTTTTAATCTTGCGGATTGTTTCCACTTTAGAATGCCCAAGCTCTAAACAAGATTTGATGCGATAACGTTGTCCAACTTTTCCTGTCATTCTCTCCCAAAAAAAAATCCGACGACTGTTACTTACATGTGCTCACTCTTTAGCGCCGTGCCGGCATGACTCCGCTGTAAACTCGTATAATGAAACAACCATAGAGGTCAGTTTTTTGAGTGACTATTGGTCCCGTTTGTATAAAGAAATTGGGGAACAAGATACAACGATGAACTGTATGGGCTACGCAGGGTCTTCAAAAAGGGACCCTTTCCCAACTTTGACTATTGAAAGCCAAGCGTTTTGCCAAATCACCATGGATGGACATAGAGTTCAACAACACGTGGAAATGATAAAATTGTTTACGGTCGCCATAATCGTTCTACCGAAACGCAATATCTGCCGAAAACATCGCCGCTGTTTGTGAGAGTGTACACTCTCTCTCTGTACACTGTACACGAGAATCCGAGGCTCACAAGAACTCGGCATTTCGCAAACCACAACTTGGGGAATTTTGCGTCGTGACTTGGGCCTGCATCCGTACAAAATTCAACCGACTCAGGAGCTGGAGGTAAACGACTATAGACAACAACGTGTGTTCGCTGAATGGGCTCTGGAGCAGTTGGAAACTGACCTTAATTTTCATCGAAAAATTATCTTCAGCGATGAGGCCCATTTCTGGATGAATGGGTACGTCAACAAACAAAATTGTCGAATTTGTGACGATACCAATCCATATGTGAGATCCAAGAGCACCAGATGCATCCCAAAAAAGTCACTGTCTTGTGTGGATTTTGGGCTGGCGGCGTCATCGGTCCATATTTCTTTGAGAACGACGTTGGCCAGGCCATCACCGTCAACAGCGAGCGCTATAGGTCAATGATTACCAACTTCTTTTGGCCTGAATTGGATGATATGGACACCAACGGCATGTGGTTTCAACAGGACGGGGCTACATGCCACACAGCTCACGCCACATTGAAAATTCTGCACGAGCGATTCGAGGGCATGGTCATCTCACGTGGAGGGGATGTGAACTGACCACCGAGACTTTTTCTTGTTGGGTTTTCTGAAGTCGCAGGTCTATGCGATGGCCAACATAATCCATGCCATCGTTCAAATTCAGCTTGATTTATGCGTCAGAGTCATGAAAAATTGGACATTTCGGATGCGCGCCACAGAGAGAAACCGCAGCGGACATTTGAATGATGTTATATTCCATACATAATGGCATCGATAGGCCTTTCAAACGAATAAAAAATTTCGATGATATCTCACTCACACTTTGTTTTATTTAAATTTAAAGATAGGAAGCACTTAATGATAGACCCTTTGGAAGGACCAAAATCCATCGGCCTAGATGGCTTGGTCGTGTTGAGCGAATGATCCCTATGCTCTGGCATAGGTGCGTGGTAGAGAACGACTTCGTACTAGGTGATGCGCTTAAGTAGAAGGGGCCCTTAATCAACTTGGTGTACGCAACTGGAGACGATTGGAACAAGGTCGCACTAAATGGAAAGAGCTTTTGATGAGACATACATCCACCTTAGACTTTAGCGCCACCTACAGAAGGAAAGAAAGAAAGATGTCATTAGCCAACACAGTAGTTTTTTGGGATGCCATATACCTAAAGTTTCTTTGTTTACTTATCCATTTGATGAAACTTGATGAAAAATTAGAAGGAATCCAGTATCCATTCACCGAAATGGCGTGTCGTGTGTGGCCACGTATAGGGGTGTAAACGCAGATCAACGATCAAAATCCTGAGTCGAGATGCTTGGCTCATTTCGAGTACTTTGGCTTACAGTGGAAATGTTTTGGTGTGTACTTGCTTGCCGTTCATTTTGGTACGTTGCTTGACCCGCGACTGACATTCTTTGAAGCATTTGATCATTAAGCGAATTCCTGACTTAGAAAGACCATTATGTTGACCGAAAACATCACAGAACTCTCATTTTCATAACAACGTTTGTAGGCCTATTGTAAACGACTCCATATCAAGAATTGCCTGAGTTTGTACTTGACATCTGTCAAAAATTTCAGCAATGACGAGTTCAGTATACCATATCTCATTTAATGACAACATCCACACCATCTGTTGGTTCACTTTTTATACTCGTTCGATACATAACATGGCCAAAATTGTAGAAATGTAGCAATAGAAAGGTCAGAACGGGGACATGCCATATGTAGGAGGCTTAATCCAACTCAGAATGGTATGCTAAAAGAACAATAAGCAGAATTGCATTCACTAACGAGTATCGTTAACAACTAAAATGTCAGCACAACATTTTAATTTTTTTTTCCACTCTCCTCATTTTCATTACAAAAATGGTAACTGAGATAGAAATTGTGGATTAAGTTACTGCCGGCCAATTAAAAAATCTACTGCCAGCGAAGTTGTCATAAACATTATTCCTGACACAAACGACTTGATGAGGAATTCCACAAGAACTAACACACTGTGTACATTCTCTAGCCATGGAATCATACATAATTTTATCCCTGATTCCTCTTGCATTGTATTCCTTAATGTTGGTAATTTATTTTGACTGACGCTTGTACGTATACGTGTATCAGTTTATCTGCGGATCGTTGTACATATCTGCGAGGGTGCTGACTACTACAGTGGTAATATGTCTTCTTCTTAAATTGCGCTAATTGGCACGTCCTTCCATTGGAAATGGAAAATTGTTGACAGCACCAACAGGGCGACAGCTCTAAGGCAATTACTACAATTGACGATGGTAATGGTATTGGCGAAGGAGATTTTAATGAAGCAAACTATAACTTATGCTTGTGATGATGCAGTTGGTACCTCTACTCAAAAAACCGAAAGTCCCCCAAATATGGAACCACAAGTAAACTGCAGTAAATAAAGTAAGTGCTCACGCAAGTGATTATTCAGCTGCAGTACGGGTTCACTGTCCACCGGAACATCGATAAATTACGTGATAAATTATTGTCTGATGTAGCAGGAGTAAAAAAACCCTTGTTAATTTTTTAGCGAGCCGCCTGAATCAAAACCCTTTCTAGTTGACGGAGTTTTGATCAACTGCGTTACTCACTCCACAATGTTTGAGACCCTCTTCCACTAGGGCGCTTCCCAACGAATAAACCATTGATTTCAGTTACCATTTTCAAGATCCTGCGTGAAAAGAACACGGCTTACACAACCTCCCAGCTTAAGCGTATCGAAGAGTCTCACAACTTCCCGATGTTTTCACGAAAGCTAAGCAACTGGCAGTTGGCTCAAAGCCCGGAATGACGTGTTTTCGAATCAATGAACAAAACCTAGCCAACACAGGGAATAGTAGATGTGTTGAAGCAGCACAATGACCATAAGGTACAAAGACAATAGTACGAGTAACTTCGAATTGGTTCAGAAGTGAATGATACCTCAGTGGAGATTCGAGTAGTTCGAGGAACACTTATACTAAACAAATGGTCTTAAAATTTCTAACTCGGTAGACGAAATGCATGTTTCACAAAATAATGATCCTACCTGTTGTTTTATGTATATGAAGTCGTTTTGTGGTCGCAAAGCAGGAAACCAGAGCAGATATTGAACACATTTCAGAGAAAAAACCTTCGTCGAATATTTGTTCTCGTATGCGATGTAACTGCGAAGTCTTTGAACTGTATGAAGATATGGATGTAGTCCAGATGTAGTCAGCTACACTACACCCGCTGGGCCACATCATGTGAACGGACAATAAAATTCCACCAAAGAGGGTCATCGAATCACAGCCCCATGCCAAAAATATACCTCGCACAACTATTAAAATCAACATTCAGCTATTTTTGTTGCCTCATAGTTCATATCGGAGAAAATTTCGCACCCATACAACAAAATGGGTTGTACATATATAGGACTTAACAAGCTTTAGCTTTACGTTGATTGGAAGGTAGTTGAAAGTTGGGCTAAGCCCTCTCAGAGCTCCGTAAATTTTTGATGCCACTTTATTTCAGCTTAAATTGTGGCTCAGATGAACCCCAAGGTTTTTGAAGTTATCTACATACTCAATTGGAGTTTGATTTATGTAGAGTGGTGGCACAGTTTGTCTATCTCGGCCGAGATTAATAACCATGGCTTTAGTCCTTTTAGGGTTAAGGCTGAGTTTAGTATCGATTGCCCATTTACAAAATTTCAGTTAGTTGCTCGCTTAAGTTCTGTACTTTCTGCTTTATTTGAGATTTTGGGAAAAACGAAAAAAAATTTGCACATCATCTGCATATATGTATGTGATGTTCGCAGTTTATAAGTCGGTCAGCTAAGTCATTTATATTAGCAAGTAAAAAAAAGAGGTCCTAGGACGGATTCTTGGGGCACACCAGATGGAACAAGAAAACAAGATGAACATTTATCTTCATGAGACACGTACTGTGAACGATGACATACTCGTAAATATGACGTTACTAAGTTACACAAAGACCTATCGAACAGATACTGCATTCACAGTTTTTCAACTAATATTTGATGATCTACACAATCAAACGCCTTTGAAAAATCCAAAAAAAATTGTAAGAGCCAGCATTTTACGGTCCAAGCCCCCAGATATACCTTCGCAAACTTTGAGCAGAGCTGTTGTGCAATTATCTTTTGCATGGAATCTCGATTGAAATTCAGTGATAAGGTTTTTATCGCTTAGTATTTTTTTATTTTTTTATTTGATTGCTTGCAATTGTCTCGAAGGCTTTACTCAGAAACGGGAGTATGGCAATGGGGCGGTATTCAGTTTTATCTTGAGACGACGAAGGCTTTGGCATCGGCAATACCTTAGCAGTTTTCCAACAGTCGGGGAAGGTGAAAGTAGTTAAAATTGTATTAAAAATACACAAAAATGCCGAACTAGTCGAGCTAAACTTGTTGAAGTAGAATTCCCACTTGTTTCTTTTAATTAGAGAAGTTACTGCATTGCGAGCAACTTTAAACTCTTTGTCAATTGGAAGGCATTTGTAACGTCTCCATCTAGAATAAAAGTCATTCCGGACTTTCATTAAATGAAAGACCTCATGTATAGTAAATGAGCCCACGCGAATACCAGACGTTGATAGTCATACCGCCAACATCCTGGACTTGTTTTTAACTTCTCACCCTGATAAATACATCGTTGATGTGCTCTCCTCTCTAGGCTCGTCGGACTATTGTATCATATCAGCTAATTTCTCATACACCGACCACACAGTTAGAGAAAAGAGACCTAAAAGAAACGTATGAAATACTAGAAAGCCAATTGGAGCGGACTTAACAACTTCTTTAGGAATTTTAACTGGTCGTTATGTTTCCTCGATAACGACGTGGATGCCGCTGCTGATATGATTACAGAAACTATTCTCTTTGGAATGAGATGCTTTATCCCTCTTCGGATGAAGAGTATCAAGCCAAAATAAAAAGCATTATACGACTCGAGCCGTAAAGAGGCTGTCAGTGGTAGAGAAATGTTTTTTTCGGTCCTTCAAGACCAACCCGTCAGAGGAAAACCGAAAAAAGTTCAAACGAGGCAGGAATAACTGCAACATATGACCAAAACTCTAGGCGAAAAATAATACAATGTCCCAAAGGCAGTAAAAACTTTTGGTCGTTCGTCTAAAACATTAGAAATTCTGCCTCATCCTCCATCCCAACGCTCATTTACAATGACATTCCAGCTGTCAGCTCTTTGGACAAGGCCAAACTGCTTGCTGTGCACTTTGCGGCCAGATCAACACTCCCAGATTGTGCTTTGTCTCCGCCTACATTTGCACTCGTGTAGTAGCAAGAGTTCTTAAAGATGTTAACATTCACAAATCCGCTGGTCTAGATGGTATATCTTCCCTTCTTCTGAAGAGGTGTTCTTTCTCGCTAGCAAAACCGCTGCATAAGCTCTTTCATAAATCCTACCCTTTAGGACTCTTTCCGAGCAGATAGAAAACAGCATTTGTCCAGCCTGTCCCTAAAAAAGACGAATCTTCTTCTCTCTCCTCCTACAGACTCATTGTACTTAGGTCCCTGCTTTCCAAGGTCATGGATACTCTGATAAACTTTCAGCTCATGAAATATTTCGAAACACGAAAACTTCTTAATGACCGGCAGTACGGTTTTCGTAGCAACAGGCCCACTGGTAATCTGGTGATCTCTCACCAAAAAGTGAAACCAAAGCGTGCATTAATCAGGCGAAAGCAAGATAGTTGCACTTGATATTTCTAAGGCATTTGACAGAGTTTGCCATCAGGTTCTTTTGTCGAAAATGTGTGCTTTTGGGATCGACGACTCTATTCTTAGAAATTACCTTTCGGAACGTGCAATTGAAGTTGTCTTGGACGGTTTCAAGTCTGATATTCACAAAATAAATGCTGGTATGCATCAGGGCTTCATTCTGTCTCTTTTTAATTTTCACCAACGATCTCTTGTCTGCTACTTTTAATCCAATATACGGGGGGCGTTCAATATATTCTCGGTATCGATATGAAGAAAAATGCGAATTCAATTTAAATTGTTTTTATTTTTCAATATAATCTCCCCTAACATCAATGCATTTGTTACATCTTGAGATAAGCTTTTTTAAACCCCCAAAAAAATAAATTTCCTCCTCCTCCATTTATTGCCGACTTGATTCATCATCCGAAAATCTTTTTCCACGAAGACATTTTTTCAAATCCGGAAACAGGAAATAATCACTAGGGGCAAGGTCTGGACTATAGGGTGGGTGTTGGATTTCTTCGAAACCACAATCTCGCGCAACAGCCTTGGAAACTCGCGCCGTGTGAACAGGAGCGTTGTCATGAAGAAGCAACACACCCGCTGCGAGTTTACCCTGTCTTTTCTTTTTAATTTCCTTCCGCAAATTATGCAAAGTGGAAGCGTAGGATGTGGCGTTGATGGTTTCACCTTTTTTTTTGTACTCAATGAGCAAGATTCCCTTTGAGTCCCAAAAAACTGTGGCCATGAGCTTCCCGGCAGACGGAGTGACTTTGAACTTCGTCGGGGGGTCTGTTCCTTTTTTATGCCACTGCATGGACTCTTGTTTGCTTTCAGGGTCATAGTGGTGGACCCATGTTTCGTCCCCAGTAACAATTCGATCCATAACACCGTCCGCGTTCTCACTACACATCTCTAAAAGCTCTCTACAGCATGCGATTCTCACTTTTTTCTGAGGCGCTGTGAGCATTCGTGGCACCCACCTTGCACTGACCTTTGAAAGGTTAAGATGGTCATGAAGAATGGTGTGAATGGTACCAATTGAAAGCTTGGTGATCTCTGCCATCATTTTCACCTTTATTCGGACATCCTCAAGAACAAGTTTTTCGACTTCTTTGATGCTTTCTCCCGTACAAGCAGTAGCCGGGGCGCCGGAGCGGGGGTCGTCTTCAATGCTCTCTCTGCCTCTCTTGAACTCACTTGACCACTTTTGCACAGTTGATAATGAAGGTGCGGAACCCTGGTAACCTGGTAAACAGCCACCATCTCTTCATGAATAGTTTTTTGACTTTTTCCTTGCTTAGTGAGAAATTTAATTACAGCGCGATGCTCAATTTTCACCATCATCGTCTCAGTTGCCATTATGATTCTGTTTGACTAGAGATAAAACGCGAATTAATAATCACATTTATATGAAATTTTACATGAATGCACTAAAATAATAGTATTACTTGATAAATAAGTCAATTTATATATACAACCACAGCTTCACCCCGATACCGAGAATAGTTTGAACGCCCTTCGTATTCCTTTGATGATGACAGTACTCTCTGCTTTTCATATTCGTTCCCGGACTCACGTCCCTGCTCTTCGGCTGTAGAACGGAAACGGCAGCGTATGTTAAGCTCATTAAATTCTGATATTAGCAGCATAACCAATTGGGGGACCACTAACACAGTAGAATTTAATGTTTCCAAAACACAGTGCTGTCTGCTGTCGTTAAAGCGAAATTTAAACACCCAGCCATTATCCATGGATGGCACTTGCATCGTCGAAATCGATAAACTTTCCATTCTCAGTATGTGTGTCAATGACAAGTTACGTTGGA
This sequence comes from Volucella zonaria, assembly GCA_963966105.1. Lineage (NCBI taxonomy): Eukaryota > Metazoa > Arthropoda > Insecta > Diptera > Syrphidae > Volucella > Volucella zonaria. Next base: position 47,885,296 of record OZ014534.1, read on the forward strand.
ATGACCACATATTCGGTGTCGTCAGAAATGCTGCGAAATGTCTAAGTTTCCTCAAGCGATGTAAGAAATATTTCACACCCTCTGATCTGGCCTCAATATATGTATAAGGCATACTAATATCAGTCAGTCAATTGACATCGTCGAACGCCGACTTAATGTCTCCTGTCTCACTCTGTTTTATCGCTATTTCCACCACCAGTGCTCCATTGAAATCGCCAGTAGCATTCCGCCCATTCAAACTTTCAACCGTAACACCCGTCTCGCTATGAATGCTCATCAGTATACCCTCAAGCCTACTTTCTGACGTACTTTAAAATATCGCCGTACAACTTGCTTATGGAATGCCCTGCCTAGCTCTTTATTTCCTAGTCATTATAACCTTCAAACATTTAAAACCAACGTTCACCGGTACCTCTTTTTCTATCCTCCCTGATTTTCCTTCGCCCGCGCTGTGTGCAAGCATTTTAAGGGTACTTAAATCCCTTGAACGCCCGCAAATTATATAAAAAAAAAAATGCTTCAACCAAGGTAAACCACAACTCTTAATTCTTTTTTTCATCACAGGCACATGTTTTTTGAAAAGGGACGAAATGCTTTTATTGAAAAACTCAATTTGAAGGCTCGTATCATTTGTTGTATACACACCATACCATATATTGGCAGCCAATTTATATTTTCGTAATCATTAAAAAGCGCTTCCAAATTAATTTTAGAATATGTATATAATTCAAAAAACTCGTCGTTCTTAGGTGCTGGATGTGTGTTTACAGTAAGGAAAAGCATATCATGATGCGAGAAAGCTGGGGCAAGAAGCTGATCGTACTGTAAGTAAAAGACTTGGTTGAGACACTAACGCAATATCGATTAACGACGGTGTTTTGTTGGGTGCAATTGCAAAAGTCCTGCCGTACGGCCATTTTACGGTCGACATAATCGTCCATCTGAGCAAGTTATTCGGAACACGATGATGAATCGTTTTCGCACCATGTTCACTCTAGTGGATAATACGCATCCCCAAAGGCGACAAACGGTGGGAACAGAGGAAGTTATTGCCGTTGTGGAGCGCAGTGTTGAGGAGAATCCGAATAAGTCGATTCGCCATCGTGCACAGCAATTGGAGCTATGCCCGTCCACTTTGCGGAAGATTTTACTCAAAGATCTGGGCTTAAAAGCTTATAAGATCCAGCTTGTGGAAGAGTTGAAACCGTGTGACCATTATACGCGTCGTAGGTTTGGTGAATGGGCCGAAAACATGTTTCAGCTTGATCCTCATTTTCAACGCTAAATGTTGTTCTCCGCTGAGACCCATTTTTGACTAAATGTACCATATGCATATGTAAACAAGCGAAATTGTCGCCTTTATCGAGACGCCCTTACAACCATTAAAACTCACTGTTTGGTGTGCAGAATGTTACCATCAATGGAGAGCGCTATAGAGACATGATTTCTGACTTCTTCGTTCCTCAGTTGAATGGCATTGACGTGACAGAGCTTTGGCTTCAACAAGATGGCGCAACATGCGCAACACCATCAATTTATTGCGGGAAACATTTGCTGAGCGGATTATTTCGCGTAATGGACCTGTGAATTGGCCTCCACGATCCTGTCATCTCACACCTTTAGATTACTTTCTTTGTGCGTATGTGAAGTCACTTGTCTATGCCGATAAACCAGAGACGTTGGACGATTTGGAAGTCAACATTCGCCGTGTTATTGCTGATATACGGCCCCAGTTGCACGATAAAGTTGTCGAAAATTGGACTTCACTATTGCGCCTGATTTGAGGTAGCCGTGGCGCGAATATGCGCGATATCAGATATACCACTAATGGCATATAATTATCTATTAAATAAAGCTAATATCATAGAAATTAACATTCGCTTCTAGTGTTTTATTTCATATTAAATTTGTATAACTCTAAAAAACAACCTTTATATTAAGTAAAGTAAGTTATGAACAGAAATAACGCGAAGTTTTTCTCAATTCTTCCCGAGAACCTCTACATGCACCCTCACTTTTTACAGTAGGCACAAGTGCCTCTCACTCTCAGCCAACACTTACCAAATATTTTGTGGCGACAGCTCACAATACAACCCGTCGTTCCTGATATCTGGCATCGGTTACGGTGGCGGATGAGCCATTTAAATCCCTACCGCGGTGTTTGATGGCTTCAAGTTGCTTGGGACCGATGGCATACGAATATATTAAGCTATATATACAAAAGGATACAAACCGGCTGGCGGCAACTCTTAAGAGACACTTAACAGCTAGCATGGCAGTGGTATTTATATAGGTCTTTCAATTTGTTTGTTATTTGCTAGGTTATAGCGGCCATGTTGTTAAAGCAACACCAACTGGCCAATTTATTGTGAATTGTTCAGTAGAGTTGAACGATGTCTGCAAATCACCAAATCTGTAGTCTAAACTTGGCCTAAATATCACCAAATAAATCATCTTTAGCGACGAGCCCCATATATGTGATTTTGGACTGGCGGAATCATCGGTCCATACTTCCTTTCCAAAACGAAACTGGCATTGCCATAACCGCCAATGGCGACCGCTGATAAGGATACCGACGGCATGTGGTCCCAACAGGGCGGCGCTACATGCTACACAGCGACCACGATGAACATTGTGCACGAACGATTTGAGCGCACGGTTATCTCGAGTGGCGGCAGCATGAACTGGCCACTGAGATCGTGCGATTTAACGCCTTTAGACTTCTTCCTTTGAGGCTCTCTTAAATCAATTGATGCAATCAAGGTCAACATAGCGAATGCCAGTCAGCAAATTTAACCAGATTTATGCGACAAAGTTATCGGAAATTTGACCTCCCGAATGAACGATGTTATATTCCCTTTTCACCAACAGCTTCAGATCTATCAGTCTGACTTCATTCCTGCTGAAGAGCATAAAGTGAATAGTGAGATTTCAAAACTTTAAGAGAGCTTTGGACTACGCAATTTTTAATGGCATGTGTAACTCAGCCTGAACCCTCGGCGTATAGAAATCACTAGTTTTGTGGATTTAACCTCCAAAGTCTACCCTTATGCATAAGTCTATGATGTAGCTGTACGTTTTGTCCAATTACGTTTTGCTCTAAAGCGCTGTAGATGTGATCGAGGCCTCGTGCCCTAGAAAAGGAGATGCAAGAACGGAGGCTTGTCGACGAGAAAGGTGCTTTGGATCTTGACGTCTATGATAAGACCAACAAGCTTTCACATAAATACGTCCTAGCTATTTTAACGAGAGTCCAAAGAATTGGTCTGTTTCGGCTGCATGGACGACTAGTATTCCTATGTCTGGTCTGGATGAATTCTCTTGATATACTCGTATCTATCATCGGCTGCACACCCGAAGCCATATTTCGCTTAAAAAGAAGTAGTCTTTTGTAATACAAGCGTTGGAGTTTCTGTATGTCTTTTGACTCTGGCCCTATGCAATGAAACAAAACTCCTATTGCTGCGAAAGCACGAAATTGACTTATTCTGTATCGGCCTGCATTTAAGATTGGAAAGTAATGTAGTGGGGGCCTCGCAGATAATCCCATATTCAATTTAGAATGCGGCTCTGGTGTCTTTCCCAGCGCAAATATACGATAAGCTGCTTAAGATCAAGATCTCTGAATGCAGTCGGAACGTTGAATTCAATGAGTCTTGTCTTGGTCGCAAGTTATAATGGGATCGCCTGAAATGAGACCGACGATGAACTTGCTATGCAGAGCACAAAGAGGAGTTTCTCAGAACCCTAACCTGGTTAGGACTGTCTGCGTCTTCGATTAGGGCTTCCATTGATAGCTGTGTTTCTTGTCAGCATAACTGCTAACGAAGTAGCTCTCCAGAATGCCGGCAGACCAAACGACAGCAGTTTGCTTCTTGGTGTTGTAACGAGGCACGACCATTTTGCTCAGCACTTAAGCACGATACAAAATCCAGCGACACTTGCTGTGAAAGTGGTGACGACACCGCGGAGCATTCCTCTGTGAGTGTCGTACCTACTATGCTCGCATTAGGCTATAGCTGCTTGCTGAAAGCGTGGCGACTGTTGGTACTATAAGCACTTCGGCCTATTGACAACGGAGATCTGTTATCCTCTTACTCCTGGAACCAATTTGAGATTCCGATGAAGCGTAGGAGACTATATTGTTTAGATGGCTTAAGTCATTGTAGATCTGAGAGGCCTGTACATGCATATGACTGTCTCCACCTACTCTTCGTCCATGTAGCTTCTGCAGAAGTCATTTGTAAAAAGGACAAGCCTTGTTGCACACCTACGATAGCGCTGAGATGTTTCTTCTTTAGAAAGATCAAACTTTTAGAGCGATTCGAATCCAGTTTTGGCAAGATTGGTTTGGTCGCTAGACATATTGGCCTAAAAGTCCATGGCTTATTCTTCTAATAGCATCCAGCATTAGTTCTATCATAGATTGCGCGTAGCGACTGGTATACTGATGTTATCTTTTTCAGGTAAAATAGTGGTTCTAATTTTGGCGAGTTCGTCAGCCATACAATTCCCTAGAATATATCTGTAGCCCGGCACCTTAAAAAGATCGGCAGTCAAGGGCGGTTTTAGAATTTTATGAGACTGAGTCCAGGAATTTGATAGCGGTATGGCGATCCGAAAAGATGCGGATATCCTTTGCAGATGTCGCAATTTCCGCTTGGTCCTAGTGTATTAAGAATATTAGCATGGCCAATAAACAGAATATCCAGTGCCGCGGAGGGCGTAGAGCTTAGGGCTCCACTTATGCACAGGCGTGCTGTTCTTAGGACTTAGCCTTGTTTCCTGCAGTTGACTGCATTGTCTAAGGCTATCCACCAGACAACCACCCCGTAGGTGAGTATCGATCTTATAAGCCAGATATATAGCCATTGCTCCCGATGGCTTTTTTGGAAGAGAATACAGCTACGAGTACTATATAGCAGCGTTCTTTACCCTTTCTTGAATATTAGGTTTTCAGGTTAGTTTCCTGTCAAAAAAAAGGTCCAAATATTTCGTTGTTTTGGAAAAGACCAAGCTGGTGCCATTGATTGAGACGGTGGAAAAGCGGGCAAGATTAGTTTTATGGCGGTTTCCTACCAATCTGCAACGATCCACCCAGCTGGAAGAGTTCTCTAAAGGTCTTGAGGTGCTTATCTGAGATGATTATAGCAACATCATCCGCATAGGCAACCACTCTGCTACCACCCCCTTTCAGCAGTTCGTTGACCACTAAGAGAAGGGGTGAAAGGGCACTACCTTGCGGCATACCTTTGCTAACACATCTTTTTGCAGAAACCCCATCCAGTTTGAGGTTGATAATCCTGCTATTTAGCATAACACTGATCGGTTCCACAAGTGAGTCATCTCCCTTCAGAGTTGATAGTGCAGTTGTGAATGCGGATGTGTTGACATTGTTAAAGGTATCGTCTATGTCCAGACGATACATAGACGATGTATGTGTACTCTTTGTAGTGTAGGGAATGTTTAATGTGGTTAACCAAAGTGTGTAGAGCCGTTTCTTCGACTTTCTTTTACAGTAGGCATGTTGAACAGTGGACAATCGTTGTAGAGTTTTCAAAAGGAAAGATGATAGACTTAGAGATCCGAGGTCCTTTGGGATAACATGAGAACATTTTCCGGCTTTAGGAATGAAAACTACATCAACTTGTTTCCATGACAAGCGTATGTGGGTCATTTCTACGCAGCTCCTCATGATATTCTCTAGCCTTGGCTGGATAATATCTGAGGACCTTTGTAGCTCGGCAGGTATTATACCGTCCGGACTAGCAGACTTGTAAGGTTTGAAGCTATGCAGCGTCCAGGGCAACTTGGATCTTGTAATGAGCCTGTGAAGTTTAATCGCGGCTACAGTAGTCCTGTAGTGGCCGTGAATAGAGAGCTACCTGGAAAGTGGGCGTCCAGTATCAAATTAAGTGATTCATCACTTGAGGACGTCTAAGAGCCATCGATTTTTATTCAAACAGCTAGACATCATAGGATTTGGGGAGAGGATTTTTCTTAGCCGCGATCCCTCAGAGGTTTCTGTTATTGCCTCCAGGATTGTTGCCTCAGGTCTGTTTTTTCCTTATTGAGTCCCAGTCTGTCACTTTTCGTGTGCTTTTGCCTGGTTTAAAAGTTTCCTGCAAGCATTTCTAAGCTTTCCCGGTGGTGATATCTTCCAGTGCGGCTTTTTCTAGCCTCTAGGGCAGAAAGCAGTCATTGCTTGATTGAGAGCCAGGTTAAAATGCTTGACTTCCATGTCAAGCTCATTGGCGTTACGTGGGGGAGTTAAGAGTTCAGCACTTATTTTAAAAACGTCCTCTGATGTGAATTTTTTCTTCTGAACCTCGACTTTCTATGTTTTATTTTGCTTCCTGCTAATAGTTAATCTCTCTTCTATTCAATTTCTCTGTTATAGTACTTGAACTGAGCATGGTTGTTTTCCCTCTTTGATATCTACGAAACCTTCGGATCATATTGGATACAACTTAATCATTGAATAAAAGCAATATACAAGGATAGCTAGGGCCTAGTTCTTTATTTGAGAGCTCTGTTCTGACAAAAAATAAACATCACTAGGAGAATCTAAATTGCAGTCCTTGGTCGAGGATGCCTTTCCTAAGATAATTGACAATAATTGAAATTTCTCTCCCCATCTTTGAGGCGCCTTTTTCCAGCTTAGAATGGATGAGAAGATGTTTTTTTTTTCACTTTCCCTTCTAGGTACTCCCCGAGAATACTCTACCTTGTCCTCAAATATTCCAATTTTGACAATGCCTTATTGAAACTCCTCTGAACGCCCACAAAGGAAATCCTAGGCCGAGCAAGAGAAAAAAAAATCATCTCATCTTTGTATCTTTTTCCTTTGTTCAAAATCTCCTTAATCACAATCAAAAGCGGATTCAATTTGCGAAATTTTCTCTTTCAATATGCAAATTTAATAATTCTTTTAAGAACCGCAGCTACTCCCACGTTTTAACGTGGAATTCTTCGCGTATCCTTCTTTGTATGGGTTTTCAGATTTCCACTTGTTAACCGCCGATTTAATTGTGAATAGCCCCCGCCAAAGGTGTGAATTCTCCTGTGTTTTACCTCATCACGCGCCCAACCACCAGAAATCCTTAAATGTAATCCTTTGCTTAGGTGGAAAATGTTATTTTCAAACATAAACCGCACGAATCACGTCCATGACATGACTTCCGCCACCAACGTAGGTCTGCATTGTTGTTGTCATAGTTTTAAACATCACGAAATAGGAGGGAAATAATATCCCATGGGCCGATGGGCTCCTTAGAAGGGTTCGGTTGGTGACGCTTAAATTGTGTATTGTGTTTTTGGTACGAGTACCTTGGGGCTAAATTGAAAGGACGGTTGAAATTGGTTGTAGCACTCAGAGTGGTTGTTATATAAATATTTACCCTTCGTCTCGAAGGATTAGTTATTGATGTGTATCACTTGTCTGTGGGTTGGTTTTTTTTATGGACGAGTATCTACTGTGGATTGAGGAAAGGGCATTGAACTGATTTTTTGATTGAGGTTCCATTGGGATTTTCTTGCTGCTACTTTACTGAAGGGAATCAATTAATGACAATGGCAGGTTGTGTTAGATTGAAGAATAGAAAGGGTTGATTCATACGATACATGAAAAAGTAGTCCGAACGTAGCTGGAAAAATAAACCGGATGACAGCCCTTCTCGTAAATAGTGACATTGTTCAACATTTGAACATTAAGCTTTATCGGTTCAGACCTGATACGAGTGCCACTATCCATCCAGCAGATTTAAAGCAATTTTATTTTCAGTGTTCCTACTTAAGATACAAAGATCAAAGAAATGGCGAGCTCTACGAGCAGAAAACAAAGGAAGAACATCGACTCCTCAGAAGAAAGAAGAAGGAGCACGATAAGGACCCGATTGTGGCCTTAGAGAGGTGCTATCAGAATGAAATTTGCAAGTTTTACCAACAAATAAAACGAACTTACCAAAGCTGTAAAGGTTGAACAGAAACCTGCAAGGTTAGCGAAGGAGATCTCATAGTAGAACCACGGTCGGTGCTGAAAATCTGGAATAATTAAAGCTATTAAACGGTGATGACGAACAACATTCCACTGTCCGACAGAATGGACTGTTCAAACTGGAGGACGACATCTTTAAAGCAGCAAAAGATGATTGGATACGGATCATACATTTATCTCTAAAACTTGGATCGATGAAAGTAACTTGGATGTATGAAACCTCAGCATTGAAGGGAGATCCCCTGAACTGTGCTAACTACAGAGGAATAAGTCTCTTCAAACTCGCACGTAAAATTCTGTCTTACGTATTATGTGAACGCCTAAGGCCCTCCGTCAACAGTCTTATTGGGCCATATCAGTGTGGTTTCCGGCCAGGAAAGTCCACCATCTAATTTTCAAAATACGGATTATTTTGGGTAAAACTCATAGACATTACCCCTTCATTGATTTCAAAGCCGCATATTGCAGAGCCTATATAGACAAAAACCGCGTCTTGTTTTAGTATCCCTGCCAAGACTATTTTGCCATAGAATAAGGGTAGAGAATGCACGCTCCTCCATCAGGGTCGAAAGTGGCCTTAAATGTCAGAAAATGACTTAAACAAGGCGATGCGCTGTTGAGAAATTAAAGAAATTAAGAAACAACGCCTTCTCTCGAGCAACTAAAAAAGACTTTTCACAGGACCTTGATCATCCATGTTCTGCTTTATGGCTTGGACATTGACGAAAGCGGATGAAAATATCATCGATCGTTTCGAGAGAAAAGCTCTTCAGGTGAATTTCAGTCCCCTTTCGTATCAATGGAGAACGGAGGACACGTTTCAACAGCCAACAACATGGGGTATATAGCGATGATGATCTCTTCACAAAAGCTCAAATAATCCGAATAGACGGGTAGACCACCTTGAACGCATGGACCCTAGCGCCCCGGTCTGGAAAGTTTTCGACTACAACCTCGATGACCTCATCTTAGATGGCGCACACAAGTGGGATGGAACCACAGGCATATTAGCTGAAGCCATTGTCCTCCCGGGACTGTAGTAAGTAATTACTGTCGAAATGAAGGTATTAATGCAATCTGCAATCGAAACAGGGCATGGAAAAACTAATGACCCTCAGGAAATAAGTATCTAGAGACAATCATTAAGGAAGCCAGATCTTTGCTACAGTTTACACCCAGCCGATATACCGGGTCTTGATCAAAAAGTTCCCGGAATACATTCAGAAAATTAGAAATACAAGTTTATTCATCTAAATCTTCAGAGTAATCCCCATCGACTGCAACACACTTTATCCAATCCTCGAAACATTTTTAATATTCGGTTTTCCGTATGTCCATCAGTGCTTCCTGCGATTTTTCCATTACTTCCTCTCGGCTGCTGAAACGCATTCCCCGTACTGGTTTTTTAACTCGATTGAACAGAAAGAAGTCACAGGGAGCCAAATCCGGTGAATTCGGGGGCTGTTGGATGGTATTTGTTGCATTTTTCGTCAAAAAATTACGAATAATGATGGCACTGTGCTACGGTGCGTTATCATGGTGCAAAATCCACGAGTTTTCTGCCCGCAATTCTGGTCTCTTTCGGCGAATTACTTCACGCAAACGTCTCATAACGCCCAAATAATACTCTTTGTTTACTGTTTGGCCTTCTGGCAAAAATTCAATGATGCACTACACCGTTGTAATCCATGAAAACCGTGAGCATTGCCTTGTTTTTTGACTGAAAACGACGTGGTGTTTTTGGTCTCGGCTCATTTGGTGAACGCTATTCAGTTGCCTGATGTCTGGATTGCGTGTCGTACTCATAAACCCACGTCTTGTCTCCAGTAATGATCCTTTTGATGAATGTGGGATCGTATTCAGCCTCGCAACTCAGATCTTTTGCGACGTCAAGACGGTCTCTTTTTTGCATGAAATTGAGGTCTTTTGGCACCAACTTTGCTGTTACACGACGGAAACCCAAATCATTAACCAAAATGTCTTGGATGGATCCATAGGCAATGTTTAAGTCCTCCGCTATCTCTCTGGTGGTTAATGTGCGGTTATTGACCAACATTTCTTGTACTTCATCAATGTTTTCATCATTTTTCGATGTCAATGGTCTGCCACTGCGTTCATCATCTTCGATTGACTCACGACCACTTTTGAACTGCCGCGCTCCTGCCACTGGTAAACGACCGTTTTCTTTAGAGAATCCTTGCCGAAACACTTTTCCAACATTTCCAACGTTCGAGCACCATTAAATCCGTTTTTTACGCAAAATTACAAGTTCGTTGTTGCAAATTTAAATCCATTTCTAAAATTGTAAGAAATCGCCAACACACACAGAGATAGATGTTTAGGAAGTGAACTCATGCGTGACGAAACTTAACACTCAGGTAAGGTTGGGGGTCAGGCCAACATTTCTATGGATACCTCAAAAGTCCTCGGATAAGAGCCTTTAGATCGAATTATGATCGAATGTCTGAAAATTTCCGACCGAACAATGATACAAGACATTTTTTCTCTATTTTTATTTTTTTATTTTTCTACATAGTCTCCTTGTAACCTCTACACACTTCTTCCAGCGATGCTCCCATGTCTCTAACCCGTCCAAATAGTACTTGACGTTTTTCTCTGCAAAATAATTGTTCACGAAGGTGATTGCCTCCTCATTGGACGAAAATCTCTGTCCTCCGAGCGCAGTTTTTAGATGAGGGAACAAAAAGAAGTCGCTATGGGGCTAGATCTGGTGAATAAGACGGATAGTCAAGCAGTTCAAACCGTAATTCATGGATTTTCGTCATGGAAACCGCTGAGGTGTGAGACGGCGCGTTGTCTTGGTGAAGCAGGATTTTCTTTTTCTGCAAATGTGGCCATTTTTCCGCAATTTCTGCCTTCAGCTTGGCGAGTAATGATGCGTAGTATGCTCCTGTAATGGTTTTTTCTTTTTGAAGATAATCGATTAAGATAACTCCTTTACTATCTCAAAAAACAGTCGCCATCACTTTCCCAGACGAAAAAACAGTTTTTGCTGTTCGCCGGCCAGCTCGCCTTTTGCAGTCCACTGTTTTGACTGAACTTTTGTTTCGGGCGTATAGTTGTGTATCCAAGTTTCATCTACAGTAATTAATCGGCGCCAAAATTCGGAGTTATTGCGCCTAAACTACGTTGGAAATGTTCATTCGAACACGCGGACAGCTTTCTCATGCCTAAATCTTGATTTAATATGTAACAAATACGTTCTCTGGACATTTTTATAACCTCTACTATCTCTCTCACTTTAATTCGGCGGTCGTCTAACACCATTTGGTGTTATCGTCAGTGGTAGAAGTTTTTGGACGTCCCAAACGTTCATCATCTCCCAAGCTCTTACGGCCACGTTTAAATTCAGCTGCCCAAAATTTCACTGTGGTAAATGATGGTGCAGAGTCCCCAAACACAGAGTCCAACTCATTTTTGATTTTCGTAGGCGTATTGCCTTTCAAAAACAAGAATTTAATAACAGCTCGATACTCAATTTTTTCCATTTTCACAAAAAAACACTCACATCGCCTCACTCAAACAACTGTCAACTAAAAACTGCGCGTCCAAAATGACTGAAACTTCGGTAAGTAACTGCCAAAAGATGCACAACTATCATTCACTAGCTTTTATTGACGAGTGCCGCTATCTTTACGTTGCTGTCGGAAGCTCTTCAGACAACCCTTGTACAACTCTCCCAACTGCCAAATATACAACGATTTTAGGACATGCACCTGGAATGTCTGATCCATCAATAGGAAAGAAGTCCTGTGCTATCCACTACAGCTGCTATGTACTAGGTGGAGTGAAAGGTAACCCTCTTGACCGCCAGAATGCACTGCTACCAAAAAAGGTTATGGTGCCTTGAAGTCCGTTCCTATTTAGGCAGACGTGCAAAATTTCAGTGCGATACTGACTTTAGTTTTGTTTTGACAGCTGATTGTTGTTGACGTGTTTGGCATCATGTTGAGTATGGACAAAAACGATTTTCGTTCTCTCCGTCAAATATTGGTTTCGAGAGTTTCGTGGTGGCCGCAACTCCACTACCGATCAAGTCCGCAGCGGCAGGCCCTCCGATGCGGTTACAGAGGACAATGTCAAAAAAATACATGAAATGGTGTTGGCTGACCGAAAAGTGAAGGTACGCCAGCTAGCAGATACCACAAAGATTAGTACTGAGCGCACACGCCATATTTTGGGCAATATTCTGCATATGAAAAAGTTATCCTGCCGCTGGGTGCCGCGAATGCTCACTCCTGACCAAAAACACGAACGCGAGATCACTTCGAAAGGGTGTTTGGTCTTGCTGATGCGGAATTGGGCGGACTTTTGGCGTCGATTGGTAACTGGATTTGAATCCCTCGGACTATTATCTTCCCAAACCTCAAAAGATGGCTCATCAATAAAAAATTCGGCTCACGCGAGGAAATCATCGACGCCACGGAGGAGTATTTTGCAGACTTTCCGTAAAATTACTTTTCGGACGGGATCAAGAAGTTGGAAAATCGCTGGAATAAGTGTATCAAACTAAAAGAGGACTATATTGAATAATATAAAAAAGCATTTAAAAAAAATTTTTTTTAATTCTCAAGGAGGTTACTTTTCGCCCTGCCTAGTAGCTGTTATCGTACAAGGGACTGCGTTTCGTTGCAAACAAGAATGCTTCTTCGGTAAACACGTTTACTAAGTGTCAGGCGACTTCCACACCAAGGTATACAAGGAACGCATTTTTAGTTCGATAATTGGGAATATGTGTAATCGACAGCGTTTATGTTTCGCCACCTGACTACAACGAAATCTAGAAAGCAATCGTCCCACTGAAAAATAACAAACCAGCAGATGCAGAAATTCTGCCGTTGGAGCTGTTAAATACTAGTGAATGCTATGCTATGCTATAAGTTATATTTGCGTGTTTAATTCTTCCAACGACACGTAGAAGTCCATCTTTATGCAGGAAAGCCGAATACCGCAACAATTTGGATTTTTTTTGGCAGTTGTTTGTGAGTGTTGAGATTTTGAATATTTTCACCGAATGATGATTCTTTTGAATTTTTGGTGAATGCTACTTGAGCAGCTTGAATTTCGCGAAGAGATAGACGGATAAACCGACGATTATTTGAGTTTTCGTGACAATTTTTCACGAAACGTAAACAGTAAGCTACCACACGCTAAACACGATACCAGGACGATTACCTGTCGACGAATACAACAGCAGAATATGCTACCGAAGATGCGTCTGAGAATCCGCACAACTCAATATTTTCGGACGTGGAGGCAATATGCCGAGGTATGCGGATTTGTTCAAAACTTGGAAGCTGCCTTCTATAGCAATCCCACGTTATAGCAACATTTGATGGCACAGGATCCTCCCAACCTAGCTTACGTTCAGGCATCCAAAGTTCTTGAAAGATACAACAGATGGAGCTAGGAGCCCGAGGGGGTCGAAAATCCTGGAGATTTCCGAAAGTAGCGTTCTTCTGGTCGACGAAGATTGTGGACTGAGTGTATTTATTTTATAGAAAAGTTAATCGCGAGCTGGATCCCAAAACATACGGAGAATTTTGACAGATTTTGTTGAACCTTTAGTGTCTTTGATGGAGTATTTACAATCTTCTTTTAGTAAAAGTGAGAGGAGTGGCCAACAGTTAGAGCTCCATTTGCGGAAAGTAAGTTTTGCCATTGATAGTAAGGAAACCAGCTGAATTAGCTCTAGTCATTACGTCAACATAGACGTCGTTGAGCAATACCTGAGAATCATTCGGCAAGTCGCCACGATAATCATTTGCAAGTTGGTTTAAAACTCTCACGGACAGGAATGGAGCACAGGTTGTATAAAAGCGAAATTTTTGAATTTCGTCATAAGGATTCTCGCTCCATACGATACGCGGACTATCTCTGTGTTTTTCTTCCACCCACATTTGGCGGAAAATTTTGACGATATCAGCTGGCGAAATCTAAGACAAACACCAACAAGATCTCTCTGTATGGAAGGTCCAATCAACAATGTGCTGTTAAGCGACTGTCCTAGATTATCCTTTGCGGAACCATCAAACACTACGCGCAATTTAGTTGTAGAACTGTCTAATTTCATGACTACATGGTGAGGTAGATAAAAGAGATTCGTCTGATGGAATGGGTTCCATATGCCCAAGATCCTGGTACTCGCGAATGAATTTTGAATACACACGAAACAATTCTCGATTATAACTGAAACGACGTTCCATACAGTGTAACCGTGATACGGCTGACTTCAAAGTATCGCCAAATTTCGGCAATCCATTTATAAAGGGAAGTGTATCGGATGAACGAGAAAATGTTCGTCGAAAATGCATTTCGACAGGATCTTCTTCAACAGAGTTGTCTAAAACTGGTGAAACTTCTTTTAACTCCACAAAACCTCTTGAGAAGATAGTCGACGTCGAATGTTGAGTGAAGAGTGCCTAATAAAATGGGATATGTCGAGCAAGGGGTCAAAAATTCACCACAAAGTACCCATCCAAACGAAGTTTCGTGAGCAATGGCTGTGCCATCCGAACCCTTTACCTGTTTTCCTCTCAGAATTGTCCACAATTTATCTGCACCTAGAAGAATATCGACTGGGCGAGACATGACGTTATACGTAGGATCTGCAAGATTTAAATTTCGAGCAGTGTATATGATGATACATCGAACGATTGGCTAGGTAAATTCAAAGTGATTTTAGGAAGAATGTATGCATCAACGAGAAGAACGGACGAATCAAAACGAGAATTAAGTTGAATAAATACGCGTCCACGAGTGAATCCAGCTTCTGTGGCAGACACTCCAACAATAGGAACTCGAGCGTGACTCCTGGAGAGACAAAGCCTTTGCAGGAAAGGCTCAGAGATAAACGAATTTTGTGAACCAGAATCCAATAACACACGACCGGAAACGAGATTGCCTTGAATGTCCCTTATTTTAGCAATAATTGTAGGTAAAAGAGTTTGACAAACATCAGATTGAGTTGGGTGCGAATAATGACTTATCATGTTACCTGGCGAAAGTTTGCGAGATAAATTCGAACTAACCGGAGGTTCTACAGACGAGACACTGTGCTGAGATAAATTTGATTGCTTCGAATGATTGTCTGAATGCATAAGTTAATGATGTCGTGTTTTGCACGCACGGTATCGATATGCAGATCTGCATTTGTTCGACGAATGTCCAGGTCTCAAGCAATTGAAACATAACGAAGATCTATTGTAAGTGACACGAATTTAGGACATTGATGGACCGAGTGTTCCTCTTTGCACATTGGACACCGATTACATTATACAGTCTCAGCCAGGTGTTCACAAACCCAATTTTGAATTTTACCAAGATGTTCAACCGACCGATTCAGCGATTGACAAGCCTCCAATGCATCACAACGGAGTTGTAAAAAGTCTAAAAGTTCCCGAACTGTACAATCGCCACGAAAGCCAACCTCTTGAGCACAAGCCTCCTTACTATCTTTATCGATTTTCAAAAGAAGTAAATAAATTATTCACGGATCTCTTTTCGTTGACCTTAGAGCCTTTAATGCGCGGATTGTTTCGTCAGAACCATCAGCAAATGTTCGAAGGATCGCTACGTTACTCGAATTTCTGAGTACTCGATAAATTTGGATGACTGTCCACAGATCCAACAAAAAGATCTCGAAAACCTGGCCAGTCTTTATAATTTCCTGAGAAGTTTGGAACATGCAGATTTGGCAAAACTATAGAGGGGGATTGCGTAGACTTTGAAAATGTCTCTAAAAGGGTCATCTGTTGATTTACTAACTTTTTCACCGCGGAATCATTGATTTTTACTGATGAATCGGCTACTCTTTTCCATAGACGAATAACTTTATTTATTGCAGATTGAGCCCCGAAATATTTCTACTCATATTCTGTGATATCTTCATCTGAATCGACAAAGCTAGGATCATCAGCGAATTCAAATAGTTTGTCTTGCAACTCACGAAGTTGCTTTCACGCATCTTCTAAAGTTGATAACCGTAATTCTAAAAGTTTTAAATCCACACAATCATCTATTATTTCTGCGAACCCTACCGAACGAGTTATGCAGCCTTTTACAACTTAAGAATGTTTATTCCGACGGGATTTCATCAATATTTAACCAATTTTTTAATATTATCCGGCTCGAAGGACCAAAAAAATCTTAGGGTACTGATCCAAGTGAAAGAGATTATGCTTTCACTTTCGCATAACGAAAGAGCAGCATAAAAGAGAATACAAAAAGCACAATGACAATTAAAGCAATTATCCGCAAAGAATTAGACCAATTAACATGAACAACAGTGAGTAACAGAAATAATCTATTATAATCCTGAACAGGGACGAATCTGGCAAACATAAGCATAAGGTTCTATCAAGCGAATTGCCAGTACTCGTATTTGAAAGATTAAAGCATATTTTGAACAAACCGATCGGATCTAATCAGTGATCGAAGCACTATCGTTCGGATTTTTACGTTCTGAAAAATCCTAGCGAAACTCCGAGTAAAGCAGGCCAACAACCACCAGCTCTTAGTCGATTCTAAAGATACATTCTACAGAATGGTATATAGATCGCTTGTGTGCCGCTGTTTTGGGATTCAATATCGGTGCAAAATTTTACCGATTGACACTGACAAGTGCAACGAGCGCAGTGGAAAGTGGTAAGAATCTTTCTGAGCCATACTAGCTGATTCCTCCTCATGAGACTTCTGTAACTCAATGATGGAGAGAATAATTCCAGCGATATCTACAGGGGATTACTGACTAACTTAGTTGGCACTGCAGTCCTGGTGGGCCTGGTTCTCGAACAATAGACATCGACTACGAGTACTTCCATTCCCGGCACCATGAGCAATAAAAGTGTCAAGCTGCTCATGTACGCTGGTCGATTCTAATGATATCGCGGACAGTAGAACACGAATCAGCTAAGCATTTTCCAGAAATGGAGAAAATTCGCTAGGACTAGATCTAGTGATGAACTAAGTCAAGAGCTCCGGTAACTTGGTAAGCGCGTTGTTGTGGACATATACACTTTCGATGTGGTCAAGAATTTTTTCTATCTTCGAGCTTTCTCTCAGCAGACAAAAACAAAACATTCTTACTGTCCCATTGTGTGGTGCCGAGTCATGAACGATAATGAACAGCGATGAGAAGGACTTAAAGGTTTCCTAGAAGAAAATTCTTCGCATGATCTATTCGAACAGTCCAATCTGCGTGAACGACGCATGCCGTCTTTGGGATGGAGCCACGTCCTGAACGTAAATATTGCCATAGTTTAGCGCATAACAATTCAGCCGGTACGTCTAGTAAGTAATGCCAAGCCAATGGATAGGAACGATCCGGCCAAAGAACTATTCTATCCGGATTGTTTCTTTAAAAGTCGCCAAAAAAGATGTTGTAAACATATTCTGTGGCCATTTGGACAACTCAATTTATTCTCGACAATGCCAGTATCTGCTCTAAAAAAAAGGCAATATGTGTGGCCTCAGATCATACTTTTAAAAATCTTTTATGGAACACGGTATTTAAAGCCCCCTTATCTATCCATATGTGCATTCTTGAACACAAAAGCCCCCTTGTTACACAGAAAAACGATAACATACGAGTACGAGTAACCAATAGCAATGCATGTTCTAAAATACTCGTATATCCTTTTACTTAGAACGCATATTGTAAGGGATTGTATTTGTACCGGTAAAGGTACCAAAGGCACGCAGCACTGAACTTTTGCCATTTTCTGCTGCAAAAGCATTCGCCCATGCCGAAGTGAAATTTCAAATATCCAACGAAGGATACCCGGCCGGCGTCTCAAGGATAATTTCATTTCATTCAACAAGAGATAGTTTTTTTGCGATAAAAATTAATCAATACACACTCGGGATATGCCAGTGGTTGTGGGTTGTGGGTTGCTGTGTTGTGGCTCTGTTGTGCCCTGGTGGAGGAGAGATATCTTTGGGTGTGCACATCAAGCGCAACGAAGGCATAAACAAAAAGAAAAAAATACAACTAAGGATTGGAATCAATAATTTTTACCATCCCTATCCAGAATCATGGGGATAGTGTGAGTAATAAAAAGTTCACCACCTCAAAGGGGTTAACAAGAAGACATGGTGGGTTGCAAGAATTCCTCCTTTGAATACTGCGAATAACTTTGTTGGGAATTTTTTTGTTTGCCTTCTGCTCGATGGTAAACTATGAATTGCGTGAAACTTGTAGGGGGATGAAGTTACGAGTATTTGGCCTTTCTTGAAACTCGCTTGGAAGGATCGAGAGATGCATGACCTTTGTAGAAGTTGGTGCTTGGCAGTCAAAACGTGTGGCGTACTTAAAGTCTTAAGAAAATAAATTTTGAAATTTGTTGAGTGTTTGAGAAAGTTTACAGGAAGTAGATTAAGTGTGGCATACACAAGTAATCGTCTTTGAGTCTATGTGTAGAAAGAACCTAGGCGTCTACTAATGAAATGGATGGTGCTTGATCCAAAGTATCCGAAAGGCAGCAGTCACACTCAATGAATACAGTGACTGTAGGAAGATTTGCTCTCTGGAGCTTTGTTATGAAAGGCCTATCCCGAGTAATTGATTTAACTACATCAAGACGGTCATCAACTCGAAATTTTAATTCGAAATTTGTGTTAGACCATAGATACATTAGATGAATTCCAAAGAGAGCTAGCGCAAAACACCGTGTCAATTCAGTAAAAAGATAAAAAAAAGAACTTCTCTTGTAGCGACCACCTTTAAAACACTACAAAGTCACAGCTGAATGCAGCCAATGTACTACGAACGCACCCGCTGTTGCGAATGCACTCATTACTACGAACGCACCCACCAGCTGTCACGACGAAATTTCCAGCGATGCTCAAAAATCATTTTCTTTCTTCTGGGGTCTTCGTAGAGCAGTGGGTGCCACGGACAAACAAAATTTAAGTAATAAATATTATAATTAAATTATCTGCATTAAATTAAATAAAAGTGAATTAAATGGATAAATACAAAAAAACTCTTTCATTTACAACCTTTACTGTTACACTCTCATCAGACGTGTCTAGATATGAAAGCCCTCAGCCGGACTGACTCATCTGAGACTAAAAACAAGCCTACTGTGCTTTCTTTCATGTAATTCTTAAGTCTTGTGTGGACACGTGGGTAAGAAGTAAGTAAGTGAAGGTGTTTGCCACATCAGCGCCTAATACCTACAGCCTGATACGAGCATAAGCTGGACATTCACAGAAGAAGTACACCC
The DNA here is from genome assembly GCA_963966105.1 of Volucella zonaria. NCBI lineage: Eukaryota > Metazoa > Arthropoda > Insecta > Diptera > Syrphidae > Volucella > Volucella zonaria. Next base: position 47,904,541 of record OZ014534.1, read on the forward strand.
TGAATGACTCGCACTGCAATCAACTTCTATGATTTCCAACTGCTATGATTTCCAAACCCTTCATGACAGTGAGCTCAAATTTTGACACATGACAGATAATTTTATTATTTACACGCGTTTTAAACGATTTGCGTCTCAGTTGTGTTGAAAAATTTTTATCCGCGATGGAATTCAAACGTGATAGTGTGATTGCTTTATATTTGGCTGGAAAACCTCAAGTAGCTATCATTAGAGTCCTCCAGCACTTCAACGTGAATAAATCATTTGTGTCTCGAACCATAGCTCGTTACCGTGACACTGGCAGCGTTGCAAAACGCCATGGTCATAAGTGGTCATAAAAAAACAGCAACATCGGCAGAAATGGTTCGGAAAGTGAAGGCTCGAATTGAGCGAAATCCGCGTCGAAGTGGAAGAAAAATGACTCGTGAGCTCAACATATCGTTGGAACGGATGCAACACATACTGAAAAATGAGCCTGGACTCAAGCCATTGAAGTTCCAAAAAGCACACGATCTTACACCGCAACAGAAAAAAGTTAGAGTCGAAAGAGCGAAGGAGTTGCTACGCTTGCACGAAAGTGGTGAGTTGCCGAATTTGGTTTTTTCCGATGAGTCGCCATTTGTTATCGAGCAATATGTCATCAAAAAAAATGACCGAGTTTACTTGCCAGAGAGGTCCTTCGAAAATTTACACCTTCGGACGGCCACCAGAAAGCAGGCAGCACCAATGGTGATGGTTTGGGACGCCATAACCGCCGATGGTCGCTCTCCGCTCGTATTTTTGGACCGTGGCGTCAAAATTAATGCGATCATATACCGTGAAACTGTCTTAGAGGCAGTATTGAAGCCTTTGGCAAACAATCATTTCGGTCGAAGACCGTGGAAATTTCAACAAGACTCGGCACCGTCTCACAAAGCGCGCGTCAACCAAGATTGGTTAAAAAACAATGTTCCAAACTTCCTTTCTTCGACACAATGGATTGCAAATTCTCCGGATGCAAATCAGTTGGATTTCTCTGTCTGGGGTATTTTGAAGGCGAAGGTTGGCACTAACAGACACCAAAGTTTGGACCACCTCAAACAAGCACTTCACCGGGAATGGGCCAAAATACCGCAGAGCCACTTGTGTGTAGCGTGCGATGCTTTCTTCGGCCGTCTCAAGGCCATTGTTCGCGCCAAAGGTGGACATATTGAAAACTACTAATACAATTTGAAAATTGATGTATTTTCCAAAATTTTTTGCTTTGGCACAATAAAATTTATCAAAAATAAAAAAATTATAGCATTTTAAAAAGTTGGAGTTCGAGTAAGTCACCCTGTAGTATAACATTGATTTTTCCAGTGTTCCCTCACAGGATATTTGAACCTGTTGTGCTTGTGATGTCCGCATTCGTACCCTGGCTACCACAAGGTTACGATTCGAGTCGATGTAGGTTTCTTGGAAACTTTGAACATCCAGAATGCTGGATCTGGATGCTGATCAACCTGGTTGACGGTTGTTTGTTCTGGGGAAATGCAAGTCCCTGTTAAGATATAGGAACCATGTGCTGTCTACAAAAAGGTTACGCTCCGTTACAAATTCTGTAAACCTGAATCCATTGCTGGACGTGGTGTTAGACAGGCTTCCTTACCCAGCCTTGCATTGAGATTTTTTTTTTTAGCACAATTTCGGTGTCATATCTCAGGCACTGAGTATATGACGGTCTAGTCGTAGAATTCATCGTTAATGCTGTCATTTTTATCCTGAATTTGGTCCTGATGCGAGCTCAAGATTGTTTACTTGTACCTGAGTCTGTCTAGAACAGCAAATTCTTACCCAAATAAGGGTCGTCCTCCTACTTTGTAGCAGTTGTCGTAGTTTTTGTTCCGCTTTTTGCCCGGTCCATCCCATCGCACTTCTAGCGTTGTGGAAATATCCGCTTTATAGCACTTGCTAGTTATTCGTGAAAAGTATGCAATTAGCCCAAATTTATGACAAGCGATGCACAGTATGCACTCTACCTTAACTTATTATTAAACGACGTAAACTACGCAAATAAAACGAGAAAACGCTTCTTTCTCGTGTCTCAACCAGCATTGAAATAAAAATCGCAATATATCTATGGAATCACATATCATAGCGTTGTATTTATTTTAAAATTAGAATCCTAGGACATTAAAATTCGACAGCGCACTGCCACTTAAGGACCCTAACATTCCATGTACAAAGTCAACGTTTATTTCCCTTAAAACGTTTGCTGCGGTCGTCAACATTATACCCATTCATGCTATTAGTTGTCCCTGAACTGTTTTCTTTCCTCAACCCTAATAAGACTTCTCAACGCTGAGGTGATAAGAACCGCCGTTGACCCATTCAGGTTTTTTGCGCTACCATTTTTACTCCAGGATTTCGACACAACTATGGAGCTTCCTTTAGATCTGGGCTCCACATACGTCGAGGAAATTCTGATGGGAGGTGTGCACCAAGTAGCTCGAACTGACTAGAGCCATAGCTGCCGCCGTTGATCCTTAAATGGGATCAATCTTAGGCCGTTCTGATGAAGGAGACGTGTCATAGTGAAAATGCCCTCCCCCTCTCTTTCGTCTGCAGCCACCGACGAAAGACGAAAGAGACCTTGCGTCAGGACACAGATCTTTCAGGCTAGGTCTTATACTACATTCTATGTGTGAGACGATGACTATATGACTGTCCTGACTATGCGGATTACGCTCTCATTTTTCTGCAAATGACGACGAATATTTGGGCATTGGATGTAATGCTTTGCCTTAGTGAACCTACTCGATACAAGCTGCTAGTCTAACCTACCTTAATCTAAGACGCTGCCAGTAACAACAGAAAAGTCCTGATAACTGGATTATCACAACATCTCCAGCATAAAAATAGTATACAGCAAGCTTTCACCAAGATATTGAGTAGGCACATGAGTAGAAATCCCACAAAGGCAGTGACCTCAACAGACAGGATAATGCTGAATATCAGTGCAATAAGTTGAAGAAGATTGGTGTTAGCTGCAAGAATGGAATCATCATGATGTACTTCGTTGACCTACGGACTAGCACAAAGTATCACACAACGAGTTGAATTTCTACCTGGACCCAAACACTCATAGCATACTCGTATCTGAGGTTTAGAGACTTATGACCTGATAAACTCGATTGTATTCTCCAATGGAAGATTATTTCGTCATTTCCTCACAGATCATATAATTCTGGAGTTGGCGTTGTTGCCACAGATTTCAGACTGAAGGAAATTCATGAAGGCTGCTATAAAATAAAAGTGATTTGTTCTTGGTTCCGTCTATTCCCCTTCAGATAATTTTTTTTTAGAAATCAGGTCAATCAATCTCTGATGTTGGCTTCTTTAAAAATATTGATGCTGACTATGTGGAGAAGGATCCCAGAAACAATCTCTTTTTTTTTTTTTTTTATTAATATGAGCTCCAAAATAGTTAATGGTTACGGTGAAAGTCGGCACATGCCATTTAATATTTCTTAATGATTTATTTCTTTCTCGATTTATTCAGACAAGTACTTTTTCATGAAGAGCTTTCGCCCGCCTAGACAGCGATCAATCACTTAAATAGAAATATGATTTTGCGTCGCAAAGAAGCCACCAAATCCAATTTCATTCTAAGTCATCCTTAGATGATTTCTATAGCACCATCCATTTAGCAGTGGCCATTCGTTTCGTTCTTGGAATTACAAGTAGTTTCCTCTGCTTCCGACCAATTATTCGCAGGCTAATCCCCTAAAATGTCCTTCTGTCCAAGTATGATTCTGTTGTGGTTCCTATTTTTTGACAAAATAATCCGGAGAATAGAATAATGCTCCACAATGTCCTCACTTATGTATGTACGAGTATGTACATATACTTGTACATATGTATATGTGTCCCAGTATGTATACTCGCAATATTCATCATGCCGTCCAATTTCCTGACCTTGATGCCATGTCGTTCCCTTTCCTTGTTTCGTTTCGTTAAATTCCTTGGACACGCACAAATGTATGCTTCTAGGAGGTGAAGGTTCATATTGTGCTTGCGCTCTTGTCCCCTAAGGTCATCGATGATGATAATAATGATGATGGTGATGATGATGATGATGGTGATGGTGATGGTGGAAATGCATGGAAGAGTATGATTGGACTAGGAGTCAGTAGGCATTATATTGGATGAATACGTCAAGCTAAGCAACAGCATTTGGCACGCCAATGACATTAAGTGAGACCTTCCACTGCTTTGGCGAATGAAAATCAATCTACCGTTAATAGCCGTAGTCACCGTAGGCTTTTATCAACCACAACAACCCCAACGAAAACACCAATGCCATTCCCAATCCCACTTCTGTCTTTAAGAAATCAATATTTCACAAAGCATTTAATCTATTCAGAGTTGGTACTTGGTCTTGCTTCTAAATTGACCCAAGGCATGCATTGAAGGACATAGTTCACTTCGCAGAAAAGCGAGAAGTACAAAAGCTGTACGACAAATTGGGCGGCAATTAATCAAAGAGTCAGTGGTTGACTTTTAGGTACAACGCCTTGCGAGTTATTAGAAGGACTTTTGAAATTAATTACAAAACAATAGCATGACCGACGCTCAAAGGATGTTGTTACAGTGATGCATGTGAGTTAATGTGTGATTTGGAGTATGATTGCAAGAACCCTTGGAAGGTTGAAATTGTTGCCATTTATTTGAAAGTTCATAAGGGAAGTTGCTGCATTTAGGATAATATATGGGACTTGGTTGTACAAATATGTAATGTGGATACATGGACTGATTGTAGTCGGAAGGACATATTTTAGGATATATTTTAAAGAGTGAAGCACGACCTTAATGTTGACTAACTAATTAGAATGTTTATTGCACTATTCAGCCAATCACCATAAATCGCCAGAGCGTTTACCGATAGTGTTATGACCAACCTTTCAACAAGTCCTGTCTTAAGTGCTGAAGACCAAAAGTGTCGATAAAAACATTTTACATTCTTGCTATTAAAGTGATTGACCAACTTATTGACCTAAGTGATTCCATTGATTATATCCTTATCACTTCTTTTTTACCGCGTTAAACGCTAGTTCATTCAATGTCTATTCATTGATCGTATAACAGACTCAAGCTTATGCTAAGTAAGTGGCGTCCCTAACTCCATCGGTAGGCAACTAGACATAATTTTCGCTAACGATCCCATTAACTCCACAATAAAGTTTCGTCCCTTAACCCTATTAACTATCGACAACTTTCGCCCCCCTCTTCTTCTCTAATTTCTCCAAAACTCTCCACCACAGTCCACTTCTTCCCATACTCTCTCTTCTTACCACTTCCATAAAGCTAAATTTTCGCTAAATTAATATGTATCCCAGCAAATTTTCTTTTGATTTTACTCGTACCAACCTATCTTAATCTGATGCTGTGTCCATTTTTTACAGTGAAGTATTTTATTCCATTTCTTTTTACGTCCCCTTTTCGTGGCATAAAATATCATCTATTTCCCTATCTTGGAACCAACTTCCAATTCACCCAGCTTTATAACTGCCTTCTCGACACAGGGCAGACCAAAGTTATCAACGATCTGAAGACATTTTATCAATTCGTCAATTTCAAAAGAAAATCAAACGGTTATCCCCCCACTTTATCGTTCGATAATATATCATCGACCGACCCTAATACAGTACCAAATATTTTGCAAACTTTTTGAAACAATCATTTGCAGACAACTTCTTCGCACCTGACCCCATATATTTCAAGCGCTTTCCCAATTTCTCTATTGGCCCCTCTCTCTTTTAATCTTTTGATCCTACCCTTATCAAAGAAAAGTTACAAAATCTCAATGATGAATTTTTACCCGGTCCAGACGAGCTCCCAGCAATACTTCACAAAAAGTGTGTCTGCAATCTTTCGCACCCACTTTCTCCCCTATTTCACAAGGGGAATTCCACCAAGTTTGGAAGACCTTTTTCATAACCTCGGTCCACAAAAAGAGATAAAAAAATGAAGTAACTAACTACCGTCCCACTGCTAAGCTTTCTCACTTTCTCGCATGGTTTTCTGAAAGGTAGATCAGCTCTAGAAAATGGCAACGAAATCAACGTATTCCATCGGTATTGGCCCCATTTTATGAAAATGGATATCTACTTATCTGGAGAACCATTATCATAGCGACCGTTTTAGGTCAGACTTCCCAATCCCGTTTTTTGGTGTCCCACAAGGCAGTTATTTAGGTCCCCTCTTTTTCATTTTAACTATAAACGTTCTTGAGAGGATTATTTAATACTGCCCCCTATTCATTTACGCCGACGACACCAAACTCTGCAAAACTATTTCTTCACCTTAAGACTCTATTCGCCTTCAAGAAGACCTCGATAGGTTTTCCACTTGGTGTCTAAAAAATTGCTTAGAGCTTAATATCTCCAAATGTCAATCTATGACTTTGTCACGTAAGCCTAATCAATCTCCTCTTCAACTTTATTTTCTGCCTGGCTAACCTTTACCGCAGGTTCAATTCCTTCGGGACCTTCGAATATTATACGATAGAGAGTTAAACTTCCGTTCGCATATTGATGAGATAATCCTTAAAGCCAACTCATCACTTGGTTTTATCAAATGATGGTCTAAAGAATTTTGCAACCCTTATGTGACAATCGACAACATTCAGAGTCATTTCCTTCGATTTGCCTTTCGAGGACCTCCCTATTGTGACCGCTTCAAACTTTTTATCCTGGATACCCTGGAAAAACGCAGAGACGTAGCCATTCGCTTCATCCATTGACTGCTCTCCGGTTCTGTGCCTTACGCTTCCCTTTACAATTCTATTTTATTCAACACTAACCCTCGTAATTTACGCAGTCCTTGTCTCTTCTATACTCCAACCCATCGCACCTTCTACGGTTCCAACGAATCAATCTACCGCATGCTCCGTAAGGTCAAATCAAATCTCCCCCTTTTTGAAGACATACGAGTACCAATGCAGCAGAACGATTCGCAAATGAAGCGGCGAAAAATATGACAGCAGTCCGTTGACTCTACGAGCGAAAAAGGATCGCGGACTATCAGATTTTCTAGGGAAAAAGGACATGGAGAACTGCTACTCCAGGACCGATTTTTTGAACTTTTATCAAAGTACAAAAAGAACTTTTCAAGACAACATGAAGCGAACAGAGGTCTGTAGAGATGAACAAGCGAACTTTTCAGGACAACTTCAGTTGTCCCAGAAGTACCCAACCTGACGTATAGATGGCGGTTGTTCTTTAAAAAGAATGACAATTTCAGAAAGTACCAACCTTATAAAGCTTAAATTTGAATGGCCTCAATCCAACCAACATCAAAACGGAACTGGATTTTACTCTGGGAGAGCCTGCTTCTTCGTTTACATCAGTAAACTATTGGATGGCAGTGTTTAAGCGAGGTCGTACGAATTGCTAAGACGAACTTCGCAGTGGTCGACCAAATGAGGTGAGATCACCAGAAATTTTGAGGTAGACCCACAAATTGACAGTGCATGAACTACCAGATATAGTAGGCATGTCAAAAAGCGCTGCACATTGCATGTTGACTGAAAAATTGGACATTAGAAAGCTGTGAGCAAGATGGCTGCCGCAATTACTCATCTACAGCAATTTGATTCGGTAAACCAACGTCAGAATTTTCACTTCGCAGCCTTGCCTAGTATCGTCGGTGTTTGTTTTTACTGTGTTTGTTTGTGGTTATGACTAGGGAATTCAGAGAGGACGTAGCCAATATACGCGGGCTTCAAAGTAATCACTCTTCTGCGTACGTCCACGTCTGTAAATACAGACCAGCTGTTTTGGCACTTAGTGAAATACAGGTAGACCCCCGCCCACACCTCTTAGATCACTCTGATCTGAAGCTATCTGGCTACGAACTAGTGCCATTATTCTTCTCTCACCGCGGTCTCGCCATTTACGTGCGTAGTGATGTAGCTTACCAAATTCCACCACAATGTAGTCCCTGTTCCAATCCGGATTTAAATTTCATGTGGTTAAAATTCCATCTCCGTAAGCAAATTATCCACTACTGCTTTATTTACAGAAGCCCCAAACTGGACGCAACTCGACCCTTAACGAGTTTGATGCGCTGTCTGACTCCATACAAAGAATTGTATACCTGTATCCTCATACTGAAATCGTGATTACAGGCCATTTAAATACACACAATTCTGGTTGGCTTCGACATTCTGGACAGACAACACCCGAAGGACGGTATGTCTTCCTGCGGAAAATAACTTAACCCAGCTTGTAAATGAGCCCACACGCATACCAGACGTTGATAGTCATACCGCCAACACCCTGGATTTGTTTTTAACTGCTCACCCTGACAAGTACTGCGTCGATGTGCTCTCCCCTCTAGGTCCGTCGGACCACTTTGCCATATCAGCTAATTTCTCGTACACCGACCCCCAAGTTAGAGAAAAGATTCCTAAAGAACCGTATGGCAATACGAGAAAGACAATTGGAGCGGACTTAACAACTTCTTTAGGAATTTTAACTGGTCGTTATGTTTCCTCGATAACGACGTGGATGCCGCTGCTGACATGATCACAGAAACTATTCTCTTTGGAATGAGATGCTTTATCCCTCTTCGGATGAAGAGTATCAAACCAAAAGGAAAGGCATGGTACGACTCGAGCTGTAAAGAGGCTGTCAGGGTTAGAGAATTGTTTTTTCGGTCCTACAAGACCAACCCGACAGAGGAAAACCGAAAAAAATTAAATTCCAATACGACCAACACCTGAGGCAAAAAATACTGCAATGTCCCAAAGGCAGTAAAAACTTTTGGTCGTTTGTCAAAAATATCAGAAATTCTGCCTCATCCTCCATCCCAACGCTCATTTACAATGACATTCCAGCTGTCAGCTCTTTGGACAAGGCCAATCTGCTTGTTGCACACTTTGCGGCTAGCTCAACACTCCCAAATTGTGCTTTGTCTCCGCCTACACTTGAGTGCGTCGAATCTACAATGGGACGAATCCACTTTCGCTTTCGTTTAGTAGCAAGAACTCTTAAAGATCTCAACATACATAAATCCCCTGGTCCAGATGGTATATCTCCCCTTCTTCTGAAGAGGTGTTCTTCCACGCTGGCAAAACCACTGCGTAAGCTTTTTCATCAATCCTACTCTTTAGGACTCTTTCCGAGCAGATGGAAAAAAGCATTTGCCCAGCCCGTCCCTAAAAAAAGCGAATTTTCTTCACTCTCCTCATACAAACCCATTGCACTTACGTCCCTTGTTTCCAAGGTTATTGTAATGCTGATAAATCATCAGCTCATGGAATATCTCGAAACACGAAAACTTTTCAATGACCGGCAATATGGTTTTCGTAGCAACATTTGATGGCATGTCTCACCGAAAAGTGGAACCAAAACGTACATCAATCTGGCGAAAGCAAGATAGTTGCACTTGATATTTCTAAGGCATTTGACAGAGTTTGCCATCAGGTTCTTTTGTCGAAAATGTGTGCTTTTGGGATCGACGACTCTATTCTTAGAAATTACTTTTCGGAACGTGCAATTGAAGTTGTCTTGGACGGTTTCAAGTCTGATATGAAAGTCGTTCCCGGACTCACGTCCCTGCTCTTCGGCTATAGAACGGGAACGGCAGCGTATGTTAAGCTCATTAAATTCTGATATTAGCAGCATAACTAATTGGGGAACCACTAACAGAGTAGAATTTAATGCTTCCAAAACACAGTGCTGTCTGCTGTCATTGAATTAAAGCGAAATCTAAATACCCAGCCATTATCCATGAATGGCACTTACTATACATCGTCGAAACTGAAAAACTTTCCATCCTCGGTATGCGTGTCAGTGACACCTTACGTTGGAATGACCACATATTCGATGTCGTCAAAAATGCTGCGAAACGTCTAGGCTTTCTCGAACGATGATCTGGCCTCTATATATAAGGCATTCATCCGCCCAAAATTGGTGTACAATGCCAACATCTGGTCAAGTGCGCCTAAAACTAATAGGTCATACTAATATCACTCAAACAATGGACACCCTCAAACACCGACGAAATGTCTCGTGTCTCACTTTGTTTTATCGCTATATCCACCACCAGTGCTCCATAGAAATCGCCAGTAGCATTCTGCCCATTCAAACTTTCAACCGTAACACCCGTCTCGCTATGAATGCTCATCAGTATACCCTCAAGCCCATCTTCGGACGTACTCTAAAATATCGTGATTCTTTCCTAAGGGTTTATGGAATGCCCTGCCCATCTCTGTATTTCCTGGTCGGTATAGCTTGCAAACATTTAAGTACAATGTACATCGTAACCTGTCCTTTCTTCCTCCCTAAATTTCCTTCGCTCACGCTTTGTACAAACATTTTAAGGGTACACAAACCCCTTCAGCGCACGCTCATTATAAAAAAAAAAAAGACAGTTCCAACTGCAAGCATGGCGTCAGTTTTTTGGGATGCGCATGGGATAATTTTCATTGATTATCTTCAGAAAGGACAAACAATCAACGGCGTGTATTATGCGAACTTATTGCAGAGTTTGAAAGATGAAATCAAGAAAAAACCGCCGCATTTGGCGAAGAAAAAAGTTTTGTTTCATCAAGACAACAAGACAAGATCGCACCAGTTCAGTCATTAGTCATAGGGAGGGCCAAAAACAAGGTTCGAATTGCTTCCTCATGCACCCTATTCACCAGATTTAGCCCCTTCGGATTATTTTCTATTACCGAATTTGAAAAAGTGGTTCGGTGGTAAAAGATTTGCCAATAGTAAAGAGGTGGGGTTTGCGGATGGCGGCTATTTTAAGAAGCTCGACGATTCTCGCTATAAATAGGGTATTGAAGCTTTTGAACATCGCTGGGAAAAATGTATTGAATTAAAAGCCTCCTTATCCCTTAAATTTTTTTATGTTTTATTTGTTGGATCGGCTCCTTCTGGGACTACCCTCGTACATATATTCATATCATGGACTGCACTCTCAAAGTAATCTTCCCTTTAAAAAGAAGTAGTCTTTGGAACAACACGCAATGACACCAGAGCCCTTGTTGCTGTAAAAATAAGAAGTCGACATTCCCTGTTCGAAGGATTGGTTTTGGCCAGAATCGAATCCAGTAACAGAATGTAGTCCAGTCTTGACTAGTGTTTCTGAGTAACGACACGTTAGATTTCATTATTGGTTCGGAAATTTTGCGCTTGTCTTCTAACGAATCGATGGTGGGAGCGAAGCATTTGCAACAGGCAAGCTCCTCTTGAAGTCTTACTGATGACTTCTAAGCTGGTTCGAGAATGCAAGCCTTCATTAAACGCATGCAGTTGGAATGTTGAATTTATTGAGTCTGGTTTGGTTTCCAGATCATTGTGGGGCCACTTAAATGAAACCGCCGATGAACTTGCCGGGCAAGGCTCAGATGAGACTTTCTTAGGACGAGAATTTGCGTTGAGACTCTCTGCACCCTCCGTTAGGGCTTCTACTGATAGTTGGATTTCATATGAGCATAATTGCAGATGACATGACTCTCCCGATTGCCGGCAGACTAAAATCATTCTTCCTGACTTTTCTGAAAGATCAGCGCAAGACTGAAGATTGCTTACTGGCGTTGTGACAGGGCACAACGCTTTTGGTAAGCGACGATTGCTATGAGAAATATGATAACACCGCCGAGCGATACCTCTATGAGTGTCCAGCCTATACTCACATCAGGTTGGAGGTATCGGTTATGGTGGGTGCTAGGACTGTAGGTACTTTATCACTGAAATTTCAGTAAATGGAACATACAAGGAGTACAATGGACTGGGTCCTTGCCTCAGTGCTTTGTTTCAATATTATAAAATAAATCAGAATCATTAATAAGGAACAAATAATTCTGTAAACTGTTAAACGACGCGACGAATCATTCAAACTGCGCGATAACCAAAACTTCCCTTCTCTCCGAAAAATGACTTGGTAGTGTACACTCCAACTTATGTTATTTCTACGGTTTGGTCGAAGGAATGCATTCCTGATGAATGGAATCTCAGCATCGTGTGTCTGATCTACAAGAGACCCTGAAAACTGAGCTATCTCTAACGTCGCGTACAAGATTTTGATCCTTTCAGTGTAGTCTTTTGGACTCTTGTTAAAGTTCCCTTCCGCTTGTTAGCACCAACTGAGGTGATGTCTTTCAGAGCTGTTCCTCTGAGTAGGAATCAAAGACTCTTTAGATCGGCGCATTAGAGACAAATTCACTATAAATGTCGAACAATAATTACACAATTTTGTGATCAGGTCAATGTCACAAACCGGACCGAAAATTAGATATTGCTATCTACCACCTTGATCAAAAAGTTCTAGGGGGACACCACCGTGTGGCGCTCCCATTGTTTCGATTTAAGTTCTGTTTTTTTTTGTTAAGTTGGTAAATCTGTTGTTGACATTCCCTCTAAATCTAAGCGTCTTAACTTGACATTTGCAAAAGTTCCGTAGCCAAGAGTACATCTATCTCTTTGTATGTTGGCGATTTTTTACAAATTTAGAAATGGATTTAAATTTGCAACAACGAACTTGTAATTTTGCGTAAAAAACGGATTTAATGATGCGCGAAAGTTGGAAATGTTGCAAAAGTGTTTCGGCAACGATTCTCTAAAGAAAACGGTCATTTACCCGTGGCACGAGCGGTTCAAAATTGAAGATGATGAACGCAGTGGCAGACCATCGACATCGAAAACCCATGAAAACATTGACGAAGTACAAGAAATGTTGGTCAATAACCGCAAATTAACCATCAGAGAGATAGCGGAGGACTTGAACATTGCCTATGGATCCGTCCAAGACATTTTGGTTAATGATTTGGGTTTCCGTCGTGTAGCAGCAAAGTTGGTGCCAAAAGGAATCAATTTCATGCAAAAAAGAGACCGTGTTGACGTCGCAAAAGGGATTATTTTCGAGGCTGAATCTGATCCCACATTCATCAAAAGGATCATTACTGGAGACAAGACGTGGGTTTATGAGTATGACACGCAATCCAGATATCAGGCAAATGAATGGCGTTCCCCAAATGAGCCGAGACCAAGAAAACCACGTCGTTTTTAGTCAAAAAAGAAGGCAATGCTCACGGTTTTCATGGATTACAACGGTGTAGTGCATCATGAATTTTTGCCAGAAGGCCAGACATTAAACAAAGAGCATTATTTGGGCATTATGAGACGTTTGAGTGAAGCAATTCGCCGAAAGAGACTAGAATTGTTAGCAGAAAACTCGTGGATTTTGCACCATAATAACGCACCGTCGCACAGTGCCATCATTATTCGTAATTTTTTGACGAAAAATGCAACAAATACCATCCAACAGCCACCGAATTCACCTGATTTGGCTCCCTGTGGCTTCTTTCTGTTCAATGGAGTTGAAAAACCACTACGGGGAACGCGTTTCAGCAGCCGAGAGGAAGTAATGGAAAAATCGCAGGAAGCACTGATGGACATACCGAAAACCGAATATAAAAAATGTTTCGAGGATTGGATCAAGCGCTGGCATAAGTGTGTTGCAGTCGATGTGGATTACTTTGAATAAACTTGTATTTCAAATTTTCTGAATAAATTTTTGACCAAGGTGGTATGTTTCATTTTAGTCGGGTGGATGGCTTTATCCTCGCCGTTTAACACTCAAGAGAAGTGGTTTCTCCGCATACTAAGAACCGACTGCGACTGCATTTCTTTGCTCATTTATATAGTTTTCCGTTCGGAACTCTTTTTACCTTTTAGTAAAAATTCCGAAGAATGTTCCTCGTTTGATCTTCTACGCATCGCCGCATCATAGGCGAGTAGTTTCAACATGTGCATACCTGCACTCTTCGTCAAACCACAGGTCTGTACATCAGCTGCAGCATTTCTTCATAGATGCCACGACGTTCAGCATTTAATGACGATTTTGCACAATGATCTCGAATTATTCCCTTAGAAAGTCCAATTGACTCAGCAATTGAAGGTAAACGTGCATCCACGATAATGTTCTCAGTTTGGGCCATACAACATCTCGAATTTGACGTCGAATTTGGGTGAAAAGGAATTTTTTCTGATTTTCATCTCGGCGGCTATGTTAACAAACAAAATTACCGCACCTGCGGATCGGAAAACCCACACGTGATTGTAGAGAAGCTAATGCATCCACAGGTAGTGGGATTTTGGTGCGGATTTTAGAATGGCCCATTTTATTCCGAAAATGCTACAGGAAACGCCATAGAACGTCAACGGTGAGCGCTACAGAGCCATGATTAAAGACTTTATGTAGATTGGAATTGAAGACATGGACATGGACGACTTTCGGTTTTAGAATGATGGCGCACTATGCCACACAGCCCATCAGTCAATCAGCCACCTTGGCGGTGTCAATTGGGCGCCTCTGAGCTACGATTTGACCGCGTTAGACTCTTTTTGTTGGGTGCCTTTAAAGACTGATGTTATGCGGATAATCCAGAAACGATTCAAACCCTTAAAGCGAATACCGATATATCCGAATTCTTGAGGAAGAGCCAGAAACAGTCAATGAGATCTTGGAAAATTGGATTGAAAAGATACGTTACTGCGAGGACAGCTGAGGCAGCCACATGAATTACATCGCATTCCATTGCTAATGGGAATATTCGCTCTTTCTAATAAAGTTATAAAATAAAAAGAAACTTCTATTTGGACCACCCTGTACAATAACTGATACTGTTCGCACCCGAGCCGAAAGTCCAAAACTTCTTGCCTTAGTCCACTGCTTACAACATAGGCTCTAATTCTGATTGCTGTAGCAGTCACTGTAGTGTTTGTCATAGTTTTTCGTCCTTTTTTTTTTTTGTATAGTCCTTCTCACCGTACTGGTTTAGTGGCGGTGAAATTACTTTTAGAGCAATCTATGGCCTCCACTAATTGTTCGTCTGCACGTGACTTGTTCCAGGATCAGATATTGCACGTGCTTATGGTTGTTTTGGAATTGGAATTTTTTTAAGTGGACGGGTGGTTGACACCACGCACAATAACAAACTTGGAGTGCTAGGTGATTCCTGGGGCTCCACATCGATCGGGGATATGAGAGCTACTTTTAACTACTTAACATGTGTCCATCCATCACTCTAGTTCTAGAACGCCTGACTTATGCTTCAAGTAGCTGATATGCGGAATCTGCCATGTTGCACGACCTCATTTAAGTTTAAGTTGTATCTGACATGTTATTATCTGCTGTTCAACATAAGTTTGGCATGTCAAATCATAATTAGGTTTGGATACCCACAGTTCCGAATGTGAATGAGGAGTATGGTAAAGTATACAGCATTGTGCGGGTAGTCATGTGCGTAACGATGAAAATTCTTATCAAAACCTTGGCCACAGATGGTGACAATTTAACCCAGGTACTACCCATTGAGAAGACAGATACTGCTACCAGTCACAGTCCCAAATTAACTAAAAAAAAAACCATCAACACTTGATTAAAGCGTTCTTGTTCTTGTTCTTATCTGTTTTTAGAGAATAACGTCTCCACCCTAAAGTCTGGTTCGAAAAGACCTAAATTACTCGTATCTCTATCCACAAATGTTTTATTTAAAATTGTTTATGTCAATATTTAATTGTATTTAATTAGCTCACCAGTATGACTAGCCTCTTTGATTAGGTCATCAATTAGTTCATCTCTCACATTGATTCCGAGATTTTTTAGCATGAATTGTAGCTCATTTGCTGTCACACGTCCATCCCGATTTCTATCCAATAAATCGAAAGCTGTCCGGAGGTCTGTAATTAGATAAAAAGCAGATAAAAATAATTAGATTCGCCATATTCAGACTAAAATATCCTGACACCAATATCCACCAACTCCAACAAAAATTGTGTTGCTTATGGTTACGATTGTACGCCTACGTGCTTTGGAAACAAATACACATACACATATATGTATTCGCATGAGGGTAACATAGTATCTAGATCTCGCCAGGCAATTCTCACTCTTCACACCCACACATGACCCCGACAACTGCCAACTTTCTGACACTTAATAAGTTTCCATTTCCCAACAAACAGACACATACTCATATATGTATTCACATAGGTACCTAAGCTGGAGAGTAGTAGGTAAGGTACTCGTACTTCTGACAAATTCGTTTTGGAGTGTTGGAAAATTGTCCTGTTATGGGGCCGTGCGATGCACATCCTGATGGCAATGAAAAAGTTCTGAATCTAATTAACCAGGACGATGCAGAAAAAAATAAAAAAATATTTAACAAAGCCAACAGAACAACGCAATACCATATTCGGTGAAAAAGAGCATCCTTCTGCCCTTTCTTGGCCTCAGGAATTGTACTGTATCTGTATCTAGAGCTGGAAAAAACATTCAATTTGTATAGATACGAGCACCACACCGTAGAAGCTCCCAAAGAGAAAACCAATTAAACAAAACTTTAAATAGCCAGTTAGGAGAAAAAAAAGGGAATAAACTCCGAAATGCGTCGCAGTTCTGCCTGAAATTCAGAAATGGATACAAAGATACAGCTAGAAGAGTCGTATGCAATTTTAGGCAATCGTAGGCACTGCCAAGTGACAAGGACAGGGACCTCTTTGGAAGGAGAATTATGGTTTCTCATTAAAAATTACTCTGTCGTACTAGGTTGTCGTCTCGTTTGCACCATGTACATGTTTTGTATGTATCTCTGATGAAACGACGAGTCCTCTGGAGCAGGTGTGCTAATGGTTTCGATGATAGTTCTCACTCCTCTCGAAAACTCTTCGAGGATGGTAGGAGTTTGGTGTCAATTACAAGGACATGTACCAGTACAATATCTTATTGGTTTTATTTTTCATTTCAGGTGTCACTCGGTGAAGGGACAGATGTATGTACGATGACGATGACGAAATTTAATGCAATGAACGTGTTGTTGATTTTGTTGTTGCTTCTGCTGTTTCTGTTTACAGACGATGAGGGGAGTAGATGGACAAATGTGAATTCTAGAAATTTCCCCAAAAGTGAATAGGTTTTTTGGCAACAACTTTAAATTTCAACATCGAGGTCATGGGAAAACCGATTGTTTTGCAGACAACTAAAGAATTTATCAAATAGGCCATGTCGCATAGAAAATGGAATGTTTTCCAACTTGACAGGCCAGAGATATTGACATTAGTTTCAGAAGATGCGATACCAGAAAGGTCAGAAAGGAACTTATGAACTAAAGTCCTACAGAGGTGTATAGCTGTGTATCTGTATTGTCTTACTCTACACTTAATTGCTTCTGAATATAATGGATTTTCAATTTGTCTACTGGAAAGTATTTTAATTGTTTTGAAGTTTTCTTGTATGTATCTTGGACAGACTAAATAGATTCTTCCATTCCAAAAACATATAGATGTTCACGTTTCTAGGTCGACTGTCAAAGGAGCAGGAACGGGAATTCATTACGATCATCAAAAGTAATTAATTAAAGGCAAAGACATCAACAGTGAGTAAAATCCCATAATCATAGCCTCGTAGTACCTGTTTTGTTTATTTTTTTTATATATATATGTTAATTGGCGCGCTCAAAGGATTTTGCGTACCCTTAAAATTTTTGCACATAAAAGTTAGGGAAAGAAAAAAAAACAGAGATACTGATGCTTTGGCATAAAATGTATTCAAATTATAGTGCTAGGAAATAAAGAGTTCGGCAGGACATTTCATAAAAGAGGCGTACGACTTTTGGAAAGAATCACGACATTTCAGAGTACATCTGAAGATGTGCTGATGAGCATTCATAGAGAGACAGGTGTTACGGTTGAAGATTGTGGAGCACTCGTGGTGAAAATAGCGATGGGGTTAGGTAACACAGGAGACGTTACGACGGTGTCTGAGGGTGTCTGAGGGTGTCAATTGACTGCGTAATATTGGTATCACCTCTGAGTTTTATCGCATCGTTTTGAATCCAATCTAGCTAGTGTCTTAGAGGCACCTAACCAGATGTGGGCATTGTACTCCAATTTTGGGCATATGAATGCCTCATATTTTGAGGCCAGATCAGAGGGGGTCAAATATTTCTTACATCGCTTAAGGAAACCTAGACATTTCGCAGCATTTTTGACAACATCGAATATGTGGTCACTCCAACGTAGATTGTCATTTACACGTACATACTATGTACAGGGTGACTACTTCGAACTCCAACTTTTTAAAATGCTATAATTTTTTTATTTTTTGATAAATTTTATTGTGCCAAAGCAAAAAATTTCAATGTGTCCACCTTTGGCGCGAATAATGGCCTTGAGACGGCAGAAGAAAGCTTCGCCTTCAAAATACCCCAGACAGAGAAATCCAACGGACTTGCATCCGGAGAATTTGCAATCTATTATGTCGAAGAAATGAAGTGTGGAACATTGTTTTTAAACCAATCTTGGTTGATGCGAGCTTTGTGTGATGGTGCTGAGTCTTGTTGAAATGTCCACGGTCCCCGACCGAAATGATTGTTTGCCCAAGGCTTCAATACTGTCTCTAAGACGGTTTCACGATATACATTCGCATTAATTTTGACGCCACGGTCCAAAAATACGAGCGGAGAGCGACCATCGGCGGTTATGGCGTCCCAAACCATCACCATTGATGCTGCCTGCTTTCTGGTGGCCGTCCGAAGGTGTAAATTTTCGAAGGACCTCTCTGGCAAGTAAACTCGGTCATTTTGTTTGATGACATATTGCTCGATAACAAATGGCGACTCATCGGAAAAAACCAAATTCGGCAACTCACCACTTTCATGCAAGCGTAGCAACTCCTTCGCTCTTTCGACTCTAACTTTTTTCTGTTGCGGTGTAACATCGTGTGCTTTTTGGAACTTCAATGGCTTGAGTCCAAGCTCATTTTTCAGTATGTGTTGCATCCGTTCCAATGATATGTTGAGCTCACGAGCCATTTTTCTTCCACTTCGACGCGGATTTCGCTCAATTCGAGCCTTCACTTTCCGAACAATTTCTGCCGATGTTGCTGTTTTTTATGACCACCTCCATGGCGTTTTGCAACGCTGCCAGTATCACGGTAACGAGCTATGGTTCGAGACACAAATGATTTATTCACGTTGAGGTGCTGGAGGGCTCTAACTATAGCTGCTTGTGGTTTTCCAGCCAAATATAAAGCAATCACACTAACACGTTTGAATTCCGTCGCGGCTAAAAATTTTTCAACACAGCTGAGACGCAAATCGTTTAAAAGGCTTGTAAATAATAAAACCATCTGTCATGTGTCAAAATTTGAGCTCACTGTCATGAAGGGTTTGGAAATTATAGCAGTCTGAAGTTGATTGCGGTTCGACTCATTCAGGGTGTTTATACCGAGAATGGAAAGTTTTTCGGTTTCGGCGATGCAAGTGCCATCCATGGATAATGGCTGAGTATTTAGATTACGCTTTAATGACAGCAGATAGCATTGTGTTTTGGAAGCCACTAACACGTTCCCCAATTAGTTGTGCTGTTAATGTCAAAATTTAGTGAGCCTCACATATGCAAGCTGCCGAAGAGCAGGGACGTGAGTCCCGGAACGAATATGAAAAGCAGAGAATACTATAGTCACCAAAAAGATATATTCGATTAGAAGTGAAAGAACAGAGATTATTTATAAAAATTAGAAAGAGAGTCGGATACAGAACGGAGCCTTGGGGCACACCAGAGTTTAGTTTGTGGATATCTGACTTGAAACCGTCTACGACAACTTGAATTGAACGTTCCGAAAGGTTATTTCTAATCCATTGAGGAAGAAATTCATCGATCCCAAATAAACGCATTTTCGGCGAAAGAGCCTGATTCCAAACTCTGTCAAATTAGAAATATCAAGGGCAACTATCTAGCTTTTGGCAGATTGATATACGATTTTGTTCGACATATCGGTGAGACGTGCCCTCAAACCGTCTGATCAGCCGATTTGTATATATTTAGATCTATAAGCACAAGAAAAGTGACTCAACGTGCTATTGGGCAATTACTTTGTAGGTAGCTTCCTAATTACGGCCAGTGCAACCCAAACAGAACTAATGCAACCGTGATCAAAATTCATGGTCTGATTACAAGATACAAACTGCTTTGGGCGCTGCATAGCTTCAAACCATACAAGTTTGCTGGCAAATACCTGCCGAGGTACAAAGGTCCGCAGATACCCTCCTCCCTACGCTAGAAAATATCATAAGGAGCTGTGTAGAACTGATCCACATTCCGCTGTCATGAAGAGAAGTCAATGTAGTTTTCATTCCCAAAGCCGGAAAAGGTTCTCATGTTGTCCCAAAGGACCTCAGACCTATAAGTCTATCATCTTTACTTCTGAAAACTCTAGAACGACTGATTGATATCCATATACGAGGTAAAATTGATCCAAGACTTTTGTCAAGGGCTCAACATCGGTGGAAACAGCTCTGCATTCACTGACTAGCCACATCGAATGATTCCTACAATATAGAGAGTACACAATGGTCGCTTTCCTGAACATAGAGGGCGCTTTTAACAACGTCAACACATCCTCAATCACGACTGCGTTGTCAACCCTGCAGGTAGACGACTTACTTGGCTAGTTGATCAGTCTAGATAATTAACTCCAAACTGGGTGGGGCTTTTGCTAAAAGATGTGGCACCAGAGGTATCCCGCAAGGCGGTGTTTTTTTCCCCGTTCTCTGGAACTAAGTGGTTAATGATATACCTCGAAGCGGATGGTAGCAGGGTGATTGCCTACGCGGGTGGCGTTGCTATACCCGTCGCAGTTAAGCATCTTAATACCATTAAAGAACTCCTTCAGTTAAACCTTAACAGATTGCTGTAGATTGGGAGTAAGCCCCCATAAAACTGATCTTGTCCTCCTTTCCAGGAAATACAAAATTCCAACCAGCTTAGTCTTTTCCGATACAGCCAAATATCTGGGTCTCATTTTTTGACAGGAAACTTAACTGCAAACGTAACATTCAAAAAAGAGTCAAGAAAGCTGCAGTAGCATTATTCTCTTGCAAAAAAGGGAACAAATGGCGCCTTCAACCTCGCATAACCCACTGGCTATACATCTTGGCCATAAGACTGATACTCACCTACGCGTTTGTTGTCAGGTGGACAGCATTAGACAATGCAGCAAACTAAGCATAGTCCAAAGAACAGCATGTCAATGCATAAGCGGAACCCTACTTTCTACTCCTTCACTTGACACCACTTGATATTTTCAGCTGCGACTGCAGCAATTCGCCTTATAGCGACTACACCGTGGACAAATAATTTAGTTGGCAACACTAGTGTTCATAATATATTAGGAATGCGCACAGAGACCTTCGACTCCACCATACCCGAACTTTGGTTTGACAGAGACTTTCATGTAAGCTTCCACTCTAAATTCTTCTAGAAGGGAGATGCTTTCATGGAGGACAAGTCAATCCACTTTTACACAGAGGGATCTAAAACCGATAGCAGAGTTGGTGGCGGTGTTTTCTCAGATAAGCTCAGTCTAAGTCTCTCCTTCCGTCTTCCAAATCACTGTAGAGTGTTCCAGGCGGAAATTTTGGCGATTAAAGGAGGGTATCCGTATCTTTTCGGATAGTCAGGCAGCTATAAAGTCCCTGGAATCAGTTTCACTAAATTCGGCAACCGCCCTTAAATGCCGATCATCTCTTATAGAGAGGGCAGAGCAGTTCAACCTTCACCTTTGCTGTATGCCGGGCCACAGAGACATTACAGGGAACTGTAGGGCGGATGAACTCGCCAAAATTGGAAGCACTCTGCCTTTTCTACCGGAAAAGTTTAGCATAGAGATACCTATCACTACGTTCAAATCAATATTAAAGCTGGATCTGAATCGGTCTAAGGCTCTGATCCTTCTAAATAGGAAGCATCTCAACGCCATCATAGGTGTCATTACTGGACACTGCCTTATAGGCAAGCATGCAAAAAGGCTTGGCGCTTTTATAAGCGATTTTTGTAGAACCTGGATTCACGAGGAGAAAGAGGAAATAATCCTCCACCTACTCTGTACACGTCCAGCTCTCTCTCAGAGAAGAAAACTTCACTTAGGGGCTTTCTTTTACAATGACTTAAGCGACCTAAAGAACATAGACGTTAATCGTCTCCTACGCTTCATCATAAGCTCAAATTATTTCCATGAGTAAGAGGACCACAGATCCACGTGGCATCACAACGGGCCAATAGACCTAAGTGGGTTGGTCTTTCCAACAGCTACTTTTACCAACCTACCTGCCTAAGATCTTTAAGTACACTTGAGTGCGATGATGGATTTGCCCCATTAAAGATTCAAAGCACTGGAGTGTAGGTGGAGACATGATACAATCTGGAAGTGTTGAGTTGGCTGCGATGTGTGCAGTTAGCAGATTGGCTTTATCCAAAGAGCTGACTGCTGGACTGTTATTACAAATGAACGTTGGCACATAGGCAGAATTTTTTTATATTTTTGACGAAGGACTAAAAGTTGTTACTACTTCTCGGACATTCTGGTATTTTTTGCCTCAGTTTTTGGCAGAATTCAAATTTCACATGCTGCATAACTATTCAATAATGAAGCAGGGAGAAGCGTATGGTAAGTGCGACTTTAGAGCTAAACTTTTGCGGCAAGTAATGCACAGTGTACTATCCTAACCTAGTGTATAGAACTACTGCAAAACATTCAAAGTTTGGGTCTTTCATGATTCGAGCTTCATAACTCAGGGCTGCTGAAGAAGACTGACAACAGGTATACGAATAGAGGAAGTCTATAACACCAAAGATATGTTCTTCTAGCTGATGGACAAGATGTGCGAGCAGTGTTTCAAGGCTGACGTTGGAAACGGCGACTTTAATAAAAAGCTGGATAAGGAAGACAATTTAGAGGATTAACCTAATTTTTGAAATTTTCACAAAACTCCGCCACTAACACAGATCGACTTCCCGGCGGGCTGAATTACTTCTTTGTCAGTACGTGGAGATCTTTCAATTAATCAATATTTCAATCAGATTGATCAAGTTGCGATCTACTCAAGGGCTCTTGGAATTGTGTCTGAACCTTTGTTTTGATTTATTTATTTGAAGCATCTCTGGAAAGTCGTAAAAGCTTTTACTAAAGGACAGGTAAATTCAAATTACGAACTTAAGCAACAATCCACGCGTGAACTTTTTGATCGCGGCCGGGCACGAATTCTAGTGGCCAACCAATATCCTAAAAAAAGCCCAACAGATCAAGGGGCTCACTTAGGAGTTACTAGAACTTTCGATTCCAATATCCTTTGCGGCTCTTTCTATGACAGTTTCCGTATATTGGACGGGAATAGTTGGAAAAGTACCAGAAAAGCTCAGTCTTTCAGACCAGAATAGGCACGCTCTGAATGACTACCGTCTAAGTCACAGTTGAGTAGCAAAAGAAGGCGCGAGTTCTAAGTCTCACTACCCCACCGGGGACCAAAAGAGAAAGAGATCGGCGGTAGTGATACCTACTAAAACATATCAAGGTCTCGGAACAGTAATTGCATCCTTTTTTCTGCCTTCAACATGGTAAAGGTGAAGAACCCTTCTGGCACGATGTTCGGATGAAACTGCTGCTCCCATTAACAAAGGCCGCAGTTTCAGTGCCGACTTTTTCTTCTAAGATACTTCGAATTGGAAAGGTTAGCAATGATAACAAGGTTGATGTTGATCAACGGTGGGAACTAGCCAAAGCAGAGAATATTTATATTCAAGTGGAGGGAACTCTTAGTGTTCCACGCAGTAAATTCTTGAATGATTGGGGAAGTCCATTCCGAAAATACTCCCCTTGAGAACTCACTCAGCATTACGAGTATGCTACTGTATCCTTTTGTATATCCATACAGGTTTAAGGGATTTTACACCATCATATGCCGAGCGATTGGAAGGACCAAGATTTTGTCTTTTTGTGCCGAATTCAC
Source organism: Volucella zonaria (assembly GCA_963966105.1). Lineage (NCBI taxonomy): Eukaryota > Metazoa > Arthropoda > Insecta > Diptera > Syrphidae > Volucella > Volucella zonaria. The sequence continues at coordinate 47,928,368 of OZ014534.1, forward strand.
TCTCACCATGTAAGCTTGGGCAATTCTGCATTCTGCAACCAAGTATTTGTTACTACCAACATCGCCAAAAGTAGTAAACGAACTCATTGAATATTGGGATTCTTCAGAATACCTTCATACTATCGTCTGACCTGGTTGTCAACAAAGTAAGACGTCAAGTATTGACTTAACGCTAACCAGCTGAAAGGTACGGTCGGAGGCTTCTACGAAACACCATAGGTACATCGAATTCAGAATCGGATAAGGGGCCTTGAATTTATTGAAGAGAATGAATGCACAGAAAACCAACTGGAAACGCTTAAAGGAAGAACAGTGCCATCACCAAAACTCTTGAGTTGGCATGTCCAGCTAGAAAACAACCCTGTAAATCGTCTTCTCCACTTCTAGACAAGTCACTTCAGACCAAACTTTAGGAAGCCTAGAATCTTTACGAAGCAAAAAGAATATAAGATACTAGGTGGGCCATAACGTATGACCCTATTTTCCGATTCTTTGAAATTCGTTCATACATTCATTCAACGAATTATCATTCGACCATTTGTAACATCGATTGCCCACCTTGTCCTAACTCGGACTTCGAAGAATCCGTCTTATAAAAGGTTTTCCGACAAAATCTCGGTGAAACCAGCAGGCTAGTCAGAAGCTGAAATCACTCAGAAAACCTACACTGAGCCTCACTCACTTTTCAAGTAACGTAAACAGAACCCTACCAACGACGCTGCAAGTGAGCTGAGTAACATAGCACGACATATATGTATCTGACGGATGACACCATCAAACATGCTGTTACTTCTTCCCTTGATGGCTTCAAGGTGCTTGGCATCGATAGTACAATGTATACCCAGTTACGCTACTAAAAAGTATAAACCAATTGGTGGGATTCCTAAAGATATTTTCACTGCTGATCTGGCGCTGGCATACACACCGAACTCCTAGTTAAGAGTAAGAGTAGTCTTTATACCGAACATAGGAAAAGATGACTAGACGTTCACCAAGAGCTTCAGGGCTATTAGTCTGAATTCCCTCATACTGAAGAACATGGAGAGAAAGGTCGAGCTTGAAATGTGAAAGCATTTCCTCGACCTCTGTCGAAAATGCAACATAACTACCAACGCGAAAGATTCTGCGTGACTGCCCTGCAAAATCCGGTGGGCAGAATTGAAGGCGCATCCTACAAAAATAAATACGCGCTGCGCATTTTCATCAACATTAAGGGTGTTTTCGACAACGCACCTCGGCCAGACAATACGGCATAGATGAATCACTTGTTTTGTGGATAAAAGCAGAGCTGGTGAATACGACCCTTTATGCAATGGCAATGCAACACGGCGACCCCACTACTATGGTGCATATTGGTCAACTCACGTTCTGATGTCTATACTCAAGCATCAGCAGATTATGTAGCTGTACTATCTGTTGCATCATGCAGAGAAAGAGGAAGTCGGCTTGTCTGGCGATGCCTTACCATATGTTTCCTTAATGAAACCAAGTACTCGTATTTAGGTGTTATCCTGAATAACAAACTAAACATGTCACAGTGAAAACCTCTTAAGAACCCACGCCCTTCTTGCAGTGTAAAGGAACTTTCGACAAGACATGAAGCTTATCATCGAAAACGAATGATCCCCGAGGTCTCTAAGAGTTCAGCTTCTTGTTTGTTGTCCCTGTGCAGAAAGGATTGTTGACGGCTTCTTTGTATTGCAACAGGGCAATACTACCAAGCAACCAAGTGCGATAGGTATTAGCGATAGAACATCCTGCGATGCTTGCTGAGAGAATGATGTTAGTATCGCTGATCACTCGGCTTTCATACGGTAGGCCTTTCTACGAAAGACTGAGAAGTTCAAGTTGCTTATCCGAGTGCTCTATTCCGACACAAAAAAAACCTATTGTAAAAAGGACGATGATTAAACGAATGGGGGGCAAGATGTTAAATTAGAGTTCGAGCTCAAATTCTGTTCCATCTATTGTGCGCCAGTTTTTCCCTCCAACGATATTGAGTTTGCGATGGTGTTATTGGCAGTAGCTGAAACTTGGCCCCTAGATATTGCTGAATGATGGAGATATCACCCATAAATTTATAGAAGAATGTCTATCGAAACATACTTTTTACTGAAAGACGAATTCTTGCAAATCCAACGGAAGGTCAAGTGTTTGTTCACTTTGTATACTAGACCTTGACTAGTGAAGAAGAGATTTAGGCCTGGTCTTCTGGTCTTGCCAAGTAAGAAGGAGAAAACATTGGACCGGCCATCTGAATGTCGGTATTTGGGCTTTTATTGGTATGTGGCGCATTCACTAATGTCAAACGTCTTAAAAATACTCTGACATACTTGAATGTTTTGCCCTTAAACCTCAATCATAAAACAGATGCCATTACTAGGCGATGTTTACTTGACCCATAAAAGGAATTCGTTTCCTTTTGTCTCGTGTTTCTGATACTTATTTCTCCCGATTAAGTAATTGAGTAATTACCATAAATGCGGGTTTTCTTCTTTTTTTTTATGGCGGTGATAAAAAAATCTTTTGTGCACCACCTTGAACGAACTTTTTTTTCTGTCTTTTGCCCTTAAAATCAACAAAACAAACGAGTTTAACCTTTCTAAAGCCAGAATGGACAGTATCTACACACGCAACCGAATGACAGCTTCAATTACAAAGCTATAAACTCTGCACCTGAACCGGTCGTGTGATGACTGCTTGGCTTGAAGTCGAGTGCCACGAGGTACGGATAACGATGGTGTACCATGAAGTACTATACTTGGACTTCATTCCTTCAATAAGGTTGTAATCGAAAATCATTTAATTAGTGCGAGTAAGAAGTGATACAATCATTAACGAAGTCGGATGTAATTGTAAAGATTGATGGCAGCACACGTTCCTCATATCTTTGAAGTGAAAACTGCAAGCAAAGAGAATGGAGAAAAGAAACGTCGATCACATGATGATTCGAATTCCAACAACTCGATGGAGGGTGATTTTATTGAAGACCAAGTGGAGTTGAGCATACTTTACTGTACACCTCGTACCCGACATCATGAGTGTCTCATCACTGTTCGTGGAATCCTTATTTTTTAAATGAATTCAAGATTCATACGGTCACTATTATCCACATAAAATAATCTCAAATATGCTTCTGTACTGCATCCTTTTGAAATGTGAGTAGGTATAACCACTAAGAAAATATGCTTACTTCTCCTGAATATAGCACTGACAGATTTAGCGATACCGAAATCTGGTGCGCCAACAAAATCAGGAACCCCCAATCATCAAATCCATTAGTTGTAGAGCAACTACAGCAACTAAGAACAAATCTGTGGACCAAGCAATGTAAAGTGTTAATTGCAGCACCTCCAGTAGTAGAGAGATCAACATCTACGCAATATATAATACTTTCGTCCTATAGGAACACCCTTTATGGAACGACGGGAAAATCTCCGGACGATGTTCCCGAGCCATCAACATTAGAGGAAAATTTATATGGCCGTGGTGTACTTCTAGCTATACACTCTCGTCTCGAGTTTAAACCCTTTAAAAAAATCGTCCACTGCATTTTTTGAATTTGTTTGCATTAGAATTCCCGCTTGCAAGCGCAACCTATATATTTGCTGCTGCTATATTCGTTCCTCTCAACTAATTCAAGGTTACCAGCTAGCTGTTGATGCAATCGACAGTATTTTTAATGCTGCTGATCCCAACTACGTAGTTATTTTTTTAGGTGATTTCAATATACCTAAGCTTCTATGGGCTCAGACTGACCAGTTCTACTTTACTGCAACAAATCCCACCGCAGATAAAGAAAATATTTTCATCGACTGCCTTACTGACTCTGGTCTGCATCAATTAAGTGGTGTCACCAATAACATTGGCAGACAACTCGACCTAGTCTTCGACACTGATATAGACAACTGCATCGTTTTAGAAAGCAGACATCTTCTTTCTAAGTTGGATAGATACCACCCTCCCCTTTCTCTTACGTTGGCATATGACAATGGTTTCCAATGAATATTCTTACAGTTTTAATTTTCATAGGGCTAACTACGCCAAACTGAACAACCTCCTCAGTATGGCCAATTTTAACTTTCTTTACGATGATCCCAACCTTACGGTTAACGATGCTCTCGCATCCTTTTATACCGAAATTTTCAAATGTCTCTCCCAATCTGTACCTTTTTTACCCAAAAAGAATCCCTCATCATCACCACACTGGCATAATAAAGAGCTGCGATCTCTTCGCAATAAGAGAAATAAGCTCTGGTATACTTAATTAATATCGCGGTCCGACACCGATTTCTTTTGCTACCAGTCTGTCCAAATAAATTTCTCTGTACTTTGCCAAACTCTATATGACAACTATTTAAACCAAATGGACCGCACACTCATTTCCGACCCCAAACGATTCTTTCAGTTCATCAAAATTAAAAGTAAATCGGATAACTATCCATCATCTCTGAATTTGCTTAATAAGTCCTCGGGCGATCCCCAATTTATTGCAAATCTCTTCGCAATTTTTTTTTTTTAGCCAAGCGTTCGCTACCCATTCCAAAGAGCCAGACCACTCTTACTTTTCCTACTTAAATAGCTGCCCACAAACAACTTTGGAATCTGTGTCCATAACCTTAGAGCTGGTTAAAGATGAAATAACAAACCTCTGTAAAGATCAATTTGGATTCTTTTATTTTTTAAAGATTATATTTTAAAACTAATTCACGTGGCTTATCCCACGATGGATTACACAAGAATATATAATATTGACAGATGACGTTTCGCATTTCACCACATTCTCACCACATTCATGTTGAGTTGACATTAGCATTATGGTCGGTTCACATATTGAACCGACACAAGCAAAATAAATCACTACACCTCAAAGATGATCTTCCCCCTAAATTTTTAAAGAAATGTGAAATGCACCTAGCCCAACGTCTTACAGCTCTCTTTCAGCTTTCTATCACCCAGGGATTATTTCTCTCGACCTGGAAAAGGTCTTTTATTATCCCCCTACATAAAAATGGCCGAAAAGACCTGCAAAAGCTTTTCGAGATCATTGCTCGTATTTATGACATAATGCTTTTCCATGTTAAATGCAGTGTTTCCCAAAACCAGCACGGATTTCTCAAAGGCAGATCTACGACCACCAATTTAACGGAATTCGTATTAAGCACTTTATGTTCACTGGAATCTGGAAATGAAGTTGATGTGATTGCCACCGATTTCAGCGAAAGCCTTTGATAGGATTTCACATGATATAATCCTTCTGAAATTAAAAGCTCTTGGTTTCGAAATAAACTTTATAACATGGGTTCAATCATATTTAAATGAAAGACATAATTATGTTCTATATAGGTCCATGGTTTCTGTCCCTCAAGGCAGCCACCTTGGTCCCTTATTATTTATTCTGACAACTAATGCTGTTGATTGCATCATTAAAAATTCATACATATCTGTTTACGCAGACGATATGAAAATCTTTAGATATATATCTTTTTCCTCAGACAGCCTACCACTGCAGGAAGATCTTGACAGATTTTGTACTTGGTATCAGAAGAATTTTCTTGAGTTTAACGTCAATAAGTAACAGGCTATAACGTATACCCGTAAGCTGCCCCCTACTTCACCTCGCTGTTATCTAATCTTTAATCTGCTTGTTCCCATAGTGAATGAGTTGTGTCATTTAGGTATTATCTGCGATAAGGAACCCAATTTCCGTTCTCACATTGATAATATAATAAAAAAAAGCCAACTCTGCCCATGGCTTCATCAATCGCTGGTCTAAGGAGTTTTCCAATCCTTATGTTACCAAATCTCTTTACATAACCTTTGTTAGGCCTCTTCTTGAATATGCAAGCCAAGTTTGGTCACCTTAGTGACCATATTTTTACGATTTACTTTACATGGTCTTCCCTGGGATGATAACCAATATTTACCAACTTACACTGACCGGCTGAAACTTATAAATTTACAAGCCCTTTCTATACGTCGAAAAGTTGCCGACATTCTCTTTATTCATCAAATTTTAGTTGGTAATATCGATTGTCCTTCTTTACTTCGACTTATTTCTTTTAACACCAACCCACCAATCTTAGATCTGTGTCACTTTTCCAGCTCAATCTTCACAGAACGAATTACGGAAACTTGGAGCCAATGTCTAGAATGCTTCGTGAAGTTAACGATATTCTGCCTCTCTTCGACTATCATCTCAGCAAACTCTCTCTTAAGAACATTCTTATTTTCACCTACGCCTCACGTCCTAACTTTTTTTTAAACCGCTCCCACCCTTTAGTTTGTATCTCTAGTTTTAAATGAAAATTTTTAGTTTTAAGAATAAGCTTGCAATAAGCATTAATAAATCTGTCCAGAGTTGACCTGGGCCGCAAATCAAACATTAGACCAAATATCAGGACAAACATTCAATACAAACACATCAAACATGAAATCGATCAAAACGAAATAGGAAACAGAGAATTCAAACCAAATCAAACCAAAGCAACATTGCAAAACAAAACTAGAAAAACTGCGGAAACCAGCAAAGGTAATAGAACGGACAAACCGATAGTCCTATATTATAGAAGCAGTTGATGATGTTGGAAGAAGACGGCACGCAGATCGCTTACGAAACAAAGCGGATGATACACTACCCTTAAAAGAAGCGTTCTTAGCCGATAGCATGCTGCCCAAATACCAACCTACTCCAGAGCTTCACCAACACTCGAAGTCTCAACACCAGGTTCAAAACAACAAGAACACGTTCAAGATGGATCAGAGCCAACACCCAACACGACAATTGCAGACAGTGGGGCACAGAAGACATCAAGTGATAGCGTATACGACAAGCCGATAGCAAGGAAGAGTACGCGTATTGGAAATAAATTTGGTGGGGGCTAACGCCCCCATTTATTTGGCTTAATTCAAGCTAAAAAAACCAGAACTTAAAAACTAAAATACAAAATAATTAGGGTTTCAAAGCTAGGAATGGTGAAGGAGATCGAATTTGAGGGAAAGTGTGCTGCGATTAAAATCGAAAACGGAAAGGCTGGGGTTTAGCTTACCCCGCAATTTTTTTTTTATAATTTGCGCGCGCTCAAGGGATTATTTTGTAAATACCCTTAAAATGTTTGCACACAGCGCGGGAGAAGAAAAGTCAGGGAGGATAGAAATTGAGGTACCGGTGAACGTTGATTTTAAATGTTGGAAGGTTATAATGACTAGGAAATAAGGAGCTAGGCAGGGCAATCCATAAGCGAGTTATACGGCTTAGGAACGAATCACTATATTTCAGAGTACGTCCGAAAGTGGGCTTGAGGGTAAACTGATGAGCATTCATAGCGAGACGGGTGTTACGGTTAAAGGTTTTTAAGGGGCGGAATGCAACTAGTGATTTCTATGGAGCACTGGTGATGGAAATAGCGATAAAAAAGAGTGAGACACGAGACCGTACGTCGGTGTTCGAGGGTATTAGTATCACCTATGAGTTTTATCGCACGGTTTTGGACCCTATCTAGCAGGTACAGAGAAGTTTTGGGCGCACAAGGCCAGATATGGGCATTGTACTTCAATTTCGGGCGAAAAAACGCCTTATATATTTAAGCCAGATCAGAGGGGGTGAAGTATTTCTTACATCGCTTAAGGGAACTTTGACATTTCGCAGTATTTTTGACGACACGGAATATGTGGTCATTCCAACGTAGGTTTTTATTGACACACATACCGAGAATGGAAAGTTTATCGGTTTCGATGGTGCAAGTGCCATTCATGGATAATGGCTGGGTATTTGAATTTCGCTTTAATGACAGAAGGCAGCATTGTGTTTTGGAAGCATTAAATTCCACTCCGTTAGTCAGTTAAAATCAGAATTCAATGAGCTTAATATATGCTACCGTTCCCGTCCTACAGCCGAAGAGCAGGGTCGTGAGTCCGGGAACGAATATGAAAAGCAGAGAGTACTGTGGTTAGCAAAGGAATATGTTGGATTAGAGATAGCAGACGTAAGATCGTTGATGAAAATTAAAAAGAATGTCGGGGACAGAACGAAGCCCTGCGGCACACCAGCATTTATTTTGTGAATATCTGACTTGAAACCGTCCACGACAACTTGAATTGAACGTTCCGAAAGGTAATTTCTAATCCATTGAAGAAGAGAATCGTCGATCCCAAAAGCATGCATTTTCGACAAAAGAGCCTGATGCCAAACTCTGTCAAATGCTTTAGAAATATCAAGTCCAACTATCTTGCTTTCGCCAGATTGATGTACGCTTTGGTTTCACTTTTCGATGAGACATGCCATCAAATCACCAGTGGACCTGTTGCAACGAAAACCATATTGCCGGTCATTGAGAAGTTTTCGTGTTTCGAGATATAGGAGGAGAGGGACGAAGCTTACGCAGTGGTTTTTCCAGCGTGGAAGAACATCTCTTCAGAAGAAGGGGAGATATACAATCTGGACCAGTGGATTTATGTATGTTGAGATCTTTAAGTTCTCTTGCTACTACACGACTGCGAAAATAGATTCGTCCCATTGAAGATGCGACGCACTCAAGTGTAGGCGGAGACAAAGCACACTCTGGAAGTGCTGAGCTAGCTGCAGCAAGCAGATTAGTCTCGTCAAAAGAGCTGACATCTGAAATTCCATTGTAAATTGAGGATGAGGCAGAATTTCTGATATTTTTGACAAACGACCAAAAGTTTTTACTACTTTTGGTACATTGTAGTATTTTTCGCCTCCAGGTTTGGTCATATCGAAACTTCACACGCTTAAGAAAGACGTTGCAGTTATTCCTGCCTCGTTTGAACTTTTTTGGGTTTTCCTCTGACGGGTTGGTCTTGAAGGATCGAAAAAATATTTCGTTACCACTGACAGCCTCTCTACAGCTCGACTCGTACCATGCCTTTTCTTTTGGTTTGATACTCTTCATCCGATGAGGGATAAAGCATCTCATTCCAAAGAGAGTAGTGTCTGTGATCATATCAGCAGCGGCATCCACGTAGTTATCGAGGAAACTTAGCGACCAGTTAAAATTCCTAAAGAAGTTGTTAAGACCGCTCCAGTTGGCCTTATCGTATTTCCATACGAGGAATCTTTTCTCTAACTGTGTGATCGGCGTACGAGATATTAACTGATATAACGCAGTGGTCCGAAAATGACATCAACGGTGTACTTATCAGAGTGAGTAGTTAAAAACCAGTCCAGGGTGTTGGCGGTATGACTATCAAAGTCTGGCATTCGTGTGGGCTCATTTACAAGCTGGGTTAAGTTAATTTCCGCAGCGAATATCTGAACACACCGTTCTTCGGGTGTTGTCTGTCCAGAATGTCGAAGCCACCCAGAATTGTGTGGATTGATATCGCTCGTAATCACGATTTCAGTATGAGGATACAGGGATACAATTCTTTGAATGGAGTCAGACAGCGCATCAAACTCGTTAAGGGTCGAGTTCCCGTCCAGTTTGGGGCTTCTGTAAATAAAGCAGTAGTGGATAATTTACGGAGATGGAATTTTAACCACATGAAATTGAATTCCGGATTGGAACAGGGACTACATTGTGGTGGAGTTAGGTAAGCTACATCACTACGCACGTAAATGGCGAGACCGCGGTGAGAGAAGAATAATAGCACTAGTTCGTAGCCAGGTAGCTTCAGATCAGAGTGATCTGAGAGATGTGGGCGGGGATCTACCTGTATTTCACTAAGTGCCAAAACAGCTGGTCTGTATTTACAGACGTGGACGTACGCAGAAAAGTGATTACTTTTTAGCCCGCGTATATTGCAAGATCCACTCTGAATTCCCGAGTCATTATAATGAAAGACGAACACAAAAAACACAAACACCCACGGTACTAAGCGCAGATGTGAAGTAAAAATTCAGAGTTGGTTTACCGAATCAAAATGTTGTAGGTGTTATGCCCTTACAACAATAGGAAACAGCACACCAACAAAATTCATACCCACAGCCTGCTATCCATCGATTGTTACATACACTCAGCAACTGCACGCTCTGTATGACAATGTAATGCAGCAACAGCAGTTACCGAGTGCAAGCAACAGTATGACCAGGGGCAGGAAAGTTGGGATGCCTGCACTGTGGATGTTGATTGGGGTTTCACTGCACTCGCGCGTTGTTGAGCCATATGTGGTGCGTTGGGTTGGTAGATGAAATCGACGGAGCCTGAGAGAAGTCGGTGAATGAAAAGAATTTCTGCTGCGTCCCTTCGTTCCGCAAGGGTATTTAGGTTAATGAGTTTGAGACGTTCTCGATAGGAAGGTACGATTAGAACATCGTTCCAAGGTAGACCTCGAAGAGCAAATCGAAGAAAACAACACTGGATCCTCTCAATTCGGGTTACATGAACTCGTTGAAAGGGACACCACGCTTGGTTAGCGTACTCGAGAAGGGGCCGAACGTAAGTGATCTGTCCACGTATTGATACGTATGCTTTAGTAATTATGTCATCGATATGCTAGCGGAAATTAAGCTCCCTGTCGCATAATATGCCAAGGTTGCGGATAGTCTGAACAAGGGATATAGGTTGGCCGTCAAGGACGTAAGTTCGGGGAGTAGACTTGTTGCACTTACGTGAAAAGTGGAAAAACTATTTAGATGTATTTGAATTAGACTGGAGTCGTGTTGTGAGGAAATGGTATCGTCAGCATAGAGAGAAACTGCTGAGTGGTGAATGACCCTTTCAAGATCATTAATGGTTAGGATGAAGAGAAGTGGACCTAGGTGACTACCGTGAGGAACACCAGAAGTAGCCAAGAAAGGGGCCGATAGGACAGACCTGAAACGAACACTATAAAAACGATTGTTCAGGTAAGAAGATATTCATTTGAGCAAAATGGGTTCAAAGCCGAGGACGGACAATTTGAACAGGATTAGTTTATGAGGTATCTTGTCAAAAGCCTTACTGACATCAGTCGTTATAACGTCAACTTTTTTACCACTTTCTAAGGCTGAGAGGACAGAGGACACGAATTCGATGAGGTTAGTGGTAGTTGATCTACCTTTCAGAAAGCCGTGTTGATTAGGGGAAATAAGATATTTGCACTGGAAGCTTAAGGCTTCGTACAAAATACTTTCGAGGAGTTTGGGTATATGTGAGAGTTTAGCTGTAATCGCTTTTTAATCCCTTTTTGTGTATCGGTGTTTTGAAAGAAGACTTCCATATCTGCGGAAATTCACTTCGAGAGGGAGAGATTTAAAAGGGGGTGGGAAAGTGTTGAGGAACACTTTCTAAGTAATATGGATGGAAGGGCATCTGGCCCGGGTAAGTATGTATTCATCATTAAGTTGTTGTAACTTATTTTGTATTGCCTGTGATCAAAACTTTTAGAAGTGGAGGGCCAACCGGGAAGTTAGGTATTTGAAATAAGAGGGATCCGATACGAAAGAATTATCGGCAAAAGATTGTTTAAAAAATGTAGCAAAAAAGTTGGCTATAGTATGTGGATCGGTTGATGATATGTTCACGTATGAGAGGGATGGAAGAAAACCGTCAGATTTTTTTTGTAGTTAACGAATTGGTAGAAAGACTTAGGATCGTTTATAAGCCTTGATTGCGCACTATCAACATATCGTTGGTAGAGAACCTTATAAAGCTGGGCGAATTGAAGGTATGATCCAAGATAGTTTGAATAGTTAGCAAAAGAGTTGGATCGGAGTAAACTGCCCATAATTTGTTTCTCTTATTGCGCGAAAAGTTAAAATAGAGAGAGCACTTTTTAGAGGCATATTGGCGAAATCAAAAGAACGCTTACTAAGACGAGCGTTAATTTTGCAAAAATTCGCTTTGTGAAAGTCGTAAGAAGAGGCAGCTGCAGATGGGGTGGGTTGAATAGGAGAGTGATGGAAAAGAGAAAAAAGAAGTGGTGAGTGAAAGTTATCAATGGTCGATAGTGAAAGGGGACAGAGCGAGATAGAAAAGTTTATGGGGTCGGTGGTGAAAATGAGGTCTAATTGCCTACCCATATAGTTGGAAACCCCACTAACTTGGCATAAGCTAGAGTCTGTGAGCTCATCCAAGAAGAGACATTCTTTACTGGAGTTAGGGTTTGCGATAAAAAAAGATTCATCATCTGATCGAGTCCAACGCAGTTGAGGTAGATTGAAATCGCCGAATACGATGATATTATTGCATCGATAGCGAGTTTTTAGCATTCGATTGGTTGTGCCGGTAGGATGTAAAAACATTGAAACGTAGTCAAGCTTAGAAGAAATAGAAACAGCGATTGGAGAAGATTTTAGGTCATTGTGGACGGCCAATAAGACACCTCGACAAGGAGAATCATCGTTTGGACGGGTAAGATCGTCATCTCGAAAAACATTTCTGATTCTTTATATCGGGAATTAGATTCGTTTCGGTCACAGCGTAGACCTCAAATAGGAGAGCGTGAGATTGGCGCAAGACGGCCCGGCTCTTAGATCGCAGTTCGCAGTTAGATCGTTTTGATAGTAGAAGGTTAGAGGAATGTTTTTTTGAGAGGGTATAGGAGTGGATGGTTGAAACACTGGCAATGGTAGCACGTTAGGGACGAAACAATTTGTCGTTGTCAGCTCTGCTCCGTTGAACTTGTGAGATCCTTTTTGAATGCACATAGTTACCGAAAGCAGCAAGGTCGTCTGAGACTTTTTGGGGAAACATATTGAAGATCTCGTGGAACTTGATATATAAGTTCCTCAGACTTGTAAGGTCAGTAGGGAGACCATGACGCTTATTTTAGTTTTTCCCTCGTAACAAACTGAGTCTGATTTGTCCTACAAATACGCTAGAAGGAGACGTATATTCTCGTACGTCTTTTTTTCTCTAAGCCTAGAAAGTGCATAACGACATTCTGTTGTGTCAAAAGTTTGTTGGGTTATTTTAACTGTATGAGGCAGAAGGGGGTCAAAAATAGGGCTGGTGGACGAAGATTTTAAGGGCGATGCAGCGGTAATTGAAGGGGCATTCGACACTTTTTCAGATGAGGGATTTATAATATGGGACCTAATGAAATTGGGATATTTAGCTCCGGTTTTGAGATCGAAATTTGGGAAAGAAGTGCTAGTGGGGGCATGTGCAGAGAGGTTAGGTATTTCAGAGGAGTTAGTGTGAGCGGCTGGGTTAAATTTAAAAGAGACGCGTTGACGCGGGGGCTTGAGTGGAACGGAGGCAGCTGGTGCAATATAATTGGAGAACTGGTGAAGTTGGTTCGGGATGTGAAGTTGGAGGGGTGAAATTGTGGAACATGGCAGGAACATTTTACATTTGCTGATGGTGATGCCGTATTTGTTTGCGAAGAATTTCGTGATCCAAGAAATATCAGCATATGTACTCATATCGGTTTCAATTTTATCTAATCTACGCCTCCATTCGGAAAGTGTCCATGTTGTACCAAAATGTTTGATGAGCTTGCGTGGGGCGGCGACGGAAGGAATTGACAGTGAAACAGTTTCCGTCTCTTGGATTGAAGGGGCAACGGGAGAATTTGTAGATTTACTTAAAAGTGCTGGACAAGGAGGTGGTGGTGATAGTGGGTCGACTTCGGTTTCCAGTAATTCAGCCAAAATTGATGTATTGTAGTGAACATTCTGGTGGTGTTGCGTATGGGTTGGTAAATTGTCAATTTTGCTGCTTACTGTTTCGATATGATTCTCGATATCGAAAATGGTTGATTGTGCGGCAGCTAGATCGCCACCAACACCGTTGATTCTATCAAAAATTACTTCGAGCATAGGGTCAGGCTGCGTTACAGATGGTTGTTTCTTTGAGGTGGATTGAAAATGAGTCTCAAGGTCTTCACGCAGGTTGTTTATCGATTCGCTCAATTTAAAGTTAGAGTTGTTTTGGGCGGAACAAACTGCTTTGAGATCATTGATCGCAGTATTCATCTCAACCAGACTTGCAGATCGTTTACCAATGTTGGTGAGCTTGGACTTAATTATTTCGGTTGGGGACAGAACCGAGTTGCCTAATTCATCAACATACCTGACACTATTTTCTAATTTGGACTGATTCATCGTGATCATTTTTGTGAGACTTTATAGCAAGCAACACGTGCGATAGCGAGATAATCCGACACAAATCGCATGGAATGATTTTCCACAGATGCCTTTACAAGTAACAAAGTCAGCATTGTCATCATAGGTTGGGCAGTTAGTGATTCCGCAAGACATGACAATTTTATCAAAAGTAAACGAAAAAGGTAAGCAATGAACTTTACGCACTGTCAACACTTGGGGTAATGTACTAAATATATGCGGAACCGATACCAGTAGTGGCACAGCGACAGTTATTGAGCGCAAAAGATTGAGGTCAGACAAAAAACAAAAAAAAAGCCAAAGAGACAGCCAGCAATAATGTCGCGGAACTGATATCAGAAGTAGAGATATGGAAGGGGAAGAAATAAATTATATTTAAAAGTTTAAAAGTTTAATGCGGAGCAAAACGAAAGCACGCTCGAACACGACGAACAGTAGAACAGCCTGAATGTTTGATCTACCATCAGTCCACTTAACGAAGAAGGGAGGAATTTGATGTTATCAGACGATTTAGTTTAACACTTGATAGCTTGACAGTTCAGTGGCTGTACTCAGTCACGCGCTCTTCCGGTTCACCTGGCTGTCGACATAAGTTTAACATCACACCACAAAAGTTAAAATAATTTTGTTGTAATTAATTTACATACCAATTACTGTCTTCTTTTTAGGAGTTTCGTCACTAAACTATCCCACTTGTTGAACTTTCCATACTCTCGTCTTGGACGCCAGTCTCTGGCAAGGTGTAGGCAAACAGCTTCAGATAACTATTAGCGGTTCGAGCTTCATCCGTGAGCCATCGGCATTCCTTAAGAGACTCTATATGGAAAATATTTTTAAGCGAACTTTGCGCCGTCATCTGACAGGAGCCGTGTAAAAATTTGTAGCTTTCTCAGTTCAAATAGATTTCTTTGACTAGAGCAAGAACTTTCGACAACAGAACTAAATGCTAATAAAAAGGAGAGAGGACAGGCTAATCAAATGTTGTTTGCCACCTGTCCAAAAAACCTCGAGGAGGTGGAATAAAAAATGCAGATATTCGTAATCCCTCCAAATATACATTAACTGCTACCGATGAAAAACTACCCAAGCTACAATGCATAGGAAGGGATCCTCTTTAATTTCATTTTTCATCAGCAACAGCCTGTCCAAGCACTTTCACCAAATGCCAGATTATAAATTACAATTTTAGATTCCATCATCAGCAGTAGATAGCGATAATATGCAAATTGAGGGCCAGACAAGATAACTTAAGCGAACTTATGCATATTTTACCGTGCCAAGTAATTAATTTCAAGTATTCTTAGCCCCGAAGTCAAGGCAATACAGCCTAACTCAAATTCTCAAATTCAAATATGTATCAGTGCCACCTTTCAAATACTCTATCCCAATTTAAGAAGCCCAAAAATGTAACTCGACTCTGAGAAGCACGACATTAAACAAATTGATCTAGAGTCCTGAATTCCTATGAATTCCAAATAAATCAAGTAATACAAAACACACACTCGCTTTTTTTCCCATAAGTAACATATACAGGATCTAAGGAATATTTTAGGTTGACAAGGACCACAAGGACGACAGCCATGGCAGCCATAGCAACTAAGTGATATGGCCACCCACTGGGGCGTATGCGTAACCGAAAACCGAAAACCGAAAACAAAAATCCCAAAACCTAAAACCTTGCCTGCAAAATTTATACACCCAAAGTCAGAGCGTCGTCATTTTTCACAATTACGAAAATTTCCCACAAAATTAAATCGGATCATATCGATAAAGCACTAAACGAGGGAAATACAGATACCAAAGGCAAATGAGAAAAAAAAAAAAAAAACCGAATAAAGGACCCACCACCAAGAAGATGGAATACCCAAGGGCTGAAGGTTAACATCCAAGAATCTGAAGAAAGATAAAAGGACAACTCATTGAAGAAGGAAATAAAAAAAAAAAAAAAAGAGAGAGAAGGAACAACGAAAAAAGAAAAGGAATCTATGAGATACAATTTTTCGATTTAACGAGAAGGAATATCTTAGCACTGATTATGCTGTCCTTTCAACTAGAAACCTTCGCTAAGTGGAATTTCATTTCACTCCTTGTACTCGTATATACGAGTAGAACACCATCAAGGAGCTGGAGATGGAGGTGCCACAAAAACTTGAGACGACTAGAGATGACTGCCGATGGCTGAGGATGACTGGAGATAACTGAAAACGGAGATGGAGATGGATCTCTCCCAATAATCATGCACAAATTGAAGGCATTTTTAAGCCAGTGAAGTGAATTTCAATTCGCGCAGCAAACTCACAACGAAAAAGACAAAAAACCGAACGAACTAACGCAGTAATGGGACGAGAAGTCGCCATTCCTATTACTGATACAGGCACTGGTTCCTGGTCTTTCCTACATTTTTCCTACTTCCAGCCTTAGAAATGTGGAACGATGGATGCTCCGAAAGGCCTAGATGATGAGGAGGTAGGATGTAAATTTCCTTTATCTTCAGCTTAGTATGGAAATTTCCTCTTGGTCGGATTGTATGCATATCATGTTCGCCCTGAAGTGAGTGATATTTGAATACAAAATACGGATAAAGATTCAACGACTCACAGATGAAAAGCGGAAAGAAATAATAATTTCAACTTGAGAGTATTTTTTTTTTTTGTATCCTTTTATTCTGTAAAATTTCACTTGGCACACACACACAGCAAAAAAAAAAGAACAGAAAACGTGAACAGCTGCCATGTGCACGAGGTGTTAAGCGTCACGCCGTCAAGTGTCAGAGGTTTGTTTTCAACTCAATGGACGAGGATGGTACAATATTTTACGAGTAGCTTGTGTTTTGGTGAAAATACGCGAATCATTGTCATGTTTCAAGAATCGTGGGACGTAACCGTCAGAGTCCGTAAATTAAAACAAAAAGTTCACATTTCAAATTGCAAACACGCAGAGGATAGAGTCAATTGTCATAGCGTAGTGGCGGTTTTTTTACTAGTCATTGACATGTAAAGTCATGTAAGTGGCGGATGTACACATTTGCCAGACTCACTGTGTTTTTTGTTTTTTTTTTCCAATGGAAAAGGTCAGTAAACATGTGATTTTCTGTAATTCGTTGTTGTTTATGGAGATGAAGGGTTGTTCTTGAAAATCTCAAGAGCCACTGAATCGATTTTAATGTTTTAGGTTCCGCCAATTGAGAATTGCAAACATTAAAACTTTCACCAGTTAATTTATGAAAACAATGTTTCATCCTCAACTTTTACACTTTTCCTTCGGGCTACCTGCTGTTTTGTTTGGTCAATTACATTGGCTGGCTAATTTTGCAAAGGGGTCCTTTCGTGCCATAAAGTTTCCAAATTTGAACATTTTCGTTCAAATAGAGGTGACCAAGGCTCGAGTGGCATTTTATTTGTCTTCTGTGGACCATAAAGTAAATGTTCATTATTTTATGTTAAAGCAGACAAACCTTAATACACTTATCCACATCCTGAAAGCAGACATCATTGTCTATATTATTGCCGTGCTCGACGGTGATGACTTCAAATAACAACAGTGTAAGCTATTTAATGGTGTTTGGCATAAACTGCCTTAAACATTGAACACGCCAATTAAAGCCCACTGCTATGGCAGGCATGCTACTAATCCTGAACATCATGTCAACTTTGAGAAATTTGAAAAGCCTTGCCATGCATAGCGACAAGTTTTTTGATGATCCGAACGAAGCTAAATACCATTTCTGCAACGCAGGGGGGCATCTGAATATTTTACGCCTTCAAAGGCTTATTTCAATTCATGATTGTTACCATATTGGCAAAACTCTACGTTTCCATCATTCAAATTGAGTCCTTTTCTACCCATAACTGGATGTTGTTTGTACGAGGTGTGTTCAAAAAGTAAAGTGACTTTTGAAATTTCGCGGGCATCGTACATTCGATTATCCATTTATTTTTTTTTGCTGTGTTGGTACACATGTCCCGAACATATTTATTTATTTTTTTCTTAGACAATATAAGCTTTGATGCTTATAGTAGTGTGACTACAGACTACGGCTGAGTTCACACTTAACAAGCAGTTCTTCTCTTCTTTCGCGTTTTATTTTGCTTTAATAAGATATTTTGCAGGCGATTTTCCACTGAAAATTCCTGCGTACTTTAAAAAATAAGCGCTGCTGATCACCGCACTAGATCAAGAGGCTTAGTCTTTTGCAGACGCCGCAATAAATTTGTCTTGTCAAGGATCTGTTGAACAGAAATATTCGTATGTCCTTGTAGTCGATTTGTCGATTTTTGTGTTTTCGCGCAAACATTTTAATTTTTTTTTATATACTAGCGCGCGCTCAAGGAGTTCAGGTACCCTTAAAATGTTTGCATACAGAGCGGGCGAAGGAAAATTAGGAAGGAAAGAAAGATAGGTACCGACGTACGTTGGTTTTAAATTTCTGAATGTTATAATGATTGGGAAATAGAGAGCTCGGCAGGGCATTGCACAAGCGAGTTGTACGGCTTAGGAACGAATCATGATATTTCAGAGTACGTCCGAAAGTGGACTGGGAAGAGGGTATTCATAGCGAGACGTGTGTTACTGTTAAAGGTTTGAAGGGGCGGAATGCCACTGGCGATTTCTATAGGGCACTGGTGGTGGAAATAGCGATAAAACAAAGTGAGACACGAGACATTTCGTCGGTGTTCGAGGGTGTCCATTGTTTGAGTGATATTAGTATCACCTATTAGTTTTATCGCACGGTTTTGAATCCGGTCTAGCAGATGCAGAGATCTTTTAGGCGCACCTGATCAGATGTGAACATTGTACTCCAATTTTGGGTGGATGAATGCCTTATATATTGAGGCCAGATCAGAAGGGGAAAAATATTTCTTACATCGTTTGAGAAAGCCTAGACATTTGGCAGCATTTTTGGCGACATCGAGTATGTGGTCATTCCAACGTAAGTTGTCACTGATACACATACCGAGAATCGAAAGTTGATCGGTTTCGACGATGCAAGTGCCATTCATGGATAATGGCTAAGTATTTAGATTACGCTTTAACGACAGCAGACAGCATTGTGTTTTGGAAGTATTAAATTCCACTCTGTTGATAGCGTCCGAATTGGTTATGCTGTTGATATCGGAATTTAATGAGCTTAATATACGCTGCCGTTCCCGTTCTACAGCCAAAGATCAGGGACGTGAGTCCGGGAACGTATATGAAAAGCAGAGAGTACTGTCGTCAGCAATGGAATATATTGGATTAGAAGTAGCAGACAAGAGATCTTTGATAAAGATTAAAAAGAGTGTCGAGGACACAACGGAGCCCTGGGGCACACCAGCATTTATTTTGTGAATATCGGACTTAAAACCATCCAAGACAACTTGAATTGAACGTTCCGAAAGGTAATTTCTATTCCATTAAAAAAGAGAGTCGTCGATCCCAAAAGCACACAAAAGAGCCTGATGGCAAACTCTGTCAAATGCCTTAGAAATATCAAGTGCAACTATCTTGCTTTCGCCAGATTGATGTACGCTTTGGTTCCACTTTTCGGTGAGACATGCCATCAGATCACCAATGGATCTGTTGCTACGAAAACCTACGAAAACTGCCGGTCATTGAGAAGTTTTCGTGTTTCGAGATATTTCAGGAGCTGACGGTTCATCAGCATTTCCATGATCTTGGAAAGAAGGGACATAAGTGCAATGGGTCTAAAGGAGGAGAGAGAGGGAGATTAAACTTTTTTAGGATAGGCTGGACAAATGCTGTTTTCCATCTTCTCGGAAAGAGCTCTAAAGAATAGGATTGATCAAAAAACTTACGCAGTGGTTTAACTAGTAAGGAAGAACACCTCTTCAGAAGGGGGAAGATATACCATCTGGACCATCGGACTTGTAAATGTTAAGATCTTTAAGAACTTTTGCTACTACACGAGTGCGAAAGTGGATTTGTTCCGTTGAAAATTCGACCTACTCAAGTGTAGGCCACCTTGGGCTGGCAATCTTTGTGAATTTTCCTCGATAGTGCCCCTCACTATGCAAAGGGGTCTTTTGATATTGGCAACCTCACTATTGTCGAGTAGCCCTCGTTTTCTTGTAAGCTCGTTCGCTTGTTCATTTCCTTTAATACCGCAGTGTCCTGGCACCCAGCACAGTCTTACCCGTTTCTGATTGCATAGTACCTTAAGCACTGTGAAACAGCCCCTGACTGTATCAGAGTTGACGTTGGTTGATTCCATTGCATTGAGTGGGGCCTGGCTATCGATGTAGATAGCGGTATCTCTTTCCGATACCGATCTCATTTGCATTAGCTCAGCCGTCCTGAGGACAGCCAGAACCTTTGATTGGAAGACACAGCTTGCGTCCGATAGTCTTAGCTCTGGATTTTCTGAGAAGATACCAGAACCTGTTCCTTCCTCTGTTTTTGACCCATCTGTGAAAATTGCAATTTCATTCGACCTGGTTATTGCATTTTTTGGCCAGTGCTCCTTCGCCGGATATACTATATCATACGGAATGTTGAATTCGACCAAGGAAGGAATTTCATCCTTTAGAATTGGATTGCCTGGCAGTAGCTCCGTTAGGACCGTGCCATGTCCGAAACTACTACTCCTGAAGTATAACCCAGATTTTAGTGAATCGTATTGCACTGTTGCAAGCAAGTTTTTTCGTCTGTAAATCAAGCAGTGATAAGTGCAAAAATATGTCTAATGCTGCCGTAGGGGTAGTACTGAGCGCAACTGTAATGGCTATGGAAGCCGTTCTTTGAACATCCGCTAATTTTTCGTAAACCGTTTTCTTGTTTGTTGCTTTCCACCATGCTAGTGCGCCATATGTATTGTAAGTATGGGTCTTACCACCATCGTATACATCCAGTACACCATAGCAGGTTTTAAGTCTCACATTTTTACTACTGTTCTTTTGCAGATAAGAGCATTATATGGTATGCCTTTTTGGTTTTTTCCGCTACATTAAGATTCCAATTCAGTTTTTTTGTCTAGAATCACACCCAGATACTTCGCGCTGTCGGAAAGTGATGGTTGCACTCCGTTGAGTTTTGGAAGTTTGAATTGCGGTATCTTTTACTTTCTGGTAAAAAGAACCAGTTCTGTTTTGGAAGAGTTGGCACTGAGACCACAACTTTTTACCCAAGTGCTGATCGTCTGCAGGGCCACCTCCATAATTTCGCTTAAAATTTCCCTGCACTATACCTACAGTAGTGCGGATATAACTCCACCCTGAGGGGTTCCCTTGGTTACGGACATTCTGACCGAGCTTTACTCAATGGAGCAGTTTATTTTCTTGCTTGCAAGCATGTTGCAAACCCAGTTTCTAATGCCGATGATAGTGGAATAAACTTAGAAATTGGATATCTAAACACTCGCAGTGGAAACTTAAGTGATTTGTCCCCAAACTCCAGCTTTGATTTCATACTGATATGACCATTACTGTAGATCTTCGCGATGCAGATTAGTTTAACGCAATCAAACTGAAGTCTGTTCAAATAAGGAAGTTGATGGAAAATCTCTCCCGCTAAAGCCTTCAACAAAGCAAATGTTTCTCTTGAACATGTATTTTTTTTACAATTGAGTCGCACTATGGTTTCCACTGGGAAACCGCGTCCAATGATACATACATTAGCTATTCATTTTAGTTCTTAAACCCTATTTTAATAAACTATGTATAATTGTTTAGTTTATTTGGCACAGCGACATTACATAACAATCAGCTCATTATACCCTAAGGCTGATGTTGGAGAAATATGGTTTCCATTAATTAAAAACACTACATATATATGAGTACATACGAGTATGTGATATTATTCGGCGAGTACAAAAAATATAATTAGAGCATTAGTACACATTTTTGTATGAAACTGATTGCTACTAATTAATTCACTGTGAAAAATCACTTAACTATAAGAACAAATCACTTTCTTCAATAAACAGGACGTGCTTATTGCGAAAACGTCAAAACATAAAATCTGTTCCAAGTCCTGGATATAGCTATCATAGAAAAAAATCGCATCCAACTTTATCGATCGAGAGGATCGAGCAATAACAATATAAGCACGAGGCAATCAGGTGTGCCTCACGCATGTACTAATATGCGTACTCGCTTATGGCGGAGGCATACAAACAACATTTCCTTTTGTCATTACTTTTCTCACAGAAAATGTACAAAGAAGATACGTGTATGTATGTACTCGTATATCAATATTTTTATTGTGAAATAATTGAAACAAATATGTAAATTTTATTTTTATACGTTTTTTAAAAATCTAGTTATTTAAAACGTGTTTTTTTAAAATTTTATAGTTTTAAAATCTTCAGGTTCGATTGCAAAAAACCGCATTCAAATCCGTTCAGTAGTTTTTTTTTTAGTTTTGCGGCACATAAAAGGTCATTCATTAAGCGCTTTCTATCCTTAAACTTAAATAAAACAAAGTGTGGATGAGATATCATCGAAATTTTTTATTCGTTTGAAAGGCCTATCGATGCCACTATGTATGGAATATAAAATCGTTCAAATGTCCGCCGCGGCTTCTCTGGGTAGCGCGCATCCGAAATGTCCAATTTTCCATGACTCCGGCGCATAAATCAGGCTGAATTTGACCGATGGCACGGATATACTCGTACTCAACATACTCGTATGTTGGTTTTGAGGGCCGCTGTGGTTTTTGGCTTATTTGTATAGACCTGCGACTTCAGAAAACCCCACAAGAAAAAGTCTAACGGGGTCAAATCGCATTATCTCGATGGCCAGTTCACATCACCTCCACATGAAATAACTCGTGCAGAATTTCCAATGTGGCGTGAGCTGTGTGGCAGGTAGCGCCGTCCTGTTGAAACCACATGCCATTGGTGTCCATATCATCCAATCCAGGCCAAAAAAAAGTTGGTAATAATCAACTCGCCGTTGCCAATGATAGCTTGGCCAAAGAAATATGGACCGATGACGCCGCTAGCCCAAAATCCACACAAGACAGTGACTTTTTCGGGATGCATTTGACGCTCTTGGATCTCATGTGTATTGGTAACATCAGAAATTCGACAATTTTGTTTGTTGACGTACTCATTCATCCAGAAATGCGCCTCATCGCTGGAGATGATTTTTCAATGAAAATTAAGGTCAGTTTCCAACTGCTCCAGAGCCCATTCAGCGAACACATGGCGTTGTCTATGGTCGTTTACCTTCAGCTCCTGGGTCAGTTGAATTTTGTACGGGTGCAGGGCTAAGTCATGTTCGCCAAGTTGTGGTCTGTGAAACGCCGAGTTCTTGTGAGCGACGCGAATTCGACTGGCTCGGATTCTCCTGCACACTGTCACGGACATCGGCGACGTTTTTGGCAGATCTTGCGTTTCGTCGATGTATGTTTCGTCGATTCCAATGGAGCACTGATGTTGGAAATAGCGATAGAACAATTGCCTGAGTGATATTAGTATCACCTATGAGTATTATCGCCTGGTTTTGAATCCTATCTAGCAGGTGCAGAGATGTTTTCGGCCCACCCGGCCAGATGTAGACATTGTACTCCAATTTCGGGCGAATAAATGCCTTATATATTGAGGCCAGATCAAAGAGGTAAAATACTTCTTACATCGCTTGAGAAAACCTAGACATTTCGCAGCATTTTTAACGACACAGAATATGTGGTCATTCCAACCATCCAAGACAACTTGAATTGAACATTCCGAAAGGTTATTTCTATCCCATTGAAGAAGAGAGTCATCGATTTCAAAAACACGCATTTTCGACAAAAGAGCCTGATGCCAAACTCTGTTAAATGCCTTAGAAATATCAAGTGCAACTATCTTACTTTCGCCAAATTGATGTACACTTTTCGGAGAGACATGGAATGACATTGCAGGTCATTGAGAAGTTTTCGTATTTCGAGATATTTCATGAGCTGACGGTTTATCAGCGTTTCCATGACCTTGGAAAAAAGGGACATAGGTGCAATGGGTCGGTAGGAGGAGAGAGACGAAGATTCACCCTTTTAGGGACGGGCTGAACAAATGCTGTTTTCCATCTTCTCGGAAAAAGTACTAAGGGCTAGGATTGATCAAAAAGCTTACGCAGTGGTTTTGCCAGCGAGGAAGAACACCTCTTCAGAAGGAGGGGAGATATACCATCCGGACCAGCGGATTTGTGAATGCTAAGATCTTTAAGGACTCTTGCTACTACACGAGTGCGAAAGTGGATTTTTTTTTTCCTATTGAAGATTCAACGCACTTAAATGTAGACGGAGACAAAGCGCAATTTTATGAGTTGCACATGTTCTTGAACGCTATGTCCGTCCATGGTGGTTTGGCAAAACAGACTGAATAAATGACAGTCAATTTCGAAAGTCCCTATTGGAAAACCCTGTACTTACAAATTTCGAAATTCGCCTTTTACAAATGTAGGCATTGTGTAATGTTTTACTCTGTGTGGGATCTTCATTATCTTCAGAAATTCCTGTCGACAAATATACGAGTACATACCATGGTGTCCGTATGAGAGCTTTCAAGAGCAAAGTGCTTATGTATTTCATTGTTGCCAGAGGGAGAGCCAAATATTCCTATCTTCCCTGTACTGTTGATTTTTATTGAACAGGATGTATGAAACAGGATGTATTTGCAAGCGATGATCTCAAGATCGCGATAAATGGTGGTAGCTGTTGGCTGAGCCCATGTTCACTTCGGACTGTAGTTCCATCTTAAGAAAAGTAAGTAAGTGAAGTCTCCAGCGTTGATTTAACAAATGATCGGCAGACGAAATAAACTTGATGTGAATTTCAGATTCTTCATAGTAACCGTGCAATGTAATAACTTTACTTTTAACTAAGAAAGTGATTTTTAAATCGCTTTAGAATTGAAAGACGATAAGGCATGTCCCACATTCTTACGTAATAACACGAGTTCTGATCAGCCAACATTCTCACACCAGCAATAAGTTGTTTCCTAGAAGCCTTATATATAAAAATGAGTTCATAAGCTCTACGCAACACACACAATTTTCAGCACAAGAAACAACCATTATTTACAAAGGAACATGACAGTGCTAGATAAATGCCAGCACGACAGGTGGAAATTCAATATCTTCGCAGAAATTACTCGTAGTTGCAATGAGATAAGAGAGTTCACTAGTCAGCACATTCCACTCCCACCAATTACAAGATAAAGTTTACACCCATCACCTGTCATTTCTTTACTGATATTTGGGTGACGGTGGAAAGACGACGATGATGGTTACAAAACCAAAGAGGGTTTATCCAAATGTCAATAGCTCATCTAGTCACAGGCTTTTATATTTTAATTTATTTTTTTTTTCGTTGACAGATCTTGAACTTCTGCAAATATTGTTGGGGATTTCTGATGAATTTATATTCCACCACTACAATGACATTTCTACTGTTTCAAAAAAAAAAAAACCAAGATTAGCGACACTATCTTATCAACTGCACTTTTATAGAAGCTCATAGTACAGGTACTCATATCTGCTTTATATCACTGGAATATCCACCCCGTTTTTGGCCCAGAATTTACAAAAAAAAAAAAAAACAAAACAAAAAGGAAAGAATAATCCAACTTAATCCACAGATAATAAAACCCAAACAAACACCGCACAAAACCACGGAAACTTCTGCCTAGGTAAAAGTATTCGTCCAGGTACTAGTATTTGTATCTTAATCTTACCTCGGATTTCACTAGCTATGGATCTGTTGCTCATCTTTAAAATGAAAAAAATGCTGTGTAGATGTAAGATAGTCCAAGAATAACACAGAACTGTCGATTTCTGTTGTCTTTTTAAGCCCAAAAGAGCGCTTAATCCACTTTATCCGTTTTTATCCAGTTTATCTGCGCTTAAGACCACACAAACCCATTCTGATTGCGTTTTGGAAGGAAATTTTTTGTAAAATTAGTTTTCTTTTCTATTTCTCAAAAAAACAAAAACAAAAAAAAAAAAAACAAAAACATAAAACAAATTCACCACACTTTTTGGAGAATATACTCGTACACACCACACCCTGTCTGTTAATTTGAAATAAACAAATAAGTTCTTATTAACCTTGCTCCGGGACTTGTGAGGTTTTGTATAAAGGGGAGGGACGTTTCTCTCAAGGCAGAGCCTTTTCAAGTGGAAGTTGTCACTCTCATAAGCTGTCGGGGCCGAAAAATGGAATTTAATTCTCCAAATTAAGTTCAGACACTGGGTCAATTAAATTGGACAGTACTCTCGCCGAGTATCTTTTAATTGGAAAAAGAAAAAAATCGAGAAAAAAAAAAAACAAACCGAGCCGAACACTTGCAACAAACAACAGAACAATGCCACAAGACAACACAGCGCAAACAACTGCGACGAGTTATGTTTTCTGGTTATTACATCACCACTGGTGCTGTGTCACTTTATCTGGGCACCCTCAAGTTGTTCGTATCTTTGGATTGTATCTACTGGTATTTCACAATCTCAACCTCAATCACTATCAAAATCGAAGTTGTAATTACATATTTTTCACTATTTTTAATCGACTCGGATAAGATAGCCAAAAGTCTTGTCACACTCGACCCTATTCGAGAGCCTTAAGTAGGTGCCAGCTTTCCAGCTAATGAATCAGCATCCGTATTCGAATCCGAATCTGAGTTAGAATCCGTGTCAGTGTAATAAGGAATTTCGTTTCACTTGCGAGTATATATATGTAGATGCACCAGTTGTTGACAGTCAGTGACCTTTAGATACGGGGTCCAGAATAATAGTCAAGTCAAGAGGTCCGTTAGGCTGGTCACACTAGAACTCTAGAAGAAGATTTTTTTGTCTTTGATTGTGTTCTTATTCCTTTAAAGTCACGCACAGAAGGAGGAATTTTTCTCTCGTTTGACGAGTTGTATTACAAAAAAAAAAGAAGGACGATAGTAAAGGGTGGTGGTATAAAGGGGAAGTTCGAAAAATTCGAAGAAATATTAACTACGCCACGATACTGCGTCTAGATTTGTGTGCTATCCGGTCGGGAGTCGGTACAAAACTGAGCACACTGAGGATGGCTATGCCTTGCGTTGAGGAGCTCTGGAACTTTATGTGATGGTTTGCCTTTATAGTCGTAGTCCCAAAGTATCTATGACACGAACGGGGTGGCTTTTTGCTGTGCAAAACATGTCCATGTGCTTTATCGTACTCTATGGACGATGCGTACGTATCGGCGCCGACAATGACAAGGAGAACGACAACTACGGCGACTACAACTGGGACTGGAATGAGTTTTGATTTATTTTTTTTTTTTTTACATTTTTCTATTGTTTTTTTGTTTTATTCTTATTTACACATTTATTCCAGGGGGTGGTTTTGAATGGATTATGACAAGAGAGGGTAGATGTTGTTCTTGTTATGTGCAACATGTGTAAGGGCTCATTGGAAAATCAATTTATTCTGTGGAAAGTACAGGGTGATTGGGATTTATGAGTGGAAAATGAAGTATTGTAGTTTTTCCAAATATGAGGATTGCCAAATGGCCTTGACGTAAAGAATGAAAAGATGCAGTGGAAAGTTGTAAAGGGTGTTTTTTTAGAGGTTAGATTTTTAAACCGGCAACACTGTTTCTACAGATTGTCAATTTGACAGTTGAAAGTTGAAAGTTGATTTGTTTTTTTATTTTGAAAACTATGATTCAGTTCGCCACATTTATCGTGCGCTACGTCCATTTTACGGTCGACATAATCGTCCATCTGAGCAAGTTATTCGAAACACGATGAATCGTTATCCCACCACGTACACTCTAGTGGATAATACGCATCCCTAAAGTCGACAAACAGTGCGAACTGGTTTTTAACGTAAACCACCTGTCATGTGGACTTATGTTTACAGGATGCCCACGCATCCATGGGAGCAAAGACACACCTTGCCATCGCTATCCGTCACTCGTTTGATACCAATTCGGAACTGTGTTGGAGGCACAAGTTCCACCCTTAGTATTAGTGGATCTAAAACCTCTTACTGCTCTTAGGGTCGCAGCACCCAGTACTCATTTGCAACTCTACAATGGGTCAAACCAACAGGGAGACCCTTCCCGCGATTTGGGTCTAAACCACAGCCACCATGACGCTCCCACAAGGGGGCCTACCTCAACAAGTCAGGCCCGGACCGAAATTCGGGGGGCTCCTGACTCCCATGGTACCGCGATTCAAGTCCTGGTAGGGACTACCGGTGGTCTTGCCACCAACAAGACCTATGACCGGCAACTTGTAACTGGTCAACCTTCGTAGCAACCTTCAGAGTAGTCATCTGAAGATGTTTACGATAAGACTAGTAATATGCTCTGCCCTCGCTTTTTATTAGACAACGTCATTGATGGGCGAAGCCTTGGTAATTGGGCGGGGGCCCACAGTGTGAACAGAAGAAGTTATCGCAATTGTGGAGCGCAGTGTTGAGAAGAATCCGAATGAGTCGATTCGCCATCGTTACGGAAAGATCTGGGCTAAAAGATCCAGCTTGTGCAAAAATTGAAATCGCGTAACCATTATACACGTCGTTGGTTTGGTGAATGTGCCGAAAACATGATTCAGCTTGATCCTCATTTTCAACGCAAAATTTTGTTCTCCAACGAGGCCCAGTTTTGGTTAAACAAGCAAAATTGCCGAATTTGAAGTGGACAAAACCCAGAAGCCCTTATCGAGACGCCCTTACAACCATTAAAACTCACTGTTTGGTGTGCTTTATGAGCTGGTAGAATCATCTGCCCATATTTCTTTAAGGACGATGCCGGCCAGAATGTTACCGTCAATGGAGAGCTCTATAGAAACATGATTTCTTACTTCGATGTTCCTCAGTTGAATGGCATTGACGTGACAGAGCTGTGGTTTTAAAAAGATGGCGCAACATGTCACACAGCGCGCGACATCATCAATTTATTGCCGGAAACATTTGCTAAGCGCATAATTTCGCGTAATGGACCTGTGAACTGGCCTCCACGATCCTGTGATCTCACACCTTTAGATTACTTTCCTCGGGGGTATGTGAAGTCACTAGTCTATGCCGATAAACCAGAGACGTTGGATGATTTTGAAGTCAACATTAGCCGTGTTATTGCCGGCCCCAGTTGCCGAAAGTTGTCGAAAATTTGACTTCACGATTGCGATTCATCGCAGTGCATCATATTTAAGCATTAATGGCATAAAATTGTCAAGTTAAGCAAGTTGTATCAAAAGGAGATACCCTTATGAAGCCAAAGGAAAGCATTCCTTGGGAGTCTTATAAGAGCAACAGTGACGTATGGGATGCCTTTAAGCCAATGTTTACTCCGAGATCCCTCATAGGTTACAAGCCACATGTATTACCGAAAGTCTTTAACTCTGCCAGAAGGTCGCAGCCCAAACAGTCTTTGACGGAAGAAGTTTGCTCTCCTAGCAACTTAACTTCATCAGCTTCCTTCTTCTTGTGAACAAAACAAACTCAAAGCTCATTTCAGGTACATCAAATGTCGATCATATCTTAGAGTAGATAGTCGATAGGCATGATCCGGCAAATGATAAAAGTACAACATCTGCATATGGTTAGTTGATGGTGGCCGGATGTTGTATGACTGAACGAGCCACTATCTATGTACGTTAATCTGGCCATATCCAGTGCTGTAACTATGAATAACTAAACATCCTCTTGGTAGCCACCGGGTGCTGGCCTCGTCGAATCGGATTTGACTTATTAAACTGAGGAATGTCGAGGAAGTGTCGAGAGTAAAGAAAATAGGCGAGATGGGAGATGCATACATATATGTGCAACTTAAACGTATTCGGAGTTTAGGTCAATAAAGACAAAACAAGATCAGGCTATTGAAAACGAAAAGCTGCTTAGACAACTATACAGGACCTTGACCTACAGGAAGCAATAGAGTGCTTAAGATAAAGACGGATTCCCTGTACGGATCCGTGGATAGAATGTCTAAATAGCGAACAGGCTACGTACCGATACGCAAATAATCATAGATTGCCGAAAAGCAGACATCACCGCCATTTTTGAACTGCAGTGAGATCGGCCGCGCAAAACCTATTACACGAGTGTATACGAGTATAAAGGTGACTGCTACAGTCATCGTCAGAAGTGGCGTATCTGATGTGTTGCTCTTGGTCTGATGAAAAGTGTAGCAAGCACATGTAGTCAAAAAACTCGCCTGTGAAACCGCATTGCATAGAAGGAAATGAGCGGTTTGTGAATTCTACGAGCAAAGGAAGAAGGAGGATCGGTGATCGAAGAAATGGAGAGGTGTTACTACAAGAACTTCATTCGAAAGTTTAACGATGAGATCCGAACAGGAATCTGCAAGGAAATTTAATAGTAGAGTTACAGTCGGTGTTGACGATATTGAAAACCACCACTGCACACGACTCATATCTTACTGTCAAGCAGAATAAACCGTTAAACTTGAGCGATAAAAGCCTAGATTTTAGCCCCTTGACCCAGAAAAGAGACCTTCTAAACTACCCTAATTAAAGAGGCATCAGTATCCTTAAAAAGATGTTGTCCTACGAATTGTGTGAGTCTCTAGGGCCATTTGTGAGTGAACTGATAGGCTCCATTCAGTGTAACTTTAGGCACGGCGGGTCCACAAATGACCAAATATTTTCACGACAGATTCCAGAGAAATCCTAGGAAATCCAGATCGATATTCACCGCTTCTTTATCAACTTTAATTCCACATATGACAGGAACTATGGCTCCTGTTTTAGCATTGTTGTCAATCTGACGATTAAGTGCAAAGGTTGGATACAATGTTACTGAGACTTTTTCTGTCAAAAATGGACTTGAACGAGACGATGTACCGCCTTTAACACCAATTTTCCATAAGTGTGTGGAATTTCTTCCATGCGGTGATGTACCGATTCTCCGATGTTATCTTGGATAATGGCACAAGATCAGAATCAGTAATCATATGAAAAGTTTCACTAACCTATCCCTTTTACTTTAACATAATGAGGCGGTAAGCAACACTAACGAGACTCTTTATAAGCATGGAGGTTAGCGAAGATGGATGAAGATATCCTTAACCATTTTATATCCAAGATTCTTAGAGTGATTTTAGATTTCTTTTACGTTGACAGGCTTTGGAGGAGAAAATATAACAGCGAACTCTATACAGCCGTACAGCGGCAACATTGACTTAGTCGGACGGGGTACCCGAACTATTTAAGGCAGCGGAAGATGACTTGGTATAGACCATACTCCAACTTACTACCAAGATTTAATCAAAGCATCATTTGTCCTATGCAAAAGAAAGGAGATAGGGTGGCCGTGGCTCAAGTGTGGTAGTGAACTGACTTCCAAACCCGAAGTTTCGGTGTTCGTATCACAACCACGCTAGAAAAACATTCTAACTAAATTCAAATCAGATGGGTAATTGGCTGGAAACCAACAAGCCAACTACCACTAAGAATTAAGTCTCCCCATTAAATGTTGGATGGCACCCATGGAGCGCAATCATCACTGAGGCCAAACATCTTTCTTTCTCTCTCTATCCAATTTTCCAAAAAACTTAACACATGCTGAGTCATTATAAGTGTATTCATACGCACTTGAGTGTTTTCTTTGAAAAAAAAACCGCGCCAACCGTAGCGACGAGAGATCTTGTCTGCTATATTGTGAAAACGCCTTATCTCATTTATCAGCAATCTGATTAGACCCTACCAATGCGGTCTCGGGCCTGGTCAGTTCACAAATGGCCAAATATGCACACCACTGAATTGAAGGCCAAATATGAAAGGGGGAGAAAAGAAAGAGAGAAATCGATGTACATTGGTCTTGAATGTTGTCAAATTTAGAAGTAACATGAGTCCGAGAATGATTATTACCAGAGACTACTGTCATCAGCAAGGGAATTAACTTGATTAGAAGACGCAAACAAGAGTTCATTATAATAATAAGAAAAAGTGTCGTAGACAGAACAGAACTCTGTGGAGCGATTGCATTTATTTTGTGAAAGAAATTCGTTGATCCTAAATGAGGGCATTTTCAGCAAAAGGGCCTGATGTCAAGCTCTATCAAACGGGTTGGAAATATCAAGTGTAACTATCATCCTTCTAGATTTTGGGTATAGACTTTATATTCAACTTACAGACGGTGGATCCTCGACGAGTGCGGCAAAGGCTTGAGAAATAATTGGTCGAAGACAGTATGAGGTACACATTCGACGATGGATATACTTGTTTCTAGACCGAATAGACCGATGTCTATTCGAACTTTTTTCTAGCAGCAGTGGCTGAATTGAATTCAATTTAAGAAGTTTAGTTAAGAGGAGTTAAGAGTGAGTCAACATGCAGAATTTCGCAATTGGACGTGTGATTAATCCATTCAGAGTCCCTATATCGACCACTCAAACTCGACTATAGGAACCCGGGTAAGCCTTTATAATCCGTCCGAGACGCCATTCATTTGGAGAAAATTTTACATCTTTGATTACAACCAAATCATCAATAGCTACATCTTGCTCGGGGAACTTCCATTTGTATCTTTTGTTAAGTTCTTTGAGATACTCAGCTTTCCATGGGCGACAAAATTGTTGGTGGAATATTTTCACTTTCTCCCATCGTTTGGCGCAATTTAGTGACTGGCCATCAAAAGCAGGACCAGGAGTCAATGGATGTATGCCGGATGAGTTTTCGGAAATAGATGAGATAGGGCGTGAGTTTAGGCAAGCTTCGATTTTGGCTAGGAGAGTGGCGAACTCTTCAAATGTAAATTTATTGGTTCCAGCCACCTTCCGAAAATGGAGATAGAAGCTTTTAACTCAGGCTTCCCAGAGACCATCCATATGAGCCGGCGCAGGAGGAATAAACTACCACTCAAAATTATGATCCATATACGAGTATCTTCGAGATACTTCAATCGAGACAGTTTGCATAAATTGCTTCAACACATTTGCAATGTCTTTACCGGCTCCAACAAGGTTACTGGTATGTACCGCGCCGAGCAATGAACCGATTCAAAGCTGCTTTGATAAGCCACTAGTTGCCTCTAGGTGAATCGCCCTAGTAGCAAAACAAATAAATAGACAGACATACCACCTTGATTAACAATTTTCCGGAATTTATTTAGAAAATTAAACATACAAGTTTATTCATCTAAATCTACATATATTGTCCCCTTCAAAGTAATCCCAATTGACTGCAAACACACTTATGCCAACGCTTGATCCAATCCTCGAAACATTTTTCATATTCGGTTTTCGGTATGTCCTTCAGTGCTTCCTGCGATTTTTCCATTACTTCCTCTCGGCTGCTGAAACGCGTTCCCCGTAGTGGTTTTTTAACTCGATTGAACAGAAAGAAGTCACAGGGAGCCAAATCAGGTAAATTCGGTGGCTGTTGGATGGTATTTGTTGCATTTTTCGTCAAAAAATTACGAATAATGATGGCACTGTGCGACGGTGCGTTATCATGTCGCAAAATTCACGAGTTTTCTGCCTACAATTCTGATCTCTTTCGGCGAATTGCTTCCCACAAACGTCTCATAACGCCCAAATAATACTCTTTGTTTACTGTGTGGCCTTCTGGTAAAAATTACAACACCGTTGTAATCCATGAAAACCGTGAACATTGCATTCTTTTTGGACTGAAAACGACGTGGTTTTTTTGGTCTCGGCTCATTTGGTGAACGCCATTCCTGAACGCCTTACCTGATGTCTGGGTTGCGTGTCGCACTCATAAACCAACGTCTCGTCTCCAGTAATGATCCTTTTTATGAATGTGGGATCGGATTCAGCCTCGCAAATCATCTTTTTTGCGACGTCAACACGGTCTCTTTTTTGCATGAAATTGAGGTCTTTTGGCACCAACTTTGCCGCTACACGACGAAAACCCAAATCATTAACCAAAATGTCTAGGCAATGTTCAAGTCC
The DNA here is from genome assembly GCA_963966105.1 of Volucella zonaria. Classification (NCBI taxonomy): domain Eukaryota; kingdom Metazoa; phylum Arthropoda; class Insecta; order Diptera; family Syrphidae; genus Volucella; species Volucella zonaria. The sequence goes on from OZ014534.1 coordinate 47,962,212, forward strand.
TCCGCTATCTCTCTGATGGTTAAATTGCGGTTATTGACCAACATTTCTTTTACTCGTACTTCATCAATGTTTTCGTCGGTTTTCGATGTCGATGGTCTGCCACTGCGTTCATAATCTTTAATTGACTCACGACCACTTTTGAACCGCTCGTGCCACTGGTAAATGACCGTTTTATTTAGAGAATCGTTGCCAAAACACTTTTCCAACATTTGCAATTACAAGTTCGTTGTTGCAAATTTAAATCCATTTCTAAAATTGTAAAAAATCGCCAACACTCACAGTGATAGATGTACTCTTGGCTACGTAACCTTTACAAATATCAAGCTATGATGCTAAGATTTAGAGGGAATGTCAACAACAGATTTACCAACTTAACAAAAAAAAAACAGAATTCAAATCGGAACAATGGGAGCACCACAGGGTGCTGTCCCACGGGATAGTTCCGCCCTACAGAGTTTCGTATAATAAAGGGACCCGCAAAATCGATGTCCGTATTGGTAAATGGTAATGAATTTACGTTCTTTCTAATGGTAGTGCATTACTGCGTTTGTATTTTCTTTTTTTGAATGACACATATTTTACAAGAGCGGATGTGTTTTTTTTATCCAAATTTCATTCCGAACCAGGCGAACTACCAATTAGTTACCTCCATGAAGTGAAATGTCATGAACGAATTTTACTAAAAGAGCACTAATATCCGGCTCGAAGGACCAAATGTTCGGGTTTGCTCGATGATTTGTGGTCGACCGAAAACAGTAAAAGAGGGTTTTCATTGGATTTTGCATCAATCTTTAATTCTCTTTATATGTAGGTACAGGTCTAACTTCGGTGAGGTCAAAATCAAAAAGGAAGAATATAGGCACTTACAAAAAGGTGGCGAAGCGGTTTCCGACCTCAAATAGATTTGTACATCGACATCTAACAATTCAAAGTAAAACATCTACAGTAATTTTAAGATACATTCATTGTCTTTGACTTGAAGACTTTGGTTGCTCTTTTTGGTGAGAAATGCTATCAAATCACCAGGGGGCCTATTGCTCCGAGGACCGTACTGCTGGTCACTGGGAAGTTTCCGTGTTTTAATGTTCTTCATGACCTGCTTTTCTATGACCTTGGGAAATGGATGTAAATACAATGGTACTTGGAAAGTTTCCTTGACTTACACAGAAAATCATGCCAGATAACATAATTGTGACTCTAGACCTGTTCAAATGACAGGAGAACAGGATTGGGTCGTTGCAATATCTATTGGTCACACCATTGATGCATCTAACATTCATCCGTATACATACGTGTTGGTACATTGGAACTTTGTCAAATATAGTAAATTCAAATGAATTTGAGCTGATAGATGTCGTTTCCTTTTTGCAAATGGCGTTTGTTTAACAATTTTGTGAAAACCGCCTTCAACCCAGCTCTATATTTACAGCAACAAATTATTGCTGTCCATTTAAACCCCTAAACGACTTATTTCGTTTAAGAAGAATGAAAAAGAAACAACCCAACTCCAACGAAGTGCTCATAAATTTGAAAAACTGTCTCACATAATTTGTACCACTGTTTCCACCCATTGCGCTCGTATAGCTATAACTACAAACTCGTAAAATTTGGTAAACTCGTTAACTGTTCAACACCCTGTTTACTTAAATCACAATCTGGATGTACTCATACATCTACTTCCAGTGACCTTGCAATTGTCTAAAACCTTCCTTTCCACCCACGACAACTCGAATGTCCCCGTTGCAATTTTCATTTTCGTTTCCAAGAAAAACTAACCCCTTTCCGGTATCCACTCCGACACCCCTTGCACTGCTCAGGTCTAATGTAACCCAACACACCATAAAGGAGAAACAAATCTCCCACGTTTGGCAAAATTTGCTGATTGTGCGCATTACAACCGTCCAACATGTGGCACTGGGAATAAACGAAACTCTCGAATTTCAATATGTGACAGTCGTCCGCATGATGACAACACAGAATTTATCCCTCTTAAAGGACACCCAACCACCCACTACTACCCTTGGACTTCGACACACCAACACAAGGACAAAATATTTGTTTTATTTACCATCGTACGAATTCGTACGATTAAGGAGTACCTAAGCGTAAAATATTGAAAATGAAGAAATCAGAAAGTATCCTTCAGAGATCCTTGACATCGGGGGTTGTATTAAGTTGTGTTCGCCGTTCGGTTGTGTTGTTCGTGGTGCTGGCATTGCCATTGTAGTTGTTGACAGTTGTTGCGGCCGGTGTGACATATAAGCTCGTGAGCTTATTTGATACAGGCACAGGGTGAGCCTGCTCAGAAGCTCACTGGTGTTGTAAAAAAAAAAAATCAAAGACTTGCACGTTCAACATTTATGTGGAGGCCCTTGTGGATGGATGTCTGGCAGATGATCTCATGGTAGAACTCTGATGGAACACTAGTAGCAATTCGAGGCAATGCAGCACTGGGCGACTAACGGACTGAAAGACTAAGCTCTGGAATTCAAAGGACTCAGATTGTTTTTACACAATTAATTAGGGAGAATCGAGCTTATTGTTTGGATACATTTGGATATATCATAGTTTGTTGCATAAGCATTTATAGGGGTGGCAGATAGGCTTTTGTTGATTATACAAATTAAGGTATGAGATGTGGAACAACAAACAAACTCAGGGTACAGTAGAAAAATAGCTTAATTGAAAAACCAAATGGAGTCATTTAATAAATATCGGGTTTTCCATTAAGGACTATACAATAATGACATTCCATAAAAAAAAAAAACATTAATGTAGTTCTTAATGGGAAACCATGGAGTAATCTAAGTAATGGGCTGTATATTTTACGAGTAAGTATCAAGCTTTTAAGAGATATTCTCTTAAATACAGGAAAGGGTGTTGGGAGGTAGAGATTTGATAAGCCAAAGAGCGCGTACGATACAAGTGCACCTAAAGGGATAGAGAGTGGAGATTTTTGGCATTTTGTGCCTTAGCTATTTTCCGACGAGGACGACTTCAGTTCTGCCTTTCCAACCAATTGGACGAGTCTCAATTTGAATCCTGTTCTCATTTATTGTGTGTAATAATTAATTAATCGTGCTTACCTAAAGACCTATTTTTGCACTCCGGTCACCTGCTATTGTTTTTTAAATTAATTTTTTATTTTTCGTTTTCTTTTTGACCCACAGTAGGTACAACTGACCTAGCAAACGCTGAATATGTCCAAGTACAGCGGTAACCTCGATTGTACAATTACCAGCAATCCGTACCGTCCTCTTTGTGTTGGTTTGAGCAAAAGATCTATAATTTATCTCAAGATTTTAGAAACAATTTCTGCTTTTTCACCAGCTAATGCAAAGAAATCTCTCCGCCTCACATAAGGCTCACGATAAAGTGCCTTAATGCCTTCTTAAGTGACGTATGCGCCGAAAAATAAATATGTTTAAAAAAACTTATGAATCAATTTTCGAAGATTGACGACGTCACCAAAGGTGTTGAGGACCTCTCCAGCACCATCGATCAATCTACCAAAATCTATAAATCCAAATTTAAAATTTTTGGTAAACAAATGGCACATTTCACAGAACTTTCAGAGTCTACTGACACTTTCAACACTGATCGTATGAAAAGTGTTATTAATGCTAGTGTAAAATCGATTCTTAAACCTTACATCTCTTCGTTTACTGGCTGGTCAGATATCGATATTTATTTTCAAGGTTGTTCAAACATTAGTGCTCCTGACCCTGACCCAATTTTAACTAACATTATGTGCAAAGTGAATAATGTGAGCAATGACATCGCAGCATCTCATTCACTTCTAGGTGACATTGCTGACGATATCAAATTGAGGTTCAACAAAATTTATGCCTACCCCGAGTATCTATAGTCCCAATCTAGCGCAATGTACAATATATCTTTGCTAGTTGAAATGTTTGAGAATGCTGTAGTCAGTCCTCAAGAGACTTCTTTACTACCACATCGATCTCTATCACCAATACGGTCAGTTGAAATTGTTACACCACCTTCTGAACCGACAACCTGGACTTTTTCGGAATGGAACAAGCGACTTGATAAACTAAAGACCAAGAACAAACCTGACTATGCCACCTTTACCATCGAAAGTGCATCAAATCACTTCGACACAAACTGGTTTCAAGACTTTTTTAAGCGTAAATTTAAAATAGCTACTTTCAATTACCAAAAAATCATCTCGGCCAAAACATCCAAGTCCTGTCGCTTCAAATTTAACATTCCAACTAGTGGCTTTCTTGCAACACCTTCTCAGAAGTAATTCGACTTGGAGAATTGAAACTAAGAAAAGTGAAACAGAAGAGAACTAAAGACCAACACAAGCCAAATGTGAATCCTAACTCTAAGCCTAGTATTAAACCTAAAAATAACCCAAGTCAAAAGTATACTGCTAAGCTTAATTCCACTCACAATCCCGAGCCCAATAAACAATCCTCGGCTTCTCATCGTATCTCTAACTGGAGTTTTACAGTGGGAACATTTACCTCTTTTTCTCCACAGAACCCATTCTTTATCCCACATCCTCAATTCACCCAATAAAGTTTCACTAAAACACAATTCACGCCCAACTCCTTCCCTACTAAAAGCCAAACTGTGGCCAACTTGTCTTCAAAATCCGTCTCTTATCCGAATTTCGTCCGTTTCCAAATCTTCAATCCTCCCCCTTCTCGTCAGTTGACAACCTCAACACGTCCATCGCCCCTAAAACTACCGCATCTCCGATCTTAGATCCTTCCACTGTAAAGCTTAGTTTGTAAGCACCTAGCCGATATCGGAGACGATGGTCGCTATGTCCGTCCCGCTTAAGAGACCGCAGAATTCACCAAAATGTTCGCCTGTACCTTGCTTACTCGTATTTGCACGACTCTATCTGCATCGACGACACAACTCGAACAAAGAACTATCCACCGGCCCTAAAAGCTTTCGACAAACGTTCGTGAATTTTTATAAAAACTTCTCCCCCACAGATCTTGCTAACGACCTCACCTCATATGCCTCCCATGTTTCCTCTAAACGTAAGCAATAGGTTCGTGGAAAATGAGATCACCACGTAAGAGCTGAGTTTCTCACGACGACGTGAATACGCATTGGGACTGCCTTCGTCTACGGTTAGGGCTTATGTTTTAGATTTCTTATGAATGCAAACTACTGCCATGACACTGGCATCGTCCTGCCAGAACAAACAAATGCTTTTTGGCGTCCCTAAAGGATCGAACATTTTCTTCAGTAGGACAAACTGAAGGCTAGTGGACCAGCGGAGACTAGTGGCGTCATTAGGGGAAACTGCATTTGCTAGAATGTGTTACGTATAGGTGACATAACATCCAGCGATTCTTGCTGGCAGAGTGATGACTCTATAAAGTGATGACATAGCAAACATACGCTGGCTATGTCCACGTCTGTAAATATAGGCCAGCTATTTTGGCACTTAGTGAAACCCAGGTAAATCCTCGCCCACACCTCTCAGTTCATTCTGATCTGAAGTTGCCTGGATATGAACTAGTACCATTATTATTTACTCACCGCGGTCTCGCCATTTACGTCCGTAGTGATGTAGCTTAAAATTCCATCTCCGTAAGCAAATTATCCACTACTGCTTTATTTACAGAAGCCCCAAACTGGACAGCAATTCGACCTTTAACGAGTTTGATGCGATGTCTGACTCTATACAAAGAATTGCATCCCTGTATCCTCACACTGAAGTCGTTATTAGAGGCGATTTTAATATAAACAATTCTGGGTGGCTCAACATTCTGGACAGACAATACGCGAAGGACGGTGTGTTAAGATCTTCGCTATGGAAAACAACTTGACGCAGCTTGTAAATGAGCCGACACGAATACGAGACCTATCAACCTCATACTGCCAACACTTTGGAGTTCTTTTTAACTTCTCACCCTGATAAGTACACCTTTGCCGTGCTCTCCTCTCTACGCTCGTCGGACCATTGTGCTATATCAGTTATTTCTCGTATACTGACCACACAGTTGGAGCAAAAATTCCTAAAAGAACCGTATGGCAATACGAGAAAGGCAATTGGAGTGGACATGACAGCTTCTTTAGGAATTTTAACTTGCCATTATGCTTCCTCGATAACGACGTGGATGCCGACCAAACCTGGAGGCGAAAAATACTACAATGTCCCAAAAGTAGTAAAAACTTTTGGTCGTGTGTCAAAAATATCAGAAATTCTGCCTCATCCTCAATTTACAATGCAATTTCAGATGTCAGCCCTTTGGACAAGACTAATCTGCTAGCTGCAGCTAGCTCAGCACTTCCAGAGTGTGCTTTGTCTCCGCCTACACTTGAGTGCGTCGCATCTTCAATGGGACGAATCTATTTTCGCAATCGTGTAGTAGCAAGAGAACTTAAAGATCTCAACATACATAAATCCGCTGGTCCAGATTGTATATCTTCTCTTCTTCTGAAGAGGTGTTCTTCCACGCTGACAAAACTACTGCGTAAGCTTTTTCATCAGTCTTTAGGACTCTTTCCGAGCATGGAAAACAGCATTTGTCCAGCCCGTCCCTAAAAATGGCGAATCGTCTTCTCTCTCCTCACATAAATCCATTACACTTACGTCCCTTTTTCCAAGATCATGGGAATGCTGACAAGCCGTCAGCTCATGAAATATCTCGAAACACGAAAACTTCTCAATGACCGACAGCTTTCGTAGGTTTTCGTAGCAACAGGTCCACTGGTGATTTGATAGCATATCTCACGGAAAAGTGGAAGCTGTACATCAATCTGGCGAAAGCAAGATAGTTGGACTTGATATTTCTAAGGCATTTGACAGAGTTTGGCATCAGACTCTTTTGTCGAAAATGTGTGCTTTTGGGATCGACGATTCTTTTCTTCAATGGATTAGAAATTACCTTTCGGAACGTTCAATTCAAGTTGTCGTAGATGGTTTCAAGTCAGATATCCACAAACTCAACTCTTGTGTGCCCTAGGGCTCCGTTCTGTCTCCGACTCTCTTTTTAATTTTCATCAACGATCTCTTGTCTGCTAACATACTTCTAATCCACTACATTCCTTTGCTGACAATAGTACTCTCTGCTTTTCATTTTCGTTCCCGGATTCATGGTCCTGCTCTTCGGGAACGGCAGCGCATGTTAAGTTCATTAAATCCCGACATTAACAGCATATTGGGGAACTATCAACAGAGTGGAATTTAATGCATCCAAAACACAATGCTGCCTGCTGTCGTTAAAGCGAAATTTAAACACCCAGCCGTTATCCATGAATGGCACTTGCATCGTCGAAACCGATAAACTTTCCATTCTCGTTATGTGTGTCAGTGACAACTTACGTTGGAATGACCATATATTCGATGTCGCCAAAAATGCTGCGAAACGTCTAGGATTCCTCAATCGATGTAAGAAATACTTTTCCCCTTCAAATCTGGCCTCAATGTATAAGACATTCATCCTGCGCCTAAAATTGACGTACAATGCACAGATCTGGTCAGGTGCTCCTAAAACATCTCTGCACCTGCTAGATAGGATTCAAAACCGTGCGATAAAATTAATTGGTGATACTAATATCAGTCAATCAATTGACACCTTCGAACACCGACGTAATATCTCCTGTCTCACTTTGTTTTATCGCTATTTCCACCATCAGTGCTCCATAGAAATCGCTAGTAGTATTGCGCCCCTTGAACCGTAACACCCGTCTCGTTATGTACGCTCATCTGTATGTCCTTAAGCGCACTTTCGGACGTACTCTGAAATATCGTTATTCGTTCCAAAGCCGAACAGCTCGCTTGTGGAATGCCCTGCCGAGCTCTCTATTTCCTAATCATTATAACCTCCGAACATTTAAAACCAGTGCACATCGGTACCTATCTTTCTTTCCTCCCCAATTTTCCTTCGCCTGCGCTGTGTGCAAACATTCTAAGGGTACCTTAACCCCTAGAGCGCGCGCTGGTTAAAATAAAAAAAAACAAAACTGTCTATGTGATATTCGGCGCTGTTGTTGCTTACGGTACAAGGCGAACAATGAACTAAGTAGCTACTTGTCTCAGTGAGCTGTTCCGACAGATAAAAAATAATAATACTGTGGTTCAGCGAATTTAGCACTAGCTATACAACGAACATATCTGGTTGATCAATCTGCATGGCCGCGTAGAGCTGTTAAAGACCAATGAAATATAAATAACTGCTTTAAGGCACAGTAAAAGTAATAAATGTCTTAAAAGACTTGTAATCACCAAAATCTATTCCACCGAACATCAAAGCAACTCTGTAAAATCCAACCTGATGCTATTTAAACTCATATTTCAACATAACTTGGTGGATGTTTTGATGACAAAAACCACCAGGAAAATCGACTCTTCCACCTTACTTGTAGAGGTTACGGTACTGTAACCAGGTCAAAAGACCTAACAAAAAAATAAAACAGACTTCTACCAACTGAATTTGACAAATGACAATCAGCAATGCCCTAAGGGCTATAATAATGTACCTACTTACAACTGCCATAACTTGTCCTACCAAATGTGCTGTCAAATCAATGAGACATTTAACTGAATAATGTCAACCACTTCCACTTCACGATGAGCCTCTTCACCTACTTTGGCCGGTGACCGCCTGTAAACACCTCGTTTAAAGAAACTACGATTAGAAGTCTCCTCTAATCGCCAAGTTCGTCACCATCGATGGCAGTGGTGGTGGTGATACAAAACCACTATTAGCCAGGGTTTACGGTTTATGGGGAACGTTTACTATCTCATCCCTTAGCCATTCGTTTGACTTCACCCCGAATATGAATAATTAAACCGAAGAGACATTAATTTCTGTTATCACAATTAATTCCATCCCATCCGTTCCAACACCCGCCACAACAAAAGCTCCCTCAATTATTTATGACAGATTGCCTTGAACCTCTCATTAGATACAAATGTTCGCTCATAAGTAGATACACTGGGGAGGGTATGGTTTATGGTAAGATAGGAAAGGGTTTTGTTAGTCTGTTGTGACAGCCTTTACGATGACATTTTAGCCAAATGACAGAGCACGTGCTAGGAATTACAATTGTCTTTGCACTTCATTTAAGAGTTTAAAAACGCAATTCAAGGCCACATCAGACTGCTAGACTTCAATACAAGCAAAGATGTAGCAAACAAATGAGCTGTACTCGCAGTTATTCGTATCTTCAGAGATAATGACGAGTTAAATGGTTTGGAGACTGAATTTTAGATAAAAAGAATAAAGTACGAAATTCTGGTTGAGAAGAGATAAAATATGATAGTAAGGGTGTTAGGGGATGACAGCTACTAAATTGGATGTGGCGACGTGTGCAACATGGTACTTTGGCATAGAAAATTATTTCTCTTGTCATCTTTAAAGCCGTACAGAGCAATTTATTACCGCTAAGGGTACTTTCGATGTTGACTTTGGGATGCCACTAAATATTGAATACACAATTTTCTTTTATTCAAAAGGTTGTAGAAGAAATAAAGACCGGGCAAATGTATGTGACATAGAGGAGACAATGATACGAGTATTTTTAAATTTTGTCCACAGCTTCATCTGTGAAGCTGTGTGACAAACGGGATGGAAATGGGACAAGCACTAGAGCAACTCCCAGAGGATATCACTCACAGATCTCAGCTGGGTGAGTCATTTCAGACATGGTACATATCTAATATTCGTGATGGCAATTGGGGTGTTTAAGCACAGAGAAAATTCGACTTTGTAAAGTTAACCCCCTTTACGACAAGAATGAATGGTTTTCGGTGATTCAGGCAGGAGAACAACTTAAATTGCGGCATCCTCACCCTCATTTTTTAAGTAAATTCAGACTCTGCGAATTAATGCCGAAAAGAGATGAATCATTCCTCGTTAATATTATCCGAAAGATACATTTCACAAGTCTGACAAAAAATTTTCAGAAGGAGAACATAAGGGGAAGAATTATTCCAAGGTCGATAGTCATACTGCCAACTCCCTGGACTTGTTTTTAACATCTCACCCTGATAAGTACAAGGTCTATGTGCTATTCCCTCTAGACATATCGAGGGTATACCGTATGGCAATACGAGAAAGCCAGTTGGAATGGACTTTTTTTAGGAATTTTCACTGGTTGTTGGGTCTCCTCAATAACGACTTGGATGCCGTTGCTTATATAATCGGAAGCACTATTCTTTTTGGAATGAGATCCATTATCCCTCATCGGATAAAGAGTATCAAACCAAACAAAAGTGTAGTACGACTCGAGCTGTTACCTGAGGCAAAAAATACTGCAATGTTCCAAAGGCAGTAAAAATTGTTGGTCATTCGTCGAAAACATTAGAAATTCTGCCTCATCCTCCATCCCAATGCTCATTTACAATGACATTCCAACTGTCAGCTCTTTGGACAAGGCCAATCTGCTTGCTGCACACTTTGCGGCTAGCTCAACACTCCCAGATTGTGCTTTGTGCTTTGTGCGTAAGTGTGTCGAATCTACAATAGGACGAATCCACTTTCGCATTCGTGTAGTAGCAAGAGTACTTAAAGATCTCAACGTGCATAAATCCGCTGGTCCAGATTGTATATCTCCTCTTCTTCTGAAGAGGTGTTCTTCCACGCTGGCAAAACCACTGCGTAAGCTTTTTCATCAATCTAACTTCTTCTTCTCTCTCCTCCTTTAGACCCATTGCACTTACGTCCCTTAATTCCAAGGTCATGAAAACGCTGATAAACCGCCAGCTCATGAAATATCTCGAATCACGAAAACTTCTCAATGACCGGCAATGTGGTTTTCGTAGCAACAGGTCCACTGGTGAATTGATGGCATGTCTCACCGAAAACTGGAACAAAACCGTACATCAATCTGGCGAAAACAAGATAGTTGCACTTGATATTTCTAAGGCATTTGACAGAGTTTAGCCTCAGGCTATTTTGTCGAAAATGCGTGCTCTTGGGATCGATGAATCTCTTCTTTAATGGATTAGAAATTACCTTTCGGAACGTTCAATTCAAGTTGTCGTAGATGGTTTCAAGTCAGATATCCACAAACTAAACTCTGGTGTGGCCCAGGGCTCCGTTCTGCCTCCGACACCCTATTTAATTTTCATCAAAGATCTCTCGCCTGCTACTTCTAATCCAATTTATTCCTTTGCTGATGACAGCACTCCCTGCTTCGTTCCCGGACTCACGCCCCTGCTCTTCGGCTGTAGAACGGGAACGGCAGCATATGCTAAGCTCATTAAATTCCGATATTAGCAGCATAACCAATTGGGGAACTATCAACAGAGTGGAATTTAATGCTTCCAAAACTCAATGCTGTCTGCTGTCATTAAAGCGAAATTTAAACACCCAACCATTATCCATGAATGGCACTTGCATCGTCGAAACCGATAAACTTTCCATTCTCGGTATGTGTATCAGTGACAACTTACGTTGGAATGATCACATATTCGATGTCGCCAAAAATGCTGCGAAATGTCTAGGTTTCCTCAAGCTACGAGTATGTAAGAAATATTTTACCCCCTCTGATCTGGCCACAATATATAAGGCATTTATCCGCCCAAAACTGGAGTACAATGCTCACATCTGGTCAGGTGCTCCCTAAAACATCTCTGCACCTGCTAGATAGGATTCAAAACCGTGCGATAAAACTCATTGGTGATACTAATATCAGTCAATCAATTGACACCCTCGAACACCGACGTTTGTTTTATCGCTAGTTCCACCACCAGTGCTCCATTGAAATCGCCAGTAGTAATCCGCCCATTCAAACTTTCAACCGTAACACTCGTCGGGCTATGAATGCTCATCAGTATATCCTCAAGCCCATTTCCAGACATACTCTAAAATATCGCGATTCGCTCCCAAACCGTACAACTCGCTTACGGAATGCCCTGCCGATCTCTGTGTTTCCTGGTCGTTATAACTTGCAAACATTTAAAAACAATGTACAGCGGTACCTGTCTTTTCTTCCTCCCTAAATTTCCTTTGACCGCGCTGTGTACGAACATTTTAAGGGTACAAAACCCCTTGATTATAAAAAAAACAAAAAAAAAAAGACCGAACATACTATACAGAGGGAAACCGACACAACAGCCAAGCTGTGGCTCGAAAGCAAAGACTTTCAACCGCATGCCAGGTAACCAGATTAGATCTGGCATAGGTTGTGTAGGCAGATGAGGCCATTAAATACAGGGTGGCTGATGTAACGTAGTAGCTTTTTTCTGTGTTAGTAATCGGTTCCATTGTCGCTTTATTTGGTAATTACATTTAACAAAAATGGGAGCTTAGGACGATGAAACCAGAATTCGGTAGCGCAGGGCTGTCATGCTTTGCAGTCTGTAATTTCAGTCCAAATAGAGTTTAGGCGGACGTTTGGCAGCAGTCCTCCGAACCGATGGACCGTTATGAGGCTAGTGAACTCTTTTTTCAAGCGTGGGACAAATGCAAGAAGGCTTTACCAACGAAATCTTGCAGTTCGGGCACAGAATAGGATTGCGGCTGTGGCTGCTACCATACAAACGAATCCAATCGAAAGGGAATAAGCAGACAATCACTATAGACAATTCTCCACAAAGATTTGAACTTATTTCCCTTCAAAGTTCAAATTACAGGCAAATTGAGCCAGAATTACGCCGAGAGAGAATCCCTTTTAGCTCTGTTTGGTTTCAATAAGATGGTGCAAATTTAGATATAGCCAGGCCTGTTATGACGGAATTACAGCTGCAATTCACGAACAAACTGATTCTCCTTTCTCCACTTTCCGTTGACCACTAAGGTCTTTTGACTTGATTGCACCTGATTTTGTTTTGTGGGGTTATTGCAAACACAAAGCCTATAATACGAAGCCTGCAAATCTTTGAAACTATAACTTAGGCAATTCCGGCTGCAACCCTACAGGCTGTTACGAATAACTTTTTAATAAGATGTCGCACTTATGTCAACGAGCGTGGAGGCCCTGTAAAATCAATGGTTTTTCAAAATTTTTAAAAAAAGCGTAATAAAAATGGATTGTCCTTGTAATGAACTCAAAATAAATAAATTATGTGAATTGAAAACAAAGTTATTCGAGTTTCTTAATGTAGCAACATTCATCAGCCACCCTGTATAAGAAATTGCTAGTTCCTACAGATGGCATACTATATATACAAAAATGTATAGATCAGCTGTTGGTAACTCTGAGGCGCATCTTCATTGTTAGCCTGGCTCCATATTTGCATACATACTGGTCCACATGCTAAGATCCCCAGTCTGACTTTCTTGATGTTAAAGAGCATAAAGGCAATGGCTGAGCTGAGCAAATTTTCTTGTCGAATGCAACATGTCTACCAACGCGAAAGATCCTGTGAGACTGCGCTTCAAAATCTGGTGGGCAGAATTAAAGGCGCACTAGGCTAGAAGGAGTACGCCCTGTGCATTATCATTCACATTGAGAACGGCTTTGAAAACGCAACTTTTGATGGTACATACTCGATACAACTCGACCAAAAACCATGACGTGGACAAACCACTATTTTTTGGATTAAACCTAATACTAGTAAACGGAACCTTGGCTGTGGATGCTGCTACACGACAGAGGAGGCAAAAAGGTGTTACCGGCAATACAGCATCCTGTCTATGTATTTCTATGTTACTGTATTGTGCACTCTGTTCACGATAACTAAAACACTTTAATACTCGTAATGCGTCCACTTAAATGATAGTTATTCTCAAAATTACAATTATGATTTGTCGCCCATCGTGGACCGCGATTGAAGCTAAACAGGTTTGACGTTCTGCTTGTTAGCTGTCACCTAAGACTACATGCAAGTTGATGGAGTTACAATGACTAAAATTCACAATACGCATTTATATTTAATGAGCAACATTCACAGTAGGCATTTACATTACGCGCCTTTTTTTTAAACACTTAATTATCTACAATTGCCAATTGCCATACCGATCGGGTGGTGCACTGACACGACCACTCCGAGTTAGATATGGCGTTACATCTGGCATGACGGCATTCTCTATGCCTGAATCAGGACGGAAGCTGTCGCGATCAACGGCTTCATGAACTACTGATGAGTCCGGTTTTCCACTCGATCGTTCAGCTGCATTCTGCTGACACAATTTCGTTATTACAACCTTTACTTAAACGAACATTGATATCAAAATTATTTTCCCTCATTAGTGGTACAATAATTGATTTCCTTAAGATTTTTTCCTTCCGTACTAACATTGTTTCGGTGGTCAAAAGGGTGGTGAATGTGATTATATGAGAACACAAACCACCACACCATCAACTTCTACTACTCACCTCCACGTGGTAACTACCAAGCAGTCACCAGTTTAGAATCTCGACTGGAGATGGAGTAACCAACCCCTGTGTAAAGTCGTGTGCCATCTCACTTAGGCAGCGGACGAATTCTTAGGATGGGATCAACGGCGGCGTCCACAGTTCTAGTTAGGTCGAAATAGTATTATCTCCATATGAGCTGCTTCAATGTACTTGAATACCAGGTCTATAGGGATCTCCAACACTAAGTCAGGGTCTTGGAATAGAATTGATGGCGGATGAGCCCTTAATAAGGGCCGACGGCAACACTCACATCTCCGAAGCGGGTTACTGGCTCGAATTTGGGACCTGGCCCCCCTGGTTGGGAGTTGTGCGTGGGGTTACATACCCAACTACGTAAAAAAGTAATTATTACGAAGCGACCAATAGCCTCGGATAAGCAGGGATTCACAGTTGACAACCCTGCAAAACGAACAAAGAACAACGAGTTTCGGATCAGCACGTGGAATGTTCGGACTTTGAACAGACCGCTTGCAGCCGAACAATTAGCGGGGGCCCTAGGCTGCTATAAAGCAGAGGAAGTGCGGTGGGATAGGCTGGACAAAAGATAAATGAAAAACTGTGATGTTTACTACGGTGATTTTTATAGAGGACGTAAGCAGCGTCTATTTGGATGCGGATTTACTGTAAGCGGCAGATTTAAGAAAGAAGTCTTGAGCTTTCGACGCGTGGGTTTCTACGAGCTCCTTGACAAAACCTACGAGCAATGTCCAATAGATGACGTTAAAATCGCCCTAGTTGACTTTAATGCCAAAATTGGAACGGAGGACATCTTTGGTAGGTCAATCGGAAGATACGACACCACGTCTGGAAACGGACTTAGGCTAATCGATTTCACTGCGGGACGTAACGTTACTATACCAAGCACACGGTTTCCTCACCTCAATATTCACAAGGGAACATGGCAAACACCATATCAGCAAACTGTCAATCAGATTGATAGTGTTGCGATCGACATAAAGTATTCCTCAAATATTTTACATTCTTGAGCAGTCAAGGTATGTCTTCGGATATCTCAGACGCCAAATCAACTGGGAAATACTATGAGAAGATTTATCGTTGAACGGTTGCAATCGTAACAAGCCGCCAAAACCTTTGCCGTTCGCGTATCCCTCAACCTCTTAAAAAGTTCTTTGCAGCCAGCATCAAGTGCTGAAGGCCAGTGACTTAGATGCCAAGAGGCCATCAGAAATGCAACAACTGATGTGCTGGGTTTCACCCGCCCACCACCACGAAACATTTGGTTTGATGAAGAGTGCCGGCAAGCACATGCAGCAAAACAACATGCCTACAAAGCGGCACTGTACAAAAGAACGAGAGCACCTAGTGAGCTCTACGAGCAAAAGAGTAGGGAAGAACATCAGCTTCTCCGAAGAATAAAGAAAGAGCGATCGAGCAAATAGAGAGGTGCTACTCTGGAAATAATATTCGTAAGTTTTACCAAAAGGTAAAAAGAACGTGTCAGGGTAATAAGACCCGAACGGAAACCTGTACAGATGAGCCACGAAACCTTGTAGTAGAGTCACAGTCGGTGCTGAGGATATGGAAAAACCATTTCTGCAGACTGCCAAACGACGAAGATGCCACAAATCCCGCTCTCAGGCAAATCGAACCATTCAATATTCACGGTGCAAGTCAAGAATTTCATCTACCCGACCAAAATGAAGTCAGGATAGCAATATTTAAACTGAAGTCGAACAAGGCTGCCGGGCCGAACTATTTAAGGCAGCAGGAGATGACTTGGTAGAGAGTATACACGAACTTATTTCCCAGATTTGGTCGGATGAATGTATGCCTGATGAATGGAACCCCAGCATCGTTTGGCCAGCTCACAAGAAAGGAGACCTTCTAAACTGCCCCAACTAAAGAGGTATCAGCCTCCTAAACATCGCATATAAAATCTTGTCTGCCATATTGTACGAGTGGCTGGAACCATTTGTCAATGATCTGATTGGACACCTCAGAAGCAGCCATCACATCAGATTCGCATTCAACACCAACACCGAGACCAAGCAATACCCAACAAACAACAAGATATGGCAGAGTAGTGAAACCATCCTTGCGTTTTTCATGACAACTCATCTAAGGTGGGAGGGGTGTTATATATTTAATCAGTCTGGTAACACCACTAAGCCTCGACTGTTGGCAGTATGGGTTCAACTTCTCTTCTGACTTTTGACACCTGTCAGCAAGCTGTCTTTTTGGAGCGCGTCTCGCGGTCGAATTTTCTGATTCTGTCAGATCTAAGTCGTAGAATTACCGTCACCAATATAATGGGTGTATTTTACATGTTGCAAAGCTTTGGATCGGTGAAACATCTCAATAACTACATCGATCTCCACTTTTTCTGGTGATCCATCGTGATTCACATCGCACTTATCTTTATGATTTTGTGCCCATTCTGTATATTCTTTGGAATCTTCTTTAATCTTCCAGTGCTTACACGCCTTACAGTATTTTGATTTCACTGCGCAGTCTATACATTTTTGCACTGTAATTGCTTTATTAGCAGTCACTAAGCCAAACAAGGACGTACACCTACGTTTTCTCCGCGAAACATCGCCTCATACCATAATTCCATTTTCTCCTTTTTGTAATAGAAATAGTTGTCACATCTTTCGCTGCTTTCATCATACTGTTTTTGCTAACTAGTTTTGTTGCAGTCTAAATTCTTTTGACAGCCTTATCATAGAAAGAGTGAAACATAGGCCGAGGTAATTCCCAGAATGCACAAAACTTTTTTATTCCGTGCAAAGCAATTTCAAGTAATCGCATGGAAATTACAATTCTACGGTTTATTTCAAAGCCTTTTGCAATAAATGGACTACTAGGTATCTCAGTCTGTACACATTTTTCACAGGACACTACAATTTTGAATCCCAAACCGTGCTTACCACCTTTCGTACTGAACACAAACGACAACGTATAAAATAGCTGAGGAAGCTGCAATAACGCACATATCTTCCGATGGCTTCAATGTTTTCGCGCATGTACTAGCATTCATTATAGTTGCTGCATCTAACTCGTGTCGATTCAGCGGTCTTCTTCCAGATGTTTTCAGTCTCTAGCTTTATGTACGTGTCTCTTTTGCACCACAATACACTTTGTCACTCATTACAAAAACGAACCAATAATACTCACAAAACAACAAAAAAAGGTAGCACAATTATCGATAAAAAGCAAACGTTCCTCAAATAGCGTCCTTCTCGAATGTTTCACCGTACGAAACTGGCTGAAACCGACGTTTCTAAAGACGAAACAAGCAATAGTCCGAACTCGTAGCAAATAGCTTCAAAAATATATGCCGCATACCTACTCTAGTCCCCTAAAATGCCGTCCCTCGTTTCGGTCATAAGAGGCTCGCTGCCTGCCTTGTACAATGCTTTGAAAAACAAGTACTTCGAGATATTTCCCGGCCATAATCATTTGGGATGTACATTTTGAGGTCCTAAGGGGCCATTGAAAACAATAAAAAAAAATCGGTTTTTTGAAAATCATAGAGTGGTCTAACCCCTTAATGTTTCTTTCAAATTCCACTTATTGCAATGACAAGCGTTTTATAGCTCACCAAAGTATCAGAGAAAACATTGCAACTCTCGTCGCATATCTTGATTCGTTATTGTACGAGTATTTGTCACCAAAATATGGATTTATGACTTTGAAAAAAGCGATTACACTTTGCCTGGTTTCAGTTTGTTTGCTAAAACGAATGAAAACTACGCTGCAGGTGGTGGATGGATGTGTTGTTAAAAAAAAATTTATAGACTTAAACTAGATAAAGAAGTTTTTGTCTTGTTATGTGTGTACAGATTGCAGATGTTCAATGTGTCTGTTTTTATTGAAGAATTTCCTATTTTTTTTAGAAAGAGTAAAGTCAAAGAGTCTTAGTGTTGTAGGAGGTATCTATTGATACATTTTAAGAAAGCAATGAGTCTGTTTCAACACATATGGCTTTGTTAGCTGCCCATGGCTTAGCCTGTCTTATCAAGAAGTCGACAAGATTAATGTCAGATACTTGCTTAGACCATAGCTGATTTAATGACAGTCCTTTTGGCAGGAAAAAATAAAACAAAAAAAGCTATACACTTCCAAGCGCCTAACACCATTACACAAATCAATTTTACAAAGCTTAAAAATAATCTTCTTGACGAACTCTGGAAAGATCTTTTCACAGAAAATGGTGTTTCTACATCATATTGGTTGCAAGAGTAGAAGGATCACAGATCCACGTGGCATCACAATGGGCCAATAGGCCTAAGTAGGTTTGTCTTCCCAACAGCCACTCTTGCCTAACTTAACCTACATCCTACTTATTCAACATTCATCAAAATATTGAAGAACCAAATATAGAAAGCTGCTCCTACAAGGTCCGTTTGAATAAAATCTCATTAAAGACTTAAGCCCTGGATGATTGGACAATTATTAGATAAAGTTAAAACTAAAAATAAACTTAAAATGAACTGTCGCGTAATCTATCCAATCCTGGCATGAAAGAAAGACATAAGAAGATGCGCTTGGAGCTAAAAAAAAGAAATTCCTGTTTGTCGCACCCTGAGCATCGAGCTTGTCGAGTTGTAAAGGCTGAATAAGGTCAATGATTCTCGAGAAATTCTCCAGACGAGGCCTGAAATTAAAGGATTTCCTAAAGATGCAATAACGATCACGGTAGTCGACAGAAATCACACCGACAGATAGATAATACTTGAACGGTGGCAGCTGGTCAAGTTACATCTTTCGAGCAACTTCTTTGCCATCATGCGCGAAAACCCAGGACCACCCCACATCACAAGCGACGCTGGGTGGCACTAAGGCCACTTCAACTTTATCGCATATGCCAATCAAAGATCTCTTAATCTTTTCACCAAAGCCATAGGTGGATTAGGAGAGATTTGGCCAGGCGCAAAACTCGAAGTCCTGTCTAAGGAGGATATCCCTAGCAGACTTAGATCACAACCGAACCCTCTTCCCAGAAAGCGTTCTAGAAATCATCAGCCTCAGTAACCTGACCCTACCGACTCATGACTGAAAAGTCGCGAAGCTGGAAGAACTAAGGGGCTCTTAGTATAAGATCAAGTAGGAATCGCTTAACCCTCTAGCGCAAACCAAAGGCATGATTCTGTTCGGTTTCGAGCCAATTCATCTAAGGGTCTATAAAAAGGATGAGTTGGATGCTGATAAGCAACCTGATAAGCATTCCTTTCCAATTTATCCGAGGCGACAATTAAGCCGTGTCGGTCTCCTCTTCTGACACTCTGTCGGAAATGGATAACGTTGACGAATTAAAAAGAGATCCTATACGATCAGAGGAAGAGGATGAGCTCTTGGGTACGTCTTCAGAATAGGAGGACTTGAACAGCACCGTGGTGGATTGTAGCAATGATACGGTTTCTCTAGATTAATCTCCATCACTCAAAAAAAAACTTCGTCCGCACTTGTTCTGCGTCTTTCCAAAAGCGCAGAAGACATCATCCTAATTCAGGAACCTTGGATCGTAGAAGGCGTGGTTCGCGGGCTTGGGACACCTGTGTACACTCCGCTCTGTACAAGAAGCAAAGGTAAGATTAGAACTTGTAAGTTAGTGAAACGTAGCCTTAATACATTTTTACTTCCTCATCTCAGCGATCCCGACTTAACCGTTGCCAGACTAAAGGCTGCCAAAGGCTCCTACTGGCTGGCATCGGCATATCTTGGCCACGATCATGTGGGCCCTCTCCCTGGTGATAACCTAGAAAAGGTGCTACTGGAAGGTGGAAGGCTTAAAACTGGCCTCATCATCGGTTACGACGCATCCGACATCAACGATAGCTGTGAGTTACTTTCTGATTATATTATAAGTACTAAACTCATTATTAGCAACATTGGCAATGAGCCCACTTTTATAACAAGAAACCGACACGAAGTGCTAAATATCACTCTTGCCTCGGACAACGTCACGCAAATGTGAACGAACTGGATGGTTTCGTCTGAACACTTTTTTTCAGACCACAGATACATCCAATTCAGCCGAAGTGAAACTCCTCCCAGCCAACCAGAATTCCAGTATTAACGAAAAACTGATTGGCCAAAATACAGAGGTATACTGTCGGAAATGCAATCCTCTAACTCTCAAGTCGCAAGCGTGACACCAACGAGCTTGACATGGAAATTAAGGAATTCATCCTTGCTCTCAATCAGGCTACGGTCGCTTCCTGCCCTCTGGTTCAACCTAGAGGCAAGAAAAAGCCGCACTGGTGGACATCAGCACTGGGACCACTTAGAAATCCTTGCAGAAAATTTTTCAACCTAGCAAAAAGCACAAGAAAAGTAACTGACTGGGATTCATACAAAGAATATGTAAAAAAAAAGAACTGGGGAAGGCAAAGCGACAATCCGGGAGGTTATTCTGTGACAAAATCACAGAAAAATTTGAGGCATCGCGGCTAAGAAAAATCCTCGCTACAAATCCTACGGGCCGCGAACGAATACTGACCTGGGAACAGGACTACTGCAACCGTGACCAAAAGTCACGCTCTAATTCCAAGAGACAAACTGCTTTGGGCGCTGCATAGCTTCAAACCATACAAGTCTACTGGTCCGGACGGTATAATATTGTATATACCTGCCGAGCTACAAAGATCCTCAGATATTATCCTGCCTACGCTAAAGAATATCATGAGGAGCTGTGTAGAAGTAATCCACATCCCACTGTCATGGAGGGCAGTCAATGTAATTTTCATTCCCAAAGCCAGAAAATGCTCTCATGTTATCCCAAAGGACCTCAGACCTATAAGTCTATCATCTTTACTTCTGAAAACTCTAGAACGACTGATTGATATCCATATACGAGCTAAAATTGATCCAAGACTTTTGTCAACGGCTCAACATGCCTACTGTAAAGGAAAGTCGGTGGAAATGGCAGACCCTGACTAGCCACAGCGAACGATCCTTACAATATATGTAGAGGGTACACAATGATCGTTTTCCTGGACATAGAGGGCGCCCTTAACAACGTCAACACATTCGCAATCACGACTGCGCTGTCAACCCTGCAGGTACAATACTCTGCTAAAAGATGTATCCTTTCTCCCCTTCTCTGGAACTTAGTGGTTAATGAACTGCTGATGTACCTCGAAGCGGGTGGTAGCAGAGTGATTGCCTATGCGAATGACGTTGCTATAGCCGTCTCAGAAAGCATCTTAATAACATTAAAGAACTCCTTCAACTAAATCTCAACAGATTAACCCATTTGGCAGATCGCTGTGGATTGGCAGTAAACCCCCATAAAACTAATCTTGTCCTCTTTTCCAGGAAATACAAAATTCCAACAGTCTTTTCCGATACAGCAAAATATCTGGGTCTCATTTTTGACAGAAAACTAAACTGGAAACCTAACATTCAAGAAAGAGTCAATAAAGCTACAATAGCTTTATTCTCTTGCAAAAAAGCCATTGGGAATAAATGGGGCGTTCAACCTCGCATAACCC
The DNA here is from genome assembly GCA_963966105.1 of Volucella zonaria. Lineage (NCBI taxonomy): Eukaryota > Metazoa > Arthropoda > Insecta > Diptera > Syrphidae > Volucella > Volucella zonaria. The sequence goes on from OZ014534.1 coordinate 47,983,982, forward strand.
ACTGGCTATACATCTCGGTCATAAGAACGATACTCTCCTACGGGGCTGTTGTCTGATGGGCGACCTTAGACAATGCAGTCACAATGCACTGTAACAAACTAAGCAGAGTGATATTCTGTTTCACTTGACACCCCTCGATGTTTTCAGCTGCGACAGCAGCTATTCGCCTAATAGCGACAAATAATTTAGTTTTCCACGCTAATATTCTTAATATATTAGGAATCCGCACAGAGAACATTGATTACACCATATCTGAACTTTGGTTTGACAAAGACTTCCATGTAAGTTTCCCCTCTAGCTTCTTTTGGAAGAAAGATGCTTCATGGAGGACAAGTCAATCCACTTTTACATAGAGGGATCTAAAACCGATAGCAGGGTTGGTGGTGGTGTTTTTTCAGATAAGCTAAATCTAAGCCTCTCCTTCCGTCTTCCAAATCACTGTAGCGTGTTCCAGGCGATTAAAGAAGCTCTGTCCTGGCTGAAGGAAAACGTGATATCTGCAAAGGATATCCGCATATTTTCGGATAGTCAGGCCACTATCGAGTCCCCGGTCTTGGAATTCTAAAACCGGCCTTGAATGCTGATCATCTCTTACGGAGATGGCAGAGCAGATCAACCTTCACCTTTGTTGGGTGCCGGGCCACAGTGATATTCCAGGGAATTGTAGGACCGACGAACTCGCCAAAGTTGGAACCACTCTACCTATTCTACCGGAAAAGAGTAGCATAGTTATACCAATCGCTACGTGCAAAGCTGGATGCTAATAAAAGAACAGACCTTAGATGGACTGTTGGACCAACAAATCTAGCGACCAAACAAATCTGGTCAAAGCTAGATTTGAACCGCTTTAAGAGTCTGATCCTTCTAAATAGGAAACATCTCAGCGGCATCATAGGTGTTATAAATGGACACTGTCTCATAGGCAAGCAAGAAGGCTTTCGACTTTTACAAACGATTTTTGTAGAAGCTGTATGGACGAGGAGGAAGAGAAAACTATCCTCCACCTACTCTGTCCATGTCCAGCTCTCTCCCAGAGCTGGAGCTTTCTTCCACAATGACCTAAACGATCTAAAAAATATAGACGTTAACAATCTCCTACGCTTCATCGTAAGCTCAAATTGGTTCCATAAGTAAGAGGATCACAGATCCATTGGCATCACAACGGGCCAATTGTCCTAAGTGGGTTGGTCTTTCCAACAGCCACTTTTACCTACCTAGAAGTTGTGTGCAGGTTGTGCGTCTCTTTAAAAACGGTTCGGATTCTTTAGCTCAGTACAGTATCGGTTTCAAAAAGGAAAATCTACCGAAGATGCCCAATTACAATTTTGTTCTCATATCCTTCCTAATCTTGACGATAACAAGTTTACGTGCGGATTATTCTATCCCACAAAACTCGTAGATGTTCTCAGAAATGGCAAAGAAAATCTCGGAAATAAAGCATACGTACTCCCCACCTTTACCACGAGCAACTATAGTAATGCAAGCACATTCGAGTTTTAACGACAATCCAACGTTCGATGCCTACATACTATGATTCCTCTAAGGTCCAAGGTCATTTCAATAAAAGTGCAGAACTCTCTCAAAATTCTACTCAATTGTCCAGACCAGCTTTAAGGAGCAAAAAAAAAAAACCAAACCCCAACCCCCAGCTACTTAGTGCTTCAACCTTCTCAATTAAACCAAATGGATAAGGTCAAATTAAAGACACAAACAAACAAAGGGTGTACCATTTCCTTGGAAACAAACCACCAACAACAACTTGTTTGCCTTGATTAAAGGGAACACTCCTGGCAGCCCTGCATATATATATCTTTCTCCACTCTGTTGTAACCCTGTTCGGTTATTGGACATTAGGAATTCCTAACTCTTGATATGCCGTTTGCTTACAATCAACGTACGAAGAATCACTTCTTCTTTACCTCATTTCTCGTGGCTCCTGCCAAGCTGGGACTTATTCGCCTTTTCTACCTCCATAAAAGAAAATACCTTTTTTGCCTTGTTTTTCTTTAAAGCGAAGGTCCTTTTTATTGTTTTGTTGTTTTGTTGTTTTCTCCCCTATTTTAGGGTTGTTCTCCGTTTTGTCGTGCTATCCCCGCGGTATATTGAAATTCTCCTGACATTGCACAATGAGATAGGTACCCGTAAGTAGTTTGTCTCGGGTTTTGTTTTAGAATTTGTTTTTCTTTATGGGGGTGTACTTTACTATGGAACTAGTGTAGTCATCGTTAGATTAAGGACATGCCTACACTTTAACTTTGACACAGGAATCGCTCATGCTAGTTGGTAGCTCTCTGAATACATTCACTAGCTGTGTGTTGTGCCTTAAGTATATATATATAGCCTTCTGTCGAAATGCTCCTCACTTCGGCATAGGGATCAATTTTCAAGGACATGAATATTTTTGGGGTGGTTGGGTGGTGGTAAGTAGTATACTTGTATCTTTGGATTATGTTTCCTTGTAAATCTGCATGTCTCAACAGAAGGCTATGCACAGAAGCAATAGCAGTTGGCGTAGAGGTAGCAAAGGTAGAAGAAACTGCAGTTTGTAAGCACTTCAGGTATTGATTGTGTAGAAGAGGAAGGATGCAGATTACTCGATATTGTTATTGTTGTTCTTTTTGTTGGGATGCTTCTGGGCCAGATTGGAATGCACCTTTTACCTTACCCAAGGTTATAAAATCTCATCTCGAAATGCATATATAGATAGATTACTCGTATTTGGTTGCTATTATCCTTTCAAAGGAGGGCAAAAAAAAAACTCATAGTTGTACATTGTGCAATCGGATTCATTTGTTCTGCTTCTGTTATTGTCGTTGTCGCTGTTGTTGCCGCCATAGTCAGCCATGGAAGAGAAATGTAAATCAATGTTATCACAAGGTAGTCACAGAGCAAAGTGCGGATAATAGAAAGCCTTTGGGAAATGTGATTTGAAACTTTAAGGAGAGGAATGTTTTTTTTTGTTTTTTTATTCTTTTGATGATTGTTATGAGCTCTGTGTGTGTAGAAAGTGCCATCGTAGAACTTGTCTGCCCATACCAAGTTTCAGAAAGTATTATACACTTGAGAGGGAATGCACTATACTTTTAGTAGAGTACTACGAGTATCTAAGTCCAGCTGGAGGTAACTCCATGTATTTCTCTGTCTACTAAACAATTTCATTGATCTAGTCTCTGAGTTATTAGAGATAGAAAGTTTACAGAGGTTTACTTTGACTTTTAAATGTCCCAAATATTAGTAGTCAGTGCAGGGTACTGACATACTCGTAGTAAACAATGTGTGTTTTTCTTTCTACAATAATTTATTTGCAATGGGCTACTTCCACTAATATTTAGCCACAACGCCATTCCTAGAATCTTCCACCTAAGCGGCCACGTTATTTCTTCATCGGCATTTTATCTTGCATACAATAGCTCGCTTTTGACTCACTCTTCTGCAATGTCATAATGAATACTATGAATATCCTTGCCTTTGTATGCTTAACGCCACAGACTCGGCTCTGGACCAATCGTTAAGACGTTCTCTAATTTAGAGCGGTGTTCAATGGCATATGAATATTTCAATCCCTCATGCACGCAACAAAGTAATTAGCTCAACCTGCCCCGATGACCTGAAACTGTGATCTATCTTAACAGATATTCTCACAAGACCTGATCCTCTGGTCGTTCTTCGAGCACCAGAATGTTAAAAGACAGCTGGCCAATCGCGCTCTGTGTGATAAACAAACCAAACCAGAGTAGTGCAGATCCTTTCAGGATTCTCCACAAACCAGCCAGGACATTGGTAAAGAGGTGGTACTTGTCTCCACGTTCAGGACTTTGTCGTCGAGGGAAGTTTCTTACCACAAAGACTTAATTATGAGAAAGACTCTAGTCTCAGATACAAATAGATCCTTTCTTTTAGCTGTAAGAAATCTAGCAAATTTATCAAAATGATCCCCTTGAAACCACTGGTTGGATGAAATCTGCAGAAGAGTGCAAATACATGCAGAAATACAGCTACCCTACGAGCAGGAGCAACATAAAAGAACGATAATCGCATAGTCAAGAAGGAAATAGAACGTCAGTGACAATGACAGCCAATATTTTCATCCAATCAAATGTCATCAATATTTAAATTTAAGTATAAAGAGGTCTTAAAATAAATAATATTGCCGGATCGGACGGGGTACCAAGGCAAAAGAAGATGATTTCTTCGATACCATACTCTAACTCATTTCCAAGATTCAATCGAAAGAAGGTTAGCCTGATGAAGAGACCCTCAGCACCATTTGTCAGATACGAAACTCTCTAAGCCCCGCTAAATATACAGGCGAAAGATTTTGTCATACTATAAGAACCCTAAACTCATTTGTCAACAATCTGATTTGCCTATCTCACAAGTTAACAATTGGCCAAATATTCGCACTATGACAGAAGAAGTCTCGATCAATTCGCACCACCGAAGAAAAGAGAACCCGGTGTACTTTGGTTTTGAATGTTTGCTAGTTATAATGGGTTAGAAATAAAGAGCTAATACCTCCGAAAATGACACTTCTTTGGCCTAAGAAGCCAAGCGAATAATAAGACCTTGCCAGAAAACACAAATAAGTCTCGTTATCATTTCAGTCCTGATAAATGGCACATAAGTATGGACGTTAATGAAGGCGAGCTCCGGAGAAGAAGATATAACAGCAAACTACGTCGGGTTGTTTGGAAAGCCTGAATCACTCGCATGAGGTGGCTAGAATGTGTAGAGCGATGGAGTTTTCGGTTCCTACCCGAAGGGATGAAAAAATACTATTTGAGGGAAGGAGCATCAGCAAAGCAAGATAGGAAAAATACGAAGTGGCGTATCGAAAAAGTTTAAGTTGATAGCAACTGATCTTCTCAACAGCATTCAATTCTACCCTATCTGCGGCTAACATTTGATCGATCATTACTATGTAAACTACTCTGCGTACAATATAAAGTCTCTCTAGCGACCATAAAATGCATCTTCAATTTCAATTTATTTAAGATCCCTTAAGAATCAGTGGAAGAGAGTTGTGTTTTTCTAACGAAAATCGGTTCAATTTGAATGACTCAGACCACGTTCAGTATTATCTCCATTATGTCCGAAAAAGAGTAAAGGATTTTGGCAAAGCATCATAGCAGTGAAAGTTGTTGAACCGGCCTTCCCAAGATTTTACTGCCATGGGTAAACTTTCTCACTTAAGCGGCCCTACCGTTCGGGGTAGGGTTCTTAAACGTCTCCAGTTATCATGATCTCCCAACTCCAAGTTGCTTGAGGTCCACTTTCACTTGCGTGCGGAACATTGGATGCGGTCGTCCTTTGCTACACCATCTCTTGGGGTCAGAATTAAAGACACTTTGGGCCGGAGCTGTTGTATACATATATTCGGTCAACACGATCGAGGCATCTCAGATGTTAGATTCGTAGACGTCTGGGTAAATCGATGTAGTTGCACATCGTATTTGAATCTCCTCTCCATTCCCCGTCAATACCAACGGGACCGGAGATCATAGGGAGTATCATCCTCCTTCATCCGCTTTCGACAAGATCCAGGTCATAGAGTAGAACCACGATGGTAAAGGCCTTGTTTAAAGTCAGTTTGATCTTACGAGAGAAGTCTCTGTTACTCATGTCCCCTGAGCGCAAAGAAACAGCGGTTTTGAAGTCGACTAATAGATAGCACTTAGGTGTTTGATTTGTTCATGAATGGGGGATGTAAAGGAAATTCATTCTTCTATGGTTGGGGCAGTCAGAACGTACCTGGATTTTTAACGTAAACCTCCTGCCTTAAGACTTAATTTTTACGAGGTGCCCATACACCCATAGGGAGCAAGGATACGCCTTGCCATCGCTAAATACTCGCTTTATATTTATTAATACTTCGCTTATATTTTATACCAAAGCAGAACTTGTGTTGGAGGCACAAGTCCTACCCTTGGTATGAGTCGAGGCCGACCTAAAATTTCTTGCTGCTCTTAGGGTCGCAGCACCCAGTACTTTATTTGCTACTCTACAATGGGCAAAACCAAGGAATACCCGTACCCGCGATTTGGGTTTAAACCACAGCCACCATGACGCTCCCACAAGGGGGCCTACCTCTAACAAGTCAGGCCCGGACCGAAATCCGGGGGGCTCCTGACTCCCATGGTACCGTGGTTTAAGTCCTGGTATGGACTACCGGTGGTCAAGCCGCCAACAAGACCTATGACCGGCAACTTGTAACTGGTCAAATCGTAGCATCCAATTCATGCTATAAATCTGAGGATGTTTTCGATAAGACCAGTTATAGAATAATCTACCCCCGCTTTTTATTAGACAACGTCATTGATGGGCGAAGCCTTGATAATTGGGCGGGGGCCCGGTTGGGGCAGTCAAAAGGATCTCCTCTCTTGTGGATCAGAAAAACGGTGATGGAATTCCATACTCACAAGCATGCTTTCCTCTGACCTGAGGTGGGTGGCCGTGGCTCAAGTCGTAGTGGACTGGCTTCCAAATCGAAAATTCGGTGTTCGAATCCCAGCCTCCTAGTCTCCCCATTAAATGTTGGATGCCACCCATGGAGCGAAATAACCACTGAGTCCAAACATCTTTCTTTCTCTCTCTATCCCATTTTACAAAAAACTTAACAAATGCTGAGACATTATAAGTGTATTCATACCCACTTGAGAGTTAAGGTCAGGCGGACGTAATTGTCTGTCGTCCTCGTCCAGGGTAAATGAACATCATCGCTGTTATACAGTCCGCAGAAGAGGTCTTCCCATATTCTCAGCACCGGTTGTCATTTCATTCTTTGATAAAACTTTCGGATGCTATTTCTGAGATAACATGTCTCAATTATCTCGATCGTTCCCGTCTCGTAGTCTTTCTTTTCTTTCGGAGAAGCATGAGCTTTCTGCTCCTCGAACTCACGAGCAGGTCTCGGCTTTCGATGTAGCGCTTCTTGTTTGAATACATTCGTCGTACAACCAGAGGTGTCTTCGAAATCAATCACAACATAAGCATCTCCCCTGATGGTTCATTGATAACATAAACATGGAGTTGTGTGGCCATTGAAATACCTGCAGGATACTATTTCAATCCACACAGCAAGAGTGAAAAAAGCATTGGCACAAAGTCAGAATGTTGAGCTGTTTCCATGAAAAATATTTGGAAATGGTAAGAGCTAAACAGTTCTCAAAAAGATGGATCTCAATCAAATGACACGGAATGTATATTTTTGCCCTGAGTTTCTGGGACCATGGGGGAATCCTCCAACTAAAAACTGTGCGAAGCCAACTTTCCTTGATTAATAACTATCATCCCTGTTCACACGCATATAATGGCTGAACTTTTAATGTCTCTATCACTTGTTATTCTAGTAAGGGCTAACTTCACAATGGGGTCCTAGATTTAGTATAACTGAATGATTGTTCGGACAGGAGCTTATTATTGTCTTATCTATGTGAATATCCACTTTTTGTATTGGACCTGGGAAAACGAGTTAGTTTCTTGTTAACCAAAGGACAAATTTGGAATATGTCCTTACAATTACTCGATAAAACAGAAAATACTTACAAAACTCTTCGTTCTTCTTTTTTTTCTCCATGACAATGGACTCATGTAGTTCGCCCAGTTTTCCAACGAATCCGAACCTCTGCCTCAATTTAATGAAAAGATCGTCCTGTCACCTAGTTTCGAGCTTTCTGTAATCTATTTCCACACTGCTAAAAAAACTTCCTTTATCCACAAACAAAACTAAAATTCCTTTCATCCGATTAGCAATCCAAAAAACGAGCAACCGCGATACACGGACTTCAGCCCGAAACGCGCGAAACTTATCTCGTTAAGTATAGATAAAGTACTGCGGGTACTGCCGTTTGGTTTGTTTTCATTTTTTAACCACAAAATTTAGAGCGATGAATTGTTTTTGTTATACACATTTTTATTTTTTCTGTTTTTTTTTTGTTTTTTGTTTTATTTGCGCTTTCCGTATCGAGAATGTGTGTGATATCTTTCACGAGATCCTCGGTTATCAAAAGAAAATGATTGAAGAAGGCTATCGCACGCACACACACATTGCGCGTTCTGGTTACCTTCCCCCATTACCCTTCTTATTTTTGTTTACTCGCATTCTGTTTTCTCGTTTTTATTTATTTTTTTTATTCATAAGGGTGACAAACTGACAATTAAAGAAAAGATTGTCACACTGATTATCCGTATCTTGAGAGGAGAGTAGTAAATTTTAATTAATTCGCACAATTTTGGTATAAGTATCTGAAGTAATTTATGGATACAAAATATGAGACTGATTGCTCGGAGTACATCTTGGCTGATGAATTATGGATTTAGACGGATGTTTGTGGAATGGGGATTTTTGTTTGCTGCATTACGAGACTTTCTATGTACACATACACGTACGAAGGTGAAACGATGTGATAATTGGGGTAGAAGGTAATAATTTTTCTGATCCGCTTTTTGATAATTTTAATTGGATATCTCCGATATTAACTGAAACTGATTATGCACCTCTCTGTGTGAATTGGAATAAGTTCCAATTAAATGTATTGACGTGGATAAACAAGAAAATTGTTTTCCATAATCTACTTCGAGTTCGGTGGCGTATACGTGATATTTTGTTTCAATGAAGTTTGCACCATATTTTACATTACACACATTTGTTTGTCGTGTGTTGGAAGGGACGTATTTAAGTAGAGATAAAAGGACATATCTTGCCATATAAATTTATTCAAAAACAATCCCATTTACTTGGGCTTGTCCGTTCCATTCATGGTCATATCCTTGATGTCGGAAGGTGAAAATGGCCACCAAACATGGGGTAACTTGCAGGGAGATATTCTCTGAAACAGTCATCATCAGCATCAAAAACAGAGACAGGATAAAGTTAGTTTCGTTGTAATATTGCCCAGCTTCCATATAGGGATTAATTTCATTGTTCTTGTGAGGTTGCTATACTGCGATTCCATTTATGTTTCTGTTTTTTCGTCTTCTACTCGTACCTGTTAATTTCAAATTCATTCACCTGCAAGTTTTTTTTTTTTAATTTTTCGTTAGAAGTGTACATAGGCCACATTCAAGATACGAAAGTATTGTATACGTATGGAGCATTATTTGAGACATTTCAAAATACAAATTTGTCACCCCGCACGGAAGACTTAACTTTTACGACACTTGGCCATATTCCTGATACTCGTACCTACTCATCGTAAGTACAACTGAGAGTTGATGCAGAAGGAATCTTTCCTTCCTTAGATGAACGACGGCTAAGAATTTAGTCATTTTTTTCTGTTGGGACTAAACACTCAGAAAGAAATCAAGTCCATTGTACTACTTATGTGCTCCTTTTACTGATATTACTAAGACGTCTGTAGAAAGCCGAGTAAAATCCTTGAGTGATAAATTGACTACGGCCAGCATAAATTGACTATTGGCAGCCTGATGCGACCGTATGCCAAACACTGATAGAAATAGTGCTCTCAGACGAAGGCAGTCCTAACGTAGGTTTGGATCCTAAAAAGTCTTCTCTGAACCAATGAACTTACTGACGATTTCATTTCATTCGATCCCATTGTGACCCATAACCCAAAAAGGACATAAAAAGCTTTGATTCCTGTACCAACCTAAGGTGCAACTTGGCTATCGCAGCAAATGCAGATACTCGTCCCTCTCCGCCGATTATTCACAATACGAGTATACAGATGCAAGTTTTCCAAGCGAGGAGTGAAATCGAACGTTGTCGTATTCCAAAAAGACAGCAACATCACATTCTAAATCGGTTTTAGAGGCATCCGTGAGCATCCAACTACATTTTTTTCCTGGCTCGGATTCTGGCCGAAAACATTCTGTGTACGGAAAACTTTGATTGCGTACTTTCGCAGCAATAGGAATTCTAGTCTCATTGTATCAGATGGCATGTCCAAATGTCAAAAGGCAATCTGCAATGTCATCAAATCTATTGATGTAACAAAGACCACTTCTTTTTAAAGAGCCAGAAGACTGCTTTGAAGTCAATGGTATGAATATCAAGGAGAGGAAGACTCATTAGTACGTTCACCGCAAAGTCAGGCGTGCTAGGGGAAAACATCAAGACAGACCAGTGGAAAAACCCACCAGAGATCGTATTTTCGTGACAGCTTGTTCCACCAAACAACTGAGACATAGATTTTATTAAAGCCGTACAGATCTGGTGGACGTATCTCGGTCTTTCAGAAATCTCCTTCATGCTTCCAGAAGACCAATTGTCTCAGAGGCTTTTGACGCGATATTTTTAAGCAAAGAAATTTGTGCTATTCAGGATGACACCTAAGTGCTTAGTCTCGGGGAAGAAATGGATGATGAGGCAAACCATCTTCCTCCTTCCCGTAAAGCGAAGAACCTTAGAGGGCTGCCTAAAATCACATTTCTACAGCACCAATCGCCGATGACGTCTAGGGCTGCCTGCGCTTTAGGACAGACAGTGGCTAGGCATGATCCAACAGTACAGTACAGCTACCTCATCTGCATATAGTAGCGCAGACGTCAACATGATTGAGAGCGTGAAGCAGTGTGTCGACCAACGTGCGCCATAACAGTGAAGTCAGGACTCTCTCTTACGGGCAGCCTTTGTCAGCTCAGTAATAGGAACTGGTTGTGAGTCGGTTCTGATTAGGCTATCTGCGGAATGAGTCCCGAGCAGGTGGCATTACGTCTTCTGAGTTTCCAATCTATCTGATTTGCCAATTTTGAGGAGTATTTAAAAAAGGTCCTCATCGGAATTAAATTACTTTTTATATTGCTTTTGCTTCCATCTATACAGACTCTAGTCCTTTCCCAATTTAGCCTTAGGCAACCCTCTTAGAGTTTTCGGGTTTTCTTGTGCAAATCTGCGTTCTACCATGGTGCGGGCAATCTGCTGGTGTTTTCCCAGGCTGGATAATCAACTTAAAACACATGAATGGGTTCTAAAGAGCTTCGTTTACCCTTTGTTTTGTGCCGAGTTTAGGTTTAGCATTTACGGACTTGTCGAGCTCCTCCGTAAAACATGTTCAGTTTGCTTCCCAGAGATTTCTTCTCCTTAACAAGGCGAGACCTCGCATCCGATTCTGAAATCAATGTACCTATGGTCTGACATGGAAGTCGTCGACGGTACTTTCCAACCAATAATCTCCTCAGCGCTTCTGGTGGATAGAGCTAAGTCGATATTTTGCTATCGTACTTTCGTAACAGTTGTTGGCTGAGAACCACAATTGGTGACAACTACATAGTTCAGACTGAATGCAGCAACGAAGTCTTAGTTATGAAATTGCTCAAATTCCATCCACATGATGGAAGTGGATTCGGTATAGAAAGACGACTTCGTGGTCTTTCCAATTGTTGCTCATATGTGGTGGAAGGCTCCTGAAACATCCGAAACCACAGATGGGTTTTTCCACTTCCATTGTATGGAATTTGGCCACATCCAACATTTTCCAGCAGCTGCCTTAAAAGTAAACCTTGGGGCATACCTCAAGCTCAGAAACGAAAATAGGATTAATATGCAAGGCAACTTGTTCGCATTTCCTAAAGATAATCCGATAAAGAGAGTTCATAATATGTTTCCTTTTCGCAACATGTATTTTATTACCAAAGGCTGTACAGGTGCTGTCGTCCGTTCTAGTGCAGGAGGGGTCGCGCAATGGTTAAGTTTAGTCATTAGAAGACCTATTTGGAGTTTAGATTTGCTTTTCATAAGCTTTTGCCCTCACTTAATGCTGGATACAATCAATCAAAGAATCATCTATTTTCCAATGCGCTTAGCAATTGTTGCCTTAACTGCCAGGTAAACGCTGCTCAGTTCAGCGTACAAGAAAATCCCACAGCCTATCGTCGTTGTACCTACTGGTTCTTAGCAGGCTTACCATATCTTAGATTTGAGACTCTGATACAATTTCTAAGGTCCCACTTTATCTTGCGGCTTGGGGAATTTAATATGCAACGGTGCACAACAGAAGAACAAGTAAAAATACTTTCTTTTGGAAGCAAACGATGTCCATGTGATGTTTTAAATTGAACGCAGTAGCAACAATAACTGGTGGTTGGGTGCTGTAGAAATAGGATAGGCCTTATAGGTGTCAACTTGGCGATTCCCAGTGTTGTAGCTGTTCCTGCACATCAATTGTGCTGATTTTTTACCTCCAAGTGATAACCATCGGGTGTAGGTCGATGTTCATCCGAGCTCGACTTGCCAAACTTAAGAGTGAGTGCTGAGCATCGGACAGCCGATGAATTCCTTAGATGGAATAAACTGTGAAGTTAAATTCCGGAATAAAAAAAAAAAAAGACTTTATCCTACTCTGACATATTTGGAGCTGAGGCGTGTAAGGATTTCCGAGACTAAGTTAGAGTCATAGAAATGAGATAATGGCGGATGAGCCCTTAATTGACCAAGCTCACAGTGAACAGCGCTCACATCCCCAGTCCTCCTACGGGTATATGATAATGGAACTGAGGTTGGGGGTTGTACCGTCGCAATAACTGCTCGGCCATGGAAAAAAACCCGCAGTTACGAAGCAACAACCAGCCTCGATTACGGATGGATCTACTGTTGGCAACCCCTGCAAACAAAGTAAGGACAACGAGCTTCGGATCTGTATGTGGAATGTTAGGTCCCTTAATAGGTCACATGCAGCCGAACAACTAGCGGAGGCCCTGGACTGCTGCAAAGCATCCAAGAAATGCGATGGGATGGGCCGTACAAAAAGAGGATGGAAAACTGCGACATTTACTACGGTGATTATCTTCGACGACAAAGATAGCTTCTACGAGCTTGTGGACAAGACCTACGAGCAGTGCCGATAACGGATTCAGGCTAAACGACTTTGCCGCGGGGCGAAACATTGTCGTAGCTAGCACACGATTCCCGCACCTCAGCCAGATTGGCCACAGTGCAATCGACGCAAGGCACATGCAAGGCACACGCAAGGCACTCCTCCCGTATTATGGATGTCCGAACTTTCAGAGGGGCCAATATCGACTCGGACCAATGCCCTGTTGTGTCCAAGATACGGTTGCGGATATCCCAAACACCGCAAAAACAGGCTAGTACTGTGAGGAAGTTCGACGTCGGACGGTTACAACCGCATGAGATCGCCAAATCCTTTTCCAGTCAAGTCTCCCTTAAACTTCTAAGAGGTTCTATGCCTCGAGCATCAGGAATCGAAGACCTGGCAATATTGCCAAAAAGCCATCTGATGTGTTGGATTTCACTCGGCCACCACAACGAAATCTCTGGTTTGATAGCGAGTGCAGGAAGCACATGTAGCTAAGAAAGTTGCATACAAAGCGGCGCTGTATAGAAGAACTAGAGCTGCTCACGACCTCAAGCTCTGTAGAGACGAACAAAGGAACATAGCAGTGGAATCGATGGAAGTCGATGCTGAGGATTTGGAAAGAGCATTTCTGTAGACTGTATAACAGCGATGACGAACCAAGTACCGCTGTCAGGCAGAATGAACCTTTCAACCTGGGCGATATATGTAGAATAACAATTCCGCCCACCCAACCTAGGTAAAATGAAGACAGCCCTATCCAAGCTTAAGTTGAACAAAGCTGCTGGAGCAGACGGTCTGACTATCCAGCATACATACTGGATAGGGAGCATACACAAACTCATCTGTAATATAGGGTGACCAGATAAGAACGATAGGAAAAAAAATTAAATTGATTCTGGCTTTATTTTGACGCCATTATCTGTGGAATAGCACATCATTCAAATGGCTGCCTTGACTTCGCTGGCAGTGCTGCAAGCGGTCGGTCCAATTTTTAATGATTCGGCGTTATTCGAGCTTGTCCAAAGTGGTTGGCTTATTAGCGTAGACTAAGGATATGACGTAGACCCAGAGAAACTTGAGTGGTGTCAAATCGTATGATCGCGGAAGCCAATTGATGAACGCTCGCCGTGAGATGACCCAGTCGCCAAATTTCTCCTTCACAACTTCGAGCATTGCGTCGCATGTATGGCATGTAGCTTCGTCTTCTTGGAATCACAGCTCGAGTACACCGATGTTGTGGAGCTCTGACTACAGAAAGTCGGTTAACATCGCTCTATTGACGATAACAGTGTCTCCTTTCTTATTTCGAAAGAAATAAGGTCCGATGATGCCGCCATGCCATAAACCGCACCAAACCGTCAATCTTTGCGCATTGATGCTTGGCCGAACACTTCTAGATTGTGTTTGCTCCACTAACGGCAATTTTGCTTGTTGAAATAGCCGCTGAACCAAAAATGGGCCTTGTCCGGGAAGATGATTTTTTGGTCAAAGTCCGGATATCCGGTCAACATTTTCAGCGCACAATTAGCGAACTCACGGCGTTGTCTATGGTCGTCCGACTTCTATTCTTGCATTAGCACAATCTTATACGGATGTAGGCCCGTAAGTCGGCAAGATAAGTCGGTTTAACTCTCTGGCGATGCCCGATTCAGCTGATCGGCGCCGAATCGACGGCCGCTGCGGCGGCTGTGTTTTCTTCATTTCGCACCAATCTCTGTCTGGTTGGGGGCTTAAAATCTAAAAGAGTGTACTCACGCTCAAGCTCTTCCACGGTGCAACGAATTGCTTGCACAACGAAGCCATGATGACGACCGATTTCACGACGAAATTCACGTTGCGTATTTACAACTGAGCCGGAATGGCAAACCTTACTGAATATGGTATGTTGAGAGCTGGATCTCAAAGTAGCATAATACGAGTAATTGGAAAAACTATCTGGTCACCCGTTATATAGTATGGTCAGACGAAAGTATGCCCGATAAATGGAATCTCAACATTGACTGTCCGATCCTCAAGAAAGAAGACCCTCAGACCTACGCCAGTTACAGAGGCATCAGTCTTCTTAACATCACCTACAAGATCCTATCCGCCGTATAGTGCTCGTCAACAACCTGATTGGTCCATATCGGGTCGGAGTGGTTTCAGGCCAGTAAAGTCCGCCAACGACCAAATATTGACATTATGGCAGATCTTGGAAAAAACTCATGAGCTTCAAATCGATACACACCACCTATTCATCGATTTAAAGACCGCGCGTAACAGCATCTATAGAGATAGAGCAATTTCTAGTTTTGGCGATGGAGTCGGTAAAGAGCTCTCCGAGACCTTTGATGTCAAAAAAGGATTTAGACAAGAAGATGCGCTATCATGCGATTTCCTTAACACCATTCTTGAAGGATCAGTGCAAGCCTCACGCGCAAATACGAGAGTCCCTCCAATTACTCGCATAAGCCGATCGTAGACTGGGGCTTTCGCGAGTATTGAGGTGGAGGCGGCGGAGACAGATTTAACTGTCAAATATGTGCTGTCAACAAGAAAGAACACCCAACACAGACGTCTCGGACAGAATGTAACCCTCCACAGGTATGACTTTGAGGTAGTTAAGGACTTTGTCTACCCACACTCCGCTATCAATTCAGACAACGACACCAGTGTTGGGATCAAACGAATCGCTGCTTCCTTGGACTAAGAAGGCAATTGACTAGCAAAGCTCTTTTTCGAATAACAAAAGTGGCCTTATATAAGACCAGTCCTGCCCTATGGCGCAAAGGCAAGAACATGAGTGCTCTTGCCTGCTTTGAGAGGAAAGCTCTTCGGGTGATTTTCGGTCCCGTCTGCATAGACGGTACAACGAACTGTACGGACCGTACAGCGACATCGATTATGAAAATATTCGTCATTTGTCTCATGAGAAGAGTCTCTAGGTTGAAGAATCCTCTCGTTGTCGCGGACCATCTGATACTAGTCCTTTGTTTCCTTGAAGCTCGCCATTCGTCTTCCTCCATATTTGAGGAAGTTGCTAGATGGCGTTGCAATGAAGTAGGAGCAAGGACATACTAATAGATTTCTTCGGAATCTGTGAATAAGTGAAGCAATACTACGTATGCTCTTGGCATTCATTTGCGAATGAGTCAGCTAAACACCCCCAGGTGCAACTAAAAGTATGCAATGCACATATTGCATCTTAATTGAACTTGGTTTTTGTTTGCCTACGCCAAGGTTTTAGTATTGACAACTACCAATTAGCAATTGTATTGCTGAATAGGACGATCAGAACGGATAAAGTGTCAGTTGGGAGTAACATTTGGGTACGGTGTGCATTCTCAACGAAATTGTTGCTTAGTTTCCTCAATCCACCTCACTGTGTATCTAATAGAAAATTTTCAATCACCCTCTGACGATTTTGTAAAAAAAAATGAGCCATAGTATATTTCGCCAGAAATCACAGCAATTATGCCGATTAGTTTACGCTTAAGAACAATAAAATTGAGTATTTTTTTTTTTACTTTTTTCTATTGGTCTTGATTATTGCGACACGTGAGTATCGACAATTAAACGAACCAATTGACAACTACGAGTACGAGAAACATTTTTATCATGCCTGCCTCTGTGTGAGCGAGCACTATCTAACGCCCACACTGTAGCCGTTACATATCCGTACTCATGTTTGTATGGCATGTGGATCGTCAACAGTCGAGTCTTATCGTGTCAAACCGCAAAGCAAGTGGTTCGTAGTTATTTTTGGTTTTTACGGAAACAACAAGTTTCCATTGCCGTTTTATTTGGGTATAAATCATTATCCATTGAATATCGATTAGATAGTCGTCCTGCCCCTCTATCGATCGTTGCATGGCCCATAGAAAAGACTGAGCTAATCGATGTGGATAGATTATGTCTACAGCTTGTCAAGGAGATTAACATACACGACGCAATGAATTTATGACAAATTTGTACGAAGCATTCCGCGCTCTGGAAAATATCGAGGCCAGGGTTACAAGTTTTCGTAGATTGACATGCAGCATGAGCGAATTCCGATTCCGATTAATTGCGCTGAGTGGTTATAAAGATATTTCCATGGTAAGTCATATAATTTAGTGAGCGGAATCCACCCTTGCTGGCCCCCTTTAAAAAAAATTGTTCTATGATAAAATTACGTTTGAGTACTTCAGCGTTGGCACGTATCAATTTCGCAATACAAGTTTGTCACCGAAGGGAGGGTCTTCTGTGATAAGCTAGACCGATATTGCTTCTGTGTGTAATTAATGTCTCTCCGGCAGTACATTGTTCAATTTGTTGTAGTCTTTTTTTTATAATTGTTGTCTTTATTTAGAGATAAAAAAGAGAATGAGGTTTAATAATGCTGTCAGTTAACGTGCAAATATTAGAAAAGCGCTGAGTAATGGGCTGACAAAAAAATTGTCATCATAAAGAGGAGAGGTGTGAGTACAACATATCATACAGCGAACAATGTATAAGGATAATAGAAAACAGAATGAGAATCACTGCGCATTTAGAAATACTACAGTGGGAAGAAGTACGGTAGACAGGATGCAAGAAAACAAATAGGACGTCGACATAAATGTTATCATTCCAGTGGAAAAAAAATCTACCCAAGGAAAGGAGAAAAAAATCAATAGTCTGTTTGGTTATATACAGACGTTGTACTCGTAATGATTTTAATGACTTTAGTGGGATGATGTTAATTTTAGGTATAATTGCATAATGTAACACAAACGTAACGCCCTGGTTTATGGAGTCCACAGTATGGTAGTACACAAGACCATTCAATTGAGCCTTTGCCTAGTCTCTGCAAATGTTAATAACCTTTATCTACTTTTACCGACAGAAGAACATCCTCATGTTATTCATGTCGTTTGTCCGATTACTTAATTACTGATGTGATGTTTCCCTTTGTGGATCCTAATGCCTGTACTACGTCTATGAGCCATAGTGTGGGGTTATTTGTCGCGTGTCTCCCAAATTCTTTCTTAGTTAATGTGATTCCTTTTCAATTATTCTACCTCATGTATTTATTGGTCAACCGCTTTCGAGTTAGGTAGTTCCTATGATACCACTTCTCAAATGCCCATTAAATGGTAACGCTTACTTGGTTACTTTTGGTTGACTTTGGAAACCGGCAATTGATTGCAAACTTTCGTCACAAACATTGATTTGGACAATTGGAAAAGAAGTGGAATCAACGATGTTGTCTTTATCCAGCCTCATGAGCTGATGACTCTATTTCAGGGCTATTTTAACATATTCAAAGCCAAAGTCTAAAAGGGACTTCAGAACTAGCTTTCAGGATTTCTGAAGTAGAGATGATGGCAAAAGAGTGTAAATTGGTTGAACGGTAGCACTCATAATATCGTATTGTACCACTGACCCATATGTAGCCGTACCCTTATGTCGATTGAGTCCCAAAGGGCCTGGCTCTCCAAGTTGGCGGTCAAATCAACTATCCCGCAGTGTAAAAAATATGCATATGACTACGAAATAACCGAAAGACTCGAGTATATGAAAAACCCTACTGTTGACCACCAATGCTATTTGAAAAAGGATACAATTTTCGGTTCTGTATGTAGACTGTAAGGTGTTTTTACAGATCACATGCTATAAAGCAGATCTAGCCGCCATTAAAGTAATGCGATAGACCATGTGTAAGAAGAATGGATAAGATAAGAAGATAAGCAACGGCTATTTGGATACGGATTTGTTATCAGAGGCAGACATAGGCAAAATCTCTCGAGTTTCAGAACTGTGAATAACTACCCCATGACAATCCACAACAAGGCTAAATGGCCAATATCACCATAATATGCGAGCACGCCCCGACAGCAGAGAAAGACAAGGCACAAAAGACTTTTTTTAGTAGCTCCTCGATAAGACATGTGATGAACGTTCTACGCATGTTAATAAAATCGTCGCAATCTAAAGGATGATTTCTTTCTAGCGAAGTTGGTAAATATAGCGACCTCCGGACGAAATATCTTCGAAGAAGCTCGCTGTTCGCGCATCTCAACATTCATAAGGGAACCTGGCGGTCTCCTGATCAATTTATCACCAACTAGGTTCATCATATTGCGATTGGAACAAGGCGAGTCTCTAGTATTATATTTTTTATGTCTAATACCACTTTGTTGTGGGAAAGGTACGAATGGGGATATCTATAAAGCGACTAAGAAGAGAAAATAGTGTAAGGAAGTTGCAATTGCGGCAAACCGCCCAGCCCTTTGCAATTCAAGTGTCCGTTGCCCACGGATGACGTCCAGCGATGACAGATCTTGTCCATTAACCTAGTGGCAAGGCTGCCATCAAGCCACCATAGATGCCGCCACTGATGCGTAAGGGTTTGGCCGTCCGTCCTGTTAAGCCCGTGAAACAAAAATGTAATGAGAGCTCGCGATTAAAGAAATTGGTGAGTTATAAATTAATAATTGAACAAAGAACGAATACAAGCAAGCTAACATCATATAGCAACAATAATTGTTGATGACAGCGACACTTATAGAAAAATCATTGATGAACATGAAGCTGACATGGCACTCATGAAAATAAGGCTACCAGACCATTTGGAGTAGCCGCCAGAGGTCTTCACTTCTCATGTGGTGACCATTCCATTGCTGATTAATAAAAAATTCTAAGTTTTGGAAGTCAAAATCTTAATAAAAAAAATAATAAAAGGTACTGACCTTTTTTTATGGTCATCTTTTACAACTCACTCCGTACGAAGCTTAAGCAAATGGAGCTACTTTTTCAAGAGCTTAAAAAAGAAGTAGATTTATTCCGACAAGACTCTGAAAAAAAAATTCATATAAACGAAGCCCAAGAAATCAGCCCACCCCGCTCAACTATTCGCGAAAACCATACGGACGAAGAAGAGCTTACACGCGAAACAAATTGGATCTCCAAGAAAAGACCATCTAAGAAACGTAAAGCTGGTTCCAGATAAGAGCCGGGAGTAACAAAAAAAGCAACTCCCAACAAAATTACGTCTTCCGCCTCCAATCAACGTTCTTGGGGTTTCATTGCCTTGCTTTCTCAAAGAACCGCTAAAATCTAAGTATAAGGTTACATCACCGCGCAACAATGTGTGGAAAGTTAGCGTCGACGACTCCGATGACTACCGAACATTGTCCGACAAATTAAACACCGAGAAGATCCAATGGTACACTTTCGAGAACAAGTCAGAAAGACTATTACGTGTAGTAGCGAGAGGACTTCACCCTTCGTGCACTAAAGACGACATTATAAGCGACCTCCATGCAAAGGGCTTTAAAGTTCTAGACGTCGTATATATTATTAAAAAAGAAAAGAAAAAAACAGAGCAATACATGGAAATCTTGGTTAAGCGGGGACTTCCACTGTTTATGCTTAGTTTGGATAAGTCTGAAAATAAAGAAGAT
Organism: Volucella zonaria; assembly: GCA_963966105.1. Classification (NCBI taxonomy): domain Eukaryota; kingdom Metazoa; phylum Arthropoda; class Insecta; order Diptera; family Syrphidae; genus Volucella; species Volucella zonaria. The sequence continues at coordinate 48,004,164 of OZ014534.1, forward strand.
ATTTATATCGTAGTCAAAATTGAACCTATGCGTAAGAACACAATATCGATCCCGCAATGTAAGCGCTGCCAAGGCTTCAATCATACGCAGACTTACTGCAAAAAAGAGCCGCGTTGTGTAAAATGTGTCGGTAAACATTTCTCAGTGCAACTTAAATGAAGAACTTCCACGGTCTTGCATAAATTGCCAAGGAAAGCACCCAGCAAACTATCGCGGATATGAAGTGGCGAAAGAACTCAAAAAAAGCCCCGATACGCTTAAAAAAAAACCTTACGCCCAAACTTAAAACCAAATATTGCTAAAGAAAAGGCAGTGAAAGAAAGAATATCCACCGTGGTAAAGTCGAAGTATGTACAAAAAAAAGATCGCAAAGGAAAAACCGCCACCAATTGACGGGCTAAAGTATGAACAAGCAGCGTCGCAAGAAAATAAAAAAAAACGGTGTTACGCCAGATCCAGTGGCACACGTTTTCTCCCTAATTCTCACGACACTGAAGGAGCAAAGCACAACAAAAGAATTCTTAGTTGAAAAATTGAGCAATCTCTGCTTAAAATATTGACATGGAGCGCAAACGGCCTTATTAGAAAACTCAACGAATTGGAAGTGTTCTTACGAAAGCCAACATTGACATTTTCTTGATTTCTGAAACTCACTTGAGTAAAGGATCTCGTGTGGAACCAAAGAGATACTATGCTTATCGTGCATACCATCCATTAGAAAGTATACCCTTAGTTAAGAAGGAAGTGGCGCCTAGATTAACTAACAAAAAAACCAACTGGGACGGTTTTAGAAACTACTGCAATGAATATATTGTTCTAAACGAGTCGCTAAAAATACAAAACGAAATAGAAGACGAAGTCGATAGATTCATCAAAGTCTTGCAGAACGCTGCGGGGAGCAACACTCCCACTAGGAAAAAAGAGGAAGCAAGTATTCAAATAAAATATCCGCCGAAAATAAAAGTACTAGTGAGAGAAAAGAGGAGACCGCGCAATCCCGTGCTCCCGAGCATAAAACACACTTGGACCACTTATGCTACAAATTGAAAGAAGCAATACGAGATTACAAAAATCGGAATATCTCTACATATCTCGAAGGTCTGACTGCCGAAAGAAGTTCAAATTACTTCCTCTGGAAAGCCATGAAAGAAATCAAAAAGCCTCAAATGCAATTTCCTCCCTTAAGAAAAAATAATGGCGATTGGGCAAAAGGACATAAAGAGAAGGCGGATTTATTTGTCGAGCACCTAGATGAAACGTTTATACCTTTTGATGGACAGGCGTTAACAGGAGGTTCTAGTTATATAATTACGGCACCGGACAACTTTAGAATAAAAACAGTGTCGCAATTAAAAAATTGAAAAATAACAAGGCCCCTAGTTATGATTTAATAACTGGTCAAATTCTCAAGAAGTTGCAGAAGAAAACCCTGATCAAACTGCTCCAACTTATAAATGCCGCGCTAAGATTATTAAGCGTTCCAAGCCAATGGAAAGTTGCCGAACTTATAATGGTCCCTAAACCAGGCAAATCTCTAAACGAAAAAAATTCCAACAGACCCATATCGCTTCTGCCGATAATATCTAGAATATTTGAAAAACTCCTATTGAAGCGCTTGCAACCGATCATTGAAGAGAGACGTCTAATTCCTGAGCATCAATTCGGTTTTAGAACTGAGCACTCCACAATTGACCAGGCTTATAGAATTACGAATGAACTTAAGAAAGTTTTAGAGTGTAAAAAGATATGTTCTAACGTTGTTCTTGACCTGTCGCAAGCCTTCGATAAGATATGGCACGAAGGCTTTAATTTTAAGCTAAGTCAGGTTCTTCCGAGAGAGCTGGATAAGATTCTGGAATCGTACCTGGAAAACAGAATTGTTCGTGTTAAACATGGCACCGAATACTCGGAATTTAAAGAGATCGCTGCTGGAGTTCCGCAAGGAAGTGTACTTGGTCCGGTATTGTTTTTACTCTATACTCGAGACATGTCGGAAGAATCAGATACCATAGTAGCCACGTTCGCGGACGATACGGCTATGCCAGCTACACATACTTCAGTCGCGTTAGCTACTGGTAAGCTACAAACGGCTTTGGATAAAATCTACTAGTGGACAAAGATTTGGCGAATGGTTCTCAACGAGACCAAATCTACTCATGTTAATTTTACTTACCGGAAAATAAACAACCTTGCCATTTTCATTAACTCGGTACAAATGCCATATGCAAATGAAGCAAAGTATCTACATAGAATGACATTAGATGCAAAACTGAAATGGAAGCCGCATGTTAAAAAGGTGATGAACTTGAAAATAAATTCAGACAAATGTATTGGCTACTAGGAAGGCATTCCAAGCTAAGCTTACATAACAAACTGCTCATCTATAAGCAAGTGCTTAAACCTGTATGGACGTACGGTATACAACTTTGGGGTTGTACTAAACCAAGCACCGAAATATTCACCAAACCTGTCAAAATAAAGTTCTAAGAGAAATGGTGAACGCCCCATGCTATATCAGAAACAGTGATATCCACAGAGACCTAGGAGTAGTTACTGTCGAGGACGAAATAATGAACTTTACTCGCAAACTCATTCGTCTTCATGGTCATTGTAATAATAAAATACTCCAAATTCTGGACGAGACTAACTTAGTGCGTCGATTACAAAGAACGAGACCGCAGGTGCTTTTGCTGGAAAGCTACCTGCGCCACTCGAATATTATTTGAAACGGAAACTACTTGATAAGGTAACTTAGTTGTAGTCGACAAGAAGAGAGGCGTTTTTTAGTGAGTAAGAATCTCACACTATATGAGCACCGGGTTCATAGTGTCTATGAAAGTCTTCACATCTACCCATGGCAAATAAAAAAAAAAATCTTCTACAATCAAGCAGATATCGAAAAGGTATACGCTATTAAACCAATTGTTTGTTTGTTGTTAAGTTTGAGTCACTTCGAAGAAACCAGCCAGCTACAATAATTACAGAAGTTGTCCGGTTGCAAAGTTATATCAAGAACGGCAGTGACTCTACCAATCACCAACAAAGCCCACTCAAAAATAAAAACAAGCAACAAGGAAATATTGAAAACAATAAATTAGACCAAATACCAACTGCTACAAAAACAAACGTGCCGGTAGGTACTCTACAGTTTTCGGTCCACCTCTCTTCAAGGGTTCACTAACTATTTTTGCTGACGACGTTGGCTTCACTTATGGCCTAAATAGCCCATTGGACCTAGTTTGTGATGTTAACTGGGATCTTAATCTATTGCGGCTCTCGTTTGCTGAACACAATCTACACCCTGACTGACTCGAACTGCAACCAACTTCAGACTGCTATAATTTCCAAACCGTTCATGACAGTGAGCTCAAATTTTGACACATGACAGATAATTTTATTATTTACAAGTCTTTTAAACGATTTGCTTCTCAGTTGTGTTGAAAAATTTTTATCCGCGATGGAATTCAAACGTGATAGTCTGATTGCTTTATATTTGGCTGGAAAACCACAAGTAGCTATCGTTAGAGCCCTCCAGTACTTCAACGTGAATAAATCATTTGTGTCTCGAACCATAGCTCGTTACAGTGGTACTGGCAGCATTACAAAACGCCATGGAGGTGGTCATAAAAAAACAGCAACATCGGCAGAAATGGTTCGGAAAGTGGAAGAAAAATGGCTCGTGAGCTCAACATATCGTTGAAACGAATGCAACACATACTGAAAAATGAGCTTGGACTCAAGCCATTGAAGTTCCAAAAAGCACACGATGTTACACCGCAACAGAAAAAAGTTAGAATCGAAAGAGCGAAGGAGTTGCTACGCTTGCACGAAAGTGGTGAGTTGCCGAATTTGGTTTTTTCCGATGAGTCGCCATTTGTTATCGAGCAATATGTCATCAAAAAAAATGACCGAGTTTACTTGCCAGAGAGGTCCTTCGAAAATGTACACCTTCGGACGGCCACCAGAAAGCAGGCAGCACCAATGGTGATGGTTTGGGACGCCATAACCGCCGATGGTCGCTCTCCGCTCGTATTTTTGGACCGTGGCGTCAAAATTAATGCGATCATATACCGTGAAACTGTCTTAGAGGCAGTATTGAAGCCTTTGGCAAACAATCATTTCGGTCGAAGACCGTGGAAATTTCAACAAGACTCGGCACCGTCTCACAAAGCGCGCGTCAACATAGATTGGTTAAAAAACAATGTTCCACACTTCATTTCTTCGACACAATGGATTGCAAATTCTCCGGATGCAAGTCCGATGGATTTCCCTATCTGGGGTATTTTAAAGGTTAGCACTAAAAAATAACAAAGTTTGGACCACCTCAAACAAGCACTTCGCCGGGAATGGCCCAAAATACCGTAGAGCCACTTGCGTGCAGCGTGCAATGCTTTCTTCGGCCGTCTCAAGGTCATTATTCGCGCCAAAGGTGGACATACTGAAAACTACTGATACAATTAGAAAATTGATATATTTTCCAAAATTTTTTGCTTTGGCACAATAAAATTTATCAAAAAATAAAAAAATTATAGCATTTTAAAAAGTTGGAGTTCGAGTCATTCACCCTGTAGTAACAAGTTCAAAAACAAAGACATTGGTTTTTAGTTTATCCTTTTCATATAGTTTTGATGTAAATGGTTATTTCCACGCTCCTGAGTGTAATAGACTCAAACTTTCCAACTACTATTGTTCGTCTGCTTTTTCGTCTCACTCCTTTTCTTATAATCAAGCCTGTAGTAATAAATGCTTCCTAGTTGAAAGGATTGATGAATTTAGATAACTGGGACTAACCTTAGACTCTAGGTTGTGCCTTGCTAATCACATTAATACTTTGAAAACTTACTTCCGATGCACCTTTCGTCACTTTTATTATTTGCGTAACGTCTGCTCAACCAAGCTTTTGAAGATAATTTTACAATATGGTATTCCTTGTTGGGGGGCGTGTATCGTTATAAGATACAACCTTGGCTGATTTACAAAAATATGTCCTAAAAAAAATCTATCGTAAATCTTGTAGACATCCTAGTTTTCCTTTGTTTTGTACCCTAAAAATTCTTCCGGTCAGTCATTTGTATTGTTTTAAGGTTTTAAAATTATTCTTTTTAATGTCTGGCAATCGTAATTTTCATTTAATTACTCGTTATCTTCGTAGAAATCTTTCTAACGACTTATCAGTAACCAATTACCATACCACTGCTTACCGTATTTATTTTTTCTGTTTTGTCTTAGGTTGCTATTCAGCCCTGATCTTGAATCTTTTATCTCTAATATTTTGGTTTCATCATTCTTTTTTCCCCTTCTCATTAGCATTTTTCTTTCTTTTTTCTAATTACTTTATTTTCATGATTTTTGGTAATGTTATAGTTTAACATTTCTTGTTTATTTTTTTTTTGTAAATATTACTATGAATTCTTCACGGGTCACCCCACCCCATAATTTTATTTAGTTTCGCTCCAACAAATTGATGTGACATCCACACTATTTTATAACTAAATACTGAATGTCACCAATCTTTCTTATAATTTATATTTAAAACTAGAATTTGTATATTTATATTTATTGAATTATTTGATTGAATCTCAAGCCAATAGGAAAATAAATATGTTACATACTACTGCTACTACTACTATTGTACATACTAGTACTGCTACTATTTCCGACAAAAAGACAATAAAGTGCTACCACAAAATAGCGTTTGAGTAGTTGCTGTCAACAACTGTTCTCAATACCTTGATCATATACAAAAAAGAAAAAAAAATTAAAATTATGCAGTTTAGGAAATCAATATGCGAGACCCTAGGTAGGTGAGAGTGGCTGTTGGATATACTAACCCACTTAGGCCTAATGACCCATTGTGATGCCACGTGGATCTATGATCCTCTTACCGATGGAACCAGTTTGAGCTTCTGACGAAGGGAAGGAGGCTGTTTACGTCTATATTTTTCAGATCGTTTAGGTCGTTGTAGAAGAAAGCTCCTAAGTGAAGTTTTCTTCTCTGGGAGAAGGCTGGACATGTACAGAGTAGGTGGAGGATTGTACCCTCCTCCTCCTCCTCGTCCATGCAGCTTCCGCAGAAATCATTTGTAAAGGCGCCAAGCCTTCTTGCGTGCTTGCCTATGAGGCAGTGTCCAGTGATGACATCTATGATGGCGCTGAGAGGTTCCTTGCTTTGAAGGATCAGACTCTTAGAGCGATTCGGATCTAGCTTTGACCAGATCTTTTTAGTCGCTAGACATATTGGTCCAACAGTCCACCTAAAGTTTGTTCTTTTATTGGCATCCAGCTTTAATGTTAATTTGCACGTAGTGATTGGAATACCTATGCTACCCTTTTCCGGTAGAATAGGTAGAGTGGTTCCAATTTTGGCGAGTCTATCGGCTCTACAGTTCCCTGGAACGTCTTTGTGGCCCGTCACCCAGCAAAGGTGAAGGTTGAACTGCTCTGCCATGTCCATAAGAGGCGATCGGCATTCAAGGGCGGTTTTAGAATTTAGTGAGACTGAGTCAAGGGATTTGATAGCGGCCTGTCTATCCGAAAAGATGCGGATATCCTTTGCAGATATAACGTTTTCCTTCAGCCAGGCCAGAGCTTCTTTAATCACCAAATTTTCCACCTGGAACATGCTACAGTGATTTGGAAGACGGAAGGAGAGACTTAGATTTAGTTTATCTGAGAAAACACCACCACCAACCTGGCTATCGGTTTTAGATCCCTCTGTGTAAAATGGATTAACTTGTCGTCCATGAAACATCTCGCTACCAGAAGGATCTAGAGAGGAAGTTTACATGGAAATCTTTGTCAAACCAAAGTTCAGGTATGATGTAATCGATGCTCTCCGTGAGGATTCCTAGTGTATTAAGAATTTTAACGTGATCAAATGAATTATTTGTCCACTGTGTAGTCACTTTAAGGCGAATACCTGCAGTCGCATCTACTTGTATGCTCAAATTATCGAGGGGTGTCAAACGGAACAGAATGTCTAATGCCGCAGAGGGAGTAGACCGTAAGTCTCCGCTTATGCATATGTTATACACGCTGCTCTCTGGACTCTGCTTAGTTTACTGCAGTTGACTGCATTGTCTAAGGCGGTCCACCAGACGGCAACCCCGTAAGTGAGTATCGGTCTTATGACCGAGATGTACAGCCAGTGGGTTATCCGGGGTTGAAGGCTCCATTTATTCGCAAAGGCTGTTTTGCAAGAGTATAAAGCTACTGTAGCTTTATTGACTCTTTCTTGAATGTTAGGTTTCCAGTTTAGTTTTCTGTCAAAAATGAGACCCAGATATTTTGCTGTATCGGAAAACACTAAACTGGTACCGTTTATTGAAGGGGGGTCTATAGTTGGAATTTTGTATTTCTTGGAAAAGAGGACAAGATCAGTTTTATGGGGGTTTATTCCCAATCCACAGCGATCTGCCCAACGGGTTAATCTAATGAGATTTAATTGAAGGAGTTATTTAATGGTATTAAGATACTTAACTGAGACGGCTATAGCAACGTCATCCGCATAGGCAATCACCCTGCTACCACCCGCTTCCAGGTATATCAGCAGTTCATTTACTACTAAGTTCCAGAGAAGGGGAGAGAGGACACCGCCTTGCGGCGTACCTCTGCTGACACATCTTTTAGCAGAAGTCTCACCCAGTTTGGAGTTGATTATCCTGCTTTTCAGCATAAGACTGATCAGCTCCCCAAGTGAGTCGTCGTTGACAGCGCAGTCGTGGTTGCGGATGTGTTGACGTTGTTAAAGACACCCTCTATGTCCAGGAAAGCAACCATTGTGTACTCTTTATATTATAGGGATCGTTCGATGTCGCTAGTCAGTGATCCGCAGAGCCGTTTCCACCGACTTTCCTTTACAGTAGGCATGTTGAACCGTTGACAGAAGTCTAGGACCAATTTTAGCTCGTATAGCTATATCAATCAGTCGTTCTAGAGTTTTCAGAAGGAAAGATGATAGACTTATCGGTCTGAGGTCCTTTGGGACGACATGAGAACATTTTCCGGCTTTGGGGATGAGACCCTATGTGAGCAACCAACTTATAATGTATAGCCCCAATCTTCTAAGACTCATGCCCTGGAAGGATATGTTTCAAGAGACCGCACTGATCCTAAAACTAGAAAATTATGCTTGAACTGCTATGATGAGTTATCAAAAATGATAGGAGCAAATCTTCCTGATTTCAACATACAAAAAAGTTGCAACTTTTTGTAAAACTTGCGCGGGAAATCCAGCTTTTTGTTTGGAAATGCTTCACAAAAAACAATAAATTTAGATTTTTTCTCTTTTTATATTATTTTTAAGAATTTTAAGGATTTTGTTAAAGTTTCAAATAAAAATTTATGAATTAACATTATTATATGAATTACATTTGTTTTTTTTTCTTTTCATTCAAATAAAAGCCCATATAGCTTCTAAAATATTCCCAGAATCGTTTTAACTTTGTTTGTACGTAGATCAAAAAATAGACTTTAAACTAGGTGCCAACGAAGAAAAAATAACTTTTGCCAGCTGGCCACAAAGAAAATTCGATTGTAAAAAGACCCACCGGTGGTAAATGTGGCCCCCTGGGAAAAAATACTATGATCCACCGGTGCGTCATGTGGGAGTCAAGGTGCTAAGGAATGCAATGACTCAACCAACTTATGACACTTAAAGAATTTCCTCTATTTAATATTAAAAAAAATTGTTTAAACATGTGCTTTAGTCTCTAATTACAGTTTTTACACAGACATCCAATTAATATCCTTTATCTGTTCTAGAACAATTCATATCTCTATTGGACCCTTTATGCTTTCATTTCCTTTTTTTGTAAACTCATCTCAACCAAACGTACTACTAAAGTGTATTTGAAGATCAACAGCGGATCGAATTTTCTTCGTTCTCATTCCTCCAACATTGATCTAATTTATGAGTTCCCTGGCATAGCCCATCACCGAAATATAGTAGCAGCCCTGAATACATATTATTAAAACACACCCTGTCCATCATCGTTAATGTTAATATCTAAACAAAAAAAAAAATAATAAAATTCCTCTTAATTAACATCTCAATTGCATAGAGCAATTAAGGCCTTTCCCCCCACACACAACTGCTGTTGACGGAATAGACTGTCCGTCCATATAAACAGATTGTCGTAATTAATTTGTGAAAATATTCTTGGCAACTTCGCAAATTGTTTACGTTATAGATACTTCTATAGAACAACAAATAGTGTGAGAGAAATTTCAAACACAATGTTGACATTCGAAGTTTTTTTTTCATTCCAAGAATCAGATGGCGGAGAAAAAGTACTCCTGTGTACAATACGAGTATATCTGTTAATTAACATTAACACATAACAAAATTGAATAAATTAAAAAAAAACAAATGTGCAGGAATGTTCCACAAAGTATCTAAAACTACGTGAGGGGCGTTGGAGGAGACCTCTGTTCAGCTGAAGCAGAGTTTTTTTTTTAGAACTTGTGAAAAGACGGAGTAGTGTATTAACTTGAGAACAAACGAAATATGTACATATGTGTTAAGAGATATATCATAATCATCTTTCCGAAAACACTTTTACTTGCCAGGAAACCGATCATGCTCGGAGAGATCTAAACCCAGAGTGTTTTAACTAAAATACGTTTCTATCCAAGATGAGGCGAGATACTGCAGTATCGAAACTACGGTGCTATCGAAACAAAAACCATACACAGCGGATAGAGAATGATCAATTCTTGATGACATTTGGCTATTATAGCCGAACAAAGACTGCTTTCTAGAATGAAAGAACTAAGAAGGGGTTTCTATGATTAGAAAATAAATTTATCTTGCACGAATTAAGATTTTTGGGAGTAAGTGAGACTAGGTGGCATAACGCATAGAAGTTTCAGTCTTCAGCAGGTAACACTGTCTGCTACTTTTAGAGCCAAGTTTACGCAATTACCTCACATCCGTAAAAACTCAATGAGAAAGAATATTGAGTGTCAGTAACGACCATACAATCCCTGATGGGAGGATGAAAGACTTCAAGGCAAAGGTAGACAACAATTACATAAGACTCTAACATACGAAACTCTGATTAATGGAACTCTTTGCCTCAGTGTTCCCACTCTATGATGACAATGATGAAAGGTTGGTTGGTTTCTGCAACACAAATCGCCTTGTAATAGGAGCCATACCAATTTTCCCCTTTTTCTTCCGTCGGCACAGAGAGCTCAGACAGGGAACTTGTCCATTGCAATCCTTGTATATAACCGAAGCGAAATGAAGAATGAGAAAACGATTAAGTAATACCGGTACATCCAGCGTAGGCCGGGCACCTACAAAACAAGTGTTCGGCACTGTCATCATCACTCGCAAATCAAGCATGATACGATGTCGTGTCACTTAAGCTTAGCACACTAAAACGCAGAGCAGTCAGCAGCCTTTCCTACTAAAAAACCAAGGCAGTCCCAACGCCGCGCAGATTCGGTTCCTGAGAAATTCCCATCTGAGCATTATCTACGAACCATGGATTGTAGAAGGCGTGATTCGTGAACTTAGGACGCCTGTATACGCTCCGCTCTATCCAAGAGACAAAGGTAAGATTAGAATTTGTATATATATTAGTGAAATGTAGCCTTAATGCATTTTTACTTCCTAATCTCAGCGACCCCGACTTAACCGTTGCCAGACTAGAGACTGCCAAAGGCTCCTACTGGCTGGCATCGGCATACCTTTGCCACGATCATGTGGGCCCTCACCCTGGTGATAACCTAGAAAGGATGGTACTGGAAGCTGGAAGGCAATAAACTGCCGTCATCATCGAATGCGACGCTAACGCACATCACACGATATGGGAAAGTACAGACATCAAGGACAGAGGTGTGTTACTTTTTGATTGTATTATACACTTGTGGTCATAAAAACCCCACCACCTAATGAGTTCTAAAAAAATGCCTAATTACATCAGATCGTAAGGGTTTTTCTCATACTAATGAAGGGTATTCCCCATAGTGGAGTTCGGCCTCGTATTTAGTGCAACAAAAATCAGTTTGAATTGAGTTATGACGATGACAAGTAAAAAAAAGTGAAATGTCTGGTAAATATCATCAACTGACTTGGGACGAAAAAGTTCAAATATTGACTTTAGTCGAAGAAGGGCTTGGCTATCGTGAGATGGCGGTTAGAATAGGATGCTGTCATTCAACTATCGTACGACTGATGAAGAAAAAAGAAAATTTGGATCCACTGGAAAGGAAAAAAAGGCTCGGGACGAAAACGTAAAACAACCCAGAAGACGGACAATGTATTACAACGAATTAGCATGAAAGATCACTCAGCAGAGCTGAGTGAATTTCATCAAGTTGATGTAAGCGCCGAAACCATACGCCGACGGCTACGGGAGATAGGTTTATATGGAAGACGACCAGCGAAAAAACCTCTCCTAACCACAAAAATGAAAAAAGCTCGCTTGACGTGGGCAAAAAAGTACGAAGATTGCACGCAGGATGATTGGCAATGTGTGATATGGTCTGATGAAAGTAAATTTAATTTGTTCTGTGCAGACAATTTGCCATACGTACGACGGTCAGCAGGTGAAAGGTTCAAGGACGAGTGCATAGTCAAAACAGTGAAGTTTCCTCAAAGCCAGATGGTTTGGGGATGTTTCTCTTTTTAAGTTTTGGGCCCTTTGCACTTTGTCAATGGAATTATGAACACTCAAAAGTATGGAGAAGTAGTAAGGGTGTTTTTGGTGCCAGCAATTGAACAGCATCATTCGTATACTGACAAGTTCATTTTTCAAGATATTACTGAACTTCTAGTAAACTCGATGCCTTCTAGAATAAAAGCGTTAATAACCCGGTATTGATAATTTTTTGGTAAAAGTGACATATCTAAACATCTTATATACATATACATAAAAAATATATCGTTTGATTTTGTTAACCAATCACTGCATTAAAATATTTTAAAAAAATAAGAAAATTACCTGGTTTTTCTTTGTTTGTTAAGATCTTTTTTCAAGCATTCAATAAACAGATGGAAATTAGATAGAAATACTTATAAACTACTGCGGAGTACTCAACAAAAATTTCATTTCATTATAAAAATTATTATCGTAGTTATTAACAATTTTAATCATTTTGATATGGTGCGGTTTTTATGACCGCAAATGTAAGTACTAACCTCATTGCCTGCAACATTGGTAATACGCCCATTTTTATAACAAGAAACCGACAGAAAGTGTTAGATATCATTGTTGTCTCCGACAGCATCACTTAAATGCTAATAAACTGGATGATTTCGTCTGAACACTCTTTTTCAGACCACAGATACAGATACATCCAATGATGCTCCTCCCAGCCAACCAGCATTCCGAAATTATCGGAAAACTGACTGGCCAAAATACAGAGGAATACTGTCAGAAACAATATCCTCTGAACCCTCAAATCCCCTGCGTAACACCAATGAGCTTGATCTTGGCTCTCAATCAGGCAATGGCCGCTTCCTGCCCTCTTGTTCAACCTAGAGGCAAGAAAAAACCGCACTGGTGGACATCAGCACTGGGACCCCTTAGAAACATTTGCAGAAAACTTTTCAACCTAGCAAAAAGCACAAGAGAAGTAACTGACTGGGGCTCATATAAAGAATCCTTCAAATTATATAAAAAAGAACTGATGAAGGTAAAGCGACAATCCTGGAGATCATTCTGTGACAAAATTTGAGAAACCTCTGAGGCATCGCGGCTAAGAAAAATCCGCTCTACAAATCCTGTAATGCCTAACTGTTTCAAAAAAACCGATGGCTCTTGGACAATCTCAAGTGATGGATCACTCAACCACCCAAACAGGACTACTGCAACTGTGAACAAAATTCATAGTCTGATTACAAGAGACAAACTGCTTTGGGCGCTGCATAGCTTCAAACCATACAAGTCTGCTGGTCCGAACGATATAATATCTGCCGAGCTCCAAAGATCCTCAGATATTATCCTGCTTACGCTAGAGAATATCTTGAGGAGCTGTGTAGAACTAATCCACATCCCACTGTTATGGAGAGAAGTCAACGTATTGTAGCTTTCATTCCCAAAGTCGGAAAATGTTCTCATGTTGTCCCAAAGGACCTCAGACCTATAAGCCTATCATTTTTTCTTTTGAAAACTCTAGAACGACTGATTGATATCCTTCTACGAGCTAAAATTGATTCTAGACTTCTGTTAACGGCTCAACATGCCTACTGTAAAGGAAAGTCGGTGGAAACGGTTGTGCATTTACTGACTAGTTAGCCACATCGAACGGTCCCTATAATATAGAGAATACACAATGGTTGCTTTCGTACGAGTAGATATTGAAGGTGCGTTTAACAATGTCAACACATTCGCATTCACGACTGCGCTGTCAACTCTGCAGGTAGACGACTCACTTGGGGAGATGATCAGTCTTATGCTAAATAGTAGGACAATCAACTCCTGGAGCTTCTGCTAAAAGATGTGTCAGCAGAGGTACGCCGCAAGGCGGTGTCCTCTCTCCCCTTCTCTGGAACTTAGTAGTAAATGAACTGCTGATATACCTGGAAGCGGGTGGTAGCAGGGTAATTGCCTATGCGGATGACGTTGCTATAGCCGTCTCAGTTAAGTATCTTAATACCATTAAAGAACTCCTTCAATTAAATCTCATTAGATTAACCCGTTGGGCAGATCGCTGTGGATAGGGAATAAACCCCCATAAGACTGATCTTGTCCTCTTTTCCAGGAAATACAAAATTCCAACTATAGACCCTCCTTCAATAAACGGTACCAGTTCACTGTTTTCCGATACAGCAAAATATCTGGGTCTCATTTTTGACAGAAAACTAAACTGGAAACCTAACATTCAAGAAAGAGTCAATAAAGCTACAGTAGCTTTATACTCTTGCAAAACAGCCTTTGGGAATAAATGCGGCCTTCAACCCTGCATAATCCACTGGCTATACATCTCGGTCATAAGACCGATACTCACTTACGGGGTTGCCGTCTGGTGGGCCGCCTTAGACAATGCAGTCAACTGCAGTAAACTAAGCAGAGTCCAAAGAACAGCGTGTATATGCATAAGCGGAGCCTTACGGTCTACTCCCTCTGCGGCATTAGACATTCTGTTACGTTTGACACCCCTCGATAATTTGAGCATACAAGTAGATGCGACTGCAGGTATTCGCCTTAAAGTGACTACACATTGGACAAATAATTCATTTGCTCACGTTAAAATTCTTAATACACTAGGAATTCTCACGGAGAGCATCGATTACACCATACCTGAACTTTGGTTTGAGAAAGATTTCCATGTAAACTTCCTCTCTAGATCCTTCTGGTAGCGAGATGTTTCATGGACGACAAGTTAATCCACTTTTACACAGAGGGATCTAAAACCGATAGCCAGGTTGGTGGTGGTGTTTTCTCAGATAAGCTAAATCTAAGCCTCCCTTTCGTCTTCCAAATCACTGTAGCGTGTTCCAGGCGGAAATTTTGGTGATTAAAGAAGCTCTGGCCTGGCTGAAGGAAAATGTGATATCTGCAAAGGATATCCGCATCTTTTCGGATAGACAGGCCGCTATCAAATCCCTTGACTCAGTCTCACTAAATTCTAAAACCGCCCTTGAATGCCGATCGCCTCTTATGGAGATGGCAGAGCAGATCAACCTTCACCTCTGTTGGGTGCCGGGCCACAGAGACGTTCCAGGGAACTGTAGAGCCGATAAACTCGCCAAAATTGGAACCACTCCACCGGAAAAGGGTAGCATAGGTATTCCAATCGCTGCGTGCAAACTAATATTAAAGCTGGATGCCAATAAAAGAACAGACTTTAGGTGGACTGTTGGACCAATATGTCTAGCGACTAAACAGATCTGGTCAAAGCTAGATCCGAATCGCTCTAAAAGCAAGGAACCTCTCAGCGCCATCATAGGTGTCACCACTGGACACTGCCTCATAGGCAAGCACGCAAGAAGGCTTGGCGCCTTTACAAATGATTTCTGCGGAAGCTGCATGGACGAGGAGGAGGAGGAGACAATCCTCCACCTACTCTGTACATATCCAGCTCTCTCCCAGAGAAGAAAACTTCACTTAGGAGCTTTCTTCCACAATGACCTAAACGATTTAAAAAAATATGGACGTAAACAGTCTTTTACGCTTCATCGTAAGCTCAAACTGGTTCCATTAGTCAGAGGATCATATGTAGATGGGCCAATTGGCCTATGTGTGTTTCCAACAGCCACTCTTACCTACCCTACCTACCTTATCTACAATGTTTTACAGTGATTTAATTTTCTGCGATGCAATTGTTGACCTGGGATCAAAACAAGATTTATTAGTTTTTTAGCCGTCCGATTACGTTCAGGGAGTTCCTACATTCTTTGATTAGGTTGAAAGTTGTAAAGGGTTTAGCAAAGCCTTTAAGCGAATCTTAACTGCCACTTAAGATGTGTGTATACTTCGGCCCCTTCACCGCTTCTTCAAAATACATACACAGTGAAATTCAACGTTGTCGTCCTCGAAAAAGACTCCAATGCCGCATCACAGTTCGTCTTTGAAGGCATCCAAGGAGACCCGACTAGATTCCTTTCCTGGCTTAGACACAAGCCGATACCATTTCTGAGCATACCGTAAGTTCATTTCGTACTTTCGCAGCAACAAAAAAATTGGAACCAATTCATCAGACGCCTTGTCCATAAGACCAGGATCTAAATAAAGTCTACGCTGAGACTTATTAAAACGCCAGTCCATATTTTAAAAAGGTCTAGTTTTTTTTAAACATAAGATGGCTTTGAGAATGCAGCCTATGTTGTAAATACCAAAGGAAGGGAGATTCATGAGTGCGTCTACAACCAAGCAGAACAAGGTGTGCTAAGGAAAGCCCTGATGCAGATAAACCATCAGACAACTAATGCATAGAACAGTATCTTATCATAGCAGTGTACATCCTCCTCGGTGTCAAGCCCCATGTCTTGCTGAAAGCTCCCTTACACTGCCAGAATTCTAACAACCCCCATTAGGTTTCCGGTGCAACATTTTTAGTCCAAAGAATACGTAGCTTCCATGGAAAAATGGATAGTGCTGCCTTTGACTGGATAAATCAGAGCAGTCAGTTTCTTCCTCAGTTTCAGAGAGGATTGACTGAAAGACTTTTTCTAGTGCGCCAAGGAAGGAACAGGGAATACAGATAGTAGACTATGAAGTTTAGAGTTCACTGTAGAAGTGAGAAAAGAAGAAAAATTGCGAGTTGCATTAGATATATGTAGATCTAATACTTATACATAGGTAAAGACATCCACAATTTATTATGAGTGAAAAATGTATCTTTTCATATAAATGCAGTCTTATTTGTTATGATATTACTCGTATGTAAAAAAAAATACATTTTCTGGCAGCAATGTAAAGCTTTTAACATGTTGCGAAATGTGCTCTGATCTGCGTAATCCCTGAACATATCCTACGGAATCAATAAGTGCTACTAACAACTTGTGTTGGGGCAAGGATTCGATATTACAATATGCAACTTCATCACATGTAATCAAGTCTGGTGTGCTGAAACTCGCAATTACCCCATCAATTTATTACCAGAAAGTAAGGCATCAGATAAGGTATTGAGGGCTGGCTTTTTATTTAGAATTGGAATAACATGCGACTTTATGTTAGACCAGGAGTGACTACTGCAGAGATCCTCGTTTAAATGGTTAACAAGTTCAGCCTAGTAGCATGGCTTAGACAAATACAACTGAAAATCATCGGCATATAGATGTGCCGAGGTATGAGTACAGACAGATGGCAAGTCATTTATAAACATACAAAACATTAAAGGGCTAAGGCAGAAGAGCTGAACGAAAATTTCTAAATCTATCGGAAAGAAAGATTTCAAAAAGCCTTACTGCACTATTATCAAAACCAAAGAGATGTTTTAATTTCTAGCACAGGGTTTTGTGACTTACCTTGTCAAAAGTCTTTGAGAAATCAAGCAAGCAAACGAAGGTAACACATCCATTATCGAACTTAAGTAGATATACGAGTACCCTCCAAAATATTGACTATTGCAGTAGAACAGCACCAGATAGTGCCCCATAAAAAATTCCATTAAGAGTTAAGTAATCCAGAAGTTGACTTACTATAAGTTTCTCAAAGACCTTTGAAAGTCATGGTAAAATACTTATAGGCCTAAAATCGGCAGAAGATCTCGGAGTAGTTTTTTCCGCGATAGGTACAATCCGAGCTATTTTCCAGGACTTGGGGAAAGTTGACGTTGTGATGCAGTGGTTAATTATATGGGTTAGATGGGATATGATGTCAGGCAAAACTAGTTTTATAAAGCCCAGTGGTATCCCAACCATAGCATTTGATTTAACGGCTGTCACACAACTGGAAACTTCATTCGAAGCTTAAAACATCTTACTGGACAAAAGGACGAATTTTCCAACTATTCAGTACTGTTTTCAAGAAAACATTTATTTAGCACATCAGGATCAATCATTAAAAATTCCAATTTGTAGCAGATTATACCAAAGTTTTTTTTGAGAGTAAGCGTTGTATTCAGCTTAAAGGCGGTATACTGTCCAATTAGAATGACAAGGACTAAACTTCCACCTCCTATAAAGCTTATTACGAGCTTTAATAGTCTCGATTACCACTATCGTATACCAAGGGCAGCTTTTATTTCACACATAAACCGGCACTTAGAAGGCACTTTTATGTAGGTCATACAACTCAGTAACTAATTCCTCAAAACAGTTCAGCTAGGCGTCAGGATCATAACAGTGGAAATAGGACGCAGGCCTGCGGGAAAACTCTGTTTACCACTACCATTATGCATATATTGGTTGCTGTCACCATCCGCAATCAAAGTTCTAGTGATTCGTTTACACCGCTTTCTATGTGATGCTAAAGCATGGGCTTATAATTTATATGGACACTCAGGTATACCTTTAGTCAGTTCTGTTAAGAAGTTTCCTCGATGGGGAATTAAAAACGAAAAACATTTCCTCCTTTACTAAGCCAGTCACGAAGAAATTCGTTTAATTCAAACTTGCTGGTATAAGATAAAATGCTTATACGCCTTTTTAGTATTTTATGTTTCTATTTATCTTTCTTGTCATCTACCCATTTCAAAAACATTCCACGCAAAACCGAAAATTACTTTGTGATTGATAAGCAGATAGTTTAGTCTTTTGTAAATAGCAATGTAAAGTAGCGAGTCTAGGTCCGAACCTTGGGGCACATCGCTTATTTCTTCGTACGCATTAATTACCCCTTTAGAGGGCAATTGTAATCCTACGAGGGTAGATCCGGAAGTACCCGACCTGACGTATAGATGGCGGTTGTTGTTTTGGAATGACAATTGTATAAAGTACCAACCAAAGCTTAAATTTAAAATTTAACGACGCTATGTTGTTTAGTTTTTATTCGGCAGCCATCAATAATGATAGCTCTCAATGAATTTCTAAATATGGAAAAAATTGGTCATCGATACAATATTTTCATTTGAAAGGCCTCAATCCAACCAACATCAAAACGGAACTGGATTCTACACTCGGGGAGTCTGTTTCTTTGTTTACAACAATAAAATATTGAGTTTACAGAGCCGTACGAGTTGAAAAAACGAACAGTGGTCGACCAAATGAGGTGAATTCACCAGAAATTTTGAAAAAAAATCCGCAAAATGTTATTGGATGACCGTCGATTGAAAGTGCGTGAACTAGCAGATACGCTGGGTATGTCAAAAAGCGTTGCACATCGCATGTTAACTGAAAATTTGGACAAAGCTGTGCGCAAGATTGGTGCCGCAACTAAGCATGTTTCAATCGAACGTTTAGCTAAGTTTCACAGCAATAAAGCCGAGTTTTTGCATCGATTCATAACCATGGATGAAACATGGGTCTATCGCTTTGCACCCGAGACGAAGGAACAGTCAAAACAATAGACTCAAAGGGGAGAATCGGCTCCAAAGAAAGCGAAGCCAGTTCCATCTGCAGCTAAGGCCATCGCGTCAGTTTTTTGGAATATTTTCATTGATTACCTTCAGAAAGGTAAAACAATCAACGGCGTGTATTATGCGAACTTATTGCAGCGTTTGGAAGATGAAATCAAGAAAAAACGGCCGCATATGGCGAAGAAAAAGGTTTTGTGTCATCAAGACTATGCATCAGTTTACTCATTCGTCATCGCGATGACCAAAATCAGTGAGTTAAAGTTCGGATTGCTTCCTTATGCACCTTATTTGCCAGATTTTGCCCCCTCGGATAATTTTCTATTTTCAAATTTAACAAAATGTCTCGGTGGTAAAAGATTTGCCAACAATAAAGAGGTGGAGTCTGCGGTTGATGGCTATTTTAAGGAGCTCGACGATTCTCACTATAAACAGGGTATCGAAGCTATTGAACAACGCTGGGAAAAGTGCATTGAACTAAAAGGAGACTACGTAGAGAAATAAATGTATTTTCCCCAATTGTTTTATGTTTTCTTTGTTAGATCGGATACTCCTGGGACTACCCTCGTATTTCATCCCTACACTTAAACTAATCGTTAGCGATTTCAATGCTGAGGCAATGCACAATTTCTTTTCATGCACTTTCTTGGGGGAGGAAACAAAGTACAAATGGTTGGTCGTAACAATATGAGTCACGTCGGTGCTTCCTTGACTCAATTTTGTATATTTTATCTGAATTGTCCAACTGCCAAAAATTAGCTGTTGCATCAGCTAACAAAATCTTATAACCAGCCTTTGGGGTCGGTATCATACCAAAATGAGTTTTACGATTTCGCTAATCCACATGTATACCACGGATCGGCGTTTTCCTATTTTTAACTTGGAAATGCGATAGATGAATTACGTACGTTCACTACTACTCGTGACACCTGAATTACGAATTCTCCGAGCTGTGGCGCCACTTAAGTGAGTAGCTGCTAATGGAACTATTTATAGAAATACTCACGCTGGTTAAATGAAGGGGACATGTTTTTCTGAACAGGAACTGTTGTCATAAAGCATTAAACAATACTAAAATATATTTAAAAAAGAGAAAACATCTGAACCTAAAGTCACAAGACTTACCCTTTAGTTCCACCTCGGTGAACGGTTTCTTTTTCACCGACTGAAATGAGAGAAATGCATTTCAATTAACCGAGAACCATGAACAAGAATCGCCTATTGTTAGTACTTACCTTTGTGGCACGTTTCCCTAGTAATGCTGTTCCCAGCATCTGCAAAATAAAAATAATGGCGATCAATAAAAGTCACATAGCTAACGGTCAATAGATAGCGAGAGTAAAAACTAAAATTAAACTCAAGCACAAAATTCGGCGCACTTCAAGCGAAACAACGACGAAGCAAGTGCATCGATTCGTCTGACATCTGACAGATGTCAAAGTTTATTTTTACCTTCGTCCAAATTCGATCTGTGGCTAGATTTAAACATTGCGCTTTGTACAAGTATTCTCGAGGAATTGTTGTAAATTTATAGTTTTTCGCCTAAAACTATCTGTCTGTCCACTTGTCTGGTGGGCAATGGGCCATCTGGTAGTGTTACTCGTAAATCTCAATCTGTCTCCGTCAATTTTTGGCACTCACTTGTGACGTGAGTTAGCGAGTGAGTCGCGGTAAGTTAGTGAATGTTACGACATAAGATAGATTTGACAAGTTTGCTGTAAATTGAAAAGAGCATAATGCTACCGGATAGGATGAGATTTGTTTTATTGTTATACATTCGAATGCATCTGTTGTGGGATTTTTTTTTTAATCCATCCATCTCTTGCACAATTGTCAAAGCGTTTCATCTGTCAGTCTGAAGGTATTGGAGGATCTCAATGATGTCATGAGCGATATTATGTAATAAAAATATAAAAGAAATGAAACCGACCAATTTCAAAACTTTATGATTTTTATTTACTAGTTTTGGAAATGGGAAAGGGGTTATTTGGGAAATGGTGGTAAAGCGTTTATAGTTTGATAGATGACAGCTGTGAAAATGACTTCAAATGTCATCAGAACAGACATGATCACCACTCCTTACTGTGGCTGAATAATTTGAGGGAAATACAGGGTAGGTTGGCTCGGTGGGCTGTCAAAATGCAGCAGCATGATTTCACAATTTTGCATAGAGAGGGTAAGGAGCACCTGGTTCCCGACGCATTGTCCGGCACCATGGATGCTTGGTATTTAAAAATTCGGGATTTAGTTAGTTTGGGAGGAGAGAAATACCTAGACTGGAGGGAACAGAATGGCATGCTTTTTAAAAAGATACCCGTGAATACAAAAGACTTTGGATAAGGTTGCTAGGAATTATTTTTGGCCCAAAATGAAAGCTGCATACGTAGCTGTGTAATCTGCCAAACGGAAACCCGCAGGGCTTATGACTTCCCGATGTAAAGTAAATAAGCTATGCATGGGATATGCTATGCGCGGATTTCATAGTGCCACTTCCGAGGTCGACAAGAGGCTATGCCTATATTTTGACAGTAGTCGACTTCTTTTCCAAATTTCCATTGTTCTTTCCTGTGAGAACGGCTACTGCAAAATCCGTGAAAACCATTTTAGAGAAGCGATAATTGTGCACAGTTCACAATTAATGAAATGTCTGAACTAGCGGATGTCTACGGCGTAACCATTGCTTTCACCGCATTTTACCACCCCGAAGCCAACCCTGCCGAACGGCATAATCAGACCCTGAAAACGAAACTTCGTGCATATATTTCTGATAACCATCGAAATTGGGACATTGTCCTCCCGAAAGTGACTTGCGTCATAAGGAATACAACGCATGAGGTTCTAAAGATGACTTCATATTTTGTTCTGTTTGGGAGGAAAATGCAGATCAAGGGAGAAGGATCTCCCCCTCCCACAGAAGGCTTTATCGTAGATAGGTTGGTAGATATTTAGGCTTGGTCGAAGGCGTTAGGTCAAATAGTAGACGATATAAACAGTAGAAATTAAAGTTCGGCTCAGAGATCTACCAACCACTACAAATTGCGGCGCCGCGATATAAGGTTTTTCCAAACGGATTTAGTTTTAAGGAAAAAATTACTCCTCTCTGATGCTGCCAGGTATTTATCGGCAAAGTTTGCTCCGAAGTTAGTAGGACCCTTTGAGGTCGTAAAAAGGGTTTCACCTTGGATATACAAGCTAGCTGACAGGTATGGAAAGAAGGGAGGGGTATTTACTATTTACAAAGCGGGGAGACATTACTTAATAACACCGGTTTGTACCGCAACCAATTTCATGTAGTTAAAATTCCATCTCCGTGAGCGAATTATCCACTACTGCTTTAATTACAGAAGCTCCAAACTGGACAGCAACTCAACCTTTCACGAGTTTGATGCGCTGTCTGACTCCATACAAAGAATTGTATCCCTTTATCCTCATACTGAAATCGTGATTACGGGCGATTTCAATATACACAGTTCTGGGTGGCTTCGACATTTTGGGCAGACAACACCCGAAGGACGGTGTGTTGAGATCTTCGCTGCGGAAAATAACTTAACCCAGCTTGAAAACGACCTTACACGAATACCAGATGTTGATAGTCATACCGCCAACACCCTGGACTTGGACCCTGATAAATACACTGTAGATGTGCTCTCCCCTCTAGGCTCGTCGGACCATTGTGTCATATCAGCTAAATTCTCGTACACCCACCACACAGTTAGAGAAAAGACCCCTAAAAGAACCGTATGGCAATACGAGAAAGCCAATTGGAGCGGACTTAACAACTTCTTTAGGAATTTTAACTGGTCGTTATGCTTCCTCGATAACGACGTGGATGCCGCTGCTGACACGATCACAGAAACTATTCTCTTTGGAATGAGATGCTTCATCACTCTTCGGATGAAGAGTATCAAACCAAAAGAAAAGGCATGGTACGACTCAAGCTGTAAAGAGGCTGTCAGGGTTAGAGAAATGTTTTTTCGGTCCTACAAAACAGAAGAAAACCGGAAAAAGTTCAAACGAGCGAGAAATGACTGCAACTACCTCATCCTCCATCCCAACGCTCATTTGCAATGGCATTCCAGCTGTCAGCTCTTTGGACAAGGCCAATCTGCTTGCCGCACACTTTGCGGCTAGCTCAACGCTCCCAGATTGTGCTTTGTCAGCGCCTACACTTGAGTGCGTCGAATCTACAATGGGACGAATCCACTTTCGCACTCGTGTAGTAGCAAGAGTACTTAAAGATCTCGACATACATAAATCGCTGGCAAAACCACTGCGTAAGCTTTTTCATCAATCCAACTCAGAAAGAGTCCTACCGAGCAGATGGTAAACAGCATTTTTCCAGCCCGTCCCTAAAAAAGGCGAATCTTCTTCCCTCTCCTCCTACAGACCCATTGCACTTACGTCCCTTCTTTCCAAGGTCATGGCAATGCTGATAAATCATCAGCTCATGAAATATCTTGAAACACGAAAACTTCTCAAAGACTCCAGTACGCCACCAAAGACAATGTCTTTCTCTACTTCACTGTCTCTCCGGATAGAAACGGAAACTACTAGTATTCGCGTTGTCGCGTCGAATATTCACTCACTCTACATGTCATAGATGTCTCAGGCGATTCATGAATACTTTTTTGGCCAGGTCGATGTTGCTGTACAGCTCGTAGGCGTGTGTAAGTATAAGTAAGATCAGAACTTATTGTACGCTTTCTTCTTAATCTCAGCGACCACGATATAACCGTTGTAGGCTAGAGACTGCCCCTGGTTGGCATCGGCATATCTTGGCCACGACTACGTCTACCCTGACTCTCAATCAGGTAATGGCTGATTTCTGCTATTGCAAGAAAAAGCCACACTGAAGGACATCAGTGCTGGGACCGCATAGGAGCGCAAGCAGGAAAATTTCCAACCAAGTAAAAAGCACAAAAAAAGTAACAGACAAGGACTCATACAAGGAATCCCTCAAAATACAAGTATATAAAAAAGATTTGAGAAAATAACAGAAACCTCCGAGGCATTGCGGTTAAGAAAAATCTGCTCCACCAATCCTATGTTGCCTAGCTGTTTCAAAAAAATCGATGGCTCGACGAATTCAACTGCTGCTACAACTAAAATTTAGACCCTGATAGCTTCTGCATATCTTCAAACCATACAAGTGTGCTGGGCTATACAGTCTCGCTCATTCGTGATCCAAGCATTCCTACATTCCTACCGAGCTATAAATGTCCTCAGATATCATCCTGCCAATGCTGGAGAATATCATGAGGAGCTGTCGGATAGTCAGGCCGCAATCAAATCCCTGGATTCAGTCTCACTGGATTCTAAAAACCCCCTTGACTGCCAAGGGAGATGGTAGAGCAGTTTAGCATCCACCTATGTTGGGTGCTGGGCCACAGAGGTATTCCAGGGAATTATAGGGCAGAAGAACTAGTCAAAATTAGAGCCACTCCACCTATCTTACCTGAAAAAGGTATCATCAGTATACCAATAGAACCAAAGCTGGATACTATTAGAAGAATAAAAGTTAGGTGGACTGTTGGATCCACATGTCTAGTGATCAAACAAATCTTGCTAAAACTGGATCTGAATCGTCCTAAGAGTCCGATCTTTCTAAATATGAAACATTTTAGCGCTAACATACTCGTAGGTGTCATCACTGGAAACTCTCTTAGAGGCAAGCATGCAAAAAGTCTTGGCGTTTTCCCAAACGACTTCTGCAGGAGCTGCACGGGCGAGGTGGAGGAGGAGACAAGACACCACTTGGGAGCTTTCTTGTGCAATCACAAGCGACCTAAACAATATAGATGTTAACAGTCCCTTACGGTTCGTCAGAAGCTCAAATTGGTTCCAAGGGTAGGAGCATCATATGTAGATCCACGTGCCATGAGAATGGGCCAATAGGCCCAAGTAGTTTTTCCAGCAGCCGCTGTACCTAACCAAACCTAACCTACACACACATTTGAAATATTGTCGCTCTGATGTTGGCTTTGGATTAATGTTAAAGAATTCATCTGACAGGGCATCGGCTTCTTAAAACCTTTTGAAGAGGAACTGTATTCAGCCTTTGCGCTGCAGTGAGCGTTCTCCATTTTGCATAATCTGAGTTGGGTAGCCATCCCAAAAGTAGAAATGACTCTGCATACCTCGTCGCTATAGATACTGTCATATACGGCAAGAGTTAAAAAGAATTGGCGAGTGCTAAACTTTTTGGGTTTTCGCTTTGTAGGATCTGCAATGTTATGAATATTTGATCGATTGTGGATCTGCCGGAAATCATACAGACACCATACAGATAGGGGCCAAGTTGAACACAAGATTCCGAACGTTGCTCCTATAGAGTTACACCTCTCCATTTCTCTGGAGAAGCCGATATTCCTCGATCGTCCTTTGCATATAGAGCGCACGAACTACTCTCAATCTTCAATGCAGCACCGTCTCATAGATGAGTTATTTTGCTACTCGTACATCTGTTTTTTCCTTGCAAGCTAGCGGCTTCTTGGCATCGATGCCATTGATCGTCAGCTCGTAATGCAAATTGCTTAAGCCTGTACGCAATCGGCAAAGATTGTGGTGATTTGTTGCGATTGCTGCTGCTCAATGTTAACTCTCCTCACAATACTTCGCCTCTGTTTCGGCGTCTGAGACATCCATACCCACATACCCTGGATACACTAGGTGATGGTCCGAGTCGTTATTTGTCGCTTGGAAAGTTGGAACATCTATAATATTGGATGTTGCGACCAATTTGGCTGAGTCTTGTATGATTAAGTGACCACTATGAACCTTTGGGAATATTAAGGAAAAGAAACCTTGTGAGATTCCGGTCCAGAGCAAAGTAAATTGCCATAAATTCATTTCTACGAGTAGACGTAGTATCACGTAGGCCTGACTTGCTGAAAAATTTGAGATTAAAACGATTTTAACTTTGATACTTTGAGCACTGCTCGTCGACGAGCTCGTTGAGCATCCGTCTATTTCTCCAATAGAGGTGGGTACGATGAGTGCATATCAGGCTGATGTTAACAAATTTGGCTTTGATATAGAGTATAACAATACGTTCGGTAACGGGCCCTTAGCTCAAGGTTTCTGGCCTTGGTCTACCGCTTACAATAAATTCGCATCCAAATTGACGTGGCCACTGTTCTATGCAGTAATCACCGTAGTATATGCCTCAGTTTTTCCTCCCCATCCCACCACACTTTCTATATGCCGCTGACATCCATTTAATAGCAGTCTAGGGCCTATGCTAGTTGATCTACTGGCATATTGAACGCCGGAACATTATATGACCTGCAAGGCCATAGCAGATCCATCCTTATCGAAGCTATCGTTTGCTTCGAAAAAGTGATTTTGGATAGATGGCTTCGACTCAGGGGAATTGGATATTCCGGAGCCAGTAATCTGCTCTGGCGATATGAGAGCTGCCGTTGGCCTATTAAGGGTTCGTTCGCCACCTACAGCAACCTGAATATTTCTGAAAAAAAAAAAATTAATTTGAACTTAGCTTCGAAAACGTTGAAGTAGCTCATTTAAGGAGTCTGCCATGCTGACTGTTACCGTTGATTCAGTCGCGAAAATTTACCCGCCCTTCATCCTCAGTGGTTGCTGTCAGGACATAAAAATGTTGCTTTTCCTCCTTTTCAGCATGGTCAAGTCTGAGACGATACTATGATATTACCCGGGACTACCACGAGGAGGTGATGTAGCCATAGCTATAGCACTAGGCATCGCCAGGTATGTTACAAGTGCTGCACAGTCAAAAAAGATATATTTTGGTAAGGGTCTTATTTAGTAATTGTATGCGTCCGCATGACGTGGACATGATTAAATTATGCCAAACCTGGAAAAAATAAAGAATGACTATTCAGGGTGGTCCAAATATAAGTTTCTTTTTAAAAATAATATAATATGAAAAAAAATCAATTATTGTCGGTATGTTCTGGGTTTATTAAAAAGAGCAAACATTCCCATTAGCTATGGACTACGATGTGATTTATGTGGCTTCGCCGTAGCGCATTCTGTCAACCCGATTTTCCAAGACCTTGTTGACTGTTTCTGGCTCTATCTCACGAATGGTTGGATTGGATTGTATAATATAATAATGTAGATAGCATAAAATCGATCTTTAAAGGCACCCAAAAGAAAAGAAGTATTACGGGGTCAAATCGCAGCTCTGACGCGGCCAATTGACTTCGTGCCAAGGCGGCTGATAACACGACAACCGAACTTAGCTCACTAATGATCAATTGTTTAATGGGTTGTGTGGCCCATCGTGCTAAAACCAAAGATCGTTTACGTCCATCTCTTCAATATCAACCCACAAAACTTCGGTAATCATGGCTCTGTAGCGCTCCCCATTGACCGAAATGCCGTTTCCAGCACCATTTTCGAAATAAAATGGGCCAATGATACCAGCACTTAAAAATGCACACCAAAGCTTTTCGAAAATCACGTGCGGGCTTACCAATCCCCAGATGCGGCAATTTTGTTTGTTAACATACCCGCCGAGATGAGAAAAGCGCCCCATTAGAAAAAACTATTTTTCGGCCAAATTCGATGTCAAATTCGAGCTGTTGTAAGGGGCAAACCGAGAAGTGATAACGAAGCGCATAGTTGTTTGCTTTTGTAAGGGAATACAAGATCTTTATGCAAAATTCTCTTCAGGCTGATGCGTGAAATCTTGAGTTTTTGAAATCAATGGCGAGTCAATGTTCCTGGATTAAGTCGAACACTCTTGACCACAGCAACCACATCCTTGTCGGTACGTAACGTACAACGATGGAGACGGTAAATGCTCTCCGCAAGCACGGCAGTCTCACGAACTTCTTGCACAAACTTATGTCCAACACATGCGTAGATGCTTCATTTTTTCTCAAAACTTTTTTTTATTTTTCTACATAGTCTCCTTGTAACTTGTAAGGAGTCGGTTGGCCACGAAGGCATCCATGATGCAGGAGTAGATGGCAGTGGCACGCTCGCGGTTGCTCGGCTCTAGCTCATCGGATTGGGTTGGTTCTTGCCACTACCCCTTGCATCTCAACTCAACTTACCTTTTTTTTTTCAAAAAAAAGTTAAAATGCATCAGGGTATATATACAGTGTATGTATGCCTTGAAATTAATATTTTACTTATAAAAAAACAAATGTAATTCAAAAAACAGATAAAAAGGTATATTCAAAAAAAAAATTAATTTCAAAAAAAACTGTCAAAAGGATGTCTAAAAAAAAGGAAATAAGTGGGTAATTAAATAATAAAAAACAAAACAAAGAATTGTTTTATGATTGTTGAATTTTATAGATCGCAGTAGTGTGTGGATGGACGAACCGACAGTCCTTCGATGGGGCCGACGCCGACCGGACGTGATGTACAAACGATGAGGACATAACATAAGACTGACTTTCTCTAGTATTTTTTTTTACAGGTGGCGACTGCGAGGATTTCGTTTTAAGGGTTACCATTCACAGTTTTGGCCAGAATGGTAGCAACTGGTCGCATCCAAGTGCGATAAGGGTGGGTTGGCCATCTTCAGCCAACAACACCCGGCTTATTTCAGGTCGTGACGAGCTGTCATCGCTGTGTAACCCTGGGACATATTATTTGATGTAGGGTAAGTAGGGTTAAGTCATCTTTAGGTTTAGTTATTATGCGTTACTTAAGTTCGGTATTTAGGGTTTAGGTTAGTGTAGGATTAGTTAGTTTTAAGCGCGAAAGTCCCGGTCTTGCACAGTGGTGCTGGCACACAGATGTTTCTTGCACACAGATCTTGCTGTTTCTTTTCTTCTTTTTTCCTATCATCTTTCTCTCATCCTGTCTTTTAAGTCCGTCCGTTTAGTCAACGTAAAGTAAAGTAGCTTTCATCAGGCTATCCTTGTTTTCCTTTCTTTTTTTTTCAATTTCGGCACGAAACAAAAGGTAAGTTGAGTTCAGATGCACGGGGTAGTGGCAAGAACCAACCCAATCCGACAAGTTAAAGCCGAGCAACCGCGAGCGTGCCGCTGCTATCTACTCCTGCATCATGGATGCCTCCGTGGCCAACTGAGACTCCTTACAAACTCTAAACACGTCTCCCAGCGATGCTCCCATCTCTCTAACCCGTCCAAATAGTACTTGGCGTTTGTCTCTGCAAAATAATTGTTCACGAAGGTGATTGCCTCCTCATTTGACGAAAATCTCTGTCCTCCGAGCGCAGTTTTTAGATGAGGGAACAAAAAGAAGTCGCTATGGGGCTAGATCTGGTGAATAAGATGGATAGTCAAGCAGTTCAAACCGTAATTCATGGATTTTCGCCATGGCAACCGCTGAGATGTGAGACGGCGCGTTGTCTTGGTGAAACATGATTTACTTTTTCTGCAAATGTGGACGTTTTTCCGCAATTTCTGCCTTCAGATTGGCAAGTAATGATGCGTAGTATGCTCTTGTAATGGTTTTTCCTTTTTGAAGATAATCGATTAAGATAACTCCTTTACCAGCCGAAAAAACAGTTTTTGCTTTTTTTGGAACCGTCTCGCCCTTTGCAGTCCACTGTTTTGACTGAACTTTCGTTTCGGGCGTATAATGGTGTATCCAAGTTTCATCTACAGTAATTAATCGGCGCCAAAACTCAGATTAATTGCGCCTAAACTGCGTCAACAGAGCGTTGGAAATGTTCATTCGAACACGTTTTTGGTCTAACGCAAGCAAACGCGGCACCCAACTCGCGGACACCTTTCTCATGCCTAAATCTTGATTTAATATGTAACAAACACGTTCTTTGGACATTTTCATGACCTCTACTATCTCTCTCACTTTAATACGGCCGTCGTCTAACACCATTTGGTGAACTTTAGCAGTGTTATCGTCAGTGGTTGTAGTTTTTGGACGCGCCGAACATTCATCATCTCCCAAGCTCTTACGGCCACGTTTCAATTCAGCTGCCCAAAATTTCACTGTGGTAAATGATGGTGCAGAGTCCCCATACACAGAGTCCAACTTATTTTTGATTTGCGTAGGCGTATTGCCTTTCAAAAACAAGAATTTACTCGTAATAACAGCTCGATACTCAATTTTTTCCATTTTCACAAAAAAAACACTCACATCGACTCACTCAAACGACTGTCAACTAAAAACTGAGCGTCCAAAATGTCTTAAACTTATGTCTTAGATGCACAACTATCATTCACTAGCTTTTATTGACGAGTGCCGCTATCTTTACGTTGCTTTACATTACTTTTCAGACAACCCTCGTAAGTTTTCAGTATTTCCCAACATTTTACAAGCGGTTCAAGCAATAATTATAGTGCGCTGATTCGTTGGTGCATACGCGTTGCGCGTTTTGTACTCACTTCAATATTCAACCAGTAAGTAATGAGCCGCGCACGCAACTTATCTGAACGTAGGTTATTATGGGTTATAGTGAGCAGGTTTTCGTTTGCTGGCAATTAAAGATTATCTTCCAGCCATCCTTAGTACTATCCCAACCTGCTCGTATCTTGGCACCATTGACGGTAGCAATAACTTGGGTCGGCGGGTAGGCAACCCGGCAAACAATTTTCCGTACCCAGGTTCAAATCTCCGTGTAGGAACATCTTTTTTTTTCTCTAGTTTCAATGGTTCTAAGTAGTTTCCACATTGCGCGATCCGACCTCATGGTTATCGTATGGTATGATATTCCTTCGGTTAGGATTAGCGGATGTGGAAAATCAGGAGATGTGGTCTGATCTGACGAACCAGTTGAACAAGGAAAAAAAAACGGATCTGGTAGGTGGTACGAGTTTGGAGAAAACAGGCGACGAGTAGGCTGCGATTGATAATGGGGTCAGTTTGAAGGAGTCAAGCAAGCAGTTCAGGCATGGAATAAATAGTGAAGTAGTTCGGAGGTCAATTTGAAGTTTATTGAAATTAAAATTGCAATTTATTGTTCGAAAAGACTTTTTTTTAGAAAAAAAACACGGAGTAGAAAAAAAAACCAACTCAGGGAGGAGTTTGGCAGTGCGAAAGATAGGAAGTCTCTCAAGTTAAAAAAAAAAAAAGTGTTTAAAACAAAAAAACAACATACGTATTACAAAAAAAAAAAAGGAACCGCGAATTTAATAGTGCCAAGCAACAATCTAAAAGATAAAAGTGACAAACTACATAGTTCGGTAGCACAGAGGATAAGTGAAGATCCAAAAGATTTTGTCGGTAGTGTCAGAATAAATAAATTGAACTTTTATATTTGTCGAGCGCCTAAACGAATTCGCAAAAGTGAACTGTGACCTAACATAAAAGATACATGGCAACTAGTGGCGTGTAGAAGTGTGTGCCACGAAGGGACAAGGAAGCAGCTGTAGACGTACTGAACGAGACCAGGATACATATGTTAAGCCTATATGTAACTACAAGTAATATGTAAATATATCCACCTAGTTATACCTGTAGTATTTCGCTTACGTAGTTAATATTGGAATTAAATTGAAAGGTCGTTGATTAGCGGGTGGTTTAATTCGGTTCGGTAAAAGCAACGATTGGCGTGAAAACGGTTCAAATACGGGTTTTATTTTATTTTTATTTTTTTTTCCTTCCTTCCTTAAGATTTTGGATATAATATAAGTTTAAGAAGTAGAATTGTTTAGTTAAGACCTATTTGTAAGTTAGTGTTTAAGTTTGTTAATTTGGTATGAATTAAAGGAAAAAGAATTATAACGTTGTGGCAAATATTTGTTTATAATTTATTGTTCTTGGTTGAAATCGGTTCATCGGCAAAGAAAAAGAAAACGCGAATCCCCCATTTAGTCGCGATTCTGGATGTGGGTAGTAAGGCGGAAGTGCAATCGTGTGGCGCCCATTTTTAACATCTTAACCCACGGCCACTCTTCGTGGTGGTCGGGCACTCTTCCGTGGTACGGCGCGTTGAACGGAGAATTTGGCGGTAACAAGGTAATAGTTAATACAAGAATGTCAGCAGCGGCGCCAGAACATGTAGCTTAAATTCGACGCAAAATTATACGCAATCCGCGTAAATCGAAAAGGAAGATTGCGGCCTGTACTGGAATAAAAGGATCGACAATGTATTACAAAATACAAATTATGCAGTGACCATTCTTTACGAGACACATTAGCGAGAACGATGCTTGGAAACATATTGTTTACTAACGAAGCACATTTTCATATTGATGGATGTGTTAAAAAATTGAATATGAGATACTGGGGCCCCAGTAACGCCATCAAAAACATTTGTATTATCCAAAAACGACAGTGTGTTATGCAATTTCTGCCTGAAGGATTATTAGCCCTTATTTTGTTAACCAGCGAGAGACAGTCAGTGCTGACGTTGAATGATCGACGAATTTTTGGTACCCCAACTTTTTAGTTTCGTTACCGTGCCATTAAAAATTCCAACAATGCAGGAAATCAATTTTTCGCAGTTTTCGAGGGACAGATCTTGTTTTTGACTATAAGTTCGAGGAGAAACCAAAAGAAAAACCATCCGGAAAAAATTGTATGTAAATTTTAAAAATGGATTGCATTTGATTATCTATCCGCTTGCATATCAAGCGTTTCCTTTGTCAGTTTTCTAGCCAAATCTTTTCTCATTTGTAATTCAAAAAACGCTCAGTGAATTTTAATTACCTATCATGCAGTTTGTCTATACATAGGCAGCAGAAGATTAATTTTTTTTTTGTTGATAAAATTGAAAAAAAATTCCCACTCGCGCCAATTCAATTAACAATCTTGCTAGTGGCCTTGCCGATGACAATCACCCGAAAGTTTCGAAACAAATCTGTTTACATATTTCAACTCAATGCGTTTTATTTTTATCCCAATGAAATGTATTTTCATGTTGCACTGCACTTGTCTGGTCCCGAGTAATACATCTTTCGTTCGCTATTTGGGCATTAGGCATATACCAAAAATAAATCAACTGACGACGACGATCTGATTTTTTGTTTTTACTATTTAAGTGCAACCCAGAAGAGGCTGCATGATTTTTAATGTCAGAAGTTCATGCAAATTGCGGTTAAATTGCTCGAAAATACAAGTAACTTGTAAACAAGTGAGAAGTACGCGCCAGATTTTCGAAATAAAAACGAAAGACGTGTCTGAGTTCAATAAGAAAGAAATTATTTTTGAAATACTACAATTTGATAGTTAAAAGCGTCAATTTGAGTTGTATGTTTCCGGCTATAAAGGCAGAGTGCTTGTGAAAATTTTTGATGAACGTGGTTTTGTGTACGACTTTGTACTTAAGCTTTATATGCCCTAACATATAATAAAATAAATTTTCTTAAGTAAAATTCAGTTTCGTTTCCATACTCGAGTGGGTTAAACAAAAATTGGAGCGTCACGTAAAAGTGAAACCGTTAGAGACGTTAAAGTCTCTTCAAATAGAAATATATTTTTCCTCTAAGGGGAAAAAATGTAGTGCATTCATCATTAAAGGGTACCTTTGTTGTCACAGAACTGTTTCCTTATGGGAAATGCATTTCAGAGCTGTGCTTAGGCCTGAGTTGAATGAACGATGGTCCGATATTTGTCCAATAGAAGACAAACTGACAAACTGATTGTAGAGTTTTTCAAGTTATTTGTAGACTTAGAAAGGGCATACGATAGGACTTCTTAAAGCAAACTCTGGAATTTATTTGTAACACAACGGTTTGACGTTTCCTTGCCAAGAAATATTCGGCCTTTGATATCAAATAACAACAAATCAGCACAAGGGGATGGAAACCAAGTATCCGATACCAACTAGAGAAAGACACCTATCGGTAGCTCATCCAACTTCTAGTGCGCTATGAAAGCTTAGTTTACGCTATTATCAAGTAAGTAAGAAAAACTAGTCTGAAATTTACCATTCAAACTATCACAAACTGCTGTAGAGAGATGGCTCTGTTATTCGATTGCCTTCTAAACCCAGAAAAACAGGTAAGAGTAATTCGGCGTCTGATTCCTGCGCTGATGTCAACTGTGGAGCCAACATAGACGAAGTCCTTAACTACATTAAAGTTATAGCTCACAATCATGACGTTCCAGCCAAGCCCTAGGTAGTGTGTATCCTTTCAGATAACAGAACGTACTTTGTTTTACCTCGTTTATCGTTTACAACTTTATCCACGTACGTAACTTCGCAAGCCTTTTTTGTAGGCCAGTGAGTTTTGCACAATTCTTTCTATTGCGCTACCACATAACAGAGTGTCGCATTTTCTAATAGCTTTCTTGACATTTAAGGTCTCGATTAATACTATCGGAGATCTCCATATCAGACCATTGGTTCATCGAATTCAGAATTGGATGCGAGGCCTTGACCTTGCTGAAGAGGAGAAATCTGGCGAAAACCAACTGGACACGATTTAAGGAGGAGCTCGACAAGTACCACATAACAGTGATCCCTCTAAGCTCAGAACAAAACAAAAGCTAGAGGAAGCTGTTCAGAACGTAAACAGTACCCTTATCAAGTGTTTTGAACTGGCATGTCCAGCTAGTAAGCAATCCTGCAGATCGCCCGTTCCTTGGTGGAACGTAGATCTGCAGCATCTTCGTAAAGAAACCAGAGAACTTCTAAACAGCGCACCTAAAAATAATTAGGAGGAAGACTAGAATCTTTACAGTTCGAAGCAAAAAGAATGTAAGAGACTTACTTGGATTTCGAAGAGTGCCTCTTATAAACACTCTTGCGAAATATAAACTGTCGGTGAAACCAGTAGACTGATCAAAGTTCTCAAAAGGAGAAGATCCACCAGGCTGGAACCATTCAGAAAACCTCATGGCACCTATACTGAGTCAAAAGCAGATACTCTCCGTCTCACGCTTGAGGCTCAGTTTCTAGGTAACCTAATCGAAACCAGCTCACAACCAAACCCTATTAATAAAGCTGCTGGTTAGCTGTATAACACAACACGCCATAGTTGGTATATCTATCATTAAACATGCTGTTGCTTCCTTTGATGGCTTCAGGTCGCATGGCACCGATGGCATATATCTAGTTATGTTACAAAAAAAACGATATACCATATATTAGCTGCTAGTAACTCTGAAGAGAATCTTCTCTGCTAGTCTGGCACTGGCATACATATGGGAAGTCTGGCGAAAAGTGAGAGTAGCCTTTATACCGAAAATCGGGAAACTGATTTACACGCTCGCTAAGGGTTTCACACTTATAGGTCTGACTTCGTTCATGTTGAAAAGCATCGAGAGAATGGTCAAGATCCTTGTGCGCAAAACTGCCTTGCGAATTCAGCCTCTGTCTGCAAAGCAACACGCCTACCAAAGCGGAAGATCCTCCGAGAGGGCGTTTCAGGAATACGCTTTGGGCATTTTCATCGATGTTCAGGGCGCTTTACAACGCATCTTTTGATGGCTTTTGTAACTAGACCAGACAACGCGGCATAGACGCATCACCAATTTTGTGGATAAAAGCAATTGTAGTAGCCAATATGTGATGGCGAGGTAAACAGGGGTCACCCTAAGGTGGAGTTCTGTCTACACTGCTATAGTGCATATTGGTTGACTCACTGCTCAACGAGCTCAATAGTTCTGATGTCTATGCACAAGCATACGTCATTGATGTAGCTATACTATCTGTTGGATAGTGCCTGGAGACTGTCTGTTCTAATCTGCAGGCAGCCCTAGACGTTATCGACGACTGATGCACTAGTAATGGGCTTTCAGTCAGTCCTCTCAAAACTGAGGTTATTCTCTTTACGAGAAGAAGGAAGCTGTCTAGTCTGATTCATCTAGTCCTTAAAGGCATCGTCATCCAATTCTCCAAAGCTAAATGTATTTGGGTGTCATCCTGGATAACAAACTTCTATGAACTAAACATGTTATGTCGAAAGCTTCTAAGGCATTGTCGGCCTTCGGGCAATGCAAAGGAACTATCGGCACTACATGAGACCTGTCACCAAAAAGCGTCCTCTGGATCTGCACGGCTATGCTGAGGCCAATTATATCCTATGCGTCGGTTGGCTGGTGAAATAAGCTCTCACGAAGATACATGATTGCTGCTTTTACCAGACCCCGGAGAGCTGTCTGGCTCGGCTGTTCCGAGGTGTAGGGGCTTTTCCTGGCACACCTGGTTCCGCTCTAGACGCATTGTTAAATCTCCCTCCTATTGATATTCATATCATGGGCTACACTCTCAAAGCCATCTTCCATGTCTGTCTTATGACTCTGGTCTTATGGACATGCCGTCTGATGCAATGACACCAGAAAAAATACGAAATCGACTTTCCCTGGTATCGGCCAGACTCTGAGCCAGGAAAGAAATGCAGTCGGGACTTCTCGGACGGCTTCAAAACCAATAAGACATCCTCGTCTTTCTGAAGGACGATAACGTTAGATTTCAATTCTGAAAACTGGCGTCTGCCTACCAAGCTGAGATATACGCAATCCTGATGGCAACGAACTATTGTATATTGTGGAACGGGTGAACCATTTGCATATGTGGCAATAGCCAAGCTGCGTTTAAAGTCTTTCTGAACCCTCTTACGGCTTCCAAGCAGGACTGAACGCAGTCGGAAGGCTAAATTCACTGAGTCTTCTCTGAGTTCTTCGTAATAATGGGATTACGGGAAGTGCAATCATCGATGAACTTTCGAGGCAAGGTTCAGAAGAGAGTTTTTCAGGACCCGAACCTACGTTAGGTCTGCCTACATCCTCGGTTAAGACTTCCACTGACTGGCAATTGGGTTTAATATGAGCACAACTACAAATGGCAAAGCCCCTTAGGTTACAGGCAGGCCAAGCCACACGAATACTTCTCGATGTCTTTAGGAAGTCAGCGGCCTTCCTGTTGTCCCTTCGCAGAAAAAACTGCAGGTTGCTTACTGCCATCGTATCATGGCACTACACTTTTGCTAAGCGCTTAAATGTATCTGGCATAAGTGATACAACATCCTGCGATGTTTACTGTGAAAATGATGATGACACTGCGGAGCTTACGCTCGCATCAGGCTGCAGGTACTCGGCGATGACGTGGTGAGTGCTGGTACTGTAGACACTTTATCACTGACGCGTTTACTCATCTTCCTTCAAAAGGAACTTACAAAAAGTACAATGGACTAGTTCCGTTGATATTTGCTACCTTAACTTCTTCTAGGTCAGGAGGACGAAATTCTCTGTCGTCTTCGTTCAGGGTGAATGGTTCAATCTGCCTGAGAGCTGCAGAAGTAGTATTTTTCATATTTTCAGCTCCGACTATAACTCTACTATTGGCTTTGTATCTCTGCCATATGTATTCATTTTATTGGCTGATAAATATGTCATCCCTGCAGCAACATCCCTACATTTTCTCGATCGCTCCTCGAGCTTACGAGCAATTTCCGACCTTCGATGCAACGCAGCTTTATATGCTTCTTGTATGCCTTCATTTACTTACCCACATACGTCGTCAAACCAGAGCTTTGAAACCAGTCACATCAGAAGCTTTGATGGCTCGTTTACTGCATTCCCGTTGGTGGTCTACGATTGCCGTATGGGGTCTAGGGTTTTGAAAAGGCTTAAGGGCACGGCAATCGTCGAAGATTCTGTCAGTCTCTTGCGATTGCAGCCACATGAGCATAGTACCTCGGCGTGAAATCCCGGATTTTACAAATTTATTTGTATCGATCCTTTGAAAAATAAAATAAAAATAAAATGACTTCGAATTTTGGAAGTTTTACTTGACTCCTTTTTATCTGTGATATTCGCATTTGTATTCTGGCTTCAACAAGGTAATAATCCGAGTCGATGTTGTCCTCGAAAAGTTCTGACATCCAGAATGATAAGCGATTCATTCTAGAGTCGACCGCAATGGCTACTAAAAGGTTGCGCCCCGTTACAAATTCTTAAAACCTAAATCCATTGTTAGATGTGGTATTATGTGGGCTGCGTTTCATGATGACCCGCTCAAAGACGAGTTCCTTACGTCCTTGATGCTGTTCATGCTTACGCTCTGTAAGAGCATGAACGCCAATTAGGCTCATATTTCCGAATATGTCCTTGATTCGAAATGCCTTGAGGCCTTCGTTAATATGTCGAAAGATTAAGATTTGTTGACTTAATCCTCCTCAAATAGCAATTTGACATCCAAATAAGCGTCGTCCCCTACCTTTGTAGCAGTTGCCGAAATAGATGTCAAAGTTTAAACGTAATGTCTCCATGAATATACCTCTTGTCTTAATTAATTTCAACTGTTGATCCTACTTATCCATGATGTGATTAACTTCATTTCAATGTCAAGGTCCTTTAGACCATAATGTCATCATCATAAACTTTTGTTTACTACCAAACCTACCCCAAAGTCAATGACAAACTAAGGAGTCCATAGCTCGTAAAACAGCTTATGTATGCGACAGCATTTACAGGTCGAGATAAAGTTGTTCCAAACATACAGAAATAAGATAGTCCCACACATGCCTGTATATCATTTCCCATCCTCCACAAAACTCTTCAAGGTCATCTCTAATCGGAAGCAACACCAACCATATGCTAGGCACGTCTCTTAGTCTCCAAAAACATCGTTTTCAAGTTAATTATACGATTAGTGCCACACCACAACAAGTTAGCATTTGTATTCTCTAGCTGGGAATTTCCATGTTTTATTGTCTGCTCTAGAAAATGTGCTCACCATTAATTTGTTTACTCTACATACAATCGTCCGGTCCGAAAAGCTACAATCGTTTATGTCGGTTTATGTCGTCAGAGTAGATACTCCTAGGCCATCTGACCGCTCCCCTGGCAGAATGCGACTTCGGATTATGTGACCAGAATTTGAATTGTAAATTTTCATGGTAACTATTTTGCATGAATAGGCTCTCAGATTGAGACCATGAGACGATGTGATCATTGTGACCGAGGTGCGAGTTCATACCGCATGCTTCATCGCCTGGTTGTTCTGAGTGTTTACTCATCGACATCCATAGAGAATAACAATTCACCAATTGTTGCAGAAATGAAAAAGGAAAAAAGGACGCAAATGGTAATGAAAGTCGAAACGAAAAACATTTTGTCGGATTTCGCGTAGTTACGATGACCTCGCGCTTTACAGAATCAGTAATGATCAGGAAATTAGCATTCAAAGACACGAATATGGTATGGGAACGCGCGCATATGGATACGAGTATTTAAAGGTTATTATGAGTGTTCCTCGAGCCGGCTGTTAGGAGATTTCTGGTTGTTAAGTGTTGGAAATCGTACTCGTATATAACATAAATTTGTTTTGTTGTAAGATAATCGTAAAATGTCAGTACTTGAGAATAATTTACGTTGAAAGGCTGAATGACGGTGTTTGAAGAGGCAGAGATCTGGTTTAGTCATAGGAACTTGAGACTGGCCAAAGTTGTTGACGTTATATTGGCCACCATTCTGTCGTTAATTAGTCTTATGGACGACCCTTCCTCTGAATTTATGAGGATATGCGAAGCTCCGTTTCTTTGGAACAGCGCAATAGGCCACTTGATTTTCGAATACTGAACAGGTACTCGTATTCTGGTGAAGTTACGCTCTCCGAGTCAGTAAATGAAACCGTCATAAAGTTGTTTCAAAGCTGATGTCAAAGTTTATAGTTCCAATTAAGCCCATATAGAGGTCTATTTTCTCAGATTCTTAACCCCTTTATTTCTTGTTTTACAATCGGCGAATGGGATCCTCTCAAGCGGAAAGTTCTGACCATTAAATACTGCTCATCGTAACACATGGGCTGAAAAGTCGTTTCTAAGAGAGGGCACCACTTGAATTAATTTCAGTTAGTACCAACCTTCAAAAAATACGTGTATAAATTTGACAGCTGTCGGACGATTAGTTCTCGAGATATAGCGTTGTGAGTTGTGGATTCAAAGCAATTTCGTGTGTTGATTTATCATTGCTTTTTGATGGGAAAAAATGCAGCCGATGCAAAGAAATGGCTTGATAAGTGTTATCCGGACTCTGCACCAGCCGAACGAACCATTCGCAAGTGGATTGAAAAATTTAAAAGTGGTCGTGCAAGCACCGAAGATGATGCACGCAGTGGACGTCCCAAATGAGGCTGTTTCAGATGAAAACATCAAAAAAGTCCACAAAATGCTTACGAATGACCGTAAAGTGAAGTTGATCGAGATAGCTGAGGCTCTCAAGATATCAAAAGAGCGTGTTGGATATATCATACACGAATATTTGGACATGCGAAAGCTCTGTTCAAAGTGAGTGCCGCGTTTGCTCACAGTCGACCAAAAACAACAACATGTTGATGATTCAGAGGAGCGTTTAAAGCTGTTCAACCGCAATGAAGCCAAATTTTTGCGTCGGTATGTGACAATGGATGAAACTTACGAGTAGCTCCATCACTTCACACCAGAGTCAAGTCGGCAGTCAGCTGAGTGGCGAGCAGGCGACGAACCTCGTCCAAAACGACCAAAAACTCAACAGTCGGCTGGCAAGGTTATGGCATCCGTATTTTGAGATGCACATGGAATAATTTTCATCGACAATCTCCAAAATGGACAGACTATCAACAGCGACTGTTACATTGCGTTGTTGGAGCGTTTGAAGGACGAAATCGCAGAAAAACGGCCGCATTTGAAGAAAAAGAAAGTGCTGTTTCATCAAGACAATGCACCGTGTCACAAGTCGATGAAAACGATGGTCAAATTGAAAGAATTCGGCTACGAATTGCTTCCCCACCCACCGTATTCTACAGATTTGGCCCCCAGCGACTATTTCCTGTTCGCAGACCTGAAAAGAATGCTCGCCGGAAAGAGATTTAAAACCGATGAAGAAGTAATCGCCGAAACAGATTCCTATTTTGAGGCTAAACCGAAATCGTACTACAAAACTGGTATCGAAAGATTGAAAAATCGTTTCAATCAGTGTATCGCCCCCGAAGGCGATAAATAAAGTTGAATTTTGCAAAACTTTTGTGTTTTACTATAAAACGGACTTTTCAGCCCATGTGTGGCGCAAAAGTTATCACTCGATGTTCTTTGGCTGTAATTTTTTCTATGAATAAAAAACGTTGCTTCTGCTTTCGGATTATGTTCATTTGATATCTTAAATTTTGTCGGGGAATTTATATTGGCTAAATGGGCGCCTCCAGAATTGATGACCATTCGGGCCCGATTTGTTGCCTTTTCCATCATTCTTGCCCGAACTTCCGGCGGTTGGTCCTCGCATTCTTGACGGATATACTCTTTCAGGGCTTCAAGGCTCTGAGGCTTGTTGACATATGTAGACTCGTGACTTCAAAAAACCCCACAAAAAGAAATCTGGAATGGTTAAATCAGGCGATCGTACCGGCCAGTGCAAATCACCAAAACGAAAGATTAGACGACCCGGAAATTCAGCTTTGTGGTTAACAACTAACAGCTGATGTACTGTCTGCATTTTTTAAGGGAACATCTTACAGTCTTTCACCAAAATTGTCTGTAAAGACCGTCGTTTGATGAACAATTGCGTGGCACGTCGTCTGGTCGATATTCCGGGGTCCTCTGCAACATCTTCAATCACAGTTGCGATATTCTCAGTAGAACGGCAGCTCCCAGGGCCGGCCAGACCAGGCAGTATCTCGTGTTGTCCCATGCTCTTCTAGGCTAGCGGCTAAACGTTGTATATTTGTCTAGTTGGTGTCGGATGACCGGGAAATCTGCGGCTGAAATTCACGCTGCGCCAACACCACCGACGAATTATTCCGCAAAAAAATCGTAACAATTATTCTGCGTTCTTTAGGAATAGCGATTCATGTCTTGTTAACGTGTATTGCCGCCATTTGCAAAAATTTTAGCATCTTCCGATAGGGTGATGACTTTTGCGCTACCTTATAACCTCGTTTGTCTGTACCTCGGCGTTGTACTTCTTCTATTGCTTATCGCGTACTTATAGATTATCTGGGTACGACTTCTAATTTTCAATACAATGCCGCTACTAATTTTGGCAGCGCCTTATTCCCCTCTTCCGTCCAATATCCAAAGTCTAGTTTAAGACGCCCTTTATCGGTTTCTATGTTTCTGGTGTACTTAGTTCATGCTTTGAAGAGTTGCCTTTGTTTCATCGTTCCACCAAAACGTGACTTATTGATCCAGTGATTTGAACACCGAACAGGGGTTTGGAACTGCTCCATACAACTTTCTTTGAAGTTCTTCCACACTATACGGAATGTTGAAGCCAATCTTCCAAATTTAGGGCCCACGGCTGGCTTTTTTTTTTTTAATTAGGTCGTGCCATTTTGTTTTTTCAACTTATGGCGAGTTTTTGTGTTGCTTCTCGAAAACTCCGTCGGCAAATATTCATGCCCAAGGACATCCATCATGTTGTCTTGCTCAGTAATAGTACAATTTGTCCGCTTTTGTTTGCAGACTCAAGTGGCACGCCCTGCTTCTGACATTTCGCTACTTGATTTGATATTGATTTCCATAACACATTTTCAAATTTTGAACGGCACTGTGCTTCTTCAAACCGTCGAGCTCTCTTACGAATATTCGCCCTGTTTTCAAATACGCTCACTACCCTTATGCCGTACTTTTATTCTTCTTTCAACTGGTATGCGTGAACGCATAAATGTTCATTACTTGTGCGGACCCGATCGGATAAGTGCCTGAATATGTGAGTAAGTCACATCTTTTACAAAAAATAAGGAAAACAACTGGAAACATTATTAAGACTTTTTTTATTAGATGTGGCCAATTTTCAATGGGAATTCTATGAAGTCACGCATGCCATCTATTGAGAGATGTCATATCTGTGTTCCAGATTGTTAACCGTTTAATTACGAAAAGGTATACGCTTCAATAACGCTTGCAAATCATCCAAATTTCTTATCATAATTCGCTATAACTACGTAACATGGGTTAATTACACTTTTCGGCCACTTTAACCGTCCTGGTAAGACAACAACTGAGGGTTTGCTCACCAAATAAGGTTGCCGTATTAGTGAGACAGTGAAACGTCAGAATTGAAGAGAATATTGCGATTCGTGAAGACCGCAATCAATCCCGCGCCGTTCTCCAGAGCTAGGCATCTCTCAGACATCCCCGAATCGTATTTTTCGAAAAAGGGTTTTGCTATGCATCCGTTAAAGATCGTATTAGCTCAAGACCTAAAACCATCTGACCAAAGTGCACTTCAAAATTTCACTTTTTGCTTATTTACAATTAGCGCGCCCTCAAAGGATTTGTGTACCGTTTGTACACAGCGCCGGCGAAGGGCTCTGTTTGGACTCTATTGAAGATGGAAAAATATCCGGACTTTTTTCGGAAATTCTTTCATGTATGCATCCCCTCCAGATCCTTCTGGGAGGACATCAAGTCAATCCATTTCTTATCTTTTCAGATAATCAGGCTGCTATCAAATCTCCGAACTCGATAGATAAGTGGGTAGAGGTGGCGGTTCAACGAGAACCCAAGTAGCAATAGAACATGTCTTTTTGTTACCACGACTCGTGTGACCTGGTTGATGATATGTGTTGTTGAGGATGTGAGACAGTCGGTGCCTAGATCCAGCTTGTGGAGTTAAGAAAACGGATTAGATCTCGTATCCCTCTATCAGAGCTGTCTTTATACTCTTCGAAGAATGATTGGTCTAGGGAATGCAGTCTGCCTGGCCCTGGAACCCACAGCAGTGTGACCTTAAAGCTTTCGTCCAGCCGGTCAAGCTCGTTCCGGTACTCCTACACCAGTTTGAAGGATAGCATTGCTAGGGTCTTGGCTATCTATGAGGATAGCAATGTTTTGCTTGTGCGTTGTGTCACGCCCGAGTTGCGTGCAAGCCTCTCGGGTTGCCAGTAGTTGTGCCTGGTAGAAACTGGCAAAATCCGGTAAGCGGT
Source organism: Volucella zonaria (assembly GCA_963966105.1). Classification (NCBI taxonomy): domain Eukaryota; kingdom Metazoa; phylum Arthropoda; class Insecta; order Diptera; family Syrphidae; genus Volucella; species Volucella zonaria. The sequence continues at coordinate 48,047,797 of OZ014534.1, forward strand.
ATGATATTCATATTTTTAGTGATTCGATTCAGGGTAGACACCGGTCTCCACACCACAGTTCAAATTTGATCCGTCGGTGTAGAGGACAGTCTCGAAATGTACTACTACTTTTTCGTCTTTCTTCCACTAAGCTCTGGTGGGAAATCCTACGGAAATTTTTTGACCATGCTTTTTAGTAACGAGTCTAGGATGTTGCTGTGGCGGTAAGGCTGTCCAGCACCCAGATTCTTTAAGCCTGACTGCGCTGCATGGTGCGGTATTATTTGTGTGTAATAATTGGACTCAAGCTCACAGAATTCTAAAACCTCTCAGAAAGATGGTAGAGCAAGAAATATTCCAGAGAATTGTACGGTCGACGAACTCGCCCAAATTGGAACCGCTCTACCCATCCTACCTGAAAAAGGCGTGGCATGAGACTGGGCCAATAGGCCTAAGTGGGTTGGGTTTCCCAACAGCCACTTTAACCTAACCTAACCGACCGCAAAATAATTTTCAGCGATGAAGCAAATTTTTGCTTAAATGGCTTTGTTAACAAGCGAAATTGCGGCATTCGGTCAGGCGATCAGCGGAACATGTTTCACCAGCAGCCATTGCATACGAAAAAGTTGACTGTTTGGTGTTATTTTCATGTCGGAGGTACCATTGTGCCGCGCTTCTTCCGAAATGATGTCGGCGAATCGGTTAAAGTCAATGGGGACGGCTTTTGCTCCATTCGTTTACAACAATAAAATATTGGGTGGCAGAGTTTAAGCGAGGCCGTGTGAGTTGCCAAGACGAACATGGCAGTGCTTACCAAATGAGGTGAGTTCACCAGAAATGTTGAAAAATGGTATTGGATGACCGTCGATTGAAAGTGCACGAACTAGCAGATATGGTAGGCATTTCAAAAAGCGCTGCACATCACATGTTAACTGAAAAATTGGACATCAGTCGTTCATTGATCTCCGCCGAATCCAGACGTGTTTCGACTTTTGGTTGAGTAGTGACACGAGTTAAAATTAAAATAATTAATAATTAAAAATAAAAAAGACAATTGGCTAATACAATATACGGTTCCAATTAGCCCAGTGGAAGTGTGCGCGATTACCAGTTAACGGGTGCGGGTTCAACCCCGGGTTAAATAGATTTTTTTTTTTTTTTTTTTTTTTTTATTTTTTTTTTCTTCAATTAAAAGAAAAAAAAATAAAAACAAAGTGTTAAACAACATCACGCGATGGAGTGCGGAGAGCGGTCCGCTACGCCAATAGCGGGATCCGCTGATAAGACAGGCGATATATCGAGTGGTTCAGGCCAAACACCAGCAGGGGCAGAACCAAAGACGAAGAGAAGAAGGAAGTTAAGGGTAACTTCCAGCTTTGTACAACGTCCCATCTTACCAACTTCCACTGTCGAGCTGCTTGGTGGAGTGAAGGAAGGGGCGCAATCAATGATATCAACGGCAGAAATGAATCAACCCGGGCAATTTATCGACAACAACCCATTCGCCTCAGATGTTCACGAATATGTGAAAGAGAACAGCTTCGCTTCGTTGGCGTCAACCGAATCGGAAGATGAAGAGGAAGAAATGGAGTCAATCAGTAGTAGCATCAAAATGCTACAACAAAGAGTACTAGCCATAAAAGGCAAGCAAATGCTAAGAAGGAAGAGGGAAGAGCAACAGCAATCCCAACAGCAACAGCAGACGCAGCTAGCTCAAAAGCTGAGCCAACAACACCAAACAAAAACAATAGTGCAGGTGCTACAACAACACCAACAAAAACTTAAGAGCCACCAGCAACAACAACAAGAGCAACCACAACAACGGCAACAGCAGCAGCCACAAAAACAGCAACAGAAAAAACAGCCGCAGCAGCAGCAGAAACAACAACAGCAGCAACAAAAACAACAGCAGCAGCAACAACAACAACAGCAGAAACAGCAAATTTCTAAACAAAGGGTTCCACCTATAAATACATTTAAGATGGAACTACAGGAAACAAAAGAACTATGTAAGTCGGCCATAGGCAATAATTTTTATATTAAAAGACTTAGCTTAGATAGGCACGCGATCCACTGTAATACAGTGGAGCGCTACCATAAAATTAAAAGTTTATTGAGGGATTCGACGACGGAGTTCTTCTCCTACACCCCGAAGGGGGAGAAGCTGCAAACAATGCTGCTGAGGGGGTTAGAACCGTCGACTGATCCGGAGGAGCTCCTTGCACTGCTGAAAGAGAAGGAGTGCGAAGGGCTCAAATTCGTGGGGGTCAAGCCATTTGTCACGGCTAGAGCCAAAAGGGAGAAGCGGAAACTACCGCTCTTCCTGGTTCAGCTAAGTCCCAACAGCAAACTGGACGGTCTAAGGAGTATAAAAGTCCTAGACTACCAGGTTGTACACTGGGAAAAATTAAAGAGGAGCGAAAACATTTTACAATGTGTTCGCTGCCAAAGGTTCGGGCACGCCGCGTCGAACTGCGAAATGCAGCCTCGATGCGTGAAGTGTGGAAAGAACCACAAGTCAGAGGAATGCGCTCTAGGTAAGGACGGAGCGTCGGAAAAAAGCCAACTCTCTTGTGCTTTATGTAGGAACACGGGACACACCGCAAATTATCGGGGTTGTCCCAAATTCCAATACATCAAAAGAGTAAATCTGGCTCGGCAGCAGAAAGTGGAAGTTAAACGTCCACTCGTGCAGGCACAAACACCAGCCGTTACTCCCCAAGTTACCTACGCCCAAATGGCGGCAGGTAGGGGAACTACGGTACAACAAGCAAAGGTAGCTTCTCAGGCCCCAGCGCCTAGAGCACCTGAACCTGTACCTGACATGCTGGCTATCTTGCTCTCTATTCAGGGGCAGATGGCTCAGCTTCAGCGTCAAATACAGGAACAGGCTAAGCGAGTAGATCAAATATACGCGCTGCTGCCGGGCCTAATGCACCTCCAGTCGTAATGGGTACGTACATGGCGGAGCAAACCCTGAAGGTCCTTGCAGTGAATGTTAATTCACTGATTAGGTTCGAACGAAGAGCCGCACTGTTTAAGTTGCTCAAAGACCAAGCCCCTGATGTGCTTTTGGTTAGCGAAACTAAGCTTACCAAAAGGCACAAAATGAGACACAGAAGATATGAAATATTACGAAGAAACCGACCCAATTCTATTCAAGGAGGTGGTGTTGCGATCTTTGTAAGAAAGGGACTGCGTTTCAAAAGAGTATACAGTCGTGTAGTACGTAGATTTCAGGTGCTGGAAGCATGCATCATGTACATTCCTCTCCGTAGTGGAAAGCGGTTATACATGGTGTCTGTTTATGCATCTAAGGCTACTCAATCCACTTTATTCATCTCAGAGCTCGAGACACTGTTTCGATTCCTGAGGCTGGAATTGGAGGAGAACTTTTTTATTATCGGCGGAGATTTTAACGCCAAACATAGAGATTGGGGAAATAATACACCAAATACTAGAGGGAATCTACTATTCAATTGGTGGAGTCAGCACAATGTGATGTATCGACTCGGCCTCAAAGCCACGGATAGTCCGTCGTTTCCCAGACACGGGTCCTATTTGGATCTCCTGCTGTTCGACTCACGAATACAACTGACGTGCACTAACCAACAAACTACAAACTGTCTACGCACTTTCGTGTATGACAGTGACCATTGCGGTCTCAGCACCGAAATAACTGTTCCCAACGAAATTGCGGAATTGGATGAGTTTGTGCAAAGGCATTCCTACAATTATAGTAGGGTGCGTTGGACACACTTCACCAGAACACTGACTAGAGCACTCTCCTCGAATTCGCTCTACCCACCGTCCAACAGAAATCTGTCAAACGAGGAGATTGACAGGTATCTTAGACTATTGGACGAGACAATTAAACGAACAATGGACAAAACGATACCTCGGTATCAACACACTGACGACGAAGACTTATTCCGCAATGCAACTATTGACGCACTGCACCGACAAAAAAGTAGGCTGCTGTCAAGACTAAAAACCTTGTACAGACAGTTTACTGACAGACATAACCCGGAGATCATGACATTGAAGTCGTCGATTAAAAACCTCCAGATATTAATAAAAGAAAATTACAGAAATTCTGTAAGTTTGTATTGGAACAACAAAATTCGGGCTGTAAACACCAGCAACCCGAATATGTTCCCGCAAATAAATAAAATATTTCGGAGAAATAATCAAAATGACCTTCCATGTCTCAAAATCGGCCGAACGACGAACAACGAACAAATACTTGTAGCAGCAGGTATTGATCCAGATGAGGCCGTTGATGATGACAACTTCTTTGTGATCGAGGATCCGCAGGAGAAGGTAGAGGCTATAGGAGCGACTTTCCAGGAAGTGTACAAGGCGAATGACATCATTGGCCCGAACCACGACCTGGAGAGTCGAGTCCTTGTGCACAATTCCTGCCTTCAAAATGAAATTGCGAATTGGCGATTCGAGAGCTCGGGTTTCACCCAGTTCAGTGACGAGAATATGGCAAATAATGTCATCACCAACGAAAGGGTATTACCACCGTTCATTTCGAAGGAAGAGCTCCAAACGATCTTCGAATCACTTAGAAGTAAGAAATCAGTGGGAACCGATGAAATACCGAACATTGTGCTTCGACATCTCCCACTAGAAGCGGTGGACATTTATACCACCCTGTTTAATAATGCAATGAATAATGCACATTATCCAGCACATTGGAAAACTGCGGTGGTACATCCCATTCCCAAAAGGAATAAAGATACTTCCAATCCGGCGAATCTCCGCTCGATCAGTCTTCTTCCAAACATCAGTAAGGTTTTCGAGAAGGTGATCAATAGAGTCCTGACTAAGTGGGTTGAGGACAAACATATAGTTCCGGATAATCAATTCGGTTTCAAGGCGGGGCATGATATCATTCATGCTGCGTCTAAACTGGTTTCTGATATCCAATGGAACAAAGGCAAAAAACAGTGCACTGGTGCCTGCCTGATTGACTTGGAAAAGGCCTTCGACACCGTATGGTTAGAGGGACTCTTCTTCAAGCTGGACAGGTTGGGCATTAGTAAACCACTGCTGTATATTCTCTTTGATATGCTCTCCAGTAGACAGTTCATCGTGAAAAATGGCGATGTGACTTCTGCTGGAAGATTTAACATTAAAAACGGTCTGCAACAAGGTGCGGTAAATTCGCCGATCCTATTCAACATTTACACAAGTGATCTGATAGGTTCACTTCACCATGCCATAGCGTACGCAGACGACTTAATTGCGTACAGATCTGGTCCAAAGATTGAGGTCATTAATACACTTTTGCAACGTGACTTCGACAAAATTAAGCGATATTGCGATGACTGGAAGTTGAAAATCAACTTTCAGAAGTCGGAAACCATTCTGTTTAGGACGCCTTTGTCTGGGGCCTCTAGGGATACCAGAAAGAATTGGCGGAAGTTCTCTATCGTCGGACAACATGGACAGCCACTTGCTTGTCGAAATGTAGTCAGATACCTTGGGATCTGGCTAGATCAATATCTGTATTTTAACAAACATATAGATGTTGCTCTGGCCAGAGCCAGAGGTGCTTTTGCCCTTACAAGGAGACTGTTTTACAACAGCCAACTCGATGCGAGGGTGAAGGTGATCTGCTACATGGCCCTTATCCGGCCTATGCTTGTGTTTGGATGTCCCGTGTGGTTCAACGTGAGAGCAAGTTTATTGGAAAAGATTCGGGTGTTTGAGAGGGCTTGCCTTAGGGCTTGTCTTCGCTTATACAGAACACCAGAGTCTGAGTACATAAAATTCTATCGCAATGAGGTCTTGTACAATAGGGCGAACCTAATAAGAGTGGACAATTTTGTTATTAAGTTGACTCGAAGGCACATTGCAAGAGCAATGACATCGTCGAACAACCTGATCTCTGGGGCTTACTACCCTAATTATATGTATCATGAGAGAGTTCGCTTTGACGGCAATGTTCCTCCAGAAGCGTTCCTCTACCTCGATAGTAAAGGTCTGATCCAGGACAGATTGGCTGTGCCGCTAATCTTCCACGTTGCTCGAACAGCTGCGGACAGGCGACTCAACTACGACAGAGACGTCGCACATGGCAGTGCGGAGCGTCTCCGGTTCAGTAGGGCGGTAGGGAGTCGCGACATGAGGGATGTTGCTCGGCAGCACCAACAATTTTGGTGGCTATTTGAAGGAGGGGAGGGTTCGTCGTCGAATTCCTCAAGTAATAGGTAGCTTCATGTGAAGCAAAGTGGGCCAGCCTAGCCATGGCCGGCTTACGTAGTTTTAAGTAGGTATAAGTTAGTTTTTAAGAAAAAAAAAATAAATATATATATAAAAACAAAAAAAAAAACAAATAAAAATAAAAAATAACAAAAAAAAAAATTAAAAATTATATATATATATATATATATATATATATATATATATATGTGTGTGTGTGTGTACATGTATATATATATATATATATGTTTATGTATATATATGTGTATGTATGTGCATATGTGTATATATTAAGTATATACGCATTATGTGTGTATATATATATATATATGTGTACGTATTAGTTGTAAGTAGGTTAAGTAGATTAAGATATATTTTTTAAGTAGTCTATAAGTTTTTAGTTTTAGGTTTTTATAATACTATTAAAATGTCCATATACTAAGTTTTTGCTTAAAATCTATTTTCTTAGTTTTAGTTTTAACATGTAAGTATAAAATTAAATATAAACAGTAATATACGTCGAAAGACTTAGTTTAAGTGTTAGGTTTAACTTAGAGTGCCCGCATGGGGCCATTAAGTTAGTCTAAGATTATTTGTAAGTTATTTAAGCTAATTTTTAAGCATTTTTTTGTCTAGCATGTAAGAGTAAATTAATTAAGAAAATAAAAATGCATTTAAACTGAACTGAAAAATTGGACATGAAAAAGCTGTGAGCAAGATGGGTGCCGCAATTACTCACAATGGAACAAAAGCAGCGTCGCTTGTGAGGATGTTTCAATCGAGTGCTTGGGAAAGTTTCACAGCAATAAAGCCCAGTTTTTGGGTCGATTCATAACCATGGATGAAAAATGGGTCCACCACTTCACAACCGAGACGAAGGAACAGTCAAAACAATAGACTCAAAGGGGAGAATCGGATCCAAAGAAGGCGAAGACAGTTCCATCTGCAGGCAAGGTCATGGTGGCAGTATTTTAGGATGCGCATGGGGTAATTTTCATTGATTATCTTCAGAAAGGAAAAACAATCAACGGCGTGTATTATGCGAACTTATTGCAGCGTTTTAAAGATGAAATCAAGAAAAAACGGCCGCATATGGCGAAGGAAAAGGTTTTGTTTCATCATAACTATGCATCAGTTGAGTTAAAGTTCAAATTGCTTCCTCATGCACTCTATTCGCCAGATTTAGCCCCCTCGGATTATTTTCTTTTTCTGAATTTGGAAAAATGACTCGGTGGTAAAAGATTAGACAATAAATAGTCTGCGTTTGATAGCTATTTTAACGCGCTCGACAAATCTCACTATAAACAGGGGGTATCGAAGCTATTGAACATCGCTAGGAAAAGTGTACTGAAAGGAGACTACGTAGAGAAATAAACGTATTTTCCCCAATTTTTTTGTTTCTTTGTTAGGTCAGGTACTTCTGGGACTACCCTCGCACTATACCCACTTGGGTGTTAAGTTCTGAAAAAAAAAATCGACTTACGAGGGTTCTCTGAAAAGTTTCCGAAAATATTTTTCTACATAGTCTCCTTGTAACTCTGCACACTTCTCCCAGCGATGTTCCCATCTCTCTAACCCGTCTAAATAGTACTTGGCGTTTTTCTCTGCAAAATAATTGTTCACGAAGGTGGTTGCCTCCTCATTTGACGACAATCTCGGTCCTCCGAGCGCAGTTTTTAGATGAGGGAACAAAAAGAAGTCGCTATGGGGCTAGATCTGGTGAATAAGACGGATAGTCAAGCAGTTCAAACCGTAATTCATGGATTTTCGTCATGGAAACCGCTGAGGTGTGAGACAGCGCGTGAAACAGGATTTTCTTTTTCTGCAAATGTCTCCGTTTTTCCGCAATTCCTGCCTTCAGCTTGGCAAGTAATGATGCGTAGTATGCTCCTGTAATGGTGTTTTCTTTTTGAAGATAATCGATTAAGATAACTCCTTTACTATCCCAAAAAACAGTCGCCATCACTTTCCCAGCCGAAAAAACAGTTCTTGCTTTTTTTTGGAGCCGGCTCGGACTTTGCAGTCGCGCAGTCCACTGTTTTGACTGAATTTTTGTTTCGGGCGTATAATGGTGTATCCAAGTTTCATCTACAGTAATTAGTCCGCGCCAAAACTCGGATTTATAGCGCCTAAATTGCGCCAACAGAGCGTTGGAAATGTTCATTCGAACACGTTTTTGGTCTAACGTAAGCAAACGCGGCACCCAACGCGCGGACAGCTTTCTCATGTCTAAATCTGGATTTAATATGTAACAAACACGTTCTTTGGACATTTCCATAACCTCTACTATTTCTCTCACTTTAATTCGGCGGTCGTCTAACACCATTTGGTGAACTTTAGCAGTGTTATCGTCAGTGGTTGTAGTTTTTGGACGCCCCGAACATTCATTATCTCCCAAGTTCTTACGGCCACGTTTAAATTCAGCTGCCCAAAATTTCACTGTGGTAAATGATGGTGCAGAGTTCCCATACACAGAGTCCAACTTATTTTTGATTTGCGTAGGCGTATTGCCTTTCAAAAACAAGAATTTACTCGTAATAACAGCTCTATACTCAATTTTTTACATTTTCACAAAAAAAACACTCACATCGACTCACTCAAACGACTGTCAACTAAAAACTGCGCGTCCAAAATGACTGACACTTCGGTAAGTAACTGTCAAAAGATGCACAACTAGCATTCACCAGAAACGGCCCTGTTTATGGGCAGTTAATGCGATTAACCAACTTTTCTTTGGAGCTACATTAGCCCTCTGGTCTATTCCAGCCAAGTTTTAGAAGACTTGAAACATTCGAAGAAGAGGGAAACATTCGGCGTAAAGTTCCTAGAATATCGGTTAAATTATGGAAAATTAGGTCCAGCGCATCCGTTCTTGCAGCGGTTCCGTGAAACTCAATTGAATGATGTCATATTTCACGAACAATTCTATTAATTAAATTTTAATCCAAAAATTCTTTTGATACTTTAATACATCCCTTTTTATTTGAAAAAGAAACAAATTGAGGTGTCTCTAATGAAAAACCCTATATAAGCGCTTGAAAAATTTTCGAAACCGAAACTTGTCTAGCCATTTTTCCAGACCTGTCGTTCGTCTCTATGTTAAAAAATACTGTGGGTCCTGGGAACTATATATTTCCCCGGAAACTGCTGCAACTACTTCACTGGAAGAAGTTCAAATCACTTAAAATGATAATTTATTGCTTATACTCGTAAATCGTGTTTATTTCATTGTTTTAACTTGAGCGTACTCACGTACGTGACTTATGAGCTAAAAACAAAACTACATCACAACAATGCCCTTGGTCCCTCTTTAAGTCGAAAGTATCGGGTAGGGTACAAAAAAAAAAAAAAAAAACCACATCCCCAGGGCTACACACTGTCATGACAAACAGCATGCCAAAGATTTTATTTCTGACAAGAAAGTGACGAAAACGTTTTAGTCAAATATGTACAATTCGTTTTGCTCTAAAAATATTTCAAAAAGTAAATATGGTATATTAAAAATTTCAGTTAAAAACACAAAAAATAAAACAAACACTAAATCACCTTCGAAAACACTTGCTCGCTCTTTGCTAAATACAAACGTCAGCAAAGAAAAACAAAAAAAAAAGCAAAAACCAGCGGGCTCACCTAAACAAGCTCAAACAAAATGACTCTTAAAATCTAGACTTACCTTAAGCTGTTGGCGTAATCCACTCATTGGGCTCATTCAAATTTTTAAAGCTTTGGGATAGGGTAATTAGGCTTTGCTTTAATTTTAATTTTAATTTTTTATTTTTTTTTAATTAACACCACCAAACGGAGTTATAGCCTCTCAAGCTCAGAGGCACACAATCTGTCAAAACAAATGAAGAAAAAAAAAATAAAGCAAACTTCACCAAATCCACTGCACTTCCGCATTAAATTTCAAAAAAAAAAAAATCAAAAACAAAATCAATTACAATTACAATTACAATTACAATTAAGATTCACCCAATTGACACTTTCGGAAATTGTTGATTTAATTTTGGGGAAAACGATTTACGAAATTGCAATGACAACCCTTTAAAGACGATACTCGTACCGAAATCACTTGTCAAGCGCAAATTAAAACATCAACACTATGAATATGGTATGCTGCCGGGAGTACTTAAATTATGTATCTCAAAGATACGAACACTTTACCACGAAAGCTCCGCTAAATATTGAGTCTGATCTACGACTGAGAGGCAATACCAGAATCGATCGTGCTGTAGTAGACAATGGTGGACCATATGGATGATCGTTTCGATTTTCACACACTGCGCAGCAAGTGAGAGATTCACAGAAGCACGAGTATCCCGTACGAGTGGAAGCGAACGCTGGCTACACTACAATACGTAACTACATAACGAGTAATCGTAAATCTATTCAAAAATGTCATCAAGCTCGTGCCCGGCTAGGTGGATAGTATGATAGATACTCGTACATACTCGTACGACTATTATAATACAATAGTAAACGGGTGCCGCGGTATCGAACAAATACGTTGCACGGTGATGCACTCCACCTGAAATACTAGTACACAAACACAATGTATGATGCATGACAGACGACGACGCCAATTGTGGCAACGACGGATTTCAATAAAGTTGTTTTACCACCCTGCGCGGTCAGACAACACAGCATAATGATCATCATTGCTGTCATAATCACCTGTGGTTGCGCGCTTAAAAATAGCCGCCAAACGTATTTTTGAATTATTTACTTGAAATATTCGAAATGAGAATACCTACCTGACTGTGGTGGTCGTGGTGGTGGCGGCAACGGTTTTACGAGTTTTTTTTTTTTTTTTTTTTTCTTAATTTATTTGCTTCTGGGGAATTTTATTATTTTCTTTTTTTTTTAGTTTGGTTCAAAGTGGGGCATCTTCCTCGGGGTGAAAGTGAAGTAATTTTGGCTGAACTTAACGGGAAATACTATGCAAATATTTACCAACGTCAAGCGAAATTGTTTAGGGTAAATATTTTTGATCTTGGCAAGATAATGTTTTCCCATCCTGTGTACCGACCGGAGCATTGTCAATATTTGTGCGCTTTGAAATTACATGCGGTCAGTATGGGTAGAGGACAATACAAAATTCCTTGCTTTTCGCCGTAGCTTTTCTAAACTTCTACAGCAAATAATGAAGAAACTACGCATTGGTTCAGCGTTAATAATTTATTTTTAATGTAAGATCTTGAACTTCTATTCTAAACGACGACTAATAAAATAATTTCTATGCTGGAGTTACGAGAAATGCCGAATTAAAAACTAAAAAATGCATAACATTAGCAAGTTATCACGAACTCTGATGTCTGATGTCTCTGTGTTTAAATGGCGCCACTTTCCGGGTAGACCTTGACCTCAACCAATAGACTATCTCTCTAGTAAGCGCAGTTTTAGGACAACTGTATCCAGTTACGCACTCTAAGTTGGTTGAGATCGCCTTCAGCTGTGTGGAGTCTTTTTCTATTCGTGTAGAAATCAAAAACCCTTCATTCCGTAGCGATAATATTCGGTCGATCTAATTGCCCTCCCCATCCCAGGCGACAGATGCGCACTCTTTTGGCCACGTCGATATCGCTATACAGCTCGTACAGTTCGCTGTTCTCTATTTCCAAGGTCTGTCAATGTAAGCAGGACCAAAAATCATTCAAAGAATCTTGCGTTCAAAACGATCAAGAATATATTCTTCTGCCTTCGCTAATATGAATGTATCTGCTCTAGAGAGTAGGTAGGCTTTCAAAAACCAATGTAACTCTTCGTTTGATGTACATATGATGGTGCTTCATTATAAGAACTATCTATGTACAGTGTTGTGCAAAACATACCGGATTTTTCCTGAAAATTTTTCATTGAAGAATTCTAGGGGACAGGGGTGCAGTAGCTACACTTGTTTGGCAATTTAAGAAAACCTATTGAATAAGTTTACAAATAGAAAAAAAAAAACAGGGCATTGCTATCATTATTTTTAGTGTTTTGCCAAAAACCGTAGCTCAACTTAATGCAATACTTCCGCAAACCATACCGGATTTTCAAAAATTCCGTATTTTTTTGCTCTTTAACTTGCTGATAGTGATTTTGGCTGGTCATTTGAAGTGAGTTATAGACTTAACAAAACTTAAAAGGTCAGGTGTCTCCAATTTGTTCACTAATAAAATGGCTAAAAATAAATACAATGGTGTGGTTAAAAATCAGGTGGTAGCGGATCTCAGGGCAGGACAAACCAAAAATCCATAGCCAAAAAGTATAAAATGCCATCATCGACAGTGTGTGACATTATTAAAAAATTTCGGAATGGAAAACCGGTCGAAACCATTCACTGTGGAGGACGTCCCAGAAAAACTACACTCCGAATCGATCGACAAATTAAGTAAATGATTTTTAACGATACTTTCTTACATTTCTTATGTAAATGATTATTAACGATACTTTCTTACATTCAAGAAAGATTGTTAGTGAGCAAGCACCGTACATAGGCGTTTAAGAAAAGCTGATTTTTGTTCTTTTCGAGCAGCGAAAAAGCCTCTACTTACTGCTAAGCATAGACAAAAAAGTTATTATTTTATTCCAATAGTAAGTCTTTGATTACTTTGCTAACGCCAATCGTTTCCTAGACTGGAATACGCAAGAAACCAAATGAATTGGTCAGCAACGAAGTGGAAAACTGTACTCTTTAGCGACGAGAGTAAGTTCAATTTGATTGCTTCCGACGAAAGTACATATTTATGTTAGACGAAAGGAGACACATCTTCAGCCACGCCATTGTCGTCCGTCCTTGAAGCATGGAGGAGGCTCAATTATGGTATAGGGATGTTTTTCTGGTGCGAAATGTGGACCAATATATGGGATTAGTGGTATTATGGATCGTTTTTAGTGTAGGGATATACTGGAATCCGTAATGCTACCATACGCTGAGGAGGAGATGCCACTACGTTGGGTTTATCAACATGTTAATGACCCAAAACATTCATCAAAGTTAGTTAAGGAGTGGTTTGCGCAGGAAAATGTAGATGTGTTGGAATGGCCCTCTCAATTGCCCAATATAAAGTAGGGTCAAATGTGCACGCATCCAAAAACGCACTTATGACGTCACTAAAGAATAAATGGGAGAACATTCCAAAAGAAATTTTTGAGAATCTAGTGGAGTCCATGCCTAAAATATGCAAGAAGGTCTTAAAAAATAACAATTACTGGACAAAATATTAAGTATAACGAAAATCCGGTATGTTTTGCACAGGCCGTTACCGAGTTAAATTAAGTTTTTTTTTTTTTTTGTATAATAAAACACATTATCGCAAAACCTTTTTTTTTTCTTTTATTTGTACACTTACACAATAAGTTTTCTTAAATTGACAACAGATTTTACTTAGGTTTTTTTTTATGTTCCCTAAAATTCACCAAAGAAAAATGTTCGATAAAAATCCGGTATGTTTTGCACAACACTGTACCTACCTCAAAGTCACGTTCGACCGATTCGGCGATGCATTAGTCCCTCGTTATTCACAGCATATAACATACTTTTCAATACCAGTGATATCAAGGGTTTCCACAGATTTTTAGAAAATTCTGCGCCTGAAGTTGGCTTGAGAGTTTCGCACAACTTTCTCCGAAATCAGTTTGGGTGAGTTTCATAGCTAGCTGCCTGGGCTGTAATTTAGATCAGTATCCCCAATTTAACTTACATAATTGTGAAATCTTTTAATTTCAAAGACCTTGAAGCAAAATACTTGAATGTATCTCTATCTACGTTGGTCATGCTGGGAGTTGTACTGCTTGGAGCATGGTAGCCATCAGACAAGATTCATTCAACACTTTCTTCAGCGAGACTGTGCCCCCTCCCGTTTTCGTCGATTTTGAACCAACTGTAGTCGGTGAAGTCCGTACCGGAATTTACCGCCAATTGTTCCATCCAAAGTAATTGATCACAGGCAAGGAAAATGCTGCCAACAACAACGGTCGTATTCATTACACCATTGACAAGGAAGTCGTCGACTTGGTCTTGGACGGGATCGGTAAATTGGCTGACCAATGTACCGGACTGCAAGGTTTCCTGATCTTTCACTCCTTCGCTGGTGATACTGGTAAAGCATTCACCTCCATCTTGATTGAACGTCTCTCTGTGGATTACGGAAAGAAATCTAAAGTATTGTAGAATTCACCATCTACCCAGCCACACAAGTGTCGACTGCTGTTGTTGCACCCTACTACCCAAAACATTGGACCATTTCTACTGCGCCTTCATGGTCGGCGATATCTGTCGCAAGAACTTGGACATTGAACGACCAACCTATGCCAACTTGAATCGTTTGATTGACCAGATTGTATCATCCATCACTGCTTCATTGCGTTTCCATGGTGCATTAAACGTCGACTTGACTGAATCCCAAACTAACTTAGTACCATACTCACGTATCCACTTCCCTCTGGTCACCTTTGCTCCAGTCATCTCTGCCGAGAAGTCCTACCTCGAGCAGTTGTCGGTTGCCGAAATCACCAACGCCTGTTTCGAACCAGCAAGTGATCCCCGTCATGGAAAATACATGGCTTGCTGCATGTTGTACCGTGGTGATGTTGTGCCCTAGGATGCCAACGCTGCCATTGCTACCATTAAGACCAAGCGTACCATCCAATTCGTCCACTGGTGTCCAACTGGCTTCAAGGTCGGTATTAACTAGCAGCCCCCAATTGTTGTGGTGGTGATTTGGCCAAGGTTCAACGCGCTGTCTGCATGTTGTCCACCACCACAACCATCGCTGAAGCCTGGGCTCGTCTTAATCACAAGTTTGACGTAATCTATGCCAAACGTGCTTTCATTCATTTGTATGTCGGCGAAGGTATGGAAGAAGTGAATTCTCAGAGGCAGGTGAAGATTTGGCCGCTCTCGAGAAGGATAACGAAGAAGTCGGCATGGACTCCGGTGACGGTGAAATCAAAGGTGTTTAAGAAAATTAAGCCCGTTTCACCAATTCCGGAAATTCACTAACATAATAGTGAAGACGCCCACATGAATCTTTCGAATTATGAAATTGAAATAAAAGAACACAGATTATGATGTTAACAAATATACATGAGAGAACATCATCTTGTCCAAGTCCTTTTCTTTACGCCTATTAAGTCTTTAAGGAGAATTCGAAATCGGTAGGTAGGTGGTGTGTATCGATCTGGACTTTTTGGATCTTTTCGAGGATCTGCCGTAGTGAAAATATTTGGGCAATTGTAGACTAAACCGCCCTAAAATCGCACTCGTAGTACAGCAGGTAAGATCTCTATAGTTTATATGGTCTCGTTTTTTTTTTGTGAATCGGACAATAATGGTCTGCGCTGTAGAAATAGGGTAAGCACTGAGAGGTGTCAAGTTGGCGATAAACAGTTTTGTAATTGCTTCCAAACATCAATTGTACTTGTTTTACCTCCAAGTAGTAATCATCGGGTACTGATAGATGCCCATCCGAATTTGACTTGCCAAACTTATAAGCACAAGTGCTGACCAGCACTCAAAAATAGCAGAACTACAAACTTGGCAGCAGATGAATTTCCCAGATGGAATCAACGGTAAAGCAAACAAGACCTTATCCGGGCTACTCCAACAAATTTGGAGCTCAGACCGGTAAAGATTTCCGAGGCTAAGTCAAGGATTTGGAAAAGCAGCGCTCACATCCCCGAACGGGTTACTGGCGGTGTAACAGACCCCTCCTCCTAGAGGTATCTAACTGGTGACCAGATAGCAATGATAATTTTTCCAATTGTTATACTATATTTCAGCAGTTTTCAAAATTATGCCATTTAATCATGCATCGTTTTACGCTTGTCGAGTGTGAGGAAGTTATTCAAAAATATTATCGAAATCCCGGCTCAGTTGTAAATACGCACCGCGAATTTCGTCGTGAGGTCGGTCGTCAACATGGCTTCAGTGTGCAGGCAATTCGTCGCACTATGGAAAAAGTTGAGCGTGACTACACCCTTTGGGATCTTAAGCCACCACCCAGACAGAGACAGGGAGTATCTAAGAAGGCTCAGAAATGTCGATTAGACGCCGATCAGCTATATTGGGCATCGCCAGAGAGCCAACCAGGCATGGATTTGGGCCTACATCTGTATAAGATTGTGTTGACGCAAGAATTGATGTTGGACGACCATAGACAACGGCGTGAGTTCGTTAATTGGGCACTAGAAATGTTGACCGGATATCCGGACTTTGACCAAAAAATCATCTTCCCGGACAAGGCCCATTTTTGGTTAAGCTTGTTTGGCTATGTCAACAAGCAAAATTGCCGTTAGTGGAGCGAACACAATCCAGAAGTTTTCGGCCAAGCATTAATGTGCAAATATTGACTGATTGGTGCGGTCTACGGCATGGCGGCACCATCGGACCTTATTTCTTTCGAAATAAGCAAGGAGACACTGTTGCCGTCAATGGTCGGCAATATGCCATACAAGCGACGCAACGCTCGAAGTTGTGAAGGAGAAATTTGGCAACTTGGTCATCTCACGGCGAGCATTCATCCATTGGCCGCTGCGATCATGCGATATGACACCACCCGATTATTTTCCCTGGGGCTACGTCAAGTCCTTAGGCTACGCTAACAAGCCATCCACTTTGGACGAGCTGGAGGCCAATATTCGACACGTTATTGCCGGAATAACGCCACACATATTGCACCGTGTCATAAAAATTTGGAACGACCGCTTGAAGCACTGCCAGCGAAGGCGAGGCGGCCAGTTTAAAGATGCGCTATTTCACACATAATGGCATGAATGTAGCTTCAAAATAAAGCCAGAATCAATTTTATATCTCACATCGTTGTTGTTTTATTTAAAAAATTTTTCCTATCGTTCTTATCTGGTCAACCTTTACACTGGAACTGGCCCTCAAGGCTAACGGTTGTGCAGCCAGAATAACCGCCCGGCGTTAGAAAAAAAAAGTTACGACACAACAACAGCCTCTAGCACGGTCGGATCTATTGTTGACAACCCCTTCAAATGAAACAACGATAATGAAGTTTGG
The DNA here is from genome assembly GCA_963966105.1 of Volucella zonaria. Taxonomy (NCBI): domain Eukaryota; kingdom Metazoa; phylum Arthropoda; class Insecta; order Diptera; family Syrphidae; genus Volucella; species Volucella zonaria. Next base: position 48,065,000 of record OZ014534.1, read on the forward strand.
ATCTGCAGGTGGAATGTTAAGTCCCTTAATAGGCCACATACAACCGAACAACTAGAGGAAGCTCTGGACTGCTGCTGCTACCCCCATCCAAGAAATGCAATGGTATGAGCCGGAAGAAAAGGGCATGAAAAACTGCGACATATACTACGGTGATTGTTATCGACGGAAAAAGCAGCGGCTATTAGGATGCGGATTTGTTTTTAGCGAAACACTTAGGCAAGAATTCTTGCGTTTCTGGGAGTTAACAAGCCCCTCGTATCAAGCCGTATTAAGGCTAGATTAGCCTTTATGCTCACGCGTCCCCACAGAGGACAAAGATGACGACACCAAAGATAGCTTTTACGAGCTCTTAGACAAGACCTACGAGTAATGCCCTTGCAGTGATATTAAAATTGTCCTCGGCTATTTTAGTGCAAACCTAGCCTGCACGACATCACCTCCGATAAAGCATTCAGACTAATCGACATTGCGGTGGGGCGAAACATTGTTGTAGCTAGCACGGGGCCCCCGCCCAATTATCAAGGCTTCGCCCATTAATGACGTTGTCTAATAAAAACGCGGGGGTAGATTATTCTATAACTGGTCTTATCGTAAACATCTTCAGATTACAGCCTTTGAATGGTTGCTACGATTTGACCAGTTACAAGTCGCCGGTCATAGGTCTTGTTGGCGGCTTTACCACCGGTAGTCCAAATCCAGGAGCCCCCCGGATTTCGGTCCGGGCCTGACTTGTTAGAGGTAGGCCCCCTTGTGGGAGCGTCATGATAGCTGTGGTTTAAACCCAAATCGCGGGTACGGGTATTCCTTGGTTTTGCCCATTGTAGAGTAGCAAATAAAGTACTGGGTGCTGCGACCCTAAGAGCAGCAAGAGGTTTTAGGTCGGCCTCGACTCATACCAAGGGTGGAACTTGTGCCTCCAACACAGTTCCGAATTGGTATAATATTTATATAAGCGAAGTATTAATAAATATAAAACGAGTAATTAGCGATGGCAAGGCGTATCCTTGCTCCCTATGGGTGTATGGGCACCTCGTAAACATAAGGTCTTATGACAGGTGGTTTACGTTAAGAATCCAGGTACATTCTGTAGCTAGCACGCGGTACCCGCATCTCGAAATTCATAAGGGTACGTGGAGATCTCCTGAGCGAGCCACCGTAAACCACATTACGATTGACGCAATACTCTTCTAGTATTATGGATGTCCGAACATTCCGTGGTGTCAACATGGTCTCAAACCATTACCTTGTTAAACTAAAACTGTGTAGAAGTTTGATGTCGGACGGCTTCAATCGCAAAGTATCCCCAAACCAGTGGCAATATTGCCAAAAAGCCATCAGAGATGCCGCCTCCTGATGTACTGAGTTTCACTCGGCCACCACAACGAAACCCCTGCTTTGATAATAAAATTCAATAATTTGTAAGCGTTATTCGGGAGTAAGTCTTTCCATGATGAAATGGCAATGCTAACTGGGAATGTTTGACTTTGACACATGTCACAATTCACGCGTGAGCTGTCAAAAATAAACACTGAAAAAACAAACAGCAAAAAAATCACCATTTACGAGCATGAAGCAAATACACAACATATTGTGGCAAAGAGGTATACATTTTCAATTTTAATTAAGTACAAGAGCACACCGTCCTATGGATAAAGAGCAATTTGCAATCTTCTTCAAAAATCAGCAAGAGATTTTGCAACGGCAGCAGGATTTGATGAAGTCAATGCTGGATAGATCCCTTAATAGCTGTCTGACTCCGCCATCCACTACAATAAAATCTTCTACAGAGAGGATTATGGAGACGAACTAATATCTTCTAAATGGTATGGCAGCCATGAAGACGTCTTCATCGTAGAAGGAAAGCACTTGGATGATGCTTCTAAGGTACGGTTGTTGCTGAGGGGATTTCAATGTGACCCCAATATCAATTTACCAAAAAAAAAATCGCGAGAATTGAAATTCGACGAAACGGTAAGGAAATTAACAGAGATACTTTCGCGCAGAACTTCGTTGTTCTTGGCCCATTATAACTGTCTCAAACTGGAAAAAATAATTGCTGACGATTTCCAAACTTATGCAGGCATAGTCAATAAAAAATATGAAGTTTTCAAAATCACCACAGTCACACCCGATCCATTTCTATGTCTCACGGGGTGATTTGGACATGAGGACACGGCTGTTAACGAAGTTAACGGAGCTGGGTGAATGGCAATGAAGGATTTTGCAATAGCGTAAAAGCGCATAACAAAGGGATAAGGCATTTTAAGAAAAAAAAATCGTATACTGTAGAACGTTGCAAATATGTATGCATGGAAATAAATGGCCATCCGGTTCAACTGCAAGTCGATACAGCTTCCGACGTCGTTCACAACAGCCCAAATGACGCCTTCTGCTAAGAATGCTAGTCGACATCCTCTGGTTTTGACAGGAGAACTGTTGTGTCATGTGTCGTTCAGGGGTAAACAAATTGAAAAAGTTTATCACACAACTAGCATACCGCAGCTAAACATTTTGCAATTAGACTGGGTTGAAGCAATCTCAGAAGGCATCAACTGCTATGATTCAGCGTGAAGTGGCTGCCCTCACGTCAAGGTACTCCGACTTGTTTGATGGATCTTTACGCTTATGTTCGAAAGCTGAAGCAGCTCTGCATCTCAAACCTGGGACAGTACCGTCTTTTAGGGCAAACTGACCTATGCCACTTCCTCATGCTTCATTTCCGTTGCTTGATGGGGCACTACTAAAAAAAAGTAGATTTCTCACAGTAAGCTGCACCAATTGTGGTGTTTCGGAAAGCAAAGTCTAGGGTGCGAATATGTACAGATTTTTCAACAGGGCTGAACGGTGTACTTGAGCAAACTCAATTTCAGTTACCATTGCCAGAAGATATATTCGTTACGCTTCATGAAATTAAATACTTCTCGACGATTGATTTATCTGATGCTTATGTGCAGGCAAAAGTGAGCGAAGAATCACAGCCACTATTCCACAATCAGCAGTCACCAAGGATTGTTCCAATATTTCCGGTTACCACTTAAGGTTAAATTGGGCCAGGAACATTTCAAAAGATTACCACCACAATGTTAGCGCTATTATCTGGAGTGGTGTCGTCCTACACTGACGATGAGCATGCACGTATTCTTCAGATATTTTTGAAACATATTCAAGAATAGGAATTCCGACTGAATTATGGGAAATGCTGTTTCTTCCAGACCAGTGTACGTTTTCTTGGATTCATAATAAATCATCTTGGTAGCAGACCAGATTCAAATAGAGTTGCTGCCATATTGCAATTTGCAAATATGCCAGAACCCAGGGACATTAATCAAGTACGAGCCTTTTTGGGTATGGTTAACTTCTGTTCTCAATTTGAAGTTCAATTCCGAGAAATACGTGCTCCAGTTGAACAATTTGCTGAAAAAGGATGCATCAAGATTTATCTGGTCGTAGGAATGCAGCTCAGCATTTTAAAAGGCCAAGGTCTTCAGTTAGATTTGCTGTTGGTGCATTTTGACCCCGCAAAAGAATTAATTATTATCGCAGGGGATGCGCCAAAAGATGGAATCGGCGTGTTATTATATAGATTTCAGGTGGTTCCACGCACAAAGTAGCGCATGTTTCAACAGCATTATCAATCCGAAAAAGAGGGACTAGCGTTCTGTGTGAAGAAGTTTCACAGATGGATATACGGGAGACAATTTACTCTGCAAAATGAGCATCAACAACTGTTTGCAATATTTGGGTCCAAGAAAGCTATACCCATCCTTACGGCACATCGATTATAATGGTGGAGTCTAATGCTGCTAACTTATGACGTCAAAATTGAGTACGTTAACGCTTTGAAATTTGGATATCCCGATGCGTTGTCTACATAGATGGATAACCCGTCAAGAAGTTGATAAAGAAGAGGACTTTGTCATGGCCGCTACTCACATCGAATCTGAAGTTAACAGTGTATTGCCATCAGCATTTACCTGTGACGTTCCCATTGGTGCAGAAGGAAACTGTTGTTGACCCAATTTTGAAGCAAGTTCGCGAGTTTCTTCGAACTTCATGACCGGATAATCTTAAGGACAGTTGTCTTAAAAGGTTGTATTTTCGTCGAGATGCATTAAGCGAAGTTCAATTTTATTGCAAGATACGAGTATGATTGTAACTTGTCATTGCAGAAACGAACTCTCAAGCAGTTGAATACTGGGCACGATTTTCCGCATGAAGGCACTACCGCGCAGCTACGTTTATTGGACATTCAGCAAGTTGTTAGGGAGTGCACGGCATGTACATCACCAGGGCCAGCGCCTATAAAAGTTCCATTGGCATCTTGGCCAGTAGCAAATAAACCTTGGTCTCGAATTCATGTGTACTACGCTGGAGCCAGACGTTTTTTATCATAATGGATTCTTTCTCAAAATGGCCTGAAATTTTTTGTATGCAATCAACAACAGCATCTGCTACTATTAGAGTGCTGCGAGAAGTTTTCGCAAAGTTTGGACTTCCAGACGTTATCGTGTCGGAAATAGATAAACTAACATAGATGGCAAATTTTCAGATATGGGATATCCAAAACCTGCTTTCCACTGATTGCCTCTATCCGTGTGACCCTGTCTGTGAATACTATATGTTTGAATTGTCAACAATGTCAATTCCCCTCATATTTTATACAAAAACGTATATTTTATTACACACACATAGTGATTTTTACAGTTTACAGGCTTGTACAATGTGTTGGTAATTCACATACAGTGTGTTGGTGCGAGGTTTGCAAAAGCATTAGTAAAGTTTGCCATCTAGTTGTTCATTTATGGTGTCGGACAATGGCACTCAATTTGCCTCCGATAATTTCGCCGATTTTTGAGCCGTAGCGGGAATCCAACACATTAGAACTGCACCTTTTCACCCGCAGTTAAACGGGCAGGCAGAAAAGTTTATCGACATATACGAGGGTTGGCTGAAAAGTTTCCGACCGAACAATGATACTTTTCTCAAAAGTTTTTTTTATTTTTTCTATATAGTCTCCCTGTAACTCTACACACTTCTCCCAGCGATGCTCCCATCTCTCTGACCCGTCCAAATAGTACTTGGCCTTTTTCTGTGCAAAATAATTGTTCACGAAGGTGGACGCCTCCTCATTTAACGACAATCTCTGTCTTCCGAGCGCAGTTTTTAGATGAGGGAACAAAAAGAAGTTGCTTGTGGCTAGATCTGGTGAATTAGGCAGATGGTCAAGCAGTTCAAACAGTAATTCATGGATTTTCGCCATGGCAACCGCTGAGGTGTGAGACGGCGCGTTGTCTTGGTGAAACAGGATTTTCTTTTTCTGCAAATGTCTCCGTTTTTCCGCAATTCCTGCCTTCAGCTTGACAAGTAATGATGCGTAGTATGCTCCTGTAATGGTTTTTATTTTTGAAGATAATCGATTAAGATAACTTCTTTACTATCCCAAAAAAACAGTCGACATCACTTTCCCAGCCGAAAAAACAGTTCTTGCTTTTTTTGGAGCCGGCTCGCCCTTTGCAGTTCACTGTTTTGACTGAACTTTCGTTTCGGGCGTATAATGGTGTATCAAAGTTTCATCTACAGTAATTAATCGGCGCCAAAACTCGGATAACGTAAGCAAACGCGGCACCCAAACGCGGGGACAGCTTTCTCATGCCTAAATCTTGATTTAATATGTAACAAACACGTTCTTTTGACACTTTCATAACCTCTACTATCTCTCTCACTTTAATTCGGTGGTCGTCTAACACCATTTGGTGAACTTTAGCAGTGTTATCGTCAGTGGTTGCCGTTTTTGGACGTCCCGAATGTTCATGATTTCCCAAGCTCTTACGGCCACGTTTAAATTCAGCTGCCCAAAATTTCACTGTGGTAAATGATGGTACAGAGTCCCCATGCACAGAGTCCAACTCAGTTTTGATTTGCGTAGGCGTATTGACTTTCAAAAACAAGAATTTACTTGTAATAACAGCTCGATACTCAATTTTTTCCATTTTCACAAAAAAAACACTCACATCGACTCACTCAAACGACTGTCAACTAAAAACTGCGCGTCCAAAATGACTGAAACTTCGGTAAGTAACTGTCAAAAGATGCACAACTATCATTCATTAGCTTTTATTGACAAGTGCCGCTATCTTTACGTTGCGATCGGAAACTTTTCAGACAACCCTCGTATGTACTAGCACACGATGAAAAAGCTAGGAAAGGAGGAAATCTCAAACACTGCGCTTCAAAGCTACCGATCCAAACCCTCAGCTACCAACGCCAGCTGCGGTTATGTGAGAGCGTAAAATCAAAATATCATCCGACTTACTAAGACCGTCATCAGGTGAAACTTTTCAAATGCGTTTGAAAATGGACAACCAATTTAACCATAAACATGGAGCGGTATCTAGAAAGTTTCAACTCGATGATCCAATATATGCACGAAATTTCAATAACTCTCAACTTTCTGGGTACCAGAGATTATTCTCAAAAAGATTGGATCCGTGACGTACGCGATCCAAGCAGGAAATAAAATCTGGAGACAAGAGTGTCTTTAATTTGCCTTTTCACTTTCAGACGATGTAAATATAGTCGAAAGGTTCGGTAATCCATGAAAATGAAAGCTCGATCGATTTGTTCGAAGGTCTTGGGGTAAATGAGTCTTCAGTTTTACTATTACTTAATCCTGAAATTCGAGAACATCTTTCCAAGTCAGCTCAATAAAGCGACGGAAAACACACGAACCACAGGAGTCCCGGTAGACAGCATTCCCAACGCCCCGTTCGGAATCGTGTTCCACCTAAACATCTTGACGTCGGTGAAAGGTATAATCAATCAGAAAGGGACATGTTGTAGGCAAACAAACGAAAAGATTATCTGTAGTCATGTCATCTGTCAGTTACAGACACTTGTCATATGTTGTATTACATTACTCAGACATATATTGGGTCTACAAGTAAGTTTCCAGCGTTTTTTTCCAAAATTTGAAGTTTTATTATGAAAACATAGTTACAATGCTTTATTTAAAGTATCGTCCAACGGAAGCTACAACTTTCCCCCATCTTTCTGGCAATTTATGAATTCCGGACCAAAAAAATTTCTCGTCTTTCGAGCCCAAGAACGTATCGAGCCAATTTTTGATTTCCTCTACTGAGCTGAAGCGTATTCCCGTAAGAGCGTTCTGCATCGAACGAAACAAGTGGTAGTCAGATGATGCCAAGTCTGGACTGTAAGGCGGGTGAGGCAGAATCTCCCATCCACTATTGTCCAAATAGTTTTTCACCGAAACCGCAACATGTGGACGAGCGTTGTCGTGATGAAAAATGACGGACTCATGCCTGGTCTCATATTCTGGCCTTTGGTGGTTTCACCACTCGGAAGCAGTTCGTAGTATACGACACCCTTTTGATCCCACCATATGCAGAGCATGACCTTATTCACGTGAATATTTCGTTTCGGCGTCGATTGGGCGGGCTCGCCGGGCTTTGTATACGATTTTCTGCGTTTAGGATTATCATAATAAATCCATTTCTCATCATCAGTGACAATACGATGCAAAAATGATTTATTTTTATACCGCTGCAGTAACATTTCGGACATGCAAAATCGCCGTTCGACGTCTCTTGGCTTCAATTCGTACGGCACCCAGTTTCCAACCTTTTGAATGAATCAGAGTGCTTTTAGGCGCAGGGAAACGGCTTGTTGCGTGACGCCCAATGATGCAGCAAGTTCTTCTTGAATCTGACATGGATCCTCATCCAGTAAAGCGTCCAATTCCTTGTCTTCAAAACTTTTCGGCTTTCCGGGGCGATCTTTGTCTTCAACTCCAAAATCACCACTTTTGAACAGTTTAAACCACTCGCGGCACGTCGATTCACCAATACATTCCGCCCCATAAGTTTCCGAAAGCAAACGATAGGCCTCAGCCGCACTTTTCTTCATATTAAAGAATAAAAGCAGCGCTTCCCGCAAATGACGTTTATTTGGCTGGAAACTTGCCATGATTTTGCTCGATAAAATGTACGACACCGATAGAACTGCTCAAATATAACGCTGCAAAGTTGTTGACAGATACAACACCTACAAATAAAACACATGGGGTCTGACATTTCTGCCCGGGATCCACTGGTGGCGCCATCTCTGACAAACGCTGGAAACTTACTTGTAGACCCAATATATCTCATGATTGTGGTAACGGAGGATTTTTCTTTTACTATAAATATATAAAGGGCGTTTTTTAGAGGTTTGGTTTTTAAACTGGCAACACTGTTTCTTGAGATTGTCAATTTGACAGTTGAAAGCTGATTTGTGGTTAGTACATTTTGCCATTTTACGATGAATACATAGATTAACGCCAGAACAACGCGTGCAAATTGCGCAAACTTATTTTGAAAACCATGGTTCGGCTCGTTAAACTTATCCTGTGGTACGTCCATTTTACGTTCGACATAATCGTCCATCTGAGCAAGTTATTCGGAACACGATGAATCGTTATCGCACCACGTACACTCTAGTGGATAATACGATGACAAAAGTGTGAACAGAAGAAGTTATTGCCGTTGGGGAGCGCAGTGTGGAGGAGAATCCGAATGAATCGATTCACCATTGTGCACATCAATTGGAACTATGCCCATCTTGGCTTAAAAGCTTATAAGAGTTGAAACAGCGTGACGATTATACGCGTCGTAGATTCGGTGAATGCGCCGAAAACATGATTCAGCTTGATCCTTATTTTCAACGCAAAATTTTGTTCTCCGATGAGGCCCATTTTTGGTTAAATGGATATTTAAACAAGCAAAATTGCCGAATTTGGAGTGGAGAAAACCCAGAAGTCTTTGTCGAGACGCCTTTACAACCATTAAAACTTACTGTTTGGTGTGCCCTGTGCGGTGGTGGAATCATCGGCCCAAATTTCTTTAAGGACGATGCCTGCCAGAACGTTACCTTCAATGGAAAGCGCTATAGAAACATGATATCTGACTTCTTCTGCTTTCCTCAGTTGAATGGCATTGACGTGACAGAGCTTTCAACAAGATGTCACAACATGCCACACGGCGCGCGACAACATTAATTTATTGCGGAAAACACACCTTTAGATTATTTTGTTTGGGGGTATGTGAAGTCACTAGTCTATGCCGATAAACCAGAGACGTTACACTATTTGGATGTCAGCATTCGCCGTGTTATTGCTGATATACGGCCCAAATTGCTCGATAAAATTGTCGAAAATTGCACTTTACGATTGCGCCTCATTCGAGCTAGCCGTGGCGCGCATATGCCCGATGTCATATTTAAACACTAATGGCATAAAATTATCTATTAGATAAAGCTAATATCATAGACATTAACATTAGCTTCAAGTGTTTTATTTCACATTGAAATTGTAAAACTCTCAAAAAAAAAACAATTGTAATACACAGCAAGAAGATATTTCCGTCAGGTGCGCTGCTAGCTTTCGTTTAGAGCAGGGTTTGGAAATACGTAGCAGAAGCGCCTTAAAACTATAGGTTCGACAAATAGGGATAAATATTCGAAAGGAAAGTTCTACTCCGACATGTCGAAGAGAGTCCCATAGAAATAAATTTACCCGACGGTTTGAACGTTATAAACACAAAGTGTGACGGAAAGCAGAATACTGTAACAGCACATCGTAGAATGCACCCCACTAACTGACAGCAGCAGCTTTTACCACACACAACAAAAAACCTGAATTAACGTCATAAAAAGTGAATTAAAAAAAGAAAGCACGCGGTTGCGAGCATAATCCAAGTGGAAAATCAGCGTTTTATTCTCCTATCTTTGCATTTCCTTCCTCGGGTATCACGTACTTGAAGGATTTCAGGCTTTTCTTAGACGCTCTCAGCAAATCAATTTTTTTATTAGTGTAAGGGCTATAAAACGATGAAATTACTTTTAATAACAACTTGTGCAACAAACCTTTAGTACCGTTGGTGATTGCAAGCCTACCTATAATGATCAATGTGAGCTTTATAAAGTAAATTTAAATATCGCAGCGGAATTAATTTTATCGCTTTGACTCTAATTTACGTGTTGATCTAGACGCAAAGCCATATAGTGCGTGCTGGCAGAAGATTAATGTGGTTCCTTGCATTGGTGTGCAATCGCAATTGCATTTGCGGTTGGGGTATAGATTTCATTGCACCACCTATTCAACTACTCAGGCACTCCTAAAAATAGGATTATGTCGGCTAATTTTAACACTAACAGCCTCTTGATGTTCCCTCATTAAAACATCGTCTATTGAAAGTGAGCCGAAAATAGGTACCCTGCACTACTAGTACTAATCTGTTGCATGGTTATAGATACATTTTTGTGACATTTGATTTATTTTGACAATGTGTTCTTATTATAGCGGAATAGAGATAACTTGTAGACCTATTTTTGGTGGACTTTTGTGAACAGTGACTCGACTAAGATAAACATTGTTTCATCATCTCGTACAACATACGAGTACTTGTCAGATCGTTGATCTCCACGTTGAGTTCAAAGAAAATTGTTCTTATTATTGCCCTGACACGGATCTATCTCTCTACAGTATCTCCTAAGAAAGAGGGATAATAACTTTGATAAAGAAGGCAGAAGAGTATTCCACAGGTCAAATCAAGTCGGCCAAGCTTTGACTGCTTTTTAAAGAAGATGACAGTTCTAACTCCTTTGGCTACATATTTAGCAACCCCCTAGCCAAATTTTGAAGTCAGGACGGGGGGATTTTTTTTTTTTTTTGGTGGCGTCCAAGGATGTGGCAATCTTCGGATGATAGTAATAGTCCGGACTATCAGCATGCACCATGCGCAAACCCCAAGTACTTGACTTCGGGGGTGCGCCTATGTACTAACCCACACCCTGCACTCTCCTACCCCTTCCCCCGCGAAACTGCCGGTAAGTACTACCTCGCGGTTTCGACATTGTGTACAGTATTTACTGTTTTTTGTTGTATTAGAGATGCCGTCGGGGTTTGATTTTCATTAGCGCTCTCTCTGACTCTTTCCAACCGCCGAAGTTCCTTAATTATTTTTGCCGCAGCCTCTTCTACCGCATCTCATATTATACTTTATGTTAGCATATGGTTTCTCCTCTAGTTCTCTGCGCTGAATTCTGAAGTGTGGGCACTGGAAAAATAAGTGCTGTGCATCTTCCCGTTTAAGCAGAAGGGGGATTCCTTCAGACCAAACCTGTATAGATATGATTAAAACAGCCATGTCCAGTTAGGAGCTGATTAAGTAAAAATCTACTTCTCCGTAATTACGTTCTACCCATTTCCGAATATCGGGTATAAGACGGTAGGTCCATCTCCCCTTTGTAGACTGACTCCATCTCACTTGCCATGCACTCGTGCTGTATTGCTTTTCTCCCAGCTAGATATCTTTGACTGAAACTCCGGGCTCCCGAATTTTGGCATCGTAGGTCCTTTGTAGCTCAGTAGCCAGTATATCTGCTGGTAGCATTCCCGCAATGACATACGAGTATGTCATACGGACATCTGACACTGTCCGATATGCACAGCAAACTCTCACGGCACATAGTCTGTTGACAGAGTTAGTCTTTCTTATGTGTGACTTAATTTTCAGTGATTTCGCCCATATTGGTGCCGCGTACATTGTGATTGACTGCACCACCCTTGACAGAACTAGTCTCATTTGTTGTCTGGGTCCTTCTATGTTTGCCATTATTCTGAATAAGGCAGCGCTCACCTTTGCGGCTTTACTGCACGTTCTTTTAAGGTGTTCCTTGTAAGTGAGCCTAGCATCGATCATCATACCTAGGTATCTGATAGCCGGTTTGAATGTTATATCGTGATCGTCCATCCTGACGGTGCTTGTTTCTCTTTCCTTGCGACGGGTTACCAAAACTGCTTCCATTTTATGTTCTACCAGCTCTAACTCAACTGTTGCCATCCACCATCTAACTCTTCGAATACATTCGTTGCCAATAGTTTCTATTTCTTCCAGGTGTTTCGCCGCCACAACGATTGCAATATCATCTGCAAAGTCTATGACTTTAGCCTCAATCGGGATTCCAAGTCTTAGAACCCTGTCGTACATAATGTTCCATAAGAGAGGTCCTAGTACCGATTCTTGTGGAACTCCGCTAGTTATGTGGTACTGCCTTACTCCATCATCGGTATCGTAGAGTAGTAACCGATTGTCGAAGTAACTTACCATAATTTTTATTAACAACCATGACACCATCATTGACCTAAGAGAGTGCACTATAAGCCCCCAGTTTGCAGAGTTGAACTCATTTTTGACGTCCAACGTTAATACGACGCCGTATTTTTTGGTACCTCCTCTTCATCTTCTGCTAGGTCGTAGTTACCTTCCGAATAGCATCTACTGTAGAGCGAGCCTTTCTAAATCCATACTGCTGTTTTGAGAGTCCTCCGGCTTCATCAATTGACACCTCCAGTCGGTTGCATATTATTCACTCCAGTATTTTACCCATCGTGTCTAGTAAGCATATGGGATGGTATGACGAGGGCTCATCTGGTGGTTTATTCCCTTTGGGCAGCAGCACAAGGCGTTGCTTTTTCCATTGGTCTGGGAAAATCCCTTCTGTTAAACACTTGTTATACATTTCCACGAATGCTTCTGTGTTTATTTTGACGGCTAGCTTAAGGACCTTATTTGGTATGCCGCCCAATCCAGGTGATTTATTATTGCTATACTCTGTTGGTGCTCGCGGTGGAAATAATCCCGACACTATTTTTTGCATCAGCGAAGGGCATGAGGGCAAGGGTGCCCTAGAGCCCTTTAGTTTTGCCATGACCGTCCTGTAGGCAGTACCCCAGGGACTAATATCTGCTTCCTCGCAGAGTTCTTTAAAGCTGTTGCTTTTGCTTCTCCGAATGGCTAATTTAAGGTCCCTACGCTTATCTTTGTATTGCACCTGTAAATCCTGGTGGGAGGGCTGACACCTGAATCGCTGGTATAGTCTTCTAGCTCTATGGCACTTGCTGCGTAGCTCTGCTATCTCTTGGTTCCACCAGTATACTGGTGGCCGGCGGTTTGTTGGCTTTTTCCGTACTATAGATGCGTCGCAAGCCCTAGATACTGTTTTAGTAATCTCCGCGGCCATCGTGTTTGCTGCTCCTGGGTTTATTGTGGATTCTCCAAAAATCAGGAAAAAGGGGTTTTCGTCCAGTGTGCTTGTTTTCCACCCATTCGTTGTGCCTTCTTTAGATGGCGCTTCTGGGTCGCTCTCCTTACTTGCACTTCAAATAGGATGGCCTGGTGGTCACTGTGGGTGTAGTCCTTACTGACTTTCCATCTTGATCCTCTCACTAGGCAACTTGTTACAAAAGACAAAAGTTACATCAACTCTGGAGCCTATGCCGTTTCTGGTGAATGTGTGCTCGTTGCCCGTACAAGTCCGGAGTATGTCAACATCACTCTGACAGACGTCAAATCTCACAATTACAGCATTGCTGCAGTAAGTCCAGATAAGTTTCCATCACTCAAGGGATGCTTCTTCCAGCCTTCTAATGCACCCCGCCAAATGAAGGGAAAATGTCGTTTCTGTCGAAGAATCTTGGGTTGTAGAAAACTAAGCTCTTAGTAAAAAATCACAAGCTTGTGTTCTTGCAAAGAGCTACCTTGACTTATTTTTTCTTACCAATTTCAGCCAAGATACGAGTAGAGTCTTAGCAAAACTAGAATGCGGGTTAAGAAACTACTGCTAGTAGCGGCTGATCTGGCGTAAGACACAATGGAGCATGTCCCTCCAGATTTACTGGAAAGTTTCTTTACTGAACAAGAAGCGTTCACCTGGAGAAAATTGTCTTCACACTATCTGAGGAAGCACGACTATATAGATATATCAGAAGATATCAAATCTTTGGAATAAAGCACCTTTGTTATTAAGAACTAGCAAGAAGTAAAAGACTTTACTTTTGTTTCCTACAATTTAAGCTGGTTGAAGACTGCAAGCTATTCCTGGAAAACTCCTTGTCTCTCTTCCCTTTAGACTAAGTGATTATTTTCCCGCTCTAACCTTAGTAACAGTACGTAGATGGATTAAAATAAAAAGAAGGGTAATATCTCCCGCAAAAGAACGATTTTTCTACTTGTGCGAAGAATCTGGAACAGCTAATTAGCTCGCTGACTTCAGCATACAACAAGACCAGAATCCATGTCGAACCGGTTTACTTGAAAAAAAAAAAAAATAGTAGGAGCTGTGTGCAACAAAAGACAGTCTACCAAGTAGCCCCGTTTCAATTATTACTCACCTGACAGCTTTGTTTGGAACAAACCTTAATTTAACATACATTCAGCTAGGTTGGTTGCAGCCAAATGTAACTATCATTACTAAGATGGTAGAAAGCCCAACTCGTTGAGGTATTCGAAAAAGAAACATTCTGCAGAATTCTGATAAATATAAGACTTACTGAAGGCGCCCTAAAATATTTGATCAGCCAAATAAAAGAGACCTTAAAATCCAGAAAGATCACCATCTACGCTTCATCCATGTTTAAGAGTCAATCTAGCTATGAGTCAATCGGTAATGTCTTAGTCTACAGAGGCATTGATCATTCAACAACAGCAGCTTAGAGCAATGCTTGAAAGCCGCAGAATCACATCCACTTGAGATGCTGATGTCCTACTTACGGTAGCTACTGGTATAAGCAAAAGCAAAAGGTACTAACGTATACAAAAACGTTTTATTCTACATGTCGAAGGGGCCTATAATCAAACCCAAATAAGCCACTTTTAGTTCCGTTTACTAGGAGAAGAAAATGACTTGCAATGGCTTAATGAATAGCTGAAGCTACCTGGCTACGAACTAGTGCCACTATTCTTTCTCCATCGCGGTCTCTCCATTTATGTGCGTAGTGATGTAGCTTACCACATTCCACCACCATCCAATCCGGAAATCAACTTCATGTGGTTAAAATTCCATCTCCGTAAGCAAATTGTCCACTACTGCTTTATTTACAGAAGCCCCAAACTGGACAGCAACTCGACCTTTCACGAGTTTGATGCGCTGTCTGACTCCATTCAAAGAATTGTAGCCCTATATCCTCATACTGGAATTGTGATTACGGGCGATTTAAGTGTATGTACATATTTCTGGGTGGCTTCGAGATTCTGGACAGACAACACCCGAAGGACGGTGTATTGAAATCTTCGCTGCGGAAAATAATTTAACCCAGTTTGTAAATGAGCCCACACGAATACCAGACGTTGATAGTCATACCGCCAACACCCTGAACTTGTTTTAAACTTCTCACCCTGACAAGCACTGTGTTGATGTGCTCTCCCCTCTAGGCTCGTCGGACCATTGTGTCATATCAGCTACGAGTAAATTCTCGTACACCCACCGCACAGTTAGAGAAAAGATTCCTAAAAGAACCATATGGGAATACGAGAATGCCAATTGGAGCGGACTTAACAGCTTCTTTAGAAATTTCAACTGGTCGTTATGCTTCCTCGATAACGACGTGGATGCCGCTGCTGACATGATCACAGAAACTATTCTCTTTGGAATAATATGCTTTTTCCCTCTTCGGATGAAGAGTGTCAAACCAAAAGAAAAGGCATAGTACGGCTCGAGCTGTAAAGAGGATGTCAGGGTTAGAGAATTGTTTTTTCAGTCCTACTAGACCAACCCGACAGACGAAAACCCAATAAAGTTTAAGCAAGCCAGAAATGACTGCAACGTCTTTCTCAAGCGTGTGAAATTCCAATACGACCAAAACCTGAAGCAAAAAATACTGCAATGTCCCAAAGGCAGTAAAAACTTTTGGTCATTCGTCTAAAACATTAGAAATTCTGCCTCATCCTCCATCCCAACGCGCATTTACAATGACATTCCAGCTGTCAGCTCTTTGGACAAGGCCAATCTGCTTGCTGCACACTTTGCGGCCAGTTCAACACTTCCAGATTGTGCTTTGTCTCCGGCTACACTTGAGTGCGTCGAATCTTCAATGGGACGAATCTACTTTCGCACTCGTGTAGTAGCAAGAGTACTTAAAGATCTCAACTCCGCTGGTCCAGATGGTATATCTCCCCTTCTTCTGAAGCGTAAGCTTTTTCATCAATCCAACCCTTTAGGACTCTTTCCGAGCAGATGGAAAACAGCATTTGTCCAGCCCGTCCTTAAAAAAGGCGAATCTTCTTCCCTCTGCTCCTACAGACCCATTGCACTTACGTCCCTTTTTTCCAAGGTAATGGGAACGCTGATAAATCATCAGCTCATGAAATATCTCGAAACACGAAAACTTCTCAATGACCGACAATATGGTTTTCATAGCGACAGGTCCACTGGTGATTTGATGGCATGTCTCACCAAAAAGTACATCAATCTGGCGAAAAGAAAAAAATTGGACTTGATATTTCTAAAGCATTTGACAGAGTTTGGCATCAGGCTCTTTTGTCGAAAATGCGTGCTTTTGGGATCGATGACTGTCTTCTTCAATGAATTAGAAATTACCTTTTGGAACGTTCAAATCAAGTTGTCTTGGACGGTTTCAAGTCTGATATTCACAAAATAAATGCTGGTGTGCCCCAGGGCTCCGTTCTGTCTCCGACACTCTTTTTAATTTTCATTATTGATCTCTTGTCTGCTACTTTTAATCCAATTGTCCTTTGCTGATGACAGTACTCTCTGCTTTTCATATTCGTTCCCGGACTCACGTCCCCGCTTTTCGGCTGTAGAACGGGAACGCTAATGAATCTTAAGGTCATTAAATTCCGATATTAACAGCATAACCAATCGGGGAACTATCAACCGAGTGGAATTTAATGCTTCCAAAATACAATGCTGTCTGCTATCATTAAAGCGAAATTTAAACACACAGCCATTATCCATCAATGACACTTACATCGTCGAAACCGATAAACTTTCCATTCTTGGTATGCGTGTCAGTGACAACTTACGTTGGAATGACCACATATTCGATGTCGTCAAAAATGCTGCGAAATGTCTAGGCTTCCTCAAGCGATGCAAGAAATATTTTACCCCCTCTGATCTGGCCAAATATATAGGGCATTCATTCGCCCAAAGTTGTGGTACAATGCACACATCTGGTCTGGTGCGCCTAAAACATCTTTGCACCTGCTAGATAAGATTCAAAACCGTGCGATAAAACCCATAGGTGATGCTAATATCACCCAGTCAATGGACATCCTCGAACACTGACGAAATGTATCGTGTCTCACTTTGTTTTATCGCTATTTCCACCATTTCCATACAAATCGCCAGTAGCATACGGCCCCTTCAATTCTTCAACCATAACACCCGTTTCGCTATGAATGCTCATCAGTACAACTTCAAGCCCACTTTTGGACGTGCCTACTCTGAAATATCGTGATTCGTTCCTAAGCCGAACAACTCGCTTGTGGAATGCCCTGTCAGCTCTCTATTTTCTAGTCATTATAACATTCAGACATTTAAAACCAACGTACGTCGGTACCTATCTTTTCTTCCTTCCTAATTTTCCTTCGCCCGTGCTTTGTGCAAAAATTTTAAGGGTACCTTAACCACTTGAGTGTGTCAGGATCCAACAACTATTGGCTTTGCCATGTTGAGCGAATTGGTGCAATAGCTCTGGTCCAAAAAAACCTTCGAATTTAACCTTGAGGGTTATGTTCAAATGAGCAAACGACCGCATCTAATGTGGCACACGTAATTGGAAGACGACCTCAATTAAGTTAAAGAGTGGAACTGGAGGGGCTTGTTGGTTGAAGTCCAGATTCACTTCGGACTGTAGCGCCACCTAGAAATCCCTTCTCTGAACTCTTTACTTCCTTGTCATTATAACCTGTAAACATTCAAGACCAACGTACATCAATAACTCTCATTCTCTTTTCCTTCGTCTGTGCTGTATGACAACATTTTAAGAGTGTACATAGTCCCTTGGACGTGTGCTAAGCTGTAAAGAAATATCCATAGAACCTAGGAAAATACCCTAACAGTTCAAAAAATCTCAAAAAATACAATAATCGATTCCAATCCGCCAGCGTCACGTGAACCCCTTGCCTCTTTTATATGTCCCAAAAGGTCAAAGCAATGTCATATCAATCACAAACCAAAAACAAACAATTTTTTACACCAACACTATTCGCATTGAACTTTCCATTTCAAAGCAAATACCCACCCGTACGTCAGGAAAGCAAATCAAAACGAAAACTATTATAAAATCGTGCCCCGCCAAGGTTGTACCGGTTTCTAAATCATCAATAATAATCGCTCAAAAATCCATAATTCTGTCAATAAAGAAAGAGAATTTGCCGAGCAAGAAAATAAACGAAAAAAAAAAATTACTTCAATTTGATATTTGGCATCAAAGATGTTACGAGTATTATCACAGAAAATGCCGTGTCAAAATAAATTTTCGAAATACGAATGCGAAAATTCTCTCTTCTTTATTCGGCCAAAAATGTAAATAGAAAATTTGTAATGCTGCCCCTTTCCCCGGCCGTAAGGTGGACTGATTTTTAATTTTTTGGCAAATCTTCGAGTGAATAGTTGAGAACAAATTCCAGTTGATCTTTTCCGTTCTTTTCCGTTTAAAAAAAAAACATTGCAAATCTCTTAGTGTTTTTTTTTGCAGAAAAATCAGTTTTTTGAATTTCAAAAATCCTTTACTACCAATAAAATACAAATTTTACTGGTATTTTTCGGTTCTCTGTGTTTTGTTTTTTCGTTTGATTTGGTTTTGTTTTTTATTGGAGATGGGATTATGAAAATATTTTTTCTCTTTTGTACACAAATTCGGTTTTTTAGATTTATTTCTTCTTCTCTTCATGAATATTTTGTATTTTTGTTTGTCGTTTTCCTTTGTTCCCGGTCTATCTCTCATTGTTTTGAATTTGGCAAACGTGAATGAGATGTGATTTTGTTTATGTAGCCATAGCCTTCGTAAAATTAACATGAATAAATTTAATCAATGTTTATGAGCTCGTGGAGACCATTTATAATTAAAAAATTTACAAATAGATGATTCAGCTGATAAATTTAAAAAGATTTCTTACTATAAAAACTTATTTTTAGACGTGAATAGAATAGAGTAAAGGACCGAATTCATTCGATTATATTGATGGGGTGAGGCCCTCCTTTTCGTGGCAGAAGGGCACAGGAGTCAGAGATCCTAGAGTTCCGAAAAGAACCCAGGTTAGGCATCGAACTACGCCCAAAAAATCGAACAGATTATACGTTAAATTGTTAAACAGTATGAAGGTGATCCCAATAGATTTCTGATTTCTGTACTCCAGATGGTACTAACAATAGCGACAATCCGCTCAAACCCATGTCGAACAGAAAGAGTAGCCTTTATATGGAAAATCGAAAAATATAACCATACGCTCAAAAGGTACTTGACTTTCTTAATGTTGGGAAATTGTTGAACTAAAGCCCAGGCAACCTTAGACCTATTTTTTTTATAATCAGCGCACGCTCAAGGGGTTTTTGTACCCTTAAAATGTTCGTACACAGCGCGTCGCCAAGGAAATTTAAGGAGGAAGAAAAAACAGGTACCGATGTACACTGTTTTTCAATGTTTGTAAATTATAACGACCAGGAAACACAGAGATCGGCAGGGCATTCCGTAAGCAAGTTATACGGTTTGGGAGCGAATCGCGATATTTTAGAGTATGTCTGGAAATGGGCTTGAGGATATACTGATGAGCATTCATAGCCCGACGAGTGTTACGGTTGAAAGTTTGAATAGGCGGAGTACTACTGGCGATTTCAATGGAGCACAGGTTGTGGAAATAGTGATAAAACAAAGTGAGACAGGAGACTTTACGTCGGTGTTCGAGGGTGTCAATTTATTGACTGATATTAGTATCACCAATTAGTTTAATCGCACGGTTTTGAATCCTATCTAGCAGGTGCAGAGATGTTTTAGGAGCACCTGACCAGATGTGGGAATTGTACTCCAGTTTTGGGCGGATAAATGCCTTATATATTGTGGCCAGATCAGAGGAGGTAAAATATTTCTTACATCGCTTAAGGAAACCTAGACATTTCGCAGCATTTTTGACGACATCGAATATTTGGTCATTCCAACGTAAGTTGTCACTGACACACATAACGACATTGGAAAGTCTTTCGGTTTCGACGAAGAAGTACCATTCATAGATAATGGCTGTGTGTTTAAATTTCGCTTTAATGACAGCAGACAGCATTGTGTTTTGGAAGCATTAACTTCCACTCGGTTGATAGTTCCCCAATTGGATATGCTGTTAATATCGGAATTTAATGAGCTTAACATACGCTGGCGTTCTCGTTCTATAGCCGAAGAGCAGAGGCGTGAATCCGGGAATATCAGACAAGAGATCATTGATGAAAATGTAAAAGAGTGTCGGAGACAGAACGGAGCCCTAGGGCACACCAGTATTCATTTTGTGAATATCAGACTTGAAACCGTCCAAGACAACTTGATTTGAACGTTCCAAAAGGTAATTTCTAATTCATTGAAGAAGAGAGTTATCGACCCTAAAAGCACTCATTATCAACAAAAGAGCCAGATGGCAAACTTTGTCAAATGCCTTAGAAATATCAAATGCAACTATCTTGCTTTCGCCAGATTGATGTACGCTTTGGTTCCACTTTTTGGTGAGACATGCCATCAAATCACCAGTGGACCTGTCGCTATGAAAACCATATTGTCGGTCATTGAGAAGTTTTCGTGTTTCCTGATATTTCATGAGTTGAATGGGGTCTCTAGGAGAAGAGGGAAGAAGATTCGCCTTTTTTAGGGACGGGCTGGACAAATGCTATTTTTCATCTGCTCGGAAAGAGTCCTAAAGAGTTGGATTGATGAAAAAGCTTACGCTTCAGAAGAAGGGGAGATATACCATCTGTACCAGCGGATTTATGTATGTTGAGATCTTTAAGTACTCTTGCTATTATACGAGTGCGAAAGTAGATTCGTCCCATTGAAGATTCGATGCACTCAAGTGTAGGCGGAGACAAAGCACAATCTGGAAGTGTTGAACTGGCCGCAAAGTGTGCAGCAAGCAGATTGGCCTTGTCCAAAGAGCTGACAGCTGGAATGTCATTGTAAATGCGCGTTGGGATGGAGGATGAGGCAGAATTTCTAATGTTTTAGACGAATGACCAAAAGTTTTTACTGCCTTTGGGACATTGCAGTATTTTTTGCCTCAGGTTTTGGTCGTATTGGAATTTCACACGCTTGAGAAAGACGTTGCAGTCATTTCTGGCTTGCTTAAACTTTATTGGGTTTTCGTCTGTCGGGTTGGTCTAGTAGGACTGAAAAAACAATTCTCTAACCCTGACATCCTCTTTACAGCTCGAGCCGTACTATGCCTTTTCTTTTGGTTTGACACTCTTCATCCGAAGAGGGAAAAAGCATATTATTCCAAAGAGAATAGTTTCTGTGATCATGTCAGCAGCGGCATCCACGTCGTTATCGAGGAAGCATAACGACCAGTTGCAATTTCTAAAGAAGCTGTTAAGTCCGCTCCAATTGGCATTCTCATATTGCCGTACGGTTCTTTTAGGGATCTTTTCTCTAACTGTGTGGTGGGTGTACGAGAATTTAGCTGATATGACATAATGGTCCGATGAGCCTAGAGGGGAGAGCACATCAACGCAGTGCTTGTCAGGGTGAGAAGTTAAAAATTTTCAAATTTCTATTCAATCAAAATAGGATCCGTTGGCATCTATGACATTCTTCCTAGGTGATACAAGGTCAAATATTCCTTTTTCGTAGAAGTACTGACTTTTTGAGGCAATGAAATCTACAAAGGCTTCGGTTCCGGAAGCTCTTCTGCCGGCAAAATGAATCTAGATTGCGGAGAAGATTGTAATCCGTTGGGGAAATATCAGGAAAGTACGGTGGATGCGATGGGAAAGGATCGGACCATGCCTATTCACCAACGCAGGTTGCTTGTCAGCCAATTTGGCATGTAATGTGTCGATTTGCTCACAATATTTGATAGCGAAAGGATTCGATGTCCACCAAATTGTCACCATAACCTTTTTTGGGTGAAGATCGGGCTTGGCGGTGAGTTTTGGGTTTTCATCTGCATGCAACCACTGCCCAGGTCTTTTACGATTATCAAAGAGTATCCAATTTTCATCGCAGGTGACTATCCGATTCTTAATATAAGCGATGCGCAGATTTCCAGGCGCCATAGTTTTTTGGGATTCGTTCAGTCCATGGATTATCACTCGAGAACTTCTGATTTCCGACTGAGGGACATCATGTGGTAGAACCCAATAGTAGGACTACGAAAATGAAGCGCATATATATTTATTGTACATAAATGCGCTAAACAAAAAAAAACAAAAAACAACTGGGATGTCACATGATTTAAAAAAATAAATTAAGGGAGTATTTATGAACTTCGCATTTATGGTATATGTCCAAAAAGTATTCGCTCAATCAATGACCACTGTAATTTATCTCTAAGTAACGGAACTTCTAATAGAAAAATATATGCAAAATAGAGGCGTGGTTCAATGTACAGAAAGTAACAATAGAGCAGTTCATTATAAAGGTTTTGTGATCAGTGGTGATTTTTTCTTAAAATGGGTCCATAATATATTCAGTGCTCCGCGGTCGGGCCGACCACGCATTTTAACCGAAAGAGAAAACCGTGCAGTAATTATAAAAGTAAAACAAGACCCTAAAAACTGCTACGCAAATTCGCAAAGGAATACAAAATGAATCGGGTGTCCAATTAAGTTTTAACACTGTAGAAATGTCCTATGTGATCCTGGTTATCACGGAAGAGTGGCTAGGAAAAAGCCGTACATCAGCAGCATCAACGAACATAAGAATAAATTGAAGGAGTTTTGGTACAAGTTACAGGCGGGTCAATAAGTCCGAGACTTTTTGAATTTCTGACCTCTTTACTGAAACAGCAACACTGCTCCTGTCAACAGGCATCTGTCAGTTGACTCCTGTCAAAATTTAAACTTGCTGCGTCAGTTAGTTTGTGTTTGACAGCTATTTTTATCAGACTACTCACTAATTTGAGGAGAAAATGGAAAAAAGTGAATTTCGTGTGCTTATTAAGCATTATTTCTTGCGAAAAAAAACCATTACCGAGACCAAGGCTAAGCTTGATAAATACTATGGGGACTCTGCACCATCGATTTCAATGGTAAAAAAGTGGTTTACTGAATTTCGTTGTGGCCGTACAAGCACTGAAGATGCCGAACGTCCTGGACGCCCAGTTGAGGTCTCTACACCCGAAACAATCGAAAAAATTCACGATATGGTGTTGGCCGACCGAAGATTGAAAGTGCGAGAGATTGTGGAAGCCGTAGGGATCTCGCATGGCTCAGTGGTTTCAATTTTGAATGATCACTTGGGCATGCCGCGTTTGCTCACAGTCGACCACAAACGCAATCGTATAACAACTTCACAGGAAGGTTTGGCGTTGTTTAATCGCAATATGGAGGAGTTTTTGCGCCGTTTTGTAACCGTGGACGAAACATGGATCCATCACAACACACCAGAGAACAAACAACAGTCAAAACAGTGGGTTTCTAAGGGTGAATCGGCGCCAAAGAAGGCCAAGGTGGGTTTGTCAGCCAATAAAGTTATGGCGACTGTTTTTTTGGGATGCACGCGGGATAATCCACATTGACTACCTTCAAAAGGGAAGAACAATCAATGGGGAATATTATGCCAACTTATTGGACCGATTCAATGACGATTTGAAAAAAAAACGACCTCATTTGGCCAAGAAAAAAGTTCTTTTCCACCAAGACAATGCAAGGGTGCACACATGTGCAGTTGCCATGGCAAAAATCCATGAATTGGGCTATGAAGTGCTCCCTCATCCACCCTATTCTCCAGATTTGGCTCCGAGCGACTACTTCTTGTTCCCAAACCTGAAGAAATGGCTTGGTGGAAAAAGATTTGACTCCAATGATGAAGTCATCTCGCAAACAAAGGCCTATTTTGAGGACCTAGACAAATCATTTTTTTTGGAAGGGATAAAAAAATTGGAGAAGCGTTGGACAAAGTGTATAGAGCTCAAGGGAGACTACGTTGAAAAATAAAATTTCCAAAAGTCACTGACTTATTGACCCGCCCTCGTATTTACGGATGAAAATAAATATAATATTTGTGGATTAGATGGTAGATGCTTGATAGGGAGAAAAAAAAACCTTAAACCAACATTCAAGCATATGGGTAGATCCGTCTTAGTGGGGGGTTGTATGAGTGTCAAAGGCGTTGGTAGTTTGCGCTTTATTGATGGTATAACGAACCACAAACAGTACATCAACATTCTGAAAACTCACCTCCATAAAGTGCAAATAAAACGGGTCTTTACAATGACTACATTTTTAGTCGAGACAATGACCCGAAGCATACAGCTTGGAACACTAAGATGTGGCTGATTCCCAGCACACCTAAATGGATTGTAACTCTACCACAATCTCCGGATATCAATCCCAATGAAAATATCTGGAATATATTGGAGCAAAACATTAAACAACATACTAGGTGAAGTGACAAGTAACCTCCTTGACCGCCACAATGCGTTGCTACTGCAAAAAAGGTTATGGTGCCTTGAAGTCCGTTCATATTTAGGCAGACATGCCAAATTTCAGTGCGATACAGTCTTTAGTTTTGTTTTGACAGCTGATTGTTTTTGACGTGTTTGGCATCATGTTGAGTATGGACAAAAAGATTTTCGTTCTCTCTCATAAAACATTATTTTTTGAGAGGCAAAACGGCGAATGCAACAAAAGAAAAGTTGGATAAATATTATGGGGCTAATGCTCCGTCAGATTACACCGTCAAATATTGGTTTCAAGAGTTTCGTGGTGGCCGCAACTCCACTACCGATCAAGTCCGCAGCAGCAGGCCCTCCGATGCGGTTACAGAGGACAATGTCAAAAAAATACATGAAATGGTATCGGCTGACCGGAAAGTGAAGGTGCGCTAGCTAGCAGATAACACAAAGATTAGTACTGAGCGCACAAGCCATATTTTGGGCAATATTCTGCATATGAAAAAGTTATCCTGCCGCTGGGTGCCGCGAATGGCCAAAAACACGAAGGCGAGAGCACTTCGAAAGAGTGTTTGGTCTTGCTGATGCCGAATCGGGCGGACTTTTGGTGTCGATTGGTAACTGGATTTGGATCCCTCAGACTATTATCTCTTCCCAAACCTCAAACTGAAAGGGGACTATATTGAATAATATAAAAAAACATTTAAAAAAAAATAATTTTTAATTTCCAAGGAGGTCACTTTTCACTCCACCTAGTACATATAGATTTGGATGAATAAACTTGTATTTTAAATTTTCTGAACTGTTCGGTTGTTTTTTTTCTTGTGGTAGCCCAAAAGATTATGGGCCCAGAACACTGAGTTAAATAGGTACTGCGTGAATTTTGCAAATTTATAGTGGCATTTATATTAAACAAACTTTTTCAAGTAAGTTCGAATACGCGAAAGATTTTCGTGTTTTTGGCCGCTTATTTTCTGTGGTATTCGGAGACTTTTTTTCTTTACGGTTAATTACTGTTTAATAAGAAAGACGGTAACGGGTAACGGCGGCAAAGTATAAGGGGAGTCAGTAAAAATTGAAACACTTGTAAATGATGATCAATGGAATTTATGGAAATTCCAAGCCCGAGTAATTCTTAAAGCTGGAAATTTGTATAAATTTGTTACGGGGGAGTTCGAGTTCGAGTGTCAAAGAGGAGGACAAACAACTTTGTGAGTGGAAAAAGGGTGCAACCACTTCTGCATATATTAAATATTGTGAAGCAGCTAGAGAAATGTGGCTGAAGCTAGAAAGTGTGTATGAAATGAAGACCAAAGCCAATATCCACATGCTTCAGCAACGTTTCTACAGTTTCGTCAAAGATCCAAACGACGACATTGCTACGCATATTTCAAAGCTACAGATATTGGTGCAGCAGCTCGCTGATGTTGGAGAAACAGTTTCGAAGTCCATGGTTATCACAAAAGTTCTAATGACACTACCACCTAGCTTCAGCCATTCTTACAGCATTCGATATGCAGACTTTGGAAAATGTGACATCTCGATTAGTAAAAGAAGAAGTCCGTATACATAAATTCACAAATGCGTGCGAATGAAGACAACAATAGTGCACAACCAGTGCTAAGCATATTCGTGAAGAAAAATAGTTCCGTGGAAAGCAGCCAAAACCTGGAAAATGTTTTTTTGTGTAAGAAGACTGGTCACTGCAAACGAGATTGTCCTTTACTTAAAAGACGTAGTAAGAGTGATCAAGACTGCAGTAAATTTGTTAAAAAGCACGGGAGTGCGTTTGTATTTGAAGCTGAAGCTGAAGCAAGACGTGTGGAAAAAGGAGACGAGTGGTTTCTTGACTCAGCAGCAAATCATCATATGACCAGGTTCCTGTAATACAGAACAACAAGTCAACAAGTACTTGTTTAACTATACTTGTTCAACAAGTGAAGATCAATTCTGTAACACAACAAAATCCGCTACACTTGTTGAGAACAAAAATTTCCCTCGACTTGTTAATCAGTCTAACAAGTTAGTCTTACACAATGAGTCGGAGAATCAGCGAAGAAAAAGAAATAATAATTTTATCTAAAATTTTGTTTGGTGCTTTCTCTGTTTTAGTAACAAAAGCTATTAAAAGTGATGTGGCGGGAGGTGTATTTATTGGCACAAAGTTTAAATGTAGTTCTTGAGGGAAAAGATTTGCCTTACATTGGAGATGTGTTTTGGCAAAATTGTAGGAAATACGCCATGGTAAGTATTGATTGCAAAGCGTGTCGAAAATTATATACTACACCCTGAATGACTCGAACTGCAACCAACTTCAGACTGCTATACTTTCCAAACCGTTCATGACAGTGAGCTCAAATTTTGACACTTGACAGATAATTTTATTATTTACACGCGTTTTAAACGATTTGCGTCTCAGTTGTGTTGAAAAATTTTTATCCGCGATGGAATTCAAACGTGATAGTGTGATTGCTTTATATTTGGCTGGAAAACCTCAAGTAGCTATCATTAGAGTCCTCCAGCACTTCAACGTGAATAAATCATTTGTGTCTCGAACCATAGCTCGTTACCGTGACACTGGCAGCGTTGCAAAACGCCATGGTCATAAGTGGTCATAAAAAAACAGCAACATCGGCAGAAATGGTTCGGAAAGTGAAGGCTCGAATTGAGCGAAATCCGCGTCGAAGTGGAAGAAAAATGACTCGTGAGCTCAACATATCGTTGGAACGGATGCAACACATACTGAAAAATGAGCTTGGACTCAAGCCATTGAAGTTCCAAAAAGGACACGATCTTACACCGCAACAGAAAAAAGTTAGAGTCGAAAGAGCGAAGGAGTTGCTACGCTTGCACGAAAGTGGTGAGTTGCCGAATTTGGTTTTTTCCGATGAGTCGCCATTTGTTATCGAGCAATATGTCATCAAACAAAATGACCGAGTTTACTTGCCAGAGAGATCCTTCGAAAATCTACACCTTCGGACGGTTACGAGAAAGCAGGCAGCACCGATGATGATGGTTTGGGCCGCCATAACCGCTGATAGTCGCACTCCGCTTGAAACTGTCTTAGAGGCAGTATTGAAGCCTTGGGCAAACAATCATTTCGGTCGGAGACCGTGGACATTTCAATAAGACTCGGCACCGTCTCACAAAGCGCCTGTCAACCAAGATTGGTTGAAAAACACTGTTCCACACTTCATTTCTTCGACGCAATGGATTGCAAATTCTCCGGATGCAAATCCGTTGGATTTCTCTGTCTGGGGTATTTTAAAGGCGAAGGTTAGCACTAAAAAATACCAATACCAGGACTACCTCAAATAAGCACTTCGCCGGGAATGGGCCATAATACCGCAGAGCCACTTGCGTGCAGCGTGCAATGCTTTCTTCGGCCGTCTCAAGGTCATTATTCGCGCCAAAGGTTGACATGTTGAAAACCACTAATACAATTTGAAAATTGATGTATTTTCCAACATTTTTTGCTTTGGCACAATAAAATTTATCAAAAAATAAGAAAATTATAGCATTTTAAAAAGTTGGAGTTCGAATCATTCAGCATGTATATATTATATATTGCTAGGCAAAATTAGACAACTCTAGAAAAACGGGATCTTCGGGTGGCAAAGACTGCAAGCTCAGTTCCTGTGATAATATTGTACTTGGCTTTATTGGGAAAGTGTCAGCAGTAATAATTGGCCTCGGAGCTGAAGAGTCCATGGAACTTGGCAATAATGGTTAGAGAAATAAAAATTAAATTTCTTCAAATTCACATTTTTTTTTTACAGATTCTCGACCTAGTGGAAGTAATACAGAATCCACCTAGAATAATTCTGCATCTCTTTCTAACGATGTGCGAAAGTCAACAGGTATATACATATTAAATGGAATGATGTAACACTATAAATATGATTTATTGGATAATTTACAGGCAGGAAGAGATTAGCCTCGAAGGAGTGTTCAACGATCCTAAAAAAACGGAAGTTGATAATAGAACACCTAGAGTTGGTCAACTACAAAACGAGGCTAGAGATTGCTTTGTTGGTAAAACAACTGGGTTATCTTCCTTCGATTTTTACTAAAAGTTTATCGGATGGTGGAGGTGAAAAAATTGGTGCTCAAGACTCAGAGGACGACGACAATCCTTATTCTAATGATGAATAACACTGTATTTTTTTTATTTTTGATTAATAATAATGTGTTATTAATTTTGGCATATGTACTCGTAATATAACATATACATATACGAGTATGTAAATATTTTGTTTTTATTGTTGATTTAGAAAAAAATTCAAAAGTTGCTGTTGTCTTTTTTGTGCATCTTGCGATGGATTTGGGAACCAAATTTCTACTTCATCGTTTGTTTCCCCTTGGTGTTGCGTATTTTCTTCTTCTAACATCATAAAACTGTGACACATATTACATAGGGTAACGCAACATTTAAATCTATTAGCAGCAAAAACGGGCTCAACTCGTAGGTGATTCAGACACGGAAACTTTTCTTTCAAAACACTGAATGCGCACTCAATCAACCGCCGTGTTTTTTTTATGTGCCCTGTTATATCGGATAACAGAAAATGTATTTGCAGATGAGATGGAAGGTGGCATCAGCAATGTTTTTAATGGGTAAGCGCTGTCACCTAATATTACGGTATTGGGAAAAGGCCTCCATCCATTTTCCATTTTTGTTGGAACAGCGTACTATTTTGCAGTACTCGTGCATCATGCACACTTCCCGGCCAGTTAGCACTAACATAATAGAATCTAAGGTCGGGTCCGCATACTTCCATACTATTAATTGAATTTCTGCCATGTCGGTCAACGAAAACTGATTCATTATTTGATGGCGCATCAATGTTAATCGAAATACCATCGATTGCACCATATACTTCCAGCATATCACCTTTCTCAAAAAATTCTTGAATCGTAAGGTGTACACTCTCGGGCCAACACACTTGTTGTTGAAATTCAACTTCATTTCTTGCGGAAGTGACTTTTTTTATACAACGACACACTGTCATTTTGTTAACACCATGAACGCTACCTATAACATTGTACTGACATCCTGTCCTAAACCAGTGCAAAGCTATTAATATTTTCTGCCTTACACTTAGCGCTTTGCTCTTATTGGTTAGTGAACGCAACTTGTAGGAGAGAATTTCCGTTAAGTAATTAACAACTTCTTTTGGCACACGAAATTTTTCAATAAACAAATTAGACTCTTTGTCGCAATTAATTCTTTCATTATATACTTTTTTATTTCTTTGATTTTCATTGTCACTGTCCGATTCAGAATGAAGAAAAAACATTTTTAACACCGCAAATAACACTGGACAACAATGAAAAATACTCGGACACACTGAATAGTGTTTCTTATAGTACTCGACCTGTAGATAACGGGAAAAATAATATTTTGCTCAGGTCACGTACAGCAACCTAGCGGCACACACTTTTACATCTTTATCGGCCGAGGTCAGTTCGCACATCGTTTAAATCGGTTTTTCTGTTAGTAATTTAAAAAAATAAACTAATTTGCGTAAGAGGAATATTAGAAGTGCATTAAAGTGATAAAATGCCACGATCTTGTGTTAATTGTCCAGATTTATTCTGCTATATTTGTGGAGAATTTACACCAAGTTTCCGAAAAAAGAAAATAACACCATTTATTGAAAAGTGTTGTTTTTCTTATTTTAAATTTAAAATAAACCATCAGGATAAATTCTGGGCAACACACATTTGCTGCCTTAGGTGTCACCGACAGCTAACTGGTTGGTTTAACGATTCATTTTCTGTAATGCCTTTTGGAATGCCTATGATATGGAGAGAGCCCCAGAGTAACACAGATTGTTACTTTTGTTGCACCAATGTGAAGGGATTTTCTCTTCTCGAAGATCAAAGCATTCCATAAAATATGCAGATGTCTCTTCTGTAACAAGACCAGCACCTCATAGAGAAATTCTGCCAGTTCCAAAGTCACCTTCCGGACGCCTTTTGGACACAGAAATAAGTTCGCCATATTGTTTAGAAGAAATCATGGATGATCCCGAATTTGAGCTCCCTACATCTTCTGATGCACCACATCTCATCAGTCAGATTGAGCTTAATGACCTCGTCAGAGACTTGGATTTGTCAAAACAAAAGTCTGAAATACTGAGCTCAAGGTTAAAGCAGTGGAATCTGCTCAAGCCTGAGGTAAAAATTACAGCTCCGTACGCGACAAAGTGAATTTGTTCCTTATTTTTCGAAAGCCGATAACTTAGTGTATTGTAATGATATTAATGGCTTAATGCTGTCACTGGGTTATGAGCACAAAACCGAAGAATGGCAGCTATTCATCGACGCATCAAAGCTGTATTGCTTCATAATGGTAATAAGTTTCTTTCAATACCTCTAGCGCATGGTGTGAATTTAAAAGAAACCTACTGTTTGGGAATACTTGTGGATTTAAATCATCTTAACTTTCATAAATTGTTACTTGCTCCTAATTTTATTTCATCTATTTGCTAGTTTATCATTGTCTTGAATAATGTAGTAACACTCTGTAAAGTAATGCAATTTTCCTTTATTATGTGACTATTTGAAATTTGAAATTTGAAATCTTGTTAACTTACACTATTCTAATCTTTCTCATTTATGCTTTACATTCATTTATCGCGAGTCGCTTTAATTTGTTCAACTGCTATACTCAATATTATTCATATCATTAATTTGTATAACACTTTACTCTATGAAAGATCTCTAATAAAATTATCTCGTCCACTTGGATATCGAACAGCGGAAAGATAAGTAGCATTTCATTTCCTTTACATTGGCTATCTATCCATCGTATTTCTTCCCTCCGCGCTGCAAGTGCTGGTCCTTCAAATTAAATTTGTTTGATTGCTCGATTATTATAAAACACCTACGATGTTATGAAATTTATATTGGAAAAAATTGAATATAAAAAATATGTTCGGATTTAAAAGTTGTTGCTCTACTTCTTGGACTACAAATAGGTTACACCAAATTTTGTTGTTTTTTATGTGAGTGGGATAGTAGAGCACGATCGGAGCACTTTGTGAGAGTAGATTGGTCTATAAGAACAAACTTTATTTGTGGAGCAAAAAAATTATAAGGAATCCTTCATTGATCGAACCACAGCGTGTTATTCCACCACCATTACATATCAAATTGGGTCTTATAAAAAAACTTTGTAAAGGCGATGAAGATAGACCAACCTGGTTTCAATTTTTTGAAACAAAAGTTCCCATCATTAAGCGAAGCAAAAATTAAAGAAGGTATTTTTGTGGGTCCAGACATTAGAAAGCTTATAAAAGATACAGCTTTCATTCCTACTCTGGATTCATTAGAAAAAACAGGTCTGGTGTTCATTTGTAAAAGTAGCAGAAAACTTCCTAGGTAACAATAAGACTCCAGGTTATGCAGATGATGTAAAGAAAATGCTGGATGCTTATCATAAAATGGGATTCAACATGTCGCTAAAACTTCATTTTTTGCATTCTCATCTCAATTTCTTTCCTGAAAATATGGGTGATGTAAGCGATGAGTACGGCGAGAGATTCCACCAAGACATTGCTGCAATAGAGCAACGGTACCAAGGAAAATGGGAGCCATCAATGTTGGCAGATTACTGCTGGTCACTTATAAAAGAGACTCCGAGGTGTTCTTATAAACGGAATGCAGATGCTTCCAAAAGAAACAACAAAATTTTACAACAAATAACATTTTTCTGTAATATTTTTGGTTAAATTCTTAAATTCAAAAAAGCGTTTTCTCACAAAATCCCGATGTGATATATATACGAGTAATTTACCTGATTCTATAAACTCCAACGATTACGAATTACATAATTTTATCTCCGAGTAAAAAATAAATATTTTTTTTGTTGACCAGTGTAATTAATCAAAATCACTCGGTAAACACTATTGCAAATATTAATTTCTAACTTATTGACTTCTACGAGTAACAAGTCAATCACCGTCGTTTATAATTCATTAACTTCTCAACAAGTGCTGTCTCTTTTTCTTTCAACACTTGTTGTTTCCAGTTACAGAAATGGTGGATTTGTCAAATTTCCCACTTGTTGAGAGAGTCCAAAACAAGTGTTGAACTGCTCTCAAACTTGTTGTAATATTTTATACAAATTTTTGAAAATTGTTTTATTTCACTTGTTCAACAAGCACTTGCTGTATTGTGTTACAGGCCCCAGAAGAAAGGAGTGGTTCATAAATTATGAAGAATTTGACCCTCCGGCACTTATTCGAGTTTGAAACGATGACACCATCAAAGCTTTTGGTAAAGGTGATATTAATATTCTATCATACTCGTATAATAATGAGAGTTAGTTGGAAAATCATTTGTCACTAGTACTGTATGTGACCGAAATAAAAGTAAATTTATTTTCTTCAAATAGTGCATTAGCAATTAGCTTTTGCAGTGGGAGTCCGTGAGTCGAAGTTTTTTAAGCTTTTGATTCGCGTTTGCTCAAACGTTGACTCAAAGTGTTAGCAAATTTTGTTGAGGCGAGGCGATTGCTATTCCGAACATGTGAAACAAATTCTTGTGGATCGGAAAATCGGTTTTGTCGATGAATTCAATTGTTTTTATGATGCATGTGTAATCGGCAAGCAGCATCGTTCTACATTTTTCTAGGGTGAACTAGGGTGAAAAATGTTGCGGAACTAGTGAACACCGATGTCTGCGGGCCAATGCAAGAAAAGTCCATTGGTTTATCTAAATAATTTCTTTTGTTTAAAGATGACTTTTCCCATTACAGATGTGTTTATTTCTTGACGGAGAAGTCCAATTTTTTTTGAAAATGTATCTAAAGCGGATCGAAGCGGAAACTGGAAGAAAGCTCAGAACTCTCGGTTCTGATAACGGTCTTGAATTTACGTGCCACGGTATTCAAATGATTCTGCAACAGCAATCAATATTACATCAGAAAACTGTTTCATACACGCCGGAACAAAATGGCCGTGCAGAGAGAGAGATGTGGACAGTTGTTGAAATTGCAAGGACTATGTTACATGCCAAAGATTTGGAGCTAAAATTTTGAGCGGAGCAGGTAGCACTGCTGTTTATATCTTAAACAAAACAGGACCCAATCCAATTAAAGGTAAAAGTCCATACGACCTTTGGTTTGGCGAAATGGCAGACATTAGAGAGCTGAGAGTGTTTGGAAGTACAGTCTGTGTTCATATTCCAAGGCAAAAGCGACATAAGTGGGACCATAAATCAAAGCGAGGATACCTTGTAGGCTATGATGAAGGTGTAAAAGGCTATCGTGTTTATATTCCAGCTGAAAACAAAGTCGAAGTGGCTCATGACATGATTTTTTCCACTAGCAACAAGAAGTTGTCCAGCAATCTTAACACGAAGATGATTGTATTACCGAAAGATATGCCTGAAACATGTGCTGAAAATTCCAGTGAAATCGAAACTGCAAAATATCAGAAGCCAACCCAGGACCTTGACGAAGAAAATGCAGAAGGGGAGCCTATCGAGAGCACGCAAGAATCAGATGCGTGCATTAAAAATAGAATAAAGAACCGAAACAAAATGCAGGAGGCGATCAATCATTGCATTGTAGATGGTTTCGCTTATGTCGCTGAATCCATCACCCCTAATAGTTATGAATCTGCTATTAATTCCGATGATTCTGTGAAATGGAAACAAGCCATGGATGAGGAGATTGAGTCATTATATCGAAATAGGACCTGGGATTTGGTCAGTTTACCTAAAAATCGAAAAATTATAGATTGCAAGATTAGCAAAATTAAGCCTGCGACAGGGAATGAGAAGGAACGGTATAAGGCCCGATTGGTAGCACGTGGGTTCAATCAGCAGTTTGGCGTTGATTACTTCGATACCTTTAGCCCAGTAGCGAAGTTACCCCTACCCGAACCATACTTAGCGTTGCTGTAGAAGAACAACTTCACCGCATGCATTCGATGTGAAAACGGCATTTCTTTACGGAAACATTGATAAAGAAATCAAGGCATATGATTACGGGTCTATATGGACTTAAAAAGGCTTCGCGCTGCTGCACAGTGATTCGAATAGAACATGCTAGCAAGACAAAAACAAAGCGGTAATTTGTAAAATATTCTTATCACACAACAAAGTGATCATCCGTTTTATGAGAGTTACAGTTATTATTTTGCCTGATTTCTCTTTAATATGGACTTACTAAGAAAAGTTTGTGAGACCATACGCATTTACAATTCATTTAGTTGCATTCACTAAACTTACAATTCGTCAATAAATTTTGTATCCAAAAAGTGTTGTGTTATTAAATAATAATGGAATTCAAAGCTAAGAGTGAGTAACATTGGTTAACATAATTTAACATATTGAAAACTAGATATAGATTTATAAAATATACTATTTTTTATACAGTAATACTTTTTTAAAGCTTGTTTTTTTTCAATTGAGGAACAACTAAATGTCACCGAATGTCACTGCCCTGAAATTCACATATGATATAGTTGTATTCCTCTTCTAAGCAATGACAAAAAAATTGACTGCGATATATTCATACAAGTATTTTATTTTAATTTTTCTTTAGAACAAGTGGTGTGTATTTCGAAAATGAGTTTTTTTTGAAGAATGGCTAAAACACAAAAAAGACTTAAGAAATACAAATTTGAAGACTCTTTGAGAGACATCAAGGTCACAATTTCACAATTTTCGTGAAAAGTGGATTAAATGTGGAAGAAGCAAGGAATGGTTTCTGCAGAAGCACTCAGAGTGGCTAGCGGGTCCAGATATATGCTTTGAGGTGTCTATGATTGAGCCATTACCAACTTCTTCTTCTGAGCACCTACCAGGCCCTGGCAGACCAATGAAGGAATTTTCGGAATCGAGTTTCAAGACAAACCGAAGACGAATTGATGAACTTATCAAGACTAGGAGTGCCATTGAATAAATTTAAGCTGCTGAGGTGTCAACACGGTTGTCAGGCAATAGAGAGCTAGCACAGGCTGTAAAAAATGTTACGAATAGACCTAGACATTACATTCGCCGAAAAAAATTAGATCATGTTCTCAGCAATCAAAGAGTATTGAGTAATGATGAAGCTTTGGCCTATTATGTTGATAGCAAATCAACTAGTCACACTTACAAACTGACTCGTAAGTGGAGCATCAAAGCTGGACACAAGATATTTCCGTCATTATATAGTATAAGAAAATCTAAAATTGATTGTTTCCCTGCAGAAGAGCACATATCTGTAACTGAAACACGTGCTGATATCAAAGTGCAAGCGATTTTAGATAAAACTGCAAATCGCTTAATCTCCGCACAGCCCGAGGTTATGGACTATCTGCTACCTTACTCATCATTAACAATTATTAGCAAGTGGGGTTCTGATGGAACTTCCGGTCATAGTACTTATAAGTAAAAATTTGCAAATAGTGATGACACTGATGAATTTTTGTTTACGTTCTCATTTGTTTCTCTTCAATTACGTGATGAACATGACCATGTTCATCTGGCAAAACATTCCACCGTCTTCTACAATATATTGTCGCCCGATAAAATTTATTTTTATTTTTCCGGTTAATAATGGAAAATAATTTCATTCAAATGGCTGCCTCGGCTGGCCATGCAGTAGCCTACACGATCGGTCCAATTTTTAAGCACATTATCGATTGTGTGCAGCTGTATTTCACCAATGGCTTCACGAATATTGTCCCTTAAAGCGTCAATTGTCTCTGGCTTGTCGGCGTAACACTTATCTTTTACGGCACCCCACAAATAATAGTCCAACGGTGTCAAATCGCAGCTCCGAGGTGGCCAAACGACATCAGCTCTGCGGCTGATAATGCGATCTTCAAAAACAGGGCGCAAAACATCGGCTGTGTGGCACGTAGCGCCGTCCTGTTGAAACCAAATGTTGCCAATATCCTCCTCTTCAATTTTTGTGAACAAAAATTCGTTCAACATGGCCCGATAACGATCGCCATTGACTGTAACGGCCATTCCTTGCTCATTTTCGAAGAAAAATGGCCCAATTATGCCTCTGGACCAAAATCCGCACCAAACAGTGACTCGTTTTGGGTGTATCGGCTTTTTAATGTATGCGTGCGGGTTTTCTGTGCCCCAAATGCGACAATTTTGCTTGTTTACATACCCGTTCAGCGGAAGGATAAAATTAATTATCTGTCAAATCAGACATGAGCTACGAGTAAGTGTTACCATTCACGAAATAAGCACTAGTGGAAAAAAAAAAAAACGTTAGATGGCGGACCCTATATAAGTTAGAAGATTTCGAGGTTTCTGTCAAACATGTAATGCTCATGACTGTGATTGATGGGAAAGTGTGTAACGCAATGACCGAAACTTCATCATCACAAAAATGTTTTATTTGTGGAGCAACCCCTAAGTCAATGAATGATGAATTCACGGGTCTTAAGACCAACAGAGACAATCTTGGTTTTGGTTTGTCTACATTACACGCATGGATAAGGTGCTTTGAATGTTTGCTTCATATAAGCTATCGTTTGGAAATAAAAAAAATGGCAGCTCAGAGCAGAATCGGACAAACTTAATATAAAGAAATGTTCTGATGAAATTCAAAGCCGATTTAAAAGTGAAATGGGGCTAATTGTAGATAAACCAAAACCTGTGTATGGCAACACAAATGACGGAAATACTGCTCGGAGATTATATGAAAACCCGGAGAAAAGTGCAGAAATTACAGAGTTGGATGTTGCTATAATAAGAAAGTTTGGGATTATTCTTCGTGCCTTATCTTCATTGATGTTGATAAATTTTATTCTTTTGCGTCAGAAATAAAAAAGCTATACATAAATCTCTATCCGTTGTACTACATGCCTGCCACTGTTCGCAAAATACTTGTACATAGTCATAGTCATAGAAATTATAAAATTTGCCCTCTTGCCTATTGGACAGCTTTCTGAGGAAACTCAGGAAGCTAGAAACAAGGACTGTAGAAGATTTCGTGAACACAACACTCGCAAGCAGTCGCATTTAGTCACGAATAGAGATTTGCTTAATATACTGTTGATAACATCTGATCCTTTAATAAGCAACTTAAGAGAAGTGCCACAAAAAAAGAAGTATTAAATTTGTTGAATCCATCATGCTTTAATACAGAAGAAGCTGAAGGGTCAGACTCTTCTAATTCCTCTGCAATAGATTTAAATTTGACTAACTCTCATAATCATGACTACTCAACAGAAGACTCGTCCGAAGATAGTGAGTAATGAAACTGAGTAATATCTATCTACATATTTGTTAATTAGTATTTAAGTATTTATTAAACAAACAAGTATTAAGTTATTATAAACTGTAAAAATGAACTACATTTAAGTTAATTTGTCAAAAAAATTTTAGTTTTTTTTTTATTTTCCATTAGTTACATAAATAAGACTAATATAAAAAAAAAAAGTGTTTCTTTTTCTTTATTTACTTTCTAATATTACTTCGATTTACATACCATTTGCCAATCAACAAGATTTTGTTATACGAGGGCGGGTCAATAATTCCGTGCATTTTTGAATTTCTGACCTCTTTACTGAAACAGCAACACTGCTCCTGTCAACAGGCATCTGTCAGTTGACTCCTGTCAAAATTTAAACTTGCTGCGTCAGTTAGTTTGTGTTTGACAGCTATTTTTATCAGACTACTCACTAATTTGAGGAGAAAATATAAAAAAGTGAATTTCGTGTGCTTATTAAGCATTATTTGTTGCGAAAAAAAACCATTACCGAGACCAAGGCTAAGCTTGATAAATACTATGGGGACTCTGCACCATCGATTTCAATGGTAAAAAAGTGGTTTACTGAATTTCGTTGTGGCCGTACAAGCACTGAAGATGCCGAACGTCCTGGACGCCCAGTTGAGGTCTCTACACCCGAAACAATAGAAAAAATTCACGATATGGTGTTGGCCGACCGAAGATTGAAAGTGCGAGAGATTGTGGAAGCCGTAGGGATCTCGCATGGCTCAGTGGTTTCAATTTTGAATGATCACTTGGGCATGAGAAAGCTTTCCGCAAGATGGGTGCCGCGTTTGCTCACAGTCGACCACAAACGCAATCGTGTAACAACTTCACAGGAAGGTTTGGCGTTGTTTAATCGCAATATGGAGGAGTTTTTGCGCCGTTTTGTAACCGTGGACGAAACATGGATCCATCACAACACACCAGAGAACAAACAACAGTCAAAACAGTGGGTTTCTAAGGGTGAATCGGCGCCAAAGAAGGCCAAGGTGGGTTTGTCAGCCAATAAAGTTATGGCAACTGTTTTTTGGGATGCACGCGGGATAATCCACATTGACTACCTTCAAAAGGGAAGAACAATCAATGGGGAATATTATGCCAACTTATTGGACCGATTCAATGACGATTTGAAAAAAAAACGACCTCATTTGGCCAAGAAAAAAGTTCTTTTCCACCAAGACAATGCAAGGGTGCACACATGTGCAGTTGCCATGGCAAAAATCCATGAATTGGGCTATGAATTGCTCCCTCATCCACCCTATTCTCCAGATTTGGCTCCGAGCGACTACTTCTTGTTCCCAAACCTGAAGAAATGGCTTGGTGAAAAAAGATTTGACTCCAATGATGAAGTCATCTCGCAAACAAAGGCCTATTTTGAGGACCTCGACAAATCATTTTTTTTGGAAGGGATAAAAAAATTGGAGAAGCGTTGGACAAAGTGTATAGAGCTCAAGGGAGACTACGTTGAAAAATAAAATTATTTTTTTTATCAAAAAATCTGTTTTAATCCAAAAGTCACGGACTTACCCGCCCTCGTAAGAACCGAATAGATAATTTTGTCTTGCTAGCATGTTCTACTCGAACCACTGTGTGCTGGAATAAAAGGTTTACAAATTTGGTGAAGGCGATTAAATTTCGTGCAAGTAATGCTGATCCCTGCGCCTTTGTTAACGAAAACAAATGTAACAAGTTGATTTTGGCGATTTATATCGATGATGGTTTGGTGGCAGCAAAGCACGAAGGGGACATTTCGAGGCTTATTAATTATTTGAAGCAAAACTTTGAGATTAAAGCTTTTCCAGCGAAACACTTTTTGGGACTCGAAATTCGGCAACTTGGTGATAGATCTATTCACATAAGTCAGTCAAGGTATGCTGAAAAGATGCTTACAAATTTCAACATGTGTGATGCATTACCCGTGTCTGCGCCAGCGGACCCATCTCTGAACACAACAGCCGAGGTGAGGGGTTCAACAGCAGCAAAGATGGCATCACGATTTCCCTTTCGGCAAGCTGTAGAAAGCCTAATGTATCTGATGATTGCCATGAGACCAGATATTTATCTTTCAATTGGTTACGCAAGCCGATATCTTGTAGACTCAAAGGAAATTCATATTACCATGGTCAAGAGGATCATGAAATATATCAGCGGCACAAAGGAGTACAGTATATTTTTTCCATCTAATGTTACATTTTCTTTGCCTTATTATTAGGCCAAGAGCCCACAGCAAATTTTGGGTGTGATATGATAACTAAAATATGCGTATATTAGTGTGAAGGTATGCACGATATGATATCAAATCCGGAAGTCTGGCAGCGATTCGTCGCAGCTGAGGTTAGTAATAGTAGGTTGAAAAAGTGATTTTTTCCAAAGTCTAGATTTTTGTGATAACAACTTGAATTTAGTATCAAATGAAAGAATAGACTGCCCTGATCACAAAAGTGTGGGTGCCAGACGTTTTACACGCAGCCAAACCCTTACCAGACGCAATTTTAATATGTGAAAATCACCTTTTTTAAACAATTCTCATAACAATCTTGGGATAGAACAAACACAAAATGTTGAAATAAAGTAGAAGCCTTTGATTTATCATGCAAAACGTATAACTATTTTATACAATTGCTTTAAACTATGGGTAGTGGCAAAATAAGCAAGTTTGCTGATAAAACTACAATTGTGTTGAGTAGTTGCATTTTTCTACCCGTGAAGTGAAAATGTCGAAACATGTTGAAAGCAAATGTGTTCTGCTTTCAAGTGAAAGTCCCAAAAAATGTGGCAAAATTATTTTGTTTAATGTCCAATCTTTAGAAAAGTGCACAAACATTTGAAAATGCCGAAAAATTAGAAATTTTAAATACTCGGACGCTGATCTACGAGGGGCGTTCAATATATTCTCGGTATCGATATGAAGGAAAATGCGAATTCAATTTAAATTGTTTTTATTTTTCAATATGATCTCCCCTAACATCAATGCATTTGTTACATCTTGAGATAAGCTTTTTTAAACCCTCAAAATAATAAATTTCCTCTTTCTCTGCAAAATACCGACTTGAGTTCTTCATCATCCGAAAATCTTTTTCCACGAAGACATTTTTTCAAATCCGGAAACAGGAAATAATCACTAGGGGCAAGGTCTGAACTATAAGGTGGGTGTTGGATTTCTTCGAAACCACAATCTCGCGCAACAGCCTTGGAAACTCGCGCCGTGTGAACAGGAGCGTTGTCATGAAGAAGCAACACACCCGCTGCGAGTTTACCCCGTCTTTTCTTTTTAATTTCCTTCCGCAAATTATGCAAAGTGGAAGCGTAGGATGTGGCGTTGATGGTTTCACCTTTTTTTTTGTACTCAATGAGCAAGATTCCCTTTGAGTCCCAAAAAACTGTGGCCATGAGCTTTCGGGCAGACGGAGTGACTTTGAACTTCTTCGGGGGGTCTGTTCCTTTTTTATGCCACTGCATGGACTCTTGTTTGCTTTCAGGGTCATAGTGGTGGACCCATGTTTCGTCCCCAGTAACAATTCGATCCATAACACCGTCCGCGTTCTCACTACACATCTCCAAAAGCTCTCTACAGCATGCGATTCTCACTTTTTATCTGAGGCGCTGTGAGCATTCGTGGCACCCACCTTGCACTGACCTTTGAAAGGTTAAGATGGTCATGAAGAATGGTGTGAATGGTACCAATTGAAAGCTTGGTGATCTCTGCCATCATTTTCACCTTTATTCGGGCATCCTCAAGAACAAGTTTTTCGACTTCTTTGATGCTTTCTCCCGTACAAGCAGTAGCCGGGGCGCCGGAACGGGGGTCGTCTTCAATGCTCTCTCTGCCTCTCTTGAACTCACTTGACCACTTTTGCACAGTTGATAATGAAGGTGCGGAACCCTGGTAAACAGCCACCATCTCTTCATGAATAGTTTTTTGACTTTTTCCTTGCTTAGTGAGAAATTTAATTACAGCGCGATGCTCAATTTTCACCATCATCGCCTCAGTTGCCATTATGATTCTGTTTAACTAGAGATAAAACGCGAATTAATAATCACATTTATATTAAATTTTACAAGAATGCACTAAAATAATAGTGTTACTTGACAAATAAGTCAATTTATATATGCAACCACAGCTTCACCCCGATACCGAGAATATCTTGAACGCCCCTCGTACCAACGACAGTCGATAGTGTAAGTGGATATCATAGAACGTTCTATCGGTTGTTTACTGCAGTTTCGAAACAGTTTTTATCTTCGATGTAAGGAAATGAACGTAAGTTATATTTAATTATTTAATAGTCTGTATAGTTTTCTAAATTCAAACATCTCTCACTTGCGTGATGCGGTGTACCAAACCTTGACTAATAGCTCTGAAGACGATGAAATGAAATACCACAAGACATGTTTTGCTAAATTTCTGCAAGAGGCCAATAATTTGGAAAGAAAAATAACGACGAAAAAATCTGTGCACAAGCATGCCCAAAAATATGCGCTATCATTTATTTATGAATTTGTATCCACTGGATGCGAGTACACGCCTTCCTTTTTCAAAAAAAGGAAAAATTAAGCCATTCAAAATTTTAAAAAGCAGAACAGACTTGCAACCACTTTTTCTCAATTTGGGAACATAAGAAATACAGCGTTTAGTCACTATTGAAGAATTTGTCTGTAGTATGTACCAAATGAGGGCTTCGAATGTAAACGAAGCAAGATATGAAATTTTCTATAAAACTTGCAAGCCTACATCAAACAAAATTTTTAGAAATATTATATTAAAAGTAAGTAACATGTTTTAATAGTAAATACATAGTTGAATTAATTTGCTTGCCTTAAGTTTTGAAGGAAGTCTTTTGCCCCCGAATAAATCGGTATTACTACAGCAAGTAAATAGATGTAACTAACATACTCGTATATATGTCACGTATGGAGGAATGCTGTTAAAAACCAGGTTATTCAGTTATCACCATCAGATAGTGGTTTGCTATTAGAAGACAACAAGTACATCGTCAAATCGAACGATGGAAATGTCGCTCCTAATAGATTAGAAGACATTTTACTTAATGACGAGGATAAAGAAGATGTATTTTATGATGAAGATACTTACACTTGAGGTCATAAAAACCGCACCATATCAAAATGATTGAAAAATTGTTAATAACTACGATAATAATTTTTATAATGAAATGAATTTTTTGTTGAGTACTCCGCAGTAGTTTTTTAGTATTTCTATCTAATCTCCATCCGTTTATTGAATGTTTGAAAAAAGATATTAACAAAGAAAGAAAAACCAGGTAATTTAATTATTTTTTTAAAATATTTTAATACAGTCATTGGTTAACAAAATGAAACAATACATTTTTTTATGTATGTGTATGTAAGATGTTTAGATATGTGACTTTTACCAAAAAATTATCAATACCGAGCTGCTCCTCCTTTGGCGGTTATAACCGCTTTTATTCTAGAGGGCATCGAGTTTACTAGAAGTTCAGTAATATCCCTTGAAATTTCAGTATTCCATACACGTTCCAGAACTTCATCAAACGTTGTCTTGAGCTGAAAATTATTAAAAAACTCTAGTTACTTGTCTGTTTACTATTTATAAAGTAGACATCTTGAAGTTGATTTATAACACTTTATTTACGGATTTGGAGCGGTGGCAAGGTGCAGAATCATCTTGAAAAATGCACTTGTCAGTATACGAATGATGCTGTTCAATTGCTGGTACCAAAAACTCCCTTACTACTTCTCCATACTTTTGAGCGTTCATAGTTTCATTAACAAAGTGCAAAGGGCCCAAAACGTAAAAAGAAAAACATCCCCAAACCATCTGGCTTTGAGGAAACTTCACTGTTTTGACTATGCACTCGTCCTTAAACCTTTCACTTGCTGACCGTCGTATGTAATGCAAATTGTCGGCACACAACAAATTAAATTTACTTTCATCGGACCATATCACACATCGCCAATCATCCTGCGTCCAATTTTCGTACTTTTTTGCCCACGTCAAGCGAG
Source organism: Volucella zonaria (assembly GCA_963966105.1). Classification (NCBI taxonomy): domain Eukaryota; kingdom Metazoa; phylum Arthropoda; class Insecta; order Diptera; family Syrphidae; genus Volucella; species Volucella zonaria. The sequence goes on from OZ014534.1 coordinate 48,108,686, forward strand.
CTTTTTTCATTTTTGTGGTTAGGAGAGGTTTTTTCGCTGGTCGTCTTCCATATAAACCTATCTCCCGTAGCCGTCGGCGTATGGTTTCGGCGCTTACATCAACTTGATGAAATTCACTCAGCTCTGCTCTTATACGGACAGCACTTTTAAAGCGATCTTTCATGCTAATTCGATGTAATACATTGTCCGTCTTCTGGGTTGTTTTACGTTTTCGTCCCGAGCCTTTTTTCCTTTCCAGTGGATCCAAATTTTCTTTTTTCATCATCAGTCGTACGATAGTTGAATGACAGCATCCTATTTTAACCGCAATCTCACGATAGCCAAGCCCTTCTTCGACTAAAGTCAATATTTTAACTTTTTCGTCCCAAGCCAGTTGATGATATTTACCAGACATTTCACTCACTTTTTTTTTACTTGTCACCGTCACAACTCAATTCAAACTGATTTTTTTTGCACTGAACTCCGGCCGAACTCCGCTATGGGGAATACCCTTCATTAGTATGGGAAAAACCCTTACGATCTGATGTAATTAGGCATTTTTTGAGAACTCATTAGGTGTTGCGGTTTTTATGACCGCAAGTGTAGTTCAACAACTGTTCGGTTGTTTTTTCGTTGTGATAGCTCAACAGTTATAAATATCAGAATGAAATGAACTTAACATAGGTACACTGACGTTTCCAGTTTTACAGGCAAAGAGCAAGGACATGAATCCGTAAACGAATGTGAAGCAGAGTTCTGCCGTTAACAAAGGTGTAAATTGGATTAGAACTAACAACCAAGGAATTAATAATGACAATAATAGCATTCCAGACAGAATGAAGCCCTGAAGCACACCATCATTTACTTTGTGGGTATCGGGCTTGGACCCCTTCCAAAACAAATTAAATTGAACGTTCAGAAAGGTAATTTCTAATTCACCGCAAAATAGATTCATCGATCCTGAATAAATGCATTTTCGACAAAAGGATTGAATGTCAAACTCTGTGAACAGCCTTTGCAATATCAAGTACAACTACATATTGTTGCCACAAAACAAAAAGTTAAAAAAAAAAAACGAATGATTTCAATTTTATTACTGGATTTCAAATTCTTTTTACATGCGTATTACTTCAGCAAAAAAGGCTCTCTTGACAGACCGCAACAACAAGAATAACGCATCGCTTCTGTCAAAGTTATCAGGGCAACAAACTTACTAAAAAAAATGCTAAATGACAATGGTAACGTTACATGGGCTGGAAAATAAACAGGCCGAATGATAACCATAACCTTAGATGGGCTGTAACACCACCCCCCTCTTTAGAGAATGGCTGTCCCACTCATCGGGAAGCTTGATAAAGCGCCAACCGGTCCCTATGTACGACTAATGGTCGTTTGCCCCTGTCTTTTATTATGCGATAAAGCACTTCGCTCATTCTTGCAACGATTTGGTATGGCCCTTGCCAGTCATTCTGTAACTTGGGGCAAAGCCCTTTGCGCCTCTTTGGAGCATACAGCCATAGCTGGTCCCTTTCCTTAAATAGTGCGGCTTTAGCTCTAACGTCGTAGCGGTCTTTCATTCGACGGTTATACTGCAGCAACTGTTCCTGGTTAAAGGAATGCGCCGTTTCCAAACTCTTCATCAGATTATCAATGTAATTCGTTATTCCCGATGGTTAATCCGGACGAGGTCCAGCCCACAACTCCGAAAGTAAACGTAGTTGCGATATGCCATTAAAAGGAACGGTAGATATTCGTCCCAGTTTCGTTGGTTTTCGTCCACATACGAGTACTTCGCGAGGTAGTTCAGAAGCGTACGGTTGAAGCGCTCAACCATTTCATCGGATTGGGGGTGAAGTGCTAGTGTGCGTGTTTTGTCGATTCCGAATCTCTTTAGAACATTGGCAAACACTGCAGATTCGAAATTCCTATCTTGATCAGAATGAAACTGAAGTGGGACTCCAAATCGGGAAAAGACGTGAACAATTAATGCTTCTGCTACTTTTTCGGCTGTTTGATCTGGCAATGGAATGGCCTCAGGCCACTTTGTGAAGTAGTCGCAGAAAACCAAGATGTATTCGTTTCCACTGTTTGTTACCGGTAAAGGGCCAAGTATGTCGATAGCCACACACTTGAAGGGGGCTGCTACTGGAACTGGTTTTGAAGGTGCTCGAACTTTTTTGGATGGCACCCCTCCTCTTTTGACACGAAATACAGGCCTTGCAGTATTGGTCCACATCCTGTGAACAGCCTACCCAATAGTAGCGTTTTTTGATTTTGGACAGGATTTTGTGAACACCAAAATGGACACCTGCCGAGCTATCGTGCATCGCTTTCATTATCTCTACCTGCAATGAGAGAGGAATTAAGATTTGGTACGACTCACCATTTGAGGAATTTATCCCCCGTGATAGCAGCCCATTCCAACAATCCAGCATATCGAACATGCCCCAATACGCTTTTAATCTCGGGCGCAAACCACGGATTATCTCAACTGCAGGACGTCGTTTCTCCTCTGCCCACTGTTTGACTAGGGAAAGGATTGCTGCTCAAGCATATCCCCCGTAATAGCTGTTGTTCGAACCACAATGTTTTCTCGCTCATTTCTTCTGCTACAGTGTTGGCACTTGGATTCTTCGCATGGACGGGGAGAAAGAGCATCTGCATTCTGGTGTTTTTGTCCTGGTCGATGCTCAACAGTGAAATCGAATTCAAGCCAACGAGCCATCTGACCTTCTGGCTCCATAAAATTCATGAGCCATCGTAGAGAGCTGTGATCTGTCCTCAATAAAAAATGTCGTCCAAGCAAATACGACTAAAAGTGAGTGACGGCTTTAACAACGGCAAGCAGTTCTTTCCGGGTGAAACAATAATTTCTTTCGGGTTTTGTGAAAGTTTTGCTATAATACTCAATGACTTTTTCATGATCATCGTGGCATTGGGATAAAATGGCTCCACAAGCAAACCTGCCTTCTTCCGTTGGTTGTACCAGAATCGGGCTGTTGACTAACTTCTGCTTTAGTTGAGTAAATGTATCTTGACAGGCATCGGTCCACTGAAAGTGGGTATTTTTCCCGGTCAATGCGGTTAATGGCTTTGCCAAGGCATTTTTGGAGACAAACGAAAATAAACAGGCCGAATGATAACCATGACCTTAGATGGGCTGTAACAAAATCATTCTTTCGCGGAATGAGAATGGACTTTGGTTCCTTATCCGTTAAGACATCCCGTCAATAGTGAATTTCTTTCTACGACAACCGTATTGCCGGTCATTTTCCTATTTCGACATTGGTTGACGATTTATCATCGTTTGCATGACCCTACGAAGAAGGGACGTAAATGCAATAGGTCTGTAGGAGGAGAAAGAAATTGTACCACATTTCGAATTTCTAATGATTCTAATGAACTTTACAAGCTCTAGAGGGAGTTTAACCCGATTAGAATAGTGAACATAAATCGCCTAAGATAGCTTAAATATGTAGAGCGGATTGATACGCACTGAAGAAGATCTTATTATAGGTGGCGCGCACAAGATAAACGGAACGTCAACCATCTTTCCCAAACAAGGGCCATCGTGGACTGTGTCGCTATTTAAGTGGTAGACGCTGCACCATCCAAAACTCACCGGATAAATGATTAACAACGGACAGCTAAGAGAACCTTCGAATTGCAACACTCAAATTCGGAACGGCGAAGATAACAGAACTTTCGCTTTGAAAGATATCACAGATATGACGATTTGGCATCAAGATAAACGGCTGCTATACCTCAGGCAGAGACTTATGACAGTTGAAGATAAGTAGATATGTTATTGGGTTGTACCACATGAAATGTCCGATTTTCGCTCAATCGGAAATAAGAAGTTTTCGAGTGAACATCTGTGCCAGCATGGTTCAAATTCGAACCCTCTTCCTGTACGAATTTAAAATGGGACATAATGCGTTATTGGCAATAAAAACCATTAATGACGCATTTGAGGATGTAGCGGTAAACGAACGTAGAATACGACGTTGGTTTGGAAATTTCCGTTTGGGAGATTTCAGCCCCGAAAATAAACCACGTGGGAAGCCAGAAACCTTAGTTGAGGACGATGTTTTAAGAGCAACGGTGGATGCAGACCCAACGAAATTGGTGCGGGAGATTGCAAAAAGCATGGGAGTATCCGCAATGAAAATAAGTCAAGACCTTTCTCTTACAGGAAAGGTAAAGAAACTCGATAAGTGGGTACCCCATGAGCTGAACGAATCCCAAAAAAACAATGGCGCCTGGAAATCTGCGTATCGCTTACATCAAGAAACCAAACTGAACCGTTTTTGCACCGGATGGTCACCTGTGATGAAAAGTGGATACTCTTTGATAAACGTAAAAGATCTGGGCGGTGGTTGCATGCAGATGAAAAACCAAAACACACCCCAAGCCCGATTTTCACCCAAAAAAGGTTATGGTGACCATTTGGTGGACATCGAATCCTCTCGCTATCAAATATTGTGAGGAAATCGACATATTGCATGCCAAATTGGCTGGTAAGCAACCTGCGTTGGTCAATAGGCACGGTCCGATCCTTTTACATGACAATGCTAGACCCCATATCTAACAAGTCACGGTACAAAAACTGTTGCAGTTGGGAATTGTAATTCTTCTGCATCCACCGTACTCTCCTGATATTTCCCCAATGGATTACCATCTTTTCCGCAATCTGGATTCATTTTACCGGCAGTCGAGAAGAGGTCATAAAAGTCTTTGAAGATTTCATTGCCCCAAAAAGATAGCACTTCTACGAAAAATGAATATTTGACCTTGCGTCACGTTGCACGAATGTCATTGATGCCAGCGGATCCTATTTTGATTGAATAAAAATTTAAGGAATAATAATATTGGCTTTTAAATATGGTACAACCCAATACAAGAAAAAAGCTCGGTCCCCCTGAAAATATATGTACGAGGGTTATCTGAAAAGTTTCCGACCGCAACGTAAGGATAGCGGCACTCGTCAATAAAAGCAAGTGAATGCTAGTTGTGCATCTTTTGACAGTTACTTACCGAAGTTTAAGTCATTTTGGACGCGCAGTTTTTAGTTGACAGTCGTTTGAGTGAGTCGATGTGAGTGTTTTTTGTGAAAATGGGAAAAATTGAGTATAGAGCTGTTATTTGCGTTTTTTTTTTCAAAATTTGAACGTTTATTTAAGAAAAACATGTACAATAATATTATTCAAAGTATTGCCCATCTGAAGCTATAACTTTTTCCCATATTTCTGGCAATTTGTGGATCCCATCCCAAAAGAACTGCACCGGCTTGCCAGCCAAGAATGAATCAAGCCAATTTTTGATATTCTGCTCTGATGTGAACTGTATTTCAGTAATGGCGTTCTGCATCGACCAGAACAAATGGTAGTCAGAAGGGGCAAGGTCTGGGCTATAAGGCGGGTGGGGTAAGATTTCCCATCCACTGTTTTCCAAATAGTTCTTAACCGGAATAGCAACGTGGGGCCGAGCGTTGTCATGAACGAAAATTATTGCCTCGTGTCTGGTCGCATATTCCGGGCGTTTTTCGGCCACTGCTCTCTTCAAACGGATTAATTGTGTTCGGCGGTGTTGTCCATTGATGGTTTCACCCGGTTTTAGCAGCTCATAATACAGCACACCCATCTGATCCCACCAAATACAGAGCATTACCTTCGTGCCATGGATATTCGGCTTTGCCGTTGATTTGGCTGGTTGGCCGGGTTTCACATATGATTTTTTGCGCTTGGGGTTGTCCTAATGGATCCATTTTTCATCACCAGTAACAATCCGATGCAAAAATGACTTCCTTTTGTGGCGTTCCAGCAGCATTTCAGACATGCTAAACCGCCTTTCGACGTTTCACGCCTTGAGTTCATGTGGAACCCAATTTCCTTGCTTTTGAATATATCCAGCTGCTTTTAAACGTTTTGAAATGGCTGCTTGAATGACACCCAAAGATTCTGAGAGCTCTTCTTGTGTTTGGCAACAATCTTCATAGAGTAATGCTTCCAGTTCATCATCTTCAAACTTTTTTGGCTGCCCAGGACGTTCATCGTCTTCCAAGCCAAAATCACCACTTTTAAATCGTGCAAACCACTTTTGGTACGCTCGCTCAGCTAGCGCATGTTCACCATAAACTTCCACCAAAATACGATGACTATCGGCAGCAGTTTTCTTCATATTAAAGTAATGAAGAAGAACTCCCCGCAAAAACACTTTTTCAGGCACATAGTTCGACATATTTGAGTGAAAAAAAATTATTGTTGTTTACGCTTCAAATGAATGACATATACTGAAATGACGTACAATGACAGTAGCTTTCCAACACATGTTTCAATAATACAAATTACGCCATCTCTTAGCAAACCGCACGAATTAAGTTATATAAATTCTTGTTTTTGAAAGGCAATACGCCTACGCAAATCAAAAATGAGTTGGACTCTGTGTATGGGGACTCTGCACCATCATTTACCACAGTGAAATTTTGGGCAGCTGAATTTAAACGTGGCCGTAAGAGCTTGGGAGATCATGAACATTCGGGACGTCCAAAAACTGCAACCACTGACGATAACACTGCTAAAGTTCACCAAATGGTGTTAGACGACCACCGAATTAAAGTGAGAGAGATAGTAGAGGTTATGAAAATGTCCAAAGAACGTGTTTGTTACATATTAAATCAAGATTTAGGCATGAGAAAGCTGTCCGCGCGTTGGGTGCCGCGTTTGCTTACGTTACAATAAATCCGAGTTTTGGCGCCGATTAATTACTGTAGATGAAACTTGGATACACCATTATACGCCCGAAAGAAAAATTCAGTCAAAACAGTGGACTATAAAGGGCTAGCCGGCTACAAAAAAAAAATCGCCACTGTTTTTTGGGATAGTAAAGGAGTTATCTTATTCGATTATCTTCAAAAAGGAAAAACCATTACAGGAGCACACTACGCATCATTACTTGCCAAGCTGAAGGCAGAAATTGCGGAAAAACGGCCACATTTGCAGAAAAAGAAAACCCTGTTTTCAGCGGTTTCCATGGCGAAAATCTATGAATTACGGTTTGAACTGCTTGACCATCCACCTTATTCACCAGATCTAGCCCCAAGCGACTTCTTTTTGTTCTCTCATCTAAAAACTGCGCTCGGAATACAGAGATTTTCGTTAAATGAGGAGGCAATCACCTTCGTGAACAATTATTTTGCAGAGAAAAACGCCAAGTACTATTTGGACGGGTTAGAGAGATGGGAGCATCGCTGGGAGAAAGGAGAAAAATAAAAAAAAAAAATTGAGAAAAAATGTCTTGTATCATTGTTCGGTCGAATACTTTTCAGACTACCCTCGTAAGATGTCACTTTCATGTTTTAATATTATAACTAATCAATTTATGTATGCTATAGCTCTTAGTGAAAACCGCTACCGCTCTTCTAAACAATACGAACCAGCAATTATAGGATGGATCCTTAGGTCGTCGTATGTCATGGTCATGTGATGCTTTTAAGGTGAATTACTCTTCATCGCTTCATATAAGCCAACTGTTTCTAACAGAGTCTCAAAACCGATTTGCTCCAAATCTCACTCAAGAAATGAAAGAAATAAGTTTTCTGTGTTAGTGCAAGGACAGGACTTGTCTTTCCATGCATTATAGGTTGCATTTGCCTAAGCTACAACAATTTAAAGACGTTGATGCGTTTGTTAGCTTACAATTCCATTACATAACTCTGCGCACCTATACAGTATTTACACATACCGTCGACAACAATCAGCTATGATGGCCTCGAGTTAGAATCGACTGCGCGTGCAACAAGCAAATATTCACTCAGCGTAAAATTAATGTTTACTCAACCATCACCGTTTGGTTGATCGTTGTTGTTGTGAAAATATAAATTTTTATTTGACACGCTCTTTCTAAATAATTCATTCGAAAATGATAAAAAAAAAACAAAAACATTTCCAAAATTAAATCAACAAATTTCCCAACAAAAGCTGAAAATATTCTCCTTCTTCTTTTATTTTTATTTTGAGAAATACACTCACAAACGATTTTTCTTTTTGATTCAAGCCAAACTCGTTTATCACACAATTCAAAAACACTGCAACCTTTGGCAGAATTGAAACAAAAAAAAATCTATTTTCTTCAGAACTTACTCCAAGGGGGTTAAGTTTGTTCTCCTCTTCGGAAATTTTGGATGTTTTCCTCAAAAACCCACTCACGGAATCACTATATGTAGGTGCGCAGCACCAGCACAAGAATTAATCTTCAACTTGGAAAATAAATCTTCACTTTTGATAAAAACAAAAGATTGCTTCTTTCGAATTGCACGATCTTAGAATCTCGGAATAGAAAAGGCCGTCAGGGATGTACATACGTATGGTATGTATCCGAATACCCCGCGCGCGTTGTATGGTATAAGACACTTGCGAATTTTTGTTTCCTTTTTTTTTTTTTTTTAATCTCTTTATGGAAGCCAACCAAAATGTATTTCAACACTTGTCGCAGTGCATTCGGCTCGCGTATTTAGTTATTTGTTAGGCTACAAACCAATTATCCGTGAGATGAATGCGACGAACAACAATCGCAAATGAGAACGTAAGCGAATGCCGCTGTGGCTGTAACTGTGGATAGCTGCTCTAGCAGGTATGGGATTAGAATTTGCTCATCTACATGACGGCCCCCAACCCCAAGAGAATTATTAAAGACATGAACTAAAAATTAAAAAAAAAAAATTTTTTGTATAACACGGCGGCCGGACTAATGATGAGAGCACCAAGTGAGAAATTCGTATTTGTTTTGGGGTGGACAGAGCAGACCGCAGATATCACATCGAGAATTTATTTTCGAGGTAGCAAAAGATGTGCGATTTGCTTGGTCGATTAATTCTGATGAGAATGATCATAGTGACCCGGCTTCTACAAGTCGATCTGAGATTCGACGGGGGGTAGAGCACGATATAATTGTGAAAATCTCTACTTTTTATTTGTTGTGTGTAGGAGTCACGCTGATCAATTACGGAACAGTGGGAACGCTAATAGAAAAAGCCAGTTGATGGGAAAGAAGAAACGCACAGACGAGTACAGAAAAAGGGGCAGGACGCGTAGGCTTAGAAATAAAAGTAAAATTTGATTTACATGTATCTCAACTATGCGCAGTCTGATTTGATGTGTGATCTTGCACGGTTATATCCGCGAACAGCTTCAATAGGAAACACCAGTTTAATGATTTGGTTACTTACTTACTTAGGTGGAGCTATAGTCCAAGATGGACCCAACTAATAAACTTCTCCAATAAGCACGTTTTAAGGTCAACTACAAATTTTTTGGTGATAAAGTTCCCCTTTTACTAGTTGGAATTAAACTAAGTGAGGCTTTAACTACTGTCCCTTCAGATTAGAATTGAGATTCTTCAGGTCCGAGCATCGCTAACCATCCGCTTCAAACGTCGTAGCCATGCTGAGCAACAGCTAGATGTATCTCTTCGCAAGCTCGTCAACGCCAATGGAACCAAAAATTAGTCAAATAATCTTGCATTTAAAACGTACCTTACGTTCATTCAAGTGAGCCATAGTACAGGGCTGAGATGATCAAGGTCTTATATGTTGCATATAAATTCTTCTTGGTGTTGAAAACTCCTTATTTTTAATTTGCTTTCCTTGCTTAACATTTCTAAGAATCCTGATGAGATCATTATCAGAGTTCAGTTCAGCTAGACCAGTTTTTCCGCACTACTTAAACCTCGCTGCATTCTGCCAATGATATCGTTATCATCAGCTTATGCGAGTACTTGTACAGACTTTCGGAAAATTGCGCTTCTGGTGTTTATCTGCTTGCCTAAATCCTTTTTTAACATCAAAGGTCTCATAGAGATTTTTTCCAACCCTACGGAGCAGCTCTACATCATCATTCTGCACAATCTGACGAATTTTCCAGGTATACCAAGGCTAGACATGACTTTGTAGATCTATAGATGCTTGCATATGCGGTCTAAAATCGATAAAGAGGTGGTGCGTAACAATTTGAACTTCTTAATTTTTTTTTTCCCAGAATCTGTCGTAGTATGAATATTTATCGGGGCAATCAAATCGTTGATTAGTGATTTCAGGCGCCACGGAAGTGAGTTGGCACATGCTACAAAGCCATGCCCCGCTACCTTAAATAGTTGGACAGGTAAGCCATCTGGTCCAGCAGCCTGCTTGCCCTTAAGCTTGGATATTGCTATCCACACTTTATTTTGGTCGGGTGGACGGATCTCTTGACTTTCACCGTCTAGTCTGAATAATTTAACAGTCAGCAGAAGTGGTTTTTCCATATCCTCAGTACCGACTTTGGCTCTATTACTAAGTTTCCTTATTCATCTCTATAGGTCTCGGTACGAGTCTGGTTACCACGACACGTTATTTTTACTTTTTTGTAAAAGTTCCGAAAATTTTTCATTTAGTATCGTCTTCCTATTTTCTCTATCGCGCACTCCTCATACTCTTCCTTTTTTGTCCGGAGAAGCCAATATTCTTCCTCCTCCTTTTTGCTCGTAGAGCTCACGAATTGCTCTCGTTCTTCTATGCAGTACCACTTTGTCAGGGAGTTGTTTCTTACCAACGCTCTTAATCAAAGAATGGGTTTTGTGGAGGTGGCTACCCAGCATATTATTTCTGGTGTTTCTGATTAATTCTTGACATCGATACCACTGATCTGCAGCAAATGTCAAGAGGTTGAGGGGTACGCGATAGGGAGACTCTGGCGCACAGTGCGTCGAGTCAATAGAAAGTGAGGAAAAAAATCAGAAAAACTTAGTTTCCATTTTTTTTTTTTCATAACATGTGTTTATTTCAAAAAAAGGGTACAAAAAAAGGGTTTTTATCTATTTTTGATTAAAATGAAAGAATGAAACTTAGAATAAGATATTATAATTCTTCACAAGAAGAATTTCATCAATTCTTTTCTGTTTGCGCACAATTTTTCTCTGTGATGAAATTAGAGGGTCAGATATTAATAGTAAATAGTTTATTACATCTTGTTAGACCTCGAAGACTTTCTTGCATGATGAAGCCTAGTGCGGCGGAAAGTCTTGTGTACGCCCTCTAGTGCTTCTTCGAATAAGTGTCCAATTGGTATTTGAAAACTTTTTATGATATCAATGCCATGAAAGAAAAGTTTGTGCAATGTATCAATCATACAATTCTAAGTATAGGTCTTTAGTTTCGCAAAGTGATATATTAAACTTTTGAAAGTCGATTTCTGCACCTGCTGAAATTTCACGTAAGATAACTGAAAATTTTTCAATCAATCTTTGATCTATTTTTGTGATTTTCGAACTTCTTTTAGGGTCAGAAAAAAACCTTCTGGCGGTATTGCCATCATTGAACGATCCAAGTCCTTGCCTAGGCTGGTCGATATTTAACCCCATTCTTGACTTAAATTCCGCCTGAATTGGTTTTTTTTCTTCCTTGAATACGGCTTTGTTTGTTCCCCTTGTACTTGCCATTTTTTAAAAGGTAATCTGTATGCAAGGTGTAACATACATTCAAAAGTTCTAATCCAAAGATGAAGAGTTGATAAGCCAAAACGATAGTTGTCTACTTCAGGAGCTTTCTCGTAACATTTGACTGTGTTCATTTCACTGGGTAATGCACCACAGACATAGCATTTTGAAGAGGAGTTTGTTTCTGACAACACATTACACACACTTCCATCAACCATGGTTAAATGAAATTGAAATGATATTCTAAGGCGGTATCCAGTTACACACGCAGATGTGTCACGAAGCTGATTAATTTTAGCTTGCATAGTGGACTCCTCTTCTTTCACCAGTCCAGAACTCTCTTTGCGAAATAAAAACAGGACGATCATTTATCCAGAGGGGTTCACCTGAATCGATCTCAATTAATTTCGAGTGAACAAATGCGATTAAAAATAAATATTCGTCGAAATTTTCGGGATTTTAAAATCCAATTTTATAGCGTTAGTATTTTTCCTGACACTTACGGACTTGGCTATATTTTGAACCGTTTTTACCAGTACATCTTGGAAATCCACTTCAGCAGATGTTTCTATGACAATAGATTTTGGCAACATACTCGTTGTCATCTGCCGTAGAGCATAAATGCTGATAAAACAGTCTTTGTGCAATGCGTTTACGGTGTTTCGCAAAACTTGATAGCTTCACTCGGTTAGGTCAAGGTCAAGGTACAGTGTCAAAGCTTCCTCGGATGACAAAACTTTTTTTTCTTCGGCTAAAAACCTCGAAGACGATGACCTTTAACAGCTCTTCCACTCTCTGTTCCTTAGTTTTTCTGCAACACTCTTGAAAGGGTTTTTTCGGTCTTCCACGTTTATTTTTTAGGTCTTGATTGTTAGACTCTATGCTTATGGACTTCCGGACTTTTGCCACCGTTTGTTTATATTTGAACACAAAGTAAAAACATGACTTCGCAAATTTTCTTCCTCTTCTGGATCTAAAACAGTCTTAATTATGTTATTCTTAGTAAACTGTAATACGACAGCATACGACGGTTGGATGGCCATAATTGAAAAAGTTCTTTATTAGTACACATTCTATAAATAGATGGATAAATAAACAGTTGCAAAAAAAAAAGTCGCAAGTTGTCGCAGACTATTTTTACCTTGTCGAAATAACCTTACAGTCCTCTTCATTAAACAAGAAAAAAATTCTTAACAGTCAGCAACACTCACTTTAAAATCTCTTTTCAACGGAACTAAAAGTGTCCTAATGGGAGTTGTTTTAGGCTTGATAACAACTGTAGCAAAGTTGCAAGTAAAAATAACTTAATTCGTTCCATTGGAACATGCGTTGGAAAGCTACTATCATTGTACGTCATTTCAGTATATGTCATTCATTTGAAGCGTAAACAACAATAATTTTTTTTCACTCAAATATGTCGAACTTTGTGCCTGAAAAAGTGTTTTTGCGGGGAGTTCTTCTTCATTACTTTAATATGAAGAAAACTGCTGCCGAAAGTCATCGTATTTTGGTGGAAGTTTATGGTGAACATGCGCTAGCTGAGCGAACGTGCCAAAAGTGGTTTGCACGATTTAAAAGTGGTGATTTTGGCTTGGAAGACGATGAACGTCCTGGGCAGCCAAAAAAGTTTGAAGATGATGAACTGGAAGCATTACTCTATGAAGATTGTTGCCAAACGCAAGAAGAGCTCGCAGAATCTTTGGGTGTCACTCAAGCAGCCATTTCAAAGTGTTTAAAAGCAGCTGGATATATTCAAAAGCAAGGAAATTGGGTTCCACATGAACTCAAGCCGAGAGACGTTGAAAGGCGGTTTTGCATGTCCGAAGTGCTGCTGGAACGCCACAAAAGGAAGTCATTTTTGCATCGGATTGTTACTGGTGATGAAAAATGGATCCATTAGGACAACCCCAAGCGCAAAAAATCATATGTGAAACCCGGCCAACCAGCCAAATCAACGGCAAAGCCGAATATCCATGGCGCGAAGGTAATGCTCTGTATTTGGTGGGATCAGTTGGGTGTGCTGTATTATGAGCTGTTTGAAGAGAGCAGTAGCCGAAAAACAGCCGGAATATGCGACCAGACACGAGGCAATAATTTTCCATCATGACAACGCTCGGCCCCACGTTGCTCTTCCGGTTAAGAACTATTTGGAAAACAGTCGATGAGAATACATACCCCACCCGCCTTATAGCCCAGACCTTGCCCCTTCTGAATACCATTTGTTCCGGTCGATGCAGAACGCCCTCACTGAAATACGCTTCACATCAGAGCAGAATATCAAAAATTGGCTTGATTCATTCTTGGCTGGCAAGCCGGCGCAGTTCTTTTGGGATGGGATCCACAAATTGCCAGAAATATGGGAAAAAGTCATAGCTTCAGATGGGCAATACTTAAATAAACGTTCAAATTTTGAAAAAAAAAATCGCACGAATATATTTATATACCCAATATAAAAAAAAACAAATAACCTCTACTTGTCCTAGCGGTGTAGATCCAAGTAAAAACTGGTTTATAAGATAATTATTTTACTCTGCCAGTCGAGGCTTTATGTACTGGAGCTAACTGTCATTTTTTAAATAATCAAGGAAGGTGAGATTTTGTGGGACCAGACAGCTTGCGGGTAAATTTTACCGCTAATAAAGTTACAGTTATCTTGTTTGGGAATGTGTAATGCCTTTTGAGTGTTTCGAAATAATATTTTGTAAATCTAATTTTTTGATTTTTTTCCATTGGTCGACGCACTGTGTGGCGGTTTGTTGCCTGTAGTCACTCAATGTTAAATCTCTTCAGAAACGAGATAGTGATCCAAAATTACCAATGGCATCCAGATGCCAAAATATTCGAAAAGGTTTTCCATTATATCATGCATCGTTTTACGCTTCTCGAACGTGCGGAAATTATTCAAAAATTTGAACGAAATTCCGGCTCAGTTGTAAATACGAAACGTTAATTTCGTCGTAAGGTCGGTCGTTATCATGGCTTCAGTGTGCAGGCAATTCGTCGCACCGTTGAAAAGTTTGAGCGTGAGTACACTGTTTTGGATCTTAAGTCACCAACCAGACAGAGATTGGTGCGATATGAAGATAACATAGCCGCCATAGCCGGAAGTATCGAAGAAGACCCAGAAATGTCAATTCGGCGCCGATCAGCTGAATTGGGCATTGCCGGAGAGTCAACCAGGCTTATTTTGCAACTGGATGTGGGCCTACATCCGTATAAAATTGTGCTGACGCAATAATTGGAGCCGGACGACCATAGACAACGTCGTGAGTTCGATAATTGGACGCTGCAAATGTTGGCCGGAGATCCGGATTTTGGCCAATAAATCATATTCTCAGACGAGGCCCATTTTTGGCTCAGCGGCTATGTCAACAAGAAAAATTGCCATTACTGGAGCAAACACATTCCACAAGTGTTCGGCCAAGGATCAATGCATCCACAAAGATTGACTGTTTGAGGCGGTTTATGGCATGGCAGCATCATCGGATCTTATTTCTTTCGGAATGAGGAAGAAGACGCGGTTACTATCAATGGTCTTAGGTATAGAACAATGTTAACCGACGTTCTATGATCAGAGCTCGACAGCATCGATATATCCGAGCTGTGGTTCCAACAAGACGGCGCTACATGCCACACAAGCGACGCAACGCTCGAAGTTGTGAAGGAGAAAATTGGCTACTGGGTTATCTCACGGCGAGCGTTCATCAATTGGCCGCCGCGATCATGCAATCGATTATTTTCTCTGCGGCTACGTCAAGTCCTTAGTCTACGCTAACAAGCCAACCACGTAGGATGAGCTCGAGGCCAACATTCCACACGCTATTGGGTTGAGTCACCAAAAATTCGACCGACCGATTGCAGCACTGACAGTGAAGCCGAGGCGGCCATTTGAATGATGTGCTATTCCACACATAATGGCTTCAAAATAAAGCCAGAATCAATTTTTTTTTTCCTATCTTTCTTATCTGGTCACCCTTTATAATACAAGAGGCGTGTCTCGCGTCGATCGCAATATGAGGTTTTTATGGTTAGATAGTCCCATGTCTCTTTGTGGATATTAAGGCGGGAAACCGTGTGGTAGCTGTAGTGATGTTCCGCTACGCTGCTAAGTCGTATCAAAACGTGTTGTCGCGCTGGGTATTCTTGCCTATTCGCCGCCAAAAATGTCATTTCTTCCTTTTTTTTTGGCTCCTAAGACGATTTTAACGTCATACTTCGGACAGTGTTTCCAAGTTTTGCCGAGAAACTAGTAGAATTATTCTTTGGTAGCGTTGTCTTTCTCCTCTGTGAGGCATGAGCGTATATCAAGCTGATATTGGCGAATAGAGCCTTTTTGCGCATTGGTGGGCACTTGGCTCACATCATTTTCCATATTTAGTTAAAAACATGGAGTAGACTTTAATATGTTTTTTACTGTCCATCACTTTATGTAACAGTTCAAATAGTCATAACTCGGGATCTATCAGTTGAAAATGATTGAAGCTGTACGATAATACTTTATCTTTTCTTCGAACGCCGATACCAAAACAAAAAACTCAAGAACTCTTTTGGGAATATCTTTGAAAAACCAATTCCACTGTCAAGTCTTCGATAGCCACCTGCACCTGTGTCTGCAACGCTTGGATGCCGAGAAAAGATACATTTCTGCCCACTAATTAGATTTATTTTTGGGAGGAATTAACAATTTATCCCTTACCTCTGTCGCCACAATTATGTGCTTTTGCCCCATAATCGTACGTGCGAGTATCTATTGCTTTTACTTTCGAAATTATTCCGGCACGACACATTTAAATATTTCACTTTGCAACAGAAATATTATTTTAAAAATATAACAAGATCCGGAGAGACAGGAATATTCGTACTTGTATAAATTATTATTGTTGGCAGCAATTATGAAATTTGAACAGTTGCAGAAATGACATTATTTAGCGCTTGGATGAATTCTTACCGTTTCTTAGTATTTGTTTTGTATTGCTGGGTACATTCGAACCATGGTGTCCAGATATAAGCGAGCCAAAATTTTTGGCAAATATACCAAACCTACAGTATTGTGCAAAACCTAAGCAACCATCTGGAGTCAGCATTTCATAGTAAATCTTTTCAACTTACTACTCCACCAAATAAAAAGAAATGGATATGTAATGATGTGTAATAGAGTGTATTTTGAAATTCACAACTTTTTATAAAAATAATAATACTTCAGATTAAAAAAAAACGCAAAAACCAACAAAGTAGATAAATTGAGCTCTGCAAAATCTAAGCAACTTTTTTAATATTTTGTGTAATATCCTTTAATTTGAATAACAGAGGCGCAACGACGAGGCATAGAAGTATTGTAATTAACTTTGAAAGTGTATCCTGGGATATATTTTCCCACTCAACTTTCTAAACATTGAATAGGTGAGACCTGTTGGAAAAGTGTTGTCCAGCGACACGGCTTTTAAGGATACCAAACAGATTATCGATGGGATTCAAGTCAGCTGATTGGGCCGGCTATTCAAAGACTTGAATCCTACTATCCGCTAACCACTCCTTTACCAACTTCGATATGTGTTTCGGTGTTTATCCTGTTGAAACTCCCAACGAAGTGGCATTTCCCACTCCGCATGTGGTAGCATTACCTATTCTAGAATGGATTTATATTTGAGTCGGTCCATGATTCCGTCTATTTCAGGTCCACACCATCACACTACCCATACCATTCTTTACAGTGGGTTTACAGAATCTAGGATTGAGTCGCTGCCCTTTACGACGTCCCACATAACATATCCCATCAGAATTAATTAAATTAAATTTTGACTCGTCGCTGAAAAGAACTGTTTTTCTTTTTTCAGAAGACCAGTGTTGGTATTTTCTTACAAAATTTAGCCTAACATGAAAAAAGATTTTACTCGTAGTTTGAATTATATTTAAAGAATTTAATTGCACTACCTGTTCCTTAAATGTCTTTTTGTGAGCATCGGTTTATGGCACGGCCTGTAACTTCGAAGATTATTTTCAATTGCACGTCTTCGCACCGTGTTAGCATCAATGTTAAAATCAAGTAATTTTACGACTTCATTCGCACTTATGAACAGTTGTTTTTTAATTACACCACAAATGTTTCTATCCGTTCGACATGCTGTCTTACGCGGCCTACCACCGATATTTTGACTTTCAACGACTCCTGTTGCATTATGTTTTTTATTAAACGTGAAATAATCGATTTATTAATATTATAACATTCAGCTAATGTTGCCTGAGTATCCCCAGACTTAAATTCATCAATAATCTTTAGTTTAAGAAGAAGAAGAAGAGTAACTTTGTCGTGACATTATTAAAAAATATCAATTATGCGACTAACTTAAACGAAAACTGATCAAAGACAATCACTCAAGATCAAAGACAAAGAGCTTACAACATTTCATGTATCACCGGACTGGAAAAGTACTGTTAGTTATTTTTTTTACAGTGGGTTGCAAAGTTGCTTAGATTTTCCACAGCTTAATTTGGCTACTTTGTTAGTTTTTGCGGTTTTTTTTTAAATCTGAAGTACTATTACTTTTATAAAAAGTTGTGAATTTCCAAATACAGCCTATTACACGTCATCATATATTCATTTTTTTTTATTTGGTGGAGTAGAAAGTTGAAAAGATTTACTATGAAATGCTGACTACAGATGGTTGCTTAGGTTTTGCACAGTACTGTACATATTTCTGCTATTGCTTAAGATCAAAAGAAGAGAAAACAGATCTGCTACTCGTAGTTACTGAGTGTTCATAGAAATAAAGGATACACGTGTTAATTGGCCGACTGCTGCTTTTTTAAGCTCCTCGGCCAGACGTATGAGTAATATCCTAAGCCCGACGTTAAAATCGTACTTGGTGATTTTAACGAAAAGTTAAGAAAGTAGACCATCTTCTGTAGAACGGTTGGAAAACATAATCTCCATAGCACCAGAAGTCGATTAATTCGCGGCGGGTTGGAACGTCTTCATAGCTGTCAAACGTTTCCCACAGTTCAACATTCACAAAGAGACCCGACAATCACCTGAGAGCGAAACAAGAGGCGTTCGAGGCCGCGCTGCAAACAAGGTTGAAAGCTGCTAACGAACTTTATGTCTAAAAAAAAAAAGACGAGAGGAATAGGACTCTGAATGCTGAGATAATGACTTTTCCCTTTTTCTTTTTTTTTATAATGAGCGCGCGCTCAAGGGGTTTTTGTACCCTTAAAAATGTTTGTACACAGCGCGGGCCAAGGAAATTTAAGGAGGAAGAAAAAACAGGTACCGATTGTTTGCGAATTGTACGGCTTAGGAAAGAATCACGATATTTTAGAGTACGTCCAAAAGTGGGCTTAAGGGTATACTGATGAGCATTCATAGCGAGACGGGTGTTACGGTTGAAAGTTGGAATGGGCGGAATGCTACTGGCGATTTTAATGGAGCACTGGTGGTGGAAATAGCAATAAAACAAAGTGAGACAGGAGACATTACGCCGGTGTTCGAGGGTGTCAATTGATTGACTAATATTAGTATCACCAATTAGTTTTATCGCACGGTTTTGAATCCTAACAAGCAGGTGCAGAGATGTTTTAGGAGCACCTGACCAGATGTGGGCATTGTACTCCAGTTTTGGGCGGATAAATGCCTTATATATTGTGGCCAGATCAGAGGAGGTAAAATATTTCTTACATCGCTTAAGAAATCCTAGACATTTCGCAGCATTTTTGACGACATCGAATATTTGGTCATTCCAACGTAAGTTGTCACTGACACACATAACGAGAATGGAAAGTCTTTCGGTTTCGACGATGAAGTACCATTCATAGATAATGGCTGTGTGTTTAAATTTCGCTTTAATGACAGCAGACAGCATTGTGTTTTGGAAGCATTAACTTCCACTCGGTTGATAGTTCCCCAATTGGATATGCTGTTAAATCGGAATTTAATGAGCTTAACATACGCTGGCGTTCTCGTTCTATAGCCGAAGAGCAGGGGCGTGAATCCGGGATCGAATATGACAAGCAGAGAGTACTGTCATCAGCAAAGGAATATATTGGATTGGGAATATCAGACAATAGATCATTGATGAAAATGTAAAAGAGTGTCGGAGACAGAACGGAGCCCTGGGGCACACCAGCATTTATTTTGTGAGTATCAGACTTGAAGTCGTCCAAAACAACTTGAATTGAACATTCCGAAAGGTAATTTCTAATCCATTGAAGAAGAGAGTCATCGATCCCAAAAGCACGCGTTTTCGACAAAAGATCCTGATGCCAAACTCTGTCATATGCCTTCGAAACATCAAATGCAACTATCTTGGTTTCACCAGATTTCGGTGAGACATACCGTCAAATCACCAGTGGCTATGAAAGCCATATTGTCGGTCATTGAAAAGTTTTCGTGTTTCGAGATATTTCATGAGCTGATGGTTTATCAGCGTTTCCATGACCTTGGAAAGAAGGGACGTAAGTGCGATGGATCTGTAGGAGGAGAGAGAAGACGATTCGCCTTTTTTAGGGACGGGCTGGACAAATGCTGTTTTCCATATGCTTGGAAAGAGTCCTAAAGAGTAGGTTTGAGGAAAAAGTTTACGTAGTGGTTTTGTCACCGAGGAAGAACACCCCTTCAGAAGAAGGGGAGATATACCATCTGGAACAGCGGATTTGTGTATATTAAGATCTTTAAGTACTCTTGCTACTACACGAGTGCGAAAGTGGATTCGTCCCATTGAAGATTCGATGGACTCAAGTGTAGGCAGGGACAAAGCACAATCTTGGAGTGTTGAGCTAGCCGCAAAGTGTTCAGCAAGCAGATTGGCCTTGTCCAAAGAGCTGACAGCTGGAATGTCATTGTGAATGAGCGTTGGGATCGAGGATGAGGTAGAATCTCTAATGTTGACCAAAAAATTTTACTGCCTTTGGGACATTGCAATATTTTTTGCCTCAGTTTTTGGTCGTATAGAAATTTTACACGCTTGAGAAGGACGTTTCAATCATTTCTGGCTCGTTTGAACTTTTTTTCGGTTTTCCTCCGTCGGGTTGGTCTTGTAGGACCGAAAAAACAATTCTCTAACCTTGACAGCATCTTTACAGCTCGAGTCGTACTATGACTTTTCTTTTGGTTTGATAAACTTCATCCGATGAGGGATAAAGCATTCAATCATTCCAAAGAGAATAGTTTCTGTGATCATGTCACCAGCGGCGTCCACGTCGTTATCGAGGAAACATAACAACCAGTTAAAATTCCTAAAGAAGCTGTTAAGGCCGCTTCAGTTGGCTTTCTCGTATTGCCGTACGGTTCTTTTAGGGATCTTTTCTCTAACTGTGTGGTGGGTATACGAGAATTTAGCTGATAAGACACAATGGTCCGATAAGCATAGAGGGGAGAGCACATCAACGCAGTACTTGTCAGGGTGAGAAGTTAAAAACAAGTCCAGGGTGCTGGCTGTATGACTATCAACGTCTGGTATTCGTGTGGGCTCATTTACAAGCTGGGTCAAATTATATTCCGCAACGAAGATCTCAACACACCGTCCTTCGAGTGTTGTCTGTCCATTATGTCGAAGCCACCCGGAATTGTGTATATTGAAATCACCAGCGCATCAAACTCGTTAAAGATCCAATTGCTATCCAGTTTAGGGCTTCTGAAATATTATACCAGCACATTTTTGAAATTTAATTAGATCTACTGACAAGATTCAAAGAGATATTAAATTGTTGCGTTGTTTTGAGAAATGCAATAACCTCAACCAACCAATTAATAATAAAATGACAAGGTGACTTCTTATGAGGCTCTTTAACCGTTAATGGTTACGTTTGGCATGGGATTAAGATCGCCTGCTGCGGCCTCAGCAACATTATGGATAAAATTATCTGATGATAACACGAGTACATTTAAGCAACAGCAGAGTATCTTACCGTGCATTAAGAAGACTTTCTTCCTGCAAATATTGAATTAGACCAACCGAGTCAAGATCAAGGCAATAAATTTTCGAGAAAAGCTCCGAAATGAAATAAATCAAAAAGAAGGACAAAGCGGGCAAGAAATGAAAGAGTTGTCCGAAAGTGCTGGTCAGTGCCTCAAAAGGACTGTATTTTGCTTAATAAAATGATGAATGTTATATTCTACAAAGGCGAACCCGACACGAGAAGTTGTAACATTTACAGACCGGTGAAACTAATGTTGCATGATATGAAAATATGCTAGAGAGAGCCAGTAAATTGAATGGCAGTTAATGCGGTTTTGTGGGAAAGAGGTCGACCTGCGACGCGATTAAGAGCTTACTTATAATGAAGAAGAATCTGGATATCATCTCCAGATCGCCTGGCCTGGCTCGCGCTGTTGTCAAAAAACAAAATCCTCCAGCGTAAACAGCATACCATGCAGTGACTTTGAGTGGATGTAAAGGCTTTCCGTGTATTACTCGCGGGTTTTCAGTGCCCCAGAACCACAAATTTTGTTTATTTACGCATCCACACAGGTGGTAATGGGTCTCATCAATGTGCCAAAATCACTGACGAATTGTTCATTAAAAACATCGTTACGACTATTTCGCGTTCTTCAGAACTATAGCATTCCACGGGTTATTCACACAATTTTGAATTCCGTTCGCTTCACAAATGTCAAAACAGAATTGCCATTCGACGCCACTTTCCGGTAGAGTCATATATTATGGCCCACCGTGTAGCCTTATATGTACGTTATGAGACATTTGCGTGAAGCAATTCCTCTAAAAACGACTAAATTGTTAAATGACATGTCGTGGATTTAGCATCACGATAACATGTATTTCGTAATGCATTGATACGAGTAATAGAAAAATCGCTGAGCGCACTGAAGGCCATATATGTAGACCATCGAGAACCAAATATACATATTTTGAATGATGGCACAAGTGCGCTGCAGTCAATGGAAATTGCTTTAAAGGCGACAATAAAGTTGTATTTACTATTTTAAAAATAAGTTCCGGGAACTTTTTTCTGGAGCCTGCAAGTCCTACTCCAGACATCTACGAGGGTAGTCACAGAAGTACCCGACCTGACGTATAGATGGCGGTTGTTGTTTAAAAAGAATGACATCGAAGAAAGTACCAACATTATAAAGCTTCAATTTGAAGTTTGACGACGACGCTATGTTGTTTAGTATTTGCTCGGCAGCCATCAATAGTGAACGCTCTCAATGAATTTTTAAATGTGAAAAAAATTGGTCATCGTTATGTGATACAATACTTTCATTTGAAAGGCCTCAATCCAACCAACATCAAAACGGAACTGGATTCTAATCTGGGGGAGTCTGCTCCTTCGTTTACAACAATAAAATATTGGATGGCAGAGTTTAAGCGAGGCCGTATGAGTTGCCAGGACGAATATTGCAGTGGTCGACCTCATTTGGTGAGTTCACCAGAAATGTTGAAAAAAAATCCACAGAATGTTATCGAAAGACCGTCGATTGAAAGTGCGTGAACTGGCAGATAAGGTAGGCATTTCAAAAAGTGCTGCACATCGCATGTTGACTGAAAAATTGGACAAGAGACAGCTGTGCGCAAGATGGGTGCCGCGATTACTCACAATGAAACAAAAACAGCACCGTGAGGATGTTTCAATCAAGTGTTTCGCGAAGTTTCACTGCAATACAGCCAAGTTTTTGGGTCGATCCATGACCATGGATGAAACATGGGTCCATCACTTCACAACCGAGACGAAGGAACAGTCGAAACAATAGACTCAAAGGGGGGGATCGGCTCCAAAGAAAGCGAAGCCAGTTCCATCTGCAGCTAAGGCCATCGCGTCAGCTTTTTGGGATATTTTCATTGATTACCTTCAGAAAGGTAAAACAATCAACGGCGTGTATTACGCGAACTTATTGCAGGGTTTGAAAGATGAAATCAGGAAAAAAACGGCCGCATTTGGCGAAGAAAAAAATGTTGTTTCATCAAGACAATGCACCAGTTCATCGCGATGGCCAAAATCAATGAGCTAAAGTTCGAATTGCTTCCACATGCACCTTATTCGCCAGATTTAGCCTCCTCGGATTATTTTCTATTCCCAAATTTGAAAAAATTGTTCGGTGGTAAAAGGTGGAGTCTGCGGCTGTTGGTTATTTCAAGGAGCTCGACGATTCTCGCTATAAACATGGTATCTAGAACTACCGTTGTATTTACATCGGACCGAAGTGCGAAAAATCAAAATACTTACGGTCTGTAAGTATACTGTCGAGGAAACAGTGATGACGAATTCGCACATGGAGTAAGCGTGGGTGACTTAAAGGGCGCAAAATCCCCGTATAATTTTGTAACAAATAAATGGCGCTTCAACTTTAAGGACATTCGCTCGTCGAGTCCATCGCAATGTTAGACGATGTACGAGAAATACAAAGGAAAAGTGACAGCGATAGAAATGGAAATGTTACGAGTATCAGCGAGTGTAACAAAACATGATCTAATAAAAAGTACGCGGACACATTAAATAGATTTATAGTGGAAAAACTTCAGGCAAGCAAATCGCCCATGTTCAACGCAGGACAATTGAAAATTCGGTCCAGCAATAGAGTCTCAAGTTCCAGCCGAGGTTTAAGGAGGAGGACGAAAAAAATAAATTGGATCACTCAAATGCGAAAATATCAGCAAACTCTAATGAGGTGTTCAAAAATAGGATATCCTGTAAAACGCGAGAGACATATGTATCCTTTTATATTCATTTCATATTTCAACGGTTAATAAAAGAATAAGAAGAATAAATAAAAGCAAGTAGCAATAAATTTGCGAAATCATTTGCGAAGGCCATCTAAAAACATCTGATTTACTTAAATGTACTCGTTAATACAGATATTTTTTTTTTTGAGCATTTCATCAGCACCCGTCACAACAACCAGACCAATTTTTATACATCCACTCGCCTTGCGATTGACTCGCCGTAAATTATTTAAATTTGGCAATGAACTTGACCACCAAATGAACCATTTTGTCAGTACTAATAGTCAGTACATTATTGATGCGCGTATTAGACACTTTGATGGTGCAATTAAAATACCAATAGCATGTTCATTAAGATTTCTTTAGTGGCTAGCAGATGCTGAACCATTCGGATTGATGACCCAATTAATCTGATGACCAGATACAGTGGAAAATCACTTAGAAAACCAACACACTTCAAAGACGAGAACTACAATATTTTTTTTTATTAAGTCAGTGGAAATTAATTCAAATTTCGGCCACGTGTATCAGATCGCGGGATATATGATTTTTGAATTTTTTCATGAAAATAAAAAAAGATAAAAATGCTGTTCTCCTACGCATGACAAGGTAAATGGCATTCTGTTCATAGCATGTGTGATGGAGTGCTCGTATATTTATGTCGAACTATCATACAAAAACGTACTATGACAGTGGATGCAATGTACCTATAACATATATATTAGTATGCACTTTAAGGTATCGGGTTCTTGGCCAATGACTGAAACGCCACAGATAGCCCATGACTTGTCTATTACTACCAACTTTCCAGGCCAAGCAGCCTGACATACGCAACAATTTTGCCTTCAAAACTATGGTGTTTGGTTTTGTAATATTGACGTTAGGAGACCGTGCGCTAGCTATTGTCATATTTTATCCCAAAGCTAAGTCAATTAATCTTAGCATCGTGCTTTCTGATCATGCTACCAAACATGTTTTCTTTTCTTACCCTACCAACTTAAATGATTTTAACTTAAGCAGTCACGCACTGCAAGGTAAAAAAACAACGGTATGAGTTATAAAATTGATCCTGGCTTTATTTTGAAGCTACGTTCATGCCATTATGTGTGGGAGAGCACATCATTCAAATTGTGGCCTTGCCTTGTTGGAACCACAGCCCGGATATATCGATGTTGTCGAGCTCTGACTACAGAAAGTCGGTTAACATCGCTCTATAGTCGTACCTGAGACAATTGACGGTAACGATGTCTCCTTCCTCATTTCGAAAAAAATAAGCTCCGATGATGCCGCCATGCCATAAACCGCACCAAACAGTCAATATTTGCACATTAATGCTTGGCCGAACACTTATGGATTGTGTTCGCTCCAATAAAAGCAATTTTGCTTGTTGACATAGCTGCTGAGCCAAAAATGAGACTTTTTTTTTGCCGAAATCCGTATCTCCGGCCAACATTACCAGCGCCAAATAGCGAACTCACGGCGTTGTCTATGGTCGTCCGGCTTCAATTCTTGTGTCAGCACAATCTTATACGGATGTAGGTCCAAATCCAACCGAAAAATAAGCCGGGTTGACTCTAAGGAATCGAATTATACGGCGCCAATAATTCATGATAAAGGAAATCACTTGATAAACGTTTATATAAGCTTCTCAGTTTCTCAGGATGGAGGAAAAACTGTTCAAGATCAAGTAAAATGAAAAGAGGTCAACAATTTTCGAACTCAACAATCTAGTCTAAGCCAACCTCACAACCGTACAGAAAGTATGACAACAAGTGGGGGGGGGGGGTAAATTTCTTCTCTTGAAACTAAGGTACCGTGTTAACCGATGCGATTTCGCGAAGAAGCAACACACCTGCGGTCAGTTTTCCTCGAATGATGTGTCTTTGGTTTATTTTAAATTGCGTAAAATACTGCGTTTATATTCTGACCTTGTATATTCAACCAAAACAACATCATTTTGAATCCAAAAATACAGGAGGCATTAATTCCCCGAGCAATGGCGTGGACGCCTGCACCCTCTAAAGCCACTACATCTTTCACTTTCATCTATCCCTCACACAACGCGAATTCCTCCAAATTTGGAAGACCCCTTTCATAACCCTGTTTCACAAAAAGTGATCAAAGAATGAAGTAACCAACTACCGTCCCATTGCTAAGCTTTCTCACATACCTAAAATGTTTGAAAATTTTTTATATCAAGTTCTAAGCCTTCAGTGCAAGTCACTTATATCACCCAGTCAGCATGGATTTCTGAAAGATAGATCAACTACGAGTACTACAAATTTAACGGAATTCGTATCTTTTGCGCTTTCAACCCTAGAAAATGGAAACGAAATCGATGTTATTGTTACAGATTTCGCTAAGCCCTTTGATAAAATACCACATCAATTGATCCTTTTCAAGTTCTCTTCCCTCGGCTTTGACCCCATGTTGTTAAATTGGAGATCTTCTTATCTGGAGAACCATTATTATAGCGTTCACGTTAGGTCAGCCTTCTCAACCCCGTTTTTAGCTACTTCTGGTGTCCCACAAGGTAGCCATCCACGTCCCCTCTTTTTCATTTAAACTATAAACGATATTGACAGGATTATTAAACACTGCTCCCTATCCATTTACGCCGACGACACCAAGTTCTCCAAGACTATTTCTTCAGCCCAAGACTCTATTCTCCTTCAAGAAGACCACAATAGGTTTTCCACTTTGTGGCTAAAAAAGTGCTTTGAGGTCAATGTCTCCAAATGTCATCTATGACTTTGTCTCGTAAGTCCAATCAATCATCTCCCCCTCAACTTTATCTTCTGCATAACCAACCTGTAACCTAGATTCAATCCCTTCGCGACCTTAGAATATTATACGATAGAGAGCTAAACTTCCGTTCGCATATTGATGAGATAATCCTTAAAGCTAAATCATCGCTAGGTTTTATCAAATGATGGTTTAAAGAACTTCGCAACCCTTATGTGTCAAGATCACCTTACATTACCCTTGTCCGGCCCCTTCTCGAATATGCCAGCCAAGTTTGGTCCCCCTTTCAGCGAATTCATATATCCCAAATCAAGAACATTCAACGTCGTTTTCTTCGATTTGCCTTTCGTGGACTACCCTGGGATGACCCCTTTATCTTACCTCCCTATCGTGACCGCCTCAAACTTCTCAACCTGAATACCGTCGAGCAACGCAGAGACGTAGCTGACATTCTCTTCATTCATCGACTGCTCTCTAGTTCTGTGGATTGCGCTGCCCGTTACAATTCTATTTCCTTCAACACTAACCCTCGTAATTTACGCTGTCCTAACGAGCTAATCTCCCGCATGCTCCGTAAGATCAACTAAAAGCTCCCCCTTTTTGATTTTAACCTGAGCGCTTTTCGTCTTAAACTTGATCTCCTCCACCATTCCCTTACTTCCTAATCTTTAACTGTTATTAGTTTTTAAGTCCTAGTTTTTAAGTTAGTCTAAGCTTGTATTAAGCGAAATAAATTGGGGGCATCAGCCCCACCAAATTTAATTGAATTAAATGAGGATGAATTGAACGGGCGTTGCAGTGACCTTGATATAGTAGCAGACATTTTCAGGTTCTGCACCCATACATAAGCATGAGTTCAACATTCTTTAAACTGAAAACATTGTGTGTTCATCAATGACTCCTACATCAGAGTCTGCCAAAGTATTGAAATCACTTAACCCTCTCCACTGATTGTCCTACAATGCTTGTTTGTGAGGTTGGCAGTTATTCCGTATACCATAATCCTCTGGTATAGTGAAAAAACGTCATCAGCGTAGTCAATGTGTTGTAGTTTTGATGTCAGAATTTCGAATTTCTTGTTCTCCAATGGAGTTCGAAATTCCACACAATGTTCGATTGTACAACTCGCAGGCTGTTGATGATGTCGACACAGGAGGACCCGGATCGAAAACCAGCTTTTCTCGGGATCGAGAGTAGTAGTAGATGGTGCTTTATTCGCTCGAGGATTACGACTCAACTCTTTAATGATTCTATTGCAGTTCGCCCTGTTGCACCTACCTGCAGTTACTTATAGTTTATCACGGCGCACGTTATGCTCTACTTCTCTCATTCTTAACCGGCATAAATTCGTCCCTTCCTTCTTCCAAAATTGCTGCAAGTCGAGCACTTAGAACTTTCCATTTTTCGATAAGAAACTGTGTGTCCTCAAAAACCTATGTGCTCTGTCTTCCTTCCAACATCTTCCGCTTCGGCAGAAAAACATTTTTCACAACGTTCCAATGTTCTTGAATAGTTGATAACTTTATTTCCACTCCTTGCCTTAGTTATTGGGCGAACAGACGGGTTCTTTAATCGATCGTCGTTCTACCTGGCAATCCTTTTACATTGTAAGTACATTGATAGTGTGAGAGTGGGAACCACCACATCAGCTGATCGATTTGATTTTACGTACACCTGTCAGGTAGCATCCAGCTGTCTTTATTGCAGTTCTAACATGTACTCATATGTACCCTTAAGTGGTATGCGATGGTTAGCTATTGAGCGTACGAAAGCTGGATTGATCCAGTTGTGTAACAATTATGCTGGTAATGAAGTGCGTGCCTATATACATAAATCATTGTGCTTGTAGGCTAAAATGGCATATGCCCATGAGCTAGTCTTGTCTAGTCTAAGTAACGTAGTCTAGTAATCACCGTTATAGAATTCCTACAGCAACCGAAACCCGAAACGGACAACACCCCTCGGATAATCACTGATTAAATGATGTCGGCGTTTGGATGTTGTACTCGGGTAAAGATAGGTTTCTGGAATATTTTTTGTAATACTCCTCTTGACGTGATAACGCTAAATGGAATGGGAGTTTAAAGAGTGTAAATTATACATATTGGGAGTGAGTGTGATGAGATGGTCGGGTATAAAAGAATTCCCCTCCACTGGTATTAGTTTTACTTTCATTAGGAAAGCCTCTCAGCAGTGTAATATGGTTTAAATCCGACAAGAAGTCCTCCCTTCTTCTAGACTCAAGAATATTTATATCAGGTATCATGAGATTCTGAATGTAAAAAGAGACAATCTTACTGCTCTCCATACCTACATATACTCAAAAATAATCCCACACCTCCAGCACTGTCGAGTTGACGAAGATAAATTTGATTGTACCCATTATGCCTTATCTGCCACTTTAATTTCACCTCCTTCGACTAGACTAACTCTTCTCTTACCTTTTACTACTACGACTGCAGTTGTACATACATATATGTACATATGATCTGTCTGAAACCGATCTGACTGCAGACTCCATAAAGTGCTACTAACGAAAAAAAAAGACAACGTGCCGGCTGACAGCTCAGGGTTTTTAAACATGGAGCGCTACACGGAGGAACAACGCGTTTTCATTGTTGAGTAATATTTCAAAAATAATGAAATTTTGGCAGCTACAGTGAAAAAATTAATTCAAAAATTCAGCGAGACTGGATAAATTAGTGATCTTAGATACTCTGGCCGTCCTTCAACAATTCGTTCAACACAAAACGTCGAAACAGTTCATGAGAGCGTTGCCCAGGAAAATCAATTCGGCACCGTTGTTAAGAATTAGATATTTCGAAAAGCTCTGTAGAGCGTATTCTCACAAAAAATTTGCATCTTCATGCATACAAAGCGCAATTGACTCAAGAACTGAGGCCTACCACGCACAGCGAAGAGAGTTCGTTGAATGGATTATGACAAAACAAGTGGATGCTGATTTTTTAAACACAATCATCTTCAGCGTTGAGGCTCATTTTCATCTTGCAGAATTTGGGGTTCAGAAAATCCACGAGTGATTGTTGAGAAACATATGCATCCACAACATTCGCTAAGCGAATTTTTGTAAAATAAATCCTTTTACAGCAGGTCTCCCTTTGACTTTGAAAAAGAAACATTTAATTCTATTTCACTTTCTGTGTCCTATTCTCGCCATACGATATATGTACGAGTAATCTACATCTCCTTTTGAAACAACTGATATCAAATAAACTTCGATAAGATACTCGTATCTCAATAATTGATCCTTTTCAAAATGTCGGCCCTTAGGTTTGAATCTATGTATGTTATTAAAATGAGTATCTTCTTATATATAAAACCATTGCTGTAGTGCTCCTTTAGGTGAGCTCTCTCAACTCCTCGTTTGGCATCCTCTAGTGTTCTGCATGGCACCCATCTAGGTCCACTTCTTTTCATTCTTACCACAAAAAATAGGGTCATTAAATACTCCTTCTTCTCGCCCTAAACTGATAATACTAAATTTTTTAAAGCTATTTCCTCACTTCAAGACACCAATCTACATCAGGGTAACCTTTCCCATTTGGTACCTCAAACAATTGCTTAGAGCTTAACGTCGCCAAATGCCAACCTAGTACTTTATCCCGTAAATGCAACCAATATCCTCTCTGACTTTACATTCTCTACGGTCAGCTTCCGTTCGCATGTTGATAAGATAATCCTCAAAAACGATTCATGTCGTGGTTTTATCAAAAGGTGGTCCAAAGAATTTTTGAAGCTTAACTTAATCAGACTCCTCATCATTAGGTACATTTGATCGCACCCTGCGGTCAAGTGCAGTCACTCTTTCAACGAGTTTACGTCTCCAGAAATGAGAACATTCAACGAAGTTTTCTTCAATTTGTTTTTCAATGACTCCCCGGAAATAACCCTTTTATCTTACCTCGCTATAAGACCGTTCAACTTTATTAATTTAAATAAACTCCTCTCATATTTTCTCGATTACGCATCTCTTAAAAACTCTATTTCCCTTAACACAAGCCATCATTATTAGAAATGCCCACGTCTCTTCTATCCGCCGACCCACCGCAGATCTTATGGTTCCAATTCCAACTTCACAGATTTCGATTTCCACCGCAGCACGTTCCTGCTTAAACTTAATCTCCTTCATAATTTTCCTTAACTTAAGATTTAGTTTTTTGAGTCATAATTTTTCTGACTCTTAGCTTGTATTAAGCCGAATAAATGGGGGCCTTCACCACCAACCAAATTAATACACATAAATTAATTTCTGAATTTCTTCTGGTTGAACGAACCGGCATTTTTATAGCGGCCCAAGAAAGACTGATTTTTGGAAAGAAAATCAAATTTCCATCGCTGCAACAGAAATATCCATGCTCGTATTACTGCGAAAGACCGGCTGATCATGATCAGTGATTATTTCTTCGAAAATATGGACGATATGTAGTTCCAGCAGGATACGTGCCATACTTACCATAAACAAATATCGTTCTTTAAAAAACAACATTCGCAAAAATTTAAGTTTTTTAAGGCTAACAAAACAAGTTGTTAATCAGAGTGGTTAGGGTTCATTCCTAACCGATAGAAACAATGCAGATTCAATAAGTGTAAATTTGTGGAAATTTAATTTACCTCATAGGGGCTAGGACGAACAGTTCTAGATAAATTCTGCGACAAAAGAGCAATTTATTCATTAGACACTTCATGTCGCATCGGAGTCTTCACAGAAGCTCACAACCGTTGACTTCAACTGCCCAATAATGATTCTACAAATCCATATGCAGAACTTTGGCAGTAAGCCAATTAGATAGAGAAGAATTCTTTATAACAAAAAATAAAAACAAAGGATTTTTCAAACGACATAAACAATGTGCACTTTACGCTTAAATAATATAAAATTCCATAGAAGCCATAAATGAATGTGACTAACTTCTCGACAGGAAAATAAACTTGGTTAATGCATACAGACTTTGTCATTTTGGGTATCTTTCTACGAATTAATTATTTAGATCAAAGCCATATGTAATACGAATACCTTCGAGTGAGTAACATAAATTCACAAAATAAAAATCAACAAACGCAGTCAACTGATTGCAAACAAGTCAGTTTAAGTTACCTTTCCTTAGAGCTACTTCAATGTATTCAGACCACAGATCTAAATGGAGGTCCACGGCTGTGTTGTGACCCTGAAGTAGAGATAGTTGTAAGAAATCTGAATAGCCCGACGGCGACTCTCATAACCTCAGCGGAGCTACTTGTACTGGAACTTTCAGACGGACCCTTTATCCAGTGGCTTTATCAAGGACCTGGCCCTCTAGGTAGAGTGTTGCGTATGGGATAACTTCCCCATCGCTAAAAAAAAAACAGTTCAAAGTTCAGACAACCAACAGTTTAGGATACGAACAGATATGGTGTTTTAAGAACAACGAATTTCGGCTTTGCCCATGGAATGTCAGGCCCAGGCCCTTTTGCTATAGAGCAAAAGGTACGATGTTGTGAGCCGAGAAAAAGCGAATGCAAAACTACGACATCTACTACGGTAACTACTACAAAAAAAAAAAGGCAGATAACAATTATTTGGGTGCGGATTTGCTATTTGAAAGAGATTCAGGCTTACTTTCTCGCCATGTAAACGAGTGCCTTATAACAATCCGCATCAAGGCCAAACTCGCAAATATGTATGTATAAGCCTGAGTTACATTCATGCCCTTACAGAGGAAGAGTACAACAACTTTCTGATCACTCGTTTAATGTTCATCAGTGATCTCCTGTCTGCTACTTCTAATCCTATACCTAATCCTGCCATAAGTTCTGTTACAAATATAAAATGCTATAAAAAAAAAAAACAGTAAACATATTGTTCAAAATTGTTCCACAATATTGATTATTAAAGAAAATTGGATTCACTCGAAATGACTGGCTTTTGCTTTAACACAGGCTTCCAAACGGTGTGGCCATTGGGCTATAACAGCACGTACGGTTTCCATGGAGATCGTGGACGCTGCTTTGGTTAATGCTGTTTTAAGGCTTTCCAAATTTCTGTGGAGAGTCTTGCAGGTCATGTTCTCCAATTCTGACCACAAACCATATTCCAGTGGATTCAAATCTGGACTCCCCGATGACCAATCTTCTGCTGCTATAAAGCCTGGAATATTGACTATGAGCCACTTCTGCGTAGTTTTGGCTTTGTGCGCTGGAGCACAGTCCTGTTGGAAGATCCATCTGTATCTATTGAAAAGTGTATTGGTCAAACCCTTCACAACACCCTCTTGAACATCTTCTTGGTAAAACTTTGCACCAGTTTTTACGCCCTTTTCACAGAAATGGAGAGATGTGACACCATTCCCAATCGGAGGGTTTGGGGTTCAAAACCAGCCGTGACCGAAAGACTTTTTTTCAGGCAACTAAATTTTCATGAGATGAATTGTTGCCTAAATACAACTTCAAGTCAATTTACACTAATTAGTGTCCCCATTAAATGTTGGATGCCACCCATGGAGCGAAATAGCCACTGAGCCCAAACATCTTTCTTCCTCTTTCTGTCCCATTTTCCGAAAAACTTAACACATGCTTTGGCATTATTAATGTAGTCATACCCACTTGAGTGTTAAGTTCTTTAAAAAAAAATAAAAAAAAATACCCCACCAAACCATTACGGAAGTGGGATGATATCTACGTTGAACCCTTGTAACAACTTTTTTCTCTTCCTTAGATGAAGTGGCATAAATTTTATCATTTTGTTTGTTGAAAACTTCTTCTACGTTAAAAATTTTCTCATCCGGAAATAGAATGTTTTCATGGCCATTGTCCGCGTGCCACTGCAAAAGTCGCTTGCATCTTTCCAGCCTAATTTTTTTTAGTTGAGGAGTTAGAAGATGACCCGTGGACAACGACGATATGCTTTCATATGCAGATAATCCCGAATCAGCCTAGACATGGATCTGGTTGATATATCCAATTCCTTGGACATGATCTTCTGCTTCATAAGTGGATTTCTCCGAATTCGTTCACACCCTGACTTTACTATCGCATTCATACGGACGGCAACTTCTTGGCCTGTCCTCTACTCCAGACAATTCGCCGAAGCGAGCAATATCCCGATAAGGGAATATTTTCGGTATTCCGAATGGTTTTAGCAACTCGAAAATTTGGCCAGCACTCTTTCCGCGCTTATGCAACGCTATTACAGCGACATGATTCTCTTTAACGCCCCACTCCATGTTAATAGTTTGCAAACTGAAACCAAACGGACTAGTATTCTTCACTGATCAGTGCATGTGTTCTAAAAAAAAAAAATTTAACGGTTCTATTCCCGTAAGAAGTTTTGAATGATAAGCGCTGCAAAATTGTGTAACAACTTATGGCAGGACTAGGTATATTACTTTGCTGACGATAGCACTCTCTGCTTTTCAGATTCGTTTCCAGGCTCACGTCCCTGTAGAACGGAAACGGCAGCGTATACTAAGCTCATTAAATTCCGATATAAAAACAACATTACTAAATGGGGAACCACCAACAGAGTGGAATTTAATGCTTCCAAAACACAATCCTTTCTGTTGTCCTTAAAGCAAAATTTAAAGATCCAGCCATTATCTATTAATGACACTTGCATCGTCGAAACCATTCCTTTCCATTCTCGGCATGTGTGTCAGTGACAACTTACGTTGGAATGACCACATATTTGATGTCGCCAAAAACTCCGTTTTAAATCCAAACACAACCCAATTGTAGTCATCTAGCGAAGAGTCACACTTGCGAATGACTGTTTCATTAAACTAAGAAGGCAAATGTGAAACGAACAGTTCCACCTCATGAGTTGGAGGTATGTACTTTATTTAAAGCGAATGGAAACATCATAATAACGAACTGTATATGCTATACAATTCAGCTGATCAGATGGCTAGGACATGCTAGGACACACGGTAAAGAAAGATTACCCTTAAGTGATGGATTCAAGTGGGAAGGAATGGAGGCTATTAAATGGTGAGAATTATTGATTGAAGCCCAGGTGCATCCATAACTGTAGCTCCACCTTATGTAATATAAACTATAGCTCGATTGCACAGTTTTGCAAATCTAGTGCCAGCTGTATTGAAATCGGGCTATGCTTCCAAACATATTGACAGCAGTGCGATCGATTTCCTACTAGAATGCAATACCTGAATACCAGCTAACAAAATTAATTGGGGTCGACCGATTTTATGCATACGAATTCAAAAGTAGTTCCGCAAATAGGCTCGAAAGTTGATACTCGCCGTATTATCAACAAAAAAAAAAAACGGATACTAAACGCTTGTAAGACTCTACACATAAATTCTCTACACTTTAATTCACACGACTACTTGAAAAGATTTGAAAACGAAAACAACTAATACATCCAACGGCAAATTGCTCCCAAAATTGTGGACAAGTTTAACACAATTTTCTATACAAGCACAAATGGATAGAGTACTGTTTTGATTTTTTTACCATTTTGCAAAGCCTGAATCTGAGGCAAAGTTATTACTCCTATGATACATGTGTCCAGCTTTCCAATAACCTATTCTGGATATAATTTCACTGAAAGTAGACAGAAAGATGTGTCACCAATTGCACGCTTCAATGATCTTTAAATTAGTTCCATTAGTTTACATTAAACCACATACACTTGCTAGTAAACAATTAAAACACTTTAATTACCGCTCAATTCATTTGTGGCTATTCCGACAACAAATAACACTTTAATTGCACACTTTTAACGACCTTTGCCCAGAAACTTATTCTCTCAAACTAAAGGCAAAAGCACCCACAACAATTACAACATGGCAATTAGTATAGCTACCCAAGTCCAACTTAAAATGAAAGGGAAGTAAAATGCCATACCACTCGAAGCCAATCATAAGATACAAAATCAATAGTCGTCTTAGGCTTGAGTTACTCTTGTTCTTTTTTTATTTATTTTAAAAGAAAATTACAAATGTTATTGTTGGGTTTTTTAAACTTTTTATTTCCTCATTACGAGTTACTCGTAGAAAAGAACATGGTCCGAGTCGGAGCCTGATTTCACAATTTCATTTAAAAATTTCGCTTTTGCTAGAATCTAAAGCAAATTTATACGACTACAACTAGAGCTAATATTGTTATTGGAACTAAGTCTAGAAATAGTTAACAATCGTTTACTCTATTAAAGCTTGGGTTCTGATATTTCGTTTACCTATCGGCCTAATTTGAATTTGGTATAATCTATTATCCACGCGTCTAAATTCTAAGAAAAATAAGAATGTCTACAAAGAGAGGTGACTATGTGTTTAAAAATTACAAAAAAAAAATAGAGTAGAGATGTTACTCTGGAATATGTCTAAATATCACATAACAAGATTTTTTTTTTCGCTTAAATTCTAAATTATCTTATGAGCGTTTCGTTACTGGAAGATACTCGTACATTTTGTCTACGATTATTGCGTCAAAATTGCTTAAAGGTACTAAGGAGTAATAGTAGTAGTGATAAATTGCCGGTTGGCATTGCTGGACACATGTTGATGTGTTGCTGCATTAAACTGTTGAATAACGATAGCCTCGATAGTGATGATGATGGTCACTGAGCTTCACATAATTGCCCAAAAGTTGTTGGACATAGGCACTGCGACAGAAGCAGTGCAGGTAGTATACTGCATAAGGTGTAAGGATTGTTGTAAAGATGTAGAAAAGATGTGGAATGCGTTCGGTTTGTCCAAAGGGACACATCCAGTATCCACGACGGACAGCATCTCGAGTGTGATGAGTGGCAAAAGCACAAAGCAGCACTCCTAGTATAAGGCTGGTTTTGAAGTAGTTCAAAGATGCTGTGCACACGAACAGAACCAGTAGCATCATTGGAATTGTTGTGCAATGGAGGAATGGTCGACGTAACAGATTTGTCGCATCCTAGAGAAAGGGAGAGAAAAACAAAGAAAAAAACAAAGCAAAATTGTCATTAGTCATGTTTATAGTTTGTTTGAATGATATTAATAAGTGATGCAAAAATGTAGAACATTGAATCAATTGAAAGCGATTGGCTAAAAGATTTATAGCCATTTTATGGCTTCGACGTAGAGGTAGAAACTACACGGGAAGAAATCGATAAGTCGTTACCTTTATTACCGTTTTAAGTATTTGTTTACTTGATTTCGAAATGAAGCAGACATGATATGAGTGAATGAGGACAGGAAACAACAAATTAAAACTATAAATAGAAAACCGTCAGTTTTATGAATTAAGAAATGAATAAAAATAGAAACTGCAGAAAGACAGACTATCCACTTATGTAGTAAATCGATTTTTTGCTGCACTTCGTAAGATGTTAGGCATGAAAATCAAGCCACAGCAAAATGTCGTAATATTATTCTGAAAATAGTCAATAGTAGACTAGACATAATAAATCGAAACCTTTCCAATTGAACGGGATGGGAGAAGCACTGCAAATGTTGTGGATTAAAGTGGATACTACTAGAACCATGATCGAATCTGATTAGAGAACGCTCATAACTGCTCAACTTCAAATCACGGTGCGGGTGGGAACGATTATTACTTTTGGAACAGAATATTCAATTTTATCCAATGTCTTCTTAATGCTAAAGAAACAAGCGCGGGAACGAGTAAATTAGGTGCAGCTCAGAAAGTGCCGTTCGAAAAATATTACTCAAAGTATTTTTTTTTTTACGTTTGGCGAATTGATGACTATAATGGTGGCATTTTTAAACGGTTCATGATGGGGTCGAGAAAACCAATTGTTGTAAGACCGGAAGATAGTTGCAATTTTTAATTTATTTTATAGCTTGCCAGAGACATTATCTATTTAATCGGACCCGTAAACAACGGACTCTCCAAAGAAGCATCATTACCTGCAGTTGCGGTGGGGGGGGCATCCGCAAGAAGAAATCAGAGCTCAATCTTTCCTTTGGTTCTCTTCGCGCAAGCATCCTTCCATTTCCAATATGCAGGTTAAACTTTGGTTCCCCAAATAAAGTAACATTGTTCTCTGTGTCTTGAGTTCAATTATGATGCTCTGAGCCCAAAATAATCGTTTTTTACTGACTTTTATGGAAAATCAGGCTTCTGTACTGGCTTCTGGACTCTAAATCTTGTTTTACGAACTTTTTTGCATTGAGCCTGCGGAAATTCTTTTTTTCTGTTGTTCGAAATTGATATTCACTGAAGTCTTATAACGCTCTTTGACTGAATCCTTCTTTTTGCTGATAGTATTGGGTATATACCTTAATTCGTGCGGCTTTTTTTTTTTTCAAAATTTGAACGTTTATTTAAGAAAAACATGTACAATAGTATTATTCAAAGTATTGCCCATCTGAACCTATGACTTTTTCCCATCTTTCTGGCAATTTGTGGATCCCATCCCAAAAGAACTGCGACGGCTTGGCTTGATATTCTGCTCTGATGTGAACCGTATTTCAGTGAGGGCGTTCTGCATCGACCGGAACAAATGGTAGTCAGAAGGGGCAAGGTCTGGGCTATAAGGCGAGTGGGGTAAGACTTCCCATCCACTGTTTTCCAAATAGTTCTTAACCGGAATAGCAACGTGGGGCCGAGCGTTGTCATAATGGAAAATTATTGTCTCGTGTCTGGTCGCATATTCCGAGCGTTTTTCGGCCACTGCTCTCTTCAAACGGATTAATTGTGTTCGGTAGCGTTGTCCATTGATGGTTTCACCCGGTTTTAGCACACCCATCTGATCCCACCAAATACAGAGCATTACCTTCGCGCCATGGATATTCGGCTTTGGCGTTGATTTGGCTGGTTGGCCGGGTTTCACATATGATTTTTTGCGCTTGGGGTTGTCGTAATGGATCCATTTTTCATCACCATATTAAAACACTTTTTCAGGCACAAAGTTCGACATATTTGAGTGAAAAAAAATTATTGTTGTTTACGCTTCAAATGAGTGACATATACTGAAATGACGTACAATGACAGTAGCTTTCCAACGCATGTTCCAATGGAATAATACAAGTTACGCCATCTCTTAGCAAATTTAAGTTATAGACCCATAGCATACCACAGTTTGCTGAGCAATATTTAAACTTTCAGAAATTTACACGTGACAGACATAAAATATTAGATTTGCACTCCCAACTGATTTTTACCATTACCGACTTTTATGCATTGTCGTAGCATATATTGTGTACTCTAACGAAGTAAAATATCTTGAGATGATTCTCGATAAAGCACTAAATTGGAATTCACATATTAATAATAAAATTACCACAGCGACTAAAGCCATGTGGACTTGCCGTCGTATGTATGGTAAGAGCTGGGGATTAACCCCAAACATCACCCATTGGATATACATATATGTTACAATGAAGACGCGACCCATCATCACCTACTCATCAGTAGTATGGTGTAAAAAAAAAAAAAACAAAAGAGAAATCTGGCATGAAAAAGCTGCAGCGGCTACAAAGACTCGCATACCTCGGTATCACCCGCGGAATGCACAAATGCATCACAACAGCTATGAGGGTAGTCCTAGAAGTACCCGACCTAATAAAGAAAACACAAAAATTTGGCAAAGAATATCTTCATTTCTCTACGTAGTCTCCCTTTAGTTCAAAAATTAGTGGCACTTTAAGTTATTCAGTGGACTCTGCCCAGGATTCTTCTTCATCAATACATTCGTCATCTGTTTTTTCATTTCCACTTTCATTGGATACTCTCTCGTCAGAATTTTGTAAAGAGAATGGATTCAGAATCTCGGAAATCAGCATTTCTAGAGCTTCTTTTGTAAATTATTTTGTTTAGTTTTTTTTTAACTTTAACCTGTTATTAGAGGATCCGAGCTTAAAAGTAATAATGTTTTTCAAATCTGTTAAGAACATCCATGTTGCACTCCGTCCTAGAAAACTTTTTCGCAAAAATTTAACCGACATAACCTGAAATGCTTGTTCCGTGCTTCTGCTGCTTCATCGGATAGCTGCCCAATCGGTAGGAAAGCATTTCGAATAACTTCTGATCCATGCAGAAGAATTTTGTGCATCGTTGGAGTCATGGGATGCCACGGTTAGAGCTCAACATATGACCTAGCCGTATAATAAGCAAATCCTTCAAATTTAGGAACATCGATTTCAAATCCACTAGAAAGTACTTCTATGTAATATGACTTTTAATCTAAAAATAAGTTGCACATCAACACCAGTTATTTCAGCAACTACTTGCGGATTGTTGAAAAACCTGCGGCTTGTATTGACATCATTAGTGTTCCCGAAACCAGGTTTTAGTACATCAACAATGAGTCCTAGCTTTGTTTTAAACTTTTCTTGGAGCTCAGTTTTTCTTTCTTTTAGAATAATTTTTTCTGAAAGCGTTCTTAGCTGCCATTTTTTTAACGGAATCTTGTAAGCAAGATGAAGAATGCTTTCAAAAATCCGTATCCTGGTATGCAAAATTGACAAACCAAATTTTATCGCATCTTTATCAACTTCTTCATTAAAATCTTTTGAAGTTGCTCCACAAATATAACATTTCATTGTAGATTTAGTGTTAGTTGCTGCGTTGTAAAATTTACTATCGATCATTGTAAAAACTAACGTGTGTTTTACTTCCAATGTTCAATCGCCTTCTATGAAAGTTTTGTTCAATGTATTTATCTTGGATTCAATATAAGCTATTTCACTTTGCGTAATATCAGGAGATTCTTTTACAAAACTTATTTTTATTGGACGACAATATCGTTCGCGTTGGATTTTGCCAAATAATTTTGTTGGTTGAATTGCAAAACAAACGTAAGGGCACAAATGAGCATTGGAAGATATTTGCATCTGAATCAGAGATGTTTTCAAAATTTTGTTTGAATTGCGTTTGTTGCGAACCATCACATCCCCATTTTGAAATAAGTCCTAAGGAATTGCACTCGTTTTCATTTAAAGTTTGTAGTACGTCGTCTAAATACAACAATAAGCGTTCAGCTGTATGGTGTAATAAGTCC
Source organism: Volucella zonaria (assembly GCA_963966105.1). NCBI lineage: Eukaryota > Metazoa > Arthropoda > Insecta > Diptera > Syrphidae > Volucella > Volucella zonaria. The sequence continues at coordinate 48,149,507 of OZ014534.1, forward strand.
TGTAAGTTTATTTCAGCTAAAGTTTCTGTTATAGTATGTGACTCAGGGATAGGGTAGCATTGTTTTTCTGCTTTTTGAAGAATACTGTAGCAAGGAAAACGTTTTCTGTCACTAGTTCTCACTATCTCATACTGCTTCCGTGATAGATTTGCTTCAAAAAAAATAGAAAGAGCTTTAAGAGTACATAGTTTCTTTTGTTGGAAACTATCGGGTAATGCTTTCTTATACCTCTTTGCCCTCCCAGGAGAGTCGATGATTTCTTTTAGTACTTTTGAAGCTTGCGATTTTCCTGCTTCACGTAGCTTCATTTGAGTAGCAAACGCACGTTCCTCTGTTTTATTACTATGTATTACGTAAATTCTGCGTTCTTCTTCTCTTGCTCTGTACATTAAGTCCTGTGAAAGGTTTCGACGGCCGACCACGTCCATTGAAAATTGGTACCTCAAAAACTACCTGAAGCTAAAATTAATTTTTTCTTAAAAATCTAACATTTGTCCGTTGTGAACTTAACCATCTTAACTTAAATGCATGTCATAATATAATTAAAAAGATTTTACGTTTAAAGTACCAAAAGTTGAGCTTAATTTAATACCTTAAACGTCCAATTTTAAGCTTAAAATCTGTAAGTTTTTCCTCCGTGCAAGACGCTTTATTAAGCAAATAGCTGCTCATTCATAACATCATATAACTGCCTTTTAGTTAAAATACAGAAGCCAGACAAGCAAATTTATGATAAGAAATTTTTGAATTTTCATTAAACTAGACACATATAAGGGACGATAAAATCTAGAGGGGCAGTTATGGGCAGCAGTTTTTTTTTTTGCTACTGCTTCCTGACATCTTTCTCTATAAGCTGATACTAAAAAAATTACCGAATAACACCGAATTATATAACAAAAGGTCCATTAACAAAAAAAAAAATGCCCACTTACACACATTTCAAATATATCCGATATCAATTAAATTAAAGCTCCAATAATTATAGAAATTGCTTCATAATAAAGTACACACCTGCAGCTGCTTAAAAACAATAAAAACTTAATTATTTAGCAGTGGGATTTTTCACACAAATCAACAGATTTACAATGCAAGCTTATGATCGATGACTTTCAACTAATGCTGTGGCGAAATGTGTGCATAAAAACAAAAAAAAAAACAACGGTTCATTGTTCAATGGGTAATTAACTACAGCTAGGAAAAAAAAATACTTCTCAACTCTACATTTTGAAACATGATTTTTGAGCGGTTTTTCAAGGCAAATACCCCTATGTGCGCTGTTCAATGGCTTCGATACCCTCTTTATAGTGAGAATTGTCGAGCTTCTTAAAATTGCTATCAAACGCAGACTATTTGTTTGCTGATAATCCGAGGGGGCTAAATCTGGCGAATAGAGTGCATGAGGAAGCAATTTGAGTTTTAACTCAACTGATGCATAGTCTTGATGAAATAAAATCTTTTTCTTCGCCAAATGCGGCCGTTTTTTCTTGATTTCATCTTTCAAACGCTGCAATAAGTTCGTATAATACACGCCATTGAATTATCCCACGCGCATTCCAAAAAACTGACACCATGACCTTGCTTGTAGATGGAACTGGCTTCGCCTTCTTTGGAGCTGATTCTCTTGAATCTATTGTTTTCACTGCTCCTTCGTCTCGGTTGCGAAGTGATGGACCCATATTTCATCCCCGGTTATGAGTCGACGCAAAAACTCGGCTTTATTGCTGTGAAACTTCGCGAAACACTGGATTGAATCATCCTCACGACGCTGTTTTTGTTCCATTGTGAGTAATCGCGGCACCCATCTTGCGCACAGCTGTCTCTTGTCCAATTTTTCAGTCAACATGCGATGTACAGCACTTTTTGAAATGCCTACCTTATCGACGGCCTTCCTATAACATTTTGTGGATTTTTTTTCAACATTTCTGGTGAACTCACCAAATGAGGTCGACCACTGCAATGTTCGTCCTGGCAACCCATACGGCCTCGCTTAAACTCCGCCACCCAATATTTTATTTTTGTAAGCGTAGGAGCAACTCCCCCAGAGTAGAATTTCAGTTCCGTTTTGATGTTGGTTGGATTGAGGATTTTCAAATGAAAGTATTGTATCACATAACGATGACCAATTTTTTATATACAAAAATTCATTGAGAGCGTTCACTATTGATGGCTGCCGAGCAAATACTAAACAACATAGCGTCGTGTCAAACTTCAAATTTAAGCTTTATAAGGTTGATACTTTCTACAATTGTCGTTCTTTTTGAACAACAACCGCCATCTATACGTCAGGTCTGGTACTTCTGGGTTTACCTTCGTTTTTGCCTTCAGCCTTCATTAGTTTGACGCCACTGCATCTCTTTATAAAAAAAAAAGATGGCAATTCGCAGCACGGTCATGCTACTACAACCAGAACAGATTAATCACTCAGATCGCATGAATCAATTGAATCTTCTCTCTGAAATCCCCGAGCTTGACATGATCTGCGCGGTAAACGACCTCCTACCTAAGAAGGTTCGATATAGTCGAGAAGTATGGAACTACAAAAACCCCACCTCAAACCTTAAAAGTATAAAGTGGTATACGAATGGATCAAAGATGGACCCTGGAGTGGGTGCTGGTATATTTCTACCAAACAGTGGAATATCGCTACCAATGGGAAGAAGTCCCAGCGTATTTTAAGCGGAGATACGTGCCAATCTCGTCCCCGGTAAAGGTTGTCCGCATTCATATACTCACGGACAGTCAAGCACCAATTAAAACGTTAGGGTCTAATCTCATTCACTCCAAATCTCTCCCATTAGAACAAAGTAAAACCTTGGTGTGTGCCTGGCCATAAAGGCATTGTCGGAAATGAAATAGCTGACGAGCTGGCTAGAAACGGTTCGGCTGATTCTTTCATCGGCCCTGAGCCGTTCTGTAATATCCCGAATTCAGCAATTAACTCAGTAATAAAGAGCTGGGAAAATAAAATGTGTATATTAAATTGAGAAAACATCCCAGGGCTTCGCCAGACTAAAAGAGCCATCAAACCCTTTCACAAAAAAATTAAAAGAATCTCTTCAACTCAAAAGGGATAATATCAGAAGACAGGTTGGATTTCTAATCGGACACTGCCACCTTCGTTATCACATACCATATAGACAAAATAGGTCTTATTCAGGAAACTGAGTGTGGTCTTTGCATGGAAGACGACGAAACTGCGGAACACATTTTATGTAAATGCATGGCGAGTTGAGCCTCTCTTAGCTTCCTTATACTGATTTTATGGTACAACAGATCTTTTAGATCGAGATATAAAAAAAATTATATTTCGGCAACCACCACAACAATTGGAAATCATCTTCAGGACAGAATGTATAGTTTGGAAAAAGTTCACATAATGCCTATCAACATGAACTCTCAAGTAAACAAAGAAAAACGTGCGGCTATGTTAGAATGCTAAATGGATGGAGTGAACAGATTTTAATCTTTTCTGTAGAATGTCTCGAGGTCGATCAAGAGTTAGGTGGGCAGCGCATCATAAAATATTTGCTCGCCGCACGAGGTCCAAACGTTCATTTGATTGGCACTGTAACGACAAGCGGGGTTTGTTAATGGAGAGGATCATTTACGGCTGAAACTTGTGGAGGCTGGATCGCGAAACTCATAGAGCGTTGGCGGAACATGGGAAATAATGCACGAGATCTGGTTATTGTTTGCAACAACGGTGTGTTGTCGACGTTCGACAATTGAAATAAAAGTTTCAAAGTATTTGGCAGGCGCAGCAATATATTCGCCAATGCCTAGTCCTATTGGGAAAAAAAATCATTTTCATTTTCATTTCATTTCATTTATAAAACATCACAAAGGTTTGTACAATTCAAAATCTTTTTTAGTACTTAGAACTAACCATTATAGGGAGGATTTTTTAAACGTTTGATTTTTAATTATCAAACAAACAACACAGGAAAATTGCAAAAGTGTAAAAAAAATTGAGTTGATAAATCAATGCTTGCTATTTCCTTTTTAAAGATTATTTCATGTAAATGTTGCCCACGACTACGTTTTAAGTGATCCATACGGAGAGTCAAATTTTGAACCACTTTTTCGAGCATATTGGCTGGTGTCTCGCTAATAACACGTGTTATGTTGTCTTCCAATGCTGCAATTGACGCTGGTTTATCGGCATAGAAGAGTGATTTGACGTATCCCCATAAAAAATAGTCTAAAGGCGTCAAATCATATAATCTAGGCGGCCAAAACGAGAGATAAATTGCTCACCGAACTCATTTCTCATCGACTCGCGTGCTATGTGGCATGTAGCCCCGTTTTACTAGAACCACATGTCGACCAGGTTCAGCTCGTGCATTTTGGGCAAAAAAAAACTTCGAAATCTTTGAACGATAGCAGGCGCCAATTAACGGTTCGCACCAAACAGTGCATTTTCCCGGGTGCATTAGCAGTTCTTCTATTGCCTGAGGTTGCTTATCGAACCAAATATGACAGTTTTGTTTATTAACATACCCATTCAACCAGAAATGAGCTTCGTCGCTGAAGACAATTTTTCGATAAAAAAAATGGATCTTCCTCCAGCTTTTCACCGAAAATTCGACACTGTGGCAGGTCGTTCGGATTCAGTTCTTGCACGAGCTGAGCTTACGTAAAATCTTCCACGCAGTCGAGTAACACAATCCCAATTGCTGCGAACGGTGACGAATGGACAAGTCACGGTCTTCATTAACACTGGCGGATACAGCAGCAATATTTTCCTCTGTACGCACTCTACACATGTCATTGATGTCTAATAGCATGAAATTGGTGCGAAATTTGGTCACTATGGCTTAAATTGCTTCCTCAGTAGGTCGATTATGACGACCGTAAAATGATCAAAGTTGAAAAGTAAGGAAGATATAAGGAAAATGGGATAGGTTTAGGGTTCGGTTTCGGTTTCGGGTGTGGTATGGAGGGGTTTATGGTTCATGTGATAGTGTGGAGAAGTCTTATAGAATTGCACTTTTAAAACTGGATGAATTGTAATTGACTTGATATATGACGGCAAAGAGCTCCACAGCTCAATATTGTGAATGGAAAACAAACGAAAGGAATTTAGTATTACCGCCGATTAATTCGACGTTCCAAGGAAGAGTGCCCGGTCACTCCGAAGAATGGTCGTGAGTAAAGGTGTTTAATATAGGCGCCACGCGATTACTCTTTCGCTTCACTACCAACAACCAGATTTTAACTTACAAATAGATCTCCACTCCTTTACTATCCCAAAAAATAGTCGCCATCACTTTCCCAGCCGAAAAAACAGTTTTTGCTTTTTTTGGAGCCAGCTCGCCCTTTGCAGTCCACTTTGCAGTTTTCACTGAATTCTTCTTTCGGGCGAATAAAGTTTCATCTACAGCAATTAATCGGCGCCAAAACTCAGATTTATTGCGCCTAAACTGCGCCAACAGAGCGTTGGAAATATTCATTCGAAAACGTTTTTGGTCTAACGTAGGCAAACGCGGCACCCAACGCGCGGACAGCTTTCTCATGCCTAAATCTTGATTTAATATGTAACAAACACGTTCTTTGGACACTTTCATAACCTCTACTATCTCTCTCACTTTAATTCGCCGGTCGTCTAACACCATTTGGTGAACTTTAGCAATGTTATCATCAGTGGTTGAAGTTTTTGGACGTCCCGAACGTTCATCATCTCCCAAGCTCTTACGGCCACGTTTAAATTCAGCTGCCCAAAATTTCACTGTGGTAAATGATGGTGCAGAGTCCCCATACACAGAGTCCAACTCATTTTTGATTTGCGTTGGCGTATTGCCTTTTAAAAACAAGAATTTAATAGCAGCTCGATACTCAATTTTTTCCATTTTCACAAAAAACACTCACATCGACTCACTCAAACGACTGTCAACTAAACACTGCGCGCCCAAAATGACTGAAACTTCGGTATGTAACTGTCAAAAGATGCACAACTAGCATTCACTTGCTTTTATTGACTAGTGCCGCTATCTTTACGTTGCGGTCGGAAACTTTTCAGACAATGTATGTACATACTTCTTCAACAATTTGCTCCCTTAGTTCTAGCAAGTTTTTATGGGCGACGTTTAAACACTTTTTACTAAAGATATCATCAAAGAAAGAAGTCGCATATGTGTGGGCTATAGCCCCATCCTGTTGGAACCAAACATCCCCTAATTCCTCTTCTTCAACAACCACTTCCAGTCGGAGCTGCAGAAAATGTTGTAACATTGAAACATAACGCCCGGAATTCACGGTCACGGTCACGCCTAATTCTTCAAAGAAGTACGGGTCAATAACGCCAAATTGTGATACTGCACACCACACCGTTAGTTTAGGAGAATGTAGCGGTCTTACGTGAACAATTTGGGGGTTGTTTTCAGCAGAGTAGCGAAAATTTTCTTTATTCACAATCCCGCTTACGTGAAAATGTACCTCGTCGCTGCTGAAGAATCCCTCAGGAGGGATCGCTGCAAGCATTTCCTAACACAGATTTTGGCGGTTGGCGTAGTCTGCTGGGTACAATTCTTGAACCATCATTATTTTGAAGGGATGGAAATTGAAATCTAAATGCAGAATCCTCCCCAAACTGCGGTCTGAAACCCCCAATGCAATAGCGTGCCTTCGAGCAGAACGTCTTGGCGATTGCTCGAGTGCTGCTCTCACTAGCTCCACATTTTCTGGTGTTCTGATGGATTTTCGTCGGTCAGGTGTATCTATTCTTAGTGTACTACCAGTTTCCTCAAACTGCTGAATCTAGGGTCGAATTGTGTTCGCAGTAGGAACAGCATTATTGCGCGGAATGTTAAAGCGTCGCCGAAAAGCTCTTTGCGTCTCAATCACAGATCGGTTGTTTTCATAAAACTCACGCACGGCAAAGCCACAATCTACTCCGGTCCAAACCATGTTTGCTACTAAATGGGGATGCCGGCAGAACAAAAGGAGACCTACAACCCCCCCCCCCCCCCCCCACACCGCCGGAACACCTCCCCTTCCAAACTGCTCAATTGGTTCTGCCGCACCCTGTACAATTTCTTGGGTTGATATATACTCGTACTTGCAGGGTACAGCCAAATAGCCTCCTAACGTATACAGAGAATATGTTCATGTCTTTGAATTCCGTAAATGTAGCGCCTTGCATCAAACAACGCAACTTGCAATTTCCACCGAGATAACGTGTCAGAATTACTGTAAACAACCTCAGCATAAGTTATTAGAGGTAAGATCAACGTTATTACAAGAGCTTTATTCGTGTTTCGGGTGGAATGAAATACGCACTGAGCCCCAAGTTACGCAGACATCCTTAAATGTGACCAACAACAGAGTTATTGTGGTTTTACACAGACAAACTACATGATTCTGTATCCAAGAGTAGTGATTGATTCTATGTATAATACTACTTCGATTTTATTATTATTAAGATATAAATCAGGCAAAACATTAAGATCAAAGTTTTTTAACGATATCGGAATCACCTGGGCTTTCGTTGGATTTAGTTGTAATCCTTTTCATTATTATTATTATTATTATAACTTTATTAATCAGTAATAAATTACAGGATTAATCTTAAATTACAGCACCAGCTACCAGGGCTTTGGCCTATTATAGTTATCATAAAATAAGAGTTATTAGATATACTTATACATAATATAGATACAAAATTAGATCTTATTTTCCAATTTTAATAAAGTTAGTATCTTAAAAATGTCCTTAATGTTTTTTTCTGAGGGAACAGTTAAGAGGTCAATCAGGCTGCTTGATCTATTGACTTTTTTGGACACTAGTTTGATGTTTTCACAGTCGTTAGTAAGGTGTTTTATATTAAGATTAACATTATTATTGCACAAGTGACGGAGTGGTTGTTCTTGTTTTGTTAGAATATGGCTGTGAGTGATGTAGGTATGGCCTAGTCGTAGTCTTATATAACATTTTAGCATACTAGGAGGTATATTATTAGGGAAGGTGGATTTGTTTGCTTGGGGGTTGATTCTGGAGTAGTGATGAAGGTATCCATCCCAACAGCTTCTCTTGGGGTTCCAATATACGCGCATTAGATTTTTTTTTGTATCTTTTTTGTTGTATATGTGGAATTGAATAAGTGGTTCATTTAGGGTTGTTTTTGCTGCTTTGTCTGCCATCTCGTTGCCAATTATACCAACATGACCTGGTACCCAAATTATTTTTAAATATTTGTTACTGATAATTTTGTCGCGTAGGCACTCGATTATACTGGTTTTGTTATTTAAATTACTTAGAGCGGTTATTGTTGATAGGCTATCGGAAAAAATTGCAGTTTTTTTGCTTTTTGTAGCCGTTGTGGCATTAAGAATGGCGAAAGCCTCGGCAGTGAAGATGGAGGTTGAGTTACGTAGAAGGCCCTTTGAAACTATGTTTCCGTTTTCTTCAACCACTGAAAAGGATGTGCCAAGTTCGCTCTTAGAGGCGTCGGTGTAAAGGATTTTCCAACCAGTGCTTTTCAGATCGTTTATCGTTTCCATAAATATTTTCTTGTATGCGATCTCGCTAGTATTAGCTTTTGGAAGCTTATGCAGGTCGATGTTTATAGAGTATTTCGGCATTTTCCATGGTGGGAATAATGGATGTTTTATCGACTTTAGGCAGACCGGTGTATCCCATTTGTTGGATAAATTTACAGAGTTGATTAGTGAGGATGGGTATTTCTGGTGTTTGGATCTTCGCAGAAGTTTTCTTGTGACCGTTTGAATAGGCGAGTTGTTGCAGGAGTTGATTTTGAGAAGAATAGAGACAGTGAAGTATTCTATCCGCTCTGTTATTGAAGGGAGCCCGGATTCAGTTAGAATGTTTTTGATCGGTGTTGTTCGGAATGCTCTCAAGGCTGTTCTTACTGCACTGTGGTAGGAAGGAGTTATTAACTTCAATGATGAATTGGAGCACTTGCTGTAAATTGCGAGTCCGTAATCAATTTTAGAAAGTAACACTAATTTGATAACATTAATAAGAGAATTAATATTGCAAAAACTGTGCTTAGAGGCTAGGTACCTTATCATATTTACCCTGGTAGCGAGGCTTTCCTTAATATGTAAACAATGGGACTTAAAATTAAACTTATTATCAAATATAATTCCTAATATTTTTAGGTTATTTACATTTGCAATATATGTATTATTTAAATTAACAGAAATATTTTTAGAAAAGCTGTATTTTTTACAGATATGCAGTGTTTGACTTTTTTCTGCAGATATTTTTGTTCCAGAGTATTCACCCCATTTTTCTAGGTCCCTAAGAAGATTTGAAAAGTCAGCTTCAACATCATTCAAGTCTTTGCATTTGGATAAAATTACAAGATCATCAGCGTATAAAGAATAGTTAATTCTACTGTACTTTGCTAATATGCTGCTTATTTTATTAAAGGCTATACAAAAGAGGATAACGGAAAGTGGAGATCCTTGGGGAATACCATTTACGAGGTTATGGACTGAGGAGAAGGTGTTCTTAACTTTTATTCGGAATTTCCTGTTTGATAAAAATGCTTTTATGAAAGTGATTATTTTAGGGCCGATTTTCCACTCTATTAATTGATTTAAAACAACGTGGATCCCAATTCGATCGAAAGCTCTTTCGAAATCGATCGAAAGGATGGATATGTGATTTTTTGTTGAAAGACCTGAACCAATATATTCATCAATATACAATAATGCATCCATCGTGCTTCTGTCTTTTCTGAAAGCTACTTGGTTATTGTCCAGAAGGTTATACCTATCCAAGAACCAAGATAGCCTACGGGAAATAATCTTTTCAAGTACTTTACTTGGACATGGTAGTAGAGATATTGGCCGGTAGCTGGATATGTCGGTGATGACTTTATTTGGTTTGGGTATGGGGACTACTGTGGCAATTTTCCATGATTGTGGTATAACCCCGTGGGTTAAAATTTGGTTGTACAGGTTTAATATGGTGGGACTGTTTTTTAACATAGCATATGATATTCTATCATACCCAGGTGTATGCCCTTTGCATGAATTAATGCAACTTTCAAACTCGGTTAGACTAATGTTTTCTTCCATTTGTTTTGCTAAATCACTAACGGGATTATAAACTTGAAGATTGGGAATAGAGTTTTTTTGATTCACAAATTCCGAATGGAATTTATCATTAGAGGCAGTCTACCATCTGGAAGCGAAACATTCAGCTATTTCTATGGGATCTGATATAATTTGTTGGGAGTGATTTTTTATGGTTTTAATGGAAAATGGTTTGTAGTTGCCGGTAAGAGAATTAATATCAGACCAAAGTTTCTTAGGGGGAGAATTGGGATTGATATTGGAGGTGAATTTTTCAAAGCTGCACCTTTTTTCTTCTTTTGCAGCCTTCCTGAAAACAGCATTTGCTTTTTTAAAAACAATTAGATTGGTCGTAGTGGGGTATTTTTTTAATGTTTTGAAGGCTGCTTGTTTCGCTTGGCGGAGTTTGCCCAACTCATTACTCCACCAGGGCACAATCCTTTTATATGGTATATTTTTTGTTTGTGGAATGGCTATATTAGCTGCAAATCGGATGAATTTTTGAATAAGGGCGGCCTCTTTGTTGATATTAGCAGAGATGTCCTTGTTGGCCAAAAGGTCTAATATTTTAGATTGAAATAAGGGCCAATCTGCTTTATCTAATTGAAATTTATGTACGACATTGTCATGACTTGTATGGTTATCGAATGCTATTTTAGTGATGATAGGAAAATGGTCGCTTCCATAAAGATCAGATAAAATATTCCACTTTGTGTTTGGAACGAGGGAAGGGGAGGAAAAGGTTAAATCTAAGTGAGTGAAGCTGTTATGAGTGGAGAAATGAGTAGGGGAACCATTATTCAAAATTGCAAGGTTGGAGTTAATACAGAATTGTTCAACAGTTTTCCCACAGGTATTTACACTAGGGGAACCCCAAATAGGGTTCCAGGCATTGAAATCGCCGGTTATCAATATTGGTGTGTTAAATCTGTTAACAACATTTTCTAAGTCATGACTGGTAAAGGCTTGTTTTGGATGAATGTATATACAGATGATAGTTAATTTGATGTTAAGTTCTATTTCAACACCAACAGCCGAAATATTTGATGGAATGTTAATAAACTTGTGTGGAATGGATTTGTGAACAAGTAGCCCAATTCCTTGCTTGGCGGCGGAATTGTTGTTATCAAAATGGGGTGCATATTGTTTCGGATGAGGAGGACTTGAACCGATAGGAACGTGTGTTTCTTGAAGAGCAATCACGGAAGGATGGAATTCTTTTAACAAGATTTGGAGTTCATGGTAGTTATTTGAATAACCATCCATGTTCCATTGAAGGACTTTTAATGATGATCTTTTGAATAGGGGTTTTGTGGGATGGGAAGTTGTATTTATTTTCTGGTTCCGCTGCCCTGATATTGAATCATCAAAGCTCCCAAGTGAGCTTGGAGGATTCAATCCCCTGGCAGCGGAGCTGTTGTTTTTGGAGATAATAGGGACGTTATTGGTCATCATCGGTATCCATTATATTAACGTAGTATTTGTTTTCTTTAAGAAGTGCGTTTGTAACTTTTGATATCGGGGAAGGAGGTGGTAAAACGCTGTTGCTTGTGTGTGAAGAGGTGCTTTGGAGGTTGATTTGTGTTTTGGTAGTAGCTGCAGGAGCAGTGATTGTTTGAGTCGTTGTTTTTGGGTTGTTGGAGATATTTTTTGTTGATGGTTGATTGGGATGGTGTGGAGCGGGGATAGGAGGTGAAATTGAGGTTGAAGAAGATGTTGGCTTATTGGTGGCGATAGCTTCATGTTGTCCTGGAGTGATGGTTTTTGATAATATTCTATTTTTGATTATTTCTGCTATAGATGGTTTGATCGCGGGATGTTTCTTTGGAGCTGGAAGTTGGTGTAATACGGGGTCATCTCTATAGATCTGTTAGGCTTCCCGAAGTGTGCACCGCCGGTCAGATTTTATTTTGTTGACTGACTTGTGTCGTAGGAAAGTTGGACATGAAGAATCGTAGGAGGTATGGTTATCTTCATTACAATTAATGCAGTATATGCGAGAGCAACGCTCGTGTGGTGGTGGCAGACAGAATTCTTTGCAAGTTTTAGCGTTGTAGCAGTGGTTCTTCGTGTGCCCTAATCTTTGACAAATAACGCATCTCATTGGGTTTTGGATGTATTCTTCCACTTTGCAGTTTAGCCAACCTAATTTTATTTGACTGGGACGACGTATCAGATCGAAGGTTAGAATGGCAGCTCCTGTTGGTACTAATTCGTTATTAATATTTTTGAACAATTTTTTAATTTGTATTATCTTTTGTGCTTTGAGTTCGCTTAAGAGTTCATTTTCTGGAATGTCTCGGATATGGGAGGAATAAATTCTTCCTTGGACTGAGTTGAGAGTAGTATGGAACGAAATTTTCACTGGGATTGAGTCAATATATTTTTCTTTTAGGAATTTGTTTGCAGTTTGAAGATTGGTCACTTTCACTAGAAGATCACCGGAGCGCATGGCTTTGACCTCTAAAATTTCCTTAGAAATGAATTCTAAGCCGCGATTGATTTGAAAGAGGTTATATGATGATAGTGGACGTAGTTTAACTTGCTTCTCAAATTTCTCTAAACTTGAAATCACTAAGTAGCGCGGTATATTGTCATCATTGCTAGAGATGGTTGGAAGTGGTGGGTAGTGAGGGTCAGTAGATTTGCGCTTGGCTTTGGGACGCTGGTTTAGAGGAGTATCGGGATCGAGTCCGCTAAACCAGCCCTTTTTGGGGGGGTCGTTAGCCCCCGGCATTGTTTTTATGTTTTTTTTAATACACCAGAGGAGTTTTTTATTTCAAAAATAAAGGGGGGAAAAAAGAAAAAAATAGATAATTTAGAACGCCGCGTGTCGGGAAAATTTGACAGTTCGGACGAATCGATCGGTATCAGTTGCCCTGTGGAACACCTTGCTTGATTTCCTCGAGGGATGTAGAGCGTTCACCCAGAAATTACTCTTTATAACCTACCACATAGAAAACTGAATCCAAAATGGTTTCTAAGTTTCCAGCATAGAATAGCATGATTCACTTTATAAAAAGGCATTTGAAAAGTTTAGCAAACAAAGAACAGGAAGATTGCCCTTATGAAAATCCCTCCTGCTTTCCCCTAATAGGTTAACCATTGCTGTGGAACAACTGTGGTTAGCCCTAAAACCAGGTTGCTGATCACTCAGCAGTTTATTGAAGATTAAATCCTCAGTGATTTGTCTTGCTATTATTTTCTCGAGCACGTTTGATAAGCTAGGAAGAATGCAGGTGTCAGCAGGAGAAAATGAACTAGGTTTCTGTGCTATGGCTGCATTCTAGTAGTTTTCCAAATCGCAGGAAAAATTGATGTTGTTAGGTACCAGTTAATTACATGGGTTAAACGAGAGGCAATTTGAGGTATAATGACCTTGGTAAAGCATATTGATATACATATTATGCTTTGGACAATATCATTTTCCATTGCTGCTTCGAAAAATAGGTGTAACATCAAATCTTCGCAAACCTAATGTCTGTGCTCCCAGATTATGCGAACAGGGTTTGAAGTATTTTGAAGCAATCGGAGATGGCGTGAGCGCTGAGTTACTGTACTGGAGAAAATTGCGAAAGAGATGTACAGCACACCTTAAACTTATGTCCGCAGGGGAGTGGAGCGTTTGTAATTTGACTTGGGTCTTGTATTGTAATTATTTGTGTTCATTTGATTCTCGATATTTACATAGTTTAATAAAAATGCTTTGACAATACAGCCATGGCCGTGGGTAGCCGTAGCTCAAGTGGTAGTGGACCGGCTTAAAATTGGAAGGTTCGGTGTTTGAATCCCAGCCTCGCCCGAAAGAAATATCATCCATTTTTTCAGTTAACGAAAATCAAGTAAGACGAGTAGTTGACTAGAAATCAACATCAAGCTAAGTTCCACTAAGAATTTAGTCTCCCCATTAAATATTGGATGCCACACATGGAGCGAAATAACCACTGAGCCCAAACATCGTTCTTTCTCACTCTACCCATTTTCCAAAAAAACTTAGCACATACTGAGGCATTATAAGTGTATTCATACCCACTTGAGTAAAAAAAAAAGAACTTGATCAAAACGTTCCCGGAATGTATTCAGAAAATTGGAAATACAAGTTTATTCATCTAAATCTATATTGTTTCCTTTAAAGTAATCCCCATCGACTGCAACACACTTATGCCAGCGCTTGATCCAATCCTCAAAACATTTTTTATATTCGGTTTTCGGTATGTCTATCAGTGCTTCCTGCGATTTTTCCATTACTTCCTCTCCGCTGCTGAAACGCATTCCCCGTAGTGTTGTTTTAACTCGATTGAACAGAAAGAAGTCACAGGGAGCCAAATCAGGTGAATTCGGTCAGAAAAATAACGAATAATGATGGCACTGTGCGACGGTGCGTTATCATGGTGCAAAATCCACGAGTTTTCTGCCCACAATTCTGATCTCTTCCGGCGAATTGCTTCACTCAAACGTCTCATAACGCCCAAATAATACTCTTTGTTTACTGTCTGGCCTTCTGAAAAAAATTCATGATGCACTACACCGTTGTAATCCATGAAAACCGTGAGCATTGCCTTCTTTTTTGACTGAAAACGACGTGGTTTTTTTGGTCTCAGCTCATTTGGTGAACGCCTTTCCTGAACGCCTTGCCTGACGTCTGGGTTGCGTGTCGTACTCATAAACCCACGTCTCGTCTCCAGTAATGATCCTTTTGATGAATGTGGGATCGGATTCAACCTCGCAAATCATCTCTTTTGCGACGTCAAAACGGTCTCTTTTCTGCATGAAGTTTAGGTCTATTGGCACCAACTTTGCTGCTACACTACGGAAACGCAAATCATTAACCAAAATGTCTTGGACGGATCCATAGGCAATGTTCAAGTCCTCCGCTATCTCTCTGATGGTTAATTTGCGGTTATTGACCAACATTTCTTTTACTTCATCAATGTATTCGTCATCAATCATCTTCGATTGACTCACAACCACTTTCGAACCGCTCGTGCCACTGAAACACTTTTCCAACATTTCTAACGTTCGCGCATCATTAAATCCGTTTTTTACGCAAAACGTAATACAAGTTCGTTGTTGCAAATTTAAATCCATTTCTAAAATTTTAAAAAATCGCCAACACACACAGAGAGAGATGTACTTTTGCAAGATTTAGAGGAAATGTCAACAACAGATTTACCAACTTAACAAAAAAAACAGAACTCAAATCGGAACAATGGGAGTGCCCCACGGTGGTGTCCCCCGGGAACTTTTTGATCAAGGTGGTATGTACGACTCTCAAAAACTATTCGCTCATCTACCTATGTGACGTTAAAAAAGGATATAGAACAAAAACTAAAGTGTAACAAAGTGTGTGAAATACGAGGGCGGGTCAATAAGTCCCGCCTGACTTTTGCCTTTCTGACCTCTTTACTGAAACAGCAACACTGCTCCTGTCAACAGGCATCTGTCAGTTGACTCCTGTCAAAATTTAAACTTGCTGCGTCAGTTAGTTTGTGTTTGACAGCTATTTTTATCAGACTACTCACTAATTTGAGGAGAAAATGGAAAAAAGTGAATTTCGTGTGCTTATTAAGCATTATTTCTTGCGAAAAAAAACCATTACCGAGACCAAGGCTAAGCTTGATAAATACTATGGGGACTCTGCACCATCGATTTCAATGGTAAAAAAGTGGTTTACTGAATTTCGTTGTGGCCGTACAAGCACTGAAGATGCCGAACGTCCTGGACGCCCAGTTGAGGTCTCTACACCCGAAACAATCGAAAAAATTCACGATATGGTGTTGGCCGACCGAAGATTGAAAGTGGGAGAGATTGTGGAAGCCGTAGGGATCTCGCATGGCTCAGTGGTTTCAATATTGAATGATCACTTGGGCATGAGAAAGCTTTCCGCAAGATGGGTGCCGCGTTTGCTCACAGTCGACCACAAACGCAATCGTGTAACAACTTCACAGGAAGGTTTGGCGTTGTTTAATCGCAATATGGAGGAGTTTTTGCGCCGTTTTGTAACCGTGGACGAAACATGGATCCATCACAACACACCAGAAAACAAACAACAGTCAAAACAGTGGGTTTCTAAGGGTGAATCGGCGCCAAAGAAGGCCAAGGTGGGTTTGTCAGCCAATAAAGTTATGGCGACTGTTTTTTTGGGATGCACGCGGGATAATCCACATTGACTACCTTCAAAAGGGAAGAACAATCAATGGGGAATATTATGCCAACTTATTGGACCGATTCAATGACGATTTGAAAAAAAAACGACCTCATTTGGCCAAGAAAAAAGTTCTTTTCCACCAAGACAATGCAAGGGTGCACACATGTGCAGTTGCCATGGCAAAAATCCATGAATTGGGCTATGAATTGCTCCCTCATCCACCCTATTCTCCAGATTTGGCTCCGAGCGACTACTTCTTGTTCCCAAACCTGAAGAAATGGCTTGGTGGAAAAAGATTTGACTCCAATGATGAAGTCATCTCGCAAACAAAGGCCTATTTTGAGGACCTCGACAAATCATTTTTTTTGGAAGGGATAAAAAAATTGGAGAAGCGTTGGACAAAGTGTATAGAGCTCAAGGGAGACTACGTTGAAAAATAAAATTATTTTTTTATCAAAAAATCTGTGTTTTAATCCAAAAGTCACGCCCTCGTATTAACAAAGGCCTGAGTCTGCTATGAGTAAAACAAGAGTTTACGAGTAGTATAAGGGTTTCCAAGA
This sequence comes from Volucella zonaria, assembly GCA_963966105.1. Classification (NCBI taxonomy): domain Eukaryota; kingdom Metazoa; phylum Arthropoda; class Insecta; order Diptera; family Syrphidae; genus Volucella; species Volucella zonaria. Next base: position 48,166,258 of record OZ014534.1, read on the forward strand.
GATGGCCGTGAAGACATTGAAGATGACGAACGCACCGGACGCCCCAGTACACCAACAACCGATGAAATGGTGGAAAAAGTGAAAGAAATGGCATATTGGCATATCGATTAGCTCATGCCATGAATTTTTTTGGAATGTTTTGTTGAACTTTGAACAAAAACAGCGGCGAATGGAAGTTGCTCAGGAGTCACTAAATGAAGTCAACGACGATTTAGAATTACTGAAACGTGTTATAACAGATTACGGAACATGGGCTTACGGATAAGACGTCGAAACTAAGTGCAATCGTCCAAGTGGAAGCATTCTGGCTCGCCAAGACCACATCGCTGAAAGAGCTATGGGCTATCCCAAAGATCGTGTATGCGAAGTGTTTCGAGGATTGGAAGAAGCGATGGCACAAGTGCATAATATCTAATGGGGACTACTTTGAAGGCAACAACATTAACCCACCGTCTGGTCAGGCACATTTCATTTTTAAGCGTTATTTATTGATATTTCTAATGAGGCTATCGACTTGAAATTCCAGGTAGCTTCCCAAAACTTTATTTTTTACCGATTTATGGAAAACCCCATTCTAATGAATTCCTAGAAGAGGGCAAAAAACTGAAGAGAAAAAATGACACCTTCGGACGGACACATGGTGTCTGGCTTGACCCCTTTATATTTTGTATGTGAATATATGGAATATCATGCATTTTGACAATTCTACTTATTTTTTAATGCAATTAATGCAATTAGTCTAACTAATGTTTGTGTTTATTGCTTGTTTCATTCGCGATATTTGGAACTTTCTAAATGAAAACCTCGCCAGAATCTATGAAGCGTATGAAACTATAACTGTTGACGAGCAATTGTTTCCATATCCTGGCAGAAACAAATTTACCCAGTATATTGCATCAAAACCAGCAAAATATGGCATCAAAACTTGGAGGGCATGATATGCAAAAACAAAATATCCATTGCAAAGAATTTTGTGCACGGGCAAAGTTGAAAGAGAAGACGAATCGACGAGACGAGAGACGAATCAAGGTGAAAATGTGTTGCTAAAACTCGCAAACCGATACACTAACACTGGCCGAACGATGGTATCAGACAATATTTTCACAACATTACAAGGAGCCAAACGACTTGCTGGTATTGGTCTAACATTGGTCGGCACCATTCGATCCAATAAAACTTTTCTTCCAAAAGAAATGAAAAACCATCCGTCACGTCCTGTGCTTTCATCACTTTTTGGTGACAATTTTGTTTCGATTTGCAGCTCCGTGTCAAAAAAGAATAAGGCAGTAAATTTCTACAATTCATTATTCGAAGAACTGTGAAGGCGAAGCACAAAAGCCGGAAACAATTTTGTTCTAAAATGCAAATAAAGCTGGTGTCGATTGCATGGATCAAATGATAACGCATTTTTCAACAAAACGACCAACCTGACGATGGACTTACGCGCTTTTTTGCAACATGTTGGATATATATGTCATTGGCTGCTTTTTATTTACGCTATCTAAAAAACTGGCTCGCCCAAACGTAGAAAATCGAATGAATAACCCACACACATTTTTCCCCAGATCACTACTCGTTTGGCTGTTGAATCGTTTTTTGGTAAAAAAAAAATCAACCTTTAATCAAATATTACAATACTTCACAACAAAGCAGCCCTGATACGCTCACACGAGGAAGAGACTGCCGACATTGTTTACAAGGAGCTGAAAATCTACGCCGTAAAATCCGCTCTTTTTTGTGTGAAGTGCTTAAACCCAGTATATCAACAGCATTCGAAGGTGGACTATATCTGCTTTAGTTGCGTTACCGAGAACCCATAAAAGAGTTTTAAGTTTATTATATGGTTATTATAAAGGATTAAAATTAACAAAAAAAAAACTGTTTTATTTAGGACTTATTTTTACTTCCACAGTTAGCTCAACATATGCTAAAACCACTAAGTATGGTAAGAAATTTCTAAAACATACCTGCATCTTGTAAAAATTGGTTTGTAAGTGACACATATCTCAATACATATGCATGTAAATATATAGGGGTCTGGCCAGACGCCATATGTCCGCTGGAAGGTTTTAAAATAAGTGTCCCACAGAGGAATAAATAATTATTTATTTCAAAAAACTAAAATTCGCGTTATTTTCTGAACACATCTCGTATATCCAAAAAGTATTCGCCCACTTATAAAGAACGCAGTTGTTTTGGCAGCTAGTACTTTGTTGGTCCACCCTTATTTCGTATAATGTGTGCCAATCTTGTTGGAATGGAGTTAACGAGATTTTAGGTTATCTTTTAGGAGTAATTTTGTCCCATTCTGGTATTAGAGCAGCTTACAAACCAGCTTTGTTACAGATTGTACTAGATGGAGTGAAAAGTAACCTCCTTGAGAATGAAAAAATTCTTTTTATTTATTTTATTATTGTTTTAGTTTGATACACTTATTCCAACGATTTTCCAACTTCTTGATTCCGTTCGGAAAGTAATTTTCCGGAAGGTCTGCAAAATACTCCTCCGTGGCGTCGATGATTTCCTCGCGTGAGCTGAATTTTTTATTGATGAGCCATCTTTTGAGGTTTGGGAAGAGATAATAGTCCGAGGGATTCAAATCCAGTTACCAATCAACGCCAAAAGTCCGCCCGATTCCGCATCAGCAAGTCCAAACTCTCTTTCGAAGTGCTCTCGCGTTCAGTAGGCGTGTGCGCTCAGTACTAATCTTTGTGGTATCTGCCGCATCGGAGGGCCTGCTGCTGCGGACTTGATCGGTAGTGGAGTTGCGGCCACCACGAAACTCTTGAAACCAATATTTGACGGTGTAATCTGACGGAGCATTAGCCCCATAATATTTATCCAACTTTTCTTTTGTTTCCTTCACCGTTTTGCCACTCAAAAAATAATGTTTCATGAGAGAACGAAAATCATTTTTGTCCATACTCAACATGATGCCAAACACGTCAACAACAATCAGCTGTCAAAACAAAACTAAAGACAGTATCGCACTGAAATTTGGCATGTCAGCCTAAATATGAACGGACTTCAAGGCACCATAACCTTTTTTGCAGTAGCAACGCATTGTGGCGGTCAAGGAGGTTACTTTTCACTTAACCTAGTATGTTGTTTAATGTTTTGCTCAAATATATTCCAGATATTTTCATTGGGATTGATATCCGGAGATTGTGGTAGAGTTACAATCCATTTAGGTGTGCTGGGAATCAGCCACATCTTAGTGTTCCAAGCTGTATGCTTCGGGTCATTGTCTCGACTAAAAATGTTGTCATTGTAAAGACCCGTTTTATTTGCACTTTATGGAGGTGAGTTTTCAGAATGTTGATGTACTGTTTGTGGTTCGTTATACCATCAATAAAGCGCAAACTACCAACGCCTTTGACACTCATACAACCCCCCACTAAGACGGATCTACCCATATGCTTGAATGTTGGTTTAAGGTTTTTTTTTTCATCTAGTTCGGTTTTTTTTTCTCCCTACCAAGCACCTACCATCTAATCCACAAATATTATATTTACTCTCATCCGTAAATATAAACTTGTACCAAAACTCCTTCAATTTATTCTTATGTTTTTTTTTTGCAAATGAGAGTCTCCTCTGTTCGTTGATGCTGCTGATGTACGGCTTTTTCCTAGCCATTCTTCCGTGATAACCAACATCACATAGGACATTTCTACAGTGTTAGAACTTAAGTGGACACCAAATTCATTTTGTATTCCTTTGTGAATTTGCGTAGCAGTTTTTGGGGTCTTGCTTTACTTTTATAATTACTGCACGGTTTTCTCTTTCGGTTAAAATGCGTGGTCGGCCCGACCGCGGAGCACTGAATATATTATGGGCCCATTTTAAGAAAAAATCACCACTGATCACAAAACCTTTAGAATGAACTGCTCTATTGTTACTTTCTGTACATTGAACCACGCCTCTATTTTGCATATATTTTTCTATTAGAAGTTCCGTTACTTAGAGATAAATTACAGTGGTCATTGATTGAGCGAATACTTTTTGGACATATACCATAAATGCGAAGTTCATAAATACTCCCTTAATTTATTTTTTTAAAACATCCCAGTTGTTTTTTGTTTTTTTGTTTAGCGCATTTATGTACAATAAATATATATGCGCCTCATTTTCGTAGTCCTACTATTGGGTTCTACCACATGAAATGTCCGATTTTCCCTCAGTTGGAAATCAGAAGTTCTCGAGTGAACATCTGTGCCAGAACGTTAAATTTTCTATTTTTATAAAATAAAGTGGTACGTGTGCTTGACGTGTGAGAATTTTAGGGTTCGTTACAAGTACCGTTATTTTTTTCCTTCCTTTACGAATTTAAAATGGGACATAATGCGTAATTGCCAATGAAAAACATTAATGACGCATTTGAGGATGTAGCGGTAAACGACGGTATACGACGTTGGTTTGGAAATTTCAGCCTCGAAAAACAACCACGTGGGAAGCCGGAAACCTTAGTTGGAGATGTTTTAAGAGCAACGGTGGATGCGGACCCAACGAAATCGGTTGAGATTTAAGATTCTTCCGCATCCACTGTACTTTCCTGATATTTCGTCAACGGATTACCATCTTTTCCGCAATCTGGATTCATTTTGCCGGCAGAAAAGCTTCCGGAACCGAAGCCTTTGAAGATTTCATTGCCTCAAAAAGTCGGTACTTCTACGAAAAAGGAATATTTGACCTTGTATCACCTAGGAAGAATGTCATAGATGCCAACGGATCCTATTTTGATTGAATAGAAATTTACGGAAAAATAATATTTGGCTTTCAAATTTTTACTATAAAATCGGACATTTCACGTGGTACAACCCAATAGTTTTTGTTCTACATCCTTTTTAGACGTTCGCAATGCAATTTTGCTATTTCTCTCAGCAGCTACTGCTACTGATATGACTACAGATCCTTTATCCCTCATTGCATTGAGACTATCAAACCAAAAGAAAAGGCATGGTACGACACGAACTGTAAAGAGGTTGTCAGGGTTAGGGAAATGTTTTTTTTCGGCTCGGAACGACTACAATGTTTTTCTCAAGCGTGTAAAATTTCAATACGACCAAAAACTGAAGCAAAAAGTAGTACAATGTCCTAAAAGTAGTAAAAATTGTTGGTCGTTTATCAAAAACATTAGAAATTCTGTCTCATCCTCCATCCCAACGCTCGTTTACAATGACATTCCAGCTGCCAGCTCTTTTGATAAGCCCAATCTGCTTTCTGCACAATTTGCGGCCAGTTCAACACTTCCAGAGTGTGCTTTGTCTCCACCTACACATGAGTGCGCTGAATGGTCCAGATTGTATAGCGTTAGCTCTTTCATCGATTCTAGTCTTTATGACAATTTTCGAGCAGATGGAAAACAGCATTTGTCCAGCCCGTCCCCCAAAAAGGCGAATCTTCTTCTCTCTCCTCCTACAGACCCATTGCACTTACGTCCTTTCTTTCCAAGGTCATGGAAACCCTGATAAACCGTCAGCTCATGAAATATCTCGAAACACGAAAACTTCTCAATGACCGGTAGTACGGTTTTCGTATCAACAGGTGCACTGGTGATTTGATGTCATGTCTGACGGAAAAGTAGGACCAAAGCGCACATCAATCTGGCGAAAGTAAGATACATAGTTGCACTTGATATTTCTAAAGCATTTGAGAGAGTTTGGCACCAGGCTCTTTTGCGAAAATGCGTGCACTTGGGATCGATGAATCTCTTCTTCAAAGGATTAGAAACTATTTTTCGGAACGCTAAATTCAAGTTGTCCTGGACGGTTTCAAGTCTGATATTCACAAAATAAATGCTGGTGTGTCCCAGGGCTCCGTTCTGTCTCCGACACTCTTTTTAATTTTTTTAATGATCTCTGGTATGCCACTTCTAATCCAATATGTTCCTTTGCTGAGGACAGTGCTTTCTGCTTTTCATATACGTTTCCGGACTCATGTCCCTACACTTCAGCGGGAACGGCAGCGTATGTTAAGCTCATTAAATTCCGATATTAACAGCATAACCAGTTGGGGAACTATCAACAGAGTGGAATTTAATGCTTCCAAAACGCAATGCTGTCTGCAGTCGTTAAAGAGCGAAATTTAAATACCGAAAAACGTTCCATTCTCGGTATGTGTGTCAATGACAACCTACGTTGGAATGACCACATATTCGGTGTCGTCAAAAATGTTGCGAAATGCATAGGTTTCCTCAAGCGACGTAAGAAATACTTCACCCCCTCTGAGCGGGCCTCAATATACATATAAGGCATTTATCCGCCCGAAATTGGAGTGCAATGCCCACATCTGGTCGGATGCGCCAAAAACATCTCTGCACCTGCTAAAGAGGATTCAAAACCGTGCGATAAAACTCATTGGTGATACTAATATCACTCAAACAATGGACACCCCCGAACACCGACGTAATATCTCGGGTCTCACTCTGTTTTATCGCTATTTCCACCACCAGTGCACCATAGAAATCGCCAGTAGCATTCCGCCCTTTCAAACTTTTAACCATAACATTCGTCTTGCTGTGGATGCTCATCAGTTTCTCCTCAAGCCCACTTTCTGACGTACATTAAAATAACGCGATTCTTTCCTAAGCCGTGCATCTCGCTTATGGAGTGCCCTGCCGCATTCTATTATAACCTTCAAACATTCAAAATGAACGTAGACCGGTAGCTCTTTTTCTTTCCTCCCTAGCTTTCCGCTGTGTGCAAACATTTTAAGGCTAAAATAACCCCTTGGACGCTCGCAAATTTAAAATAAAAAATATATACGAGTATATACCTTCTCATTTTAATTTTGCATATTCTCATTTTGAGCTTCAAAACGAATTAAGCATCGACTCCCATTTTATTAAACAAAGTCACCATTTGAATTTAAGATTTTCTCTTTTTGCTCATGCATTTAAAGGTATGTGATCCAAAGGAGGCAATTGAGTAACTAGGTCTTCTCAAGAAGCACTACGGGAACTGTATACAAGATCCTTATCATCCCAGTCTTGCTCTATAGCGCAGAAGTAAGAATATTAGCAAAGGCGCATAAAGATATCCTTCGTCGTTTGGAACGTTATCAGAAGATTTTCCCTTAAGGAGCACGCACAAGTGGAAGGAGGCCTCAACTATCTGGAGGCAGTTGACTACAGATCCCACTAACTGGAGATGTTTATTGGTTGAGACGCAGGTCCACCCCGGATTATGCATCTAAGAAAGTAAGCATTTGCACCGCCTTGCAGACAAGTACAAAAGCTAAGGGTACGTACTACGGGTAAATAAAACGGAAGAAAATTGGTCGAAGATCGAAGGTAATTTTATTCACTTGACCAAGGAGAGGTATGAGTAACGATATCCAAACTAAAGATCAAAAAGATTGCTATTTAAAAAAACGCAAGTTGATTTAGTTAGGAGCGTTCTCTAGCTCATCTGTAAAATATGGTCGGATGAAAGTATATTTCCATTGAATGATATCTCAGGGATCTGAAGAAGGAAGGCAGACCCTCTAAGCTCCATTTTACGTGTACATGATTCCATCTATCATACTCTGTCCACTTATCAGTGTGGTTACAGGCCTTTTGAATTAAGAAGCCAATCGAAAAACAGTCTCATTCACTAAAAATAGATGAGTCTAACTCAAGACGAGGGAGCTGTTTTACACAAACAAACAAAAACACAATTTTCTTTTTACCCCTCAAATGCTAGTCTGAACAATTTTGCTATTAACTACGTTTGACTGTTTCTCTGTTCCTGTCTATCTAATAATTTATAAAATTAAATTGCAGATAAGAAGTCTGCGAATATGCTGTGCAATTTGAAACTTACAATACAAGGCTAGCATTGACTGCAGGTTTCATTTCATTTCATTTCACACACACAACAGTGTCTCGTGCCCGAATCGTGCCAACAAGTATTAAACAAACTTGTAATATAAAAATATGTGCTTCAGTAACTTGGTCAGCGAGATACATAAACCATATGCCGTTGGGAGTATACCAATGTATCAAAGCATTCTTCAATTTTCATTTTTGATTGACGCAAACTGTACACAAAGTTCCATGAATATTGCCATGGGACACAAAAGAATATCGACCTAATAAAAAAACGTCCATTCATAACATAGGCACTTCAATAGGAAACATCTCTCCATGACTAAGAAATAACCTGCCACTCAACTTCACCGGTTCCAAATGAATCATGAAATAACAACGTAATTTGAATTAAAACTATGGACTTTAAACTCACCTCCAAGTTCCATGATCTCGCCTCAATAAAATGATCCACATCAATCAGCGACGACACCGAGAAGCAAATGAATATCAACAACCATCCAAACAAATTGCTCGTTCGATCATAGAATTGCACAACAAATGCAATTCCCGACAGTGCCCCAATAACAGCATGTGTAGCATTATCCACCAGTGCACGCAACAAAGGATGCTGTGTCAACTCCACAAAATTATCCCCCAACAGGCAGGTGATTGTGACCAAAGTCGTGAGTACGATTCGCACATAAACCATTAAATGACAATACATTTGTGACATCAAAACTACACAAAATTGAAGTAGAAAACCAACTCAAAAAAACACTTGATAATTTATTTTAAAACATTCTGCACAGGAAGGCACTAAATTTTGTCAACTGAAAGCCAGAAAAAACTGAAGAAAAGCGAAATCCAAAATCTTAAAACACGAAATCCAAATTCAACCAAATGCGGCAAACGAACGACAATTTACGGCATTATTATCGTACTAGATTAACAATTTGAATTAGTTTTTTTTTTATTGATTTTTATTCTGTGTTATGATGTAGAAGGTCATATATTAGTCATGGCAATTAAGAAATAATTTATGAAATAATTTTATAACAATTACGTGGATTTGTTTCATTCAAACCAAATGAAGATAAGAACAATTTTTAAAGTTGAAATGTAAACAAATGGACTAGTACAATTAGAGTTGCCGACACCTGTTCGGCGGCTGTCAATGGAGATGTGCTGTAGTTCTAATGAATTGCAGTACAAATTCGATTTTTTTAAATTTATTTCTTTATTATTTATTTTCAAATTAAAACATTTTTTAGTAAAACTAGAATATTAAAAAAAAACACAGTTTCTTCACTACAATTTTGGTGGTTTTCGTGCTGGATTTCATAAATCGGCCTACTCGCTAGAAGTTCCTCACTATGTCAGTTTACAGCTGTCAACTACATCCAATTGGCGGCACAATTTAAACCAGCCGGTCGAGTAAAATTCAGAACAAGATGTATGGCAAAATAAAGTGTATGCGAATCCCTGTGGAGTTGGAACAAATTAAAAATACACAAAAGGAGCATGGTAAATTCGAAATACATACATATATTGCACTTCTCTCAGAGAAAGTAATACTTCTCGTTCGCCCCAGGAATCACCTGTAATCCAAAGGAAAATTCTAACTTCTCACAGTTGATTGCAACTATACCGGGACCAAAGGGCTCTGCTTATGAAGCAGGTAAATTCGAATTAAGTGTTACCATCGGTGAACAATATCCGTTTCGGCCACCAACTTTTAAATTCATCACACCAGTGTTTCATCCAAACATCGATACCAGTAAGTTCACATACAGATTGCAATTGCAAATATCTCATATCTCTTCTGTAGGTGGTCAGATTTGTCTGGATTTATTGAAAATGCCACCAATAGGAAGCTACAATCCAGCAATAACCTTGGAGTCAATTTTGCTGTCGATTCAGCTGCTACTGGGTAATCCAAATCCTGATGATCCACTGCAAGGAGATGCTGCTGACTTGTACAAAGGGAATATTGAGTTGTTTAACAAAAAGGTGCGTGAGCATACGTTTAAATATGCAAGGGTTGTTGATGAACTCCCTGTGGATAATGTGCCTGTCCCGAGTAAGAAAAAGAAAGAGAGATGAATGTATGTATACATATGTTGTTAAATTTTCACTGTTCAGAGTTATTTAATAAATTCTTAAAGTTGTTCAAAAATGTTGATGTTCTTCTTAGAGGTGGGAGTTCAAGTTCAAGTTGAATTGGACTGATTGGTTATCCAACTTCGGTTGTACTAGTGTGTAATTTTTAGTACGAGTTCAAAGACAGTCCATTTTAGATAGAATCTGACTGTTTAAATGATCCTTGACTTCAGAACAAAAGTGGATATTGAGATGTGTTTAAAGTGGTTTAATAATACTCTATCAGAATCGACTAATCCTTAGAAGAAAACGTACTGTGGATGAATTCGCACTATTAAATCAACATTTCAGCTTTTATATGAGCTACTCCAAAATATTTGGCACTAAGGTCAATAACGAGGTTCACAACTAGTGCTGGAACAGAGATGATGGTTGATGGATCCTTACCAAGTCAACGGTAGCGCTCACCCTCTGGGAATGTGGAGAAAAATGAGATCCAGGTAGATCTCCGTGTGTTGCTAATGGCACCTTCGATGTCTGGGCTCGCTGCCAGTGAACTCAAATACCCGTAGTGGGATATTGCTGGGTATAGTGAACGACCAGATAATTTATTTAAAGTCGACTTGGACCTCAATTAATAAATGTCTGCAGTAAGCGCGGAATTAGGCCAACTGCCTCCAGTTGCACAGCCCATGATCATCGATGATCGGTCGATATTATTGTACAGCTCATAGAGTTCTCTGTATCTCCAAAGTCCGTCGCCGAAATCAAAACCGAAATTTTGTGTTCAAAATGGCCAGGAATACTTTAATTCGCTTTCGCTAACGTCCATGGTTTCAGGCCATAGAGCAGGACTGTGATAATAAGCGTCTTGCATAGAGTTTCCTTAGTATTTCTTGGCAAGGGCCAAACACTTAATTGCACACTTTGGGCCAGAAACAGCGACTGACAAGTGTAACTCTTCGTTATCAGAGTAAATAGCGGAACCGAGGTAAACACTCGGAATGCATATCGGTCTGGAGGCCAAAAAACGCCATCAACATTTAAGAATGAATGCATGATAGAGTGGAAAAGGCAATGGGACACCTAAGCAAAAAGTAGTTGAACATATAGACATTAAATAATAATGGACAACCAGAAACCATGAAGAAGTAAACTGTCGGGGAATGGATGCTTTCGAGGCTTCCTTTATAAATAGAAGCATATGGACACAGTAGCCAGAACCACCCTAAGGGGAATTGGTGACGCAATGAATGCACCAAGCCCAATCAGGTTTATGCTTGCGATAAAGATGCAGCAATTGCACAATAGAGATGAAGCGGACAGCTAATCCTCAACAAAAAACACACGGACGAATTGCCAACCAACCGCACGAAGTAATACCTTTCGCGGGGAGAAAATTCGTATCACACTCGCACATATATTAGTAGGAGATAGTCGTTTGCCTGCATACAAAGCACTTGGCAGATAAGCCCATGGTTTCTTTCTAAAAGTCGATTCCCCTTCCCCATGAAATCATGCTAGACGTCTAAGGCTGAGTGGGGCTAAGGGAGGAACGATGATCAGATGCGGGGATTAGATGCGGGGATTAGATGCGGGGATTAGATTTAGTGAGGAGGACTCTAACACTTACACCTGCAAAGTACCCTCCGTGAAAAACAGACATTTGGAAATTTGTGCCTCTGGTGTTGGCTTTCATGTCTCACACAATTTTGTTAAGTATAGTTAATGAAATTATATGATAGAGCGTCAATCTCCTCAGCTTAGAATAATTCGATATGCGGCCTGCCTGCTCCTGTAGCTTTATTGATCTTTTATTTCGATATTGCTATCCTGAGCCCCTTTTGGTCGGGTGGGCGACGTATTTATCGATCATCGTCCACTTTGAATGGTTAATTCTGCTTGAATGTTAGTCATCTGACATCAGACATCCTTTCAAATTTTCAGCAACGGGAGTGATCTTACCGACACCCTTCGTCAAACCCGGCGTTCCTTTGTAATGGCATTTGGACTTTGGCTACAACAACATAGTGATCTGAGCCGATGCTGGCTCTTGATCAGACATCCAGAGCTGTGTCTTGCGTCGATGGCAAAGTGATCAATCTGTTTTTGGTCACATCATTACCAGGTTCCTTTTGGATATTAAGAAAAGACAAACATGGGCTAGATGGGATGACATCTCCCCCCACCACAAAGTCAATTACCCTGAGCCCATTTTCAGAGCAGTTGACGTGTAGGCTATGTTTTTTAACTGTGCCATCAAGCGTCCTCTTCTTTCCTAACATGACGCTTAAATCCCCGGGACGACCTTAACACAGTATTTAGGACATTGCTCATACGTCTGGCCGAGGAGCTCCAAAAACCTTGTTTGATAAGGGCGTCCTTTTCCACAATAGGGGTGTGAGGGCATATCGGGGTCTTGTTGGTCAGTTTAATCTCGGTGCGGACTGAAATAAAGCATTTGTTAAGGTGATTATCGAACTCCACCTTCAATAAGTGGATTGTGGCTGTGTAGCAATTGCCACCGTCCTCGAAGCTATCCAGTTTCAATTTACTAAAAAAAGAATGGAGTTATAGCAGTCTATTTTGACTGTATCCGATTCGCTGGCATCATCTCGGAATAAATACGGCCCAATCACACCTCCTGCATGCAGATCTCAGCAAATAGCCGATTACTTCGTATACAATGACTGCCGCTGATTTTTAACAAAACCATTTAACCAAAAATGTGCCTCGACACTTTTACGGACGTATGGGCAATTTTTTTCCCCCAAAATATGCTAGGTTCGAGAGATGCCCATCTTTTGAGAACGGGAATCGATTGATTGCGGAATTGACTTGACAACCACAATATTCTCTTCCCTTCTTGCTTTGCAATGTCTAATTACCATGGCAACATTAGAGAGTGAACAAGTCGATTCGGATTTTTTCATCAAATGCTTAATAGTTTGTCTACGAACAAACGTAACATCCTCGTAGTCGTAACTGCCCGCAAATGTTAATAAAAGAAATTACATGATGTTGTCGAAGCGCATACCGTGCTAAAATGGTAGAGAATATAAATATGAAATCTGTCAGAGGGCAGAGAAATCTCTAGTGGAAAAAGGTACAGCACCTGATAGAGAACTTTTTATATGTGACGCTGTTTCTCGCTTCACCACAGTGTTTTCCATGGTGAGACAGATAACCCGACGTTACAGGCCCCCACCTGACGGAAGGAAGAAATGATAAGTCTTAAAAGCGAGCGAGTCCGAAATAATGGGTAAATATGGAGGAGACAGTAGTACCGTAACCTACCAATAGAAATGGAACATATCTTAAAAGGAAGATGGCCACGTCTTATATCGGTGATCGATCTATGAATTCAGCGCAACCACGGCGAAACCAACTTCTGACTCAATTTCTGACCGAGGTTGGCTTTTCAAAGAGTATGTGCTTAAACGGAAACAGGAAAACATTCCAGACTGTTTATATACTGAAACTTTCTCCGAAAACGCGGAGCTCGTATTTTTGCATTGTCTACGGTACGAAATTGAACGGATAGCCTTATGGGATCAATTTGGAGAGTGGCCCACTCTCAATAATATCGTTGTACATATGCTTCAAAACGGCAACAACTAGATCATTGTTGGTAATATTGCAGTGCGATACTCAGCGCACTTAGACGGTTAGAGCATCAACGTAAAGCGAACGGGTAGAATATTCGAATCTTATGGAGTAAGTTTAGTCTTCAAGCCGATCCCCGCAAAGTAATGCCTTAGGGGGCACAAATCAGGTGGTATCGTTTTAGCCTTATACCACAAAAAAAGAAACATACTTCAATGGATAATGCCAATAGCCCATTATGGAGGTTTGAGCACCGCGTTGGTTCGCTTGAAACTGCTCCGTCATCATATCTTTTTCGACATTGTGACGTCCGAGTAAGTCCAAGTAGCACAAGTGAAGTTATCGCTGGATCTGCCTCTGACGTCGCCACTGAGTCAATTTTTTGGGGGGTTTCTCCGTTGAACTTCCGTATCGTGCTTTCCCTCGATCACGCATTTGCACTGAAATTCGCCCATCTGGCTTTGCGCGAGTTTTTTTTTATAATTTACCCGCGCCTAAGGGGTTATGAATACCCTTATACTGTTGCCCGGGCGCGGGCGGAAAGATAGTGGTTTGAAACTCAGGTGTGTTTGGTTTCGATATTGTCTCTCCAGGGGTGGGAGTCCGAATAGAACGGAGATTTTTCTTCTCTCGGAATGTGAGGTTGTGAATTTTTAACGGTTGTTTTGTGCTTGAAAACCCTACAACAGCCAAATCTACATGTCAGTGTTATGCCTTCACACGCAGATTTTTCTGACTGAGTTCCAATTACACAAATGAAAACTTGCTGTGGCTAGGATTCGAACCTTGACCTTCCGAATGAGAAGCGACAGCTAGTACCACTTGCACCACCACTGCAAATTCAGACACATCATACCCTAAAATTTTAAAGACTTAGCCACCCTCTCCTCCTTTCTCAACCTCTACGTGGGAGACTTGTAGTTACTTAAACACCAAAGAGATCACTAATTGAAATCGCACTTCATAAGAACGATAGACTATTTCTCGTGTAATTACTCTGTTCTGACGGATGCCAGTTAAGCATTGGCTGGCTCTGCGTACGTCGGTTCCACAGGAAACTGAACAAAACCTGGCGACGGCTGATCGCAATTTAGGCCTAATCAGACCGGGACTCTTGTCGTCTATATGTATGTGGAATCAAAACAACGTCAATTTATTTAACTTAATTTATTTGTTACATTTTTTGTTTTTACAGTTTTTCATATTACTAACGGTTTGTTCCTTACTCAAAACAGTGTTCCGCTCACAAATTTCTGTTGTGTACAATTCAAAATCAAATCCGAACGGAGCACTGAGACTTCGCAGTTTTGTTTCGATGGGAAAAATAAAAGAGTAAAAATATGTAGTGAGAGACATGAAAAATCGGCAACCGCCTCCAAAACGGAAATGAACTTAATCGAATAACAAAATTCATTTAAACAAAAATAAAAAATATACACGACGACGTACTAAAAGCTAAGATATTTTGGTTTCTTATTTATTCGGGAATTTGTGTTGTAAGTAATCTGCGAATGTCCGCAAAGGTCTTGAACTAAGATACGAATTTTTCAAAAGGGAAATCAACCATACAAACACGCGAAAAAGGTACAAGTTACGAGTACACACGGAAAGCAAAGGAAGAATGAGAGATATAATGTAGTATGTAATGTGATTAGGTGGTTTATGGGGGCTATGTCCCGCCCGCAGGAGAATCTCTTTAAGTATTATAAAAATATATCTGCTTCGGGTCATGTTTGTTTGAGTGTTTGAGTTTGATGTGTGTGCAGAGAGAAACTAAAGACATTTAACGATCGTAGAGGCTTGTGTGTGATGTGGTGTGTTGCTATGTTGTGTAAAAACCCATAATGTATATAAATATTTGTTCTGTGGGAATATTTAGCTAAAATACATGAGATTCTATAGAATTATGAGTCTTTATGCTTCTCATAGAATGCATCCAAATATTTTTTATACTCCGCCTGGTTACTCCACATCATCGAGGCTTGGGCGTTTAGCGGACTATCGTTGTTCGGTTCGCCCAGCAGCGACTGGATCGACAGTAGAATAGTTCGAACATCATATAATGCTGACCATTTGTCTTTGAGGATGTCCAGACAAATGGAACCGGATAAATCGACATTTGGATGGTAGCAAGGTGTCAGGAATTTCACAACTGGCGGTGCGTAGGGGTAAGAATTTGGGAACTCTAATGAGAGGCGGTACTTCTGTCCACTGTAGACGGTTGTATCGGCACCTGTTATAGTACCAATCCACTTAAAGATGTTTTCACCATCGGGGAAAGCTGAAATGCCCTTTTCAGCCGACATCATGAGATTCATTAGCTCTTTCTGCAGCCTGTAGATGGACAAGACCAAATAAAACATTTGGTATTGGAAGAGTATATAGTTTAGAGGATATTTCAAACTCAATTGATTCTAATCGGAATTGATATAACCGTTTGCGTACCTTTTACTGACTGCGTGATTGTCTTTTATTGTGACGGAGTCATCATTGTGCTTTAAATTCGACGATTGTGTATGATCCGGGCTGATGTTTTGTGCCATATTTGGGATGCCTATTCACTTCTTCAAATAATATTCCACACACAATTCAGTTTTTCTGCGAATTTGTCAAAGATTTTTGTAGAAATTTCTCCTGCCAATGATTGTGAGTAACAGCAAAGCTATTTTTTGTGGGATTTTTTGTTTGACAAGCTACTTTTTGACAGATTTTAACGTTAAAAATACAAAAACAAAATGGAGAAAAACCAATCGCTTCCAATGGGTGATATACATATCACAGTGATGCCAAGTCTTATAAAGAGTAAAATGTCAAATTTTTGAAAATTTAAGTACTTATCACAACATAGCGGTATCAGATTTGTTTTTTTATTGATAAATTTCTACGAGTATTTTCGTGTAGAAATACAATAGAAACTTCAATTGCATAAATTGTATATTTCAAGCAGTAGTACTACTAATCAACTTGATGATTAGAGATAATATGAGATACGAGGCATCGCAAACCTCTATGGGATCTACGTCTACGGACATAGCAATATTTGTCGAGAATATTCTGATACAACGACGTTGGAAATGCTACAGTGTGTAATCAATCTGAAGTAGACTGGCTCCATTTTAGTCGGATTGACTCTTAGGATACCGCTGCGAGTCCAGAAGGAGAGTATTCCTAAGTTATATAGAAGAATGCTAGAGAGTACATGTGCGTTTTTACGCTAGACATGAAAAGTTACGTCGCTCGCGTAAGCTGCTACATCATATCCCACGACCGTCCAAAAATAATTACTGTTTGTACTTATTTTCACTGCTTAGAGTCAGTTAGATCAAACTGCAGGCAAAAACTTTTATGCCCAGTTCTTAAAGAGGATTGCTGATAAAGAATGTGCCAACGTTGTGACAACTTCCCTCAATATCAAAGAATACCACCATCGTACAATATACTCCGTGAGAGAGAATGATTTTTTAATGGGTTGTAAGAGAGAAACGGAGTGTAGTACAATCTCAATCGATTTTCATTTTTCTAAGGCTTATTGGATAGCCTTCTGTGATAAAGGATAACAGACTGTTCGATGAAGAATCTTTGGGAGAGCAAGAGAGTATACTTTGAGTATACTGTGTATTGCTTTAGGAATGCATAGCACGATATCTCTGCGGTCGTACAAAACATTATGCAGTTGTCCTTGAAGTATGCTTATATGATTTAAGCTGCAACTTGCCATTTTTTCCGCAGATCTGTCTGTGCCTGGGTTGACCGGCAGATGGATTTCTTCAAAGCAGAAAACTATCGAGTACCATTCGGATGCTTAAGTACACTCGAAATTTGTGTTGTTTTGGACAAAACTAGCCGCAGTGTCGAGGACTTACAATAGTTGAGCTCCTGATCCATTTGAAACTACGCCAGAGCCTGATAGAGACGTTCAGACACTAATTAAGTTGAGCAGGTGCACTTTGACATTTAGTCTCCTATCAGATTCTTTACTGTCAATGAAAGAGAGAGTTCTGTGTTTTATTGTTAAGGTCTGGCTTCGGAGAGACTTTCATTTGGAGTCAAAATATTAGTCCCCATGGGAAAGGTCAATTAACACCGGTCCGCATCATACTGACAAGAATAGATAGCCTATAAATGCGTCTGGTAGTTGAAGCAACTATTCGTGACTATGTTATTTTTGAAATGATGCCAGGCTAATCCTCGGTATAGTCGGAATGACACCCGGATCCAATTCAGAGGGTGTATATATAGCGTCAAGAATGGGAGAATTTCACATGGTTAGTTATTAGCGTTCGCTGAGCAGAGCTAAGAATCTGATACAAATTAAGCTGAGAGAATGGTCTTAAAGGGACTTATTATTCCAAAAGGGACTCGTATGACACACAAGTTATTCCCTGTTTGCTACTTACTACAACTGAGCGTCTCACTATATGTACACGAGTATCTTTAGAAGTGAGGTCCTAATCAGAACTAGTATGACATCACATCTGATGAATGATTGTTGCGTTGAACAATGCCTTAAGCGCACATTGACTTTCGCAGCGTAGCGGATATTTAGCACCTTTAGGTAATTATAAGCACTGCGTCTGGCTTAGTTTGGGAAATCATAGGGCGTCGTCTTCCACGTTTTTCTATAACATAGAAGTCGATTTCATGTTTTCACAGTAGCCATAATTGCTTACAAGATGAGTTTGAAAAACAACGCTGGAGTCCTTTAAAACTCCATTAGTAGTTCTACCAAAAATCTGTTTACCGGAAAATGGCTTTGAAGCTGCAAGCAATAATATAACAATAGTATCAAGAGCAGGGAAATTACTTCATCTAGTGCAGAGCCAGACTTTTTACGAAAAGCCTCTTTGCCGGCTTTGAGCTGTTTATCTTCGACACGATGTAACTATCGTGCTTAGGACTGAGTTAGGTTGCATTTATTTTAACGGGGCACTTAGCTACAAACTAGACTTGCTCTGCTGCTAAATAGATTAAGATAGTACTTTCACGAGCTGCAATTATTCACCAGCAGGGAAAAGAATAACAATTTATGAAACTCTTCCTTTCTTTTTGGATGTCATAGGGAAAACTCCCAGCTCTTTAGAATCTTAACAGTTTGAACAGAGAATACTTCGCATTTTCAATAATAGTGGCAATATGAATAGGTTTTACTAGCAGATGCTACAATAGCTCATTGTCGTTGATTTGTGAATCAACCTCCATCGGGATCAGAAAGGTTAAGTCCGCAGGACGGAATAATTTTGAGCGAAGTTAAATATAATTCGCTCTATGCTCTTGTCAAAGAATCAGCCATGTTAATAATGAATAAACGTAGCCTTAAGGCTTCCAACCAACTGGAATTTTTCCAATAGTAAATGTCACCACTCAAACGTCACACATGTAAACAAGAAAAGTTATACATTTTATATTTTTCGATGACTTCTTCTCCCAAAATGTTTTAAAAAGTGTTTCATGGACAAAACCATAGATCTCTTTCGTTTATAAAGAATTTAATTAGCAGCCGCATTTAAGGACATCTATAGCAATCCACTAGTCCTCTAGCCAACATGAACTCCGAAATGAGCAGCTCTATGCAATCCAGACGTTTAGGAGGCCCTGGTCCCCATGGAACTCCTGAAAGTGAGTTTAGCATCGAATGCTTTCAAAATTACACCGCCTCCGAGGTGTTTGTGCAGGGTCTAGCCGGTCTAGTTAACCAAGGCGATGTAGAAAGCATGATACGAGCTCAGAAACAAATGTAAGTAGGCCATGATTTTTCCTAATAGAATCCTACAAAATATTTCTTTAAATTAAAGGCTACAGCGTTTTGAAAAAACCAACGAAATGTTACTTAATTGCAATGCGCTGAGTCAAAGTCGTTTAAAGTTAGCCGGAGATGATTTTAAGAAGCACGTCAAGCTACTGAATGAAATGAAGAAAGACTTGGACTACATTTTCAAAAAGATTCGCATCATTAAGGGCAAGCTAAGTCAACAATATCCAGTTGCATATGCTGAGGCACAGCCGCAACGTAATAGTTTAGCAGAAGAAGCCGAAGACGATGAGGATGCATCAAGTGTGGTTGATGTGTCCAACAAGGCTCCCGATAAGAAATCAGCTTCCAAAGACACAACCGTAGAGTATGTCCAGATGGACGAAGCCATCGAAAATGGGAAACCAATTGAGAACGATCTAATTAAACGAGTATGTTCGATTGAGTCGGCAAATCCTAATGATTCATCCGACTGCACGTCAGAGGATACCGGTTAGCAGGATGAGTTGGAGAGGCTTCTTAAGTGACTGCGGATCTAGGGGATTGTAGAGTTTAATGCGTTTAGTTTATAATTGATAATTTATATACTGTATAAGTAGATTTAATTTTAGGGCACTACGATGTATTTTTGTCGTAATAAAAATAGTCATTCGAAGATGGCCTTTGTTCTCGCCGTGCGGCAACGGCTTTTAGAATATTCCTGCACTTCGTTCTACTATTGTAATACTTGCCGTTAAAGATGATTAATCAGGCACTTTAATGTCTCAGATGAGCCTGAATCGCATTAAAATCTGGTGGGTCTACCCAAAGTCTATACGTGATCAAGTGTATACCATTGAAGACTACAGTTTGGGAAAAACATAATTCGGATACACATTCATACATACCAACGCCACAAAATGAAGGAATAAAGGAAGAAAGTACGTTGTCATCGAAGAAACGTTTTGTATATGAATACTAGATGAAGTGAAAAGTGGCCTCCTTAGGAATTAAAAAAAAAATTTTTTTAAATGTTTTTTTTATATTATTCAATATAGTCCTCTTTTAGTTTGATACACTTATTCCAGCGATTTTCCAACTTCTTGATCCCGTCCGAAAAGTAATTTTCCGGAAGGTCTGCAAGATACTCCTCCGTGGTGTCGATGATTAATTCGCGTAAGCTGAATTTTTTATTGATAAGCCATCTTTTGAGGTTTGGGAAGAGATAATAGTCCGAGGGATCCAATCCAGTTACCAATCGACGCCAAAAGTTGATTCCGCATCAGCAAGTTCAAACACTCTTTCGAAGTGCTCTCGCTTTCAGTAGGCGTGTGCGCTCAGTACTAATCTTTGTGGTATCTGCTAGCTCGCGCACCTTCACTTTCCGGTCAGCCAACACCATTTCGTGTATTTTTTTGACATTGTCCTGCCTAAGGGGTTATGATACCCTTTTACTGTTGCCAGGGCGCGGGCGGAATGTTAGGAGGAGGAGAAAGGAAAGCATTGTTGTGATGTAGTGGTTTGAAACTCAGGTGCGTTTGGTTTGGATATTGACTCTCCAGGGGTGGGAGTCCGAATAGGACGGAGAGATTTTCTTCACTCGGAATGATTCAATTACACAAATGAAAACGTTGTCGTGGCTAGGATTCGAACCTTGACCCTCCGAGTGAGAAGCGATTGGTAGTACCACTACACCACGGCCACCCTCTGTAGCCGCATCGGAGGGCCTGACGCTGCGGACTTGATCGGTAGTGGAGTTGCGGCCACCACGAAATTCTCGAAACCAACATTTGACGGTGTAATCTGACGGAGCATTAGCCCCATAATATTTATCCAACTTTTCTTTTGTTTCCTTCACCGTTTTGCCTCTCAAAAAATAATGTTTTATGAGAGAACGAAGATCGTTTTTGTCCATACTCAACATGATGCCAAACACGTCAACAACAATCAGCTGTCAAAACAAAACTAAAGACAGTATCGCACTTAGGCATGTCTGCCTAAATATGAACGGGCTTCAAGGCACCATAACCTTTTTTGCAGTAGCAGCGCATTCTGGCGGTCAAGGAGGTTACTTTTCACTCCACCTAGTAAGGATCTACAATTCCTCTCCCCCTCTCCCACAATGATTATACCTCAGGTAGAAAATGACCGTCCCATAGTGCTCTCTCAACTTCAGTTTAATAGAAGGAAAATAAGAAAAACCACCCTCAGTCAGATCGCAACTGCGATCTTGAAAGCAATGTTGGGATGTAGATCCTTTTTGTTAATGGCTTCACCAATTTCCGTTTTTCTTAGGTAATATTTGCCAATTTAAGAGATGATAAAAGAAATTTTAAGAGACCTGCGCAGTAGAATGGCAAACTTAGTTGGTACGGACGATAGTATATAGTACGTAGATGCGTAGATGTACACATCCACACAATCAGCTCTGACACTTGTAATTTCTACATCTCTTTGCTCTTTGTCCCAATTTAGAGGTTGTTTTGCAGGCAATTCTAACAAAATCGTTGCCCCATGATCCAATTCAGAGGTGCCCCGTTTTCAGAGGTTCACGTACAGTATTTTGCAAAACCTAAGCAACCATCTGAAATCGATATTTCACAGCAAATTTTTTAAACTTTCTGCCACACTAAATAAAAAGAGAAAATAATAGTAGTTCAAAATTAAAAAAAAAAACACGAAAATAAAAAAAATAGCCAAATTTAGCTGTGTAAAACCTATGCAACTGTGTAATCCAATGTAAAAAGGAAAGAGCTAACAGTAATTTTCCAGCCAGGTCACATATAAAATGTTATAAGGTCTTTGTCTTTGATCTTGTCGCATTGTCTTTGATCAATTTTCTATTAACTTGGATGCGTAATTGATGAGATTTAATAATTTCGCGACAAATATACTCCATCTGTTTTAAACTAAGGATTATTGAAGAATTTAAGTCTGGAGACTCTCAGACAATACTAGCTAAAAGATATAAAAGGAGTAAATTCATTATTTCACGCCTAATAAAAACATATCATGCAACAGGAGTCGTTGAGAATTTAAATTTCGGCGGTAGGCCGTGTAAGACAACAAGTCGAACAGATAGAAACATTTGTGGTGCAATTAAAAAAAACAACCATTTATAAGTTCATAGTCTCTGGTAAACCACTTGTCATGTAGACTTATGTTTACGGGATGCCCATACATCTATGGGAGCAAGGATACGCCTTGCCATCGCTCTCCGTCAATCCTTTGATACCAATTCGGAACTGTATTGGAGGCACAAGTCTTGGTATGCGTCGAGGTCGATCTAAAACCTCTTGCTGCTCTTAGGGTCACAGCACCCAGTAATTATTTGCAACTCTGCAATGGGTCAAACCAACAGGAAGACCCTTCCCGCGATTTGGGTTTAAACCACAGCCACCATGACGCTCCCACAAGTGGGCCTACCTCAACAAGTCAGGCCTGGACCGAAATCCGGGGGGCTCCTGACTCCCATGGTACTGTGATTTAAGTCCTGATAGGGACTACCGGTGGTCTTGCCGCCAACAAATCGTAGTAACTTTCAGTGGCGTGTTCTGAAGATATTGACGATAAGACCAGTAATATGCGCTGCCCCCGCTTTTTATTAGACAACGTCATTAATGGGCGAAGCCTTGGTAATTGGGCGGGGGCCCATTTATAAGTTCAAATGAAATTGAAAATTACTAAATTTCAATATTGATGCTAGCAAGGTGCCTAAAACGTGCTATTGAGAATAATCTTCAAAGCTATAGGCCGCGCAAGAAACCGATGCTCACAAAAAGGCATTTAAAGAACAGGTTGTGCAATTAAATCATTTAAACATAATTCAAACTTAACACTCTTCATGTTAGGCTAAATTTTGCAAGAAAACATCAACACTGGGCTCCTGAAAAATGGAAAACAGTTCTTTTCAGCGATAATTCTAAGTTTAATTTATTTAATTCTGATGGGATGTGTCAAGTCAGCCAGCGACTTAATCCTACATTCTGCATACCCACTGTTAAGCATGGTGGTGGTAGTTTGATGGTATGGACGTATTTTTCGGCAGGAGGTGTATGTCTATTCCACGAAACCGAAGGAATTATGGACCGATTCAAATACAAATCGATTCTAGAATCAGTAATGCTATCACATGCACAGTGGGAAATACCACTTCGTTGGATGTTTCAACAGGATAACGATCCGAAACACACATCGAAGTTGATAAAGGGGTGGACAAAGGATAGTGAGATTTAAGCCCTTGATTGGTCGGCCCAATCAAACGACTTCAATCCAGAGCTGTAAACTTTCAAGTACCAGTACCAGTACCAGTACCGGGACTTGTACTTGTACTTGAAAAAAGGCAAGTATCAGTATTTTTCAAGTACTTGTGTACAAGTACCAAGTATCGCGTACTTAAGTACCAAAGTACTTGAGCAGTATTTCCAAGTACTTGACCAGTACTTTCAAGTACTTGACCAGTATTTTCACGTACTTGTTCAGTTCTTTAATGTAAAGTACTTTATTTTGGTCTTACACAATTTTTATAAATAGAAATGTTAACATTTTTTGACGAATTCAGGATAAAACATTGTGTCCAACTTTTAATTGTTTCAAATTTTTCTTTATAAATTATTTTTGGTTTATACTTTTCAGAAAAGCCGAGTTAGCTTTTAACAAAACTAATTTCTGAAAGTGTTGATCAGTAAGGGCATGACGTCTTGGAGAATTAACCAGACCAGCGAATGAGAAAAATCTTTCTACAGGCGCTGAAGAAGTCAGTGGCGTATTCAACTTCATAGACAATTTTTTCAGAACTTGATATTTGTCCAGCATAATCATTCCATTTCCAACGCTCGGATCATTTATATAGGTCGAGTATTCATATTAAATTTTTCTGGACAACGACAAATTAGTACTTGATGTGGCAGTTGGCAATAAAGTAGAATCTGAAAAAAAATTCATAGAGTTTATACATAAATGCAAGGTGATTTCATTTCGGATGACTAAATTTTGAAATTGTGTTTTTTTATAATTTGCCCGCGTTCAAAGTGTCAAGGATACCCTTAAAGTGTTTTAACAAATCTTGAGGGAAGTATACCCCCGTTCTATTTGTTTTTTTTTTCGTATATGACCAACCCCATTCCAAAGTTTGATCATCTGACAAGGATTGACCTCAATACTATTCTAATTCACACAAACACTAACCGTCATCAAAATCATAAAAATCTTCTTTTTTGTGGGGAACACCGTCAGCCGAACTTTCAGTATAAACCCCCTCATCGCCTTTTAAACTTCCAGTTACCATGACCTCTTGCTCAGCTTTACTCCGTACTAATGCATGAATGTCATCGATGGTACGATGATGAGGTATATCGCTAAATACTTTAAACCATTTAGTCTTAATCTTTGGACATAAAACAGCTGCAATGATGGCATCATTTGCTTCAGGTAGAATAAATAGTAAATAAATGCATTTATACATACATAAATGGCTAGAAATTAATGAATCACCAGAAAAATTGTTCGGAATCAGAAATTGGGTAATCTTCCCTTCACTCTGCGGCTCAAGGGTTTTAAAATTTCGAATACATTAATTTTCAGCAGTCCGCTCGCTTATGATTGCTATAACAATAACTGGACTTACAGTTTCGAGTCTGCTGCTCAAAGAAACACTTTCTCCTGATGAAATACATAATAATTTTCCTTTACAAATTGACGTAGTAACAAATGTTACTCAATATGCTAGGAAGTACTTGAAAGTACTGCTCAAGTACTTGAAGTACTGCTCAAGTGCTTTGGTACTTAAGTACCTGATATTTGGTACTTGCACACAAGTACTTGAAAAATACTGGTACTTCAGTACCTTGGTACTGGTACTTGAAAAAAGGCAAGTACCAGTATTTTTCAAGTACTTGTGTACAAGTACCAGTACCTAGTACTTGTACTTGAGAGGACTGAAGTCCTGAAATACTTAAGTACTTTACAGGTCTGCTTCAATCCCATCGAAAACCTGTTTTTCATTCTTAAAAGCGGGTAGCTGGACAAAGTTTTTCCAACAAGATAGAGCTGTACAATGCTGTGAAAAGTGATTGGGAAAACATATCCCAGGCTACAATTTCAAAGCTAATCGTTTCTATGCGTCGTCGTTGCGCCGAAGTTATTCAAAATAAGGGATATTACACCAAATATTAAAAAAGTTGCTTAGGTTTTGCACAGCAGAATTTGGCTATATTTTTTGTTCTTTTTTTTTTTTTAATTTTCATGTGTTACTGTTTTCTTATAAAGTTGTGAATTTCAAAATATACTCTTAAGGACTGAAACGTATAAAATCTGTAAATTTTAATACGGGCTACACTTTCAATGCACAAAAATTGCAATCCCATTTTGTACCCAAATTAGCCTGTATATTCTCTAGTTTCAGTTTGTTATTGATTTTAGTTCGATGCGGTTTAAAATATTTATAAAATATGAGTCAAGAGGAACGCCGTAAAAAGATCATCGACAAATGGCTCGAAAATACTTCGCGTCCAAACCATTTCATCGCAAAAAATTTAAACATAGCACGCGGTACAGTGGATTCTGTTATTAAACGATATTTGGAGACGTTCAGTTAAGCGAAAACAGAAAAGTGGAGCTAAAAGTGGAGCACATGATACAAATTTGGACAGGAAAATAGTGGGTACCATTATAAAAAACTGGACTACGTCATCCAGAGATGTTGCTCGGAAATATAATACCAACCAAACAATGGTAGAAAGATCTAAAAAACGTAACGGTCTAAAAACACGAAAAAAACAAAAAACACCAAAAGTTACTGAAAAGCAAAAAAAAGTCATAAAACACGAGCTCGAAAGCTATACGAGTTGATCGGCAACAAGAAAGCGTGCTTGGTTTTAGATGACGAAACTTATTTCAAAGCCGACTTTAATACTCTTCTAAGTGCGCAGTTTTACAACTCGTTTGAAGCTGAGATTCTTCCGCAATCAACAACATCGATTGGGATGGAAAAATTCGGGTCAAAATATCTCGTTTGGCAGGCCATTTGCCAATGTGGACACAGAAGCTCATCGTTTATTACAACGGGAACATTTAACGGAGAAGTGTACATTAACGAGTGCCTAAAAAAACGGTTGAATCCTTTCTTAAACAAACACGAGGGTCAACATTATTTTGGGCAGATTTAGCTTCAGCTCACTATGCTCATACGACGTTGAGCTTTCTTGTTGCTAAAAATGTCGACTTTCTCCCAAAAGACATGAATCCACCCAATGTTCCACAGCGCCGTCCCATTGAAAGCTATTGGGCTTTGGTCAAAGCTAAATTGAGGAAAAGTGAACAGTGTGCAAAGGACGTAAACGATTTTAGTGCTAAGTGGAAAAGAGCGTCCAAAAAGATCACGGATGTAACTGTCACTAATCTTATGAAGAGCATTCGAAAGAAGTTGAGGAAAGAATGTGAACCCAAATAATTTTTTTTTTTTTGCAATTGTGAATGAATTTAATAAAAACAGAGTTTTAAAGCAAATAAAAAAAATTTACATGAATTTTATTCGTTTCAGTCCTTAAATACATCATTCGATATTCATTTGTTTTTATTTGGTGTGGTAGAAGGTTTACAAAATTTACTGTGAAATGTCGATTTCAGATGGTTGCTTAGGTTTTGCACAACACTGTATATGAAAAATCCAAGTGTATGCATGAAGTGCAATTCATTTCGGAGGTGCCCTAATTAGGATGTTTCACTGTTTTTAAAGTTTACCACATTTAAAATAAAATAGTTCAAATACGATTACCTTTGTTAATTCTATTATCTTCTAATAATCGTTCAATTGTTGAGCCAGGAAACATTTCCAAACTAATAAATAAAAATAAAATAAACCAAGACAAACAACTTTCAAATTAAATATTTTATTTGATTACACAAGAGTCGATTAAATACTAACTTAACTAAAACACATAGACATCTTTTTAATTAATGAAATTTTAATTGCAATACATGTTTTTTTTTCCATTTTGTTGTTTTGTATTTTAAAAAAAAAACAGATACTGACACACAAATTCAATTACGAAGGAAGTTGAAATGCTATAAATAAATTTGTATTTACTTTTATTATTGTCTTATACAAAACCATTTACTTATATCTACTGATTTTTAGATTTCAATTACCAAAAAATAAAAGCATTTTATAACCAATCCGCATTTATATTGCATATATGTATGTAAAATTTATGTATCATCATGTGTCGTGTTTATGTATGAACTTGCATTGAAGCTGATGTACGTTAGTACTCATAAATATATAAATATACATACATATGTATGCATGTCTGTAGCTAAAAATCTTTAAAGCAGATTTTAGGAAGTTAACATATTTTAACACTTGACTTTAATATAATTTTCTATGTTTTTTTTTGGTTTTTGCATTATTATCGCTCCAAGGAATTATGAATTACATGGGAATAAATTATCCTCATTTCCATTTTTATTTTTATTTTTACAATTATATTCTAAACTAGCGTTTTGAATTTATATATGAATTTTTCATCATTACACAGCCATTAAGGTCTCTTTCAATTTATTCATTATACCATTGAGTTAATTGAATGACGACAAAAAAGCAGTTTAGAGAAATAAGTCGTAATAACACTAACCATGGTAACGATAAGCACGTCTACCAGATAAACTTAATTTTTAATCAAATGTACTTAATGCATTTATAATGTATGTCTTCCGCTGGATTAAATGTTTTAAATTAAAATACTCTTGGGAAACCGATTTCGATTAGCGAATGCAAACATTATGAGGTTGGGGTGTTTTATTTATTTTTGTGACAAAATAAAAATGATAATAATACAATATATGTAGATGCGTTTTATTAAATGAGAATAAATTAAAAAAAAAAAAACAAAGATTACCTTGGGAATCACAGTTCTTTATGTGTAAGTTTAATGCGGCAATATTTAAATTTTGGTAAGAAATTTCCAAACATTGGCCACATTACTTCACCGAATATATACTTAAACAGCAAAGCAACTCTTCGGTAAATTTCTAAATTCAAAAAAAAAAACCGCCAAAGGTGGAGGTAATTTTTCCGAAAAAAAAAATAAAATAAATTTAAAAAGAAAAAAAATACATTAATTCTTTAGTAGTTAAAAAGTTGTTATGATAGTAAAATATTTTATTTATTTTTATTTATTCTCTTTTGTGGTCATTAGTAGTCTCGTTTTCCAATACGGTCAGGTCAATTCGGGTAAATACGAACCACACCGACGTGAATTGAATTAAATTTTTACTTGTAAATACAGTAATGTCTCGCTAATCCGAATCACCTTTAATCCGAATATCGCGCTAATCCGAACTATTTTTCTCATTATGTACTCTACAATCCGAACCTACCCTGATTTTTGTATGCTGTCGGACTCCAACTAAAAAACATACGAACGCACTGGTTTTCACAGTAATGTTAGTTTTTACCGTAATTTTGTTCAGCCGTTACTCATTTTACGCATTCTGAGCTCGTATTCTGGCGACCACAATTCTGAATGCATAGGTTAACACCACCTAAATAAACAATAATTGTCCACGGTCGGCAAACCAAAGACCGATATCCTTCCGCCAGAGCACTAATCATCACTAATCAGTAATCATCACCATCTGTAAGATAAAAAATACATCGTCTGCGGAAATGGACCGCAATAAACAAAGAACCGTCGTCATCTTCAACGCCACTTATTACACAGTGTAGATAGGTTACTTGTAACCAGGGATAATTGAAAAAGGCATTCTTAAGTTGTATGTCGTTGCGAGCATATCGAAATTGTTATTCGAAAATAAAGTTTAAAATAAAAGCTCTGTCCACTTTATTAACTAAGATTATATTGATTTATAAGATTTATTGTTGCTTCCCTGCATGCATTGAGCTTTGGTTCTTTTCGGCTAAACACGTGCTAAATAGTTTTGTTGAGTTCAATTTTGTTCAAAAATAGCAAATACGAGGACGCACACAACACTAACATTGAAACAAAAATGTGGGATAATTGAGAAACTTGAAAACGGTGTTTGTGGGAAAAAACTAGCTCGAGACTATGATGTTGGTGCTTCCACAATATCAGATATTAAACGCAATAAGGAAAACATTTTGAGATAAGGTACACATGCGTTAATTAGAAACTGAGCATTATGTACCTAATTTTGTTTCTGTTTTTTTATAGATTTGTGTCATCAAGTGGTGGAAAAAGTTTAAAAATAAAAACAACAAAATCTGCGGAATACCCAGAAATGGAGAAGAGGTTACACGAATGGTTTCTTAAACAAAGAGAAAAAAATGCTATTGTCTCTGAAGACTTGTTGAAAATGAAGTCCAAAATTATTTTCAAAGATGTTTATGGTGTAGAACGTTCTTTCAATGCAAGCCGAGGATGGATTGCAAAATTCAGAAAACCTTTTGGAATTCGAAATCTAAAAATTTGCGGAGAAAAACTTTCTGCTAATTTAGAAGCCGCAATCGAATTTCGGAATAAGTTCTCCCAAAAAGTAAGAGAGTTAGACCTTTCACTGTGCCAGATTTACAATGCTAATGAGAGCGGCCTATATTGGAAAATTTTGCCAGAGAGAACACTTGTAAGCTCCACGGAAAAACTGCTCCTGGACGAAAAACGAGCAAAGCGCGTTTCACTTCCCTGGCCTGCACAAATTCAACAGGGTCGCATCAGCTTAAAATGTTTGTGGTTGGCAAATCAAAGAAGCCAGCGAATTTGCCTGTAGATTACGACTCTACTGTAAGCGCCTGGATGACATCTACAGTTTCCAAGAAGTGGTTTTCCAACTCATTCGTGCCCCAGGTAAGAAAGTTTATGCGTTCTAATGGGCTGCTCGAAAAAGCATTGCTGTTATTGGATAATGCGCCATGCCACCCACCAGCAAATGATCTTACAACTGAAGACGGCATCATAATAACAACATTCTTCTTACCACCTAACTGCATGTCACTGATCCAACCCATGGATCAGAATATCATAAGAATTATAAAGCTGAACTACGAAAAAAGTTTGTTATCGCACGTCATGAGCCAAAATGCTGAAATAACCAGTGTTTTGAAAAGCATGACGCTAAAGGACGCAGTTTTTTTTCTTGGCTAGTGCTTGGGAAGGGCTTTCACAGGAAATGATGAAAAACTGTTGGAAAGTTTTGTTATCCTTCACCGAGTCAAATGAATGGGATCTTGAAGACGATATTCCGCTAGCTCGACTAATGAACCAAGCAAATTGTATCTCAACTTCTGACATAGCAAATTTTGCGGAAACTATCGAAGGTATATCAGGAATTCAACTGACTGATAATGAAATTATCGACTGGATGAATGACAACAACATTCAGGAGAGTACACAGCCAGATAGCGAAGAAGAAGAACCAATACTTCAGCAACAAGAGAAGGTTAAGCATGAAGATGCAATAACATCGTTGGCTGTTTCAACAAAATGGGCGTTGGAGAACGAAGCATCTGCTTCTGATATATTAGTCTTACAAAACCTTAAAGAAAAGGCCTTGACTGCAATGCACGGGCAAAAGAAAAAACAAACGCTTATTACTGATTTCACGCTCCAAACTGTATGAGCTATCTTAGCACAATCGAATATGTTATGAATTTGTTTTAAGTTTTTTTTTTAATTTTTATTATTATTGCAATTTTTGGTTTTAAGCAGCAATAAACATGAATTTTTGTCATTAAATAACGCCTCTTTTCTTGGCCTTATCCTGTACTCGTTAGTCCGAATAATTCGATAATCCGAATAGCCCCTTGTAATAATTGATTCGGATTAGCGAGACATTACTGTATTGTAGAAAAATATATATTTATAATTATTAATATTTTTTTTTCCTCTTTATTCAGGACATAATATCAGTCAACCTCTATTTTTCTTGGTCGCTAGGCGTCTGTGAAATTAATGTGTTAAAAAAAAAATAAAAGGAAGGCGATGATGTTCTATCTTATACATACACATACGAGTATACACTGGCGATCACTAGGATGAGGCCATACATTTTGCAATCGATTTTCACTCTTTATACCTCTGTTTGAAATTTTGTACCCGCAAACGTTTACTACCTGTGAACAGGTACATATTTTCTCAACAGGAAATCATAAAATTAAAGGGTAAATAAGAAACGACCGTTGGAATTTCCCAAGCTCAAACAATAAACTTCTTGAAAAGCGTATAAAAAGATGCGCCACTAGGATGAGGCCATTGCTTATTTTCATTTTATTTTCACATTCTATTGTGTTTTTTCACACTCACTCATTCATTATTCGTTGTTCAATGAAGTGACTTGTGTCATTCATTCTCTATTTTTATTTTTCATTCTATATCACGAATTTTCTATTCGCTATTCAGTTTTCATCATACATCATCCATTCATTCATTCGCTATTCATACTAACAATAATATTTTATTATCTTTTTTTTGCAGGAAACATCAGAAAACCCCCAAAAAAAAAAAAGGAATACTACCAACTACCTTAGTACACCCATTCCTGATGGGTCGGAAGGAGAAAGAGAAAGCAGCGGCACAGGCATTCTACGACAACTTCGTGGCTTCCTGTCGCCAACAAGTGGAAGTTGTTAGTGTGGGTTTTGCGGATCAGATACACCAAAAACTTACATCTAATATAGAGAAGATCTATGGGGATTCTCCGGTCATCGATGTTCATGAGGTGACGCAAGACAGCGAGGACGAGGAGTTTTCCGATCAAGAAGAACAGCAAGAGCTGTCTTCCTCTGAAGAGGAATTTCCGCCCATTCAGGCGAAGAAGCGGAAGAAGTCGGCCTCACCACCACCAACAAAAAACCCGCCACTAACAAGTGCACCACCAAGAACAGCAAGACCAGCACCGCCACCAACAGCTACAACAACGGTAAAATTCCCACTCCCAACACCTGCACCATCAACAACACCTTCTCCACCAGCTTCGCAACCGTCAACATCCAAAGCAGTGATGATAAAAGATAACACCAAGAAGAAATCTGAGCCCAAAAGCCGTGATATGATGCCACCGATAATCTGTTTCCAGCTCAACGTAGCAGACCTTGCAAGCTATCCAAAGCCCCTTGGACTTGCATACAAAGTGCATAACATAAACAGCACAAAGACAGTGGTGACAACTACAACCAAGGACATGCACAACAAAATAAAAGAGTACCCTCATAACAGAAAAACAGAGTACAATACATATACGGCAAAGGAGGACAAAAAATCGTTACTAGTCCGGAAGGGGATACATCACTCCTTTCAGGTTGATTAAGTCAAGGACGAATTAATTAAGGAAGGAATCCTAGCTATTAAAGTGACCCCCTACAAGACGAACAATCCAGACAACATTTTCAACAACTTCGTAATTGAAGTCGTTAAGGGCAGTGACTCACCTGCCATCTACTCAAAAAAACTTTTGCTGAAAAAAAAAAGTTATTTTGGGAAAAATTTAAAGCAAACGGGGTCACTCAGTGCCGTAATTGTCAAAAGTTTGGCCATGTTGCCAGTAACTGCGGCATGAAATATAGGTGCGTCAAGTGTAATCTAAATCACGGACCAGCCTACTGTCCTAGAACAAACACAGTGAAGGGCGAAAAAGTTTTCTGCGCAAATTGTCAGGCAACTGGGAATCCAGCGAACTATCGGGGTTGTCCAAAATATAAGGAGAAAGTAGCAGAAAAGCCAAACTAACCTTAAAAAAGAAGCAGCAACTGGCGTTTGCTAGAGAGTCAGCCACTAAGCTTCGCTAATGTCATGGCCATGGGTACCGCAATGAGAAGCCAATCTAAGGAAATGAAGGTAACCGCTAAACCCTCAACTGAAAATAATAAAGGAAATAACGTTAATAAGCAGACAACAAGACAGCCTGATCAAAGCCACCTTCCTCAAATAGTATTTTTGAGGATACTGAAAGAATTTTTGGAGCCGATCTCTTCACTAATCTGCAAAGAGCGAAACAAGTGATCCCAAGCAACTACACTTCACTGGATGACAGAGCAAAAACACCAATACTTGCCAAAGTAATTTGTGTATTATGTTGTCCATAAATAGGTTAAGAATTATTACATATAACGTTAGTTCGATTTTTTCTATTTACAGGAGGATTTCTTTGAGTTTTTTTTTATCAAGTCGAAGAAGCCTGATATTATTTTATTACAGGAAACCAATCTATCGGATCGAAACCCGTTGACCGTTGATGGATATGACGCAATAAGAGTGAACAAGGCAGCAGAGAGAAAATGTACAGCAATCCTTCTCCGAGACGCCTTCAGAGGAAATCAGATTTGGGTTCAAAATCTAACTTCGATGGAAGCAGCTGCGGTTGTTATAAAAGTCAGGAATGATGAGACTCTACTCATGATGTCAATCTACGTAAAATGTAAGGCTTCGAATGAGGGCATTAGAAGGAACATGCACATCCTCAATAGAATCGCGAGAGACCACACATACTACATTATCGGATAAGACTTTAATGCTCGACATACCCTATGGCAAGACGAAGTTTGTTCAGCACATGGATTGACAATAGCTAACTGGCTATACGGAAACAGCCACCAACATTCCTTCGAAGTTGCGTCTCAGTCCCAGAGGACATTCCACAGAACTCCATCTACGATAGATTTCTTCCTGGCAACCTCGAATATATTAAACATTCATCCGAAGTTTAAAAATTTCTCATGTATAGCTCATCCGACCGACTCAGATCATCTTGCTGTCGAGCTAAGGATTCGACTTAACCAGAGGATAATAACAGATTATCCCCAACAGAGGACGCATGTCAATTTTAGAAAAATCAACTGGAGCCGATTCCAAAAAGAAATTGAAGACGAACTCCTCCCACCACCGGCAGACAGAAACCTCAGTAATTCGAAAATTGATGAATACATCTAGCGATTTGAAACTACTGTGAATACAGCGATTGACAGACAGAGGACCCATACACCAATAAAAATAGGTACGACAACTTTCCGCCTCATATCCAGGCGATATACACACACCGACAACGTTTACGCAAAGAATACATCAAAGGACGCTAAACACGGTCAACCAAGAATACCGTACCCTGCATGCCCAACTTCAGTGTACAAACACAATGTTCACCCAAGCCATAAAACATTATAAGGAGATCAGTTTCCAAAAGCGATTAGAGGATATCAAACCAGGTCCTGATGCCTTCAAAAAGATCAACTCTATCCTTGGAAAATCCATTTCGATTCCCGATAATATAAGTGATGGTCAGAGAACCCTTTCCACGCCCAGGATAAGGTCGAGGCATTTGCCAACTACTTCGAAGTCAACTTCACAGGTAATCCACCAGTACACCTCCCAGAATTCATCAGGGAAGTGGATTCCCGTGTCCAGGAAGTGCTTTCAAATACGGACGGCATCACTGTTTTTAGTAGCAATAACCATGCTACAGAACCACTATTGGATGACACCTCTACTAGCCATGGAAAAGTTAACAACATCATCCAAAATGGAAATTCCAAAAAGCTGGAACCGACAGGATTTCTAACTATGTTCTGAAGAAGCTACCAAGTCTGGCCGTCGTATTCCTCACGATCTTATTTAACAATTGTATTAACAATAGCTATTTCCCCAAGCCCTGGAAAATAGCCAAAGTGGTACCAATCATGAAGAAAACCAACCGCGAAAACATCAACGGATATCGGCCAATCGCATTACTCTGCTGTGTTAGTAAGGTATTGGAGTCTATCATTCTGAAGAAGGTAAACTCTATCTGTACAGAAAACAGGATTTTTCCCTCATTCCAGTACGGTTTCCGTGCCTTGCACTCAACAGTCCACCCCCTTCTGAATTCTGAAGCTTCATCATGATGTTACTAAAGGACTAAATAAAAAGGAAACAATCGTCGCTTGCTCTCTGGACATCGAAAAAGCCTTTGATAGCGTCTGGATTAAAGGATTGCTGTTCAAGTTAATAACATTTGATTTTCCACATCATTTGGTAAGATTGATACAAAATCTCCTTAACAATAGATTGTTTTTTTGTACAGGTTCTTAACTCAACGTCATCAACCAAGCAGGTACGTGCGGGAGTACCTCAAGGATCGAGTTTCCGGATTGCATCACGACGGTTACTGGCTTCTAGATGCAAGAATATCTCAATCAACCTACCCCACTAGTAAGCCTCACACAAGGTACCTAGGAATAGATTTCCATGAGCGATTCAAATTTAACAGACACGCAGAAACGACCCTAAGAAAGGCCAACTTCGCGCTTCATTTGGTTCATCCACTCTTACGGAAACAGACCGGACTGAGCGAAATGACAAAGATTTTAATTTACAAACAGCTAATACGTCCTGTCATAACCTATGGATGTCCAATTTAGTACAGAATGTCACCGTCCAAGACGAAACAATTACTCATCTCCGAACGAAAAGTCTTCCGGATTTGCACAGGACTATACAGGCGGGTTAACTCCTATAAATACTACAAAAATGAAACTTTATATTCAAGAGCATCTGTTATACCTCTGGACAAATACATGCTTAACCCTTCGAAACGCATCCTACAAAAATTAACAGACCATCCCAACGAGGAAATGCAGCGGATTACAGAGGAACCTATAGAAGCACTTCATCGATACCTGAGCACTCGGGCAATGATTGATCCACGGTATGGCGACTTATTCCAAGACATCAACGGTTTCTACCTTCGAAGAAACAACTACCATTTTAGAGCCTAAAGCTCCATACTTTACTATTATCTAAAAACTCCATAACATTCACAATTATTTTTATTAGATTAAGTTAACATATACGTAGTTCCATGAATTACGAAAACAAACGCACAGTAGAAATAAGTTGGGCCCCTGTTGTTGAGCCGACATTTTAATTTTAGTTGTAAGTCTAGTTATAAGTTCTATTGTATATATATTTAGACGTAAAAATAAAAACCTTAATCTGAATGAGGCCATTGCGAACATTTCGTTGCAGGAGTTCACATCAGCGATTTTTTTCAAAGCTCTGTTAAGAATATTTACGAAAGC
This sequence comes from Volucella zonaria, assembly GCA_963966105.1. NCBI lineage: Eukaryota > Metazoa > Arthropoda > Insecta > Diptera > Syrphidae > Volucella > Volucella zonaria. Next base: position 48,202,507 of record OZ014534.1, read on the forward strand.
GTTCCGGAATAACTTTGACAGCGACAGAAAGAGGAAAAATTAATGCTTTCAATGAGTTAGGACTCTCAGCCGAGAAATTGCAAGATGGCTTAAAAGAAGTAAGACTGTTGTAAACAGTTATCTTGCAGATCCACAAAACTATGAGAAAAATCAGGACGCATGACAGAAGCAACAACATAGCGAGAAAAGCGGTTAATTCTGCGCGTGCCTTAAATTCTACTCTACCAGCGACTAAAATAAGGACCAACAGCAGAGTATCAGCCAGCATAGCAACGGTTCGAAGGATAATACGAAAAAGTGGTACTATACAGAAAAAAAAACTTAAAAATATACCTGTTTTGAGGCAAGAACACAAGGAGCATCGAATAAATTTTGCAGGAGAACATGTCGCTTAGAGCAATGAATGGAAACGCGTTATCTTTTCGGATGAAAAAAAGTTTAACCTTGACGACCCCGATGGTTACAACTTTTATTTCAATGATCTAAGAAAGGAAGAGCTTATTTTGGCAAGACCACACCTGTACATCAGGTGTAATGGTATTGGGAGCTATTATCTACAATCGAGTTGGAGTTTTTGTCCACAACAATGAACGGAAACAACTAAAAATGTTTGCTGAAACCGTCATTTCCAAAAGTGAAAAACATTTTCGGACCCCTGCCTTGGATATTCCAACAAGACAATACCCCCATCCACACTTCCAGGGTTGTTAGAAGTTGGATTGAATCAGAAGACGTGGAACTTTTGCCGTGGCCGCCCTATTCACCAGACTTAAACATAATCGTAAATGTTTGGGCATGGTTATCTCGTAAAGTGTATGAAGGCGGCAGACAATTTGAAGACAAGGGCACTTCAATCGAAGCTATTCGTGATGCCTGGGCCCAAAGTTATCTTATTATTTAAAAGGAAACTGTATGATTCTATTCCAAACCGTCTTATAAAGGTCATATCGAAAAATGGCGGGCATACTCATTATTAATGTAGAAAAACATAATAATTAAATGTTTTAAAACCATGAAATGTTAACATTTTATCCTTATCTTAGTGGGGCATCTTTTTATGCGCTTTTCAACAAGTTCATTGTTTGATCTTGGGAAATTCCAACGGTCGTTTCTTATTTGCCCTTTAATTTTATGACTTACTCTTGAGAAAATATGTACCTGTTCACAGGTAGTAAAAGTTTGCGGATACAAAATTTCAATCAGGTATAAAGAGTGAAAATCGATTGCAAAATGTATGGCCTCATCCTAGTGATCGCCAGTGTATGTCAGCCAAAGAAGAATTGTTGACTATTTTTCCATTGAAGGGACAAACAGGAGGGCAGGATATTTACGAACTATACAAGGCTTTTATTAATCATACAGTTTCCAATCCAGAAGCTTGCATCGATTACAACAAATGGAGCTCCTGGTATGATTGGGAAAAACATCGGATTTGTTACTCTTTGTAGCGCCTTTTACTACCTATCACTGTGTTATTTATCAGCAGTCCTTATGTGTATAAATAATACATTCAAGCCAGGTCATGAACGTTGCATTTAAAGTTGTCAACTCTATACACACAGATGTTAGATGGCTAAGCCGTGCTAAATTTCTAAAGCGATTTAGAGACCTTTTACCCGAGATAAAGAATTTTCTAACGACAAAAGGGCAATTAAATCCTCCACCTTGCATTTCTTTGTGACATTACAAAGAAATGAAATGAAGTAAATTTGCAATTGCAAGGAAAGGGAAAGAAAGGGAAATAAGTGTCGTAAAGCCATTCAAGGAAAAACTGTATACGTGTGTCAACCAGTTAAAACGCGGTGAATTAAAACATTTTAAAAATATGGAAGGAGTTCTGTTCGCAGCTTTGACCGAGAAAGTTTTTTTCTCCTCAAGCGTACGTACACAATAAAAGTTCCCAAACGTGATCGGTCGCCTAATATTGAAGACTATAGGTCTTCAAACATAAAGTCATTTAAAATGGATTCTAGAAATAACAATTCTAGAACCAATTATTTCGAGACTTTAACTAACACAGGTCAAATGGGATTTTGCAAGACGCCGACATAATCGTATCACGCAGTATTATAACTGCCAGATGTACGGTCATGGTGAGAAAAATTGCCATGTAAAAACTTAGTGTTCCATCTGCTCCGAGCATCTTAAAACAACTGAATGCACTCCCAAGAACCTAAAATGCGTCAACTGCAGTGGAACACATAAGTCCACTGATCGAACATGTATTAGTCGTCAAAGCTTCCTTGAAATGAGGCAAAAGCTTTCGGCCAAAAACAAAACCATACGTATTAGAAGGGCACAGCAGTCTTTTGTAATTAACATCCTGGATTTTCCATCACTACCATCCCAACGCAATGCATCATCAGGTAATACAGCACCCAAAGTTGCAAACACAAACTTCCACAAGACATCGAATGCGTGGTCCAAGTCTACTAACAACTTTAATGTGCAAAACAATCAAGAGCTTTTTACTCTGGAGGAAATAAATGCACTCACTTCTGAGATGATCATCTTGCTTGGTAATTGTACTACAAAAGTAGAGCAATTTAATACTATTGCGCAACTTGCGATTAAATACTTATATAAATCTAAATAATGACCTCTTGTAGCTTGAATATAATTTTTTGGATTGCTAGAAGCATTCGAGGTAAACAATTAGAACTTTTTTCTCTTCTTAGTACATGTAATATTGAATAATATCAGAAACTTGGCTAGTTTCAACCGATTGCTTGTCTAATACTATTTATAACTGCTATCGTTTGGATAGGGAAGAGAGAAGTGGTGGCGGTATTGCCGTAGTTATAAAACGTTTGATTGAACACAAAGTACTCCCCATCATAAGTACAAAATTAATTAAAACCATAGGTATTGAAGTCCCCTATTAGTAAGGTCTATCTCTCAAAATTTATAGTGCATATTTTCCAGATGGGTCAACTTTACCACAAAAACGAAGAGATCTCCGCAGTGATCTCTTAAAATTGCTTAATACAAATAATTTATTCCTTATTGGTGGTGACTTCAACTGCAGGCATAGACGCTGAGGTTGTCTCAGAGCCAACGCCTGAGGTAACATTCTTGCTGATTTAAACTCAAGGCATCCTTTTGATATTCTTTATCTACCAAATTCTTCCTATATTCCAGCTAACAGGAACAGGAACCCATCTATATTCGATCTATTTTTAACTAATATGCCTGACCTTTTCACTCCTCCCATAACACTTAATGAACTCAGTTCTGACCATTTACCTGTTAAATGTAGTGTTATTCTTTCTCCAGTCAAATGCTCAAATCGTATAAGTTAACGAAATATTTTATTACAATTCGCTACACCTATTCACTTGTTCCCACGAATCATCACGTACCATAGCTACCACGAGCCCATCGCATGCAAACAATGCTGACACAACGTCTGGAGCTCATATTGCACTTGACCAAAGGAATGCAGTGCACATGAGACGTTCCCATGCACCTAATCACCAAACACCGGATGAATGCGGGATTGCTACGTAAGCAGTTACAGTTTATATAAGGTAGAAAAATGTTAGAATTAAGTTAGTCTTAAGAAAGAATTCAATGAATAAAGTTTTTTTTTTAACTAAACAAATTTAATTAAGTTTAATTGGCGCCCGAGCAGGGACACAGACGAATCACGGTTATAGTGCAAAAGCCCTAAAGTAGTGCTGTCCATTCATAACTAGTGTGGTGAAACCTTGACTGAACACAAAAACAAAAAAAGCCCTCAAGAAATGCGAATTCGGGAAAAACCCTCAAGTAGTGTTACCGAACGTTCAGAAAAGAAGAAAAGAAAAAGTCTGTGTCCCAGAACCCGCGAAGTTTAAGTAATCCTTTCGCAAAAACCAACCGCGAAGTTTAAGTGATTCTCTCGCGAAAAACAAAATATATCCTGTGTACGAGAAGGAGGCCCCTTAGTAGCCACACCGCAAAAAGGAGACGGATTTACGTCAGCCGCTCGACCAGATAGAAGATGCAGAATTGGCTCTTCGTTTTTATTACGTAAGATAGATTAAGTGCAAAGCAAAAACAAAAAATATTTCTACTAAAATTCATACTAGATCAATAAAATAGTTTCATTTAAAATATAATTAGCATAAGAATTTAATTTTACTTTTAAAATACGAAATCTAAAGATGCCCTTATTTTTAATATAAAGTCTTCGCTTTCCCGTACAAAGATGTCGAACCCCAATCTTGTTCGTCCCTCGTCTCTAAACCCCCAAAATCCTGAAAACCAAAATGAAGCACCCATTTCCCATCCTGTCTTGCAAAATTTAATCGTGTTAATAGTGAACCAGGTTCTTCATACGGAAGGTAGAAATTTAGTCCAGTCTATCATTAATCCAAATTCCGATCAGTTCGCAGGAACTGACCAAACAATAAACCACGATCAACGCGCTAATATAAGTGAACTAGATAAAATTCCTGACGTGGTTCGGTGCCTACGAGAATTCTCCGGCCAACCAGGAGAATTCAGCTCATGGAGGAAGAGCGTTGATAGGATTCTAAGAATTTATGAGCATACCAAAGGCTCACCCAAATATTTTGGCATCATTAATGTGATCCGAAATAAAATTGTGGGTCACCCTGACCACATTTTAGAGTCCCCATTGAATTGGGATTGCATCAGTCGATGCCTCACGCTGCACTACGCAGACAAACGCGATTTGGAAACTTTGGAGTACCAAATGACAGCTTTAGTTCAGGGTAACTCATCCATCCAAGAGTTTTACCAAGCTGTTTACTCACACCTTTCGCTAATATTAAATAAAATCTCCAGTATGGATGTTGGTACAGAGTCTCTTAATTTGCTGATGCAAACTTACAGAGACAAAGCTCTAGACACATTCATCCGCGGATTAAAAGGCGACCTTCCCAGACTTTTGGGAATGCGAGAACCGTCAGATTTGCCCCAAGCACTTCACCTGTATTTGAGGCTAGAAAATCAAAATTTCCGCTCGCAGTATGCAATAGCAAACAGTCACAACAGAAGGACAAACCATCCACCACCAATTCCACCGAAACACGGAAACTTAAATCCAACTTCGAATCGTCAACCGTTTCATCCCGAATTGGCTTATATGGTCCAACCACCTAGACAGCAGGCCCCGTGGCAACACAACCTTAGGCCTGTTCCATCACAAAGGCCCGAGAGACAGTTTTTCCAACGCTATCAACAACAACAACCACAACAACACCAACCACAACACTTTGCTACTCCAAGGCAACCTCCACCAGAGCCTATGGACGCACAAACAATCGCGACAACCCACATGAATAGACCTCGATCGCAAAACTGGCCCCCAGCACCGAAAAGACCATCAGTTCCTCAATCCCAACAAGTGCACCCTGCTAAGATGCAAAGGAGTTTCCACATGGATACTATGCCACAAGAAGATCAAACCCGACAATTTGAAGAGATGCGGGCCAGCATAAACAATCAAATCAGCCAATATGAAGAGATGCAGGCCAGTATGAACAATTCGAAGGAATACAACGAAACCCTACAAGAATACATTGCAACGACACAACCGTAAAATATCGATTCAAACAATGTTATGGAACTAAGTGATATACATTTTTTAGGTTGAACGACTCTTCGCTGCCATATTTTGAATGTGCGACGAAGAGCGGAGAAACACTGAAAATTCTGATTGACACTGGATCCAACAAAAATTATGTACAGCCTTCTTTAATTAAAAATCCTTTACCGAATGATAAACCATTTTGCTGTAATTCAATTGGAGGTAACGTACAAGTTACTCACCACACTTTTATAAGTCTTTTTGGTCTCCAAAATATTAAAATCAAATTCTTTCTCATGCCAAAGCTAAAATCCTTTCACGCAATTCTAGGAAATGACAGCCTAAAGAGTCTTTCCGCAGTCATCCATACGAAAGATAACTACATGGTTATCAATGATCGGACAAAAGTACGAATTTACGAGGCTTCCTTTTGGTCTCAAGAATGCTCCGTCTATATTCCAAAAAGCACTTGACGACATTCTTCGCGAACACATTGGTGTTATATGCTATGTCTACATAGATGACATAGTCATTTTTAGCAAAGACGAAGCTACACACGAACTTAATATTCGAAAGGTATTCCAAACATTACATGCGGCAAACATGAAGGTACAGTTGGATAAGTGCGAATTTTACAAGCAAGAAGTAGAATTCCTTGGTTTTATTATTTCGCCTGACGGCATTAAAACCAATCCAGAAAAAATAAGAGCAATCCAAGACTTTCCATATCCGCGCACCCTGAAGGAACTTCGCTCTTTCCTTGGCTTGTCAGGGTATTACCGCCGCTTCATTAGGGACTACGCCAAGCTTGCGAAACCCTTAACAGCCCTCTTAAGAGGGGAGGATGGACGATTGTCCAAAAACCTTTCTAGCAAAAAAATAATTCATCTCGACGAATCTGCTAAACAAGCTTTTGAAAAAATTAAGAAGACATTAACATCAGAAGAAATTATACTCGCATACCCCGACTTTACCAAATCATTTGAATTAGTTACCGATGCTTCAAACTATGCCCTACGTGCTGTGCTATCTCAACAAGATAAGCCAATTATGTTCATATCTAGAACACTATCTCAAACCGAAGAAAGCTATGCAGCCAACGAAAAGGAGATGCTAGCTATAATTTGGGCACTTAACAACTTTAGAAATTATCTTTACGGATCAGCTAAGGTAATAATTCACACTGATCATCAACCGCTTACCTATTCCCTTAGTAACAAGAATAATAATTCTAAATTAAAAAGATGGAAAGCAATATTGGAGGAGTACAACTACGAGCTTAAATATAAGCCAGGCAGAACAAACGTAGTTGCAGATGCACTCTCCCGGCCTCCCATTCGACCAGAAATAAATTCCCTCACTTCCACCATACATAGTCACGAAAGCTCAGCCCATGACCTCATAATCAGTGTTGAATCGCCAATAAATGTATTCAAAAATCAAATTTTCCTTGACATCGGCAATACAAGTAGTTACGAATTTCGAATAGTTTTCCCGGCATATCACAGGCATCTTATAACCGAACAATCTTACACACCTACTAACTTAATCAAAATTCTAAAAGCAAGACTTAACCCTACAGTAATTAATTGTATAAAAACAGAGGAACGAATACAAGGAATGATACAAGAAATTTACAAAAATAACTTTGCTAATGTTCGAATTAGATTCTCTCGAAATATAGTCGAAGATGTGACCGACGAAACTAAACAAGAGGATATAGTCATTAAAACCCATCAACGTGTTCACCGGAACGAACGTGAGAATAAACAACAAATTCTGGAGAAATACTATTTTCCTAGCATGTCCCGAAAAATAAAACGAATAATAAAACTATGCTCCATCTGTAAAGAGAACAAGTACGATCGTCATCCGGATAAGGTAGAAATGCAAGCAACTCCAATACCATCTTATCCCGGACAAATTATTCATGTCGATATATTCTCAACCGAAGGTAATCTAGTACTAACATCACTAGATAAGTTCTCTAAGTATGCTCAAGTCAGGAAAATACAATCAAAAGCGATTGAAGATATCAGGCAACCTCTTAGAGAAATCATATTCGCCTATGGAATTCCGAAGACTATAGTATTCGATAATGAGAAGTCTTTCAACTCAACTCCAATCATATTCATGCTTAAAAATGAACTCGGCATTGAAGTCTTCATGACACCTCCGTACACGAGCACTTCGAATGGCCAAGTCGAAAGGTTCCATTCAACCCTCGCTGAACTCATGCGCTGCATCAAAAAAGAACAAACACATAAATCCTTCACGGAACTTCTCGAAACGGCAGTGAATGCCTATAATTTCTCAATACATTCAGTAACTAATAGAAAACCAGTAGATCTATTATTCAGTAGAAACATTAATCCTCTACAAATCGATAAAGTTCGTTCTGAAATTGAAGCCAAGCTAAAAGAAAAACAACAATATGACTTAACCTACCACAACAAGGGTAAAGCTCCATTAAAAGACTACTCAACCGGAGAAGTCGTTTATGTAAAGAAAAACAAAAGAATAGGGTCAAAACTCTCTCCAAGATATGCAAAAGAAGTTATCAAAGAAAATAAAAAAACCACCGTTCTCACCGAATCTGGAAAAGTCGTTCACAAATCACACATAAAATCGTAATAAATCTAAACCTTTCATTCTAGATGCATTCTGACTGACTGTTTATGTGACGTACAAATACTGGACTATACGAACTCAAGACTAGTGACTATTAACACAGGCATATCTAGATTGCAAACAGGAACCTTCAAAATTATTCATGTCATCGACTTACGCAAATACGAAGACACGACTGACCGAATAGAGACAACGATTAGAGAGAACATTAACAGCAACCATCCAATCTTTACTTTCCTATACGAGTATAATGAAATTTCCCAAATTAGAACCCATCTAAACAGACTCCTACCATATTCGAAAACTAAAAATAAAAGGTCTTTAGATTTCATTGGTAGTGCTTGGAAATGGATTGCAGGTAATCCAGACCAGCACGATTTCGAAATTATAAACGAAAAAATTAATAGCGCATTAAGTAATAATAATAGACAAGTAGTAATTAATAAATTAGTAATTGATAAAATTAATGAAGTAGCAAACTTAAGTAACGAAATAAGCAAACACTTAAAAGATAATGAAAAATTAAAAAAATTAATTTATACTTAATGTTAAATACAAAATAGAATTATTAAAAGAAGAAATTATTAATATAGGCTATGCTATGCGTTGGGCCATAAAGTATACTCGTATATAGTAAATACTTACATTTTGTCAAATCTAGAAATTAAGATAATAGAAAATATATTTAAAGAAGAAAACGTTCCATATACAAATATTGAAGAAGCTATAGAATTCGCTGAAGTTAAAATAGAGCACAACAATACAGTAATTCTTTATATTATTAGCATACCAACTACTGAAATAAAGTCCTGCGAGACCACTTTAATAAAAGCCGTAAAAAAAGGCAAAATTATAAATCAAATATTATACGAAAATATTCTGCAATGTAGTAACAAATTATGTGGTATTAAAAGACACTATGTAAAACTTATAATAAATTGTCAATCTGTCCTAGAGAAAGTGTCATAGATATAAGTAATGAAACATGTATTTCAAATCTGCTAAGTAGCCTTCCCCCTACCTGCACCATCGTAAACAAACAACACATACCATCCTTTGAAGAGATCACACCAGGAATAATTTTCTTAAACCAGTATGAAGGACCAATAACGATAGACGGAAACGTAGTCATGCTTAATGGGACAATCATAATAAAATATCATAACACTACAGTCGAAATACACCGATCAAAATTTAGATCATCAGAAACAACTGGGTATAGACCTCTCCCCGCAATACTGCAACCCCCATCAACGGGAAACAACATCGAAGAACTTCTATCCTTGAAAATGATGAAAGAACTCCACACTAACAATAAACAGTATATTGAACTTCTGGAATTTAGAAGCAAGTCCAACACCATAATTAGTTTTGGAGCCTTAACTATGTCAATAATAATCATCTTGGCTATTCTACTGAAAATCGCTAAAAGTATCAAACCAGCAGAAAAAGGAAAGCCGATGGTCATAGACACCATAGCCATGGAAGCAGTTACTATCAAACCAACACCTCCGCCCGAAAGAGCATCTACGTCACGCATTAGCCAACGAGGACGCTTTGCATTTAAGACGGGAGGAGTTAACGAAATATTTTATTACAATTCGCTACACCTATTCACTTGTTCCCACGAATCATCACGTACCATAGCTACCACGAGCCCATCGCATGCAAACAATGCTGACACAACGTCTGGAGCTCATATTGCACTTGACCAAAGGAATGCAGTGCACATGAGACGTTCCCATGCACCTAATCACCAAACACCGGATGAATGCGGGATTGCTACGTAAGCAGTTACAGTTTATATAAGGTAGAAAAATGTTAGAATTAAGTTAGTCTTAAGAAAGAATTCAATGAATAAAGTTTTTTTTTTAACTAAACAAATTTAATTAAGTTTAATTTATATGCATTGGCATAATATCAACCAGTTCCCCTGCGAGAGCGATACTCGATGATGTATGAGGTGGTCGCCTGGCTTTCGTATCTACGAGTATATCTAGCATTGGTTTAAAATCCACCAGTTCCCTTGCGAGCGAGATGTTCAACGGTGTGTGAGGTGGTCGCCTGGCGAAGGTATAGATACAGGTAGACCTCACTTAACACGTACTTCTTACAGCACGGCCTCGTTCTAACACGCTCACATTTTGCGGCATATTTTTGTTTAACACGCAAAAAGCCTCGCTCTAGCACGGTGTGCGAGACACAATTTTTTTTAGCATGCGGATAGTGGTGTGGAAACCGGTTTCAGTCCAATTTACTCAGTTCCTTTTTTGTGTTCGCGAAGCTCGGTACGTACTTTTATGATAACATAGGTGAATTGTAATCGTGTAAAAGGTATGTTTTAGAACTCACCGTTAAATTTTCAAGCCTTTGACACAAGCCGCTTCGCCGCGGTCGGCGTTTGTGATAATGTACAGAGGGTGACCAAGTCATGAGCACGGTTTTAAAAAAACCGTTTTATGTCAAGTATTCTTAAATACCAATCAACCTAGCGAAGTAATATTTTATCTAATTAATTTTGGGAATTTCAAAAAATCTTTTTAGTATAGGTCAAAGCAATAAAATTTGGAAAAAACCCCCTTTCGGAATTAAGGGGAAATTCCGGAAATTTAAACAAGTGTACTAATGACTTGGCCACCCTCTGTAAACAAACAGTAAGAGCTGCTTTGCGTGTTTTATTGTTTCATCTTTGCATTCGTTAAAAAAAATTGTCATCGAGTAACACGTGTCTCTACCGCTATCTTCCTAATTTATAATGTCGACTAAAAAAATTGAAAAACGAATTTTGACGCGAAAAAAATCTGTGTTACCGCTTAAAGTGAATATAGAAATGCTTGATCGTTTACGCCTTGGAGAGTCGTTTGCATCCATATCACGCTCATTCAATGTCAACGAATCAACTGTACGATCGATAAAAAAATCCAAAGATAAATAAGGTCGGCTGCACCTTTAACTTCACTGTCAACGAAAATTTTTCGTGATCCAGCAATAAAAAAAATGGAAGTGGCGTTGTCATTATGGATTGAAGACCGCAACCGAAAAAGGGTGCCCCTGAGTGGTCCAATGATGCGGGAGAAGGCAAAGCGTCTTTACGCACATTTTAAAGAACCTGATGATAGTTGTGGTGGTGAATATACAGATGGAGGATTTCAAGCATCGGAAGGTTGGTTCAATAAATTTAAGGTGAGACAATCATTGCATAGCATTAAAATCGTTGGAGAAGCTGCATCTGCAGACATTGCTGCAGCAGAAAGATATCCAGAGCAAATATTTAATGCAGACGAAACTGCACTGTTTTGAAAGAGAATGCCAAACAAAACATTCATTTCTAAAAGCGAGAAGTCTGCCCCTGGATTTAAGGCAGCAAAGGATAGGATTACACTGTTGTTATGTTCTAATGCATCTGGAGATTGTGTCATTAAACCACTGATTCTTTACAGATCGTCAAATCCTCGTGCTTTAAAAAATCAAAACAAGGACGACCTACCAGTGTTTTGGCGTGCTAATAAGAATGCGTGGGTTACAAGCGCTATTTTTTGTCACTGGTTCCGGAATTGTTTTGTTTCTGAAATTGAAGCTTAATTAAAAAAAAATAATATAGACTTTAAAGCAGTTCTAGTTTTGGACAATGCACCAGGTCATCTTCGCGAACTTGAAACTATGCATCCAAATACAATATAAAAGTGGCATTTTTACCTCCCAACACGACGGCTTTGCTTCAACCTATGGACCAAGAAATAATCCAGGCCTTTAAGCTCTATTACATTAGACGAACCTTCAAAATCATATTGGATAATATGGAATTTGATCCTGATATGAATGTTATGGAATGCTGGGAGAAATTTGACATAGCAAAATTCATCGTAAACATAAAAGAATCATTGGAAGAACTGAAGCCATACACATTGAAATCATGCTGGAAGAAACTGTGGCCTGCTTTGACTGCGGAAAATGACGAAAAATCTGTGCAAATTCGAACTTTGACTGCAAACATAGCCGGAATTGCAAATTGAATAGGACGAGATGGGTTCGAACAGATAGAATCAATTGACATTCAGGAGTTACTTGAACTGCAAGATGAAGATTTGACTGAAACCGACTTGGAGGAAGTGTTAAATTCACAGCCCGTTGAAGAAGAGGCTTCAACAAGCACTGGAAATATTACATTTAATTTGAAAAATCTTAGTGAAGGTTTAGTTTAAGAATGGCAAATGTGCTTTGTGATTTCTTTATGCAAATTGATCCGTCTATGGAACGAAGTCTTATTTTTAAGAGGCAAATTGCTGATGCCACTGTTGAATATCGGTCTGAATTGAAGAAGCTTTTAAAAACTGTCAAGCAAGAAAAAATTACAAAATTCTTTAAACCATTGCCTAAGTCTGAAGATAATAATTAATAATTTTTGACCATAAAAACTTCAATAAAATCAGTTTTTTATATACGAGTATGTACTTGTTTTTTATTTTGTCACCTAGGAACGTATCCCCTATAATCCCATATAAATTACCATTCCATATTCACGGTTTCTGTATTTGCGCCATTTTTACTGAACATACTCGTATACCCCGCGAATAAAGAGCTTTTACTGTATAAAAAAATTCGCTTGAATTGCTTTACTTTGTATATGCGATTTGTAATACACAATATAATTTCAGAAAGTGTTTGCAGGTGCATATTTTTTCCGATTTACCATTTAAAATTTTCCACGCCACGCCACTGTAATACTATACATGCGCATGCGATTATTTATAAATTTATAACTATCTGTCTTTACACGACGACGACAGATTTGTTTTTGGATAATTTTAAAATTGTGCTTTCATTTTAAGAACTTAGAAAACGCAGTCAGTTTTAAAATAGACAGTCGAAACCCAGACAAAAAAAGAATCAGAATATGAAACGTGTCGCTCATTATAATAGTGGTGTAACTCCAATTTTTTTTAAAAAAAGGATTTTTCTGATTAATGGTATCATATGTTTTAATATCTTTCAATAATACAAATACACATTATATTTTCGATAGTCAATGTTTTTTTGTTTTTATAGGGATTTAGTTCACAATAAAAGTGAAGTAAACATATTTCCGTTTAATAGTGAAGGTGATTCACTTTTATTGTGACAAACGGGTTCTGACCATAGTTTACTATTGTATAACTGGACCTCTAACTCCGTGTATTTTCCTATGAAAAGAACAACAACTCAAACAGAGCAGCCATTGTTTACAGGTTGCTTATGAAATTTCCTAGTTCATTGTAAAATACATGGAGTTAGAGGTCCAATTATCACTGTCAGACCCCACATACACAATTGAAGGGTTGTAAATCTAAAGGGTCTAAGTGCCAAAAAAACAAAAATACATTTTTTTTTACGGAAATGTGGTGTAAGTGCCAAGCCTAATAGTATCCAAATGGATTTAAGTGTCTGTTTCTTTTGAAATTGTACACCAACCAGCGAAATTATGGCGTGGGCTAAGTGCCAACAAACTTTCGCTCAAAACGGTCTGTATCTGTGTGCGTGAGTTACATACTCGTACAACCCAACCAGGAGTCACATACTCACATATCAATAATCTATTCGCATAACACTTTATTCTCATAATACTCGTACACCAATACCTCGCTTTGCGTTTTTTCGAAGTTGAGTCGCTGCTGAATTAGTACTAATTTTCACTGTGCGTCGTTAGATTTTCGAAGTTGCGTTGTTTTAGATTCGAGTCTTTAATTTTTTTTCCGAAATTTTTTGAAATTTTCTTTTTTTTTCTAAAAGATGGCACGACTTTTGTTTCTAATTGCGCCATGCCATCAAAACTCGGGGATTCCCCTTCTAACTGAATATCAACGCAATTTTAATATGCACAGTTTTATTTTCACTTTGTTTTGCTAATTTTAGAGTTCGGTTTCAATTAGTGTGTTGTGCTTTTTAAAAAGAGAATAATAAATTTTTATGGGTAATTTCTGGTTACAAAAAAGGTAAATATTTTTCCAATTTATTTATTGGCCAAATGAGTGGAAAGGGCGTTGCTGGTAGAATTACCAAAAAAAAAAAAACTATCAGCTTAGAGACAAAATTAGATATTCTGCGACGATTTGATAAGGGAGAGAGGGGCTGTGGAGATAGCAAAGGCTGTTGGTCTGGCTGCAACAACTGTCAGAACTACGAGTATTAGAGATCGAGATGGGGATAAAATAAGAGAGCCTGAAAAATCTCCAACATCATTAGATGCTAAAACGACAACCCGTAAGAGGAGTGCTTTGATGATCAAAATGGAGTCCTTGCTTTCTATTTGGATTAAAAATTAAGTAAAATGGTAATTCAGACGAAAGCAAAGATGACATGAAAAGTAAAGCAGTATCCAACGATAATACTAGTGGTGGTACAGACAAGAATGAAACATTTGAAGCTAGTCAGGGCTGGTTTGAGAGATTCAAGGTTAGAGCAAATCTGCACAGCATTGCTCTTAAAGGCGAAGCAGCTAGAGCTGATATAGCTGCTGCAGAACGCGACCCGACAGAGTTAAAAGCGTTAATTCATGAAGGTGGCTATGATCCGAAACAAGTCTTTAATGTTGACGAGACTGGGTTATTTTGGAAACGTCTACCTAACAGAACTTTCATATCTAAAACAGAAAAATCTGACTGACTCTTCTTCTTGGTGGTAATGCAAATGGTGATTTCAAATTTAAACCATTTCTCATTTATCGATCAGAAAATCCAAGAGCTATGAAAGGTTGTGCAAAGAATCTGCTTCCTGTCCACTGGCGAGCAAACAAAAAAGCATGGATGACAGCATCATTATTTCAAAACTGGGTTTTAACTTGTACTGTTCCAGAAATTAAAGCTTATTGCAACAAGGAAAACTTAAACTTCAAGGCTTTGGTCCTAGTAGACAATGCTCCTGGCCACCCAGTTTATGTTGATGAGTCGTCAGAAAACGTGAAATTTGTATTTTTGCCGCCTAATACGACATCAGTTATCAGATGGATCAGGGAGTAATATCGACTTTTAAAAGTTATTACCTTCGACGAACATTTAAACTTCTTTTAAGTTGGCCAAGATAAGCCTACCATGCTAGAGTTTTGGAAAAAGTTCAACATTATGAAAGCCATAGAAATTATTTCCGATTCGTGGGAGGAGGTTAAACCATTTTGCATGAATGGTGTTTGGCGCAAAATATGGCCTGAATGTGTTCACAGAATTTGCGCTGCAGAAGTTGATGGTACACCAGCTGTTCGTTATGAAATTTCTAATTTAGCTAGAGAGTCTAATTTTGAAGGTATGGAGGAGACTAACATAAATGAATTGCTAACCTCGCACAACCAAGAATTGTCTAATGAAGAACTATTGCAACTCGAATTCCAATTTGCTAATGAAAAAGATGACAGTGAACATTCAATAGAAATATCCGCCAAAAATTTAACCTCCAAACAAATTTCCAAAGCGATGTGTTTGATTGACGAAGCTATGGAGATTTTTTTAAAAACCGATCCTGACACCGGAAGGAGTTTTAAAGTGTCCCAGGCGGTAGCTACGAATATCAATTGCTACAAAGAAATTTATTTTACGTTGAAAAAAAAAAAAAAGCTGTTCAGCAAACATTGGACCAATTTTTTGTGAAAGAAAGCCGACTTACGACAACACCCACTATGGACTCATCAGACAGTGACTAATTTTTAATTTGTTTTAATTGAATTTGTTTTTTTTTTTTGTGTTTTGTATGTATGTAATACAATTTTCTATTATTTTTGTTTTTTAAATGTTTACTTTGTTCAATTTTCTTTTTAAAAAGTAGTATTTTCGTAACCCTGCAACCTATCTTCGATATTTACATACATGGTTTGCTATAGAAAATCATAATCCACTTTGCGTCGTGTTTTTTTGGAACGTAACTACGACGCAAAGTGAGGTATTGGTGTACTTGTTTTGTTTATTTAACTTTTGTTTGGCTCACATTGCGTTTTTATTATTTGCCTCACAACAATGTATCTAATGTATTTAATGTATCTAGTATCAAAATTCATTTTCATTCACACGACTTCATCTCTCAATGTATCTACAATAATATCAAAATTCATTTTCTTTCACACGCTTTTGTAAGAAGTCAGCATAAAATTTGTATAAATACCCATGTAATTCAGACATACGAGTTCCTTTTTTAGTCAATAATGTTTTAACTTTTAAGCGAAGAGAAGAAGTTGTTTTTTTTTTTTTAATTTGGGTATCGCTCCCGCGATCGGTAGGATAAAAGTATATCCAGTACGTCGCGAATCTTTTTTCGATGATTTATCGGTACTAAGTTTCAATATCGACGACTAATTGATAGTAGTGACGTACTCATACATATAAGAACTCGTTTTGAATTGTGCGCAAAGTGAAGTGATTCGACGGAACATTGGATCAGCGAAAGATATCGCAATCACCAATCGAGAGGTCTCAACCTCGAAAGTTCTAAGGACCAATGAAGGAAACATTATTTATAGTACTGTAAGTTGAGTTCTTATAATAACCTATTCCTTACATACTAACCGACTTGTATTTTTTGAAATACTGTGTGTTCAATTAGCAATAAAATTAAGACAAAAAGTATTCCCTATAGCCTTAATAGCTTTAATAACGAGGTGGAAGATAGTAGAGATAATTTAAGTAGTAGCTTAAGTGATCATCTTACCTAAAATTCAGAAGACAGTGTTATTATTCTCTCCAACATGACCACAAATAATACTCAATCAAATATGGCAGATTTGTTTAACTCTCTTCGTATTCCGGATGCTATAAAGGATTTGCCAAAATTCGATGGAAATCCCAGGCTCTTAACGAACGTAGAGGAAATTCTTTTCCTAATTAGATCTGCAGACGAAACCAGTTATGGTAAACTTCTGCTTCGTGCTATACGCAATAAACTAGAGGGACCTTCAAATGAGGTTCTTAATATATACCGTACGCCGCTGAACTGCGACTGTATAAAATCAAACCTCATAGTGCACTACGCCGACAAGCGTAATGAGACATCCCTAATAAGAGATTTGCATGGGTTGAGGCAAAATCAAAGAACAATAGAAAAGTTTTACAGCGAAGTAATAGAAGTGCTCTCCGCCATGAACAATCATGTGCAGATCCACTCCACAGATTCATAAAAGCAAAACGAGAATTGTACGAGAAAATGTGTCTAAGCGTATTCACGATTGGTTTAAGAGAACCTTTGGGACCTACCGTTCGAGCAATGAAACCAACAACCCTGGCAGAAACCTCTGCATTTTGTATCAAAGAACAAAATACATATTACGGCCGAACAGAAATAAAGCAACCAATCTGTTAAGAAACACATTGGGTGCAATGAAAACCTTACCCAACAACATAAACAAACAACAGTCAGCATAGCTGGGGACAACGATCGCTACCTTGCTGACTCAACGTAGCATTATGCATGTGTGGTTATTATTTTATTGTTTAAGTAGATTAGTTTAGGTAAGCATTCATTTGTAATTAATTATAAGTAAAAAAGAGGCATTCGGCCGAACAATAAATGCCATTCTATCATTGATTGATCAAACGGAAGCGTTTTTATTTCAGATCAACTCAACCAGTGAACAAGTTCAAGTGCTTGGCTCACTACTCATCAAGAATAACAAGTTTATGTGCTTGATATCCAATATCATTCAACAGATAGTTTGCCGCGCTGAATTGACGCTCTTATTATTAGAAAGCCCTCATTCGTCGTGTTCTCGTTTTGCTCCGCATTAAACTTTTAAATATAATTTATTTCTTACCCTTCCATATCTCTACTTCTGATATAAGTTCCGCGACATTATTGCATTACTGCAAGTGCTGACTGGCAACCTTTTGTGATGAGTGCAAGATCATCTCGCTTTCGCACGTGTTGCTTGCTATAAAGTGTCTCACTGACTCATTCCAAAAATGAGATCAATGATCTCAAAGCAGTTTGTGCCGCGCAAAACATCTCTAACCTTAAATTGTACGAATCGATAAACAACCTGCAAAAGATCTTCAGACTCATTTTCAATCCTCCTCAAAGACACAATCATCTCTAATGCAATCTGACGTAATCTTTAATAGAATCAACGGTGTTGGTGACGATCTACAATAGCTGCCGCACAATCAACCATTTTCGATATCGAGAATCATATCAAAACAAATAGACGATTTACCAATACATACACAATACCTGCAGAATGTCCACTACAATACATCAATTTCGGCTGAATTACTGGAAACCTACTAGATGGAGTGAAAAGTGACCTCCTTGGGAATTAAACAAAAAATTTTTTATTAAATGTTTTTTTATATTATTAAATATAGCCCTCTTTTAGTTTGATACACTTATTCCGGAAGGTCTGCAAAATACTCCTCCGTGGCGTCGATGATTTCCTCGCGTGAGTTGAATTTTTTATTGATGAGCCATCTTTTGATGTTTGGGAAGAGATAATAGTCCGAGGGATCCAAATCCAGTTACCAATCGATGCTAAAAGTTCTGCCCGATTCCGCATCAGCAAGTCCACGAAGTGCTCTCGCGTTCGTGTTTTTGGTCAGGAGTTATCCTGTCGCGGCACCCAGCGGCAGGATAACTTTTTCATATGCAAAATATTGCCCAAAATATGGCGTGTGCGCTCAGTACTAATCTTTGTGGTATCTGCTAGCTCGCGCACCTTCACCATTTCATGTATTTTTTTGACATTGTCCTCTGTAGCCGCATCGGAGGGCCTGCCGCTGCGGACTTGATCGGTAGTGGAGTTGCGGCCACCACGAAACTCTCGAAACCAATATTTGACGGATTAATCTGACGGAGCATTAGCCCCATAATATTTATCCAACTTTTCTTTTGTTTCCTTCACCGTTTTGCCTCTCCAAAAATAATGTTTTATGAGAGAACGAAAATCGTTTTTGTCCATACTCAACATGATGCCAAACACGTCAACAACAATCAGCTGTCAAAACAAAACTAAAGACACTATCGCACTGAAATTTGGCATGTCTGCCTAATTTGGAAGGACTTCAAGGCACCATAGCCTTTTTTGCAGTAGCAGCGCATTCTGGCGGTCAAGGATGTCACTTTTCATTCTACAAATTTTCCCACTGCCCCTTCAATCCAAGAGACCGAAACTGTTTCATTGTCAACTCCTTCCGTCGCCGCCCCACGCTATCCCATCAAACATTTTGGTACAACATGGACACCTTCCGAAAAATAGAAACCGATATGAGTACATTTTTCATCAAAGGCACCCCCAAAACGCTGATATTCCTTGGATCACGAAATTCTTCGCAAACAAATACGGCATCACCATCAGCAAATGTAAAATGTTCCTGCCATCTCACCACAAAGGTAATCGAAAGTTTAAATTCGACCTCCGTTCCAGATACGAAGGGTTATTTAAAAATCCTGCTGGTGCTAATTTCAACGTTGGAAAGATGCGCATCTCTAAATGGATCGACACACATACCAAGAAACTGGATAAAACGAAGCTTAATTCTAAGTTACCTAATCCCGATCCCAGTTCCCGTCCCAAACCGGACTCTAATAAAATACCGAAACCTGACCCGAACCGTCCCAAACCTGACTCTATACCGAAACCAGTTTTCAACTCCCGTTCCAACTCTGACTTTAATTGGAGATTTAAAAGCAACATATTCCCCAATTTCGCTCCTCCCACTCAAATCCCGAACCAACTTCTACACATGCTCCCATTAGCCCTTCTTTCCCAATTTTCGACCTTAAAACCGGAGTTAAATATCCCAATTTCATTAGATCCCATATTATTAATCCCTTATCTGAAAAAGTGTCTGATGCCCCTTTAATTACCGCTGCACCACCCTCAAAATCTTCATCCACCAACCACATTTTTGACCCCCTTCTGTCTCTCACAGTTAAAATAACCCAGCAAACTTTTGACACAACAGAATGTCGTTATTCACTTTCTAGGCTTAGAGAAAAAAAGACGTGCGAGAATATACGTCTCCTTCTAGTATCTGCATGAAAAATCAGATTCAGTTTGTTAAGAGGGAAAAACTAAAACAAGCGTCATGGTCTCCATACAGCGGGAAGGTCTCCCTACTGACCTTACAAGTCTGAGGAACTTATATATCAAGTTCCACGAGGTTTTCAATATGTCTCCCCAAAAAGTCTCAGACGACCTTGCTGCTTTCGGTAACTATGTGCACTCAAAAAAGGATCTCACACCTTCAACGAAGCAGGAGCTGACAAAAACAAATAAAATTTATCGGCGAAGATTTTCCTTTTTTTTTCTCTCTCGAAAAGGTTTCGTAATACCGGAAAAATCACGTGGCGCCCATTTCGTCTTCCCAGGTTTAGCTGCCCTTAAAGTGCTACCTGGAGGAACCCACAGCTGGAATAGCGAGATCCCAGAAAAAGTTATCGTTTGGTTCGGGGCATCGCTCTATCGGTGTCGGGAATTAAACGTAATAACGTGTCCACCACTTAACACCCACAAGATTGACAATCTCTCGATCATGAACTCATCACTTTGATTCCAACAAAATATAATACGAGTAGTCTACCCGTGCATCTGAATAAACAGTTCACAGCATACTCGTACATGTGGGATACTGTTATCAGATGAGTGCCCCATTATAAATCACTACATCGTGTCGTTGACGCAACATCTAACGAAGCAAAGCAATGTGATAAGCACAATTTTGCCGCCTAAATATTTCATTTTATTTATCTCCAGCCATCTTCGCATCTTCAGGGAGTCAATGTTTTACAGGGATAGTGTTTTTTGCACTGTCGTCTTGACGACCCATTCATTCGTCTATAAATTGCCGCGGCCAAGCATTCCACGAATATATTGTAGAAACGGTATGTCAGTATTTAAGATAATCTTGGTATTGGGCACCGTAAGCGGCGCGGCTTGGCAGTGTTCGCCATTAAAATGATGACGTGGTACAAAATTCTCCATTCGTTTGGCGTGTGGAATTTCTACGACGGCGGCGAGGACGACGATGATAATGACTGGCTTAAAACAATTAAGCCTTTCTTCAACCACGGCGGGGGCAGTACCTTCTATGCCACTGGTGCGGAACGATCATCGGGGCGTATTTTATCAAAGAGAATGATGATGAGACGGCTACCATCAAAGGCCAGCGTTCTCGGGCTATAGTAACAGATTTCTTCATACCCATTATTTACGATAGCAACATGAGCAATTTCTGCTTTCAAGACGGCCTTTGTTCCCTGTTCGTCTCATTTCGAAAAATGGTGATTTTTGCTGGCCACTAGGTTCATCCGATTTAATGGCTCCAGACTTTGAAATCAAAGGCTT
Organism: Volucella zonaria; assembly: GCA_963966105.1. NCBI lineage: Eukaryota > Metazoa > Arthropoda > Insecta > Diptera > Syrphidae > Volucella > Volucella zonaria. The sequence continues at coordinate 48,223,968 of OZ014534.1, forward strand.
ATATCAACAAGCCGAGGGTTCCAGCTCAGCTCAAGGCCAACATCCGACGCAAAATAACCACATTGCGCAGTACACGACAACGGCGGCCATTTGCGGAATATTGCTTTGAGAAGGTGATTAGAACAAGTTTTCTAAGTCCAATATAAACAACTATTCTCATTGAGCAACAAAAAGTATTTTTTTTTCAATTGAAATTGAAGTTTAAAACGCATATTTAAAAATATATAATAATAAATTAATAAGCACCTTCAAGAAAAGATAAATGAAAAAATGTATCCCGAAAATCAAGGTTGCTAACGGACGGCGATTATCGTGTCATGGAAAGGATGCTGAGAGCAAATGAGGTAAAGACATTAAAGGCTGCCTCTAGGGCTATAAACAAAAACTTTAGTGAATGGATTGCCAGGAGATGCCTGCATAATCGGATAAACATGTAAAAGCATGGTTAAAGTTCTGCAAAGACCACACAAATTGGACGGTTAAAGAATGGAAAATATATGTAGGAATGTACCTGACAAACAATAGTATGTTACATTACGATCTATCGACGAGACAGGACAGTTAACTAAACGAACGAATGAGCGCACGCATACACGGATAGACAAACTGACACGAACCCACCAGAAAGCTAGCATCATGATAAATGAGGCAGCAGTTCACTAACAGAACCCATCTAGGCCGGCCGCCAAGCTGATTAATAAAACCTTGAATTATTTAATTTGTTTTTGTTTTTTTTTTTATAAAACTATTAACAGAAAATATTTTTCCCACTATCATAATCGCAACGCGGCAACACTTTATAGTTTCCATCGTTATAAAAATAATACACACACCAAATGTATGTACACTAATGCCTAAGTGCCTGGCCACTTTATCATGGGAATGAAAGTCACATGTCGTACGAGATAGGCAGATTTTATGTGAATCAGAAAGAGAAGGGCAGATTGCACCGAAAATCCATTTGAGAAATACGAGTAATTCTCGGTGGAAGAATGAATTTTCTTTTCTCAAAGCGTTTCGTTTCTGACACATATTTACAATGGCTCCATGGACGCGCGAACAAACAATTGAGTTGATAGAAGAATTTCAGCAGTTCCTGAATCTCTACAACATTCGGGATTCTAATTATAAAAATAGAATTAAAAGGAGTGCAAATTTGTTGGAAATAGTGGACAAAATTAAAATCAATCGACCAAGAACAATGGTGAAGGATATTTCGCTAAAATTAAAAACAATAAAAACCCGATATTTAAAAGAAAAAGCTAAGATCTTGGATTCAAAACGAAGTGGTGCCGGTGCTGACGATTTGTACGTGCTGAAATTGTGGTGCTACGAAGATCTGATCTTTTGGGACGATACCTGTGATGATATTCGTGGTACATCGAATATTTCTAGTTTATCGGTAACTTAAACGTTTGCTTTTCAAAAGAAATTATGATTAAATTTTCTGTAAAATCATTGTCCTTGCAGAGTGTAGGACCTAAAATATTGAGAAGCGATTATCCGGCAGAGAGTTGTGAGTCAGGTAGCAAAAGCCACCATGTGTTCGAGAATTCAAGCTTGGCAAGTACTTCGCCAGTCTCAAAATCATTGGTAGGTAATATTATAAATTTGGGAACTTCTTTTAACTGTATTTCATTCCAAAGTAGAAAAAACCACAGTACGAGCAGAGGAAGCTATTAAAGCAGCCAACCAAATAGTGAATGCTTTCACAAACACAACACCGTCAGCGCATCGGCCGTTTCTGAACAACCTGGGGGCAGAAATGAATATCGTCACGTGCGAAGAGTTGTTGGCAGAAACGAGATTGAAAATTTTGTAAGTGGTGAGACAAGCGCAATTAAAACAAAGAGCAATGAAGAAGATCACAGCGTTAGAGAGCTGCAACGGATACTTTGTATTTCTGTATACCCGATCAATGACTCAGATTTGGTTTTAAGCAATCACTTTCGTTGAGCAGCAAGGAATAATGGTTTGCTCATGAGCTTAAAAAATATATGTTGGTTGAAACATTCGAGTCATGTGGATACATGCATTCGAGTGTTCGGGTATTTTATGCAGTATTAGCAAATAATGATCGTTTGTTCGGGTGGTTGAACACACTCGACACAATCGAGACACTGCAGACACTCGAATATACCCTTACCCATGTCCATACACAAAACAATATTACATTTCATATGTTGTGTATTTTGTTTTTGTTGTTTGTTGTAATTATGAATTTTGTTCCTTATCACTAAAGAATGAAAGTTAACGCATTTTCGTTTGTTCGGGTGGTCGAACACACTCGAGACAATAGAGATACTCGAAACACTCGAATATTCTCTTATCCATGACCATACACAAAACAATATGTATCGATTTGCATTTTGCATAATCATCAGTTACGGTGATTATTTTGCGTAAAGTGGTTGATCAGTGGCTATTGGTAGTAATTTCGAGTTTTTATAAAAAAAAAAAAAAAAATTTTCAAAGAATGGAAAGTCATATACGAGTACTTAATGCAGTTCTTTGCAGCGTACACATCAACACCAATAAAAAAAAAAGTGGAAATGTTGAACGTGCAACGATTACCGAAACTGGAGGGCTTTGAATTCAAAAACATTCGCCCATGATTATTGTCGGAGAATGTGGATACTGAGGACTCAAAGTCGTCATCGACTAAAAATTTAATCGGAAATGCAATGGAGGATATTTTCAATGATGATGATTTCATATAAAATAAAAATGACTTAAAAAAAAACATATCAAGTTTTTTTTTTACTTTTTTTAATATGGAACATTTGCATATTTCACAAAGAAAGATTCTGCAATGAAAGTTCCCCCTCTTCCGTAAGGTATGCCACAAATTCATCTCTAATTGACGAAGCAATTTTCTGAGGTTTTCTTTGCATACGTGCAATGTTGTCTTCTGATGGTATGTATGGACTGGGACCAGTGTTCAATTAAAAAGTTATGTAGCTAGCTGCAAGCCTGTGTTATATATTTAACCCTTTATGGTCGCAAGTATACATATACAGTGAAATCTCATATTGCGGACACCTCTCTTAGGCGGACACCGGCCTTAGCCGGACATTTTTGCATGTACGGAAATGTGCCCATATAAACTATGTGCTTTTCAGTTTCTTTTGGGCGGACATTCCCTTGGACGGACGCGGACACGAATTTGCTTCTGAAAGATAAAAAAGTCTCTCTTAGGCGGATACAAACGCATGTCGAAACATGACCTCATACTCACCAGACAGTTTTTTACATGGAAGTCGGCGGCTTATTGTAATTTTTGGTCATTTGTCGATAAACCGCACGTGTGCAAGCAAATTTCATTGTATACAGACATGACATGCATGAACGTGTCTCAAAATAATGACCGCATTCGTTTATGTTTCCTTCATTACATTGATGTAAGTGGTAGTCCTTTGCAAAAGAAATAAAAATATTGTACATATAAATATACATATTGACTTTAACCTTTGAATTTTGACGATCCTGAATTAAGGTAGGCATTTAACATGGTTTCATTATACAAAATCCTCCTTTATTAGCGATTTTTTTTCTAGAATATGCCGCCGAAACGTAAAACTTTGACGCTAAAAGAAAAAATTGATTTAATTAACTTTTCCGAAAAATATAAAAAAAGCATTCGCCTTGTAGCAGCCGAATTTAATGTTGGCAAAACTCAGCTAGCTGACATCTTTTTAAGGAAGAAAGATTAAATTCGACCGCAACTCATCTTAAACGAGGTTTTATTTCAACAGAATCAAGTCGTATAGATAAAATTGTATTTGAATGGTTCTGCCTGGCTCGAAATAAAGGGATTCCAATTTCTGGGACCGTTATTCGACAAAAGGCAACAGATGTTTCAAGGTCTTTGGGAGTCACCGATTTTAAAGCATCTGCTGGCTGGCTGGATAAATTTCGGAAGCGACACTGTGTAACGTATAAAAGCATAAGTGGGGAAGCTGCAGATGTAGATCTCGGGGACGTTAATCCATTCTCCGAAAAGCTGCATACAATTACGGCAGGCTATGATCATGACTATTTACGACGCAGATGAGACAGGTCCCTTTTTTAGAGCTCTGCCGCCAAAAACAATGACTCTGAAAGGACAAAAGTGCACAGGAGGAAAACTATCAAAAGAAAGGCTGACCGTTTTGCAGTGTGCCAATATGGCAGGAGCCGAAGAAAAGCTGCTGGTCATCGGTAAATCTTTTCGCCCAAGAGCGTTTCGCGGCCTCAAACATGACCAGCTGCCAGTAGAATGGAAACAACAAAAAAGCATGGATGACGCAGGAGATAATGATAGAGTGGCTTCGTTTTTTCGACGAGAAAATGAAACTTCACAAGAAAATTCTGCTTTTTCTGGATAATGCTGCTTCTCATCCAAGAGACCTAGAACTGGCAAATGTAAAAGTTATTTATCTTGCGCCTAACACAACATCCATCTGCCAGCCTTTGGATCAGGGTGATAAGGAATTTCAAGTTTCTTTACCGATCGCTGATTCTGAAACATATCTTGACGCATATGGAGAGCTCAGATTCCACCAGTGCACTATTAAAGACTGTGAAAGTTCTAGACGCTATTTATTTCATTAACAATGCCTGGCAGCAAGTAACACCGACAACAATAACAAACTGCTTTAAGAGTGCAGGGTTTGGACAAAATATGCCCTTGGAACAGGACGAATTCAATCCGGAAGATGATATGCCTCTAGCAGATCTAAGAGCAATTTCCAAGCTTTTTCATGAATGCAGTTTGGACGGTGAACCGGAAGATTTTGTGCGTATTGATGACGACTTGGATGTTGAAGACGATGTTTCCGGAATAGTCGGTAGTGTTCCAGATATTACTGAAATTGAGAGTGATTCAGAGGAAGAGGATCATAATCAACTAGAGGGAAACATTAATTCCTACCACGAAGCGCACACTTCTATTGAACACTTAAAAATTTTTGCGGCTAAAAAAAATGATGGTGAAGCTGTAGAACTTCTGATTAATTTACAAACACGCTTTCAAACCAATTCATTTTTTTTTAAACCAAGCAAACGAAAATTCTAACTTTTTTTTTTTAAGAAGTAGTGTGCTACTACAATACTATTTTGTTTATTTCCTTTTGTTTTGTTTTTAATGAATTAATAAATATTTATTGTTTGTTTTGAAAATTGAGCTTATTTTTACTATTTTCCCTTTAACGGACAACTCCCTTAGGCGGGCAAAACCTTGTGCAAGTTAAGATAATCGTTTCTTAGAATAAGATATAGCTAAACTGCTTATTCAGCATCAGTACGATTGCCACCAATTTCAACAGCATCAACTGTAAACAAGAGCATCCGGACACCAAGTCCAATCATGATGAAATATGCCATTACCGATCAATCTAGAACAATCGATTGATGATGCTATCACAAATCACTACTGATGATGATGAATGATGTCATCCCAGAAGTATATAAACTCCATCAAAAATATTAAAAAGTCTAGTCTTCCAGCAGCAGAATCAGCCGGTTCAATTTAATATAATCTAATTTAGTTTTAGTTCAATAATATTTCATAAAGATTATATCTTTTTTAAAAAACCTGAACACAAGAGAAAATAATAATTGGCGCCCAACGTTAAAGGCACCTTGAATCAGTTACCGAAGCGAAAAAGTGCAAACGTGTAAAAAATTGTGCTAGGTCAAGAATATTGACCAACAATAAAAAAAACAGTTTTACTAATAATTTGCGGATAAGTGCCACGGCAATATATATACCCGATAAAAAAAAAGGTATAGCCAAAAAAATATAATCAAGTATCCTAAATAAGGGGAAAGGAAAAAAAACAAAAACAAAACCAAAAATTTAGTGCTACGAAAAAAAATATATATATAGAGTCCGCCATCTAACGTTTTTTTTTTCAACTAGTGCTTATTTCGTGGTAACACTTAGCTCATGTCTGATTTGACAGATAATTAGTTTTATCCTTCCGCTGAACGAATATGGTTGTGTATACGCTTAAACAACGCTTCGCTAAGTGGGCCTGCGATCGACTTAGAGAAGATGCCGATTTTGCCAAAAAAATAATCTTTTCAGATGAAGCTCATTTTGATCTTGGCGGGTATGTAAACAAGCAAAATTGTCGGATTTGGGGCACAGAAAACCCGCACGCATACATTGAAAAGCCGATACACCCAAAACGAGTCACTGTTTGGTGCGGATTTTGGTCCAGAGGCATAATTGGGCCATTTTTCTTCGAAAATGAGCAAGGAATGGGCGTTACAGTCAATGGCGATCGTTATCGGGCCATGTTGAACGAATTTTTGTTCACAAAAATTGAAGAGGAGGATATTGGCAACATTTGGTTTCAACAGGACGGCGCTACGTGCCACACAGCCGAAGCTACACTCGATGTTTTGCGCCCTGTTTTTGAAGATCGCTTTATCAGCCGCAGAGCTGATGTCGTTTGGCCACCCCGGAGCTGCGATTTGACACCGTTGGACTATTATTTGTGGGGTGCCGTAAAAGATAAGAGTTACGCCGACAAGCCAGCGACAATTGACGCTTTAAAGGACAATATTCGTGAAGCCATTGGTGAAATACAGCTGCACACAATCGACAATGTGCTTAAAAATTGGACCGATCGTGTAGGCTACTGCATGGCCAGCCGAGGCAGCCATTTGAATGAAATTATTTTCCATTATTAACCGAAAGGATTGTACTTTCAAATAAAAAAAGAAATTTGAGAAAATATTCAGTAGTTTTTTTTTATAGCATTTTCAAAAAAAAAAAACATTTTTGGCGGACCCTATATATTTAGGCTGAGTAAAATTTAGGTTTATCTGGGTTAATAGGTCAGCCTTATTTTGAGATTTGTTTTCATTCAAAAGTGAGAAAAAGTCGAACGATCGGTATTTTGACATTCGAAGGAATAGAGAGTTCATTTACCAAATGAAAATTCATTTTATTAAACGAAAGTTCATTATTGTTCGTATTTTGAGATTCTATTCCTTTAAAAGAACTGTCATTTTTTATACGTTTGCAATTTTCCGGACGAATAGATCAATCACGATGTACCTAAATTTTATTTAATATAAAATGGATTTCTATTAATTATCTGTTAAACATATGGTACATTCCAATTGGACAAATAAGGAGCAGAAGGAAGTTTTGATCAGGATGGTGGAGGAAAATGCAGAAATCGCAAAAGGATTTCCGTCCAATAGAATGGACACAGAGCCATTTTGAAAGGATGCTGCAGAAAAGCTGAATAGTCACGGATCTACTTGGAAAAAGGCGTAAAATTGTCATTTGCTTCAAACATGATGTAATAATTTTCACTTTCTAGGTTTGGGCTGATTACAAGTTCAAGACGAAGAAGAAGCTGGTGGAGAACGAAATGAAAAGGAAGCAGTCTGGAGACAACATTGATAACCTCGTATCTCTTTCTCAGTTCGAACAGGCTGTCGTCAGAATTACGTCGCAAAGCTAATCCGTCACGGGCGTGAATGCCAGCGTATTTGGCATTACTCAGGCAGCCGTATCTGAACCAGTTCCATCAACGTCTTCCTCGTCCACCCTCTGAGATGTATCAATGACGTCATTGCAAGAAGACGAACTGGAAGGTGCAGCAAATGAAAGCCAGGAGGAACCGTCTGCACATTGTCGCAAAACAGACAAGAAAAGCACGCTCGTAGAAATTCTTCAAAGGCAAAATGAAGCGCAGGAAGTTTTTTTTTGCGGTAATGTCTTCCAAACCGGATGGCATTAGGAAGGGGTTGAACAGGATAAGAAGGAGTCTGGAGAAGGCGGATGATCGAAGAAAGGAAAGCGATGAGGTGACCCGCCGTCACAATCTCGCCATAGAGAGGTTGATGCGCGAGAAGTTGGACCTCAAAAATTGATTCCCAGAATTTACTCGTACGTATTGAATATTGTTAATCGATTTCATTTAATTAACCCTAGAAGCCCAATCTACGTCGTTTTGACGTATGCCCCGACGAAAATACGCTATCTCTTTCACACGCACGACTGAATTGTCGCGACCGCTCGAACCAACCCAGTAGCTGCCAAGACCTATCAGGAGACGGTTGCGTCGCTTCGGTAACTGCCGCCGTTTTGTCGTGATAACATTATCGCACGTTTGGGCTTTACGTAACTTTTGCAAATGTTCAACGCCTTGTAATATTGTGATTTTTTGTTAGATTTGTAACGAGGAAGGAGAGAGAAGCAACGAGAGTGAGAAAGACACCAAGACTTAAAGAGAAAAGTAAAATGTCAGGCAGTGGTGTGTAGACTTGCGATAGGTATAGGCGTGATTTAAGTCGACATTGAAAATTGCGCTACGCACAGAAGAGAAAATTTTTCGATATACATAAACAAATAAATTTGTTGTGTTTAAAAGTCGTTGTAAGATTTTTAAGACATTGTCTGCTTAAAATTGTCTGGGTTTTATCGTTAAAGATTATTGTTTTATTTTCTTACATTTCGCAAATGATACTTCTCTTTTAGTGACTATGATACAATGGCGTCTTGTCAACAGTTAAATGAAGATAAAATAGCAGATATATTGGAAAATGAAGACGATTTTTCTCCGAACGATACCAACTCTGAAGAGGAAGATTGTGTTATTGAAGACGATGTGAGAAGTGACATTGAAGACGAACTGGTGGACTACATAAGTGATACAAATCCGGCAAACACTCTCGAAGAGGACCTCGAGAACCTTAACTCTTCTTCACGAGCGGTTAATATTGAAGTAACATCATCGATTTCACACAGAATTATTACTTTACCTCAGCGTTCAATTCGTGGAAAAAATAACTACATATGGTCTATAAAAGGACGGTCCACCGGCAGAACCTCAGCTATAAATATTGTACGCACAAATAGAGGACCCACTCGTATGTGTAGAAATATTGTCGACCCTTTGCTTTGCTTTCAACTTTTCATTAAAGAAGAGATCGTTGAGGAAATTGTTAAGTGGACAATGATACAAAAACGTGTCAATTTGAAGGAAATTTTAGCAAGCAATGAAATGGAGATCTGGGCTCTTATAGGAATACTCACATTGACGGCTGTTATGAAAGACAACCATCTTTCTACTGACGAACTGTTCAATGCCTCGTTCTCTCGATATGTTTCTGTAATGAGCCGCGAGAGATTCGAATTTTTGTTTAGGTGTTTGAGAATGGATGATAAATTACTAAGACCAATTTTACGTCAAAAAGACTTTGATACCTGTGAGAAAAATATGGGAGATTTTTATCAACCAATGTAGACTATCCTACGTACCTGGCACTAACTTGACTATAGATGAACAGCTGTTGGGTCGATGTCATTTCCGAATATACATACCCAATAAACCGGATAGATATGGAATAAAATTTCCAAAGAAATGTGAAGGTTCCACAAAGTACGAGGGGCGTTCAATATATTCTCGGTATCGATATGAAGGAAAATGCGAATTCAATTTAAATTGTTTTTATTTTTCAATATAATCTCCCCTAACATCAATGCATTTGTTACATCTTGAGATAAGCTTTTTTAAACCCACAAAAAAAAAATTTCCTCCTCCTCCATTTATTGCCGACTTGATTCATCATCCGAAAATCTTTTTCCACGAACACATTTTTTCAAATCCGGAAACAGGAAATAATCACTAGGGGCAAGGTCTGGACTATAGGGTGGGTGTTGGATTTCTTCGAAACCACAATCTCGCGCAGCAGCCTTGGAAACTCGCGCCGTGTGAACAGGAGCGTTGTCATGAAGAAGCAACACACCCGCTGCGAGTTTACCACGTCTTTTCTTTTTAATTTCCTCCCGCAAATTATACAAAGTGGAAGCGTAGGATGTGGCGTTGATGGTTTCACCTTTTTTTTTGTACTCAATGAGCAGGATTCCCTTTGAGTCCCAAAAAACTGTGGCCATGAGCTTCCCGACAGACAGAGTGACTTTGAACTTCTTCGGGGGGTCTATTCCTTTTTTATGCCACTGCATGGACTCTTGTTTGCTTTCAGGGTCATAGTGGTGGACCCATGTTTCATCCCCAGTAACAATTCGATCCATAACACCGTCCGCGATCTCACTACACATCTCCAAAAGCTCTCTACAGCATGCCATTCTCACTTTTTTCTGAGGCGCTGTGAGCATTCGTGGCACCCACCTTGCACTGACCTTTGACTGGTTAAGATGGTCATGAAGAATGGTGTGAATGGTACCAATTGAAAGCTTGGTGATCTCTGCCATCATTTTCACCTTTATTCGGGCATCCTCAAGAACAAGTTTTTCGACTTCTTTGATGCTTTCTCCCGTACAAGCAGTAGCCGGGGCGCCGGAGCGGGGGTCGTCTTCAATGCTCTCTCTGCCTCTCTTGAACTCACTTGACCACTTTTGCACAGTTGATAATGAAGGTGCGGAACCCTGGTAAACAGCCACCATCTCTTCATGAATAGTTTTTTGACTTTTTCCTTGCTTAGTGAGAAATTTAATTACAGCGCGATGATCAATTTTCACCATCATCGTCTCAGTTGCCATTATGATTCTGTTTAACTAGAGATAAAACGCGAATTAATAATCACATTTATATGAAATTTTACATGAATGCACTAAAATAATAGTATTATAAGTCAATTTATATATACAACCACAGCTTCACCCCGATATCGAGAATATGTTGAACGCCCCTCGTACATGCAAAGATATATACATACATACATACATACATACATACATACATCGTTCCCATGATAAAAGCCATTCAACTCAACTAAATAACTTGACATCTACTGTAATTGCACAGGTGACCCTCAGATTAGCAAATGTGCAAACATTGCGTCTCGTGCATTTCCGCCACGAGCCGATGCTGAGAACCACCTCGGCAAATAATATTCTTTTTATATTTTCTAATTCAAAAATCTGAAAAATAAAGTTCAGTTTCTCCTGTGATCCAAAGGAGATAGTCATGTCTTTCTTTTTAAAAATCCCTTTCGCAAGGTACAACCTATAACTGGCGCAGTCGCGTAGTCCGATCGATGTTTGTTCGTATACATATATTAAAAGTATAATAGTGACGGGAGCTTACCGTTAATAGGTGTACGGTTTACATATGTATATCGAACAAAAACAGCGATTTTTTTTATTCTTGTGACCGGGAACCTAACAGCAATAAAAATAAAAATAAAATAAAAATAAAAAGAGAAAAAGACGCACCAGCGGTTAACTGGAAGATTATCACGAACCACAAACAACCAGCAGCTAACTGGAAGAAGAAACTCAACATTAACATCAGAAAATAGAATGAATTTATCTCTCATCACTCTAATATGTTGACCCAAGCAAACGCACAAAAATTGGAGATACGTAACCTCACGAAATCTCCAGGAATTTTACCACTTAAGTTAGGCCCAGCAAAAATGATAGATACATTCTACAATCTTATCCATGTTATTAATTTCGACGAGTATCTACAAAACACAGGAAAAATTCAAGCATCCCTTTCCAATTTTAAGATCTTCAAAAACCTTCAACCAGCTATTAATGTCACAGAGTTACGACACAGAATAAATTAATAAAGAAGTAGAAAGTTTGACCCAAAGACAGGATAAATTAGTTAACAAAGTATCTGCTAAATCAAAATTGCACTTAGAAATGATTCAAAGATTCAAAAATATTACTGACCATATAAACTATCAACAAGGCATTATTCGAAAATATTTGACAGACTACAATAACAAAACGATGATTATAATACGATCAAATACAGACACACTTATTCACGCACAATGATTAAACCAAATTAATTGCAATTTAGACCTTAACTCTTTCCGTCTCAGTGGTTCAAAATTTAAACCACATATTTTCAGCCGTTGCGACTAAGTTGGACAAATTTTAAACCATGTTGAAAATGTTTTCTACAATTGTCTCAAAGGTTTAAAATTCGTACCTCATTAAATGAAAACATTGTAAGTATTGCAAGAACGAACAGGGAATTTTTTGTTTCAACTTGTTTTTTATAGTAAGGAGAGTAACGGCGTTTTTGTGAAGTTAACACTAGAATTTCACTTAGAAAGTTTCGTGGAGCTATAACATCGTGTTCTTATGAAATTGTTAGCAAAAATTTATAATTTGTAAAGAGTTAAGTGTGTTAACAATTCCGTTTTGTTTTATATTATAAGTGAAATAATTTTCTTTAGAAACCATATAATTGCAAGAAAAACAAGTGATATGTTTTTTAACCCACTGCGACGGGAGCGTTTTTTCGTTTTATTATTTTTTTATTTTTTATTCATGTCCAATTATAGTAAACCCGATTTTAATTTGGTTGGAATGTATTTTTGCGAGATGTCGGAGCAGATGACGATACAGTTTCACTTCCTTCAGGATCTGATTCTGATATTTCTTCATCGAATTCATCTGAGTCAAGTTGCAATTTACAGCATGAGGATCAAGAACTTCAATTGATATCGTCTTTTGATTCGGATGACGATATTCCTCTTTTGGAAGTCCAACAACAACTTTTAAAACCCGATCCTCCGAAAGTGACTCGTAAATGGATACAAGACATTCAGAATGTTACTGAACAAACTTTGTCTGATTTTGCACATGATTATGGAGCTACTGATTTCGTGAAAAGTATCGAAAATCCAACACCTATAGATCTCTTCCAGTTATTGTTTGACAACCAACTTTTTGAGCATTTGGTTTTTCAAACAAATTTATACGCGGAGCAAAAGCACATAAAAACAGGCAAGTCATTTGAGAAAACGTGTATGAACGAAATGAAAACATTCATTGGTTTGAACTTGCTTATGGGAATCAAAAAGCTTCCTAGCTATAAAGATTATTGGTCTTCCTCACCAGATTTGCATGATTCTTATGTCAGTTCATGTACATATTATAAAGCAAGCACGGTTTAGTTGGTTGCTAGGAAATTTGCATGTTAATGATGGATGTCTTGAGCCAAAGCGAGGTGATCCTAATTACGATAGGCTTTATAAGATTAAACCTATGCTGCAAATAATGTCAACAAATTTTAAAAAATGTGCAAACCCTACTCGTGAAGTAGCCATAGACAAGTCAATGATAAAATTCAAGGGTCGAAGCTATATGAAACAGTATATGCCAAAGAAGCCGACAAAAAGGCGGTACAAGGTTTGGATGCTTTCAGATAAAATGGGGTATTGTCACAAGTTTGATATTTACACTGGCAAGTCAACATCTAGAATTGCAGAAACTAATCTTGGGGCTAGAGTTGTAAGGGCCTTGATGTCAAATTTGAAGCACAAAGATCATGTGGTGTATTTCGACAACTATTTCACTGGTGTTGAGTTAATGGAAGACTTAAAGAAAGATGGAATATATGCGTGTGGAACGGTAAATGCCACGCGAAAATATCTTCCACGGTTCCCACCAGATAACGAATGAAACAGGGAGACTCTGATTTTTTTTATAGTGACACAAACTTAACCGCTGTAAAATGGAAATATAAGCGGTTTGTACATGTTCTCTCGAATTTTCGATTCCAAGAAAAATACAGTGATGTTTCACGTAAAAACAAGGACGGAACCATTTCAAAAGTGTCTTGTCCAACCGCAGTTGTTGACTATAATAAACACAAGAACTACGTAGACAAGTTCGACCAAAATTTGTCAGTGTATAAAATCGACAGAAAAAGCATGAAATGGTGGCATCGGATATTTTTCTTTTTTTTAGATGCAGCAGTTGTAAATTGTTTTTGCTTGTACAAAATGCTCAACCTCCCGCAAATGGACATGAAGACATTCAGACGTTCAGTAATAAATGGTTTATTGGCGAAACATTTAGTGGAAAAAAACCCATTTGTTCTTTATGTTCGTCCTGTAATAGTAGTGCTGAACCACTTCAAAGAAACAGCTTTTTATATAAAGCCATAACTATTCTTGAGGTGTTGAAAGTTATTGGCACTTTAAAAAATTCGAGGATGGCATTTCGAACCTGGTCATTAAAAAAAATTGCATGTTTCTTAGCAAACGTATTAGCAGATGTCTTTAATAGTTGTGTTTGCTGGGATATTTCCAGAAGCCTTGAAATATGCAGATGTGGTTCCTCTGTTTAAAAAAGGATCTGCTGCAGAGTTATATAACTACAGGCCTATCTCACTTCTCCCAGTCTTCAGCAAAATCTTTGAAAAACTTATAAAAAAATAGTGTAGGGAGTTTTTTTTAAATAAAACTGAGTTCTTTAACCCAGTGCAATTTGGATTTCAAAAAGGTAAATCGACTGAAGATGCTTTATTACAGTTTTGTGCTCATGTAATATCTGACCTTGATGCGAAAAGATGTACAGCGGGTTTATTTATTGACATCACGAAACCCTTCGATATGGTCAACCACAATTTTTTGTTGAAGAAACTGGAAAAAGCAGGTTTTCGTGGTTTTATGCTTAATTGGTTTAGGTCGTATCTGGAAAATAGGTCGCAGAGAGTAAAGATTGACGAGATTAGGAGCGATATTAATTTCCTAAATTTGGGCGTACCACAAGGCTCTGTTCTGGGTCCTATTTTGTTTTTAATTTATATTAATTCGCTATTTGCTCTTAATTTTAAAGGTAGACCTACTGCTTTCGCTGATGATATAGGTTTTGCATATGGCTTGAATAGTCCTTTGGATTTGGTCTCCGACATTAATTGGGATCTTGACCTATTAAGACATTGGTTTGCCAAACATAATTTGGTTATAAGCTCCAAAACTAAAATTATGTTTTTTAATTTGTCTTCTTCACACAACCTTGAAGCTAATGTGTACTTCCATGTACCTGAATGTGATAGATACAAACTCTCTGTTTGCAACTGTACGTCCGGCTCTCCCACCTTTTGTAGTAGTTTCAGCTGTAGTGAAAAATGAAGAAGACATCCCAGTTTTCCACTGTTCTGTGATCTAAAAATTCTTCCGGTTCGTCACCTTTATTGTTTTAAAGTTTTGAAGACCTTATTTATGAAATCTGGTAATCGAAATTTTCGATTGATCTCAAATTACAACTTACGTGGAAACTCGTCTAATATGCTTATCTGTACCCATATTTCGTACTACTGTCCTTCGTAACTTTTATTCTGTTTCGTCATATCGGTTGTTTAACAAACTTCTTCATCCAATCAGGGCTATGTCATTATCAGACATATTTCTAAAACTAAAACTACAACTACTACTTTACTATTTGGAATCTATTATCACTGACATTCTGGTATAATTGAAATTGTTTCTAAATTATTTGCTTTTTGAATCTTAATTTTTTTAAGAATTTATTCAATCCTGCTTTTTTTTTAATTTATTTATTTTTCCTTCTGTTATTTCTTAAATCTTAACTTCTATTTGTTCAATATTCGGCTTCTATTCATTTTTGTCCATTTTTGTTTCTTTTTGTATCTAATTTTTGAGTTTTTTTAATTGTTTTTAATGGGTCACCCCACCCAAAATAATACCTTATTTTGTAATTCTAACAGCCTCTTGATGTGGCATTCAAAACTATTTTCTATACGTCTTGTATCCAAAATACTGAATGTCATTGAATGTTTCTTATTCCATTTATTTAGCGTCCTTCTAATATTTTAAACATGTACTTAAACTATATATATTAATAAGAAATAAATTATATCTATATCTAAAAAAAGAAAAGAAAAAAAAAACAACGTCCGCTGAAGAGATCAACGCCACTTATTGCCAAAAAAGCTTGTAAGCCTTTTGTTCCCTTGGAAATACGAACATCTGCTGCTCACCAGCCAGAACGTAGTACCCGACGAAAATGTTCTATCTGTAGCACAGTAAAGAACGAAATAAGGACAAATTGGATATGTTCTATTTGTAACGTTCCTCTGTGTTTGGGAAAAAATAAATCATGCTTCCAAGACTACCACAAAAAATAAGTTGGCCCTTGCGGTAGAATATTTCAGAAAATAGATGTAAAAAAATGAAAATAATGTTTTTTTTTTTAGTTTTTTATCCATAAATATGAGTACATTGTTAAAAAATTTAAATTTTTATTTTTTTATTTTGATGGATCGATTTTCTTAGCAAATTTTCGCGCCGGAAAGAGTTAAAGGGTGAATCAGCGAGTGCTGATACATCAGCATCTGAAAAGTATTCAGCTAAACAAGTTTTTATTGTAGATGAAACAGGCCTTTTTTGGAAACGACTTCCATCAAGAACATATCTTTCGAAAACCGAAAAATCGTGCCCTGGATTTAAGCCCAGCAAAGATCGCATCACTCTTCTTTTGGGAGGAAATGCAGCAGGAGACTTTAAATTTAAACCTTTTCTAATTTACCAATCCGAAAACCCAAGAGCATTAAGGAATGTTAGAAAAGATGATCTTCCTGTTTATTGGCGTGCAAATAAAAAAGCATAGATGACTGCATCTCTGTTTAAAGATTGGATAGAAAACTGCGCTGTTTCTAAATTAAAACTTTACTGTTCTTCCGAAAATTTAGACTTTAAAGTGCACCAGGACATCCAGTTTTTTTTCAGATGACTTTTCCGAAAATATAAAAATAGTTTTCATGCCTCCCAACACTACATCCCTTATACAACTCATGGATCAAGGTGTAATATCCAACTTTAAAAGTTACTATCTAAGACGAACTTTTAAGCAACTTCTGGAAGCAACAGATGGAAATGATAAGCCCTCCATGAAAAGGTTTTGGAAGGACTGCAACATAATGATGGCAATCAAAAATGTAATTCTTTCGTGGAAAGAAGTTAAAACATTCTGTATGAACGGATCTTGGCAGAAATTATGGTCAGACTGCGTTCCTACAGATGAGGATGACATTAATGACATTCCAAACGTTTGCAAAGAACTTACTGGCTTAGCTATGCAAGCTGAATTTGATGGAATGGCAGAGGAAGACATTAATGAGCTATTGTTATCACACGAGGAAGAGCTTGACAACGAAAGTTTCCTTGCCATTAATGTGGAACATGCATTAGTGGAAGATTCTGCAGCATCGGATGTCATAGCGAAAAAAAAAAACTAACAACTACAACAATTTCTAAATTGATTTCACAAGCAATGGATATTTTTGCTGATAATGATCCCGACGAAAACCGTACTTCAAAACTGGCAACAGCTGTTACTGACGGTATCAGTTGTTACAAAGGAATCTATGCCCAAAAAAAAAACTGTTAAAGTTCAACAAACATTGGACAATTTTTTGAACAAAAAGGAAAGACAACCAAATCAGGTGGCTGAAAGTGTTACACATAATTTAGAACCAGCAAACTTAGAAGAACAACAGGACGATCTCAAATGTGAATTACTTAATTTATTATTTTTATTTCTTTTATATACGTACAGTATGTCAAGAATGAGTTTACACATCGAAAAAATATATCAATTTTTCAATTTAATAAGCATAATTTTTTTATTAGTTTTGATTAGGCTAGAATGTTTTCAAAGAATAAATAAAAAGAAAAAGCAAGTTCAACGCAAGAATAGTGAAAAATAACATAGAACAAAAAATAATTTAACTCAATTTACACAAGGGTTGTTTTTTTATTTCTTTTTGCATCAGTTTTTCTTTCATTTTGTGGTCAATTTGTGAGAAATATTTGCTGTGTGTACATCATAAAGGCTAAATACTGCTATTTAAAAATGTCAGGCAAAAGGTTAACGTTTGAGATTGCTCAATCTCAATTGGGAAAAAGTATACTGGAGTTAGAAGAAATGCTTTCCGTATTACGAAAGACAATTTAAAACATCTTAAATCGCGCTGAAAATAAAGGCAGATCGGAGCCAAAGTATGGAGGTGGTCCTAAGCCTCAAATTAATGAAAGAACAGAGCGCTTAATAATGAGGAAACTGTACGCAAACCCACAAATTTCGACAAGGGCGATTGCCAGGCAACTCACGGAAGAGTGTGGTGTTGTTGTTTCGTACGAAACGGTTCGAATGACGATAACGAAGAATAAATAGGCATTGACTTCGTTGGAAAATCGGAACATCATTCCGACCGTCAAATTTGGAAAACTGTCTGTAATGGTTTGGGGCTCTATCTCTAGCAGAGGAGTAGGAGACTTAGCTTTTATAGAAACAACGGTGAACGCTAAACAATATTTAAATATATTGAAAAGTCATTTAAGAAGCAGTGCAGACAAATTTGAGCTAATAACGGGCAACAAACCGCACTTTAAATTTAATCAGGATAATGATCCTAAGCGCAAGGCATTAAATGTGCGTTTGTGGCTGTTGTATAACTGCGGCAAAGTGTTAAATACTCCAGCCCAAAGTCCGGACTTAAACCCCATCGAAAATTTGTGGGCACTTTTAAAGAAAAAAGTCGCTAAATGACAGCCTAAAAATCGATCCGCACTTAAAACTGCCATAATGGAAGAGTGGCAGAACTTACCGAAGTTTTATGATATGAAAAAGTTTATTCAATGAAAAAACGTCTACAATACACAATAGACGCCAAAGGTGGGCACACCAAATATTAAAGTTTAACTTTTTAATAATTTAAGTTTATAAATTTTAAATAAAAGTGATATACAGATATAGTGTATATTTCTTGTGTAAAGAGTTGTTTGACACTTAAAAAATTGAGTTAAATTATTTTTTGTTCTATTTTTCACTATTCTTGCGCTGAACTAGCTTTTTCTTTTTATTTATTCTTTGCAAATACTCTAGCATAATAAAAACTACAAAACCAAGATTATTCGTATTAATAAATAAAACATGTTTTTGCTAAAAAAGTTGAAAAATTGATTTTTTTTTCGATGTGTAAACTCATTCTTGACATACTGTATATGAATATAAATCAATTTAATTTATTTTTGTTTGTTATTTTAAATGAATAAATAAAAGCACTTGTTTCTATTGAAAATCAAAGGTTTCATCAAATATTTTTATGCTGGAACCAATTTCGTTTTGCCTCGCAATTCCCCATTAACAACGCAAATCGGCGTTTTGGTGTATTCATTAAATAAATTATTTAAATAAAAAAAAATTAGCAAAAGGGTTTCCATTGACATCCTTAAAGGACGTTAACTTATATACGTCTCTCAGACGTACGTTATCTTTTCAGTACAAAAATATAACGTTATCTAAGCAGGATTAATATGTTATATTACATTACATTATACCATGATGTATTTTTGTTTTTACTATAAAGACTTACCCGTTGCCATTCGAAGGATGTTCCAATATGTGGTCCTAGGCTGTTCAATTCGATAGCAATCATTCCCCACTGCTCGTTCCAGTCCTTTTTGCTGGAACCAAACTGACCTTTACCTCTTGCTAGTTCAGTGTTTTGTTCGAACCTCTTCTTTCGCTCGATATTTCGAACGATTTCTATCGATAATTCGAACCATTTTTTTTCTTCATATTAATCCCATATTTTACGTTACATGAATATCATTTATTTTACTTCTATTTAAACAACAACAACAACATCTATGTTGAAAATATCTTTTACTGAATATACATATGTATAAAAATAACGCAAACAGTATATTAACTAAAAGGGGCCATACACGACAGAGACAGGTCCCTGCAGACCAATATATTTTGTTGTTGTGCAGATGTTTGCGCAGACCGTCTGTGTCGTGTGTATCTATGTTGCCTGTCTGCAACGACCGTCTGCGTGAATTCAAAATAATTTGAATTTTTTATGGTATGTAAATTTTGCACAGTCCAGCTGGTTATTTCGTAGGATAAAGATGAATAAAAACGCGGATAGACAATTTTGCATAGAGTTTCTGGAAACTTATAGAAGTTTGCCGGTTTTGTGGCAAGTGAAAACTGCTGATTACTGTAATCGAATCTTAAAATCCGATGCGTATGACAAATTGGTGGAAAAATTAAAAGAAATTGATCCGAATGCCAATCGCGAAAGTGTCATTAAAAAAATCAATAACTTTCGCAGCAGTTACCGTCGGGATATGAGAAAAAAAAAGAAAAGTGAAAAATCTGGTGCGGGAGCAGAAGACGTCTTTCAATCCACACTTTGGTATTTCGACCCGTTAAGTTTTTTAGAATATCAACGATGGATGAAAATGAAAACGATAATGAAAATTCAGAAAGTGTGAGTAATTGTATTTTATTAGTCTAATTTTAAGATACATATGTCGAAGTTAAATTTGCATTTACATATTAGTTATATCTTACAATACTAGCCAAAGGATGGGCACCACAATATTCGGAATTTTCGAGTACTCAAAAAGTTTTCTTGCAAAAACTTCTCTTTGCTGGATGCCTTGGAAAACTTAATGAAAGAGTCATTCATGGATTCCACAGCATATTAGAATTTTCAAACAGATCTTCCATTCCATCGTGGAGTGATACATCCTTATCTTCACCTTCACCAATGCCGAAGCACCAAATATTCTTCGTTGAACAGCCACCAAATCAAATGGTTAATAATGAATCGAGAAGATATAATAGCACTCAGGAGCTGTTTGATGATTTTTCGCAAAATATTAATTAAAATATACAAAAATATAAAAATAAAGTCCTTATTCAACTCACTTTTATGTTTTCCTTTAAAACTGAAATAATTGCGTTTCCATTACTATTTTTCCTATAGTTTGAGGAGCAATTGCTGACAGAAACTTTAAATCTTCAAATGTCTCCCCGCTTGCTAGAAAACGTAAAGTAATTGCAAGCTTCTCGCTGGAGAAATCGGTTCCCTCATTACACTTTTTTGTTTAGTTATTAAACGACTTAGTAGCTTCAAAAACTTTTTTTATCCCTACGGCAAAAATTAAAGAAGTCGGCAGACGAATTAACCTCCAGCCCTTCTAATAATTTTGTAATACCAAATTCATATTTTTTTTTGTCCATATTCTTTTTTTTCTTTTTCTTCTTAATTGCCAAAGCAATTAGTATGGCGGCACAAGCAGTGTCTGTCATTCTTCCGACCCGACGCGACGACGACAACTAAACCATAAAAACTAGTGTTTGTGCATCCTGTCTGCAACGTGTGTGGCGAAGCGGTGTTTGCACAGACTTCAAGTTTGCTGCGGCATGTCTGTGCGTGTATGGCCCCTATAAGTAAACAACAACCGCTTTCATTATCGATCGTGCAGAAAAACATCCTTACACGCACAAACCTTTTAATATCGGCGAACGACGTCCAAACATCCTAATAGTCATCGATCGCAGAATCCCAACGGAACTTTATGATGTGTCAATCATCCGCGCATCCAAATGCAATGCAGTTTACGATATCCTAAATAAAGAAAGGTTACCCTAAAATCCTACAACTCGAATATCCAAATTTGGAATGTGCAATAAGTGGACATGGATAACTGCCCATAAACACGAGGAAGGATAAACACAATTGGAAGGATGGTAGGTAACAAGTCAGCTACAATGTGGTCTCTGGATTTAGATAAATAGGATACATACATATCTCAGTTTCGTTCTTATCCAATTCATGTGCGGATTGTGATTGTGTTAAAAGCGATTTGCTTGTATTCTCTTCTAAAATCGAGTGAAAAATATAAGTAAAAGCATCGCATTTAAATCAGAAATTTAAAATTGATGCACTAAATCGAATTCAGTCGCCCGTTGGATTTTGCAAACGAAACTCATCAAAATGGCATTACCAGCTAAACGACCAAAAGTGACTCTGAATTTGAAGCAAAAAGTAGAAATTCTAACCAAATTAGATAAAGGTGTGTTTGGAAGTGTCTTGGCAAATGAATATGGCGTAACCGAATCTACAATTTCATCAAAAGCCATAAAAATGAGATCTTGATGTCAACCACAAAAACACAGCAGGATTTATTGCAAAAAAGATTGCGAAAACCTGACTTTCCGGAAATGGAAGAAAAATTGTATGGTTTTGTTTGCAGCGTGAACGTAATTGCCCGATCAATAGGGTGCTATTGAAAGGTGAAGGAAAAGGTTTGTTTGCAGAATTGTATTCGGATCGAGATCCAGAATCATTTCAGGCAAGTGATGGTTGGTTTCAAGAGGTTTTAACTGTGTCGTCACAAAAAATTCACAAAGACATGACTTTTTTTTTTGTACGAATTGTAAATGTACCGCTCCTAAGAACTATTAAATGGCTCTTATTAACTATGTTCTCTCTCATTTTGTAACCAAAATGAGTGTAGAGCAACATCTTATTCAGTCTAGTTTAAGCGTTCATTAAATAAAGAACTACATACAGTGCCCTCCAAAAGTTAGTTGAAATCACTTAGGATACATGGCTCACAAAATCAACTGAAATGTGGTGTTCCATTACTCCTAAGACCGTTTCTAGTTTTTACAATATGTATTCTCTTGCATACTCAACAGTAGATCGAAAATCTACAGTTAACGTTTTATGAGTCGTTAATATTTGCAATGAGTGCGCTGCATTCGCACGCCAAAAATCAGTTGAAGCTGCTCGATTTCCAGAATTGACAGTTTTTTTTTTTTAAATTGATCAGAAAATTAAAATTTGTGTTTTTGTTTCTCTTTGGTAATTGTTTTATATTAAGTATTAATTAAAATTATGTGTTAAATAATCTTACTTCGGGCTTTTTGTACTCAAAATGTCTTCAAGTGGAAAACTTACTGTGGAGGAAAGGCAGAAAGTGGTCTTTGAATATGAAAAGCTTAAAAATTACAGTGCTGTCGGAAGACTCTTCGAAATTAGCCCTGAAGGAGTCGAAAAAATTGTAATTAAAAGCAGGGAAGCTGCTACATTGGCCGATAAACTCAGTTCTGGACGCCCCAGAGTAACTTCAATTAAAGACGGCCGACTTATGGTGCAACTCTGCAAGCGGAATCCAAGGCTAGTTGGTCGGGAAATAAAAGAACAACTTGAAGAAACTGGAAGAACGGCTTCTCAAACCACCATAAGAAGACGACTTCATGATGCTAAGCTAACAGGCCATGTTGCAAGGAGGAAAGCGTTGCTAACCAAGGTTCACAAAAAACGCCGCCTAGAGTTTGCCAAAAAATATCAAAACCAACCGCTGCAATTTGGGAAAAAAAGTTATTTTTAGCGACGAGTCTAAGTTTCAGATATTTGGAAACCGTCGAAGGCAAACTGTTTGGCGTTCTAAAGACGCCAACCCCTACAGTGAACGATATCTTCACCCCACAGTAAAACATGGAGGTGGAGGTGTTATGGTGTGGAGGTGTTTTTCTTGGTTTGGCATGGGAAAGTTGCTTGTTATTGATGGGAGAATGCATGCAGTCATGTACTGTACATCCTGGAAAGCAACTCGGGAGATTCTGTTGCTTCAATGGGATTGAGTCCCAAACATACGGCCAAGACAACAAAAGATTACTTTAGCACAAAGGGAATAAATTTGTTAGATTAGCCTTCCATGTCACCGGATCTCAATCCCATTGAGCATTTATGGGATGAAATCGACCGAAGAATACCAACAACTAGTAGAAAAAGCAAAGCAGTTTTCGTCGAAAAGATTTTGGAAACCTGGGCAAGTTTACCGAATTCTGTGTTGCAGAAGTTGGTAGAATCAATGCCGAAACGCATTGAGGCTGTTTTGCGAAATAGAGGCGGTCATACAAAATATTAAATTTCCAAAAAGCTGTGAAATTTAGCTTGAAACACCAATTTTATCGTAATTTCAACTGACTTTTGGCGTTTCACATTGAGGACTTTCAAGAGACTTTTTTTTTACTTAAATCCAATGAATTTTATTTAATTTTTTCTATGTATTGTTCTACTACCAAAAGCACATATTATTAATATCAATAAAAAACAATTGAAAAATTTAACTATTTTGCGCCTTTATTAGCCATTTTGTGACTTGCATGGTGATTTCAACAGACTTTTGGAGGGCACTGTATATGCGAAACTGGACCTTGGTTTCAATATAAACCACGTTATTGGCGCAGTCGGACTTCGAACCAGAAAAAAAGAAAGACAATTAAAAAGGTGTGATATTGATAACAATCGAATATATTCAACAACAAAAAAACAAACCATTTAATAAATAAGCCAAAGCCAAGAAAAAATTGGAAAAATTGATAAAAAAAAAAAAAAAAAAAAACAGTTATACAGTTATCTATATGTGTATACGAAGTAATTTCTTATTAAAAGAATAAAAACAGTGACAATAATAAAAATAAAAATCGACGCCTATTCAGATTCAAACTGCTGAAAAAAAATCCACAAATTTAAACAATTTTAACATAGTGAAATAAAAGTAACAACAAAAAAAATAGAAGAGAAAAAAAAAAGTAGCAGTAAATGAAAGAAGAGTGTTCTTTTTACATAGCACATTTATATAAACAACATGTGACCAGTCGAAGCGAAAGAAAAAAAAAAAGCAGCGAACAAAACAACACGAATACATAAAGAAGGTGAATCCGTTAGCAGAAGACCATCGGTAATCAAAAATATCCTTTTTACTAACTGTAACATATTTCTATCGTATATTAATTAATTAAATACTTTATATTATTATTATCATTATTATTAGTGTATATTTTAACCAAATTTACTTTCTTTTGCTACAATTTATTTCTTATAATGGATGCTATATCAGTAGTAGACAGATTTAAGATTTCATTGGATCTTAATACCCGAATACCCGAATATAGTGGGAATAGGGAACAACTAGTAGAGTTTATTGAAAGGGTTGAGATTTTAATTCCAATAATTAACTCTTTTGATGCAGATTTTTCACTGATTTTAAAAGGGTATCTTAGAGACAAAATAACTGGCAAAGCCAGAGAAGCTTTACGAAGACGAGGTGGGATAACTGAGTGGAGTGAATTGAAAACAGTTCTCATTGAAGGGTTCGGTGAAAGGGTTAGTGCTGCAATTTTAATCGATAGAATACGCTCAGCTATAGTGACGACAACTATTGAATGTTATTTCAACGAAATAAATAGCTACTTTTGTAGGATAAACAATGTCAATTTGTTTCAAGATAACAATGATCGAGTAATTACAGCTTCTAACAACCGCATAGCTCTGGACGCATTTAAAAATAACTTGCCAGAACCCACAAAAACAATCATATTGAGTGGGAATCCGAGTTCTCTTATAGACGCATACAAAATAATATTAGACATTAACCATGAAGGTTATGATAATAGGCAAATAAGTCGATTTTCATGTCCATCAAGGTCAAGCAGTGGTTCAAATGTTGTAGTAAATTATTCACTTTACGTAGTATGTATGTTTGTACTTCGCGTAATGTATAATGCACTCGATAATAATGCAAAATATAACCGAACAAACGGGTGACTTTTGTACTGTTGTTTTGTTTTTCATACACATGTGGTAAAGCGTGTAGTTATTGATATTCAAAAAGGTCATTCTATGTTCAACCTTAGTGCGAATCGGGTATTATTTATTGTGAATAAGCAATGGCGGCTAAGCATCCTCTAATCCATCCTAAACTAAATAACTTCTCAATATTTTGTTCGTTTGCGGATTTGGTGTCGACAAACAAAAACAGCATTGCTGTTTTAGAAGAAATTGGTCTAATTCCCACTAAAACATCAACTCCCCCACTGTGTTGCAATTTACGGATGAAGGTGGAAAAATGCAAAAATATAAAGTTCGGTTGGATGTGACGATGCTCAAAAAAAGGTGACAAAAATTGTAGGAATACAATTAACCCATCTATCGGCACATTTTTCCATGGGCCTCAATGTCGGCTAGAGATTCGCGAGGTTCTTGCGATAATTATCTCTTTTGTGATCAAAATGCCTGTGAACACGGTTTTTCAGGTAAATTAATTAAATCCTAAGTTACAACTTCATGCTTTTTTTTAAATATTGTTGTATATCATTTTTTTTAAAATTAGCATTTAATCGCTTGGCGCCATCATGACAATAAAAATGAACTAAGCAAATCTACTATAATAGATTACTTTAACTATGGTCGTGAAATAGCCGAATTATATCGTCTCACGTTGATGTAAACATTGGCGGCAAAGAAAAAACTGTACAAATCGACGAAACCTTTCTTACGAAAAGGAAATACCACAGAGGCCGTATTACTGAACAAATGACAATAGTGGTATTGGGGTTGTTTTGCAAAGAAGATAAGGTCGGGCGGTTCTTTAAAGTAACATAAAACTCCAAATGTAAGGAAGATTTGTGGCCTTACATCCATAAATACATTGACCCCAACACCAGTCGTATTTGTACCGACAGCGCGCGCCAGTATATATGTAGGTGTTGAAAAAATATTCTCTAGTTCCACAACACATGAAATTACGAACCACAGCAAAGGCGAATATTCATCGCTTATCAGTGAAACTAAAACTGAAATTAACAACAAGATAAGTGAAGTTATATCTGCTCTTAATAACAAGGTGCAAGAGTACGAGAGCGTTATTGCAGTACTCCAGGAAGACAACAGACGAGTAAGAGAGGAGTTAGCTGACACGCAACGTAAAACGCATCTATGTGATGTAATTGTACATGGCATTCCACAAACAACAAAAGAAAATGCTGTTGATCTTGCGAAGAATATTGCCGCTAAATTAGATCACAACTATTCCCCTCACATAGATGCTTTTCGTTTAGGAAGTCAAACCACCGGCAGAAATCTGCCGTTACTCATTCGGCTCTCATCCCACGCTGAACAAAGAGCATTACTTTCTGCTTTCCGTACCAGCAGATGCCTGACACTCTCGCAACTGGAGAAGGAGATTGACAACGCCTCCGCCAACTGCAGCAGTTCCAATTCCACCAAGAACAATTCTAACACCAACACGTCTCGTATATACATGAGCGAAAGTCTTACACCAGTGAATAGCTCTCTATTAAAACATGCTCTTCGTCTGCGCAAAGAGGGCCTTTTGTTCTGTTAGAACTTGTAATGGTTTCGTTTATGTAAAAAAGAGTGCGGATGATAACGAAATAAAAATCTCATCAACATCGACATTGACTTAAAAATGTTCTTTACCCGAATCTTCAACACTCCAGTCATCTAGAGCGAACTTTAAATATGTATGTTTTATAACAAAAAGTATTGTAGTAAATTAGTTTCTTCTTAAAACTATTTTAAATCTAAAAATGTTTATAGTTAAGTTCTCTTATATATACTTTTATTCCTGCCTTCTCCTTTTCTCCTCTCCTATTCCATTTATTTTAACTCCTTATATTTTTCTATCTTCGTCTTCCTGTTGCGTTTTTATATGTAGATTTATTAACAAAATTGTGCTACTTTTATTTGTTTTTGTTATTAATGATGGCTCATAACAACACGTATATGTCTAATGGCAATGCTGAAGTTACCGTGCGCTCAATGATAAAAATTCTATCGAATGCGTGTGAGGGGTTCAAAATATGTTATATCAACGCACGTAGTTTAAATACGAGGGCGGGTCAATAAGTCCGTGACTTTTGGATTAAAACAGATTTTTTGATAAAAAAATAATTTTATTTTTCAACGTATTCTCAGTTGAGCTCTATACACTTTGTCCAACGCTCCTCCAATTTTTTTATCCCTTCCAAAAAAAATGATTTGTCGAGGTCCTCAAAATGACGAGATGACTTCATCATTGGAGTCAAATCTTTTTCCACCAAGCCATTTCTTCAGGTTTGGGAACAAGAAGTAGTCGCTCGGAGCCAAATCTGGAGAATAGGGTGGATGAGGGAGCAATTCATAGCCCAATTCATGGATTTTTGCCATGGCAACTGCACATGTGTGCACCCTTGCATTGTCTTGGTGGAAAAGAACTTTTTTCTTGGCCAAATGAGGTCGTTTTTTTTTTCAAATCGTCATTGAATCGGTCCAATAAGTTGGCATAATATTCCCCATTGATTGTTCTTCCCTTTTGAAGGTAGTCAATGTGGATTATCCCGCGTGCTTCCCAAAAAACAGTCGCCATTACTTTATTGGCTGACAAACCCACCTTGGCCTTCTTTGGCGCCGATTCACCCTTAGAAACCCACTGTTTTGACTGTTTGTTTGTTCTCTGGTGTGTTGTGATGGATCCATGTTTCGTCCACGGTTACAAAACGGCGCAAAAACTCCTCCATATTGCGATTAAACAACGCCAAACCTTCCTGTGAAGTTGTTACACGATTGCGTTTGTGGTCGACTGTGAGCAAACGCGGCACCCATCTTGCGGAAAGCTTTCTCATGCCCAAGTGATCATTTAAAATTGAAACCACTGAGCCATGCGAGATCCCTACGGCTTCCACAATCTCTCGCACTTTCAATCTTCGGTCGGCCAACACCATATCGTGAATTTTTTCGATTGTTTCGGGTGTAGAGACCTCAACTGGGCGTCCAGGACGTTCGGCATCTTCAGTGCTTGTACGGCCACAACGAAATTCAGTAAACCACTTTTTTACCATTGAAATCGATGGTGCAGAGTCCCCATAGTATTTATCAAGCTTATCCTTGGTCTCGGTAATGGTTTTTTTTCGCAAGAAATAATGCTTAGTAAGCACACGAAATTCACTTTTTTCCATTTTCTCCTCAAATTAGTGAGTAGTCTGATAAAAATAGCTGTCAAACACAAACTAACTGACGTAGCAAGTTTAAATTTTGATAGGAGTCAACTGACAAATGCCTGTTGACAGGAGCAGTGTTGCTGTTTCAGTAAAGAGGTCAGAAATTCAAAAATGCACGGAATTATTGACCCGCCCTCGTATCTCTAAGGCCGATTACTTACATCATATTTTTAATGGTTCGGGTGTTGATGTTATCTGTGTTACTGAAACATGGCTAAGGCCTGATTTAAGAGAAGCAGATAGGTCTGATTTGGAAGATCCCCTATACCATATTCCGGGGTACAAAATATATTTCCTTGAATTGCCGTGTAATTGTGAAATCCGTGGCTAGTGCTACGGAGTATCTTCTTGCCGAAGTTACTGATGACAATACCAAGTGCCTTATAGGCATTGTTTATAGTCCCAACCGGAGCTGTTCTCCTGAACCCATGTTCTCCGCACTACAAGAAGTCTCCCCATATTATGAACACATAATTATATGCGGTGATTTTAACGCTGACCTTTTCAAATATGACAGTAGATCTCACCAACTCTTAGATTTAACGGCAAGTTCCGCGTTAGCTGTTGTTAACGCATATGCTACCCGCTTCGCACCTAACTATTCTCCAAGTCTTCTGGACCTTTTGTTGGTATCCGATAGGTCAAATGTGTTAGTGCAGGACCAGTTGTCATTGGAAGGTGTCTCAGACCCCGATCTAATTTTCTGCACCTATAACATTGACTTATCTCGTACCCCTATACCATCAACTTTCCAATTCAGAGATTTCGCTTCAGTAGATAACTGCGCACTGCAAGTCGAGGCGAGTCTAATTCCTTGGCATAGTTGTTATTTTGTCTCAGATGTACGTGATAAAGTTGACCTATTGCAATCGCAAATATTTCACCTATTCAATAACCATTTGCCTTTAAAAACAGTGGTGGTACGCAATAGAATTTGTCCATTGTTTACGTCTGAGGTTCATAATGCCATTAAAGTTCGTAGGAAACTCTATTCGAAGTGGAAGCAAAACACCAATAGTTTTTGAATTCGAAGCTGTATCGGAAGTTGATGTCATTAAAATCATTCGTTCACTCAAGTCAGATGCCGTTGGTGACGATGGAGTTCCTAGCCGATTTGTCAAAATGGTATTAACCCACATCCTTCGTGTAATTACTCACGTAATTAATTTTTGCATTACGTCATCATCATTTCCGTCTAGTTGGAAGCTGGCTAAAGTAATTCCTGCCCCGAAAAAACCACAACCGACTTTGGCTGCCGACTTTCGACCCATCAGTATATTACCTTGCCTTTCAAAAGTCTTGGAAAAAGTCCTTGCCAAGCAAATCTCAAGTCTTCTAAATCATCATAAGTTTCTTGCTTCTGTACAGTCTGGCTTTCGAGCCAACCATAGTTGTTTTACTGCTATGGTTAAAATTCTGGATGACATAAGGATCAGCTATGACTCGGACTTTCTCACTATACTTTGCCTTCTTGACTTTTCAAAAGCTTTTGACACAGTCAACCACTCAATCCTTTCTGATAAACTAAGAAGGTATTTTGGTTTTATTGAAAGTTCGGCGCGTCTCATAACCAATTACTTAAGTAATCGCTGTCAAAGGGTTGTGGTTGGTGACAAATCCTCTCGTATCAGGAATATACAAGCAGGAGTACCACAGGGCTCAATACTTGGTCCAATATTGTTTTGCATCTTTATTAATGACCTCCCCAAAGCTTGCTCAAACGCTAGTCTTCACTTCTATGCGGATGACGCTCAAATATACCTATCTAGACCTATTGGTCTAGTTGAGGATCTTGTTTGCAGGTTTAATGAGGATTTATCCGCAATCTACCAGTGGTCGCTACGTAATTGTTTGACCCTCAACCCAGCAAAGTCTCAGCTGATTTTAATATCTAAGAAACTGCACAATGCTGAACTACTGCCGCCCATTTACCTCAGCGATACGCAATTGCAGTTCGTCGAGACTGTAACCAACCTGGGTTTTAAGATAAACCGATCCATCTCCTGTGTAAGCCACATCAATTACACTGTGGGACGAATTTACGGAGGTCTACGCAAACTTTGGCTGCTCTCTAGTTTTACTCCTGTTAATACGAGGCTGAGACTTGTTAAAACCTTACTTGTTCCGTATATTGATTACTCATCAGCAGTGTATTGCAAACTCGACTCCCTATCTCAGCATAAACTTACTGTGGCACTCAATGATATGGTAAGGTATGTGTATGGGCTACGTCGACACGACCACATATCCAATTTTCATACAAATATCCTCGGTTGTACGCTCCAACAGTTCTTACATATTAGGTGTCATATCTTCATGCACAAAATTATTCAGACCAAGTCGCCACCATACCTTTTTGAGAAACTTCAGTTCGCTCGTTCGCCTAGAACACACAGCCTTATAACTCCATCCTCGAACTATATGAACTTCTTGCGCCTTTTCTCCGTCTTTGCCACCAGACTATGGAATTCTCTGCCCACAACAGCAAAACAAATAATTGGAGCAATACAATTTAAGAATGCTATTTTGAAGCCTATTCTATAAAAATGTAACAGCAAACTATTTCTTGTCCTTTACTTTTCCCCTCCTTCACACTATCCATCCTTTTGTTTTCCTTTCCTGATTAAAGTATCTCTTACTATAATACTAAACTAATCTTGTATATTCCATAATTTTAAGTACTATAAAAGACTAAGTCGTATTTGTACATCCTTAACTGAATAAAATTGAAATCGAAATTGAAATTGATGTAACCAACACAATTAATGATCTGGAGAATCAGAACAAGCTTCTGAAAAAAACAATTTTATGCCGAAAAACAACAGACCAGCTTCATCAATATATGGCACTTTTTTTTATCGAAAATACCACAGGAATCCAATTTAGCACTTCATTTCACAATTTTGAAAAAAATTGGTCCAAACTTCATTTTTAAAATTTTTTTTATCAAAATTTTGGGTTTGCATGCGAATTTCTTAAAAACTATTGATACAAATAATATAGCTGGAACTTAGGGTTGAAGAATAGGTTTCTGACTTTCGAAACTGGTACAGTACTTTATTGTAAGTGTTGCCGTTCTTTTTTTAATAATTTTTTTTCCATTTTAAGTAATTTTTTAATAAAATTGCCCACACCTACCAAACGGGGCAAGATAGACCCGGCCCCCCTGCCATAGTAAAAAATGCTTGTTTTTGACCCCTCTATAAAAAACCGTTATCAATTTTTGGCGCCAAATTTATCGTACTCTCCCCTTTATTGTGCATCGCAACTGCACACAAATTGGTGACCCCGACGTGATAAGAAAAAAAAGATGTGATACGAATTTAATCAAAAAAAAAAAAAATATATATATATATAATTATTTTAACAAAGGCCAAAGCCAGCGTCATAGACATCGCCTCTGCCATCGCCATAGTCAACGCCAGCGTCATCGCCATCGCCAGCGTCATCGCAATCGGGACTACAGTTTAACATCTGAGATCCAGCCAAGAATAAGCAACATTTTTGTACGAAGTACATACATATGTATATTACTGTGTTACACCAGCTCCGGCGTCATCGCCATCACTATCGCCATTTTTACATCAGAGTTCCAACCAAGAATCGGCAATATATACAGTGAGTAAATCAATCATTTATTACCAAATTTCAAACAAAATACTTTTGTATGAATAAAGTCATAGATATAATTTGTACTTATCCTCTTTATATTCCAATTGTTACTATAGTATATTATTATATTAATTACATTGTAAACATTCTTTTCGAGTAGAATTAAAATTTCAACATTCTTTTTCTCGCTTACGTTTGTGGATTTTTCGTGGAGAACATCACGATTCAAATAACAGGTTCGCTCAGTCGGTTAAGGTTAACGTTTATACATTCCCAAAAAAAAAAAAAGTAATAACAATTGTTACGTTGAATTGAGCTACCGTGATTCATATCATTTTACTTAGACATTATCTAGTTAGTTTACGTTTCGAAAATGTCTCTCAATGGTAAAAACACCGAACCCAACGGTACCGGGAATAATCTGGGAAATGCATTGATGTTTTCTCATTTCATGAAAAGCTATTCAGTGATAAAAATTTAAAACTTCACTGTTATTTGTGAAGGGCTGGTGAGTGGTTGATTTGATCAATTTTGTGAGTTTAGGGATCGCACGTTTATTGTGACACTAAAAGTTAATTTTACAAAAAGTAAAAGCTAAGTAAACGTTTTTCTGTAAAAAAGACAATTGTGAAAATGAAAAATACAACAAGTAAGTAAAGATAATCTTACTATTTTTCCGCTGAATATGACAGATTGAAGATGAAGCCAATTCCATCAAACTTAATCAAAGAAATCCAGAAATTGTTGGAAGAAAGGAAATCCCACCGTCAAATTTCTGACCAACTGGGCATTTCTGTTGGTGCCGTTAGTAAATACAGGCGAAAGATAAACTCAATATCAGTACCACGGTTGAAGGCGGAACGAAAACCTTTGCTATCAAGGACCATCCAACGCAAGATTTGTCGAGCCATAACAACAGGAAAGGGAAAAAATGCTGTTTCAGTGCAGAAGTCTCCAATTAGAAACGATAATTTCCACGTTAGTGCAGAGACAGTGAGAAGAACTCTGAGAAAAGCTGGATTAAAAGCTCGCGTCAAAGTTAAAAAGCCATTTCTTACAACACGTCATAAGAAACTTCGCCGGGATTTTGCCAAGAAATACAGAAATTTCACTGAAGCTGACTGGGAAAGGGTAATTTTTTCAGACGAAACCAAAATTAACCGTTTTGGGTCGGATGGAAGAGAATGGACTTGGAAAAAAACAGGGGAGCCTTTAAGAAGACGTATGGTAAAAGAGACAGTTAAGTTCGATGGCGGAAATTTAATAATATGGGGTTGTATGGCTACAAAAGGCATCGGGTTGTGTCAGAGAGTGGTGGGAAGAATGACAGCAGTAGACTACATTTCAATTTTAGATAGAAGTTTAGTCAGAAGTTTGGAAAAATGGAACAAAAATGCTTCCAACGTTATCTTCCAGCATGATAACGATCCGAAGCATACTGCTAAAGTAACAAAATCTTGGATCCAACAACGTGGGATTAAAGTCTTAGATTGGCCTCCACAGTCTCCAGACTTAAATCCCATAGAGCATTTATGGCAACACCTGAAACGAAAACTTGCGGAATACTCAACACCAGCACGAAGTCTAGATGAACTGTACGACAGAGTTGACTCAGAGTGGAATGTAATTCCTTCAGAAATGTGTGAAAATTTGATAAACAGCATGCCACGCCGTTTTCAAGCCGTTTTAAAGCCCAAAGGAGGTCACACGAAGTACTAAAAGGTAATTGATCCTTAAACTCACACAATTGATTAAATACTAATCTACCTTACTTGTAATTATTTTTCAGAAATAAAGATAAAGAACAAAAAATAAATAAAACGAGAAAAAGTCTAATGAATACTTATCCTTGAAAAAAAGTGTTTAAATTATTCTTCATAGATTTAAAACTAGGAAAAAGCTACATAATTGACTTCATACAAAACACTTGATCAATTTTGTGAGACACTGTATGTACCCAGAAAATCAGTTTTTTTGTGATTTTTTATTCACT
Source organism: Volucella zonaria (assembly GCA_963966105.1). Lineage (NCBI taxonomy): Eukaryota > Metazoa > Arthropoda > Insecta > Diptera > Syrphidae > Volucella > Volucella zonaria. Next base: position 48,257,972 of record OZ014534.1, read on the forward strand.
TTTTGTTCTTGTGTAGTAAAGGTTGCATGCACACAGAACGGTCCAAACCGAGACACACGGGCCACATGCGGTCCACAAGGGAGCTTTATGCGGCCCGCGATGCGTTTTTCAATAATACATATATAATTTTATGAAACGGTTAATATTATTTGTCATCAAATAATAAACGCTTACGTCATCTGCTTGTCAAGAAGATGCAAGGGAAGACAAGCGTGCAAACTTCAATATACTTTTCTCCGAAAACCGATCGAGGAAAACAAGGACGATCAGCATTTACAATTGAAATATCGCTCCCAAGTAGCAGTAGTTGCGACCGAGAAAAGCAAGGACCATCATCACTCACATTCGAGTGTCGCCCCTAAGTAGCGGTAGTTGCGACAGACGAAAACAAATTCAATAATCAAACAAGCTCTATAAAAGGGAATTTTTCGCACAAACTATCACAGTTCATTTTTGAAACCGGCGAAAGGATCGCAAACTCATTCGCAGGCATTCGGCTAACAAGCAAGCCGCATCATCAGCTCGAAAGTTCAACTGACAACTTCATTTTACGGGTGATGCAATACGCTAGCTTAAGAGTAAAAGTTATTATTTTTTGTTTAAATACGCATGTTGTGGACGTTGCTTTCAACAAATCTCTAGGTACGTAATTCATTTATCATCATTAATAAATGATTGAGAGCACGTTTCGTAAATTTTTCGACTCGGATTTCATTTAGATTCGTTTCGTCTCCCAAAATTTACGAAAACCATGTCTGAGAAGAGAAGAAAAATTGGTAATGACAATCGAATGTACCAGATCCAATGGGAATGGGACTATTTGATTATAAGCAATAAGAATACGATTCAATGCCTAAATCTGCATGCAAGTTTTGTCTGTTTGTAAGGAATATAATGTGAAAAGGCACTACAAATCACTTCATAGTAAAATATTTGACGAATCCAGAACTGCAATTATTGCAGAATATAAAAAAAAATGTTGCACCAGAGCACATTTTTTACAAAATTTAGCATAACCGAAACATTTAGTCTCGCCGCTTCATACTCAGTAGCATTGGAGTTAGCGAAAGCCAAGAAACCATATAGCGATGGCATGCTAATAAAGAAATGTGCAATTAAAATGGCTAAACAATTTAATGAGCCGAAGATAGCGGAAAAATTCGACACAGTGGCTTTATCTAATCTAACTGTAGCAAAAATGCAAATACGTTTCCTTGTGTTTGGATGAAAGCACTGATTCGACAGATATTAGTCAACTTTTAATATTTGTTCAAACTATTCAAGAAGATTTCACTATAAATGAAGAGCTCCTTAGCCTGAAATCTCTACATGGGACTACAAAAGGTAGCTACATTTTTGAAGCTGTTCATAATTCCGTTGTAAAATATGGAGGATTTGATAAAAGTTCCTGCATTTTAACAGATAGAGCGAAAGCTATGACGGGAACAACACTTCATTACATAATACACCAAGAAGCACTCTGTGGAAAAAATTTACGTAAAGCCAATGCTATGAAAGTAGCTGTAGGAATAAGAGGTGGTAATAGATCTCCAATACATCGTAAATTTCGTGATTCCTTGAATTACATGGATGCTGCATATAGTGGCTTAAAAATGAAGCAAAGTCTGATAAAGAACAACTTTAGCATCAAATGTAGGATCCCACATTTTTATCAGACCTTGCATTTTTAACTGACATGACTAGTCACTTGAACGAATTGAACTTAAACTGCATTGTGAATGTCAAAATATTGCAAGCTTATATGGTCATTGCAAAGGTATTAAAAGAAAGCTGCAGCTATTCAAATCAACATTGATCAATAGCGACTTCACTTTTTTCTCTAGTTGCAAGGAACATTTCGAAACATCATTTTCATCTCACGTAGAATATATTGAAGATATAATCAAGGAATTTGAAGAACGATTTTTCGATTTTGAAAATTTTGAACAACATATTTTACTTTTTATTCAACCTTTAACTATAAGTATTACAAAAATAAAATCTGATTTGGAGTTAGAGTTGTGTGGTTTGCAAACAGATCCCTTGTTCAGTAACAAATGTAAAACAGGAGAAGATTTTTTTAAATTATTACCAGAAGGAAAGTATCCTAAATTGCGAGACTTTGGTCTTAGAATGGGGTCAATGCTCGGCAGTACTTATCTCTGTGAAAGTACCTCTTCAACATATAGAAGTTCCATGACGGATAAATCGTTATCAAATTTACTCCGTTTGGCTACTACAAACATTGATTTTGATATAGCTGCATTAGTTAGGAATCAGAGTTACCGCAAAATTCTCATTGAAATACATAATTTTGTTAATGTTGGCTAATTATTTCAATAAAACATAGTTAGTAAAAAAAAAACAAACATTGTGAAGTGTGAGGCAAAAACAATTACCGCTGGCAGAGGAGAAGAAGGGTAAAGAAGAGAAGAGAAGGAAAACTGGCGTTTTTTTTTTTGTTTGCTGATTTATTTTTACACAGTTTTTGTAAATATGGAACAAAGAAACCTAACAAACGAAGAGGTGGCACGAGTGTTGCACGCGGCGTACAACGAGGATAGTGATGGAGGTTTTTCCAGCGAGCACTACGACGTTGACAGCAATTGGCAACTTACGGGCGGCCAGAGTTCGGATAGCGACTCTGATGTTAGTGATGTCAATGTTTTCGATGAAGAACAAGCAGATGCCGAAAATGAAGACACATCAGTTGCCAATAATGATTTGCCAAATTGGACCGAGTTTTTAGCAAGGCAAAAAACCTTCACATTTATGGGCAGATGTGGTTTCCTCATAGATGTTGCAAACAATATAAGTTGCTTTGATGCGTTCAACCTTTTTGTCGACGAAGAACTATTTGAGCGCGTCGTTCGTGAAACTAATAAATATGCGGAACAGCAATTGGAGTCACTCTTACCCGAGCATCGCGGAAAAAAAAAATAAAGACCTGCAACCAGTCAAGAAATGAAGAAGTTCCTCGGACTTTTATTATGGATGCGTCTGCTAAGGGTTGGGAATCTGGGAGATTATTGGTCTAAAGACCTTAGGTACAATTTTAGAGTTCCCGCAAAAGCAATATCCCGCAATCGTTTTCAGCTTTAGCTGAATTTTCTCCATTTTGCGGACAACGATTTGATTATCCCAAGTGATAGAATTGGCAAACTTAAGCTGCACACAAATTTTCAAAGAGTCTTCATGGAGAGGATATAGTAATTGACGAAACCATAATTCCTTGGAGAGGTAGACCAGTTTTCCGCAAATATATCCCAAACAAAGCCCATCCTTATGGAGTTAAATTATTCAAGCTATGCTCGGTGGAAGGATTTACATGGTCCATGAAAATCTACACGGGTAAAAGCTCAACAGGTGTGCGGGAAGTGGGTCTCGCAAGGAATGTTTGCAAGGAATTGAGTTGCCTTTTGAAAGGACAGGGGCGTACCGTTTTCGTAGATAATTTACGCACCTAGTTGGAACCTTACGGGCCACCAAAAAATATTTCCCAAAAGAGGTAATGAATGCTACGTTGAAAAGAGGCGAAATGGTGGCCCGAGAGGAGGAACATGAGGTGTTTGTGCTCAAATGGAAGGACACCCGGGATGTCAGGATTATTTTGACGAAGTATGCTCCAGTTATGGCTGCCGTAAATGACCAACTACCTGCAGACTCTAACCAACCATCCACCAGTAGAGGCAGGAAATCACCCCGACGGCAAGGAGTTCGAGATAGAAGAGCAAATCGGGCATCGATCTCACTGATCTCTCGGAAATTTGGACAACATATATGAGCGCAAAAGTTTGGCGTCCAAGCTTTCAATTAGAAAGCAACTGTTATCGTTAAAGCTAAAATCGAAGTGCTAACAAAGATACTAGTTTAAAAGTTCTACAAGCCGTACGAAGTGATGGACAAAATGACCATAAAACGAATGCAAACAATAATTACAAACATAAATATAATTTTAAAAATAAAATGAATAAAAGAGCAAATCTTAAATGTCACCACTGTAATAAAAAGGGACATATTAAAAAGGACTGTTTCATTTTTAAAAGGCTTCAAAAGAGTAATAACAAAAATTACACTAATAAAAATAAATAAAATGGCAAACAGGCACAAACGGCCACCCCACATCTTTTGTGGAAAATTATAATTCAGATGTGGGTCGATTCACCTCCAAGTTAACTTTAGTAAAGAAAAAATGATATATCTTATAATTCAGTAATTTATATAAAAAAAAGGAGAACAAAATTACACCCGTGACTTTCATACAAGATGGCGAACCGAATGAACCGGGCTGAAATAGCTGAGGCATTGCAGGATGCTGGGATAGATTTTCCCCAAACAGCCTCAGTCGCTGCGTTACGCAAAATCCATACGGAATACTTTCAATCCAATCGGGACTTATCGCCGACACCAGAGCCACAACCAGCAGCCATACCTACCGAGCAGCCACAACCGCCAGACAACAACCGAGAACATTCACCGCCACCAGCATTACCGAAAGCATCTACCGATAGTATTCCCTTACCATTACCAGTTGATAATATCGAAAATTTGGACGCTGAAATAAGCCGATTTAGAAAAATGACAGAAATTGCAAAATTCCGGGCCGAACTTCGGGCATTAGAAGTCGATGACACAGATCTAGAAAGCCGAAACCATCGACGACGCCTGGAATTTAGCGACATTGAGTATTCCCTACAGAAATTTAATGGTGACGATAACTATGGAGTGCAGAAGTGGGTTGATGATTTCGAAAAAATCCTGGCGTCTGGTCGAGTAGACGAACGAGATAAATTAATTTTTGCTCGTCGGATGATGGAAGGAACTGCACGTAAATTTCTCATCACCACCGCTCGTGAGGATGAAGGAGAAGATGAATTTGCTGCTCTTCAGCTGGTAAGTGTCTCCTTTAACAGCAATAACATTAAACGCAATGGTAATACGACTTTTGTTGCTTTATTTGACACTGGTAGTCCGGTGAGTCTCATCCGTAGATCTATCGTGACTGAGGAATTGCAAAATAAGCTTTTAGAGTATACACATCTTAAAGGATTAGGAAACGCGAAGTTATACTGTTATAGTAAAGTCACTTCTTGTCTTCGATTTCAATCGCAGTCTTGTTCAATCGATTTGTTTATCGTTCCAGATAATATATTACCAATCCCAATCTTGATTGGTCGTGACCTATTGAAGAAGTTGGGGATTGTGTTGAGATTTTCAACTACAAAACAGCAAATAAAGAATCCGTGTCAATTTCAAAACATTAATTATAATAACAGGCTTATTTTAACTATATGCAATTCCTCTGAGCCAATAAAATTTAATCTTAAATCGTGTTACCGTGCGTTTGGATTGTTTGATTGTCCACTGATACGCCCTGATGTCGACTTATCATTCGGTTTGCGATCGGTTAATCATAAAGATTTTAAGCAAGGAATAACGTCGTTTGAGGAACTTGATGAACTACTGTACGCTCTGAATGTAGACCGCCAGTTATTTAAATCCGAGGTTACCGATATTGGTTACACTTTTGGTAACAAATATCATGACGAATGTAACCGACTACTAAATGAATATCTTTCCCCGAAACAATCCGTTGAGACTCCTGTTAGGCATACTATGAAAATTCGTTTAACATCTAACGTGCCATTTTATCATATTCCTCGTAGATTATCACACTGCGAAAAGGAGGAAGTTTCGAAAATTGTTGAAGCCCTACGCTTCTCCCGTTGTATTGGTTCGTAAAAAGAATGGTGAGATGAGAATGTGCGTAGACTTCCGTGACTTAAATAAAATTACAGTACGAGATAAATTCCTTTTATCCTTGATTGACGATTGGATAGAATACCACGAAGGTAAGATTTGTTTTAGTCTGCTTGACTTGAAGAGTGGTTTTCACCAAATCCCTATGGATGAGCAATCCATTCAATACACATCGTTCGTCATCCCATTTGGTCAATTTGAATATTTACGAATGCCCTTCGGCCTCCGAAACGCGCCATCCGCTTTTCAACGCTTCGTTTCCTCAGTATTCAATGATATGATTCGATCTCGTGAAATCGTTATATAGATCGATGACATTCTAGTTGCCACCGCTACGGCAGACCAGCATATTGAAATACTACGCAAATTGTTTAGTCGTCTTGCCGAGTATAATCTAGAAATTAAATTAAGCAAATGTAAATTTATGCAAAATTCGATTAACTATTTGGGATACATAGCCGATAATCGAGGAATTAGACCAAGTGATTTCCATATTAAGATAATCCGCCAGTATCCGATGCCTTCAAAACTTAGTGAACTCCAATCCTGTTTGGGATTATTTTCTTATTTTCGAAGATTTGTTCCGTCGTTTTCCCGAATAGCTGGGCCATTACTAAATCTATTAAAAAAAATACTCCTTTTGAATTTGACGAGAATTGTCAAAAAGCTTTTACCAGCCTACGTGACGCTATTGTTTCTGCCCCAGTGTTAGCTATATATTCAAATAGAGAGACAGAATTGCATACTGATGCTAGTTCAGACTGGTTTGGAGCAGTACTTTTGCAGAAACAAGACGACGGTAAGTGGCATCCTGTTTCGTATTACTCTCGTCGTACTACTCCTGCCGAATCGAAATACCATAGTTTTGAGTTAGAAACGCTCGCTATAATATATGCTTTACGCCGATTTTGTGTTTATGTGGAGGGTATCCCGACTCGTATTGTCACCGATTGTAATGCCCTAGCTCAGACGTTATCTAAGAAAAGCCTCAATCCTCGCATCGCTCGTTGGGCACTTGGCCTAGAAAATTATAACTATACAATTAGCCACCGAAAAGGAACTGGTATGTGTCATGCCGATGCGTTAAGTCGTTCACCGCTTGATGAACTGACCAAGGAAGACCATAACGCTCATTCCGTCCTTTTTGTTCAAGATGACGATATAGACTTTTACTTACATGCCACTCAATCCAGACAAGTATTTGTGACCAATTACAGGAAAAGCAAGTGGAACCGTTCGAAATGTCCAAAGGCTTAATTTATCGCCGTATGGAACAAGGCCATCTCGCCTTATATGTCCCGAACGAGATGGAAACTCCGGTTATACAATTCATCCACGAGAAGATGGGACATTTAGCCACCGACAAATGCTACGAACAGCTTCGTCTTCATTACGGGTTCCCATCTATGCGTCGCAAGATTCAAAGTTATATTGAAAACTGTATCCGATGTATCATTCATAATCCTCCGCGCCATATAAATGAACGAAAATTGCACAGCATTCCAAAAGAACCCTTTCCATTCGATACCATTCACCTTGATCATTTCGGACCACTTCCAAATACTCTTAATAAGAATAAGCATATATTAGTAGTTATCGATGCATTCACCAAGTATGTTATGTGAAAATGTACCCGGTAAACACAATCAGTACTAAAGAAGTTTGTGCGGCATTAGACAAGTACTTTTCCTATTATAGTCGCCCTCGGCGACTTATCCCCGACCGTGGTACCGCCTTTACATCTGGCAATTTCGCTGAATACCTAGCTAGAAATAATATTTCGCACATTAAAACCGCTGTAGCTTCCCCGCAAGCGAATGGTCAAGTTGAGTGGGTCAATTGTGTCCTTGGCCGGATGCTAAGTAAATTAACCGAACCTGTTAGGCAAGCTGACTGGTCACGTTTATTATCAAAGGTTGAATACGCTGTTAGCAATTTCATACATAACTCGACGCGATAATCACCTAATATGTTCCTATTCGGTGTTAGGCAACGTGGGCCTGAGACCGACGAGTTAACTGAATATTTAGACGAACAAAGGGTTGCGGACCAACCTCGCGATTTGAGCGGTATAAGGAGCAAGGCGGCGCTCGCAATTCAAAAGTCCCAAGAAAGAAATGAATCGCAATATGCTAAACGTAGTGTTTTACCTCGGAAATACGAAGAAGGCGAATATGTAGTGATCCGTAATGTCGACAATTCAATCGGCCAGAACAAGAAATTGATTCCGAAGTATCGCGGACCTTACGTTGTTCATCGAGTGCTTCCAAACGACCGTTACATTATCCGGGACATCGATAGCTGTCAAATGACACAAATGCCATATAGCGGCACACTTGAGGCTGCAAGACTAAAGCTTTGGGTCCGGGCCCGAGGTGGTTCTTCGGAGGGGCATGATGTGGACAATAAGGTAGACACTAGATCGAGGTCGATCTAAGTCAGATTGGTCGAATGTAAACTTTATTCTTTATTAAATGATCGTGAAGCTAGCGCTTGGGTTGACTGAACGACCATGTTTCTTCGTAGCCTGAACGATTGTGTTCAGGCGTCCATAATGATTTTTGACAGTTGTTAGTTTTTTTTTGTAAAACAAAGGATTACGAATCAGACGGTTGAGTGAGATACACGTTCTTCTTTGGGATCTTTTAAAATCTTATATAATCGGGAACATCTTTTGTGGAAAATTATACATGTGATAATTTTTTTACAACATATGCTTTGACTAAGGAGTTGCACAAGCAAAAAATGACAATTGTGCAAACAAATCGAAAGAACCGATCTGAACTACCACCAATACTGATCGATATGAAGAAAAAAACGGTTTTTCATACAGAATTTGTGTACGAGCCCCAACTTCAAGCCATTTTGTTGTCATACGTGACGAGGAAAAATCGATTTGTCACGTTATTGAGTCCTTATCATCGTAGCTTGGAAATTGAACAATCTGCGAAGAAAAAGCCTAATGTGATCACTTTTTACAATAAAACTAAAGGTGGAGTAGATACGCTTGACCAAATGGTGGGAACATATCGATCAAAAAGAAAAGTAAATCGTTGGCTATCTTTTGTAATATGCTCGATATAAGTGCATTGAATGCTTATGTTATTTTCACATATGTCTTCCCTGATTGGAATCAACGCAACGCAAACATCAATATAAGTACATGCATCATCATGCACATCACCAATTGTTCACCTCCAATCGAACAACAAAAGAGGTCGATGCTACATATGTTCCAGTAAAAACAATCGAAATGTTTTCTCTTCCCGGTGAGAAAAATGTGAAAGGTTTATTTGTGCTGAACATAAGTATTCTATTTGCCATTCTTGTGCCTCCCGCATATCTACAAATTAATCTTTTGACGATTTGAATTGAAAATTTAATATAAATGAATAAACATTAAAAATTATGAAAACAATTTTTATGTCTGATTACTATTTCATTTCATTTTTATCAATGTATGCGCGCGCATAAAAAAAACAACTTATGTGTACTTCGAATTTCAACAACCGATGAGGGTTAAAATGGTAAGAAATAAAAATGTTCCCAGTTCCGAATCAATGATAAGACACAAGGCGAAATTTATTGTCGAACGTTTAGGTCTTGAAGATTTTCAAACCTCAGAAGGTTGGCTTCAGAAATTTCGCAAGTCCCATGCTATAGCATACAAAAGTGTTTCTGGTGAAGCGGCAGATGTCAACCCTGACGATGTGAAGTCATTTTTAGAAAAGTTACCTTCAATTATGCAAAATTACAGTACTGATTGCATTTTCAATGGCGACGAGACAGAGCTTTTTTTCAGGGCTCTACCTGTTAAGACGATGCAAAGGACAAACATGCACAGGTGGAAAATTTTCGAAAGAGCATCTCACTATCTTACAGTGTGCAAACATAGCAGGTGAAAAAGAAAAGCTCTTAGTCATTGGCAAATCGTTTCGTTCACGAGCGTTTGGTAACTTAAAACATGACCAGCTTCCAGTGGAATGGAGCAATAATAAAAAATCTTGGATGACCCAAGAAATTATGATCGATTGGCTCATATCTTTTGACAAAAGAATGGAACTTAAAAAGTGCTCCTTTTTTTGGACAGCGCATCTTCCCATCCCAAAAATTTAAAATTCAAAAATACAAATTTTGTTTCTACCACCAAACACCACATCAGTCTGCCAGCCTCTTGACTTAGGTGTAATAAGCAATTTTAAATTTCATTACCGTTCACTTATGCTGAAGCATATTGTCAACAATATCGATGATGCTGGGAATGTAAGCGCTCTAGCAAAAGCTGTAAACGTTTTGGATGCCATCTACTTTATTAACACTGCTTGGGAGTAAGTAAAAGCGACAACAATTGTAAACTGTTTTAAGAAAATCTGGTTTTGGAGCACCATTCACGACAGAACTTCATCAATTTGACCCAGAAGATTACCTACCATTGGCACATCTGAGAACAATTTCAAGACTTCTTCATGAGTGCCAATCTGATGTTGATCCAGAAAGCTTCTTACACATTGATGGACATGTGCACGAAGATATAATGACAGAAGTACAAGTTCAAAACATTGTCGACATCGGCACATCTCTGAAGATAACGGAGAAGGTCCAGAGGCACTAGATGAAATGACATTCAGCTCATACAAGGAGGTGCAAATTGGAGTTGAAAAACTAAAAAAATATTTTACTAAGAAAAATTATGGAAAAGGGCTTCAATGCTTTTCAAGTTGCGAACCCATATGGATACTGTTGGTAATGAATCACGAAAAAACCAAGCAATGTTAACTGATTTTTTTAAATTTAATTATAGATATACATACAGTAGGCTCCCGTTATCGTGAACACCGGATAACGTGAACAGATTTTTTTTTTTGCTTGACATTTCTAAAACATGAACAAATCAGTAACAAGTTTGGCAAAAAAATACGACGCTGCAAATCTACTATTTGTGCCGTTAAGAAAAAGAGTGAAACAATTTTAAAGTGTATAAACAACACATTTTCGATCATCGGAACTTCCCAAAACGGAAAAGGCGCTATACCGGTGGGTTTTCGAACAACGTGAAAAAAATTATCCAATTAATGGCCTGATGATAAAGGCAACGGTTTTGTCACTGCATTCTCAAATCAAGGAGAACCAAAGCAGTTTCAATGCTAGCGAAGGGTGGATGCAGAGATTTAAAACTCGATACGACGTGAGATTTATTAAAATCACTGGTGAAAAACTGTGTTCCCAACCCGAGCTGGTAGACCCATTCAAACGTAAGCTGCAGGAAAAGATTGATACGATGGGGGTGACCACCGACCAACTTTATAACGCAGACGAAACCGGGCTGTTTTGGAAGCTTTTGCCAGACAAAACATATGTTTCGTCGTTAGAAAAAAATGCTCCTCGCAGAAAAACCGACAAACAGCGCATAACTTTCCTCGTCTGTACAAATGCAACTGGATTGCATAAGCTGAAGCCATTAGTGATTGGAAAGGCGAAAAATTCTAACTGTCCAGTAGACTACAAGAATTCGAATTCATCCTGGATGACCCCGGCTATATTCATAGATTATTTTCATGATTCATTTGTGCCACAAGTAACATATACATGACGAAAATTAGCCAAATGCATATAGACTTCAACACTAAACTTTATTAAGTAACATCATTTATGAAAAATCAAGGTCTACCAGTGAAGGCCTTTCTGCTGTTAGACAATGCTCCATCGCATCCTCCAGTAAGTGAGTCAACCACAGATGATCACTCTATTACAGTCATGTTTATGCCTCCAAATGTGACGCCACTGATCCAACCCATGGATCAAAATGCGATCAGAATAACAAAGCTTTACTATAGAACTGGCCCGTTTGCTTCGGTTGCAGCGAAACATGCGGATATTCCAGAATCATTGAAAAAGTTCACTTTAAGGGATTCCATTTCATTTTTAAAATCAGCTTGGGATCGATTAGAAACGGACACAATCGCAAAGTGCTGCAAAAGTATTTTCAGTTTCGTAGGTAATGAAAATGATCCAGAAGATGATATTCCACTAAATGTTTTGAAAGAGAAGTTGTATCTAGAAATCAATTTTGAAGTGGAGAATGCAATGAAACTGGGCGATGCTATAAATCCTGAGATTTGATTTCTACTTTTTTAGGATTCCTGTCTGTAGGAATTTGGGTAGGTGAACTGCACAGCTGAAGACATCCATAAATGGAACGAAGACGAAGAAGACTGTTGGAGCACTTTATCAACAACACACAACAACGATATTTAATGAAATAAATTGTAAATTGTTTGAATTAAATCGATAATCTTCATTGTACTAAATTTCGTTAATATTTAAACTTGGCGCCTACGAATATCGAGCCGCCATATTTATTGTATTTAATGATTGTTAGCTTTCATTAAAATTTATACCAATTGAATTGTATAAAAAGCAATAAACGCTCAGTTTGAGCCTCTTTTTTCTCTTGCTCACGCTGGTTACTTTTTCATTCGTCGTCTCCTGTCGCTGCGTCATCTGTCCTCTCGCTTTGAAAATAAATCGTTAAAAATAGCACACCCGTAAAGACCCACAGAATCCACAATTCCATTTTTGATGTGAATTTTCTTACAAAAAATAAAGTAAATTTATCAGGTCAGAATCGCTGATCGTACAAAGACCATAATGTCGCTCAGAGTACCAACATCATAAGTGATGAGGAAAGTGATGATGACTGACGGTGTGCTAGAATTGCCGAAAGAAAAAATTAAGCCTAATGAAGCCATTTTCATTTTTAACAAAGCTTTGGAATGGGCTGAAGGTGAGCTGGTTAGCCAAAATGACCTTAATGTATTGAGGCGCCTTAAGGAAAAAGCAGGGGGAATGCTTTTGGAGAAGATGCAAAAACAAATGACCGATTTTTGCTTTAAATTTCGTATCGGTACGGGCATCTCAGTCAATTTTAATGTTACTTTTTATGCCATAACCTTTTTATTTTATATGTTCCTATGCAATAACTTTTTGTTTAAAATTAAATAAATAAATTAAATATACTGTTATGTAATAGTAAAAACGCATTATTTTTAATTTGTTAAGGATAAGACGTTCTAAAATGAAAATATACAGTGGGATTGCTCTAATCTTTTATTAAAATTTGACCTTCGCAAACGTGAACTCTCCCGCAAACGTGGACTCTCTTGGTTTTTAATTGTTCACGTTATCGAGAGTCTACTGTACTTTAAAACATCATATTTTTTGAATGTTTCGAAAAACTGTATTTTTGTTAATATAACCGCAACTTTTGTTATTTTTTTTTTGTGTTTCACGTTAGAAATGAACTATTTACGAATAAAAAAAAAAAAAAGAAATTCGCCTTTTTATTCGTGGATATACGAGGGCGGTTCAATAAGTCCGTGACTTTTGGATTAAAACACAGATTTTTTGATAAAAAAATAATTCTATTTTTCAACGTAGTCTCCCTTGAGCTCTATACACTTTGTCCAACGCTTCTCCAATTTTTTTATCCCTTCCAAAAAAAATGATTTGTCGAGGTCCTCAAAATAGGCCTTTGTTTGCGAGATGACTTCATCATTGGAGTCAAATCTTTTTCCACCAAGCCATTTCTTCAGGTTTGGGAACAAGAAGTAGTCGCTCGGAGCCAAATCTGGAGAATAGGGTGGATGAGGGAGCAATTCATAGCCCAATTCCTGGATTTTTGCCATGGCAACTACACATGTGTGCACCCTTGCATTGTCTTGGTAGAAAAGAACTTTTTTCTTGGCCAAATGAGGTCGTTTTTTTTTCAAATCGTCATTGAATCGGTCCAATAAGTTGGCATAATATTCCCCATTGATTGTTCTTCCCTTTTGAAGGTAGTCAATGTGGATTATCCCGCGTGCATCCCAAAAAAACAGTCGCCATAACTTTATTGGCTGACAAACCCACCTTGGCCTTCTTTGGCGCCGATTCACCCTTAGAAACCCACTGTTTTGACTGTTGTTTGTTCTCTGGTGTGTTGTGATGGATCCATGTTTCGTCCACGGTTACAAAACGGCGCAAAAACTCCTCCATATTGCGATTAAACAACGCCAAACCTTCCTGTGAAGTTGTTACACGATTGCGTTTGTGGTCGACTGTGAGCAAACGCGGCACCCATCTTGCGGAAAGCTTTCTCATGCCCAAGTGATCATTCAAAATTGAAACCACTGAGCCATGCGAGATCCCTACGGCTTCCACAATCTCTCGCACTTTCAATCTTCGGTCGGCCAACACCATATCGTGAATTTTTTCGATTGTTTCGGGTGTAGAGACCTCAACTGGGCGTCCAGGACGTTCGGCATCTTCAGTGCTTGTACGGCCACAACGAAATTCAGTAAACCACTTTTTTACCATTGAAATCGATGGTGCAGAGTCCCCATAGTATTTATCAAGCTTAGCCTTGGTCTCGGTAATGGTTTTTTTTCGCAAGAAATAATGCTTAATAAGCACACGAAATTCACTTTTTTCCATTTTCTCCTCAAATTAGTGAGTAGTCTGATAAAAATAGCTGTCAAACACAAACTAACTGACGCAGCAAGTTTAAATTTTGACAGGAGTCAACTAACAGATGCCTGTTGACAAGAGCAGTGTTGCTGTTTCAGTAAAGAGGTCAGAAATTCAAAAAGTCACTGACTTATTGACCCGCCCTCGTACCGTTATAAAAGTTGTGGGGTGTGGAGGAACCCTATATAGGTTAATATCACAAAAAACATGATATGGGTTTTAGGGTTAAGAACTAATATTTTACGCGAGCAAATAACTAATATTAAACAAAGTCATATTGAAACATTTTTTAAACCAATTGAAATGAATATTGATATTGATGTATGTAATATGTAGTAACGATTAAAAATATGTATGTTGTTCTTGCATTTTTTGATACGTTTATATAATTTTTTTTATGTTTTTAGTTACAAAAATGAATTATAATAAATTTTATGTAATATTTGCAATCTTTTGTGTTAATAAAACAATTTTTCGTTTTAAGTTCTTGCATTTTTTTCATCAATAGGAACGCGTTTTAGTGCTTAAAAAAAATCTCTCATTAATTCGGAAAATTCGTTTATTCAGACTGACCTTCCCCCCAACCCTTCCGGATTAACGAGCTTTTACTGTACTCGTACTTTGTTTACTTTAGAGTGCTAATTAGTTTTTCGAATTTCATAAGAGATGTTAGTGAGGCAACCATTTTGCTTTTGCGTCGTACGCTTAATTGGGCTTAATTAAATAACCAAATTAGTTAGTTTTGCAAGTAAGAACAAACAAATTTTTTTTTGGTAGTCAAAAGGTTAAGAAGTTTAAGTTAGAAACCCCTCAACTACAGTTTTATTGGACACAAGTTGGTAAACAATTATTGATATACTAAATGGTTCATTGACAAATTTCAAAGAAATGAGAAGATATGAGGACTTGTTTTAATGTTGCAATAACCGTGCTCGCAACTGTACTGTATTCTTTATTGTTGAAACCAATGTTTGGATAATTATTACTAGTTATTTTGTCAGACAAACAGTACATTCTTTCTTATGAAGAATTCCATCCTCAAAAATGTTTGCGTTTGCTAATCGTTTACTTTAAAATCAAGAGTATATGTTAAGTACGAGCCTAATTACTATTTTTCTCATCTCATTAGATACATTTTTTTTTTCGCAATGCATAAATGTATATACATAGGGTTTATACTAATTTAAGAAATGTAAACATTGCGCGGATTTCAAAAGAAACAAATAAAATATAATAAATAAATATAAATAATAATAATATTAACTAGACTAAGGCGTACATATATATTCAATATATCTACAAAATAAATTGTCCATTATCATCATCATCATCACTATCACTGGAATCAACAATATTCCTTAGGTTCAACAAGTTGAAGTCATTTATCAAACATAATTCAAATAGAACTTCACGATTACCTTGTGCATGTTGTGATGAGCTCTCACCAATAGATGATGTATTACCGCTATCACTGTTGCTACTCGTACTCGTATTCAAATTGTTGTTTTGTTGTCTATTTGAATCCTGACGTGTTATCTCCTCGGCATGGGCTAATGTAGAACCAATAATATCACTTGCTATCCGTATGGCAGCATCTGTAGCTGCTACAGATATAAAATCACTACTCGTACTGCTACCACTATTATTTATAGGTACTTGATTGAGGGAGCGATGTTCATCGTAATCACCACCACCACTTGGTATTGCGGCCATTGCACGATTTGCATCATCTACTGAGTTAAATCCTAATTGACGGGTATGATAGACTTGTGAGGCAAAATTCGAATCAGTTGCCACTGAGTTGCCTTCGATACGTAAACCAGCAACTCCTTTTTTTGGTATGGAAGCGAGATCCCGTTTAACATGACGCCGACGTGATGGTTCGTTTTGTCGCTGCTGCAACATACCCTCAAAATCGACAACGTACACATAGCCGGCAACAAGTATTGTACAGGATTTTTCACCTTTTTTATAAGCCTCTTCTATGTCTTGACTGGTGCGATCGTCATACTGCCACCAACCTGCAAATAAAGAAAAAAACAAATATTGATTTAGATTTATTAAAATATATCGAAGAAGTCCTCAAAAACTGAAGAAACCACCTCTCACGGTAAAACATAGGAAGAAAAAGAAATTGAGGTACGAGTATGTACGTTGATTAAAAATCGAGGTGAAGCGAGGGCACGTATGTTTTCCTATGGTACTATGTACGAACGCCTACAAGATATCCTCAAGCATCTGTATATCTATAGGCCTAATTTATGTAGGTCCTGGCGTAGTTTCTGCGAAAGTATCGCCAGCAAACTTGAATCCTCGAAAATTTCTGTCCAAAACTTCACACATTTCAAGGGCAATGGTACCTGGATTGACTGACCCTCCCGAGCACTCATTTCCTTGCTTGAACAACACACCCAAAACCTACTTTGAGACAATCCACCAACCCACAGATCTTCCGAGTAGATTACAGGACATGATCTGTGTGAAAACACTTAATTTAGCAGCTTGCAGCTTTGAATCTTACAACGTTTCAGGACCAGATGATATAGCCTCTATACGATTGCAGAATGCTTTTCAAGATGTCAGAGATGCAATGTTATGCATTGTGATATCCTGTTTTGCTCTACATACAATACCTAATGCCTGGACTGAGATATCCGTTGTTTTTAAGCCCAAAGCAGGTAAAACCGCACATCAGTCTGTCATTCTTTGTGCTAAAGATCTTCAAGATGATTCCCGATCATAGAAGATTATCAAATCTCCAGCGAATTTACCAAAAAGGTACCCTGATATTGAGCAATCTTTCAACAACGTTGACAACGATCCTCAACTATCTTCGGGGACTGAACATAAATGACTCTGTTGGCAGCTTGATACACTTTATGCTCAACAGATGCTCTAGAAGAAAGAAAAGGAAAGAAGAAAGAAAAGAGGAGCAGCACACGGGTTGTACTCCCACCCACAATGTTTAGAAAATTAGAGGATGTGGCTATAGGCTTAGCGAAAATCCAGCCAGAACGAAGGTGGTCCTCTTAATAAATTACACCCTTCCGAGTTTCTCGAGGAGAGCCAATATCTAGACCTAATCCTGTGAATAAAAAGTTCTAGTTGGCTTAAAATATTTAGTTCCAGACATACTGTTCCGTCGTTAAAGCTGGTTAAAGTCAGGCCGTTGCCTGACTGAATCTAATACCGATGATGCAATATCCATCATGATGAGCAAATGGCACACTTTCAAGCGTTCTCTAAAGCCAGTGATGGGTGTACCCATAGAGACAACTGTGATGCAATTTGACTAACAGACGATCTTAAGTGATCAAGGCGACTAATATACCTCAGGAGAGGAGATATCTCCAAATTCACAAACTGATCACGGGACACAGTGCCATTAGAAAACACTTCATCGGTTTCTTGGTCTGATGACAATCTTTCAGGCATACTTTGACATGAGTTTGTCAGAGTTTCTAAAGTAGAGATAAAAGCGGACCTTAAATTGGGTAAACGGCAGCACTTCTAACTTCACGCGGGGCTACTGACACCGACGTAATGATCTCTTCTGTTCAAAGGAAGTCACAAAAGGTCTGGAAAAGCGCCCAAGAAACTGGAATGAGGACGGATCCACTGTTGACGAAATACTACAACAGAAAAACGGACAAAATCTTTCCGATCTTCACATTGAATGCTCAGAACGAACATAGGACCCTAAACTACTACAAAACAGATATCACCGTCACCCAAGAATTCCGGTAGGATGCACATGAGCGAACGCATTATAATAATCTGCATCAAACCTGAATTAGCCAACATAGGCCTATTGTGCGTACTCCTCCACCATTATAGCAATCGCAATGAACCGCCATATCGCGCATCACTCAAACTCTCGACAAGTCCTATCAAACCTACATCAAGTGCCAAAAGTTAATGCCATCGAGGCAAGAAACCGTCAGAAATAATGCAATTGATGTGCTCGTTTAATGGAGGTTGAAGACAAGCGCATTTACAAAAACATTTCGCTTACGGAGCAGTGCTAGCAGAGAAGAGAGTGGCTCGTGAATTCAAGGAGCAAAAGAGGAGGGAGGTATACCAGATTCTCCGGAATCTGAATGAAATGCACGCGTTCGAAGAAATGGAGAGGTTTTTCTTCAGGAACAATTTTGGAAGTTTTATCGAAAGTTAAAAAGAACCCGTTAAGTCAACAAGACCCGAACAGAAGCGGTGTAAGGTAATAAAGAAAGAGGATCACAGTCCGTTATGAAGAGATGGAAACCAAGATGCCAAGGTTTCCGGCCTACCGACCAAAATAAAGTAAAGATAGCAATATCTTAAATCAAGCATATCAGGGTTGCTGAATTGAAAGGACTACCTGCCAAGATATTTGAGACAGGAAGAGATGATTTGGAAGAGAGCAACCATTAACTCATCTTAAGATTTTGTTAGAGGAAAGTACACCTGATGAATGAAACCTCAGCATTATTGTTTACCCGATCAACAAGGAATTAGAACCTCCCAACTTTGCGTCAACTAAAGACACTGATCCTTAATATTGGATACATGATGCTATCCCCTATTGTAAGAACCATTTGTACACGATTTTAGCAGTACGGCTTTAAGTCCGGATCCAATAAAAAAAAAACTCTAAAAGTCCAGATCGATACTCCTAACCGTTTTTATCGATTTCAAGGCCGCATATGTCAGCATCTATAGAGACGAGCTATAAAGAATCATTTCCCTCCCAAACTCAACAGATTGTCCAGAATGAAGATGAAAAGCGCTCGCTAAAAAAAAGTCGGAAGAAGTCTCACTGAAGCCTTTGAGGTCGAAAAAAGAGTTTCGACAAAAACGTGTGCTGCCATGTGACTTCTTTAACATCCAATTTGAGAAAGTTGTGCGAAGCTAGCAAACCAATACAAGACGCACAATTTTGCGAGAATCTGCGCAGCCATTTCCCTACTCTGATGATACACACATCATCATTGCCAACCTGCAGCGAACTTGCACTGTTATTTGCAAGTGTTGAAATAGAGACCAAGTTTGTAATACTATCGCCCGCTTGGTGGGCTTTTAGTCTGCTACGTAAGCTGCCTACAGCCACTAACTCTTCAAAACACAATTACTACTACAATAAAACGAATGAAATACGATGTAAAAGGAGCTCATAAGCATCCTTCACCTGGAAAGATTCGCATGTTCACATTATCTAACTTAGTTCCTATCAGTGTGGACTGTACGAGTACTTGCGTAGAAAGAAGAAAACAAATCTCGACTCTGAGTTCTCATTATTGTTTTTATTTCATATTCTCTTAAAATTTAAGGCAATTTAGAAATTTAACAACGCCAGTATTCAACAGGCCCTTAATTAACAAACTATATATGTATGTACATAGTCCCGTAATAAGACATTCAAGTTAAGGTCTGTGTCTTTTAGTCAGACAACCAGTATAAGTCACAAAAGCTTTGAAATTCCTGCAACGCCTTTCGATGGGAAATTTTTGCCACGATGAATTTTTCTCTTACGGTGTGGTGACACTTTTGGATGCTGTATCATTTGGCCAAAATCAATTGTATACATGGAACCACAAATCAAAATATCGTAATTTGTGCGCCGAGATGTTTGAAATGCTTCTTCGAGTTCGACTGACGTACGGCTATCATAAGCCCACCAACCTCCTATGTATGGGGTATGAGTATGTATAATTGCATTGTGCGATAGGATCGAGAATTGTTTTTCTGTAATACACTTACCATTTCGACCTTCGTAGAACCATTGGTAGCCGTCTTCAGTGGTTTTTGTTTTGCAAATATCTTGTATACCGTTCACTAGTTGTGGATGGTCTAGGAATTCAGGTGGAATTTCTCGCCTGCACATAGCGCAGCGGCGATTTTTATACGCAACACCCTAGAAAAAAACAAAATAATACAAATTGAGTTATTTATAAGGATTGCCTGTTGTTTTTGTTAAGTTTTTATGTTTTACGTTGTATTGCAAGAGTTGTAATTCAAGTGCACATAAAGTAACATATCGGTATCGATGTGGAATATACCATAGAGACGTAGAACGAAAACTGTCTAGCACTTTTATAACTTACTCGACCTCTGTCGATTTATTTGTTTATACAGAACAGATTTAGAAACAACATTATGCACTTGGCTACGATATCGCACCGTCCAAAGTATTGAATGATTTATTGTGACTATGTACCTGAATATTCAAAACTTGGATTATTCTCTTTCGGGTTTCACCTCGGAACCCGTAGAAAAGCCGACGCTGAACTAACCAGATAAGGTATGAATCTTAAAAAATTTATATTAGGTCAAACTGCACAAGTTTCCAACACTAACAGCACACGCATGCTTAAAGATCCCAATGCAGTCTCTATCTACATATGTAAGTACGAATGGGAATTGATGATTTCAGAGTGGCGAGATCTGACTATAAGAACTAGCACGTAAACTTCATTTTCATGGGAACACTTGTGAGTAAAACTGAAAATGCAAGCTTCTTCAAATTTTGCCCTTCAGAGTGTACAAGTGCATCTTGGGTGTAGCCCGACATAAATTGCTGTAGTAAGAAGCAAATGACGTGCAAGCTTCTTCAAATTTTGCCCTTCAGAGTGTACAAGTGCATCTTGGGTGTAGCTCGACATAAATTGCTATAGTAATAAGCAAATGACCTGAATTTGTTTGCGAGTTCATGGTAGCAATTATATTTTAAATGTTTATTAGGAAAACACTTTGAACGAGTGTCAAGATGAAGTGAAATTCATCGTTTATGCGGTGGAAAACCATGTGCCAAACAATTCTATTCACAACCTGCTGGACATACGGTCTATGAGCAGCAAATTTCCAAATACTAAATACAAAGCTGGGAACGGCCGGTTTCTCCAATAGATTTAAGCTGATTGACTTGGTGTGGGGCGAAATCGTATAGATATTCCATGAGCAAAGATACATTTTCAAAATTATAAATGTTCGAACCTTCCGAACGGCAAATATTAATTCAGATATACCAGGGAGCAAACTGTCAAATACGATGAGGAAATACGACGTCGAACGGCTAGAAATCAAAGGCATTTTCAGGCGACTCCTTTAACCTTACTTTTAAATACAATACAATAGAAGAAACTGGAAGATCAACATCAGCGGCTTAAAATCAATGAAAAAGAGTTGATGGATGTTCAACAATCGATAGAAACCCCTTCTGCTCAAGCATCTTTATTGATCGTTAGTTTAAATTCTCGTATAGTTTGACAGCATAATATTGGCCATCATCACCGACAAACAGCGTGCAAAGCTGTTCCTTTCAAACTCCCAGTATTAACTTTGAGGCTATTGTTTTTCAATTCTTTGCATGCTTCTGTTCGAACAGGTTGTCCTCATCTTTTGTGGAAAAAACTGCTACGGTTTCGATCGAACGCTTCCCTAGATCTTTCATTTCTTTGAGAATAGCCGATGTTCCTCATGTCTCCTTTACTTGTTTGCGAGCAGTGTTACCCGTCTCTGTGGCTCCGCTTTGTGAGCCCCTTGACACTCTTACTCAAACCCAGATTTTTTTTTATGTGTTGGTCGACTGAAACCGATTGGGTGTTGTACGATTACGCCCGGTGCCGTAACACGCATATAGTAGCCACCAGTCCAAATCTAGTCCAAACAGGTTTGTTTTGATGAATTTTTGAAAACGCGAGTATACATAGAGCAAGAAAAATAGCAAAAGTATAATACCCTGTCGGGAATGAATGAACCCCAGAACCAAAACGAACTTCGAATGAATTCACGCGATTGAATCAGTAGTGACGTTTATATCCAGCGTGGCAGATTCCATGTATGGGCCAAGTTAACTTATTAGTCAGGGTGCTAATGTATCACTAAGAGGACAACGCACAGATAGCACAAGCATCTTCTTCTTTTTATTTTATTAAATGCTGAAATATGTAACGCGCATAATTACATCTAATTTTACACATGTACCCCACGTGTCTGCATTGATACTGCGCCGCTTGTAGGGTTGGCTAAATTTGCAGGCATTAGAACCATTCTACAGGCCACTCTATTTTGGATCTCCTCGTTTATGAGGCAAAAAACTTGCAGTTGTGTTCGCATTTGAGTGATCCAATTATTTTTCTTTTTGCCCCTTCTCTGAACATCAGCTGGAACTTGAGCCTCTATTGCTTTTTGGATCGGATTTTCCGACGATCTTCGTTGAACATGGCAAATCAGCTGGTTTGTTCAGCCTAAAGTTTCTCTACTACTTATGCCCGTACTTTCTCTAAAATAAGTTTCGTTACAGGTATTGACATTCGTAACAATTTCATTTCCGTCGCTGCTAGTTTTCCTTTATGTTTTCCGTACATTGCTCATATTGGCGATGCGTATGGCAAAGCTGAACGAACGACTGTCGTATATAATAAACCCTTAAGTTTTCGCGCCATTTAAGCCACCCCACACTGACCGTATGCAAAAGTATTACTTATTTCCATGTTGATTTGTCATTGGAGTCGGACTTTAGGCAGAGAAGTCTTGAGTGTTCGACATGTGAACGAGCGTCTTATGGCAATTCTTATTAAGGCTAAGCAGTTGCTCCTAGGACATGCCCCCACAGCTGAAGAAGAGAATATGGCCAAAGAAAAGCAAATGAACAAAACGTACGAGCAGTACGGCTGATTTTAACTTAAAGCTAGTGGTACTGTTAAGAAATTTAGCCTGTACAGCACCACCACGGATTCAGGCTAATCGACTTGGTGGCGATGTGCAACCTTGTGACGGTTAGTATGCGTTCCCCCCATCACAATATTCAAAAGATGGCTTGACCGCAGTACGACCGAAGCAAACTACTCTTCCAATATGATGGATGCCAAAGCGTTCCGAATGCCGAATATTGACTCTAGCCAGAGTATGATTGCGAATATCTTAAACATCTCAAGGACAAGAAAATACTAGGAGAATGTTTGACATCAGACGGCTAGAAACCTCAGGGGATCGCTAGGGCCTTTGCCGACCGAGTGTTCAAGAGGGTTAATGCCGCCTGGTGTACTCGCCACGTATCCTGCCCACCTCCACTTCGCCTTTGCAATATGCCTGGTTATATCAAAGACTCCAGCATTGCTCGTTGGGCTATTATGAGGAGGCCGAGCTTATTTCAATAGGATTTCATGTTTTTGGTTGTCTCTTGATATGCTGGGACACGAACCCAGATATTCGTATTTGAATACCTGTTCCATCTACTTTTCATCTGCTCTCGTAAGGTTTCTTAGGGTTACTAACTGTGTCATAAATTTTGTCTTCTGAAAGTTTATCCTTAGCCCCATTGCTTTTGAAACTGCTTCCAGTTCGCCCAACCTTGCTTTCCCGTCGAGGAGGCTATCAGTTATAATGTCCTCCTAATCTAGATTTTTGGACGCATATTTCAGAAGCGCTGCAAAACGATACTTCGTTTTTTCATGTAGCACAAGACATGCTGTAGTATTGTAGTATATGTGTTGCAAAAGCTGCAGGTACATTCCGTCTATTCTGCATTGCTTAAGCGCTTCGATGACACTATATATTTCGACTGTATTGGCCGGTTGTATTCGACTGACTTCTTGATAACTGATTTTATTGCTTGCAGATGGTTATTCGTGCTAAAGCCCCTGCTACACGAAGCTTGCTCGCATGGCTAAAAGAAGTCGATTCTTTTTGTTATAATTTTTGTCAACAGTTTATAAAGACACGGCAGGAGACTACGCGGTCTGTAGTTTTTCAGTTCTCCAGAAGTCTCCTAATAAGATAAGGGCTAATCCTGAATCTTATCGGGTCATTAATCTGCTTCCGGTACTTGGAAAAGTTCTGGAAAAGGTTATGGTGGAAAGACAATTGGACCGAACCGATGTCTCCATTGTAATTCAGGTTAAAAAAAAACAAAGGCATTTGCATTAAGGACGTTTGTTCTTATGTCAAAGATAGCGTCTGATTAAGTAGGGCCACCTATGTGTTAGGTATCTTTATAGACTTTAAAGGTGCCTTTGACCACCTAAGTTGGAGAAGTATTTTCCATTTATTGGGAATCTACTGGGGCAGATATGTGGAACATCCAAGTGCTGCGCATATGCGAACGACCTGTTACTCATTTTGGAAGCACCATCCAGGAGGCTGCTAGAAGAAATGGGAAACACGGTTCTCCGACATTTTGAGGACTGGAGCAGGAGTATAGGCGTTTGCGTTTCTTAAAAGAATACTGTAATGATGTTGCTCAAGGGCAAGTCATTAATAAAACGATCTCCCCAAATCAAGATATGTGACACAAGGCAAGTATCTGGGTATAACCATGAAAGAGACGTTAAACTTCTTACCACACTTGGAAAGACTCCATGACAAACTCACAACTGTCGTGGGGCAGATTAGGCGCATTATACGGTCTGACTGGGCGCTCAGCAGGTGGGCCGTACGTATCAGATATGGTGGCCTTTTTGGTGCCTGTGCAACAGTGTGGTGCGATGTCGTCACAACTGTGAGCGGCCGCAGAAAGATCCCCTCTTGCCAAAGAGTGGCCTTGCTTGGTTGTTTGCCATACTGTACCACGGAAGCACTTCAGGTTCTTATGGGAGTGCCTCCTCTCGACTTGGAAGCGATCCGACGAGGAATAGCCTTCAAGCTAAAGAGGGGTATCCCCTTAAGTGAGAGAGACTGGTTGGCTGGCATTGAAGTCGTCGAGCCCGGCTCGACGAATGCGTCACATCTAGAAGGCAATCTAGATGGGACGATATCGTTAACGGCAGGGTAACTTACCGCTTCCTGAAGGATGTCTTGTTCATGCGGGAGCGGCCGGAGCTG
This sequence comes from Volucella zonaria, assembly GCA_963966105.1. Taxonomy (NCBI): domain Eukaryota; kingdom Metazoa; phylum Arthropoda; class Insecta; order Diptera; family Syrphidae; genus Volucella; species Volucella zonaria. The sequence continues at coordinate 48,283,037 of OZ014534.1, forward strand.
AGGTTTAATCTCAACTTGGGCTTTCTTCTTACTGGACATGGTTCCTTTAATGCATTCCTCCATAAAAGAAACCTTAGCCAGGTGGAAGGCTGCTCGTGTCGAGCTTCTTTTGAAGACTGGGTGAACATTCTGTGTGAATGTCCCTTTTATGACAATGTCAGGGATCTTCGAGCTATGGGCGTAGGTTTTAAAGACGGTGTTTGCGGCGTTGGCAGCGCTTTAGCTGACAATGCGCAAATAGCAAGGATTCAGGACTATGCGAACATAGTTTTTCTAGACGTCGATATAGGCAGATATACCCTGATAATTAGTAAGGATGGTTAAAGGCGGCCAGTCCTGGGGAATAAAGTGCCCCATTGGAAGTAACCGCAAGGTTGCGAAGCTCGCCGGCAGGCTATATTCTGGTACCACAGGAGCCCCCTAGATAGGCCTTAACTCTTTACCAAGGGAGGAGATCGTGCCTGATACACGACTTCTAGTAGGTACGGGAGGTGGTTTTAATGCCATCCGAATGGCGTTGATTGACGCATTTTATTAATCCCGACATGAGCGTAGGCGCTCCGTGGAATAAGGCTTATACGGCAGGTATCCACGTAAAACACATGAGAATATCTGTAGTTTTCCAGATTCGTAATATTAAAACGGTGTAGTCTTTGTTAATTGTCTAAGCGTCTACTAAACCAACGAGTATGTGCCTCATAACCAACCAAGACTCTCATTTCAAATAAAATTGTTTAAAACACTAACCAACCAGCCTGCTCGAAAGAAATCGAAGGTGATAAAGAGATTACTACCAGCAAGCGAGTTAACCATTTGGGAGATACCACAAGACACTTAAGGCGGCGTCAATATATTATTCCAAAGAATCTTGGTCTAGTCAGCTGTTAACCGCGCATTGAAGTTAAACAAAACACAAACAGAACCTCTATATACTTTACACAGAATTATTCCCAAAAACACTACATCGAATGAGTTTCCGTTATGAAATTAAGTCTGTGGAGGAGAAATTGATGCTCCACAGAACGATATATATTTGTACAAGGTTGTTGCTTTGACAGAGAATTAGTTGACAACAAGCAATAGAGCGATACACACCTGAAGAACGCGAAATTAATTTTACTGCTTGTTTAACCCATTTCCGGTCTGCTGTTTTAACGCATCGTGAATTTCGTCGTCCTGTACCATGTGCGCGAACAATTAAAATTGGGTTCACTAGAGATGTGGCCGGCCCCGTATTGCTCGTTCGACCGAGAATATCACTGCTGTGGTCGAGGACGTACGATAGAGTCCACAAACATCGACGAGACAACGATGAACACAATATGCACGTTTGTTGCAATCTTTTGGTGAAAGACCTGAAGATGAACCGTTCACCAATTGGTGCCGGCTGACCGTCTACTAAGGTTAAATTACTCCCTTGCTCTGTTAAACCTGGTGCAAGACGATGATTTCGGGTCCAAAACCATAATAAGCGACGACGTCAATTTCCGCTTAAGTTGTTATGTGAATCTGCGTTTCTGGGGCAAGGTGAACCAATATGCAATGCACGAACGAGCCATTGCATCCCCTCAAAGTGATTATTTTATGCGGCATTTGCAGTGAAAAAGTGATTGGCCCTTATTATTTTTTATTTTTTTTGAGGGCCCCGACGGCACCGCCGTAACCATAATTAGTGAACAAATGTTAAACAATTTTTTTTTTGCCGCAAGTTGCTGAATTGGGTCTCGAATATTGTTGTTTCCAGCAGGAGATTTTCAATCAACAAATTCCAGGCCGTGTGATCTCTAGTTTTGGCGATTTGAACTGGCCAGCCAGAACGCCAGATTTCTTCCTTTGGGTCTTTTTGAAATCTCGCGTTTACCACAACAAACCGCAAACCTTGTAAGTCCTGAAAGCCAACATTCAAGAAGAAATCACCAAATCAAGAAATCATCAATTTTGCGAGCAACAATTCAAAATGCCGAAAAAGGAGCACAAATGCGTATCAATCCGACCGATATCATTTTTTCAACTTAATGTCATCAATGTTACACCTTCAAATATACTTTTCGTGAAAACAGAGTCCATGTTATTTCATTTCTAACAAAATGGCAGCCAATTAACATTATGGCATTACTTTTGCCCCGCCTTGTATTAGATCGCCAATATAGCGCTGAGTATTAGACCAATAGTGTAGGAAAACTATGTGTAAATTCCGTTATTATTAGAAGAACAATCTTCAAAACTACAAAGCCGTCTCACTATTGCAACATCAACAATACAATAAGGACACGCATAAAACGCATAAGAAAATCAAAAACATCCCGTCAATCCAATGCTGAACATTTCATAAACGCATATGCAATAAGCCCCATACACTTCACAGGCCCGTCTGCGCATACGCGAATTCAAAATATGGTGAAATTTCTTTGTTTGTGCAAATGTGTGTATAGAACTTAGTTTATACCCGCAAGAAAATACAAAGCGTAAACATGAATAAAAACGTGTTTGCACCAGATTTTTCGTTCTTTTTCCATTCCTGTTTTTCTATTGTGCAAGCTGTATTCACCATTGCGCTGACCTCTCACTACTTGGAGGAAACGATACAAAACTGATGTGTGCAGACTGTATGCTTAGCGTGCGGAGAAAGCATTGTTTGAACATATATATGCTGTGTAATGTATTGCGGATATTAAGGCCAATAGCCGACAAAGTACTCAAAAACAAAATTGTCTCAAAGGGTTATCTCGTCGGACTACTCACACAACTCAGCTTCCATGTCAATGCCAACTAGTCTACCCCTTTCTTAGTCAGACGCCAGCTTCACAGTAGCATACAAATTTATTCACAATTTCAATGATAAATTTAGCGGCTGAACCTTGAAGGTCACCCAACTAATTTAACACCAATTCATGCTCAATTTCCGCATCAGTTAAGATTCAGTCACTTTCATGTCACCACTCTGGACAACAAATCCCTTGAAGTTGCAACAACAAATTCAACAATTTGCATAGAAATCAATATAATGGAAACAAAAAATAAAAACAAAAAAAAGGTAGAAACCTTCCATATATGTGCATAGTAGGTACTCACTTTCACGCAAAGGAAACAAAAAATATGTCCACACGGAAGTCTGGCCGGATGAATGCAAGTCTGCAGGCAAATGGGGCATTCTATGATGGCAGCTACAAGCAAAAATAGTACAATTTATAGTTGACAGACGATGAACAGTTGTCTCAACACAGTTCTTACCATTTTCGGTGGATTTTGTGATTGGAGGACTTGGGTCAACAGCTGCAACAGCATTCGACGTCGCATCAGTGGCTTCGTCGTCACTTTCATCCGATAATACTATTACATTTTCGTTACTTGTTGCCATTATACTGTTTTTTAGAATTTAGATTTCACAAGTTGTATTTTATACCTATCTGCAATTACTTCAATCAAAGGCAAAAACTAATTTAATTTGGAAGAGACGCCTAGTTGTTGCTTTGAACTGCAACATCAGACGCCATTTTTAAAATAAGAAAAGTCAAACCCGAAATGGGTGAGGAATGTGGTTAGATGGCGCTGTAGATACGGCGAATTCAACTTTTTTCGCTTGTTTTGTTTTTGTTTGGGTCAGCAATTTTGTTTACATTGGACGATTTGATTTTTAATTTTGCATTTCTTCTGCATTGGAATTAAACTGTTACATGTAAATCTCAGTTAAACAGTCAGATATCCCACATATAAGAAAGTGTTGCTGGAACCCTATTCAGTTCAAACGACAATTTTTTGGAAAAATTCGCCGGCAACAAACAAAAATTGCAGTATCAGCTGTTTCTGTTTCTTGTATTGCAAAAATAAGACAGGGTGCTCGAAAGTAAAATATTTAGCGTTGTAAATTTAAGAAACCATTTAAAAAAATCGTTACGACGGTTTATAGGATTATGTTGCAGCTAGGTTAAAAAAGGAGGGTTTGAGGCAATGGGAAATGATTATGTTATAGGCTAGGTTTGCAGGTTGTTGTGCTATCTGGAGCCGAAGGGCCTATTGGAATGAGGTTCTGCGTTTTTAATTTTTTATAATTAGTATACACTTTTTATTATAAATTTAATATAGGTATGTATGTATAAAATACAAAACTGATAATTTTAATTGACGCCAAGTGGATGAAGGAAGAAGACCAACTGACTTTATATTTTCAAACGTGACAGCAACATGAATGACACTTTTAACAGTGTTGCCAGCCATCTTTGCCACCCCATCCCCTATACCGTTTAGGTCTATCTAGACCCATTGCAATGTTACGAGGACGGATCAATAAGTCCGTGACTTTTTGAATTTCTGACCTCTTTACTGAAACAGCAATACTGCTCCTGTCAACAAGCATCTGTCAGTTGACTCCTGTCAAAATTTAAACTTGCTGCGTCAGTTAGTTTGTGTTTGACAGCTATTTTTATCAGACTACTCACTAATTTGGGGAGAAAATGGAAAAAAGTGAATTTCGTGTGCTTATTAAGCATTATTTCTTGCGAAAAAAAACCATTACCGAGACCAAGGCTAAGCTTGATAAATACTATGGGGACTCTGCACCATCGATTTCAATGGTAAAAAAGTGGTTTACTGAATTTCGTTGTGGCCGTACAAGCACTGAAGATGCCGAACGTCCTGGACGCCCAGTTGAGGTCTCTACACCCGAAACAATCGAAAAAATTCACGATATGGTGTTGGCCGACCGAAGATTGAAAGTGCGAGAGATTGTGGAAGCCGTAGGGATCTCGCATGGCTCAGTGGTTTCAATTTTGAATGATCACTTGGGCATGAGAAAGCTTTCCGCAAGATGGGTGCCGCGTTTGCTCACAGTCGACCACAAACGCAATCGTGTAACAACTTCACAGGAAGGTTTGGCGTTGTTTAATCGCAATATGGAGGAGTTTTTGCGCCGTTTTGTAACCGTGGACGAAACATGGATCCATCACAACACACCAGAGAACAAACAACAGTCAAAACAGTGGGTTTCTAAGGGTGAATCGGCGCCAAAGAAGGCCAAGGTGGGTTTGTCAGCCAATAAAGTTATGGCGACTGTTTTTTGGGATGCACGCGGGATAATCCACATTGACTACCTTCAAAAGGGAAGAACAATCAATGGGGAATATTATGCCAACTTATTGGACCGATTCAATGACGATTTGAAAAAAAAAACGACCTCATTTGGCCAAGAAAAAAGTTCTTTTCCACCAAGACAATGCAAGGGTGCACACATGTGCAGTTGCCATGGCAAAAATCCATGAATTGGGCTATGAATTGCTCCCTCATCCACCCTATTCTCCAGATTTGGCTCCGAGCGACTACTTCTTGTTCCCAAACCTGAAGAAATGGCTTGGTGGAAAAAGATTTGACTCCAATGATGAAGTCATCTCGCAAACAAAGGCCTATTTTGAGGACCTCGACAAATCATTTTTTTTGGAAGGGATAAAAAAATTGGAGAAGCGTTGGACAAAGTGTATAGAGCTCAAGGGAGACTACGTTGAAAAATAGAATTATTTTTTTATCAAAAAATCTGTGTTTTAATCCAAAAGTCACGGACTTATTGACCCGCCCTCGTAATTGCTAAATTGCACGTAGGTTGTCATTTAGTCCTTAAGTGTTGCATCCGCGAACCGAAAAAGGTATGTAAATGAAATAGCAGATCGCTTTGAGATGTCATGGACATAGTAACTTCCTAAAGCTCTTTGTCTCAAATTATTGGGGCTGGGACAGTGAGAGTGGAAGGTATCCTCCCGTGAGTCCACGTCCCTACAGCCTCTGCAGAGGTCGCCGTCGGTAAGACGCAGCGCCCCCAGAAGATTATGGCCAGTGAGTAATCCGACAAGCGTAGATAGATTAGCTCTACCTTTCAAAAAAATATCTTACTTATTCTGGATTTGGTAAATTTCGGACATAATGTTCTTGAAGTTTCACAAATTGGATGTTTTTTTTTACTTTTTATTGACTTTGATTTGTATCGTTTGGTCCGCTTGCATACTTAGAGTACATGCCTTGATCTCCCAGTATTTATCAAAGATGGATCATTTTCGAGGTAACTCGCCTGCATATTTGTTGCCCAAAACTGTTTTGTGGCCGGGACCCTGAACGGAAAGACCCTTAAGCTCTTCACGATATCCTTCACAAGTTTTGGTTTAATCTCGACTACAGAGGTGGCCTTAATTCAAGCCTAGCTGACAGTGAATATGGTAATATCCTCATAGGATATTGCCTTTATTGTCGCAAATCTGAGCGCTTCTGCTACAGCTAATATCTCAGAGTAGAAAGCACGGCTGTGGTCTGGCAGGTGACGTGGCCAACTTCAGTTCAATTGATCGAAGAAGATTTTAGCTCAGGTTTCTATCTTCATCTGCCCCATGACTCTCTGCTTGGGACGAATGGTGTTTCGAAGTCATGATTGGAGTATAAAACCGGAGTATAAAACCCGTTCATTTGAAAGGATTAAGGCGTGGCTCTTTGGGTTTGGTTTCCACCCATTAAGCTGATTCAATCTTAAAGCAATTTTCACTGTCGATTCTTGCATATGTAGGTCTAGGAGCAGAATACCAGGAATAGTTTCTAATCCCGGCGATGGCCTCGTTCTCACATTGGCATGAGTTGTGCCAGTACATGCAGGCCTCTGTCATTAACTTCTGGTTGTAGGTTTTATTTATGGATTGTTACCAGACTCAGCCATTGTAGGTTGTAAGGGTCTGATGATTGCTGGGTACATAAGCCATAGGATAACCTTGGGATTAGATCTGCACCGCTATCATTCCTTTCATTGGACGTAACCGAAGTGCACCATTCTACAAGCTCTCCTCTACTATGGAGATGCCAACAAAGATGATGAATGTGATAAGTGGTCTGTATAAGGACACGGAATCAGCAGTGTGAAATGGGGAGCTCCTATCCGAATGTTTTATTCGTACAGTAAGTATGGGAATAAAACAAGGATGTATATACCCTAAGTACACTTCTGTTCATTTTGTTTTTCAATGATTTAAATGAAATACTCTGTGGGGGTATTCTATGGGGAGGTAGGCGACTTAAGAGCCTTATGTGCCCAGATGATATAATTACATAGTCCTGATTTCTGACGCCCCTCATATCATTCAGCGGATGATCGCAGTACTACAATAGAATACTATTGTAAAACGTGGAATCTTATAGTCAACTTGAGAAAGCCCAAAGTAATGGTGTACAGGAAAGGAGGTGGACGTTTTGCGAGAAACGGGAGCTGGAAGCTCGCAGAAGAATTTAGAGGGTACGATTACCTTGGTATAAAAATAAAGCCCAATCTGAATATGGAACAACATCTTACTGGTAGACTACAAGCCGCAAAGATAGAATTAACTCGACATGGCGAGCTTGTATGGGCTCAAAAGATCTCAACTTAACAGTTGTATTATTTTATGGCACGCGCGCGTAGGGATACAAGCAGTTTGATGAAGTCGAAAGATTGCTATGCCTTTTCCTGAAGAGGCTATTCGAACTGCCATATAAAGGGTGACCAGATAAGAACGATAGGCAAACAAATTTAAATAAATCAACAACAGTGTGAGATGAAAAAATTTTCCCGGCTTTATTTTGAAGCTACGTTCATGCCATTATGGAATAGCACATCATTCAAATGGCCGCGACTTTGCGGCGTTATTCCGGCCACAGCGTCTCGAATGTTGCCTTGTTAGCGTAGACTAAGGACCCCAGAGAAAAGAGTCGAGTGGTGTCAAATCGCATGATCGCGGCTGCCAATTGATGAACGCTCGCCGTGAGATGACCCAGTCGCCAAATTTCACCTTCACAACGTCGAGCGTTGCGTCGCTTGTGTAGCATGTAGCACCGTCTTGTTGGAACCACAGCTCGGATTTACCGATGTTGTCGACCTCTGACCACAGAAAGTTGGTTAGCATCGCTCTGTACCTGAGACTATTGACGGGAACCGTGTCTCTTGGTCCGATATGCCGGCATGCCATAAACCGCGCCAAACCGTCAATTTTTGTAGATGCATTGATGCTTGACCGAACACTTGTGGATTGTGTTCGCTCCAGTAACTGCAATTTTGCTTGTTGACATAGCAGCTGAGCCAAAAATGGGCTTTGTCCAAGAAGATGATTTTTTTGCCAAAATTCGGATTTCCGGCCAACGTTTCCAACGCCCAATTAGCGAACTCACGGCATTGTCTATGGTCACCCGGCTTCGATTCTTGCGTCATCCGTGATTTTATACGGATGTAAGCACAAATCCATCCACAAAATAAGCCGGATTGACTCTCTGCCGATACCCAATTCAGCTGATTTGCGCCGAATCGACAATTCTGGTTCTTCTTCTTCTTTAGGAATTTTAACTAGTCGTTATGTTTCCTCGATAACGACGTGGATGCCGCTGCTGATATGATCACAGACACCATTCTCTTTGGAATGAGAAACTTTATCCCTCATCGGATGAAGAGCATCAAACCAAAAGAAAAGGTATGGTATGACTCGAGCTGTAAAGAGGCTGTCAGGGTTAGAGAAATGTTTTTCGGTCCTTAAAGACCAGCTCAACTGAATAAAATCGAAAAAATTTCAAACTACGAGGGGCGTTCAACATATTCTCGATATCAGGGTGAAGCTGTGGTTGTATATATAAATTGACTTATTTATCAAGTAATACTATTATTTTAGTGCATTCATGTAAAATTTCATATAAATGTGATTATTAATTCGCGTTTTATCTCTAGTTAAACAGAATCATAATGGCAACTGAGACGATGATGGTGAAAATTGAGCATCGCGCTATAATTAAATTTCTCACTAAGCAAGGAAAAAGTCAAAAAACTATTCATGAAGAGATGGTGGCTGTTTACCAGGGTTCCGCACCTTCATTATCAACTGTGCAAAAGTGGTCAAGTGAGTTCAAGAGAGGCAGAGAGAGCATTGAAGACGACCCCCGCTCCGGCGCCCCGGCTACTGCTTGTACGGGGGAAAGCATCAAAGAAGTCGAAAAACTTGTTCTTGAGGATGCCCGAATAAAGGTGAAAATGATGGCAGAGATCACCAAGCTTTCAATTGGTACCATTCACACCATTCTTCATGACCATCTTAACCTTTCAAAGGTCAGTGCAAGGTGGGTGCCACGAATGCTCACAGCGCCTCAGAAAAATCGAGAATCGCATGCTGTAGAGAGCTTTTGGAGATGTGTAGTGAGATCGCGGACGGTGTTATGGATCGAATTGTTACTGGGGATGAAACATGGGTCCACCACTATGACCCTGAAAGCAAACAAGAGTCCATGCAGTGGCATAAAAAAGGAACAGACCCCCCGAAGAAGTTCAAAGTCACTCTGTCTGTCGGGAAGCTCATGGCCACAGTTTTTTGGGACTCAAAGGGAATCCTGCTCATTGAGTACAAAAAAAAGGTGAAACCATCAACGCCACATCCTACGCTTCCACTTTGTATAATTTGCGGGAGGAAATTAAAAAGAAAAGACGGGGTAAACTCGCAGCGGGTGTGTTGCTTCTTCATGACAACGCTCCTGTTCACACGGCGCGAGTTTCCAAGGCTGCTGCGCGAGATTGTGGTTTCGAAGAAATCCAACACCCACTCTATAGTCCAGACCTTGCCCCTAGTGATTATTTCCTGTCTCCGGATTTAAAAAAATGTCTTCGTGGAAAAAGATTTTCGGATGATGAAGAACTCAAGTCGGTATTTTGCAGAGAAAGAGGAAATTTATTTTCTTGAGGGTTTAAAAAAGCTTATCTCAAGATGTAACAAATGCATTGATGTTAGGGGAGATTATATTGAAAAATAAAAACAATTTAAATTGAATTCGCATTTTCCTTCATATCGATACCGAGAATATATTGAACGCCACTCGTACATACAATGTCCCAAAGGTAGTAAAAACTTTTAGTCTAAACTTTAGTTTAGAAATTCTGCCTCATCCTCCACCCCAACGCTCATTTACAATGACATTCCAGCTGTCAGCTCTTTGGACAAGGCCAATCTGCTTGCTGCACATTTTGCTGCCAGCTCAACACTCGAAGATTGTGCTTTGTCTCCGCCTACACTTGAGAGAGTCGAATCTTCAATGGGACAAATCGACTTTCGCACTCGTGTAGTAGCAAGAGTTCTTAAAAATTTTAATATACATAAATCCGCTGGTCCAGATGGCATATCTCTCCTCCTTCTGAAGAGGTGTTCTTCTTCGCTGGCAAAACCACTGCGTAAGCTTTTTCATCAGTCCTACTCTTTAGGACTCTTTCTGAGCAGATGAAAAACAGCATTTGTCCAGCCCGTCCCTAGGAAAGGCAAAGCTTCCTCTCTCTCTTCCTACAGACCCATTGCACTTACGTCCATTCTTTCCAAGGTCATGGAAACGCTGATAAACCGTCAGCTAATGAAATATCTCGAAACACGAAAACTTCTTAATGACCGGCAGTGCGGTTTTCGTAGCCACAGGTCCACTGGTGATCTGATGGCATGTCTCACCGAAAAGTGGAACCAAAGCGTACATCATTCTGGCGAAAGCAAAATAGTTGCACCTGATATTTCTAAGGCATTTGACAGAGTTTGGTCAGGCTCTTTTGTCGAAAATGCGTGCTTTTGGGATCGACGACTCTCTTCTTCAATGGATTAGAAATTACCTTTCGGAACGTTCAATTCAAGTTGTCTTGGATGGTTTCAAGTCTGATATTCACAAAATAAATGCTGGTGTGCCCAGGGCTCCGTTCTGTCTCCGACACTCTTTTTAATTTCCATCAACGATCTCTTGTCTGCTACCTCTAATCCAATATACTCCTTTGCTGAAGACAGTACTCTCTGCTTTTCATATTTGTTTCCGGACTCACGTCCCTGCTCTTCGGCTGTAGAACGGGAACGGCAGCGTATGTTAAGTTCATTAAATTCTAATATTACCAGCATAGCTAATTGGGGAACCACTAAAAAAGTAGAATTTAATGCTTCCAACACACAATGCTGTCTGCTGTCGTTAAAGCGAAATTTAAACACTCAGCCATTATCCATGAATGCCACTTGCATCGTCGAAACCGATAAACTTTCCATTCTCAGTATGTGTGTCAATGACAACTTACGTTGGAATGACCACATATTCGGTGTTATCAAAAATGCTGCGAAATGTCTAGGTTTCCTCAAGCGATGTAAGAAATACTTTACCCCCTCTAATCTGGCCTCATTTATCCGCCCGAAATTGGAGTACAATGCCCACATCTGGTCGGGTGCGCCTAAAACATCTCTGCACCTGCTAGATGGGATTCAAAACCGTGCGATAAAACTCATAGGTGATACTAATATCACTCAAACAATGGACACCCACGAACACCGACGTAATGCCTCGTGTGTTACTCTGTTGTATCGCTATTTCGAGCACCAGTGCTCCATAGAAATTGCCAGTAGCATTCCGCCCCTTCAAACTAACACCCGTCTCGCTATGAATGCTCATCAGTATACCCTCAAGCCCACTTTCGGACGTACTCTAAAATATCGTGATTTTTTCCTAAGCCGTACAACTCGCTGATGGAATGCCCTGCTTAGCTCTTTATTTCCTAGTCATTATAACCTTCAAACATTTAAAACCAACGTTCACCGGTACCTCTCTTTCCATCCTCCCTGATTTTCCTTCGCCCGCGCAGTGTGCAAACATTTTAAGGGTACTAAAAAAATAATCCCTTGAGCGCGCGCAAATTATAAAAAAAACTACTGGCCCCTACGGCAGCTATGTTTTCCTCATTTCCTACCAATCCCTGTCTGGTTTCCACGGTGCGACAAATTGACTGCACACTGAAGCCATGATGACGGCTGACCTCACGACGAAATTCACTGAGCCGGAATTTCGATAATATTTTTTTAATAATTTTCGTATGTTCGTCAAGCGTAAAACGATGCATGATGAATTGGCATACCTTAATGAATATCTTTACAGATGGATGTCATTGGTAACTTTGACAGCTGCTGAAACATAACAATTGGAAAAACAATAATTGCTATCTTGTCACCCTGTACTCGTATATAGCAATCCATCGGATCTCTTATGGTTCCAACTCCTGCTTGCTCAATTCTAACCTCTCGGTTTTTGATTTCAACCTAAGCACCCATTGCCTCCAACTTGATCTTCTCCATTATTCCCTTAGCTTTTAAGTTTGGTGAGGCTTACCTGCACGGCGATTGGGCCAGAAGCTCAGCAATCAAGTTCGTAGCGTAGTGCTTACCTTATCTCCCAGTGGTGGTCCCCAGTCACAGCATGAGCAAATCCGTATTCAGTAAATTCATACTCATGCAACCTCAAATCGCAAGCACATGCTCGACCAGTAATATATTTTGTCTACGCCTCTTCCTATACGGAAGAAATTAAAAAAATGTGGCGAACCTACAAATAACCTCCATCTGTAGGTGGCCGTGGCTCAAATGCTAGTGGCGTCCACATCGGAAGGTTCGGTGTTCGAATCCCAACCGCGCCCGAATCACATTCATTTCTTCAGTTAACAAAAATCTAGTAAGATGAGTAGTTGACTAGAAATCAACAGGCCAAGTTCCACTATGAACTTAGTCTCCCCATTAAATGTTGGATGCCACCCATGGAGCGAAATAACCACTGACCCCAAACGTCTTTCTTTCCCTCTCTATCCCATTTTCCAAAAAACTTCACACATGCTGGGGCATTATAAGTGTATTCATACCCACTTGGGTGTTAAGTTCTTTTTTTTTAAAAAATAAAAAAACCTTGAGGACTCTGGCGAACGATTGAAGGGCAACTAACGGAGATCCTCCTGCCACAAAGCAGACATAACTACAATACCATCGAAGAAGTGTGATAGGATGGACCGGACGAAAAGAGGCTTGACAGACGAATATAGAAGATCAATGGGATCACTGCCAAAGACCAATCTGCCTCTGATATACCACCCTAACAAAGAAGTTCTTGGATCGATGACGACACCTGGAAAAATGTCGAATGTACAGGTCGGCCCTGTAGAAAAGAACGAGGGGGACTCGCATGTTCTCCGAGTAGAAAGGAAACACATAGGCTTCTTAGAAGAAAAACGAAAGTGCACGACAAGCGCCCTATTGAGGCCTTCGAGAGGTGCTCCCGGAAGGATAAAGTTCAGAAATGTTACCAAAAAATAAATCGAACGTGCTAAAGCTATAAAAGCCCAAACAAAAATCTGCAAGAATGGAGAAGGAATTCCCCATAGTACTACCACAGTCGATGCTGAAATCTGGAAAGGTTATTTCTGCAGACTGTTAAACGGTGATGACGAACAACATCACACAGTCAGGCATAATGAACCATTCAACCTGGACGAAAACAGCCAATATTTACATCCATCCGATCAAGATGAAGTCAGGACAGCTATTTTCAAGCTTAAGTCCAACAAATTTGCTGGATCTGTTAGCTTAACTGACGAGCTGCTTAAGGCAGCAAGTTATAATTCGAGAATTTGGGTCGACGAAAGTATGCCCGACCAATGGAAGCTTATTTGATCGATCCTAAAGAAGGCAGGAGGCAGAAGTTGCATCAACTACAGGGGTGTATGTCTCCTTAACATCGCATACAAAATCCTGTCTGCCGTAAACAGCCTGACCGGCCCCTATCAGTGTGGTGTTAGGACAGGAAGGTCCGCCATACGTCAAATTTTCACATTACGGCAGATCTGGGAACATCCCAGGAGTTCCAAATCTACACACACCACCTTTTCATCGATTTCAAAGCCGCATATGACAGATATGATAGATCCATATCTAATTTTGCCATCCCTGTCAAGCTCATTTGACTATGCATAATGACGACGGTGAATGCACACTGCTCCGCCAAAGTCAGAAATGACCGATATACAGTGGAAATGCTGGAATTTGGCCTTATGTCGCTTGGCGTTACGTCACGGCACCGATTTTATCAACATCGTTCTTGAGAGAACGAAAGCGCGAAGATCATGCGAAGAATCACTCTTGCTAATAGCTGCTCTTCGGGCTTAGAAGGCAATTGAGTAGTAAGGCCCTATCTCGAGCAGCCAAAAATACATTATTCAAGACACTCATAATCCCAGTCCTACTTTACAGCGCAGAAGCGTGGATACTGGTGAAAGTGGATGAAAATGCTTTCGGGCGCTTCGAAAGAAAAGTTTTTCCGGTAAGCTTCGGTCCCATTTGCATCAATGGAGAATGGAGGAAACGTTTCAACAGCGAATTGTATGCCAAGAAGACAAATCTCAAACATAAGAATCCTAGGATAATGAAGAAGACAAATCTCAAACATAAGAATCCTAGGATAATGGTGAGAATGTATCAGAAGAGATGGCTGTCGATGTTGAAAATCTGAAAGGTTTACTTCTACATACTGGGAGTATTTACCGACCATTTTCGTTGTTAGTACCACTTTAAATATTTAAAGCTTTATCGAGTTTTGGCACTTATTGATGTCCAAAAGGGGTTTCGACATATGATTTTTTTAACATCATACTTAAAAGAAATATGCGAAACTCATACGCTATCACAAGAGTTGCAATATTTCAAAAATCTTTACAACTGCTAGCATACAATGACGACATTGACATTATGGAAACAAATCAACGAGCTTTCACCGATGATATGGATTAAGTTTTAAATCAAGGTAAAACAAAGTTTATGCAGTTAAAAAGAAAGTGCATCTAACTTTGATAACTGTAGAGACCAATCTTGCTATTTCTTTGACCCAGGAAGACAAGTGATCTGCTCTTTTCCCAGGATCGATGAAATGGACAGATTTTACGGCACGAATGGCGTTTGAATGTTTTATCAGAGAATAAAATGAACATGCCAGGTCTACAAAGAACATGAACAAGTAGTAGTAGAGTCCCAGTCGATCTGAGAATATTGAAAGACAATTTTTGCTGACTATATAACGGCGATGAAGCTGAGAAACATATGGTACACCAGCTCATTTGTAAGATATGGTCAAACGAAAACATTGCCAAAGCATGGAATATCAGAATCGTTTGTCCAATCAACAAGAAAAGAGACTCATTCGATTGCGCCAATTATACAGGCATAAGCCTCCTAAACTTCGTCTGTCAAACTTTTTCTTTTGTATTATGTGAGCGCCTAAAACAATTCATGAGCAATTTGCTTGGTCCATATCGGAAAGTCCACCATCGATTAAATCTGCACAATATGGCATGTCTTGGGAAATAAAATCCAGATCAATTCTTACCATCTATTTCTCGATGATATTGTAAACAGAGACGAACTATAACATGCAATAGCCTGACTGCATGATATCCCTGCTAAAATCATCAGGTTGCGCAGGATGATTATCGGAAAATTTCGCTGCTCCATCATGGTCAATAATGAATTAATCAAACAATGTCAAGAAAGGTTATAGACAAAGCAATCCGTTGTCAGCTCACTTTTTTGAAATCACCCTAGAAAGAATCGTGCAAAACTCACTAGCCAACAAAAGACGCACGATCATTTTAAGTTCGTACAATTACTTGCCTACTCACCGATGACATGGATACGAATACAGTGAGTCATCAATAAAGCAATCGTAAGTATTGAGGCGAAAGCGACCAATAATGGTTCCGACGGTAAACTAGGCCAAACCTAACTACAAGAATCAAGATCACAGACGGCTTCAGCAATACGTAACCATTGGCAGATATAACTTCGAGGTAGCTAAGGGCCTCATCTACCTTTGCTCAGCAGTTATAAGCAGCAATAACATCAGCGCATATATGTACCAGACGCAGATTTACTCTTACCAATCGCTGTTTCTTAGGCTCAGGAGGCAATTGAGTAACAGAGCTCTATCCGAAAGCACCAAGTTTTCTGTATACAAGAACCCCATCATCCCGCAAACTATGGCGCAAACACTTGATCATTGTCGAAAGCAGATGAAAAAGCACTTTCGAAAGAATGATATTGCGAATGAATTTCGGTCCCGTTTGTATTGACAGGGAATGAAGGAGGAGATTCAATCACGAACTATACAGCGATATCGGTCTAGTCAGACGTTTACGGATCCAACGTCTGAAAGGGCTGGACCATGTTGAGCAAATGGTCGTCACAGCTCTGACTCAAAGAGTTTTCGAGTCTAACCCCAATGGACGTGACAACAGAGGACGAACAAATCTAAGGTAGCGCACATAGTTCACAAGAGACAGTGTACTAGCTAGAGAGACTTGTTGGTCAAGGGCCAAGTTTTCCGGATTGTAACGTCACCTAAGGAGACAGCTGAAAAGAAATTCACTGTTACGAACAACGAAGAAAGCCATGTACAAGACTCTTATCAGCACAATCCCACTGTTTTGCGTCAAAAGCTTGGACTTTTTTAAAACCGGCTGAAAATTATCAAATTTTATACTCTTAGATGGCAAGAACATGTTGATTGAATGAGCGTCACCAATCCAGATCGGAGGGAAAATACGTTAAAGAGAAAACTCGCCTTAGGTGAAAGAATCTTCAACAAATTTGATGTGCACAACTAGTAGGGATTAGAGCAGGATCAAGCTAAATAGACAGAGCTATTGGTTGAAGCCGAGGTCTTACTACACCATATGTATACCAGCTATCAGCAGACATAGCAGAAATGAAAAGAAAGGTAAAAGAGCCTCTAGTATGTGTAGGTCTTCCCTTTACATATGGTTTCATCGATTTCGATAATGGGTTACGACAGCGTGAATCGGCAGTTTTTCTCACTATCTGTCGCAAAAAGCGTGATATGAACATAAGGGACTTTGATGGCATTGATTATTTATTCATCACATTTCCTTTCAAACTCATTTATCAGAAAAGATTAAAATTTAATCAAAATAATATTATTGCAATCTACTTCAAGTACCTATCATAAATTCACCTAAGCCTGGGGGAAAAAATTTATAGGGGCCCTTGGGATAAGGATCTGCGCATATAACTGTCAATTTCTGGAAAACCCATTCTATTTTCAGTTGTCAACAATACGCAATCGTGTTTATTTAGATTGAATCTGAAAATATATCAAGATCGCCCTAATCAGCTAATGTCTACGTACGCAAGCAAATATCTATGTATGTACATTTGTACTTGCAGGAAGTTCAATTACTTTTTTGGGAAGGCCATGGGGCCTACTTCAATTACGCTTGTCTGAGTATGATTTTCAAAACTTTTGCATGAGAATATCTTTGATACGAATATTAGGTTTGCATCCGCTACAAGGTAGATACGATCGTATCATACACACAGAATATCATATTATAGAATAGTACGGAACGGAAGGCACAATCTGTGGTGCTTTACTCGTAGATAAGTACAAGTTTCTTCCTTTTCTTTTTCTGCCATTTCGGTAGATTTTGGAGTAAATTTGTTATCAGTCAAACTATCGTTGAGCTTTGGTTGATACTTCTAAACCATTCACCTATCTGTGGTTTCCTTAATTGGGTTGATAGCCTACTTTCTTCATGTTACGAGTACTTATTGAAAAATGTTCGTTTCTGTAACTCCTCGTCGCGTACAGGACATCAATAGTACCTGCATACTGTCGTGTCTTTGTTGCTGTAACATATTTCAGTTCTCTCCACCTTATTACCAGAAAACATATTTTCTGTGTGAATATAGCCCATAGGCATAGAACAAGAAGAAATTTGTTTACCCTTTGGATAAAGATTAGTAACCGCCATGTGATAAAGTGCCTGCAATGCCAGCACTCGCTGGCCTAGTATGTACAGTCTATAGTGCCCGTAAGCCGAACCTTCACAGAAGAAGTGCTCCTTGGTGTCTTCATAAATCTCACCACAAGCGTGGCAGGTAATTAAGTCGAATACATATGTCTACCTTGGCAAAAGCGCTGTACACCGTTAGGACGCATTAGAAAAGTTTACGGTCTTTCTGCGCCCACCGACTTTTAAAGGAAGTTCGAAAGCATTCGTTTAGTCTCCTCGTAATCTGAAGAGCTTTGTTGTCGCTACAGACACAGATACTTTGACCCTCCACCTGATCCTCACAATACAGCTCATTACCATAATAACTATGTATGTACTCGTATGTCTGCATTTGGAGACGCAAATATGCGTAACGAGCAGTGAGCGGTTGTCATCTCAAGAAAGACGCCATCTCTACGTCCTAGGTCGATTCTGGATACATCGGTGAAGATCCGACATGTGCATAAAATTGGACAAATGACATTCAACGAAAGTCCAGTGCAAATTTTGACAGAGACAACTTATTTTTAAACAGAAGATGGCCTTGAGTGTCGTCCATAGGTTATGTTAGGTAAGATTGGCTGTTGGAGAAACTAATTCACTTAGGCCTATTGGCCCATTCTGATGCCACGTGAATCTGTAATCCTCCTACTCTTGGAACCATTTTGAGCTTCTGATGAAGCATAGGAAACTGTTAACGTCTATATTTTTTAGATCGCCTAAGTCATTGTAGAAAAAAGCTCCTATGTGGAGTTTCCTTCTTTGGGAGAGGGCTGGCCTGCCTGGAGGATTGTCTCCTCCTCCTCCTCGTCTCCATGCAACTTCTGCAGAAATCATTAGTAAAGACGTCTAGTATCCTTGTATGCATGCCTATTATAGTAGATAGTGTCCAACGATGACACCTATTTTGAAAGATCAAACTCTTAGAGCGATTCAGATAACTAACGGTTGTTCCAGCACTCCATCTAAGGTTTGTTCTTCTATTACCATGCTTTAGCTTCAGTGATAGTTTGGACGTTGGTAGAGTAGCTCCAATCTTGGTGAGTTCTTCGACCCTACAATTCCCTGGAATGTCTCTGTGACCCGGTACCCAACATACGAGGGTTGTCTGATAAGTTTCCGACCGAATAATGATACAATTTTTTCTCAATTTTTTTTTTATTTTTCTACATAGTCTCCTTGTAACTCTACACACTTCTCCCAGCGATGCTCCCATCTCTCTAACCCGTCCAAATAGTACTTGGCGTTTTTCTCTGCCACGAAGGTGATTGCCTCCTCATTTGACGAAAATCTCTGTCCTCCGAGCGCAGTTTTTAGATGAGGGAACAAAAAGAAGTCGCTTGGGGCTAGATCTGGTGAATAAGGCGGATGGTCAAGCAGTTCAAACCGTAATTCATGGATTTTCGCCATGGCAACCGCTGAGGTGTGAGACGGCGCGTTGTCTTGGTGAAACAGGATTTTCTTTTTCTGCAAATGTGGCCGTTTTTCCGCAATTGCTGCCTTCAGCTTGGTAAGCAATGATGCGTAGTATGCTCCTGTAATGGTTTTTCCTTTTTGCAGATAATCGATTAAGATAACTCCTTTACTATCCCAAAAAACAGCCGCCATCACTTTCCCTGTCAAAAAAAACAGTTTTTGCTTTTTTTGGAGCCGGCTCGCCCTTTGCAGTCCACTGTTTTGATTGAATTTTTGTTTCGGGCCTAAACTGCGCCAACAGAGCGTTGGAAATGTTCATTCGAACACGTTTTTGGTCTAACGCAAGCAAACGCAGCACCCAACGCGCGGACAGCTTTCTCATGTCTAAATCTGTATTTAATATGTAAGAAACACGTTCTTTGGACATTTTCATCTATCTCTCTCACTTTAATTCGGCGGTCGTCTAACACCATTTGGTGAAATTTAGCAATGTTATCGTCAGTGGTTGCAGTTTTTGGACGTCCCGAACGTTTTTCATCTCCCGAGCTCTTACGGCCACGTTTAAATTCAGCTGCCCAAAATTTCACTGTGGTAAATGATGGTGCAGAGTCCCCATACACAGAGTCCAACTCATTTTGTATCAGAGAAAACTAAACTAACTACCGTGGATTGAGGGAGGGTATACGATTGGAATTTTGTATTTCCTGGTAAATAGAGCATGATCGGTTTTATGGGAGGCTTAGTCCCAATCCTGAGCGATCAACGTAACAAGTTGATATCTTAAGATTTAGCTGAAGGAGTTCTTAAATGGTACAATATTAGCATGCTTATCTGAGAGGGCTATAGCAACGTCTTCCGCATAGGCAATCACTCTGATACCACCCGCTTCCAGGTATATCAACAGTTCATTAACCACTAGGTTACAGAGAAGGGGGGAAAGGACACCGTCTTGCGACGTACCTCTGCTGACACATCTTATGGCAGAAGTCTCACCCGGTTTGAAGTTGATTATCCTGCTAGTTTGCATAAGATTGATCAACTCCCCAAGTAAGTCCTCTACCCTTACAGTATACAGTGCAGTCGTAATTGCGGATGTGTTGACATTGTCCCTATGTCCAAGACTATGACCATTGTGTACTCTTTATAATGTAGGGATCGTTTGACGTGGCTTGAGCCGTTTTCACCGACTATCCTTTGCAGTAGGCAGGTTAAGCTGTAGACAAATATCGAGGATCAATTATAAATTGTATATGGATATACCGTTCAGCCGTTCTAGAGATTCTAGAAGGAAGGATAATAGACTTATAGGTCCGAGGTCCTTTGGGACAACATGAGAACATTTTCCGTCTGTGGAAATAAAAACCACATTAACTTCCATGATAAGGGGATGTGGATCATTTCTACGCAACTCCTCATGACATACCGCAGAATTGTATGGTTTGAAGCTATGTAGCGCCCAGAGCAACTTATCGCCTATAATCAGAGCGTGAAATCCTGTTGCGGCTGCTAGGGTTGTTACCGGCCGTGAATAAGGAGCTACCTGAAAAGCGGGTGTCCAGTAGCAGATTAGTGCCGCCCGTGATATGAATAAGAGAGAGATTCATTAGTGCGTCTAGAGAGCAGCACCCTCCTCGGTGACAAGCCCCATAGCCAACAGCACCTTGGAAGTTTTTCACGCTACATACGAGTATTTAGTACAAAGGAGTTTGATAACCAGCGTAACACCCAGATTCTTAGCTTTATTAGAGAATGGAGAAACAGATGGTGATACTCCTTAGCACCAGACGAGGCAAGCAAGCCTTTCAGTTTCGTCCTTGTATTGAAGAAAACAACTTCAGTTCTGAGAGGATTGGCTGAAAGCCCACTTCTCGTACGAAAATCCTGAATTACGTCTGCTGCTTGCGGTTCCAAGCAAATAGTCACTAGTCATGATACAGCAGAGAGTACAGCTCCATAATCTAGCCATTAGAAATGTTTAGAGCATTAAGTAGACAGTCAAATAACATGCATTGTTATAGCGAAAACAGGACGCCGTCTTTCGGACGATTCCTCTTCACCCCCACAATCACATCTTGACCGCAGTCTGCGTCCATAACCAATTCCAGTTCACTTACTTAAGTGGCGTCAGAGCCCGGTATGAACCTGGGCTCAACCATCAAGCCTCTCCAGTTAGCACGGTCTTTCGCCAGTTGACTCCAGTGTTGCATTCCAAGCTGATCTAGATTCCCTTCCATTTGCATGCAACACCTTAAATGCTATCGTCCTCTGCGGAGCCGTCCATGATAGTTAGAATCCAAGACTCTTTGGGGCGAAGTTGTGGTATCCATTTGCTCAATATTGCCTAGCCATCTCAGACGTTGGATTCGTGAACGTCTGGCTAGAAAGATGTTGCTGTACAGGCCGTACAGTTTGTGGTTGAATCTCCTTCTCCATTCCCTGTCCATGCAAACGGGACCGAAAATCACACACAGTATCTTTCTCTCGAAACAGGTCTTTCGACAATGTCCAAGCCTGCGCCATAGAGCAGGGTCGTGGTGATAAGAGTCTTGTACATATAAAGCCAGTTTGGTCTTACGAAAGAGGGTCTGCTACTCAATTGTCTCCTGAACCCAAAGAAAAAGCGATTGGCAAGAGTAGTTCTGCGTCTGATTTCAGCACTGATTTCGCTAACCGTCAGACCCTCTTTGGCTGCTTTCGCCTCGGTACTCACGAAAACTTCAAAGACGGCTTGCTGTATTCTTCCAATCAAGTCCATGAAAAAAGTGTCATCCCAGGGTAGTCCTCGAAGAGCAAATCAAAGAAACCGACTTTGAATATTCTCGATTGGGGATATATCAACTCGCGGAAAGGGGACCCCATTTTACTGGCATATTTGAGAAGAGGCCGGACAAAGGTGATGTAAAATGACCTTGCCACATTGGGCTTGCAAAGTTCTTTGGAGCATCGTTTGCAAAAACCAAGTGATGCGTTGGCTTTATCGTATAATATTCCAAGGTCGCGAAGGGATTATACCTGGGGTATAGGTTGGCCATGCGGAAAGTAAAGTCGAGGAGGAGATTGATCGGACTTATGTATCAAAGTCATAGAATGACATTTGGAGACATAAAGCTCTAAGCAATTTTTTGTGCGCCAATTGGAAAACCTATCAAGGTCTCCTTGAAAGGATGAAAAAATATTTTTGGAGAACTTAGTGTCGTCGCCGTAAATGCAGTGTTTAATAATCTTCTCAAGGTCGTTTATGGCTAAAATGAAAAGAAGGGGACCTAGATATCTGCCTTGTGGGATACCAGAAGTCAGTAAAAACGGGGTTGAGAAGGCTTACCTAAAGCGAACGCTATAATAGTCTTTCAGATAAAAAAATATTCATTTTAATATTTAATATGGCGTCAAAACCGAGGGGAGACAATTTAAAAAGGATCAATTGAAGAGATTTTTTCTCGAAGGCCTTAGCGAAATCTGTAGCAACAACACCGATTTCGGTGCCATTTTATAGGGCTGAGAGTGCAAAGGATACAAATTCAACTAAGTTTATAGGAGTTGATCTACCTTTCAGAAATCCATGCTGACTGGGGGACTTGAACTCAAAGCTTAGCACCTTATACGAGTATAGCAATGGGATGGTAGTTAGTTACTGAATTCCTTGATCTCTTTCTGCGCACCGGGATTTTGAAAGAGGTCTTCCAAACTTGGAGAAATTCACCTTGTGTGAGGGATAGATGAAATAGGAAGGAATGTGGGAGAGAAAAATTGGAGGCACACTTTTTGAGAAATATTGCGGGGCCAGCCCGTATGACTCGGGTAAAAATTCGCCGAGATTTTATAAGGATATGGTCAAAAGATTGGGAGAGAGAGGGGACAATGGAGAAATTGCGAAGCTACTTAATATACCATATATGGGGTCAGGTACGTGAAGTTGTTTGCAAGTGTTTTTTTTAAAAATGGTTGCAAAAATAGTTGGCAGTAGTATGTGGGTCGGTAGATGGAATACTATCGAACGAAGAAGAGTGAGAGAGAATTGAGGGGGGGGGGGGTAACTGTAACTTAGGATAATTGATAAGATTGGTCTGCGCTGTATCAAGAAAGTGCTTATAGAGGCAGTTATAGAGCTGGATGAATTGGAGGTAGGTTCCAAGATGGTTTCAGTAGCCAGAACAGGAATTGGTTCGAAGGAAAACCTCGTGCTATACCGGATAGGGGAAGTGCATGGTGTTTTGCGCCGAGAAAAGTGCGCGTAAAGAGAAATAGAATTAAATACAATATTTCATCTTTTGGTAAAATCAAAAGGAGATTTGCTGAATTGCGAAATTTAGCTTTCTGGAAGTTGTGAGAAGAGAGAGTAGAGGAAGAAGTTAATTACGGTGGATTGGAGTGGATTGGAATGGAGAGTTACGGAGAAATGAGAGAAAAAACGGGTGGTGAAAGTTATCGATAGTTTATAGCGTTAAGGGACAAAACGTTACAGTGGAGTTGATGGGATCGCTTGTGAAAATAAGGTATAGTTGCGTACCTATGCCACTTACTTGGCATAAGACTTGAGTTTACGAGTATTAAACGAACAATGAATAGACAGACATTCCTTGGTTGAACTAGCATTTGACGCGAAAAAATAGAATTGATCATCTGATGGAGTCCACTTCAGCAGAGGCAGATTAAAGTCAGCAAAGATAAGGATATCGTCGATGGAATCACTTTGGTCAATTAGTTCCATTAATAGGAAGGATGTAGGATTCGATGGGTTGAGCCGGAAGAATGTAGCAACACAGGGGCCTATTCGGGAGTGTTATTTTAATTGAAACAAAGTCAAGTTTAGCAGAAGAAGAGATAATTTAGAAATGAGAGAAGAGCTAAGGCTATTATAAATGGCCAGTAGAACGCCTCGACATGAAGAATGAACACTAGGGAGGGCAGGATCATCAAATATAGGGTGAGAATGATCGTCTTCTCGGAAAACATTAGAAGATGATGGGAATAGCTCCTGGCTCTTTGTGTCGGGGATCAGATTGGTTTCTGTAAGAGCATAGACGTTGGAAAAGATGCCATGAGATTTAGACAAAACAGGGCGAGTTTTAGAGCACAAGTCTCTTACGTTTTGGTAGTAGAATGTACTACAAGAGGGAGTTTGTTGCGTAGAGGAGTGAGGGAATGTGGTTGAGATACAGACAATGAAGGCAAGTTAGGAACGAAAAAAATTATGATGGTCAACTTGGCTACGATGATGGTGAGAGACTATTTTAGAGGGTACATAGTTCCGGAAGGCAGCTAGGTCACCCGCAACATTTTGGTGATGTGTGTTGAAGATATCGTGGTACCTGTTGTAAAGATTCGTGAGACTAGTTATATTAGTAGGGAGGACTTTTTGTTGCATCTACCTTGGTAGAGCAGCGAGAATTCTCAATAGTCATCCTGAACAACCCGGTAAATTTAGCAAGAATGTCAAAATTTGCTCGTTTGTGAACGCTGTGAGGAGCGGCTTTGAAGTCTGCAAATAAATGCTGAGTTTCAATCTGAAATTCCCGGGTCTTTTCCAAGATCTGCCGTATTGTTAATATCTGATCGATGGTGGAAATTTTTGACCTGATGTGGAGCAACCAGATTGTTCAAGAATGGTTTCATACGCTTATTACTTAATATCATAACTTATGACTATATCAGTTAAAAGGGTTTGCTTTCTTGTGGATCGGATAAACGACGTTGGGTTTCAGTTCATCGGTCAGGCTTTCCTCTGATCATATCTTACAGATTAGATGGTTCATGTTCTTAACCAGGTCATTTTCAGTTGATTTAAATCGCTCAATAGGTAGTCCGTCGGCACCAGCAGGTTTATTAGACTTTACCTTCGATATTGATACCATAACTTCGTCTATCTCAGAGCGTCAGAGTTCTTTGTTGTCTCCGCCCAGGGTGAATAGTCATTCTGCGTGACAGTGAACATCATCGCCGGTAAACAGTCTGCAGAAGTAGTCTCAGTCCTTGTATTCTCACTTTATCCTCTCATAAAACTTTCGATGGTCGTTCCTGAAATAACGCCTCCCTATTTCTTCGATAGCGTGCTTCTCGTGCCCTTTCTTTCTCTCCCCGAGAAGTCTGTGCTCTTCTCTTTGTTTTTGCTCGTAGAGCTCATGAGGACCATTCGTCCTTCGATGCAGCGCAACTGTGTGTGCTTCTTGTTAGCTGTCAAACCAGAAGTTTCTTTCTGGCGGCGGTTTGAAACCAATCACTTTAGAACCAGCTGCTCTGATGGCCCATTTGCAACATTTACATTGATTGTCTATAGTTTGGGTATGGGGGCTGGTTTAAAAAAAAAAGTGATCGGCAATGGTCTCTTGTATGATCTCTTGCCATTGCAACGCCGAGCTTTGGTGGTCTTAATTGACCATGTTGTACCTGTGATATTCGCATTCGTGCCTTGGTAATGATCTGAGTCGATGTTGGCTGTTCTATTGCTTTGATCCATAAAACTAGTGATTTCTTAGGGCCATGCTATCTTGACGATTCGTCACATCAAAGGCGCCCTCAATGTTGATGAAATCGTCCCACGCGTACTCTTTCTTTTCGACTGCGCATTCAATTCTTCTCACTAGATTCCGAAACTAAGTCTTCCAAGACCATCCCAGTTGGTATGGACGCTGGATCCTAGATAAAACGATACATTCAAAAAACACTGAAGTTTAAGTGTACCCTGCTCTTGCTGGAAGAAAGCATGACTGATAGGTCGGAAGTTTTTAGAGTGAGTAACCATTTTTCACGATTTTCGTTATAAAAGCCACACTCACTGCTCACCAGTGATTCGGCATGTAGGCCAGAAGGTCAGGCTAGCAGTTGACAATAGCTGATCGATATTTTTTCTGTACTATAGCTTAGACGATGATGAATGGAATCTCAACACCGTATATCCGCCCCAAAAAAAATAGGCACCCTTCAGTGCGGACCAGGAAAGTCCACAATTGACCAAATCTTCACACTCCGACAGGTCCTGGAAAAAACGTATAAGACCAAATCGACACCCAACATCTTTTCATCGATTTTAAGGCCGCATATGACAGCATTTATAGAGACGAGCTATATAGAGCCTGCCAAACTTGAGAATGCACGCTGCTCCGTCAAGGTCGGCAACGACTTAACCGAGACCTTGATATCAAAAAAGGTTTTAGACAAGATGACGCGCTGTCATGTGACTTCTTTAAAACCATACTTAATATAAAAGAATCGTGTGGAATTCATAAGTGAGCGCAGGAGGCACAAGCCCTCAAAAGTCTGTGCAAGTTCTAGTGTTCGTCAATGATATCCACATAATTGGGAGAACTCCACATAATTATCACGTCACCGGTGCGTTCGCTAGTATTGAAACGGGAGCTGCCATAATGGCTTTAGCGGTAAATGAAGGCCAAACCAAGTATATGCTGCCAACAAGAAGGGACGAATTGGACAGAACGTCACAGCCACCAGCTATAATTTCGAGGTAATAAAAGACTTTGTCTACCTTGGCTCTGCCTGTAGAATCGCTCTAGCCAATCTCTGTTTCTTTTGGCTACAAAGGCACTTGAGTAGTAAGGCACTATCTCGAAAAACTAAGGGCACTGTATATAAGGCCTTGGTCATCCCAGTCCTACCTTATAGTGCAGAAGCATGGTACCCATAGAAAGCAGATGAAGATATCCTCAACCGATTCGAGAGAAAAATCCTTCGAAAAATATTCGGTCGCGTTTTCGTTGACGGGATTTGGAGGAGAACATTCAACGACGAACTATACGAACTTTACAGCGACATCGATCAAACCAGAAAACTTCGCATGTCGCCTGAGATAGCTAGGACATGTAGAATGGATAGACATCAATACTCCGGTCCGAGAAGTCTTCGAATCCGCCCCGAGCGAGCACAAGTTAAAGGCCGGACTAACCAGAGAGGCTTGTTAGTTGAGGCCCAGGTTCACCCCGAACTGTAGCGCCACCTAAGTAACCGTATATATGTTAAGTCATCAATACTAGGCAACTTGAAACCATTAGAGGTTGGTACAGTTTATTTAATGGCCTCATCCAATACCACAACCGATGACGTACCAGCTATGTCGAGGTGTATTACTCAGCTAACTTACAGCTTCAGTGATAGGAGCTGGTTCTGATCAGTTTACCTGGGAAATGCATTTCGAGGATGAAACGGAAGGCCTCTATTTTGGCCTCTGTGGAAGTGCCGTCAGATTTTCTGAGCATTACACTTTGATAAGCGTGCTGGTTTTCTTACGTAGTTGCTGCAGAATGTATTTCATCATGCAATGGGTGATTAGCAGAAGTTTTTAATTGAAAGGTACCACAGTTCAAAATATTTTGTGAGGGCGCCATTCAGGGTCCTCTATCTTCTGTATCATTCTGAACTTTGGCGGAGTGTTGACGGATATTGCAATAAATCTTTGACTGAGGGCCAACATTGTCGATGACTTAATCAGGGGATAGTATAAAGTCCAGAAAATGATTGCCTCTGTCCAAAAAAACATTTTGAATGCCAATGCCAGTCGATAACAGTAGGTAAATAAGTAAGACAGTGAACTTGACATAAAACCTTTAATTGGGAAAAAGAAATACATACTCGTATATCAACTTAAACAAAAGCCCGTGAGTCCACTTATATTTCTGTTCCTGCAAATCTGCGGAATAAATGAAAACTGATCCACAAAAGTCAAACGTTAAGTCGTAGATCAAATACTCGTAAGAACTTAAATTCTAATCAGATCATTTGAATTGAAATTCCAAATTCGTATGCACCCGTATCGCTGATAGCGCGAATTTGTTTTAAATCGATAATGAACTTTGATATTAAAATAAACCAAGAAAAATTGGACTTATCAAACCAATGGGTACTTCGCTAGTTAGTATAAAAGCCAACGTTTACAGAAAGTCAATTAAGTTTGTTTTCTCGAAACGACTAAGTAGCACCATGAAAGTCTTCCTTTGTTTATTCCTGGCCATTGCCTCGGCATGTGCCTTTGATTTAAGGTCAACAAATTGGATCGATGTTGCTCCAGTGGTACCAGTATTACACCCAGAGGGACGCATTATCAATGGTGAAAAGGCTGTTCTTGGCCAATTCCCCTATCAAGTTGGTCTATCAATCAGAATGGCCCTTGGAAGTGCCTGGTGCGGTGGTTCCCTTATAGCACCAAACTGGGTTTTAACAGCTGCCCATTGCGTTGCATCGTAAGACATTCTTTAAAATACCATATAATTTACAGCAAAATTAAAACCGAATTTATTCTAATACATTTAGAGCTAGAGGTGCTACCGTTTACTTGGGAAGTGTTGACAGAACAGGTGGCATAAGTGTACAATCAACAGCTATCATTGTGCATAGTGGATATGACAAAAATACCATTAATAACGATATTGCCTTAATCAAGATTGATCCAGTTAGTATGGGCAAAGATATTAACGCAGTTCCATTAGCATTGAGCTTGAGCAGCTGCTCATTCGTTGGTGATTCGGCTGTCGTTTCCGGTTGGGGCAAGACCGCTGATAGTAAGTACATACAATAATACCTCTAAGTGTATTGATGGGAAAATCCTTAAATAATTGTTTAATTTAGGCGGAAGTGTAAGCAATGCTCTGATGTTTGTCGATTTGATTGTTTCGGCAAACAAAGTTTGCTCTGATGTCTATGGACCTTCTCCTGTGTATGCTGGAACCATTTGCGCTTCAACCAGCAGCAACTATAAGTCTACATGCAATGGCGATTCTGGTGGCCCACTTGTCGATCAAAAATCGGGACAACAAATTGGTATTGTTTCCTATGGTGCTGCAGCTGGCTGTACCTTGGGATATCCAGTGGCTTTCACTAATGTTTGCCACTTCAGTGCCTGGATCAAACAAAATACTGGCTTATAAATATTGATCTTGTAAAAAACTGATATTGACAAAGAAAAAAAATATTTTATTGCATACAAAAAAGTTGCATTCTTTATTTGAGGGCAGGCAATAGCGGTATATCAAGCTCACTAAATTTAGACCCGTTCTAGCGTTCAAAGCTTGGCCAATAGGCCTGAGAATAACAGGATTGTTGTTGTTGATTGTTTCAGTTATGGAGCAAGTTTGTGTAGATTTCCTCAAAAAGCGGATATTCGGTGAAAGAATTCCACGAAAATAATCAATGGTCAGGACAACGAGCACCTGTTGAGTCAAAGTAAGAGTAAAAACAATTGTTTGTACATTCACGGATGCCGATTCATATACAATATTTATTTTATCTACAAAATTCTTGTACATTTAATATTGGATCTTGTTGGATTGTGCAAGCCGGGCATAAATGCATTACAAAAAGAAAACAAAAAATTATGTTAGGAAACTTATATAGAAAAACAAAAAGAAAAAAAGAAAAAAGAAGAAGAAAGGTTAATGGGGGGTACAGAAAAGAACTAAAACAATTTAGGAAAAAAGATGGGGGAAATATGCGACAGTTAGTTTTCTCTTCGACATATGGTCCACGTCCGCGAAGCAGTATCGGCAGAATAAAAGATTTCACCAATTTTAGCTAAACGGCTATCGGAAGGTAGGTTTTCATGCGGCTTAGACCACGAAGGGCGCTATAACCCTGCCCATATACTACAGTAAATTGAACCATCACTTACAAGACAAGACATATTTTCTTGATAAAATTCCGACAGATAAACTGACCACTATCTCTAAAATAAGAGATGAACTGTTTCAGTTGAATTTTGTACCACCTTGGCCGGATGTCTCAATTTTGTTTAGCTTTTTTAATCTCGAAGAATGAGAGGATGTGTTCCACTTCATTGCGATTTGCCCCATACTAAAGGAGTTTCGAATAAAGTTCTTTGGATTGCATGTATCTGAGCTAGAGGGAAACCTTGAGTTTAATAAACGGGGACCTAGGATGGGAGGTGTTGTATAGCTACGCTGTAAATGCACTGTGCTACAGAAATTGCATAATTGAAGGATATTTTTAAAAAGTACAAAATGAAAAACAGTAAATATTTCAAACATTAATCAATATGGTAGACGGCCTTCAGCCGTCTTTTCTTTTTTTTATCTAAAATAAAAGTTACTAAAACTAACTAACTAACATATCCTGTGCCTAGTAAGATAAGCCATGAGCTATCGATCAAAACTTCCCAATGTGTCTGGAGGTACAGGATCATCCATTTTGTGGTGGGAAACTTAAATAAAACACATTTTTGAATTGGATTTCGATCAAATTTTTATTTCAATATACTATATTGTTTGGATCTTGCCATTATGAATGGAATATAACATCATTCAAATGTCCTCCATGGGAGTTCTTAAAGAACTTGATTCTGACAATTTTGAATGACTTTTCGACACATATGGGGCAAAACTCGGCCATAAACACGATTTTTTGCATAATCCCACAAAAGGAAATTCAACGGCAAAACACACGATCTTGGTGGCCAGTTCACAGCAATAAAACGCAAAATAACTTGTCCAGGAAATTTTTCTTGCAATAAAGCCAAAAGGGTCGTGTTGTGTGAGATGTACAATAGCACCGTCTTGTTGAAACCATATGTCTCAAACACCCAAAATTCGGTTAACATTTGGCTACCGCGATGAGCATTGACCAAATTGCACACCATACAGTGACTTTTTGTGGATGAAATGTTTTTTTGTTGTTTGTTTTTTTTTTTTAATGTATTTTTAGTTGATTCATTAATTGACGCTTACACGCTATACAAAAAAACCTAGAAATTAGCTGGAATAACTTAAAAAAATAAACTTATTCTAACTTGCTGCCCCATGCGGACGCTCTAAATTATTCATAATCTCATGGCTGAAGAAAGTGTTGTGTGGAAATTGGTCATCCAAACGTTGATGTTCAAGCACCCAATCGGCGTATGTTCTACGCATTCCGTGGTCAGCTGGCTTCAATTCTTGAGTGAGTTGAACTTTATAAGGGTTTAGATGGAAATCAAAATGCAAAATATGCCATAATGTGCCGTAAAACTAGCCTAAATGCTGCGCTCGCAATCGATAGATTTTGATCTTTTTCAATACTTTCGCTAACGGCAGCCATATTTTCTGAATAGGCCTTAAGACATCTGTAACAGAGCCAGTCCCTTCGATTTTTTTTTAAAGTTTTGCCTATAGTACGTTCAGATGAACAATTATGTCGACCATAGATAATCAATTCGTAATGCGCGAAACATACCAACGAGGGTAGTCCCAGAAGTACCCGACCTGCCGTATGGATGGCGATTGTTGTTTAAACAGAATGACAATTGAGGAAAGTACCAACCTTATAAAGCTTAAATTTGAAGTTTGACGAGTCTATGTTGCTGAGCATGTGTTCGGCAGCCATCAATAGTGAAAGCTCTCAATGAATTTTTAAATATGGAGAAAATTGATCATCGTTATGTGATACCTACAATACTTTCATTTGAAAGGCCTTGTTTAATAATTTCGCTATTGCAAGCGAATAAAAAAGGGAGAAAAAAAAACGAAAGATTCAAACGACGAACAAATTTTATTTTTGGTGTTACCCTCCTTGTGACCGCGATCCAAATGACCGAGCCCCTCTTTAGTTCAATAGAATGTTAACAAATCAGATAACAAAATACGGTATTATACTCAATTTTAAATCATCAGATGAGAGAAAGCATGAGAGACAACGAATTTACAGTGCGTTTAAACATAATCAATGAAATTTTTATAGCTGAAGTTAAACGTACCTTATACAGTAAGTAAGCGAAATTAATTTAAAAAAAAACTTGTCAGTATTTTGTGTGTCTCCCATTTTGTTGGATAACGGCGAATATCCTATTATTATTATTATTATTATTTATTAGCAAGTAATTAAAATTACATGATAATATAAAATTTTTGACGAACCTAGCTGCGGAGACTATTGCTCCTATAGCTGCTTAGTAATTAAATAATAATGTTTGTTTAGAAATTCAGCGATAAGCTCAATATTTGTACAATTGGTGTCTTTTAGTATATCGTAAATGGATTTGTTCTTAAATACGTTAATAATAGGTGTAAGTACGGCGCAATTTTCCAATATATGTACTAAATTCGTAATTGTATTGCATTAGTCACAGATTGGTGGGGTGTTGTTTGTAAGAAGGTGTTGATGCGAAGCAGCTGTGTGTCCAAGTCTTAAGCGAACGAAGTTAGATATTTTATGTTTGGGAATATTTGTGGGGTAGACAGGTTTCAGTCTTCCAGGATTTGCTTTTTTGTAGTGGTGGTGGTAAAGGCTCCAATCGTGTTTTATCTTAGTTGTTGTGATTTTTTTGTATATATTTTATTAGGTCTAATTTTGTGTAAATATCAAATCTATATACGGGAGTATTGTTAGCGAGGTTGGCTGTAGAATCCGCGTTTTCATTTCCAAGAATTCCAGCGTGTCCTGGAGTCCACATCAGTTTAATATTTTTAGGTGATTTGGTGAGCTGGTATCGGATTTCGGATATAAGCTCGGAATTGTTATTCGGATTTTTTATTGTATTCAGGACCGAAATACTATCTGAGCATATTACGTGTTTACCTCGCTGTTTCATGACAGTTTTCGCGGCTTGAAGAATCGCAAAGGCTTCAGCTGTAAAAATTGATGCGAATTCGAGTTGATTACTTATGCAGGCGATCGTACTATTTTCGAGAGATACGGCAAAAGATGTGTTTGCTGATGTCTTTGATCCGTCCGTGAAAACTAGATTCCACCCATCTATTTCAACTGGTTCTTAAGTCTACACTACCGCTTAAAAACTAATGATCGTGCAAATATATATATTTTTTTTTAAACCCTTAAATGACAGCAATTCTGTAATTACTTGATGCAGTGTTGGGTGCGTACAAACTAATTTCACCCACTGTGGTATACCCTATGGATTTAAAAAAGAAAATTTAATAATCTTAAACAGGCCTCAATCCAACCAACATCAAAACGGAACTGGATTCTACTCTGGGGAACTCTGAGGTGAGTTCAACAGAAATGTTGATAAGAATCCACAAAATGGTATTGGATGACCGTCGATTGAAAGTGCGCGAACTAGCAGATATGGTAGGCATTTCAAAAAGCGCTGTACATCGCTTGTTGACTAAAAAATTGGACATAAGAAAGCTGTGCGCAAGATGGGTGCCGTGATTACTCACAATGGAACAAAAACAGCGTCGTGAGGGTGTTTCAATCGAGTGTTTGGCGCAGTTTCACAGCAATAAAGCCGAGTTTTTGCGTCGATTCATGGCCATGGATAAAACATGGGTCCATCACTCCACACCCGAGACGAAGGACAATGTACCAAAAGAGAAGAATGGGTTGCAAAAAGGCTAAGTCATTTTCGTCTACAGGCAAGGTCATGGCGTCAGTTTTACGGGATGCGCGTGGAATAATTTTCATTGACTATCCTCAGAAAGGACAAGCAATCAACGGCGTGTATTATGCGAACTTATTGCAGTGTTTGAAAGATAAACGGCCGCATTTGGTGAAGAAAAAATTTTTGTTTCATCAAGACAATGCACCAGTTCACTCATCCGTCATCACGATGGCCAAAATCAGGGTTTTGCACACGGTTTGAAAACGGTAGGTTAGACGACCGATTTTGATTTTGCTGAATTCCAACTTTATGTTTTGCCAACAATCCTACTGTCGTAATCTGCGTTCTACGATAGGGTTTCCTCAGACTTAGCATGACGGTTTCATAGTAATTTTTTAGTGGGCTTTGATAGCTTCACAAATATCTCTTTTATAATAGTAATGTACATCTTTTCATGATGATTTGTAAAACAATACTTAACATAAATGTCAAAGAAGTGTCAAGAATGACAGCATGATTGAAAGTTGCCCCTATTGGGGGATACATATATTTTCTAATTTTCTATCACCCCAAGCTTATAAATACGAGTTTATTTATACTTGTGCCTAAAAGTTTTATTATTTTTGAGATGCCTCTCTTTAAAGAGCTGATGGACTAAGCTAACATCCTCAGTCCATTGCTTACGATCCTGTGACACTAGTCTCTTCTCTCAATGTTAGATTTTATTAAAGCGAACTTTGCAAGGTCCATCTCTTCTCTATATAATTCGCGAATCAGGGAAATAATTGTTTCCAAAATATAGAAATCTTTTAGCGGTTTCTGTTTAGTTTGAAAATGTCTTATCTTGTGGTTTATTCAATCTGGTGCTGAACTGGAGCAGATAGTGCGCTGGACGGGTCAGCAGAAAGGTCACTAGCAAGAAGTCTATCCAGCTACGAAGCTACACAGACGGTTAGATATTATTAGCTGTGGTCAAAAAGGTTGAAATATTATGGCAGATGTTGGTCTTAGATAGACAAAGAACTCAATGTCACTATCGAAACTTATAAGCAACTGTCAACTACTCAAATGACATCTAAATGCAGATCCGAAGAAAAACGAATACAAGATATCGCTAATACTTTGTAATTGATTGAGATATTCTGACTCGAAAAACAGTCAAAATAGCAGTGTGCCGGTTAAATTTTTTGACTATCCTGCAACAGATCCTGAGTTCGATTGACGAGATATACGCGTACACCGAAAAATATTTATTGACGTCACTGCAATTTAGGCACTGCAATACGCGAAAAACGAGAGGAACAACTTCTTGAATGGAGCGCCCAGGTCTTGGTCAGAAAGAACAACGTTTACGCTTTCCAGTAAACGATGATTATGGATTATGGGTTTCGCTGTTTATAAAAACTGTATGGATCAACTAGGTGTTAGCTGAACTTACCTAGAGTCATCCATTTTTTTTTTCTTAGGTATTAAGACTGTCCCATCAGGAGTTTGTATGTTTTATCGTTGCATGATTCGAAGAAAATAACAATCTTAATCACGGGTAAGCGTGACAGTTGAGATCGCTGCTGATTGGATTGTATAAGTAGCTCATACCTATCTTATACTCGTATCTGTTATACCATATATTCGCAGAGCATAATCGAATTCTTAAGCTGATAAGATAAGTAACATATGTATAATCGTATAGGACACCCCTACGGTTTCGTCATTTAATAGAATACTCGTAGTTTGGTTATCAAGCCAGACGATAGCGCAATATAATCAAACTTTATCGTCGACATACGACTTGATTCCAAGTTTATACTCGTAATAGAGAATTATCGCGCCACTGCGAAGGATCTGCATATTCGTATCGCCTTTACGACTTCATTTTTAGGTCTTATTTTGACGGCGTAAAAATCAGGAAGAGGACATGCATGCAAACATATGTACCTATATATAAAAATGCAAGGCAATATGGTATGTTCAAGTTAGAATTCACCTGAACAGTGTTCAAAGTCCTGCTTTTCAACGTCTTGCAAGATTTATTGATGAGTCCAGAATGGCTTTTCTTCTTTTCGTTGTTATGAGTAACGACAAAAATTCTTTACACCGCTATTAATACTCGTAATTGGACAAAAGCGTTAGACAACGGTTAGACAACGGCGTATCAGTCTTATATCCACAAACCCAACATCCGACAACATTTAGAAGGCATTATTATCACGGTTTGCGTAAATTAAAATAAGTGAGCCATGTTGTAGGCCATCGACGAAATAACGATAACGATATACGAGTATGTAGAGATTACACAGGGTGGCTTAAGTGCTCGAAAACTCGGTAGATTTTGAGTGACCAAATATGCCGACTAAATTTTTTTTTTCTATTTCTTTTTTCTGTCGGAACAGATAACTCAGACAAAGACCTAGTCTATTATACTTATGCCAACTAAACTTAATGGATTTGCTGTACACGATAGCGGAAAAATTTCAGAAATTTTGGTTGCAAAAACAATGGAATGATCACTTAAATACAAAAACATTAGTAAGCTCTCGGTGTCAATAAAGAGATGATGGATAGTAGAGCAGCCTACAAAGTAGTACTTACAATACTTAGATGATATAACGCTACCTATGGCGTTGTAATGAAAATTCTTCGGGAGACCGGAAGGTCCGTTTGCTCTAAAAGCCCGACCAAGATTCACTCGACGAATCTTGCGTCCGAAACAACCATGGGATCTACGAGTACATTCGTCATATGGCAGTGCATCACTTTGTCCAAGTTCTTTTATGACCTGTTTCCGACCTTCACCGATTAGTGAGTGTTCTTTATCGGCTTTCGCAACAATCTAACGAGTTTAACATGGATACACACGGCTACGCTTGGCTCTGTCTACTTTATCTCTGTAGATGCTATCATAGCTCCCTTGAAATAAGCAAAGAAATGGTGAGTTTCCATCCCGACTTCCTAAGTTTTCTTTAACGTCTGCCACAGTGTGAGGGTTCTAAACTGCTAAATGCTCTAAAACTGCACAAAAGAGGGCCAACAGATTGTTGAAAAATTATTTCAGGACTTAACACAATACAGCCGACAAGATCGTTGACGCTGATGCCTCTTAAGTTATATTTCCTCCGACTAAGTGTTGGAAATGAGTTGGTGCATGCGTCCTACAAAGCCATCCTCTTCTGTTTTAAATAATTCGACAGATGGGCTTGTTATCCACGGTTTTCAACACTTCAGGAATAAGCGGTCGTCAAAAGGCCTTACCGTTTATTGTTTTAGTTTTAAATGCTTTTTATTATCTTAATCATTAACCCTTACATACTAACAAAAAATGCTTAAATGCTAGCTTAAAATTACTTAACAATCTTATACTAACTTACTGGCCCCACACAGGCACTCTAAGCTACTCTAAATTCTTGTATTTATGTCTTTCGACTTTATTTACATTTATTTTTTTACATATATATCTTGTATACTTAAGGCTAAGAAAAAAAATTGTTAACAAAAACTTAGCATATGGACTTAATTTTCTATAAAACTTAATATCTAACTTAAAACATACCTTAGTCTACCACCGTTTATTGTGATTGCAGCCTGTTATCATGACATTTGAGGTGTACCTTGGCTGCAACTATGTAGGTAGTGCCCCGAGTTTACACTTGAAATGTTTGAACGTATAGAATACAGGAAAGTGCCTTGTGTCGATCGAAACGTAACCAGTTTGGTTGGCTATTTAAGTGGCATCAGAGCCCGGCATGAACCTGGGCCTCAACCAACAAGCCTCTCCAGTTAGCACGGTCTTTCGCCAGTTGACTCCAGTGTTGCATTCCAAGCTGATCTAGATTCCCTTCCATTTGCATGCACCACCTTAAATGCTATCGTCCTCTGCGGAACCGTTCATGATGGTTAGAATCTAAGACTCTTTGGGGCGAAGTTGTGGTATCCATTTGTTCAATATTGCCTAGCCATCTCAGACGTTGGATTCGTGAACGTCTGGCTAGAAAGATGTTGCTGTACAGCCCGTACAGTTTGTGGTTGAATCTCCTTCTCCATTCCCTGTCCATGCAAACGGGACCAAAAATCACTCACAGTATCTTTCTCTCGAAACAGGTCTTTCGACAATGTCCAAGCCTGCGCCATAGAGCAGGGTCGTGGTGATAAGAGTCTTGTATTTATAAAGCCAGTTTGGTCTTACGAAAGAGGGTCTGCTACTCAATTGTCTCCTGAACCCAAAGAAAAAGCGATTGGCAAGAGTAGTTCTGCGTCTGATTTCAGCACTGATTTCGCTAACCGTCAGACCCTCTTTGGCTGCTTTCGCCTCGGTACTCACGAAAACTTCAAAGACGGCTTGCTGTATTCTTCCAATCAAGTCCATGAAAAAAGTGTCATCCCAGGGTAGTCCTCGAAGAGCAAATCAAAGAAACCGACTTTGAATATTCTCGATTGGGGATATATCAACTCGCGGAAAGGGGACCCCATTTTACTGGCATATTTGAGAAGAGGCCGGACAAAGGTGATGTAAAATGACCTTGCCACATTGGGCTTGCAAAGTTCTTTGGAGCATCGTTTGAAAAAACCAAGTGATGCGTTGGCTTTATCGTATAATATTCCAAGGTCGCGAAGGGATTATACCTGGGGTATAGGTTAGCCATGCGGAAAGTAAAGTCGAGGAGGAGATTGATCGGACTTATGTATCAAAGTATCATAGAATGACATAAAGCTCTAAGCAATTTTTTGTGCGCCAATTGGAAAACCCATCAAGGTCTCCTTGAAAGGATGAAAAAATATTTTTGGAGAACTTAGTGTCGTCGGCGTAAATGCAGTGTTTAATAATACTCTCAAGGTCGTTTATGGCTAAAATGAAAAGTAGGGGACCTAGATGGCTGCCTTGTGGGATACCAGAAGTCAGTAAAAACGAGGTTAAGAAGGCTTACCTAAAGCGAACGCTATAATAGTCTTTCAGATAAAAAATATTCATTTTAATATTTAATATGGCGTCAAAACCGAGGGGAGACAATTTGAAAAGGATCAATTGATGAGATATTTTCTCGAAGGCCTTAGCGAAATCTGTAGCAACAACACCGATTTCGGTGCCATTTTATAGGGCTGAGGGTGCAAAGGATACGAATTCAACTAAGTTTATAGGAGTTGATCTACCTTTCAGAAATCCATGCTGACTGGAGGACTTGAACTCAAAGCTTAGCACCTTATCTGTAACTTAGGATCGTTGATTAGGTTGGCGGATATAGACCTGGATGAATTGGAGGTAGGTTGAAAGATAGTTTGAGTAGCCAGAACAGGAATTAGATCGAAGAAAAATCTTCTGTTATACCAGGTAGGGGAAGTGCACGATGTTTTGTGCTGAGAAAAGGGCACATAGATAGAATTATAATTAATACAATATTTCGTCTGTTAGTAGAATCAAAAGGGGATTTGCTGAGACAGATATTAGTTTTGCGAAATTTAGCTTTCTGGAATTTGTGAGAAGGGAGAGTAGTGGAAGAAGTGGACAACGGAGGATTGGAGTAGAGTGTTACGGGGAAATGAGAGAAGAAACGGGAGGTGAAAATTATCGATATGAACGGACTTCAAGACACCATAACCTTTTTTGCAGTAGCAGCGCATTCTGGCCGTCAAGGTTACTTTTCACCCCACCTAGTAAATCAAAAAATCGATTTTTTTTTTTTGCATTTTCTTGAAGCTTGTGGTTTCTATCTGGTGAAAACGCCAAGTCAGTATTTCGATAAATAAGCCAGCTACAGCCGAAAGGGTGAAATAAATTTTGCGGCGCCGAACTGAGAGGCAGGTAACGGTAAGCGACCCTTCGTCGGGGATGGCGACTCTTAAACGTACGCCGGATTAGAGAATGCAGAACCGTATGGTGATGAGATTGAAACTGCGAAAAAATAATGCATGGACACTTCAAAAGCGAAAGAGAACCCGTCTTCGCGAATGAAAGAAAAGAAATCCTGGAATCGGTGGCAAAAACAAATTGACAGCAAAGTTTATAGATAAACTGAGCATTGACTATGGCTTAGTTATTCACAGAAACTGTGACTCCAAGGATGGAATGAAGAAAACGGTATGGGCAAAATTCTACCATTACGGGTCAACAGACAGCAACCCTCAACATCATTTCTATTCCGAAGGCCCCGAATCGTGGTGCAAGTGGCAACAAGCGACAGCTAAAAGAGAACTGAAAAATTTCCGTTAAGATTATTCAGCATCACCAAAAATGGTGTTTCAAAATGTTTGTACTAATAACGAGTTTAATAGTCGGCTTTGGTATTAGTAAGGAGCTAAATTTTAATGTACAGAAAGCCATGTCTAATTTTTAAAATACGACATTAAAGAACAGAGGGATGCCACTGTACAAATTTAATACTAAGAACAACACTAAAAAGTATTAGATTTGGTACTCGTATCTAGAATACTGTGCGTAAACTGCTAATTGAATTTGGTTGAAATTGTATAAGCTTTATTCAGTTTTCATGAATTCAGAATTACATTGCAGTAAAAATTGTTAAAAATGTGTTTTTCCTGAATGTTTCATTGAAACGATTAGCTATGTAAAAGGCAAAAAATATAGCTATTTTCATTAATTTTTTTATGGACAACAACTATGACAATTAACGCGATTTATCGATTCGTTTCGAATTATCGTGTACTCAGATTCAAAAAACCTTTCAATGTATGTATACATAAATACAAGATGGCGCAAAAGCTGTCACTAATTTTCTTCATAAATGAAAAGCTTTGCTTCTGTTTTTGGATTATGTTTATCTTATCAGCACATCCTACAGTAACTTTGAGCAGGTGTAATGGTTCTTCGTGGATTATACACAGATTTTTGGTACCCCGGAAGCGATAATTTAGCTTATTCACATACTCGTATCTATAGAGATGGAAATGGGCCTCATCGCTCATGATAATTTTTGAT
The DNA here is from genome assembly GCA_963966105.1 of Volucella zonaria. Taxonomy (NCBI): domain Eukaryota; kingdom Metazoa; phylum Arthropoda; class Insecta; order Diptera; family Syrphidae; genus Volucella; species Volucella zonaria. Next base: position 48,323,291 of record OZ014534.1, read on the forward strand.
GAAAAGTTGTCTCCCTCGTGATCGAAATTCAGAATGGCTTGAGCGTAGGTTACACGCGTTTTGCGCTCAACAGCTAACAGCTGATGCACTCTCTGCACTTTGTAAGGGAATATCTTACAGTCTTTCACCAAAATTATGGTATCTGTAAGGACCGACGATTGATACCCAATTGCATGGCACGTTAGTCTCCGGGATCCTATGCGACAACTTCAAGCACAGTCGCGATATTCACAGCAGAATATTCTGGCATCATTTCGTGTTGTCCCATAATCTTCTAGCTGAGAGGCTAAACGTCGTAGTGTTTTCCCAGTTGGCGTCGGACGACCGGGAAATCTGCACCAACACCCCCGACGAATTATTCCACAAAAAAATCGCAACAATTATTCCGCGTTCTTTAGGAGTATAGCGATGCATGTCTTGTTAACTTGTATTCCGTATCTGTTTACTTCACAAATGTCAAAGTAGAATTGACTTTTGCCGCTATTTGTAAAAATTATAGCATCTTGCGATGGGGTGAAGACTTTTGCGCCACCTAGTATGTATATACATATAACTCTATAAAACGATATGCATGTTGTGAGTTACATATCACTTCATCACTATTAACACTATCAAGTACTTCTCTTTGAAATCGCATTAGTATTTGCATCTGGTCCTATATCTTGTTCAGTGTGTTGATGAAAACATTTTTTTAGTGGCCTACTTGTACGTCGCTACCCTTCCCAATCACCTCTTGGATACCTCTGCCCGCATTTCTCGGAAAATATTTTAAATATCAATTCTACATATAATACATTTAGAACATTTTAAAGTAATCAAGCATATGATTAAAAATTGTAAGTCTATGCCTGAAACATATGTGCAGCAAAATTAGAAAGCAAAGCTTTATATGTAAGCGAATATATGTGCTTTCTGCACACGCAGGCACCAATGCAAGCCATCGTTAATTCTAATTTTAATACAAACCTCCAGTAGTAGAACAGCGAAATAGTACAGTTTAGTACAATTTTTGTGATTTGACGTTTCAAAGTTGTCACTATGAACAGTGTATATGTAATTTAAAATCTAATTCAAAAAAAAATAAAAATGCGGGACGGATTCTACAAGGAGGTGAAGAATGAGAATCTGTCTTCTGGTAGCGGGGCTGGCAGTCTGAAGTAGAAGTGGAAGTGTATGGAAAATATGATTTTCCTTAAAGAAGTGTAAAACAATTATGTATACACATTATAACATTTCCTTTCGTTTACAGTACATCTGGAAACTTTTGTAGCTTCATGTTGGACAACATCCACACTTCTTCAGATAGCTGCGAGCCCCCGTAGCCATGCACTCCAACATCTGCACAAGCTGGTATTTTAGATGCAGATGATTTGAAATTGGACGTAATGTTTGAGGATGTTCAAACCCAGATATCCAATGTTGTGCCATTGGCCAAGGAAGCGGCAAGACGGCAGTCCAATATTTCTTCAACAGCCTCGCCAAACAAGTAGATGATGCGAAGTTGTCGGCAATAGAGTTTTCGCATCTACAAATTGAAATGCTTTCTGTTTTAGATAAAATGTTGCTCGAAAGACAACAAAAGCACAATTAAAATTTGAATGTGTTTTTTATTTCCATTTTTTTTTTAATTTACGTTGTACGAATAGTCTTTCAGAGAATTTTGAATAGAAAATGCGTTTCTAGTTGCATTGTATCTGGTAAATAGTCTGCTTTGTCTCAGTGGACTTACTCCTTGACGACAACTACCTCTGATAAGTTCATCTGTTTGCGAAAATTGGTCGACATAATTTTGAGGGCAATAATTATTAAAGTCGTGAAATTTAATGTAATTATGCAAAACTACACAAGTTTTAAAAATTTTTTCGGCATTTTCAGGGAATACATTTAACTGATGTGACAGAACTCTCCACCTGGTAGTTAAAATACCAAATGTATTCTCAATCCGTATTCGGGCTTTCGATAGTTTTTGTTGAAAGTTTCCTTATCAGGTGACAACAGTCTTCCAGGGTATGGCCGCATAATATTGTGTTTAAGAGGAAAGGCAGCATCTGCGACGAAATAGAATGGATATTCGACGTTGGTGCTCGGAAGATGTTCGGGTTTGGGAATATTAATGGTATTTTGTAAGATTTGCTTCCCAAAATCACTCGTTTTCAAAACATCTCCATCACTCTGGCCTCCAACAGCTGTAAATGAATCATTGCTATCACACGCAGCAATAAGTGCAATACTGAAATATTGTTTATAGTTGTAATATAATGATCCTATATTGGGAGAACACTGTGCTTCCCGTCGATGGCACCTACAACATGCGGCAGTCCTATTTTCGTCACAAGTTTCTTTAATTATTTTACTAACAGTCGATACTCCTATTCGGAATGACCAGGCCAACATTTGAGGACAAACACCGTGTGCCAAGTATCCGTAATATATTTCTTTGGTCAAAACAGCAGCTTTCATTACATGCACAGAAACTTACACCTTTGATAGTTAGCCGACATTCTGGGCTAATAGATTCCCTAATAAAATCTTTTTTCTTGATTTTGTTTTCAAGAAGGGTCTTCAAAAGCAGGAATTCACTTATTCCCAATCTTGAGCTTTTCTAAATTCGCCCGTATCATTGCTTTTGATATACAGGGACAATTTATTAAAAAATCCGTAGAGTTGTCATTCATTTTCGTGTAAAAGGTCAATAAGTCCGTGACCTCTTTACTGAAACAGCAACACTGCTCCTGTCAACAGGCATCTGTCAAAATTTAAACTTGCTGCGTCAGTTAGTTTGTGTTTGACAGCTATTTTTATCAGACTACTCACTAATTTGAGGAGAAAATGGAAAAAAGTGAATTTCGTGTGCTTATTAAGCATTATTTCTTGCGAAAAAAAACCATTACCGAGACCAAGGCTAAGCTTGATAAATACTACGGGGACTCTGCACCATCGATTTCAATGGTAAAAAAGTGGTTTACTGAATTTCGTTGTGGCCGTACAAGCACTGAAGATGCCGAACGTCCTGGACGCCCAGTTGAGGTCTCTACACCCGAAACAATCGAAAAAATTCACGATATGGTGTTGGCCGACCGAAGATTGAAAGTGCGAGAGATTGTGGAAGCCGTAGGGATCTCGCATGGCTCAGTGGTTTCAATTTTGAATGATCACTTGGGCATGAGAAAGCTTTCCGCAAGATGGGTGCCGCGTTTGCTCACAGTCGACCACAAACGCAATCGTGTAACAACTTCACAGGAAGGTTTGGCGTTGTTTAATTGCAATATGAAGGAGTTTTTGCGCCGTTTTGTAACCGTGGACGAAACATGGATCCATCACAACACACCAGAGAACAAACAACAGTCAAAACAGTGGGTTTCTAAGGGTGAATCGGCGCCAAAGAAGGCCAAGGTGGGTTTGTCAGCCAATAAAGTTATGGCGACTGTTTTTTGGTATGCACGCGGGATAATCCACATTGACTACCTTCAAAAGGGAAGAACAATCAATGGGGAATATTATGCCAACTTATTGGACCGATTCAATGACGATTTGAAAAAAAAACGACCTCATTTGGCCAAGAAAAAAGTTCTTTTCCACCAAGACAATGCAAGGGTGCACACATGTGCAGTTGCCATGGCAAAAATCCATGAATTGGGCTACGAATTGCTCCCTCATCCACCCTATTCTCCAGATTTGGCTCCGAGCGACTACTTCTTGTTCCCAAACCTGAAGAAATGGCTTGGTGGAAAAAGATTTGACTCCAATGATGAAGTCATCTCGCAAACAAAGGCCTATTTTGAGGACCTCGACAAATCATTTTTTTTGGAAGGGATAAAAAAATTGGAGAAGCGTTGGACAAAGTGTATAGAGCTCAAGGGAGACTACGTTGAAAAATAAAATTATTTTTTTATCAAAAAATCTGTGTTTTAATCCGAAAGTCACGGACTTATTGATCCGCCCTCGTAAACCTCGCCCATATTCTTCTCTTCTTTCTCGCACAGTAAACACGACATATAACATCCAGAAAATGGACATAACATTGAAGAACACATAATAAAATTGTTATTTTTCTTAATTTTCCACGTCTTTCAATGTCCATTATGAAATAATTTGTTTTTTGAAATTTAAAATGTGACAATGACAGCACACAATGCGATGAAATGTTAACTTTTCACTGCACGTGTGTTTCACATGCGTTGCTGCATGCATTAACTGCACGATACTTTGCTGCACATGTGCTTCAGGCTTTACACAGCTATTAATACGTATTTCGTATACAAAATTATTATTTGATGAAAATAATATTGTATTAGAGTTTTAAAAAGAACTCTTATTGAATCCAGTTTTCATTTAGGAAGGGGAAAAGGAGCCAACAAAGAGTATTAACTACAGTACATTGGCATCACAAACAGTATGTACAAACGAAGAAAACACTCTCAGCTGATTTTGTTTGTTTGGACTTTAGACTTTAGACTGCCAAGTATATAGCCAGAGATAAAGTTACATAGATATCGCATATAGAGTAAAAAAAATTTTTCACTTTTACAACAACAATAAAATTCTCAAACCTAAGGGTTGTTGCATCAATTCGGTGTGAAACCATTTTAAGTTTTATAGTCGTGGATATCAAGCATCCTCCAGTGTGTTGCAACTTCGACACACACATTTTCGTTTTGCTGAAAGTTGCAACCCTTTATTTTGTTTTACGTCTCAATCGAACTTGCAAACGACATATCCGAATGACTGAGACTGTGTCGGTGGTGTTTATTTGGATCGCTATACTGTGGTGTGTTTGTGTCTATATATTTATTGAGGAAGCACATCGTACATATGCATATGTATATATTTTGAAAAGGATGCCAATGTCGCTTTTGTTCGATTTTATTTTTCAATTTCATTTTCATTCGCCGTCAACATTCGAGGGATTTGGCTGTTTTTGGCTTATGATTGAGCGGCTTTCTTCAGTGTTCGATTTGTAAAAAATCGAAAAGGAATTTCCCCGATCTGAAAATTTTTGCATGTCCTTGAAATGAAATTTTGAGTAATTTGTGGAGACAGGCATGCGATTTGAATTCAATTCAATTTATTAAAGTCTTAAGGGTACAATAAGACATACGTCTTTTATAGTACTAAGTTATAACAATTCAGAAAAGTATACAATCAGTAAGTTAAGTAAACTAATGAGAGGGATAAAAGAAGGGAGGATGAGGATTTAGGACAGGGATGAGAAGTAAGAAAGAACGGTAAATTTAAAGCGTTTGGCATTAATGATTGTTCGTATCGTTAACGGCAGAGAGTTCTAAAGTTTAATGGCGCGTATGTAAAAGAGGCGCGATGAATGACGCTATGACGAGATGGTATTAGAGCATGTGTTCAGACCGATCCAGCAAAATTAAGTTTCTTAAACAAATACATGGGAGACTTATTTACTATAATATTATGCAAGAATATAAGATTTCTGGCATCTATGTAGTGGTCTAGAGAAGTTTCAAGTATTGAGATACATGATCAAATCTACGTAAGCCATGAACGCTACCTGCAACTTTCGCTGTGACAAGGAATCAACTTGTCATATGTTATCAATGGTAGGATGAGGGTGGTAACAAGCTTTCTTCTAGTATCGATTGGAGTGTAACTAGAGGTCAACCACAACTTCCGCAGGCATCCATAAATACGTCTAACTACGTTATTTATGTAGTCATATGCGGACAATTTGCTATTAACAATAAAACCTAAACTAGTGACCTTATTAACTATTTCAAGCCTATTACCAGAAAGTACAATATTGGGCAAAGAAAGAAAGGACATTGTAGAATTTGAAATAGGAATTACCTCCGACTTCTTCGGATTTAAGGTTTATCCATTTGTCATAGACCAACTGTGAATATTGGCAAGCTCAAAATTTGTCAGATTTATACAATAAGATCACTCATCTTGCTAAAATCATTGGATAAATACAATTGAACATCATCTGCATATAGGTGGACTGTGGAATGTTTACACACAGACGGAAGATCATTAATAAATAATGAAAAAAGGATAGGTCCCAGAATTGAACCTTGTGGTACGCCTTGGTTGACTGGTGAAAGAGCAGAAAAACTGTCAGGGTTAACAACAACTCTCTGAAATCTGTCAGACAGGAAGCTGTAAATAAGTCTCACTGCACTGTCACTAAGTGAGAAAAGATTTCTCAACTTCCAACAAAGTATCTTGTGATTAACTTTATCAAAAGCCTTCGAGAAGTCAAGTTGACAAAGAAGTGAGATGTGTCTTTTATCAAAATTCTTTCTGATATCTTCCAGGGATGTTAACCATAACAGTGGAAGTACTATGGTTAGTTCTGAAGCCAGACTGAGCTTCATATAGTAAGTTATTAAGACACAGGTGTTTTAGAAGCTGTTTCGCTATGAGTTTCTCTAAGACTTTTGATAAGCACGGAAGGATACTGATGGGTCTAAAACCAGAAGCGGAAGTTGGATATGGTCGTTTTGCAACAGGTATTACACGGCCTATTTTCCAGGATCGAGGAAATGTAGATGGAAAGAGCGAAGGAAAATATCTTGTTTGTCAAGATCATTTTTTTTTCGGAATTTATTGGCAGAAAAATGCTTAAAAGGGATACTGTTCCCTCCTTTAATCTAAAGAAATTCTGAATTTAAAAAAAAAGCAGCAGATTTAAAATTCAAAGGTTGAGAAGAAAACTTCACTCAAAGATATCAATTAGTTTATGAGGGATGTCTGAAAAGTTTACGACCGCAACGTAAAGATAGAGACACTCGTCAATAAAAACTAGTGAATGCTAGTTGTGCATCTTTTGACAGTTACTTACCGAAGTTTCAGTCATTTTGGACGCGCAGTTTTTAGTTGACAGTCGTTTGCGTGAGTCGATGTGAGTGTTTTTGTGAAAATGGAAAAAATTGGGTATCGAGCTGTTATTAAATTCGTGTTTTTGAAAGGCAATACGCCTACGCAAATCAAAAATGAGTTGGACTCTGTGTATGGGGACTCTGCACCATCATTTACCACAGTGAAATTTTGGGCAGCTGAATTTAAACGTGGCCGTAAGAGCTTGGGAGATGATGAACGTTCGGGACGTCCAAAAACTGCAACCACTGACGATAACATTGCTAAAGTTCACCCAATGGTGTTAGACGACCGCTGAATTAAAGTGAGAGAAATAGATGAAAATGTCCAAAGAACGTGTTTCTTACATATTAAATCAAGATTTAGGCATGAGAAAGCTGTCCGCGCGGTAGGCGCCGTGTTTTATTACGTAGACCAAAAACGTGTTCGAATGGACATTTCCAACGCTCTGTTGGCGCAGTCTGGGCCCGAAACAAAAATTCAATCAAAACAGTGGACTGCAATGGGCGAGCCGGCTCCAAAAAAAGCAAAAACAATTTTTTTCGGCTGGGAAAGTGATGGCGACTGTTTTTTGGGATAGTAAAGGAGTTATCTTAATCGATTATCTGCAAAAAGGAAAAACCATTACAGGAGCATACTACGCATCATTGCTTACCAAGCTGAAGGCAGAAATTGCAGAAAAACGGCCACATTTGCAGAAAAAGAAAAACCTGTTTCACCAAGATAAGGCACCGTCTCACACCTCAGCGGTTGCCATGAATTACGGTTTGAACTGCTTGACCATCCGCCTTATTCATCAGATCTAGCCCCAAGCGACTTCTTTTTGTTCCCTCGTCTAAAAACTGCGCTCCGAGGACAGAGATTTTCGTCAAATGAGAAGGCAATTACCTTCGTGAACGGGTTGGACGGGTTAGAGAGATGGGAGCATCGCTGGGAGAAGTGTGTAGAGTTACAAGGAGACTATGTAGAAAAATTAAAAAAAAAATTTGAGAAAAAATGTCTTGTGTCATTATTCGGTCGGAAACTTTTCAGACAACCCTCGTATCATCAAAAATTCAAGTACTTGTTATTTCAGAGCATTCAAAAATTGTTTGTGGTATATTGATGGGGCTGTCCAAATCCAAAAAATATAATGTTGCCGAAAGAGAGCTTTTCCAAAACATTTTTTACAGATCTCAGAACGCTTATAAATTTCTTCGAGATAGACTGGGATTTAGACTTCCCCACGTATCCACATTTTATCGTTGGGACCCTGTTAAAGGCTTACAACCTGGATTCCAAAACAATGCCCACTGTTTTCTGAGGACAAAGTTAGAATTTTGGTGGGGGCTAACGCGCCCATTTATTTGGCTTAATTCAAGCTTAAAAAACTAGGACTTAAAAACTAAAAATATAAAATTTTTAATTAGGGTTTTAAAGCTAAGGATGGTGAAGGAGTTCGAATTTGAGGGAAGGTGTGCTGCGATTAAAATCGAAAACAGAAAGGTTGGAGTTTACCTTCCCATCATTAAGCCAACGGGAACGGAATGTGGTACTAATATTTGACGAAATTAGAATTCGTCCAAATCTCACGTACAATATCAAAAATGACTTACATAATTGATGGATTTGAAGATCAAGGAGTGGATCGAAAAAGATTGTACGGCAACGAAATTTGTGTTTTCATAGTAAACGGTCTCTTTAATAGGTGGAAAAGTATTTTAAATTATTTTGTTTCAGCAAACTTTGTCTGAAGTCTATTTTAGAAAATAATTTGACAATTTGCGAGGAACTTGGTCTGAAAGGACCCAACAACAGGAAAGTTTACCAATTATTAGGTGTTACAGAAGAAAAGCCTTTTACCGTTTTCAGTAATAAAAAAATATTTTGTTTTTAAGATTTTCCTTATTTATTAAAACCCATGCGCATCTAATGTGTTGCTCAAAGCTGATAGGCTAACTCCAGATGGTAATGTTTCCTTTGATGTTGTTATAATATTGTTCTAAGATAGTGGGTAGAAGGTAGGAAGAAAGTAAGGTAGGAAGAAAATGACTTGAGTAGAATGGCTTCAGGGGAACTATAGGATTATAGAGGGCGCTGGTGATGAGAAGATGACAGGAAACCAGGATGTGAACCGGACTGGGAAAGGAATTTAAATAGACGGAAAGGATGTCTCAGAGTGAGGAGCGTGGTACGGCTAGACTCCCCGGATGGGGCTGGTTCTTGTCCTCACTCCTTGACAGGACCTACTACAACAAAAAACATAAACCATACCGACATACAATCCAAAATACTAAAATTAATCACGGACAGAACTCATGATGCTGAGGGGCGCTGTGGTGTTGATCAGCGCTGGCCATTTCCCTCCCAACCTGGAAATCCGGTGGCCGACTTCAGGATTTCCCCAAGGAGCGGACATAGTCTCATCCGTTCACATCATCTCCATCCGAAATCTGCTTATCTATGACATTCCCAAAAAAATCATTTTAGCAGCCCATAATAGCGCCTGTTAGCATGCTATTGAAAAAAATTTTTTTTTTGCTGCTTTTTTTTATTATTTATCGTATCGTAACTATTTTGCTGCCTTATATAACTAGAAAGATCGATATTAGCTTTTTTTTTTAATTTAAGGAAATAAATAAAAATATAAATATGTACACTAAGTATGACAGTGGGAACATTACAATATAACAATTGAATAAATTATAAAACTAACTATTAATTATAACATTATAACATTATAAATAAATTATGACACTAAACAGATATGGCTTGCTTAATTGGTATTTTTTTTTTTTTATTAAATTAACTCAAAAAAAAATATAATCCATTAATTTGGCGAACTTTGCCGGTTATCCTTCTTTTTCGTAAGTAAGGTTAAGGGAAAAAAAATTTGGCGATCACAGTATTTTTTTTCTGCTGTGATCGCCCCGTTCTCACTTGGTGGATGAGGATGTTTCCTGACTCCTTGCTGTTTTTCTGCAGCGTAACGCAACCAAAACCCCTTTCCCCTCGAAATGTCCTTCAAATATTCTCCTTTCACCTTTAAATTTGTTTTCCCTTTTTTTTTCTGTATTTATTACAACTTGTCTATACACACATATATATATATATTTTTTTCTACTTTCTCACTGTTTTCTTATACGTATTTGTGTCTTTATTCCCTTTTTTTGTATCTTGTATTTTGATTCATTTTACAAAAAAATTTAAATTTATATATTTTTTTTTCTGGAGGATTACCACAATTGTCTTACTGCAATCACTGCATTTGGTATTATGGCGTGATGCTTTTAGCTCTCCCTATTCCAATGACTTCATATTCTGTTGCTTCCTGTACCATCATTTAGCCACCCGCTCCCACTAACATTGTACGCAATCAGGGTTCTCTTCTGAATGGCTTATTGGAAGTTTTAAACTATCGCTCCCTACCTTACCCACTGCCTAAAATGTTTGGCTCAAAGCCTTGCTGGCTTGGCACCACCTTCTTGGTTTTCTTCGAAAATCGAAATTCATTCGAAGTTCGAATTCCTATCCCCACCATCTTGGTTCTGGGTTTGACAATTGTCAAACAAATTAAATTGTTTTGTTTAGATAAGAAGAAGATGTTCTGGTAAGTATTTGGATATGTTTTAATTTTTATTTAACCTAATTTTTCTTTTACAGGGAAATGTAACAATGTGTTTAGAGAAATATTAAATTTAGAAAGAGATAATGTGGCTAAAACATGCTTGAAATTTACAAGTTCACACATAGCCCCAAATGCATTTGCAAAAATAAGTGTTCGCTTGGCAACAGAAATCTATAGCAGGACAACGGGCAACGAATAATGCTTTTGACTGTATGGATAGTGGGTCTCATTACGATAAAAACAATTTAAAGTGTGGAGTTCAGGTCGGAAATTCAGCTTATAATGAGCTTAAATAATTCTTGTCTTACTTAAGATCAATGCAAGAGTCTACTAATCGTCCAAGGAACTATTGTGTAAAAGGAATGGTATAGACTATAAACGGGGTTTTATTACTTAGTGAAGATATAACTGATGGTTTATTCGGGAAAGTTGAGTATTTACTTACAAAGAGAACTCATCAAGATATTTTGGAAAATTTACTTTCTATTATTTCGCAGTAAAGGTGTTAATACTCGTAACAAAAATCCCTCTGTGTACGAATTTAATAATGTCAAAAATTCTGTCTTCAAATCTAATTCCTTTCTCTCCTCATAGTAGGTAATTGTGATGATGATGATGTGGAAATTTTTGAATTTAGATACCTCCCAGACTCAACCGCACCCATCAAGAACTTTATTGTTATGTACCTGAAGCACGCGAGGAAACTACTTTGAAATGAAATCAAAATTACAAACGAATTTCTTTGGAAATGATTGCAATGCGTTATTATGCAGGATATCTGGCGAAATTATTTTTACAAAGTGATGAAGAAATAACATGTCTGTCAGAATTTTTCATTTTTGCTAAGAATTTTTCCCAAAATAGTGATTTGGGAAGTCTCTTAGCACCAACTGATGAATTTTTCAATATTTGCAAGCTCTATTTCAAAGTATACCACACAATTTTTAGAGATCGTTCACATACTACATAGAAATATAAGGGAGAGAATGGCTTGGAATGCATGAGAATAAGAAACCTTAGAGACTCGAACTGGTTTGATGGGCAAAACCAATGCTTTGAGCATCGCAAAGAAATTCTTTACTCTGCAGTTCTTATTCTCTTGCCTGGAAAATCCAAAAACAATCACGAAATTGAACCAACTCCGCCAGAGTGAAAGGCACGGGAACCTCACTATAAACCAACACCCCAAGAGTGAGAGACACGGGGACCTCACTATAAGCCAGAATTCCAAGAGTGAGAGGCACCGGTACTTCACTATAAACCAAAACTCCAAGCCTTAAAAGCAGTATCCCAAGTTGCTATTGCAAGAAATACTTTTGCTAATCCTCTCACTGTTCTTAAAAAAAAAGGAAATAACCTTGAACAAGAAGTTCCTTCCATGGAATCAAGTACAAATACAAACACAAACACACTAAGTACATTAAAACAAGAACCGAAATATTGGAAAACAAAACAAAGAGAAATAAGCAAAAGCAACAAGCAATATGTTGTTCCAACCAAATTTGAACGGACATCATCCCGAACGGGTTCGATCAAACTGGGACGTAGTAGTAAATCCCATTCGCCTGAAAAAGTGACACAACTTTTTACTCTGCACGCGATATCTATGTAATTTTATTATCTGTGGTATAGGGCTTATTCTCCTTTTGTATACTTTTAGCCTTCGGGAAGTAACTGATTACGCAATAAGTTAAATATCCACATACCACCTTGATCAAAAAGTTCCCGTGTGGCGCTCCCATTGTTCTGATTTGAGTTCTGGTTTTTTTTTTGTTAAGTTGGTAAATCTGTTGTTGACATTCCCTTTAAATCTTAGCGTCATAGCTTGAAATTTGCAAAAGTTACGTAGCCAAGAGTACGTCTATCTCTGTGTATGTTGGCGATTTCTTACAATTTCAGAAATGGATTTAAATTTGCAACAACGAACTTGTATTAAATTTTGCGTAGAAAACGGATTTAATGGTGTCCGAACCTTGAAAATGTTGGAAAAGTGTTTCGGCAACGATTCTCTAAAGAAAACGGTCGTTTACCAGTGGCCAAAAGTGGTCGTGAGTCAATCGAAGATGATGAACGACATCGAAAGCCGACGAAAACATTGATGAAGTAAAAGAAATGTTGGTCAATAACCGCAAATTAACCATCAGAGAGATAGCGGAGGACTTGAACATTGCCTGTGGATCCGTCCAAGACATTTTGGTTAATGATTTGCGTTTCCATCGTGTAGCAGCAAAGTTGGTGCCAAAAGACCTCAATTTCATTCAAAAAAGAGACCGTGTTGACGTCGAAGAAGAGATAATTTGCGAGGCTGAATCCAATCCCACATTCATCAAAAGGATTATTACTGGAAACGAGACGTGGGTTTGTGGGTACGACACGCAATCCAGACATCAAGCAAGTGAATGGCGTTCACCAAATGAGCCGAGACAAAAAAAAACACGTCGTTTTCAGTCAAAAAAGAAGGCAATGCTCACGGTTTTCATCGATTACAACGGTGTACCGCATCATGAAATTTTTCCAGAAGGCCAGACAGTAAACAAAAAGTATTATTTGGGCGTTATGAAACGTTTGCGTGAAGCAATTTGCCGAAAGAAACTAGAATTGTGGGCAGAAACTCGTGGATTTCGCACCATGATAACGCACCGTCGCACAGTGCCATCATTATTCGTAATTTTTTGACGAAAAATGCAACAAATACCATTCAACAGCCACCGAATTCACCCGATTTGGCTCCCTATGACTTCTTTCTGTTCAATCGAAGCAATCGGAAGCACTGATGGACATACCGAAAACCGAATATAAGAAATGTTTCGAGGATTGGATCAAGCTCTGGCATAAGTGTGTTGCAGTCGATGGGGATTACTTTGAAGGGGACAATATATGTAGATTTAGATGAATAAACTTGTATTTTTAACTTTCTGATCAAAGTGGTATGTATGTACATGTTCTCATCGGAACTCGAAATTATTTTTAAATAATCACAAATATTTTTACTCTGCTTCAAAATAAATCCCAAGTTCAAATGCGAATTTAAAACGTCAAACCAATATTATGTAGTAGATTCAGTGAAAATCTAGTCGTTTCTTTGACAGAGTGAAGTTTAAGTAAAAGCTGACTATTGGTACACTTTAGACTTAACTCTGCCTAAGTCGACACCTTTTTTAAGCTGCGACTATTGATTCGTTGCTAGTAAGGCCCAATATCTTCCAAATTGGCTATAACAAAATACTAGATTATAGTATCTAATTTAATAATCTTTTTGGTTCTTTGAATCCGAAGTTTCAAATAGTTTTCCTCAAACAAATACACAAAAATGACCCTTTTTTCCGGCTCCTAGGTGTATATCTCCCCTTAAGTCGTAAATCAAATACTCGTAAGACCTTAAATTCTAATCAGATCATTTGAATTGAAATTCTAAATTCGTATGCACCCGTATCGCTGATAGCGCGAATTTGTTTTAAATCGATAATGAACTTTGATATTAAAATAAACCAAGAAAAATTGGACTTATCAAACCAATGGGTACTTCGCTAGTTAGTATAAAAGCCAACGTTTACAGAAAGTCAATTAAGTTTGTTTTCTCGAAACGACTAAGTAGCACCATGAAAGTCTTCCTTTGTTTATTCCTAGCCATTGCCTCGGCATGTGCCTTTGATTTAAGGTCAACAAATTGGATCGATGTTGCTCCAGTGGTACCAGTATTACACCCAGAGGGACGCATTATCAATGGTGAAAAGGCTGTTCTTGGCCAATTCCCCTATCAAGTTGGTCTATCAATCAGAATGGCCCTTGGAAGTGCCTGGTGCGGTGGTTCCCTTATAGCACCAAACTGGGTTTTAACAGCTGCCCATTGCGTTGCATCGTAAGACATTCTTTAAAATACCATATAATTTACAGCAAAATTAAAACCGAATTTATTCTAATACATTTAGAGCTAGAGGTGCTACCGTTTACTTGGGAAGTGTTGACAGAACAGGTGGCATAAGTGTACAATCAACAGCTATCATTGTGCATAGTGGATATGACAAAAATACCATTAATAACGATATTGCCTTAATCAAGATTGATCCAGTTAGTATGGGCAAAGATATTAACGCAGTTCCATTAGCATTGAGCTTGAGCAGCTGCTCATTCGTTGGTGATTCGGCTGTCGTTTCCGGTTGGGGCAAGACCGCTGATAGTAAGTACATATAATAATACTTATAAGTGTATTGATGGGAAAATCCTTAAATAATTGTTTAATTTAGGCGGAAGTGTAAGCAATGCTCTGATGTTTGTCGATTTGATTGTTTCCGCAAACAAAGTTTGCTCTGATGTCTATGGACCTTCTCCTGTGTATGCTGGAACCATTTGCGCTTCAACCAGCAGCAACTATAAGTCTACATGCAATGGCGATTCTGGTGGCCCACTTGTCGATCAAAAATCGGGACAACAAATTGGTATTGTTTCCTATGGTGCTGCAGCTGGCTGTACCTTGGGATATCCAGTGGCTTTCACTAATGTTTGCCACTTCAGTGCCTGGATCAAACAAAATACTGGCTTATAAATATTGATCTTGTAAAAAACTGATATTGACAAAGAAAAAAATATTTTATTGCATACAAAAAAGTTGCATTCTTTATTTGAGGGCAGGCAATAGCGGTATATCAAGCTCACTAAATTTAGACCCGTTCTAGCGTTCAAAGCTTGGCCAATAGGCCTGAGAATAACAGGATTGTTGTTGTTGATTGTTTCAGTTATGGAGCAAGTTTGTGTAGATTTCCTCAAAAAGCGGAAATTCGGTGAAAGAATTCCACGAAAATAATCAATGGTCAGGACAACGAGCACCTGTTGAGTCAAAGTAAGAGTAAAAACAATTGTTTGTACATTCACGGATGCCGATTCATATACAATATTTATTTTATCTACAAAATTCTTGTACATTTAATATTGGATCTTGTTGAATTGTGCAAGCCGGGCATAAATGCATTACAAAAAGAAAACAAAAAATTATGTTAGGAAATTTATATAGAAAAACAAAAAGAAAAAAAGAAAAAAGAAGAAGAAAGGTTAATGGGGGGTACAGAAAAGAACTAAAACAATTTAGGAAAAAAGATGGGGGAAATATGCGACAGTTAGTTTTCTCTTCGACATATGGTCCACGTCCGCGAAGCAGTATCGGCAGAATAAAAGATTTCACCAATTTTAGCTAAACGGCTATCGGAAGGTAGGTTTTCATGCGGCTTAGACCACGAAGGGCGCTATAACCCTGCCCATATACTACAGTAAATTGAACCATCACTTACAAGACAAGACATATTTTCTTGATAAAATTCCGACAGATAAACTGACCACTATCTCTAAAATAAGAGATGAACTGTTTCAGTTGAATTTTGTACCACCTTGGCCGGATCTCTCAATTTTGTGTAGTTTTTTTAATCTCAAAGAATGAGAGTATGTGTTCCACTTTATTGCGATTTCCCCCATACTAAAGGAGTATCGAATAAAGTTCTTTGGATTGCATGTATCCGAGCTAGAGGGAAACCTTGAGTATACTAAACGGGGACCTAGGATGGGAGATGTTGTATAGCTACGCTGTAAATGCACTGCGCTACAGAAATTGCATAATTGAAGGATATTTTTAAAAAGTACAAAATGAAAAACAGTAAGTATTTCAATACATTAATCAATATGGTAGACGGCCTTCAGCCAAACCATATACATAGACTATGTATCTAGCTAATTTGTTTTTCTTTTTTTTATCTGAAATAAAAGTTACTAAAACTAACTAACTAACATATCCTGTGCCTAGTCCCGGACTGACTATTGAACTAAGTTCAACAAGCGAAATATCTCCTCACGCCCAGATATTTTAAGACGGCTCTCTCTCTCCTGCCTGGGTCTGATGCGACACCATAAGACATTTCGTCGCCCGCCAACTTACCTGTATCACCACGCAATCCAACCTACACCAATGAAATCTGAATAGTTGCAGTACAACGAAAAAATGTAGGGGAGACAGAACGGAGCCCTGCGACACTCCAGCATTTATTTTGTGGATATCGGACATGAAATCACCTAAGACAACTTGAATTGAACGTTCCGAAAGATAATTTCTAATCCATTGGAGAAAAGATTCGCAGATTCCAAATCCACGTTTTCGATAAAGTCAAAAATATTCGTATCAAGTGCAACCGTCTTACTTTCGCCAGATAGGTGTCCTCTTTGGTTCTACTTTTCGGTAGGTCATCAAAACTTCCCAATGTGTCTGGAGGTACAGGGTCATCCATTTTGTGGTGGGAAACTTAAATAAAACACATTTTCGATTTGGATTTCGATCAAATTTTTATTTCAATATACTATATTGTTTGGATCTTGCCATTATGAATGGAATATAACATCATTCAAATGTCCTCCATGGGAGTTCTTGCAGGACTTGATTCTGACAATTTTGAATGACTTTTCGACACATATGGGGCAATAACTCGTCCATAAACACGATTTTTTGCATAATCCCACAAAAGGAAATTCAACGGCAAAACACACGATCTTGGTGGCCAGTTCACATCAATAAAATGCAAAATAACTTGTCCAGGAAATTTTTCTTGCAATAAAGCCAAAAGGGTCGTGTTGTGTGAGATGTACAATAGCACCGTCTTGTTGAAACCATATGTCTCAAACACCCAAAATTCGGTTAACATTTGGCTACCGCGATGAGCATGGAGCAAATTGAACACCATACAGTGTGCCGCGATTACTCACAATGGAACAAAAACAGCGTCGTGAGGATGTTTCAATCGAGTGTTTGGCAAAGTTTCACAGCAATAAAGCCGAGGTTTTGCGTCAATTAATTGTCTTCAGAAAGAAAAAACAATCAACGTCGTATATTATGCAAACTTATTGCAGCGTTTGAAAGATGAAATCAAGAAAAAACGGCCGCATTTGGCGAAGAAAAAAGCTTTGTTTCATCAAGACAATGCACCAGTTCACTCATCCGTCATCGCGATGGCCAAAATCAATGAGATAAAGTTCGCCAGATTTAGCCCCCTCAGATTATTTTCTACAATATTTCCGAATTTTAAAGAATGCCTCGGTGGTAAAAGGTTTGCCACAACGGGTGGAGTCTGTAGTTGATGGCTATTTTAAGGAGCTCGACGATTCTCAGGTTATCTCAAGGTATCGAATCTATTGAACACTGCAGGGAAAAGTGTATTGAACTAAAAGGAGACTGACTACGTAGAGAAATAAACAAATTTTTCCCCAAATTTCTTTGTTTTCTTTGTTAGGTCGGGTACTGGGATTACCCTCGTACTATAGAATCACCATTTTTGTAAGTTTTCGCAATTTTAATATGTGCGGCTGTTATTAAACGATCCATGTTGCAAGATGGCAAGCCTTAAACTATACATATAACTACAGTCTCGGATGACAGTTCGGTTTGAAGTAAGTGATTGAAACAGGTATGTCAAATCCGGACCACAAATTGGATGACCTTGTAGTATTAAATATGTATTTGGTTAGAGTTTTGCGCACTGAAAACGGTAGGTTAGATGACCGATTTTGATTTTGCTGAATTCCAACATTATGTTTTGCCAACAATCCTACTGTCGTAATCTGCGTTCTACGATAGGGTTTCCTCAGACTGAGCATGACGGTTTCGCAATCGTTTTTTAATGAGCTTTGATAGCTTCACAAATATCTCTTTTATAATAGTAATGTACCATATGTCTTTTTATGATGATTTGTCTAACAATACTTAACATAAATGTCAAAGAACTGTCAAGAATGACAGCATGATTGAAAGTTGCCCCTATTGGGGGATACATGTATTTTCTAATTTTCTATCACCCCAAGCTTAGAAATACGAGTTTATTTATACTATACTTTTATTATTTTTGAGATGCCTTTCTTTAAAGAGCTGATGACAGATAGATTAAGCTAACATCCTCAGTCCATTGCTTACGATCCTGTGACACTAGTATTCTTCTCTCAATGTTAGATTTTATTAAAGCGAACTTTGCAAGGTCCATCTCTTCTCTATATAATTCGCGAATCAGGGAAATAATTGTTTCCAAAATATAGAAATCTTTTAGCGGTTTCTGTTTAGTTTGAAAATGTCTTATCTTGTGGTTTATTCAATCTGGTGCTGAACTGGAGCAGATAGTGCGCTGGACGGGTCAGCAGAAAGGTCACTAGCAAGAAGTCTATCCAGCTACGAAGCTACACAGACGGTTAGATATTATTAGCTGTGGTCAAAAAGGTTGAAATATTATGGCAGATGTTGGTCTTAGATAGACAAAGAACTCAATGTCACTATCGAAACTTATAAGCAACTGTCAACTACTCAAATGACATCTAAATGCAGATCCGACGAAAAACGAATACAAGATATCGCTAATACTTTGGATTGATTGAGATATTCTGACTCGAAAAACAGTCAAAATAGCAGTGTGCCGGTTAAATTTTTTGACTATCCTGCAACAGATCCTGAGTTCGATTGACGAGATATACGCGTACACCGAAAAATATTTATTGACGTCACCGCAATTTAGGCACTGCAATACGCGAAAAACGAGAGGAACAACTTCTTGAATGGAGCGCCCAGGTCTTGGTCAGAAAGAACAACGTTTACGCTTTCCAGTAAACGATGATTATGGATTATGGGTTTCGCTGTTTATAAAAACTGTATGGATCAACTAGGTGTTAGCTGAACTTACCTAGAGTCATCCATTTTTTTTTTCTTAGGTATTAAGACTGTCCCATCAGGAGTTTGTATGTTTTATCGTTGCATGATTCGAAGAAAATAACAATCTTAATCACGGGTAAGCGTGACAGTTGAGATCGCTGCTGATTGGATTGTATATATAAGTAGCTCATACCTATCTTATACTCGTATCTGTTATACCATATATTCGCAGAGCATAATAGAATTCTTAAGCTGATAAGATAAGTAACGTATGTATAATCGTATAGGACACCCCTACGGTTTCGTCATTTAATAGAATAGTTTGCTTATCAAGCCAGACGATAGCGCAATATAATCAAACTTAATCGCCGACATACGACTTGATTCCAAGTTTATACTCGTAAAAGAGAAATATCGCGCCACTATGAAGGATCTGCATATTCGTATCACCTTTATTACTTAATTTTTATGTCGAAGCGTTCGATAGGGTTGACGGCGCAAAAATCAGGAAGAGAACCCGAGGCATGCAAGTATATGTACCTTTACACTCGTATAAAAATGCAAGGCAATATGGTATGTTCAAGTTAGAATTCACCTGAGCAGTGTTCAAAGTCCTGCTTTTCAACGTCTTGCAAGATTTATTGATGAGTCCAGAATGGCTTTTCTTCTTTTCGTTGTTATGAGTAACGACAAAAATTCTTTACACCGCTATTAATACTCGTAATTGGACAAAAGCGTTAGACAACGGTTAGACAACGGCGTATCAGTCTTATATCCACAAACCCAACATCCGACAACATTTAGAAGGCATTATTATCACGGTTTGCGTAAATTAAAATAAGTGAGCCATATTGTAGGCCATCGACGAAATAACGATAACGATATACGAGTATGTAGAGATTACACAGGGTGGCTTAAATGCTCGAAAACTCGGTAGATTTTGAGTGACCAAATATGCCGACTAAATTTTTTTTTTCTGTCGGAACAGATAACTCAGACAAAGACCTAGTCTATTATACTTATGCCAACTAAACTTAATGGATTTGCTGTACACGATAGCGGAAAAATTTCAGAAATGTTGGTTGCAAAAACAATGGAAACTATAGTTCCAGCCAAGGTTCATGGAAAAGGGGACACAGAAAAACTGCTGATCATTTAAATACAAAAACATTAGGAAGCTCTCGGTGTCAATAATGAGATGATGCAGAGTAGAGCAGCCTGTAGACTAGTACTTACTTAGATGAGGTTAAAATCTGGGTTGCTAAATTGTATATTTGATGTTTTCTTGAGATTTTCGTAAAATTTTAACAGGTATGATGCAAAATACCACCTTGATCAAACAATTTTATTCAGAAAATTAAAAATATAAGTTTATCCATCTAAATCTATATTGTCCCCTTCAAAGTAATCCCCATCGACTGCAACACACTTATGAGTATGCCAGCGCTTGATCCAATCCTCGAAACATTTTTTATATTCGGTTTTCGGTATGTCCATCAGTGCTTCCTGTGCTTTTTCCATTACTTCCTCTCGGCTGCTGAAACGCCTTCCCCGTAGTGGTTTTTTTAACTCGATTGAACAGAAAGAAGTCACAGAGAGCCAAATCAGGTGAATTCCATGGCTGTTGGATGATATTTGTTGCATTTTTCGTCAAAAAATTACGAATAATGATGGCACTGTGCGACGGTGCGTTGTCATGGTGCAAAATCCACGAGTTTTTTGCCCACAATTCTGGTCTCTTTCGGCGAATTGCTTCACGCAAACGTCTCATAACGCCCAAATAATTCTCTTTATTTACTCTATGGCCTTCTGGCAAAAATTCACCGTTGTGATCCATGAATACCATGAGCATTGCCTTCTTTTTTGACTGAAAACGACGTGTTTTTTTTGGTCTCGGCTCATTTGGTGAACGCCATTCACTTGCCTGATGTCTGGATTGCGTGTCGTAAACATAAACCCACGTCACGTCTCCAGTAATGATCCTTTTGATGAATGTGGGATCGGATTCAGACTCGCAAATTATCTCTATTGCGACGCCAACACGGTCTCTTTTTCGAATGAAATTGAGGTCTTTTGGCACCAACTTTGCTGCTACACGACGGAAACGCAAATCATTAACCAAAATGTTAATGGATTGCCTCTGGACGGATCCAGAGGCAAGTCCTCCGCTATCTCTCTGATGGTTAATTTGCGTTTATTGACCAACTATACTATACTTCATCAATGTTTTCGTCGGCTTTCGATGTCGGTGGTCTGCCACTGCGTTCATCATCTTCGATTGACTCACGACCACTTTTGGCCACTGGTAAACGACCGTTTTCTTTAGAGAATCGTTGCCGAAACACTTTTCCAACATTTTCATGGTTCGGACACCATTAAATCCGTTTTTTACGCAAAATTTAATACAAGTTCGTTGTTGCAAATTTAAATCCATTTCCAAAATTGTAAGAAATCGCCAACACACACAGAGATAGATGTACTCTTGGCTTTGGCAAATGTCAAGCTATGACGCTAACATTTAGAGGGAATGTCAACAATAGATTTACCAACTTAACAAAAGAAACAGAACTCAAATCGGAACATTTACAGCGCCACACGGTGGTGTCCCCCGGGAGCTTTTTGATCAATGTGGTAAGTCACATGACAGCGCATCACTTTGTCCTAGCTCTTTTATGACCTGTTTCCGACCTTCACGGAGTAGTGAGCGTTTTTTATCGGCTTTCCCCACAATCTAACACATGGCTACGCATGGCTCTGTCTAGTTAATCTCTGTAGATGCTACCATATGCTCCCTTGAAATAGGCAAAGAAATGGTGAATTTCCATTCTGACTTCCTAAGTTTTCTCTAAGATCTGCCATAGTGTGAATGTTCTAAGCTGCTAAATGCTCTAAAACTGCACAAAAGAGGGCCAACAGATTGTTGGAAAATGATTTCAGGAGTTAACACAATACCACAGGCAAGATCTTTAATGCTGATGCCTCTTAAGTTGCCACAATTTAGAGAGCCTCCCTTTTTATGAATTGGACAGATTTCTACTTCATCTGTTTTTTTTTTTCTTTCGACCGAGTATTGGAAATGAGTCGGTGCATGAGCCTTACAAAGTCATCTTCTTGTGTTTTAAATAACTCGACTCAGAACTTCAGAAATAAGCGGTCGTCAAAGGGCCTGGTCGTTTATTGTGATTGCAGTCTGTTGCCATGACATTTGAGATGTATCTTGGCTGCAACTAGGTAGTATTCCGAGTTTACACTCGAAATGTTTGGACGTATAGAAAACAGGAACAGTGCCTTCTGTCAATCGCAACATGAATAGTTTGGTTGGCTGTTTAATGAAATTGAATTTTGGTGGGGGCTTACGCCCCCATTTATTTGGCTTAATTCAAGCTTAAAAAACTAGGACTTCAAAACTAAAATACAAAATATTTAATTAGGGTGTTAAAGCTAGGAATGGTGAAGGAGATCGAATTTGAGGGAAAGTGTGCTGCGATTAAAATCGAAAACGGAAACGTTGGAGTTTACCTTACGCAGCATACGGGAGATTGGTCCGTTAGAGCCATATGTGGTGGGGTGGATTGGTAGATAAAAGAGACGGGGGCAACGTAGATTTCGAGGGTTAGTGTAAAAGATAATAGAGTTGTAGAGAGACATGCAGTCGAGGGAGCCTGAGAGGAGTCGGTGAATGAAAAAAATGTCTGCTGCGTCCCTTCGTTCCTCAAGGTTCAAGTTAATGAGTTTGAGAAAGTCTCGATAGGGAGGTAAGATTAGAGGATCGTTCCAAGGTAGACCTCGAAGAGCAAATCGAAGAAAAAGACGCTGGATCCTCTCAATTCGGGAACAGGAGTCATAGGTTGGCCGTGGAGAACGTGAATTCGGGGCGTAAACTTGTTGCACTTACGTGAAAAGGCGATCGATTGACATTTGGTGACATTGAGTTCTAAGCAGTTCCTGGATGCACCAGGTGGAAAAATTATTTAGATCTATTTGAAGGAGGCTGGAATCGTGTTGTGAGGAAATGGGTTTAAAAAATTTGGTATCGTCAGCATAGAGAGAAAGTGCTGAGTAATGAATAACCCTTTCAAGATCGTTAATGGTTAGGATGAAGAGAAGTGGACCTAGGTGACTACTTTGAGGAACACCTGAAGTGGCAAAGAAAGGGACAGATAGGACAGACGTGAAACGAACACTATAAAAACGATTATCCAGGTAAGAAGATATCCATTTAAGCAAAATGGGTATAAAGCCCAGGACGTACAATTTGAGCAGGATTAGTTTATGAGATATCTTGTCAAAAGCCTTACACGAATTCAACGAGGTTAGTGGTAGTTGATCTACCTTTCAGGTGTTATGAAAGAAGACTTCCATATCTGAGGAAATTCACCTTGAGAGAGCGATAATCGGAAGAGATTTGCAAGGAGGCGAGAAAGTATTGAGGAACACTTTTTAAGAAATATGGATGGAAGACCATCTGGACCGGGTAAGTATTCATCATTAAGTTGTTGTAATTTATTTTCTATTACTGTATAATCAAAACTTTGGGAAATAGAGGGGCAAATGGGGAAGTTAAGTAGGTATTTGAAATAAGAGGGATCCGGTACGAAGGAATTATCGACAAAAGATTGCTTAAAAAATGCAGTAAAAACGTTGGCTATAGTATGCGGATCGGTTGATGACACGTTTTCGTACGAGAGGGACGGAGGTAAACCGTCAAATTTTTTTTTGTAGTTAACGAATTGGTAGAAAGACTTAGGATCGTTTATAAGTCTTGATTGCGCACTACCAAGGGCAAATTAAAGTTTTTTAAGGGGCATATTGGCGAAATCAAAGGAACACCTACTAAGATATGCGTTCATTTTGCAGAAATTCGCTTTATGAAAGTCGTAAGAAGAGGCAGCTGCAGATGCGGTGGGCTGGATGGGAGAGTGGTGGAAAAAATAAAGAAGAAGTGGTGGGTGAAAGTTATCAATGGTCCATAGTGAAAGGGGACAGAGCGAGACAGAGGAATTTATGGAGTCAGTGGTGAAAATGAAAATAATTGTCTACCCATATAGTTGGAGACCCCACTAACTTGGCATAAGCTAGAGTCTGTGAGCTCTCCAAGAAGAGACAATCTATACTCGAGTTATGGTTAGCGATAAAAAAAGATTCATCATCTGATTGAGTCCAATGCAGTTTAGGTAGATTGGAATCGCCGAATACGATGATAACACCAAGAGGATCAGATAAGTTAATTATTTCATCAATTGCATCGATAGCGAGTTGGTAGCATTCGATTGGTTGTGCTGGTAGGATGTAAAAACACATAACGTACAGAGACCTGCATGGGAGTGTTATCTTTATTGAAATGTAGTCAAGCTTAGAAGAAGTAGAAACAGCGATTGGAGAAGAATTTAGGTCATTGTGGATGGCCAATAAGATACCTCGACAAGGAGAATCATCATTTGGACGGGTAAGATCGTCATCTCGAAAAACATTCCTGATTCTTTATATCGGGAATTAGATTCGTTTCGGCCAGAGTGTAGACCTCAAATGGGAGAGCGTGAGATTGGCGCAAGATGGCACGGGTCTTCGAATGCAGTCCTCTTACGTTTTGATAGTAGAAGGTTAAAGGAATTTTATTTTGAGAAGGTGTAGGAGTGGATGGTTGAAACACTGGCAATGGTAGCACGTTAGGGGCGAAAAAATTTGTCGTTGTCAGCTCTGCTCCCTTGAAGGTGTGAAATCCTTTTTAAGTGCACATAGTTACCGAAAGCAGTAAGTTCGTCTGAGACTTTTTGAGGAGGCATATTGAAAATCTCGTGGAACTTGATATGTAAGTTCCTCAGATGTTTTCATGCAGATATACTAGAAGGAGACGTATATTCTCGTACGTCTTTTTTTCTCTAAGCCTAGAAAGTGCATAAAGACATTCTGTTGTGTCAAAAGTTTGTTGGGTTATTTTAAATGTGGGAGGCAGAAGGGGGTCAAAAATAGGGCTGATCGACGAAGATTCTGAGGGCGATGCAGCCGAAATTGAAGGGGCATTAGACACTTTTTCAGATGAGGGATTTATAATATGGGACCTAATGAAATTGGGATATTTAGCTGTGGTTTTAATATCGAAAATTGGGAAAGAAGTGCTAGTGGGGGCATGTGCAGAGGAATTAGGTATTTCAGAGGAGTAAGTATGAGCGGTTGGTGTTAATTTGAAAGAGACGCGTTGACTCGGGGGCTTGAGTGGTACGGAGGCTGCTGGTGCAATATAATTGGTGGACTGATGAAGTTGGCTTGATAAGTGAGTGGGAGGGGCGAAATTGGGGAATATGTTGGTTTTAAATCTCCAATTAGAGTCAGATTTGGAATGGGAGTTGGAAACTGGCTTCGGTATAGAGTCAGGTTTGGAACGATTCGGGACGGGTTCCGGTATTTTATTAGAGGCCGGTTTGGGACGGGAGTTGGAATCGGGATTAGGTAACTTAGAATTAAGCTTCGTTTTATCCTGCTTCTTGGTAGGTGTGTCGATCCATTTAGAGATGCGCATCTTTCCAACGTTGAAATTAGCACCAGCAGGGTTTTTAAATAACCATTCGTATCTGGAAGGGAGGTCGAATTTAAAGTTTCGATTACCTTTGTGGTGAGATGGCAGGAACATTTTACATTTGCTGATGGTGATGCCTTATTTGTTTGCGAAGAATTTCGTGATCCAAGAAAAATCAGCGTTTTGGGGGGTGCCTTTGATGAAAAATGTACTCATATCGGTTTCTATTTTATCCAGTCTACGCCTCCATTCGGAAGGTGCCCATGTTGTACCAAAATGTTTGATGACCTTGCGTAGGGCGGCGGCGGGAGGTGTTGACAATGAAATAGTTTCGGTCTATTGGATTGAAGGGGCAACGGGAGAATTTGTAGATCTACTTAACAGTGGTGGACGAGGAGGTGGTGATGAAAGTGGGTCGACTTCGGTTTCCAGTAATTCAGCCAAAATTGATGTATTGTAGTGGATATTCTGGTGGTGTTGTGTATGTATTTGTAAATCGTCAATTTTGCTGCTTACTGTTTCGATATGATTCTCGATATTGAAAATGGTCGATTTTACGGCAGCTAGATCGCCATCAACACCGTTGATTCTCAAGGTCTTCACGCAGGTTGTTTATCGATTCGCTCAATTTAAGGTTAGAGTTGTTTTGGGCGGAACAAATTGCTTTGAGATCATTGATCGCAGTATTCATCTCAACCAGACTTGCAGATCGTTTATCAATGTTGGTGAGCTTGGACTTAATTATATCGGTTGAGGACAGAACCGAGTTGCCTAATTCATCAACATAACTGACACTACTTTCTAAATTGGACTGATTCGTCGTGATCATTTTTGTGAGACTTTTTTGAAATGAGTCATTAGATTCACTGAGGCACTTTATAGCACGCAACACATGCGATAGCGAGATGATCTTACACTTATCACAAAAGAATAGAAGGTTGTCAGAGAACTCTTTGATGTATACCATATTCCTTTTATTTAATCCGACACAAATTGCATGGAATGATTTTCCACAGATGCTCTTACAAGTAACAAAGTCAGCATTGTCATCAAAGATTGGGCAGTTAGTGATTCCGCAGGACATGGCAATTTTATCAAAAGTAAACGAAAAAGGTAAACAATGAACTTTAAGCACTGTTATGCACCGCGAGTGGAAATTCAGCAAAATCGGAAAATTGGTCAACACTTGGGGTAATGCACTAAATATGTGCGGAACCGATACCAGAAATGGCACAGCGACAGTTATTGAGCGCGAAAGATTGAGGTCAGCCAAAAAACAAAAAAAAAAGCCAAAGAGACAGTCAGCACTTGGGATAATGCAATAATGTCACGGAACTGATATCAGAAGTAGAGATATGGAAGGTGAAGAAATAAATTATATTTAAAAGTTTAATGAGGGGCAAAACGAAAACACGTCTGAACACGACGAACAGTAGAACAAATGATCAAGTGACCGGGATATATGCATTAGCAGAGTTTGAATGTCGAAGGTTTGTCTGAATAAAAATTTTCGGCACAGACTTGCTAAACTATTAGTAAGTTTTCTGCATGGAATAGTTTACCCTAAGATTTCCGTTTTTTTTTACATCGGAGTCCTCTCCTTCAATACAAACATTTTCTGCTTGGCTAGCTGCTGGTAGACTATCTCGCAGTGTTTGTAGTCAGTGCCGTTCAAACTGTTGAGAAATAGCCAAACCCTTACACGTAAGTCGGATTCATTCCGTTTGGCGTTTTGGTGCCGTGCATTTGCCTTATGTTTTCTTCTGTCCTTCCACTGCGCCTTAAACTATTATCCTAAACCCCGTATTAGTTTGACTAACCACCTGTTTATTCTGATAAAGTTTGGCCCATATAAAAATTTTAATCGAAGTAAACGTAATCACATATGGCAACACCTACCGCACTTTTCGATTAGTTGAAGCTCGCAACAGCTTTTAAGAACAACCAAAAACCAAAAGAGCTTGTGAAAATACAAGCGAAAAAACAATATCTCTTTGTTAAAACTAATACTGATAAATCTCCTCGAGGTAAAAAATCCAGAGGATATCAATGGCGGATGCACAGACATGATGCAATTGATCATTCTGTTCTATTTCGGATTTTGAGGCAGACTGGTTGCATTGGGCTTGTATCAGATTGTTAGAGGAGTTATAACAAAAATTTCAATATAAACCAGCGACAATATGTAGTATTTTGAACCGAAAGCTTACCGATAGGCACCCGTGGTCGAAAAAAAAGCTCTCCCATAACGCCTGAAGAGCAAAGTTTTATTGAACAGAGTTTAGTAATTAAATGCGAATTGACTGCAAGATTACGAAATAATTAGGTTTTTTGTTAATTTAAGGTGAACGAAACTACCGGGGTATGTCTTCTTTGATATTTATCTCATCAACCGGATAGTCCTATGGTGGCAGGAAATTTAAACTGATAATCGGCACGTGTTAGCTGCAATTCAATCACTAGAAATCTCTATTATATCGCAGATATAACATATATGTACTTACCTCCATGGTCGCCTTAAGATTGTGACATTTTCTTTATAAAGCAACGATAAGTATAAACCCCTTCCTGAAAAGATAGTCCCAAAACTTATAAAAGATTCAATTATCTAACGATTAATTGGCAAATAATCAACTTACCATATTTTCTCAGAAATACAGTGGTGTGAAAAAAAGTAAGTCAATTCCTTTCTAGATTCTATAAGATTATTATTCATGGAATTAATAAATGTTGCGATATTTATTGCAATATTTAGCAAACTATTGTACATATGGTATGTCTCATAATGTATCTACATATAAATGGTTAGAGTGAGGGAAACTTGCAATACGAATAAGTGCGGGGCGTAAATCAAACACATCGATATTAGGGCATGATAATGAAATAGAACCGGTCATGAAAAGCATGGTCATAAAATTTGAAGGCCAGTAAGTATCGCGAAGAAGTCGACCTTGCTTTTAAATCTAACCTTATATTAGTAATGATCACCACCGACCGACAGGGGGAACAAAAAATCGGCAAGCTTAGTGAGGAATACGAGTATACTAGTTCAACCAGAACTATCTTCACTTTGAAAAAATACGGAAACCAGGCTTTATACAACGAGTCAGGCAAAATCCCTTACTTCGGGGCTTAAGAGCACGTTTCTTAAATTTAAGAAATGTGGAACATCGTTATCTTTTCAAAAGAAGATCGGAGGCAGCGTGGAGCAACGCGGAGCTCTTTTATATGAACCAAAAAAAAGTGTGAAAGACCCGCTTCGGAGGTAGCAGTTAAGAGCCTTTGTTTCTAGATTGATAGACAAATTTGTTGAACGGCAATTGCACTGTTAATTCCAAATATCCAATTAATAAAGTTAACAGCTTCCTTTATAAACATGAGTGCTCTAATTAAAAAAAAATAAGGGTACAAGCCACTTTGTCTTAACCGTATTCCGGACCGAATGATTAAAAAAAAAAAAAAAGAAGTTAAGTGTATTTTCTTTGCTTTTATGTATGTAAAGCGTGACCAGATAAGAACGACACATGTTTGTACACAGCGCGGGCGAAGGAAATTTAGGGAGGAAGAAAGGCCAGGTACCGATGTACATTGTTTTTAAATGTTTGAAAGCTACAACGACCAGGAAATACAGAGATCGGCATGGCATTCCATAAGCGAGTTGTACAGCTTACGAACGAATCACGATATTTTAGACTACATCCGAAAATGGGCTTGATGGTATACCGATGAGCATTCCAAGCGAGACGGGTGTTACGGTTGAAAGTTTGAATATGCGGAATGCTACTGCCGATTTCAATGGAGCACTGGTGGTGGAAATAGCGATAAAACAAAGTGAGACAGGAGACATTACGTCGGTGTTCGAGGGTGTCCATTGTCTGAGTGATATTAGTATCACCTATGAGTTTTATCGCACGGTTTTGGATCTTATCTAGCACGTGCAGAGATGATTTGGACGCACCCTACCAGATGTGGGCATTGTATTCCAATTTCGGTCGGATAAACGCCTTATATATTGAGGCCAGATCAGAGGGGGTGAAATATTTCTTACATCGCTTGAGGAAACGTTCCGCAGCATTTTTGACGACACCAAATATGTGGTCATTCTAACGTAAGTTTTCATTGACACACATACCGAGAATGGAACGTTTATCGGTTTCGACAATGCAAGTGCCATTCATGGATAATGGCGGAGTATTTAAATTTAGCTTTTACGACAGCAGACAGCATTGTGTTTGGAAGCATTCAATTCTACTCGGTTAATAGTTCTCCAATTGGTTATACTGTTAATATCGGAATTTAATAAGCTTAATATACGCTTACGTTCCCGTTCAACAGCCGAAGAGCAGGGGCGTGAGTCCGGGAACGAATATGAAAAGTAGAGAGTACTGTCATCAGCAAAGGAATATATTGGATTAGAAGTAGCAGACAAGAGATCATTAATAAAAATTAAAAAGAGTGTCGGGGATAGAACGGAACCCTGGGGCACACCAGCATTTATTTTGTGAAAATCAGACTTTAAACCACCCAAGACAACTTGAATTGAACCTTCCGAAAGGTGGTTTCTAATCCATTGAAGAAGAGAGTCATCGATCCCAAAAGCATGCATTTTCGACAAAAGAGCCTGATGCAAAACTCTGTCAAATGCCGTGGAAATATCAAGTGCAACTATCTTGCTTTCGCCAGATTGATGTACGCTTTGGTTCCACTTTTCGGTGAGACATGCCATCAAATCACCAGTGGATCTGTTGCTACGAAAACCATACTGCCGGTCATTAAGAAGTTGTCCGGTTTCGAGATATTTCATTAGCTGACGATTTATCAGCATTGCCATGACCTTGGAAAGAAGGGACGTAAGTGCAATGGGTCTGTAGGAGGAGATGGAAGAAGATTCACCTTTTTTAGGGGCAGGCTGGACAAATTCTGTTTTCCATCTCCTCGGAAAGAGTCCTAAAGAGTAGAATTGATGAAAAAGCTTACCCAGTGGTTTTGCCAGCGGGGTAGAACATCTCTTCAGAAGAGGGGAGGATATATCCTCTGGACCAGAGTTGTAAAAGAATTAAATCTTTTGAGAATATAATTCGATAGAATTCATAAATTCTGATTTTGAATTCATGACTTCGCTTTTGGACTTCAGCTTCAAAAATTAAATCACCACTCAAATTTGAAGTCTTCTCTGGAATGAAATCTTTGTGACTGCACAGTATTCTCTGAAGTCACATTGAAATCACTTGCATTCGCTTATAGTCATCGCCATTCAGTGGAAGCCTTTAAGACTTCAATATTTCTTTGAAGTCTTTAAGACTATTTCTTTGAAGTCTTTCTGATTTCACTCAAGTGTAGGCGGGGACAAAACACAATCTGGGAGTGTTGAGCTAGCCGCAAAGTGTGCAGCACGCAGATTGGCCTTGTCGAAAGAGCTAACAGCTGGAATGTCATTGTAAATGAGCGTTGGGATGGAGGATGAGGCAGAATTTCTAATATTTTTGACGAACGACCAAACATTTTTATTGCTTTTGGGACATTGCAGTATTTTTTGCCCCAGTTTTTGGTCGTATTGGAATTTCACACGGTTGAGAAAGACGTTGCGGTCATTTCTGGTTCGATTAAACTTTTTTCGGCTTTCCTCTGTCGGGTTGGTCTTGTAGGACCGAAAAAACACTTATCTAAGCCTGACAGCCTCTTTACAGCGCAAGCCTTTCTTTTGGTTTGATACTCTTCATCCGATGAGGGATAAAGCATCTCATTCCAAAGAGAATCGTTTTTGTGATCATGTCAGCAGTAGCATCCACGTCGTTATGGAGGAAACATAGCTACCAGTTAAAATTCCTAAAGAAGGTGTTAAGTCCGCTCCAATTGGCTTTCTCGTATTGCCTTACGGTTCTTTTCTCTAACTGTGTGGTGAGTGTACCAGAAATTAGTTGATATTACACAATGGTCCGTCTAGCCAAGAGGGGAGAGCGGAGAGAGCATTTCGAAAGAAATATGGTCCGATGATGCCGCCATAAACTGCACCAAACCGCCAATCCTTGGATTGCGTTCGCCCCAGCAACGGAAATATTGCATGTTAATATAGCAGCTGAGATAAAAATGGGCCTTGTCGAAGAAGATGACTTTTTGGCCAAAATCCAGATCTCTGGCCAACATTTCCAGCGCCCAATTAGCGAACTCACGGCATTGTCTATGATTGCCCGGCTTCGATCCTTGCGTCATCCGTGATTTTATACGTATGTCGGCACAAATCCAAAGACAAAATAAGCCGGATTGACTTTGACGATACCCAATTCAGCTAATCTGCGCCGAATCGACATTTCTGGTTCTTCTTCGATTCTGGCCTACGGCAGCTATGTTTTCTTCATTTCGTACCAATCCCTGTCTGGTTTCCACGGTACGACAAATTGCCTGCACACTGAAACTATGATGACGGCCGACCTCACGACGAAATTCACGTTGCGCATTTACAACTGAGCTGGAATTTCGATAATATTTTCTAATAATTTTCGCACGCTCGGCAAGCGTAAAACGATGCAAGATGAAACGGTAAACCTTACTGAATATCTTGACAGCTGGATGTCATTGGTAAATCTGACGGCTGCTGAAACATAACAATTGCAAAAACTATCATTGCTATCTAGTCACCCTATATACGAGGGCGGGTCAATAAGCCCGTGACTTTTGGATTAAAACAGATTTTTTGATAAAAAAATACTTTTATTTTTCATCGTAGTTTCCCTTGAGCTCTATACACTTTGTCCAACGCTTCTCCAATTTTTTTATCCCTTCCAAAAAAAATGATTTGTCGAGGTCCTCAAAATGACGAGATGACTTCATCATTGGAGTCAAATCTTTTTCCACCAAGCCATTTCTTCAGGTTTGGGAACAAGAAGTAGTCGCTCGGAGCCAAATCTGGAGAATAGGGTGGATGAGGGAGCAATTCATAGCCCAATTCATGGATTTTTGCCATGGCAACTGCACATGTGTGCACCCTTGCATTGTCTTGGTGGAAAAGAACTTTTTTCTTGGCCAAATGAGGTCGTTTTTTTTTCAAATCGTCATTGAATCGGTCCAATAAGTTGGCATAATATTCCCCATTGATTGTTCTTCCCTTTTGAAGGTAGTCAATGTGGATTATCCCGCGTGCATCCCAAAAAACAGTCACCATAACTTTATTGGCTGACAAACCCACCTTGGCCTTCTTTGGCGCCGATTCACCCTTAGAAACCCACTGTTTTGACTGTTGTTTGTTCTCTGGTGTGTTGTGATGGATCCATTTTTCGTCCACGGTTAAAAAACGGCGCAAAAACTCCTCCATATTGCGATTAAACAACGCCAAACCTTCCTGTGAAGTTGTTACACGATTGCATTTGTGGTCGACTGTGAGCAAACGCGGCACCCATCTTGCGGAAAGCTTTCTCATGCCCAAGTGATCATTCAAAATTGAAACCACTGAGCCATGCGAGATCCCTACGGCTTCCACAATCTCTCGCACTTTCAATCTTCGGTCGGCCAACACCATATCGTGAATTTTTTCGATTGTTTCGGGTGTAGAGACCTCAACTGGGCGTCCAGGACGTTCGGCATCTTCAGTGCTTGTACGGCCACAACGAAATTCAGTAAACCGAAATTCAGTAAACCACTCGATGGTGCAGAGTCCCCATAGTATTTATCAAGCTTAGCCTTGGTCTCGGTAATGGTTTTTTTTCGCAAGAAATAATGCTTAATAAGCACACGAAATTCACTTTTTTCCATTTTCTCCTCAAATTAGTGAGTAGTCTGATAAAAATAGCTGTCAAACACAAACTAACTGACGCAGCAAGTTTAAATTTTGACAGGAGTCAACTGACAGATGCCTGTTGACAGGAGCAGTGTTGCTGTTTCAGTAAAGAGGTCAGAAATTCAAAAACTTATTGACCCGCCCTCGTATGTATTATGTGCAAACACAATGATTCATTAGAACCATAATTTTTTTTTCTAATGTTGTCAAAGATATTATTAATTGGTCCGATTTCTCGGGTGCAAAATTAGCCCTCGAAATATGTGAAAGAAGAATTGTTGTTGTCTAGTCTTAAAAAGGAAAGACTATTCTAGGGCTTAAGTTTAGTGATAAATATCTTTAGAAAGAACATGGTGTAGATTTAAGAAAAAGCCAGTTAAGCTCTTGTTAAATCTAGTATTGTTAAATATTTAGCTCAAAACTCTACGTCAGATAACAAAATCCTTAGTCTTACGTAAAATAGATTATGCCTTACTTATCTTTGGTAGCGCATCTAAGAGTACACTTAAAATCATCAAAACCCCATACCATCAAACAGTCCGATGCAGTCTTAGCGTGTTTCCAACTAGCCCAATCACAAACATGCTAACAAAAGCAAGCCTTCCAAGTAGAGAAGAATGCTTTGCACATTCAACAGCCAAACTGTTGCCTGCTCAAACTGTATCATTGACAGCGAAGTTTACTCTGTAATTAATAACAGTAGATCAAAATGAATCGAATCAGCCATCTCCCGCTCGCTACATTTGATAAAAGAACTACAAATTCCTATAAGAAGACTAAATCGGTACACGGGCAAGTTTCCACTGTGGTCGTTGTTTCGGCGTTTCAGGTTTCCTGACTTTAGTCTAATGTACACACCTTGTGAACATCCTCTCCAAGTGTCATCAGTCCTTTCAGAGCAAATAATTCCAGTTCAGTGGCTTCCGCTCAAAACTTCCGGTTTTATTTTACTCCATTCAACTTCCGGCATTTTCAAACTGGCACTTGGAGGGAACACGAGGTGTAAGTATTTCATCAATTTTAATCTCTTTATAATAACCAACTTTCTTTAGAAAAATAAAACAACTCGTTTTAACAATTAACAGAGCAAAAGAGGGCGTTTTTATTTTAAAGTTCCCGTCCAGAACAGTCGTTAAAAAAGAATTCTCTGGACATGTCTTTGGCTTCAAATTACAAAACGAAAATTCCAGACACCGCATTCCAGAAACTGTTTCTTAAGAGCATTGAGCAAAGCGATTATGGTAAAAGAAATGAGTTCTATCACTTGAACCCACACAAACGTTTTACTTTGATGTCAAAAATAGGATAGGACTTATTGTGTGTAAAAAAAAAAGAATAATGTTTTGTGATTGTGGTAAAGCTGTCATGGGTCGAAAACTATTGCAGTTGACCCATGTCCAACTCAAATCGAATTTGAACAAGAGAAACCTCTGCGAATTGATGCTCCGACTTCAGGACACTTTGAACGATGAGACACAAGATCCAGATACATACACCATTGACGTTAACGAAGAAGAACAAATGAGTACCGGCAACGACATGACTGCGAAGATGCAACTGCTCTTGTTGAAAATGAATGAACAAAAGAATAGCCTGGAACAAAAAATGGACGAACAGAAAAACATTCTACAGCAAAAATTCGAAGAAATCGGTAACAAATTTAAAAAATGGAGAACAAAGTTGACCAAAAGTTCAAACAAAGAAACAACAAAGTTTTGAGCAATTGTCAAAAGAATTGGGCATAGTGCGAGAATGTTCCTTAAGCGGTTCAAGGAGAAAAGTTCGAAATGGCTGGTCCGAACCACTAACAACCATTGAGAAACGGTTTAGGAATGGCTAGATCCAAGAGATTTACAAGGCCCAATTTCGAATGCAGCAACTAGAAGAAATATTGCAACAACTCCAAGCAGAAGTCTGCAGACTCTCCTATTTGTCATACCCCACGGCAAGTCAAAAAAATCATCGATGAAAAGGCAAAGGCATTCATCGCAGATTCGAGCCTACAATCAACAATAAGAATGGCCGGGAAAAAAAACAATTGCTGAAGCACTTGCCTTCGCTCTGGCGATGAAAGCAGCCAATTAGGCCTCCAAAGGAAGATATTTCGGCAGAGAAGTAGCATCTGTTGAATGCCCCTACGCAAGACTAAGTGCCACGGGAGATACGAAGAATAGAACTGTGATAAAGCAGGACATCTCCAACAACAGTGTAAAGAACTGCGGTAACAAGCAAATAGATAAAGATACTGACAAAAACGACTTTATAGAAGCCGGTCAATCTTTCCAAAGCCATTATTCGGGAAGACTTCTGGTAGAAGTAGCCAGCGGTAAGGAAAAATGGATGGCAGCAATAGACCACGGTGCTACGGCCTCTATCATCAGGAAGGATCTGATGCAGAAATCCAAGTTGCATAACACCAGCAGTCACAGCTTTCGAACAGCTACTGGAAAAATGGCTAAGGCATACGGTGAAGTCCGCATAAAAATCCACCTGGCCGGAATAGTCTTCTTTTAGGTTTTTCTGGAGGCTAGCATACCATATGTGATGAATGCATCATTGGTATAGATTTTATGAAAGAACATTGACTTTGGGGTACCAACCCTGAAGTACCGAAACATGGAGATACCAGTGGTATACAGCGCCAATACTTCCGGTATCCTCTGCTGAAATCAGATTCTAGAACCTTCGTTGGAAGCAATTTTTTGGGCAAAAGTTGAAAGCGGTCATGATAGCCACCGATTCTATTTGATGAAGCCACAAAATAAGAGAGACTTGATAATGGGAAAGACTTTAGTGGAACCAAATACCAACGTGGTTCCGTTGTGACGTGGCCGTCATTGTGACGACTTTCCAGCTTGGCATATGCACTTATTTCTTGAAGGCGTCACGTTACTTTCTCCAGGAAACAAAAATCGTTCGCTGTGCAAAGGAGCTGCCCGGGGTAGTAGTATGTTCATGTATGTAACATATGTATATAGCTTCATTTCCGTGAAGCCGTACTTTCGCAAAATTTTCATTCCATCCAGTTTGATAAAGCAAAGAAATAAGTTGGCTTTTAGCCCATATAAAATGCCAAGATCGTGGAGGAATTGACAAAAGGCTAAACATTTAAGCTGGAGAAGATTTAGTCGTGGAGGAGATTGTTTCACGTTAAACTCTGGGAATTGTTTGAGGCGCTAAATAGAAAACCTAACGAGATCATCTAAAGGAAGTACAGTGTCGTGTAGCGAAGAGTTAGCTTTAACAAATTTGGTATCATCAGCTTAGAAAGACGGAAGGGTGTTTATAACACCATCCTTTATTGTTAAGTTACAAAGGCGAGGTCCTGAGTGACTGCCTTGTGAAACAGGTGGCAAAAACGAGCTGAGAGCGCGTATCTAAAATGAACACTATAATGAGATCTAGCTAGGATCAATTGATGAAATATGCTTTCGGGAGGTTTAGTCAAATCAGTTCCAGTAACAACATGTCAGAAAGCAATGTTGGTAGGTCTTTGAAACCTGCGGAAATTTCCATTGTGTAAGGGATAGTTCGTCTATAGGACTGAAAGGGGATTTTGATATAAAAGGGGGCCAAGAGAGAAGTTAAGATTGTAATTGACGTATGAGGGATCCGGGATGTAAGTATAGTTGAAGTCGTCAGCATACGGTTTCATTGCAATTAGTATGGTACAATAAGATTTTAGATACAGGGTGACTTACTCGAACTCCAACTTTTTAAAATGCTATAATTTTATTGTGCCAAAGCAAAAAATGTTGGAAAATACATCAATTTTCAAATTGTATCAGTTGTTTTCAATATGTCTACGTTTGGCGCGAATAATGGCCTCGAGACGGCCGAAGAAAGCATCGCACGCTGCATACAAGTGGCTCTGCGGTACTTTGGACCATTCCCGGCGAAGTGCTTGTTTGAGGTGGTCCAAACTTTGGTATTTTTTAGTGCCAACCTTCGCCTTCAAAATACCCCAGACAGAGAAATCCAACGGATTTGCATCCGGAGAATTTGCAATCCATTGTGTCGAAGAAATTAAGTGTGGAACATTGTTTTTTAACCAATCTTGGTTGATACGCGCTTAGTGAGACGATGCCGAGTCTTGTTGAAATGTTCACGGTCTCCGACCGAAATGATTGTTTGCCCAAGGCTTCAATACTGCCTCTAAGACAGTTTCACGGTATACGATTGCATTAATTTTGACGCCACGGTCCAAAAATACGAGCGGAGAGCGACCATCGGCAGTTATGGCGGCCCAAACCATCACCATCGGTGCTGCCTGCTTTCTAGTGGCTGTCCGAAGGTGTAAATTTTCGAAGGACCTCTCTGACAAATAAACTCGGTCATTTTTTTTGTTGACATATTGCTCGATAACAAATGGCGACTCATCGGAAAAAACCAAAGACGCAACTCACCACTTTCGTGCAAGTGTAGCAACTCCTTCGCTCTTTCGACTCTAACTTTTTTCTGTTGCGGTGTAAGATCGTGTGCGTTTTGGAACTTCAATGGCTTGAGCCCAAGCTCATTTTTCAGTATGTGTTGCATCCGCTCGAACGATATGTTGAGCTCACGAGCTATTTTTCTTCCACTTCGACGCGGATTTCGCTCAATTCGAGCCTTCACTTTCCGAACCATTTCTGCCGATGTTGCTGTTTTTTTTTATGACCACCTCCATGGCGTTTTGCAACGCTGCCAGTATCACGGGAACGAGCTATGGTTCGTGACACAAATGATTTATTCACGTTGAGGTGTTGGAGGGCTCTAACGATAGCTACTTGTAACTTTCCGGCCAAATATAAAGCTATCACATTATCACGTTTGAATTCCTTCGCGGATAAAAAATTTTCAACACAACTGAGACGCAAATCGTTTAAAAAGCTTGTAAATAATAAAATTATCTGTCATGTGTCAAAATTTGAGCTCACTGTCATGAACGGTTTGGAAATTATAGCGGTCTGAAGTTAGTTGCAGTTCGAGTCATTCAGGGTGTAGCATGTACTGAAATTTAACCAAATTCTGCATAAATAAATAAATAAACATACGATTTTTTTACAAATGTGACAAAAAAAAACTACAAATACTTATTGATGTAACTTTCAAAGGAAAATTATGCAGAGAGTAATTTTAGACTCAGAGCATATTTTTTTTTATTTAGGTAGCGATTTATTTGTTAGCGTTAATCCAGGACAAGTATGAGGTAACCCGGGTAAAGGCAGCTGGGTAGCCCTTAGTGCAACCGGCCGCGGCAACGTATGAGGTAATACCAATCAATGTCCTTGTTCCCTTGAGGGTAAGTGGACCGCCAGAGTCACCACTGCAGGTAGATCTAGCACCAGGGGTGGAAATACAAACGTTGTTTGATGTACAAGTTGAACCAAATGTCCTCTGGCATTCAGTATTGCTAATTACGGGAGCGTCAATGTACTGAAGAGTGCTTGCAACAGAGCTTGCTGTTGTTCAATGAAAATTGTTAGGAGCTATTTAAATGTGACTGATGTAGGAGGACTTACTATCGCTGGTCTTTCCCCATCCTGAAGCGGCAGCAGTATAACCTACATACAGATTTGATGTAGAAGCAGGCAAGTCAACAGGAGCGATGGTACTGCCGAATGAAAGGGCGGATGAGAATTTAACAATTGCAATATCGTTCACCAATGTAAAGCTATTATATCCAGAGTGAACGATAATTGAAGAGGCTGGCCTCTGCGTTCCTCCGGTTCTTGTTGCGCTTCCAGCATAGATGATAACCTTAGATACAGCAACACTGTACATATATTTAAAATGAAAAGGATTTATCAATGTATCTTACTATATACAATAATATAATTTAAACTAACCCATAAACACAATGAGCGGCAGTCAGGATTGATCTTGATGTAACAATTGAACCACCACACCAGGATCCTCCAGCTGATAAACCGATTTGATAGGGGAAACTGGTAATACTGGCGGATATACCGTTAGTAATCCGTTCCTCTGGTGCAAACAGAGGATGAATTGGTTTTTGAAATTCATCATCTCCCCATAAGGCCGAAGCGCATGCCGAAGCAATGGCTAGAAATAAAACGAACAGAACTTTCATGGTTATTGTCACACCGTGCTTGCTGTAAACAAACTTGTATCCCTTGAGAGATTTTTTTGTGGCTTTTATAGTACAGTCCGAGTTTTGATTTGTAAATGATAAAGATAAAATAATATAAAATCGCAGTCTGATAACATTTTAAAATTGATTAGAGCTGATTTTCGTTCAGTTATAGAAAATTTAATTAAAAGATGAGGAATAACAATTAGACTTTGATAGATACTGATATCAAAGTATGTACGTGTTGTCACTTAAAACTTGCAAAGTCAAATTGCAAATAGTCTGCAGGGAAGTTATGTGTAGTGTGTACGAGTAGACGTGGCTATCCGTCTAAAGAGGCTAATTACAGTGTGCCTTCCAAACCATATAGCTCTTACTAGATGAAATTTAAGTTAACAATTTCTGGAAATCGGTATATGGTAACATACATACTATATATTGGCTTAAACACTTATTATTTTTTTTTCATTTGCGAAAACGGTGTTGTAATTTGTTTCTTTCGTCCTCGCCACCTCTACAACCACTAACTACATCCACACGAAGAACGTCTCTTCCAAATACCCGTTAAAAATTTACCCTCGACACACAATCAGCTGAATTCCCCAACTACCAAACAAATCGCCGATAATGCGATTCTACCAAGCACAAGGCGCTATTGCTCCTAATAGACAAAATAAGTAAGTTTCGTAACGAAGTTATGCTGGAAATTGAAGAAATCAATGCGACATGAGTGAAGCGATTTGAAGAACTTAGCGCTAAAATGGCTTCAGGGAACATGTAAACAAACTGGAGGAAGAAACAAATGAAGCTTCACACAACCATGAAACAGAGGTATGGTATTGCGTTGGAAAAACAAATAAACTCTCTCGAGAAGAAGGAAGTTGCTGGAGACGCTGTCCTCTAAACCACACCTGAACTTCCCGACGAAAATCCGAAGAATTTATTCTATCGACTATGTCTATGGATTGACTGCAGGCCAACGCAGCTAAGAGATGTTTTTCGCAACAATAGGACAATAGCAATGACTACGGTAGCACAACTCCATCCTCTTCAATTGTACCCAAATTCAACAGCTTCCACATCAGCTGCGATATTATATTGCAAAAAAAAATAACAAAAGTCTCCATGATGTTCAGCCCTATTCTGGTAGACGGGGAATAGAATGTTCAATGCACCCCTTCGGTTGGCATAGAACTAGGTAGGTAGGTAGGTAGGTAAAAGTGGCACCAACCACTTAGGCCTATTGGCCCGTTGTGATGTCACGTGAATCAGTGATCCTCTTACTCATCGAACCAATTTGAGCTTATGATGAAGCGTAGGAGACTGTTAACGTCTCTATTCTTTAGATCATTTAAGTCATTGTAGAAGAAAGCTTCTAAATGAAGCTTCTAAATGAAGTTTTCTTCTCTCAGAGAGAGCTGGACATATGCAGAGTAGGTGGAGTATTGTCTCCTCTTCCTCCTCGTCCATGCAGTTTCTACAGAAATCGTTTGTAAAAGCGCCAAGCCTTCTTGCATGCTTGCCTATAAAGCAGTGTGCAGTGATGACACCAATAATGGCGCTGAGATGTTTCCTGTTTAGAAGAATCAGACTCTTAGAGCGATTCAGATCCAGCTTTGGCAAGATCTGTTTAGTCGCTAAACATGTTGGTCTAACAGTCCATCTACGGTCTATTCAATTATTAGCATCCAGCTTTAATATTGATTTGCACGTAGCCATAGGTATGCCTATGCTATCGTTTTCCGGTAGAATAGTAGAGTGGTTCCAATTTGGACTAATTCGTCGGCCCTACAATTCCCTGAATTCTTTGCCCCGTCACCCAATATAGGTGAAAGTTGGACTGCTCTGCCATCTCCATAAGAGATGGTCGGCATTCAAGGGTGGTTTTCGATTGTAGTGAGACTGACTCCAGGGACTTGATAGCTGCCTGACTATCCGAAAAGATGCGGATATCCTTTAAAATATCACGTTTTTCTTCAGAGCTTCTTTAATCGCCAAAATTTCCACCTGGAAAACGCTACAGTGATTTGGAAGACGGAAGGAGAGGCTTGGATTTGGCTTATCTGAGAAAACACCGCCACTAACCCCGCTATCGGTTTTAGATCCATCTGTGTAGAAATGGATTGACTTGTCTTCCATGACAGCATCTTACTCCCAGAAGGATCTAAAAGGGAAGCTTACAAGGAAGTCTTTGTCAAACCAAGGTTCAGGTATGGTGTAATCGATGTTCTCTGTGTGGATTCCTAATGTATTAAGAATGTATGCGTGGCCAAATGAATTGTTGTCCACTCTGTAGTCGCTTTAAAGCGAATAGCTGCAGTCGCAGCTACTTGCTTGCTGAAAATATCGAGGGGTGTCAAATGAAACAGAATGTCTAATGCCGCAGAGTTAGTAGTCCACAAGGCTCCGCTTATGCATGCTGTTCTTTGGACTTTGCTTAGTCTACTGTAGTTGACTGCATAGCCTAAGGCCATCCACCAGACGATAACCTCGTAAGTGAGTATCGGTCTTATGCCCCAGATGTATAGCCAGTGGGTTAAGCGAGGTTAAAGGCACCATTTGTTCCCAATGGCTTTTTTGCAAGAGAATACAGCTACTGTAGCTCGCTTGACTCTTCCTTGAATGTTAAGTTTCCAGTTTAGTTTCCTGTCAACAATGAGACCCAGATATTTTGCTGTATCGGAAAAGACTAAACTGGTACCGTTTATTGAGGGAGAGTCTATGATTGGAATTTTATATTTCCTGGAAAAGAGGACAAGATCAGTTTTATGGCGGCTTACTCCCAATCCGCAGCTATCTGCTCAACGGGTTAATCTGTTAAGATTTAGTTGAAGGAGCTCTTTAATGGTATTAAGATGCTTACCTGAAACGGCTATAGCAACGTCATCCGCATAGACAATTACCCAGCTACCACCCGCTTCCAGGTATATCAGCAGTTCAATAATCCCTAAGTTCCAGAGAAGGGTAGAAAGGACACCACCTTGCGGCGTACCTTTGCTGACACATCTGAAGCTGAAGCCCCACCCAGAAGACTGATCAACTCCCCAAGTGAGTC
This sequence comes from Volucella zonaria, assembly GCA_963966105.1. Taxonomy (NCBI): domain Eukaryota; kingdom Metazoa; phylum Arthropoda; class Insecta; order Diptera; family Syrphidae; genus Volucella; species Volucella zonaria. The sequence goes on from OZ014534.1 coordinate 48,365,819, forward strand.
GTCTACCTACAGAGTTGACAACGTAGTCGTGATTGCGGATCTGCTGACGTTGTTAAAGGCACCCTCTATGAGCAGGAAAGCGACCATTGTGTACTCTATATACTGTAGTGATCGTTCGATGTGGCTAGTCAGGGAATGCATAGCCGTTTCTACCGACTTACCTGAGTAGTAGACGAAAGTCGTGGATAAATTTTACACCGCATATGGATACCAATCAGTCGTTCTAGAGTTTTCAGAAGGAAAGTTGATAGACTTTAAGGCCTGAGGTCCTTTGGAGCAACATGAGAGCATTTTCCGGCTTAGGGAATGAAAACTGCATTGACTTCTCTCCATGACAGTGGAATGTGGTTCAGTTCTACACAGCTCCTTATGATATTCTGAGGACCTTTGTGGCTCGGCAGGTATTATACCGTCCGGACCACCAGACTTGTATGGTTTGAAGCTATACAGCGCCCGAAATAGTTTGCCTCTTATAATTAGACCATGAATTTGGGTGACGGCTGCAATAGTCCTGTTTGGGTTGCTACTGGCCGCGAATAGGGTGCTTCCTGGAAAGTGAATGTCCAGTAGCACTTGAGGTTATCCAGGAGCAATCGGTTTTTTTCAAACAGAGGTTTTGCACAGAATGATCTCTAGGATTGTCGCTTTGCCTTTCTCAGTTCTATTTTATATATTTAGAGGGATTCTTTGTATGAGTCCTAGTCAATCAGTTTTCTTGTGGTTTTTCCTAGGTTGACAAGTTGTCTGCAAACGTTCCTAATCGGTTCCAGTGCTGATGTCCACCAGTGCCGCTTTTTCTTGCCTCTAAGTTGAATAAGAGGGCAGGAAGCAGCCCTTGCCTGATTGAGAGCCAGGGTGCATTCCTTGACCTTCATGTCAAGCTAGTTGGGGACTTAAGAGTTCAGATTATAGCGTTTCTGACAGTATATCTCTGTATTTTGGCCAATCAGTTTTCCAATAATTCCGGAATGCTGGTTGACTGGGAGAAGCATCACTTAGGCTGAATTGGATGTATCGGTGTTCTGAAAATGAGTGTTCAGACGATACCATCCAGTTCGTTAGCATTTGAGTGGTGTTGTCGGAGACAAGAGTGATGTCTAGCACTTCCTGTCGATTTTTTTGTTATAGAAGTGGGCTCATTGCTAATGTTGAAAGCAATGAGGTTAGTACTTATAATATAATCAAAAAGTGACTCACCTCTATCGTTGATGTCGGTACTGCCCCATACCATGTGATGAGCCCCAGCTTCGCACCCGATGATGAGGACAGTTTTTACACTTCCAGCTTCCAGTACCACTCTTTCTAGGCTATCACCAGGGAGAGGGCCCACATGATCGTGGACCAGATATGCCGATGCTAGCCAGTAGGAGCCTTTGGCAGTTTTTAGTCTGGCAACGGTTAAGTCGGGGTCGCTGAGATTAGGAAGTAAAAATGCATTAAGGCTACGTTTCACTAATATACAAGTTTTAATCTTACCTTTGTCTCTTGTATAGAACGGAGCGTATACAGGTGTCCCAAGTCCACGAACCACGTCTTCTACGATCCATGGTCCCTGGATGATGTCTTCTGCGTTTTTGGAAAGACGCAGAATAAGTGCCTCCGAAGCCTTTTTTGAGTGATGGAGTTTAATCTGGAGAAACCGTACCATTGCTACAATTTACAAAAGTAGCCTCCATCACGGTGCTGTTCAAGTCCTCCGATTTTAAGCAATTCGTCATCGGTTTTCATTTCCGGCAGAGTGCCAGAAGAGGAGACCGACGGTTTAATTGTCGTCTCAGATAAATTGGAGTCGTCGCTATACATTTCTGGAAAGGATATCGACGCTCGAAGATCTAAGGTTGAGTTTGAATATTTAGTTACAGTAGGAGGAAGTTGCTTATTAGCATCGAGTTCATCCTTTTTTAGACTCTTAGGTGAATTGACTCAAAACCGAACCGAATCATGCCTTTAGTCTGCGCTAGAGGGTTAAGGGATTCCTTATTGTTCACAATTAAGGCGCATTTATAAGGGCCCGTTAGTTCTTCCAGTTTCGCGACTCTCCAGTCATGAGTCGGTAGGGTCAGGTTGCTGCGCCTGACGATCTCCAGAATGCTTTCTGGGGAAGAGGCTTCGGCTGGGATCAAAATGCGGGTTCTAGGTCTGCTAGGGATATCTTCCTTAGGTACGACTTCGAGTTTTGCACCTGGCGAAATATTTCCTAATCCACCTATGGCTTTGGCGAAAAGATCAAGAGATCTTTGATTGGCATATGCGATAAGCTTGACGTGGTCTTGATGCCAGCCAGCGTCGCTTTAAAGCTTTAACTTGACCAACTACCACCGCGCAGGTGTTATCGATCCATCGGTGTCGTTTCTGTTGATTATCGCAATCGTTATTGCGTCTATTAGGACTTCGGTTAAAGACCTCAGAGATGTGCGATTGGATCACCCAGGGGGCCGTAGCATAGAATTAAAAAATAGCTGTTACTTAAAATAGAGTTTAAAAAGACATACTCGTACTTTCTTAAAAATCGCACTATCACTTAACCGCAAAAACAGCTGTTCCGTGCCTACACTATGTTCAGATGTCTGTATTTTAAAGCATTGAAGATCAACATGCTGCTGCTGCTACTCCATATTGATGATACAATACAACTTCAAACAAACGCTATATTTAAACTTACTGCCGCCGCGACATACAAATGTACACGTATTATTTAAATAATTCATCCACTAAAATGCTTGTTCTTTGCATAAGCACACTGTCCATTTATTAAACATTTTTATTCAAGTTCTGAATTAATTAATTTATTTATTGTATATTGTTCTCTATAACTTTTCCCACCATCTTTTACTATATGCTTTGCTCTACGCTTGGTTCCTCTATTTCTAACTCTATGTTATCTTTCTTATTTCTTCTCTGTTATTTTGTCGCCTGGATATGCATTTGAAACTGGTTTATGAATGCCATAATCCATGTTTTAATTATGAAGAGTGCTATTTTGTCGAATTGTCGGAATAGTGTGAATAAAAACTGCACTCGTGAGATGATACTCGTAAGTGTTTTATCCAAATATCGATAGGGATTTAAAGTTTGGCACCTTAACACACGAAGCCTAAACACCTTCAAATTAGACTACCTGTACTACTTGTTTTTGAAGTCTAATTTTGATGTTGTACGTGTTAGTGAAACTTGATTTAGACCGGATATCCCAAACATTTTTTTTACTCCTTATACTACGAGTAGTAGGGGTGAAAAGTAACTTCCTTGACCGCCAAAATGCGCTGCTACTATTGTACAAAAAAGGTTATGGTGCCTTGAAGCCCGTTTATATTTAGGCAGACACCCCAAATTTCAGTGCGATACTGTCTTTAGTTTTGTTTTGACAGCTGATTGTTGTTGACGTGTTTGGCATCATGTTGAGTATGGACAAAACTGATTTTTGTTCTCTCATAAAACATTATTTTTTGAGAGGCAAAACGGCGAAGGAAACGGCCACTACCGATCAAGTCCGCAGCGGCAGGCCCTCCGATGCGGTTACAGAGGACAATGTCAAAAAAATATATGAAATGGTGTTGGCTGACTGCAAAGTGAAGGTGCGCCAGCTAGCAGATACCACAAAGATTAGTACTGAGCGCACACGCCATATTTTGGGCAATATTCTGCATATGAAAAAGTTATCCTGCCGCTGGGTGCCGCGAATGACCAAAAACACGAACGCGACAGCACTTCGGAAGAGTGTTTGGACTTGCTGATGCGGAATCGGGCGGACTTTTGGCGTCAATTGGTAACTGTTGATGAAATTTGGATCCACTATTACAAACCAGAGAATAGAATGAGTGCCCGGCAATGAGCTGAAGCCGGCACGAGTGCTCCGGAGCGGCCGAGAGAGGCTCGATGGGTCGGAAAGGTTATGGAGTCGGTTTTCTGTGATGTCATGGCATACTCTTCGTGGACTTCCTCGAAAAAGGAAAAACCATCAACAGCGAGTATTACTGTGCATTATTGGAGCGATTGAAGACCGAAATCGCTGCAAAACGGTCTCACATGAAGCGGAAAAAAATTTTGTTTTTGCAAGACAATGCGCCGGCGCACAAGAGCATCGCAACCACGGCTAAAATCAATGAATTACGGCTTCAATTCCTGTCACATCCACCGTATTCGCCCGATTTCACTCCCTCTGACTATTATCTTTTCCCAAACCTCAAAAGATTGCTCATCAATAAAAGGAGGAGTATTTTGCAGACCTTCCGGAAAATTACTTTTCGGACGGGATCAAGAAGTTGGAAAATCGCTGGAATAAGTGTATCAAATTAAAAGGGGACTATATTGAATAATATAAAAAAAAAACATTTAAAAAAAATTGTTTAATTCCCAAGGAGGTTACTTTTTACCCCAGCTAGTAGGTTGTACTACGGGGTTAGTCCCAGAAGTACCCAACCTAAAAAAGAAAACACAAAAAAATTGGAGAAAGATATGTTTATTTCTCTCCTTTAGTTCAATATACTTTTCCCAGTGATGTTTAATAGCTTCGATACCTGTTTATAGTGAGAATCGTCGAGCTCCTTAAAATAGCCATCAACCGCACCTCTTTACTGTTGGCAAATCTTTTACCACCGAGGCATTTTTTCAAATTCAGAAATATTGTAGAAAATAATCCGACGAGGCTGAATCTGGCGAATAGAATGCATGAGGAAGCAATTTGAACTTTAACTAATTGATTTTGGCCATCGCGATGACGGATGAGTAAACTGGTGCATTGTCTCGATGAAACAAAACTTTTTTCTTAGCCAAATACAGCCGTTCTTTCTTGACTTCATCTTTCAAACGCTGCAATAAGCTCGCATTATGCACGCCGTTGAATATTTTTGATTTCTGAAGATAATCAATGAAAATTATCCCACGCATCCCAAAAAACTGACGCCATGACCTTGCTTGCAGATGGAACTGTCTTCGCCGTCTTTGGAGCCGATTCTCCCTTTTGAATACATTGTCCTTCGTCTCGAGTGTAAAGTGATGGACAAACACTCAATTGAAACACACCCACGACGCTGTTTTTGTTCCAACAGCTTTCTCATGTCCAATTTTCCAGTCAGCATGCGATGTACAGTGCTTTCTGAAATGCCTACCATATCTGCTAGTTCACGCACTTTCAATCGACGGTCATCCAGTACCATTTTGTGGATTTTTTCAACATTTCTGGCGAACTCACCTCATTTGGTCGACCACTGCGATGTTCGCCTTAGCAACTCGTGCGGCCTCGCTTAAACTCAGCCACCCAATATTTTAATGTTGTAAACGAAGGAGCAGACTCCCCCAGAGTAGAATCTAGTTCCGTTTTGATGTTGGTTGGATAGAGGCCTTGCAAATGAAAGTATTGTATCCATATTCAAAAATTCATTGAGAGCGTTCATTATTGATGGCTGCCGAACAAATGCTAAACAACGTAGCGTCGTCAAGCTTCAAATTTAAGCCTTATATGGCTGGTACTTTCTACCATTGTCATTCTTTTGTAGCGGTCTAGCAGCTACTTAATATTAAACTTTAAATATTTTGTACAAGAGAGTTAAACAAAAGACAAGAAAATAATTTACTTCAACTTTATTTACAATAATTTAAACTTTAAAAACTAGCACAATCGTTCACAAGAAGAATCAGCAAGGAAGAAAAGGATCAGTTTTTGAAAACGTATTAAATAATTACTAGGCTCGCCCGTCGCATAGATAAACTAACTAGATGTCAAACTCTACTAATACTTTTGCAAACCCTTAACTTTTGCACAGACACACTGTAAGTGAATTCCAACACTTCTGCATATCTATAACTTTGTCAAAATTTTCTGAAAAGAAAGCAATTTACAAGTAAAGTTGCTAGAATGAGAGCGATTTGCACGAATGTGTGTGTAATGGAGACGACATTTTTTTGATTAAAATGGGCGTGGTTTATATAAAAGGAGAGGGAAATTGCCATTGATGACAATTTACACGTATTCACAGACAGGATCACACGGGTAGGGGCGACCAGTAGAAAACCGGTTTTGATTTTCCAATATCTGGAAAGTTTGCCATCTAGCTTAGTTTATCTATGGCTCGTCGTTAAAATTCAACGATTATCCAATTTAGCAATTTAGAAATGGATTTTCGGTGGAGATAACCCTTCTTCTTCCCACTTCAATAAAAAGCGTTCCCTCTCTTTCGGACAATCGTCCTGCCCACGCCAATGTGAACAGGTACTAACAGATCAGTCGTTCATAGACCTCCACGGAGAGCAGATGTGTTTTGTGTTTCGGCTTTAGAAGTGAAGGAAAAAAAAAAGTGAAGAAAAATAAGAAGTAGATTTTTAGGCAGTGATTTTCTCAAGTCCTCGGCAGACGAGGTGTTAGAGACTCGGACGGCAAATCTCGGGGTTGTGGTTCGCTTCCCAGCATCTGCTAAAGTTTTTATTTCCTTTCCCCTTTTATTTCATTTCAATATAATAAAAAAAAAAAAAAAACAAGCGGGATCGGCAGATGGCATGATGTCGTCTGACGATCAATCCGTTACAGTCCACCACTCAAAATTAAAATCAACAACAACGAAAACAACGGACATAGCCATTAAGAGGAGGAGATAGTTGAAGCCGACTCCGAAAACGCACTTACCTTTCAGCTTCCTTAGAAATTCTGCATGGTAGAGTGAAGAAGAGGGCTGCGATGATATCTGCAAGCGCAGCAATACAGCAAAAGAAGAAAGAGTAGAACAATAACGACTGTCCGCATGTACCCGACGAAGGGGAATCACAATATATGGGAGCAGACAACAGCTTTGCATCCCTAGCTGCATCCGAGTCAGATGACGAAGACGACGAGGTCGAAGCCCTGAGCAGTCCCATTGAGCAGCTGCAACAAAAAGTGCTGGCTATAAGAGCTAAGAAAATGGCAAGGAGGGAGATGGAGAAGCAGCAACAACTACAGATACCTCAACAGCAGCAACAACAGCAGCAGCAACGGCAGCAGAATAGGCAGCAACAACAACGGCTGCAACATCAACATCAACAACAACAGCATCAGAGACAACAACAACAGCAAGAGCAGAAATCCACTACCGAAACTAACACCAATTAACACTTTCAAATTGGAATTAAAGGACACCATAGGCCATAGGCAATAATTTTTTTATAAAAAGATTATCGTTAGATAGGCATGCGATCCATTGTAACACAGTGGAGCACTATCATAAAATAAAAAATTTACTGAAGGATTCGACGACGGAGTTCTTCTCCTACACCCCGAAGGGTGAAAAGCTGCAAACAATGCTGCTGAGGGGGTTAGAACCGTCGACTGATCCGGAGGAGCTCCTTGCACTGCTGAAAGAGTGCGAAGGGCTCCAATTCGTGGGGGTTAAGCCTTTCACCACAGCCAGAACCAAAAGGGAGATGCGGAAACTACCGTTCTTCCTGGTTCAGTTAAGTCCCACCAGCAATCTGGATGGTCTAAGGAGCATCAAAGTCCTAGACAACCACATTGTACACTGGGAAAAAGTAAAACGGGGCGACAACATTTTACAATGTGTTCGCTGCCAAAGGTTCGGTCACGCCGCGTCGAACTGCGAAATGCAGCCTCGATGCGTAAAGTGCGGAAAGAACCACAAGTCAGAGGAGTGCGTTCTGGGTAGACGGAACGTCAGAAAAGAGCCAGCTCTCTTGCGCGCTATGTAGGAACACGGGACACACCGCAAATTATCGGGGTTGTCCCAAATTCCAGTACATCAAAAGAATAAATCTGACCCTGCAGCAGAAAGTGGAAGTTAAACGTCCACCCGTGCATTTACAAACTCCAGCCGTTACTCCCCATGTTACCTACGCCCAAATGGCGGCAGGTAGGGGAAACACGGTACAGCAAGCGAAGGTTGTCTCTCAGGCCCCAGCGCCTAGAGCACCGGAACAAGTACCTGACATGCTAGCTATCTTGCTCTCTATCCAAGGGCAGATGGCTCAGCTACAACGTCATTTAACTAAACAGACCGCGCGGGTGGATCAAGTATACGCGCTGCTGCCTGGCCTAACGCACCTTTTGTCGTAATGGGTACGCACGTGGCGGAGCAGACCCTGAAGGTCCTTGCAGTGAATGTTAATTCACTGATTAGGTTCGAAAGAAGAGCCACACTGTTTAAGTTGCTAACAGACCAAGCCCCTGATGTGCTTTTGGTTAGCGAAACTAAGCTTACCAAAAGACATGAAATGAGGCGCAGAAGATACAAAATAGTACGGAGAAACCGACCCAACTCCATTCAGGGAGGTGGCGTCGCGATTTTCGTAAGAAAAGGTATACGTTTTAAAAGAGTATACAGTCGTGTAGTACGTAGGTTCCAAGTGCTGGAAGCATGCATCGTGTATATTCCCCTCCGTATTGGATAGCGGCTGTACATGATATCTGTCTATGCACCTAAGGCTACTCAATCCCCCTTATTCATCTCAGAGCTCGTGACACTTTTTCGATTCCTGAGGCTGGAATTGGAATTTTATTATCGGCAGAGATTTCAACGCCAAACGTAGTGATTGGGGAAATAATACACCAAATACTAGAGGGAACCTACTATTCAATTGGTCAACACAGCATAACGTATCGACTCGGGCTTAAGGCGACGGATAGTCCGTCGTTTCCCAGACACGGGTCCTATATCTTCTGCTATTCGACTCACGAATACAACTGACATGCACTAACCAACGAACTACAAACTGTCTGTGCACTTTCGTGTATGACAGTGACCATTGCGGTCTCAGCACCGAAATAACTGTTCCCAACGAAATTGCGGAATTGGATGAGTTTGTGCAAAGGCATTCCTACAATTATAGTAGGGTGCATTGGACACACTTAACCAGAACACTGACTAGAGCACTCTCCTCGAATTCTCTCTACCCACCGTCCAACAGAAATCTGTCAAACGAGGACATTGACAGGTATCTAAGACTAATGGACGAGACAATCAAACGAACAATGGACAAAACGATACCTCGGTATCAACACACTGACGATGAAGACTTGTTCCGCAACGCATCTATTGACGCACTGCACCAACAAAAAAGTAGGCTGCTGTCAAGACTAAAAACCTTGTACAGACAGTTTACTGACAGACATAACCCGGAGATCATGACACTGAAGTCGTCGATTAAAAACCTCCAAACATTAATAAGGGAAAATTACAGAAATTCAGCAAGTTTGTATTGGAGCAATAAAATTCGAGCTGCAAACACCAGCAATCTGAATATGTTCCCGCAAATAAATAACATATTTCGGAGAAATAATCAGAACGACCTTTCGTGTCTTAGAATCGCCTGAACGACGAACAACGAACAAATACTTGTAGCAGCAGGGATAAATCCAAATGAGGCCGTTGATGATGACAACTTCTTTGTGATCGAGGATCCGCAGGAGCAGGTAGAGGCTATAGGAGCGACTTACCAGGAAGTGTACAAGGCGAATGTTATCATTGGCCCGAACCACGATCTGGAGAGTCGAGTCCTTGTGCACAATTTCTGCCTTCGAAATGAAATAGTGAATTAGCGATTCGAGAGCTCGGGTTTCACCCAGTTTAGTGACGAGAATATGTCAAATAAAGTCATCACCAACGATAGAGTACTACCCCCTTTCGTTTCGAAGGAGGACCACCAAACGATCTTCGAATCGCTTAGAAGTAAGAAATCAATGGGAACCGATGAAATACATACAATACACCCTGTTTATTAATGCAATGAATAATGCACATTATCCAGCGCATTGGAAAACTGCGGTGGTACATCCCATTCCCAAAAGGAATAAAGATACTTCCAATCCGGCGAATCTCCGCTCGATCAGTCTTCTTCCAAACATCAGTAAGTATTTCGAGAAGGTAATCAATAGAGTCCTGACTAAATGGGTTGAGGACAAACATATAGTTCTAGATAATCAGCTCGGTTTCAAGGCGGGGCATGCTACCATTCATGCTATGTCGAAACTGGTTTCTGATATCCAATGGAATAAAAGCAAGAACCAGTGCACTGGTGCCTGCCTGATTGACTTGGAGAAGGCCTTCGATACCGTATGGTTAGAGGGACTCTTTTTCAAGCTGGACAGGTTGGGCATTAGTAAACCACTGCTGTATATTCTTTTTGATATGCTCTCCAGTAGACAGTTCATCGTGAAGAATGGCTATGTGACTTCTGCTGGAACATTTAACATTAAAAACGGTCTGCAACAAGGTGCGGTAAATTCGCCGATCCTATTCAACATTTACATAAGTGATCTGATAGGTTCACTACACCATGCCATAGCGTACGCAGACGACTTAATCGCGTATAAATCAGGTACAAAGATTCAGGCCATTAACATACTTTTGCAACGTGACTTCGATAAAATTAAACGATATTGCGATGACTGGAAGTTAAAACTCAACTTTCAGAAATCGGAAACCATTCTGTTTAGCACGCCTTTGTCTGGGGCCTCTAGGGATACCAGAAAGAATTGGCAAAAGTTTTCTATCGTCGGACAACATGGACAGCCACTTGCTTGTCGATATGTAGTCAGATATCTTGGGATCTGGCTAGATCAATATCTGTATTTTAACAAACATATAGATGTTTCTCTGGCCAGAGCAAAGGGTGCTTTTGCCCTTTGCAAGGAGGCTGTTTTATAACAGCCAACTCGATGCGAGGGTGAAAGTGATCTGTTACATGGCCCTTATCAGGCCCATGCTTGTATTTGGGTGTCCCATGTGGTTCAACGTGAGAGCAAGTTTATTGGAAAAAATTCGGGTGTTTGAGAGGACTTGTCTTCACTTATACAGAACACCAGAGTCTGAGTACATAAAATTCTATCCTAATGAGGTTTTGTACAATAGGGCGAACCTAATAAGAGTGGACAATTTCGCCATTAAGTTGACTCGAAGGCACATTGCAAGAGCAATGACCTCATCGAACAACCTGATCTCATGGGCTTACTACCTCAATTATATGTATCACGAGAGAGCTCGCCTTGACGGCTTTATTCCTCCAGAAGCGTTCCTCTATCTAGATAGTAAAGGTCTGATCCAGGACAGATTGGCGGTGCCGCTAATCTTCCACGTCGCTCGGACAGCTGGGGGCAGGCGACTCAACTACGACAGAGACGTTGCTCATGGCAGTGCGGAGCGTCTCCGGTTCAGTAGGGCGGTAGGGAGTCCCGACAAGAGGGACGTTGCTCAGCAGCACCAGCAATTTTGGTGGCTTGAAGAAGACGAGGATGCTTCGTAGTCGAACTCCTCCGGTGATAGGTAGCTTCATGTGAAGCAGAGTGGTCCAGCCTAATTTTTATTTTTTTGTAGCCATGGCCGGCTTACATAGTTTTAGGTAGGTTTAAGTTAGATTCTAAGAAAAAAAAATATATAAAAACAAAAAAATAAAAATAAAAAAAAATATATGTACATATTAGATGTAAGTAGGTTAAGTAGATTTAAATTTATTTTTAGTTAGTATGTAGGCTTTAGGTTTAAAAATAAAATGTCCATATACTAAGTTCTTACTTAAAATTGATTTTCTTAGTTTTAGTTTCATTAAATATAAAAATAAATATAGACTGTAAGATCCGTCGAAAGACATAGTCTAAGTGTTAGGTTTAACTTAGAGTGCCCGCATGGGACCAGTAAGTTAGTATAAGATTATTTGTAAGTTATTTAAGCTAATTTTTAAGCATTTTTTTGTCCAGCATGTAAGAGTAAATTAAGTAATATAAATAAAAATGCATAAAAACTGAGGTACTAACAAATACATAACATGATTTTTCCCCCTGCTATGTGAACGCTCTTTTTCCTTTACACAGCTTTTCTACTAATATACATAATGTTGTTGAACCGAACGTGCTTGCGCGTTGCAAATACACAACACAAAAGCAACAGTTGTCGTGTACATAACAGAAGTGTCGTCACTTGTCACTATGTTCCTCTTTTTTCATTTTGTTTAGTCTCTATCCCACTTAGTTAAGAAACTCTTTTGCAATCCTGTAGTGACGTTCGCAGTCACAAACTTACATAAAAAACAAAACTTTACATTTTATGAGTCAAAGCAGTCAAGCAAATTCCTTATGAACCACATGCACAAAAGCGATTCGACTATACGCTTATCCCTAGCATCTTTCCTTTTCTTGACCATTGATTTTCAAAGGCGAGCAGACTTGAAAATATTTTTTTTTTCTGTCATGTTGTAAAATAACCTAATTTTGTACATGTGTTTACCAAGGTTCTACTCAACCGTTTGGCAAAAAGAAACACATTCTGCACATCTACGGGAAATTACCTTTCCAATGGTGTAAGTATCATGCTATTCGGTTGAGTAGAACGGTGTATAAGCGTACGACAAAAATGGGCAGCACGTATTTATATATAGATCTGAAGTTAGTTACGTTTCAATTTTAAGGATCGTTTGTAATTTCACCACCAGGGCGCTAATGTGTCCCTACACCACTCCCTCCCAGTGAAACGTCACTTTTATATGTTGGTAATTTCTTCTGTCAACTTGATATACTCGTATGTGTTTGATTTTTCTCAAGATTAATGTTTACTGTCTTTTTCTTTTGATATGTTTTTAATTATTTTGTTATTTGATTGGAAAAATCTTTGTTAGGACTTGTATTGACCTGTTGTAAATCCATGTCGTCTGCTGCCAACTGAACTGGTCTAAGACGCTGGACATTCACACTAATTTCTTTGGCGTTTACGTTAATTGTGAAAAACCGGTCATCGATTCGCTTGATTATCAGATGTGGCCCAGAGTAAGGTTGTTGAAGTGAGCGTTTGGATGTATCAAGCCTGAGGAAAACGTGCGTACAAGAGTACAGATCTTTGTAGCAAAATGTTTCTTGTCGATGTTTATGAGAAGCTGGAACTGGCTTAATCCGTCTAATGTGTGTGCGGAAATCGTCCAGAAACAATTCTCTATCTACAGGAGGGTCTTCATGTGTGAAAAACTCATCTGGAATCCTGAGAGTTGTTCCATATAGGTACTCAGCTGGTGATACATTAAGATCTTCTTTGTAACAAGTCCTCAAACCAAGAAGCACCGTGGGAAGTATTTGCGTCCAAATTGGATTTTGGTGACACATAATTGCTACTTTTAGTGTTCGATCCCATCTTTCTACCATACCATTTGCTTGGGGATGATAAGCGGCTGTGCGAATGCGTTTTCCACCAACTAAACGTGAAAGTGATGTGCGCTTTCAATCTGTGATCCCTGGTCTATAGTTATTATTTTAGGACATCCAAATCTAGCCATCCAGTGGGTGTAGAAAAAATTAGCCAGTATCTGCACTTATGTCTTTTGTAGGAATTGCTTCCGGCCACCGCGTAAAGCGATCAACCATTATCATGCAGTATTTAAATCCTTGTGACTCTGTCATGGGTCCCACTAGATCTATGTGTATGTGGCCAAATCTCTGTTCGGGGTCTGAAAACGTAGCTGGTGATGTGTGAACGTGTCGTCCTACTTTTGAACGCTGGCAAGGTAAGCAGTTGCGAGCGGATTGGGTTATGTCTTTATTCATTGACGGCCATACATAGCGTTGAGATATTATTTTGATTGTGGAACGTTCGCTACGGTGAGACAAGTTATGAACATTTTCATAGATAATTTGAAGCAGGGATTGTGGAACAAATGGTCTGATATCATTGCTGGAAACAATGCAGTAGATGAGTCGGACCGTAGGTCATTTTTGGAGTTTCAGTGACGTGTCGTTGCTTTTTCAAAGGTTTTGAAATTCTTGGTCTGTTGATTGCATTGTGGGGAGTTCTTGGAAGTCGATAACTTGTGGTAATTCGTAATGCATCTGCGACGTCATTTTCAATGCCGACTATGTGTTGAAGATCTGTAGTAAATTGACTAATCCAATTAAGTTATCTGGCTTGACGGGGTGAGGATTTATCTATACGTTGTTAAAAAGCAAATACCAATGGCTTGTGGTCTGTCCTGACGTGAAATTCGCTGCATTCGATCCATGGTCGGACGTATTTAATTGCTTCATAAACTCCAGTAAGTTCTCTGTCGTATGTGCTGTAATTTTTCTCTGAACATGTAACTTTTTTGAGAAAAAACTTAGTGGTTCCCATATACCGGTAGATTCCTGTTCAAGGACTGCTTCAAGTGCTGTACTGGATGCATCAGTTATAAGGCAGAGTTTGGCGTTTGGTAATGGATGCGACAATAGTGTAGCCTCAGCAACCTGCTTCTTGACTAGTTTAAATGATTCGTCGGTTTCAGGGGTCCAGGGCACCGACCAATTGTCATTCTTTTTAGAGTTCTTGAGTGGTGCTTGAGTTAAAGCAGCGTTTTTTATATGTCGCCTGTAAAAGTTGACTGAGCCGATAAAACGCCTAAGATCCAGGATGGTTTTGGGTTTTGGAAAATCCATAGCTTGAACGCGATTTGGCATTGGCAATGAACCTTGTGCGGAGATATTGTAAGCCAAAAAGTTCACGCTAGTTGCTGCAAAGACACACTCATCTGCGATGATACATAGTCCAAAGCGGTTAAGTCTCTGAAAGACTAGGCGAAGGTGTTTCTCGTGGTCTTCAGAGGAAGTGGAGGCAATCAGGATATCACCATTATAAGCGAAGACAAAATCAAGACCAGACAATACTTAGTTAATAAGCCGCTGAAAAGAATGGCATACTGATGAATTCAAAAAGACCGAAGGGTGTTATCAATGGAGTCTTTAGAATGTCTTCTTCAGCAATAGGGATGTGGTGGAATGCCCTTCGTAAATCTATTGTAGAGAAAACCCATTTTACCTGTGGCGATTGTAACGTAATCTTATAATAAAGATCCGGCAGTGTATGTGCGTTAAGCCTACGATAGTCACCACAAGGCCGCCAATCTCCGTTTTTCTTCTTGGACATATGAAGTGTACTGGCCCAAGGACTGTTAGATGGTCCTACATGCTACAGTTCCATCATAAACTGGAATTCTGCTTTTGCTATTCCTAGATGTTCGGGGCAAAGCTGTCTTACTCGTTGTGCACAAGGTGGTCCAGTTGTTAGAATGTGGTGTCTAACTGTATGTTTCATTCCTGAGCGGTTGGATGGATTTTCAAGCAATTCCGGAAATTCTTTGACTATGAAGGAGTGTTTAGTGGTTAGGTTGATGGAAGTGATAGAGGTAAATGGGGCAGGTTCCATCGAAGCCTTTGTTTTAAAACCTGTGGTTGGGTTCGAAAGATATCTATTTTTAAGATTAACCCATAAACAATGCGTATGCGGGAAGTCAGCTCCTATGATTGGATATGGTACGTCAGCAATGCAGAAAATCTAGCGGATGGGGCGACGGAGTCTGATGTTTAGGGTTAGTGCTCGTTGTCCATATGTACCTATTGTTATTGGCTGTGTAAGCCTTAGTGTAGCCACTCTTGTTTTGTCTAACCGAGTTGGTGGGATAATTGAAATATCCGCTCCAGTATCGACGAGAAATTTGATTCCTGATGTGTGGTCAAAAACGAAGAGTCAACAAAGGCCAGTAGACGTTGAATCTATTAGTGGTGGCTGGAGTTTCCCTGGTTTGTTTGCCATGCACATGGTTTCGTGTATTTATTGGCTTTATCGGCAAATCTGCGATGGTAATAGCAAATTCCTTTATCGGTTGTGGAGGCTAGTGGCTTGTTTTCTTTATTACGACGTGAAGATGAATTGCTGCGGCTACGGGCATTTCTGTTGTTGCCCATGAAGCAGAAGAGAAAATAGTAAAATAAAAAAAACACTCTAATTTATAATGTATCGGACATAGGCGTTTTTTATTCAATCCGTATTTTTTTAACCATTACAGTTCACGGGTAATTAAATTCGAATTACTTTTGTAACGTACAAAAAGCCAAATCAACGGCAAACACAAGTTTTTGTGAAAGCTTTTCCATTCTACTTACTAACTCCTGTTCTTTGTTTTACGAGTTCGCTGGTTTCTGAAATCTAAGAAACCGGCATGATGTGTCCAATATTTGAGTGGCGTTGAATGCCTATGGTTTTATCGGCGAGCTGTGCGAGGTTGCTGTTTTCTTAGCTATCAGCAGCTGTGAGGGCAACTTGGACGCTCTGTGGTAAGCGGTCGAGCCATAGGGTTCTGATAAACGTAGCATCTAAAAGCTAAAAGCTCGGGTGGACGTTTATCTCCTAATTCTAGATCCAACGCTAAAGTTGTGAATTGTCGTTC
This sequence comes from Volucella zonaria, assembly GCA_963966105.1. Lineage (NCBI taxonomy): Eukaryota > Metazoa > Arthropoda > Insecta > Diptera > Syrphidae > Volucella > Volucella zonaria. The sequence continues at coordinate 48,381,974 of OZ014534.1, forward strand.
CTGTTCCTCTGGGAGTAGAACTGCAAATGTCGTTGTAGAAATGGCTGTCCATGAAGATGTTGTTGGTGTGCTTCGAGCTAAATCCAAATTGCATAACACTGGTACTTCTATCCACAAGGATTATCCAGCGGCAGCAAGAGAACGCAGAAGGCGAATAAACTAAAAACCGACATAATTTCACGAAACAAGGACATAACAGTTCAAATACGAGGCGAAACTCTTCAAGTAAACGAAAAAAATATTTATTTTGATAGGGGTGGGAACTAACATCGGACCATGAGGATGGTTTGTTATTGGGCCGTATTGCGGTTGTCGATTGTCGATCAATTCGTCGATTGTCGAATCGACTGATTTGAAGTTTGGTATTGTGTAACTCAATCGACAAAGGATTGTATTATTGTGAATAAAAACCATAAAAGTGACTATTGTGAATACAGTTTTTTTTGACAGTTTTTGTTTGCTTATTTATTCATTGCGGTAATATTTTTGAAGAAAACTTAAAAATGAGCTCCATTGAATTGTGGTTTAGTGATTCAGATGATGAAAATAATAATAATTCTAATATTGAAATGGCCAGAAAAAGAAAAAGGATAAGAGACGCCTCAAACCCTTTAGAATTGGAGGAAAAGGTGTAAGTATTTTGTTCGAAAAATCAAATACATACATAACTTCAATTTATCTTTACCAGTTTTGTAAAATATTTCCGTTTGTCTAAGTTGGCATTCAAAGATCTCTTAACGGAAATAGAAAGTAAGCTAAAGCCAAATGTAAGAAGCTCTTCTATTCCAAATATTTTAAAACTGGCAACGGCTTTGAGATTCTGTGCTCATGGATCGCACCAGATCTGTGTAGGGGAATGAATACTGTCTCGGTCTGGCACAACTCACCGTGTCTTGTCTTTAGTGCTAAAAGAAATTTTCCAAGTACTAGAAACATATACTTGCTTCAAATGGATTAAGTTTAATTATTCCGAAACTGAAAAATCCCGAGCAAAAATGCATTTTTTTGAACGAAGCGGAATACCAGGCATAATAGGTTGCATTGCGTCTCCTAAGAAGGAATTGTAACACGCCTACTATAACCGAAAAGGATTTTAAAGCATAAATGCTTTGATAGTAAGTTTTATATCACAAGCAATTCAAGTTTTTGAATACATACCTATCATTTTCTTTCCAGGTTTGTGATGATAAAATGGGAGTTCGCTTTATCAATGCAAGATATCCCGGATCGGCACACGACTCATATGTTTTTAATATGTCGAACCTAAAGTCAATTTTAGAAGAAGAATACCAAAGAGGGGAAAGAAATACATGGCTATTGGGTACTACGAAACAAATATTTCCTAAATTTAAATAACATTCAAATTTATTTTAGGAGATGCTGGATATTCTCTGAAGCCATATCTAATAACACCATTCAGGAGTCCGGAACAAAATTCATTGGAAACAATACATTCAACAAAAAACATGCAAAGGCGAGAAGCATTGTTGAACGCACAATCGGGATTTTAAAAAATTGATTTTGGTGTTTATTAAGAGCACGAGAGTTGCATTACAGGCCGAAAAAAGCTACGCAGATCGTAAATGTTTGTGCGGCTCTTCGCAATATAGTTTAGTTGAAGAAGATATGACTGCTGACGATGAAATAAATGCAGATCTTAGAGGAGAACATATAATGGATAAACGTTCAGGAAATAATGAAGCAGTTGAAATCAGGAACAACATTCTAAGGTCAATGCAGATGTAATTTTTAAATAAAAAAGTTGAAAAGTTAAATACAAAGTCTTGTAATTCATTGCTTTTATCACATATATTGCTTACGTCTCTAAGTAACAAAATAACTCACTTCTTAAAAAAACAAACAAACATAACTTCAGGTAAAAAAAAAAATAAAATAAAATAAATTCATAAATACGAAAGGTGTTTTACATAAATATTCAAGAATCACTTAAATTCTCTCTGCAACTGTAATATTTGCTGTTTTAATTTTAATTTAATAGCTCTGTCCTTCTGATTACTTTTGACTTCGCTTTTATAAACTGCCAGCTTTTCTTTTTTTATTGCCAACAGCTCCTTAGTAGTGTCTTTCTGCAAATAGTATGCTTTTTTTGCATACTCTGCAGTATTTCTACAGCTTGCTTTAACATCAAGCATAATACTGCTTAACTCATTATAGAATTTTTCTTGAGCATTTGTTTGCTTTTCTAACAAAATCAGCCTATCTTCCAAAGTTTTCTTTGGCTTGCTTTTTTCAGTGTCCCTTTTTTGTGATTTCTTTTCGAAGTGAATACTGTCGAGTGAACTTTTGATCGGTGTTACTTACTTACTTCCGTTTCATACTCAAAGTTCATTGAAACTTCAGGACGATGATTTTCCTAGTCTAACACTCTTTCCGTCACCTCACCAAATTCAACACCAGGTGGATCTACATAAGTGTTTATTTCCAAGAAATTGACGACTGATTCTTCTAAGGGCCTAAAGAAGTGTAGCTTATTTGGTCCACCACCCGTTGCCTTCATCTCGATTTTATTTTCCGATTAATCTTAAATTTGAAATCAGTCCAAACCTAGGGTTGGAATTTAAGTTAATATTGTAAGTGCATATAATCTGATAACTAATTTTTTTTTTTTCTTATCTTGATCCATTTCTCCCATGTACGAACAGGAGGTCCTAAACTATTCAGTTCTATTGCTATTTTTTCCCCATCTTATTTTAGTTTGATTTTTAACACGAATTCCTTTGGCAATGTCTGGATTTTCTTCCATTGATTTCACTAAATGCTCCAGCTGTGTTTTATTGATGCGCCCTAAATTCAAATTATTTGTTTTTTTTTTTTACATAAACTTAATTTTTTTTATCAAAATATTCACATTTCAATTTATTTTTCCGCAAGCCACGATCAGAAAATTTCGATCGACTAAAAACAGCTGTCAAATCGACAATAGTCAATCACAATCGACAATCGTCGATCACAATCGACACTCGCAATACCGAAATCAAAAATCGACGATCTACGATCGACAACCGCAATAAGGGCCATTGATTCAGCAAGTACTTGCGGATGACACCAATGATACTAGTGGTTTATACGAGTCGCTTTTAGTTGTAATGCCGCCTGCCATAATTCAATCTCTCTAAATAATGATAATGTTAAAAAAAACAATTTCAAGTTTTTAAAGTACAAAATCCTTTCTTATAATATATCAGGATTAAATAATAAGAGTATTTTCGTGGATTTTTATAAATTTATCAATCAATTTGAATTTGTTTTGAGTTTAAATGGATACGAGCTATTAGAATTCAGTCAAGAGGAAAAGCCAGTGGAGGATGTTTTTTGGGTATAAGAAGGATCTACAAAGTATCAGCTATGAGTTTCGAGTATTTGAACGAGTTACATACCTAAATCTCAATTTGAATAATGCAACCTTTCGGTTACTCCCAATGTACATTAACTGCAATCATTGGGACAGAGATTTCGAAATATTTGAAGAATTTATAACACGAGAAAGGAGCAGTAATTTAATGGTGGTTGGTGACCTGAATTGAGGAATTGGATATTAGGCTGGAAACGAAAATTTAGAAGTTGGAACTCAACGAAAAAACCAGCTCGTCAGATATGGGTGGTGAATTTACTTTTGTTGGTAAGCAAGGAAGCTCGGTAATAGATTATAGTCTCGTTGGTAGAAAATGGAATGATCACGTTGTCGATTTCAAAGTTGAACATGTCCCGTTTTCGGACTTGTGACTTTTGGACAGATGGCATTGAAACAAGAAGAAAGCAGACCTATGACGCTATTGCCTAAATTTAAATCCGGTTAAGGCGACAAATCAGGCCAACACGTATGCAACTTAAGCCAGTTAGACGAAACCATCAAAGCGAGTTATTCGATCTCTTCCTCAAGGAACGCTAGGAAAGACAGTGCGGCTCCTTGGTTTAACCTCGAATGTAAAAAAGCCAGGCAGTTATCGTTTGGCTAAGAGCATATCGTAGTTCAACCGAGGGTTATTTCAGAAACCTTTATTCGCAAACAAACAACATTTTTTGGAGCGACTAGCCCATTGCCAGAATGCAAGAGAATTTTGGAACTTGGTTAGGAGGCTGAATGGCAAAAACTTAAACATTCATCATGGACTATGCTCTAATCTTCTAGCAACGCATTTTAAGAATTTATTAAATCCAGTACAAGAAAGAATCAATTTTCACTACGCCCACCTGGTTGCGCTAATGAAGTGTTGGATGCAGTCATAACACAGCAAGAGGTTACTGAAGCATTCATTAAGCTTAAGGATGGAAAAGTAGCTGGTTCTGATGGGATCTCAGCCGAATTTTATAAATATAGCACCACGAAGTTCATCGATAGACTTACGTTTATATACAATAATGTGTTGGAAACAGGATCGATACCGCAAGAATTCAAAGAAACCATAATTTTCCCAATACATAAAAAAGGAAGTTTGTCGGAGCTATATAATTATGTATAGAGGTATATCCTTCTTAAATTCTTACTACAAAATCTTCACGCTAATTCTACAGAGACATCTCAATACATGGATCAAAGATAATAAGCTCTTGCAAGAGTACCACATCTTTGTTTTGAAAAGTATTGCGGATTCATTTCCCAGCAAAAACGAAGAAGGTATATGCGCTTTTCGTGGACTTCAAGTCAGCATTTGATGCGGTTGATAAACAGGCTCTATTCTACAAGCCCTAGAACATTGATATGTCAATAAAATTTAGCAGAGTCATGCAAAACCTATATATTGATACAATGGCTGCAGTTTGTAACGGTGAAGAGAGGTGTGAGAGGTTTAAAACTGAATCAGGCGTCAGACAAGGTTGTACTATGAGCCCAAGCTTGTTTGCTTTGTTCATAGATGATCTTTTACCGTGTAGCATCGACTACGCGGGTCATATAATCAAGGCACTGCTATTCGCAGACGACATCGTGCTCTTGGCATCTTCTCCTGATTCACTGCAGCTAATGATCAACAGGCTTGCTCAATATTGTGAGCTTTGGAATCTGGTAGTGAATTTGGAGAAATCCAAAATTATGATCTCGGAGCTTATTTCACAAAAAGTTTAAATATGGAGAAGCATCTGAAGGAGAAGCTGACAAAGGCTAAAAGCGCAATCAGTGTATCGTGGAGTAGATGCTTTTGTAATAAAAGTATTGCACAGTAGCAAATTCCGGGGCAGAACAAATATGGGAAATGAAACAATATGAAAATGTAGAGAAGCTCCTCCGCTACGACATAACATAAAGCGAAGTCATACATGATGAATCGAGCTGGTATGCTGAATGGATGGATCTTGCTGCGGACTGCGGCATGGATTTAAGTCTAGATAGTTTCGACTGTGTTCGTTGGAAGGCTTTACTATATCAGCTTATTTCATCAGTGGATTTGAAATGCAGAGAGATATTTCTGAGCAACGCCAACCAATCAAATATTCCCAACTTAATCACAATTTGGAAGCAAGAAGTTATTTTCGAGATGAAAATAGCGTCGATGAAATAGCAATGATGGTCAGGCTACGGGGAGAGCTGATACACCTAGGCTTTATTCCCCACAGAGAAGATTTACCCATCTTGTGTTCTTTGTGTAACTAGGGTGAAAGAGAAGATATTATCCACTTCATGGGGAAATGTCCTATTTTAAGGGAAATCAGATGAAACACTTCGGGATCCAGATTTTTGACGGAAAACGAAGTTATATCTCTGCTAAAGAAAATCGAAGTTAAAAAACTATACCAATACTGCAATCTGGCTCTAACCTGTAGGTACCGTATCATTAGCGAAAGTTTTTAAATTTCAAGAATCCTATTTTATTAAGTTTTGTATATACCAATTATCAATTTTGTATGTATATAATAATTCTCGCATTTGTTTTAATGGAGTCTCAAATTTTCAAAGTATTATATGCATACAAAATTATGTTTTGTCAAATAGGCAGACGGCAGGAAAGCCAAGCTTTTTGTTGATTTGTTGTATTCTACTATGTTATTGTATTTGATGATTACCAAATAAAAATCTAATTTAATCTAATCTAATCTATATATGGTGAATTACTCGTAACGTCTCAGTGTGCGACACACGTGTGTCGTTTGATGACGTTTGTCAACTATTTCGAAGCCATCATTTTATTTTGAAACAAGAGAGTTATTCACATCTCAGATATTAATATTGGCGTCACTTAGCACGCCATCTTTAATATTTCCATCTAATTCGTCAATGAACATTGCAACACTAGAACTAGGTGGATTGTAAATCGCATGTACAAGTATATACGTTTGTTTACCTTTATGGCAGATTTATAAATAATTCATATTGTTTACTGTCAATCCATTCCCTAAATGCGTAAATCATTGAAACCGCAAATCCATTCCCTTATTGTGCACTTCATTGATTTCTTAATAACATAACGAGTGGGGCAATATATAGGTAGTAGAAGTATCGCTAACCGATTTGTTGTTTATACTCTACAAACAACAACGTTGCAAATCTAATAAACTTCTCAGCCCAACAGCAAATTTTAAGATATACATATACTCGTAAGGGGTTAACCGGAGTCGCATCATCATTTCCGCGAGGTGGTTGCTGGATAGCTATAGTATCATACTTGTAATTTAGTTTAGAAGACACCGATGAGCACTTTTTACACAACTTCCATCCTAACTTCTTACGCCATGTACTCCACAACCCACTCTTCTTGACCCGATTAAGGTGTTATACGTCCCATATCCAGGGGGAGAGTTCAGTCAAATACGAGTAACTCGTAGAATAATAACGTGTTTGGAATCTAGGAGCCCTCCGCATAAAGCAGATTTCTGCGCAGGACCACCCTTTCTTCTACAAGGAGCACCGCCTTGGGGTCTGCTTTCTACATTATTGCTCGAAAACTAACTGACACCAAAACTTCTCCAAGCTGCACGAAAAGAAAAGAAAAGCAGGGGTGAAATCCTTCATCCTGCATCTTCCTGAGTGGTACTCTTAGCAAAGCCTCAAGTTCGCAGAGAGCCGCACCGTTCAAGCGGAACTACAGAGAAAAAGCATATTGCGCTTCGATTAATGGAGCCTTAACAATGCATACCCGGGGAGAGACGAACACGAAGCAAAATTACTCTCTATAGCGGACTAAAAACAGTCAGGAGGAAATAAAACAGAGCTCTGCCACTAAGCAGAATTCGAAAGAGTGAGCGCTCTGAGAGCAGCTCCACCAGAGAAACCACTTATCGTAAAGATTTCACTTATTAGGCCAGTAAAAGTGATCGCTATACCAACGCAGTTGGAAATCATAGAGGGCAGAAAACATTAACTTACATAGAGACCTTAAATGTACAGTTTGTTAGTAAATTTGTAGGTGCTCTAATTTTGTATATAAATTAGAGGGTAGCAAAAGAAAGGATTTCCATTTAGATAGGTTTCCGCAAGTATAGAAGATCTTGGTTTACCTGAGCTCCTTACGCAGAAAATGTAACTGATCAGAGCTCCGATTTTTTGGACGAAACGGTGTTGAGTTGTAAAATACTCTTACATATTTAATGAAAAGAACAGTCAGCGGACTCCAGTATAACGGAGCCAGTGACAAGGCCAGCTTTGCATTGTTAATATTTCTCTCTGCTTCAGCCACTTTATGCAGTTAAAACGTTCTCCATTCAATCAAAAAACCGTGTGCATAACAGAACCGACTTAAAAAGAAAAACAAACCAAAGGTGACGGTCCCTAGGGACACTTCCTCGCACGAGGAGGTTCCAATATTGAGGATGCGAGCAAGGCTCCAAGGAAAAGTACGGACACCACTCTCCTAGGAGTACCTCTGTGAAAGAATTATATGTGGGGGATGGCAAACCACCGACACTCGCGGCCCAAGGCAAATGCCGAATCAGGAGCGGATGTCCATAACACGACGTTCTCGTATGACTTCATGCGGTTCAGTCGAAATCAGAGACCCCGGGCTGAAGCCTAAAAGCCAACGATCAGCGAGACGGGTCTCGTCTGAGAGGAGATCCCAGAACGAGCATCGACAAGTAAACGGGCTACGAAAATGGTAAAAGACCATCTGTGGATGTGGATGAAAATGAAGACTACAACATACGTGGACAGAATCAAATAGAAGACAGTCAAAGGACATACAAACCGCAAGACGCGTACTTAGGGAAGACAGAGAGAAGGCAGGGCAGAATTTCAGCATAAAATAAGCATAGTGATGACAAAGTTCCAAAAGAGCATGCGCATAATGAGCACGAAAATCAGTTGTCTCAAGCTTTCAGTTGCTTCATCTTCCAAGGGGAACATGACGAATGCAAACAGAGAGTTAAACGATACTAGGGAACAACAAGACAGGCTCGAGTCGCCTCCATATGACAACAGAACTTACAAGCACACAACACACGATGTCCAGAGTGGGGAATAAAATTAGAAGGTACGTCAAAGATGATGCCCGTAGAGAGCTTCGTCTTTCGGATAGAAACGCTTAAAAGAAAAAATAGGGGATCACGAAATTGGAAAGTTCATAATGGATGAGAAACAAATGCCCGACGATACCTTTGCTGACGATACACATGACCAACCGACCGCACCAACTCTACCTAGTTGACACACACACATTACAGACCGAGTCGCTACCCTGATCTTCGGAGCGATGAGTGTAGAAGGGTGGAGAGATACATATTTGACAACTCGAGACCAACGATACAAATGTCACGTAACTGAAATTGAGGGACCACCAACACCCAGAAGATTTACTTTACATGAACATCACCGAAACCCTCAGCCAAAGACGGCTTTAATATAGCGGCTCTATAAAATCAATGGACAAGACAGTGGCGCATCCATACCCTGCTTTGAGAAAGGGGCGTTCGACTTTTTGAAGAAACATAACATTACCCTGACAAACATAATGACGGACATCTGATGACAGACAGCCATCAGAGAATACTTGGGAAAACCAGGGACTTAGAAACATTCGTAGTTCCAAATGTATAACAGCCATTATATTTAGGGGTAAACTTTTGGGAAAGTTTTGAGGTCGGGACTAGACTTGCCATCGCCGACTTAAAATGCCTCCCCAATCCAAGCTTTCACTAAACCACAAACCGAGCAGTTGGGAAGGGTGAGACAACCTTTTCCATCATTCGCAATTGTGGGGTTAGACAAGATCAAGCTTCTAGAGCATATTATAGAAGTAGACGACCACCAAGCTCGTATTAAACAACGACATTACCCCATTTCGTCAGCGATACAAAAACTCTTAGAGCTGGATCGAATGATGGCATTAGAGCTAATTGCGGAAAGCAGTAGTGATTGGGGCAGTAGTCTTGATGAGAAAACCAGGCAAGAACCGATTATGCCTAGACTCGAGAAAAGTTAAAACCGTAACCTATGTTTTGACAAAGAGAAGGAATCGAGTGTAATAAGCAAAAGAGATAGACAGCGAAGACGAAGCCGAAAAAAGGGAAGAGAAAAAGGGACATTAAGAACAAAGGCAGTGAAGAGAACGAAAACAATTAGGTGAAAAGCTTTTGCGGAATTCAAATCAGCTGATCGCTGGGAATTCGAATCCGCCGATGAATAGTTGATGAACTGGTGCGGAAAGAAGTTATTTTGTCCATTAGCTTGTATTCGGAACAGTGACGGGCAAAGTTCTTCCCTTGAATAGACGGATATTTCTACATATCGTCTAAAAAAAATGAGTTTGGGCTTGGAACAGTGTATGCACGTAACAGGTTTCCGCGTTAAGCAGCTGTTTTTGAAGAAACACAAAAAAAGGCAAATTTCTGCAACGGTCGGGGGTATTTCCCAAACTGATGTGCACGCGCAAAACAGAATGAAAAAAAAAAACGAAGCAAAGTACAAAATTAAAAAAAAACCTTGAAAGGATAAAGTTTTCCGTGAATACCCATGCGTGTGTGTTAAGAACATCCAAGACACAAACTAAGCCATTTGGATGAGAGTCCTGAAGTTTTTTTTTGCAGTTTAGCTGTTAACTAAATACCCTAAAAAACTCTCCGTAACTGCATTGTCAGCAAGAGGTTCTCCGCGGAACTACTCCAACGACAACAACAAAAAACCGCATAAACTGGTTAATTAAAGTCAATAAACTCACAAAAAGTGAAAAAAATACTGAAAAAGTAAACTCTTAAGTGAAAAATAAAAATAAAAAACAAAAGTGTCAGTTTTGGCCAGAATGGTAGCAATTGGTGGCATTTAGGTGCGATAACGTTGGGTTGGGCCTCCTCAGCCACCAACATCCGACTTATTTCAAGTCGTGACGAGCCTTCATCGCTGTGTGATACTGGGACAATTTCTTTCGGTGTAGGATATATGTTATGTACATACTCGTATAGGTAACTTCACTTAACCCTTTAGTTTATTCAAGTTGTTAATTAAGCTTCAGTCTAAAGCATTAGATTAGCGTAGGATTAAGTGCGTAAGTCCTGGTCTTGCACCGTGGTGATGAGTTAGATGAGTTCTTCCTACTTCCATTCCTATTTTTTCTCTTTCTCTCTTTCTGTCTTTTAAGTCCGTCCGTATAGTAACGTAACTGCCTTCATATATTTTTTTTTTTTTTATATATTTTGTCACGAAACAAATGGGTAAGTTGAGTTGAGATGTACGGTGTAGTGGCAAGAACCGATGCATTCCGACGAATTTGTGCCAAGCAACTGCGAGCGTCCCACAGCTGTCTACTCCTGCATCACGGATGCCTCCGTGGCTGACTACATTCCTTAAGGCCTTGCTGGACATTCTCAGTACTTTCCAGCACCCTTGTCTGACCACGATCAGAAGGCTGAATTTATTGAATCTTATTTGGTCCCATTTATTAGGATTGCAGGTATTGAGGTCGCCGAGAACCTCTTTAGGCAGGACTCAGAGAATCCGAACATGTGTTGCAACTGCTGTCGTCCCCGGTTAGGTCTTCTATTGACAGTTGGGTTTCTTGTGATGCTAACTGCAGATGGGGTGGGATCGAATGCATACCGACATCTGTAAAATGTTAGCTACTTTTCTGCTGCCTATTAGGAGAAGAGGCTTCACAATGCTTATTGGAGTCTTAACAGGATACTACGCGTTGGCCAAGCACTTAAATCTGCTAGGTTTAAATGATACAATATGCAGCGCTGTGAGAGTGATGGTGACACCGTAAAGTGAGTGATTTTCTGGCCTAGCCTCGCATCAAGTAATTGGCGCCGATGTAGTGAGTGCTGATATTGTATACTTTTTATCACTGAAGCGTTTACACATTGTTCTAAGAAAGACTGAGAAATTCTTGAAAAAAGGAACATACAATTACAAGTACAAGGTGGCGCAATAGTTTTCATCCGATATTCTTTGACTGTCATTTTTTTTTGTAAATAAAACCTTTTGGTTCTGCTTTCAGGTTGTGTTTACTTGATGTCTTAAATTTTTTTTTCATTGCCTCCGCCAGAATTAATAACTATTCGGGCCCGATTTATGGCATTTTTCGTCACTCTTGCTAGAACTTCCGGCGATAGGTCCTCGCATTCATGAAGTATATGGTATTCTCTTTGAAGGCCTTCAAGAGTCTGAGGCTTGTTGACATAGACGCGTGACTTCAAAAAACCCCACAAAAAATTGTCTAGAAAAAGTAAATCAGGCGATCTTGCCGGCCAATAAATATCGCAAAATCGAGAGATTAGGCGACTCGGAAATGCAGCCCTTAGAATTTCGATTGTTGCTAGTGCAGTATGCACCATTACTTCATCTTGTTGGAACCAAATGTTCCCAATTCATTCATTTGAGGAAAAAAAAGGTCGTTAAGCATGGCTCTGTAGCGCTCGCCGTTCACAGTAGTCGTTTGGCACGCGGCATTTAAAAAAAAAGAAAAGTCCAATGACGCCTCCAGCGTAAACCGCATACCTTGCAGTAACTTTGGGCGGGTGTAATGGCTCTTCGTGGCTTATACGCGGATTTTCGGTGCCATATCCACAGAGATGAAAATGGGCCTCATCGCTCATGATGATTTTTGATGAAAAGTTGTCGAAATTCAGGATGGCTTGAGCGTAGATTACACGCGCTTGGCGGCCAACAATTAACAGGTGATGCGCTGTATTTGTAAGGGAACATCTTACAGTCTTTCATCAAAATTTTCTGTAAGGACCGTCTATTGATGCCCAATTGCGTGGCACGTCATCTGGTCAATACTCCGGGGTCCCCTGCGACATCTTCTACCACAGCTGCGATATTCTCAGCAGAACTGCTGCTTCGCGCCGGCCAGACCTGGCAGCATCCCGCGTTGTTCCATAATCTTCTAGGCGAGTGGATAAACGTCGAAGTGTTTGCCCAGTTGGTATCGGACGACCGGGAAATCTACACCGAAATTCACGCTGCGCCAATACCGTCGAATTATTCCGGGAAAAAATCGTAACAATTATTCTCGCGTCCTTTAGGAGTGTAGCGATATGTATATGTTTTGTTGACGTGTATTTTGTATCTGTTTGCTTCACAAATATCAAAGTAGAATTGACATTTGCCGTCATTTACAAGAATTATAGCAGCTTCTTATAGGGTGATGACATTTGCGCCACATAGTGCATTGGTCTAGTTTTTTGTCTGAATAGAATTCATGCAAATACAGACAGAAATCGGAAAGGCTCTTTCAAGTTTTTCGAATTTGCTTTCGGTATAGTCCATGATAATGTTGGCCCTCTGGAACATTAGGAAATCCACGGGCGTCCATCAGATAATTTTGTGGATCTTCAGGCTTAAAAAATGTGTGTTTGCTACAATGGCATTTCAATTTGCTGCAAAGTCGGTTAGCATTAGTTCGTTTTAAAGGATGGTGTCGTTTAAGCCTTGTTTTTCAAAGATGAGACCATTTGCTATGTTTTGTGTACGAACTGGTAGAAGTAATGGGACTGAGAGAAACTCAATAATATTCATGTTTAAAAGCGTTTGGGAAAACAAAACCAATTACCGAAACGTCCTTATAATTTAAAGAACCCAAATTGCCAGCACAATTAGAGCCACGGTGCTAATCAGTCTGCAATCAAGCATTTTACTTCTTTTTATCTGATGAACATGCTTCGACATCCCTTTTGGTACTCATATATCGCTTACGAGTTTAAATTTTGTTATTTGCAGATAACAAATAAGGTGCCTGTATGAAAAACAACGAATTAAAAACCAATTCTCAGATAAGGCGCTGTGATTTTATTTTAAGCTCGTGCCAATGTGTAATCAAACAGCAGCTTTTTTATCATTTTTTTATTTAATTTCAAAATTTAATGTGAGATTGACAAGCCCACTTAATGCAAATCGATTTCTATCAATTTCAAATGATACTGAGTCGAATGCAAAACCGGCAAATTCGACATTTTTCAAATATACGAGTACTTTGTTTTTATTTATTTTTTTCAATTATTTGTTTTTTTATTTATTATACATATTGACAAGTAATTCAACTCATAAAATGAAATAATACATTGATATCGAAAGGATAGGGAATTCCATCTAGACGTGGGAGATAAAACTCGACATCGCATCGAAAATTATGCCGATAGAGAGTTTCCTCTTGAAGCTCTTGAGGTGAGTAATGGAAAAGAAATATTCGACGGCTTTTACACTGACATACGAACGATGATGATACAGGTGACCAGCCGACGCACAGTGGATCCCCTTCACATTCTGTTTTCTATTGGAACTTAATTTGTAATGTAGAAATATATTTGTTATTGTCTGATGTGCATATAACTAAATAATACGACAAAAATAAAATAAAAAAATCTTTTTCAAGTATAAATTTGTATATTTTTTTAATTGTGTTTACGATTCTTCAAGTAGTATATCTATGTATAGCTTCAGAGAAAAATGTTTTGCGGTTTATAGCTTGTAGTGAATGTGTATGGTATGTTATGTGAGGTGTACTTCTTGACGCAGCTGAGTGGCACGCAGGCCAAGCACGGCTTAGCTCGCCGAAATGGTCGGGAATCTTGCTAGGTTTTTTTTTTTTGGTCCCACAAAACAAAAAAAAAGTCGTGCCGTATTGATAGTAAAAAAAATTTCTTTAGAAACGTGTAAAGGTTATTGCCTGCTGATCTACCACACACTAGCTTCCTGATGGCTTAGATGTAAGAGCCATCGAATGGGATGCCCTCCTCCATAACTCCGCATGTTTTGAAACGTATAGTTTCAATACAAGCAAGATCACACCATGTTATAAATGTCCCTGTCTTTTTATTCATAACCTCTAAATCATTACTTGGATTCTTACCTTTCACCACACAGATACTTCCCTCATCTCATCTCTATATATCTTATTGGTGTTCTATACCATTTCAAAAAACAAAAGGTTTATCTGAGCTCTCTAACAAAAATCCAATTATTTATTCATTACAAAAATCTTACATTATCGATGTATTCGTAACTAAATAATTAATTTAAATACAGTTCACCAACTGGTTCTGGTATACAATGAAAAATTTAAATGTGCTTCTCTAAACACCCCTAAACTCTAAGATGCGCATCCTATCCGCTCAGATCACATGAGAATAAATGTATGTATAGCGAATTATAAGTTAAAACATTTTTTTGTTAGTAGTTATAGGTATGTAAACCTGTGTAAGTATTTCTTAGAGGTAAAACAAAATTTAAAGTATCTTCTACAGTATAAATTAACATAAGTAAATTTTTTTTTTTTTGTTTAGAATAAATGGAATTTCATTATTATATTACATTAATGTTTTTTTTTTTTGTTCTTTTAAATTGTTGTAACTCACTCGTTCCCAACTAATATCGTAATTTTTATTTTTATATGTATATTTTTCCAGGATCGAATTTTATTTTTCCGACAGCGCGCACAGGTCATTCCTTTTCTCGTCGTCGTAAAAATATAAAAGAAAGACACTAAAGCCGGAAAAGGGTGAAGTTGGCTTCTCTACTCCTCTCGTAGTCTTTTGAAGATGGCGGCATCTCTGTCTCGTGTACCGCAACAATTTCAAGATTTATTGAGATGAAATAGGGTGTTCATGCTATATGCTGCATGCTACAGTTATTAAGGCACCATACCACAGTAAAAACAATTTTATTTTTAATTTTTTTTTAATTTTCTAAAAGATGCATCCGTTGAGAATGCTCTAATGCTGATGGTCAGAAACACAAAAAAAAATACAGATATCCTTCAGCAAAACTTTGAACGGTTTTCAACCTGGTTGACAACATATTTGAAAAACTATTCATCCGACTTGCATGCACCAAGTTTTAAAATGTTCAAAAATACAGTCTCTATGGCACCACGTAGAGATTTTTTTTGTAAAGGTCCCCCTTCTATTTTTTTCATAAACTATGAAAATTTTCTGTGAAAATGGAAAATAAAATTCGATGTTTATAGCATCACGTAGGGGATGTCTTATTCATAAAAACTTACAAAAGACTTATAAGCTTGCTATAGAGAGGTTCTTGGAAAACATTATTCATAAACGTTCAATAGCACTAAAGCGCTCTATAAGTATTTAATAACCACTCCATAAGTTATAGAACGATGTACCCTACTATAAACCTCTAATAGGGTAGAAAAATGGCCGTCTTTACATGACAGCTGATTTTTGATTGACGTTTTTAACAGTTTTCCATTTGAGCTTAATTTATTCAAGCACGCCAAACGAGAAACCTTGAAATTTAAAATAATTGAAGTGAAAGGTGAAAGTTTATATTGTATCCTAGTATACAAGCGCTGCAAACATTAGCCGGAAGTTGTACCAGAAGATGTACGTTCCATTTTCGTTACCAGACGTGGAGTTTAAACGTCGATACCGCTTTAATAAACATACAGCAAACTTTATCATATTAAAGCAGGATTTGCAAACTCGATCCAAGATTTTGGGGTCGTCGTGAAGTAAATATACGATTCAACTCTGCACAGCTTCATGTACCTACTCGTTTGTTTCCCATTTAGATTCAAGATGATGGGGAAGATATCCATGGTTTGTCCCAACCAGCCCTAAGTCGCATATATTCCGGAGTAGCTCGCGCCATTACTCGTCACTCTGCACCTTGCATTAAAATGCCACAGTTTCTGATTGAACAGCAAAGGGTTATCAGGGAATTCAAAGAGATAAGAAACTTCCCAACTGTGTTGGGCTGCATTGACTGTAGTTATATAAAAATTAAAAAATATGGCGGTGATGCAGCTCAATTTTGTGTAAACAGAAAAGGATTTTATTCATTGAATGTGCAGGTAAGTTCATACTTAACATAACTATATTCAACATTTGTAGATAGCATTTTTGTGTGTGCTCTCATGTTATTCATTTATTATTTGGCAGGTTACTTGTGCTGACAAACTTAACATATGCGACATAGTTGCTAGATGGCGTGGCAGTACCCATGATTCAAGAATTTTCAATGAATCTACTCTTAAGCAACGTTTTGGGAAAGGTGAATTTAGGGGACGACTTTTGGGAGATTCCGGGTATCGCCTGGAGCCATATCTCTTTACACCCATACGTACGCCTCAAAATATACGTGAAGAAAACTACAATCGGGCACATATTGCTACAAGGAACTGTGTTGAACGATACCTTGGTGTTTGGAAGCAGCGGTTTCAAAGACTGCTGTACGGCATAATAGTTCACATGCACAATGTCAAGTCCACAATTGTAGGTCTTGAAGTGTTGCACAATATTGTAATAGAACAACAAGACTCAATTCCAAGAAACTTACCTATAACAAATAATTTAAACCTGTAATTGTTTACATTTTTGGATGTAGATACTTTAGATGAACACTTTTCTGATGCTGAACTTTCTCCCCAAGTTAATGAAGCAGAAGGAAGAGACACAAGCAATGCTCTCTTAAGACCACTTATTGATAGACATTTCAATTTTATTTCTTTTCTCATCATGTTTTTTTGTTAATAAAATTTGTTTATGGCTTTTTTTTTTTCATTTTCCATTTGGATTTGGTGCAACTCTTTCCTGCACTTTATCTTCGTCTGGGCTATATCTGCTGCATAATTTGGCTGACATAGAATTAGTTGTATATAAGTTTTCAATGCAAACTTAACCTTCGTATTGTTATTTACTTTGTTTTTATTTGAATCTTTTTTTCTTAAAGGATATTTGCAAAGGTACTGCTTCACGTTTAACAGCACTATATGTATGACTGGAAACATCCTATATAAAGTAAAAAAGTCTACGTTAGTGTCATGTAAATTTTAAAAAAAGAAAGGTATCAATCTCACATTATTTATGCTTTTATTGTCTGGTGGCTTTCGTGACAGAAAATGCAAAAAACAGCTGTCAAACTTTTTCTTTTAGAGAGTAGTTCACAATGGAATAAGGATGAAAACATAATGACGCTAATGTGCCTCATAGCGTGAACTTAGCTATGACAGGTTTATTTAACGTTTATGAATAAAGAATTTTATAATAGGTTTATTTGTGCCTAAGAGCATTTTAACTAAAGTATGTTATAAACCTATTATAAGGGATTTTTATGAATAAGACAGCTAGTTTATAAATATATTTTTTTGTATATTTCGTATGGCTTAACTGCTGTCAACCATCAAACGGCAACTTCGTCGAAGTGCCCTTTTGGAAACGGCGTACACCGCAAACTATTCTTCAGATTCGAATAAAAATATTTGTGTAGTGCCTTTTATATGTATATATTGAATATTAGTATCAATAACAAAAAACCATTAATCGTTTGCTCGAAAAAAATTATGAAAAATACACCCACCCACCCAGTTGTCTGGTGCCTTAATGGGATCAGAAGAGATAAGTAACCTGTCAAAGATGTCTGTCATCATAAGGACGATAAGAGAAGTTTTTCTGGTAAAGTTTTCCCGATACATCTTAAAATCCTTATTTCAGGACTCTTGATCTTCTTTGCTTAACTGCCCAATAGGAAGAAGCGCATGCGATATTATTTTACTTCCATGTATAAAAATTTTGTGAAGACTTGTGCTCATTGGATACCAAGGATAGTTTTCAACGTAAATTTGAACTGCAAAAGCAAAAACTTCGAAACTTTTCAACATCTATACTGAAAAAGCTTGAAATTGTTTGTAAGATAATGTAGAATCTTCGAATTAGGTGCTCGTCTGTTCTAATAACGTCAGCTGACAACTTATGTTGCTGAAAGAGCTTCCTGGCTACTTTGCCATCATTGGTATTACCAAAACCGGGTTTAGGTTTGTCAACACTCCACGACATTTGCTCCTTAAATTTTTTCTGTATGCTGGGTTTAGTGTCTTTTACAATTTGCTCATTCTCCTTATTTACTCACCAAGATTTCACAGGTAACTTATATGAAATAAATACAATAAAACACATTCAAACATCCTTATCCATGAATGTAGAACAGAAATTCCAAAAGACAAGTGGTTTCCTTTGATAGGCCTTTCAATCATATCGTTGACTTCGCTTCAGACAACGCGTTACAAATTTGGCCATCAACCGTGGTTAAGACCAAGGCGTGTTTTATAATAAATTTCTTACCTTTAGTAGTGAATTCTGTTGATATTAAGTTGTATATTTGGTGTTCAATATTTTCTTTTACAAGTACAAGTTCAATTATTTCTTTCTAATATTGGAGATTAATATTCCTGCAAAACCGTGACGATGATGGCCTTGGATTTTGTCAGACTACGCATTTACTATTATTAGTCTTATCAGTCTTAAAGGTAGAATTGATCATAAAATCATATATTTGGCGTCACTGTTTTCCAGTGAAAATTGTTGCATATATTGTGTTGAGCTCCCATCAAATGCCCACTTGCAAACTTAAGTCAAGTTGGTTAACGCATCTAAAGAGGACATCATTTCTTTTTGCGATTATAATAAGCGAATAATTGTGTGATCTAATAACGACTGTACTGGTACCTCTGCCTCAATTTCCTTTATAAATATTTGTTGCGGATAGCATTTCAACTTTTCTTGTTTTATCTGCTTATAAAGGGTTTTTTTTTAAAAGGTTTGTTTTTTGGCAACACTGTCTCTACAGATTATCAATTTGACAGTTTGACGATGAATAGATTAACGCCAGAACAACCTGTGCAAATTGTGCATGTTTATTTTGAAAACCAGGTTCGGTTCGCCAAACTTATCGTGCACTACGTCCATCTTACGGTCGACAATCTGAGCAAGTTATTCGGAACACGATGAATCGTTTTCACACCACGTACACTCTAGTGGATAATACGCATCCCCAAAGGCGACAAACAGTGGGAACAGAAGAAGTTACTGTCGTTGCGGAGTCCAGTGTTGAGGAGAATCCGAATGAGTCGATTCGCCATCGTGCACAGCAATTGTAGCTATGCACATCCACTTTGTGGAAAATTTTACGGAAAAATCTTGGCTTAAAAGTTTATAAGATCCAGCTTATGCAAGAGTTGAAACCGCGTGACCATTATACGAGTACGCGTCGTAGGTTCGGTGAATGGGCCGAAAACATGATTTAGCTTGATCCTCATTTTGTTCTCCGACGAGCCCCATTTTTGGTTAAACGGATATGTAGACAAGCAAAATCGCCGAATTTGGATTGGAGGAAACCCAGAAGCCTTCGTCGAGACTCCCTAAAAACCATTAAAACTCACTGTTTGTTGCGCTTTATCGGCCCATATTTAACTAAGGACGATGCCGGCCAGAATGTTACTGTCAATGGAGAGCGCCATAGATTTCTGTCACTTCATCAGCTGTTCCTCAGTTGAATGGCATTGATGTGACAGAGCTGCAACATGCTGCACGGCACGCGACAACATCAATTTATTGCGGGAAACAATAAATTGTTTCGCGTAATGGACCTGTGTGAACTGGCCTCCACGATCCTGTGATCTCACACCTCTAGATTACTTTCTTTGGGGGTATGTGAAGTCAATAGTCTATGCCGATAAACCAGAGACGTTGGACGATTTGGAAGTCAACATTCGCCGTGTTATTGCTGATATACGACTCCAGTTGCTCGATAAAGTTGTCGAAAATTTAACTTCACGATTGCGCTTCATAAGAGTTAGCCGCGGCCTGCATATTCCCGATGTCATATTTAAACGCTAATGGCATAAAATTATCTATTAAATAAAGCTAATATCATAGTCATTGACATTAGTTTGAAGTATTTTATTTCATATTGAATTTGTGTACCTCAAAAAAAAAAACACTCTTTATTATAGGATGGGAAAATCCCTTTTGCGTAGTTTCGAATCGATTTCGATGATTCCCACCAATTCGGACTGGTCTCCGTCCAAACAAGAAGAATACCCAAGAAAATTCTCGAAAAATCCCCGAAAAAAAAATTATGAAGAAAATTCATTTTCCCATACATTTTGTATGGAGCGATTTTAGGACGCCATCTTCATGATAGATGACGTTTATGTTTACGTTACGTTGTGAACATTTTTTTGTTGGCAATTTTTTGCGACAATTGTTTTTGCACAAAATTTGTGTGACAATTGTTTTTGTATCAATTTTTTTTTGTCACGCATAAAAAACGGATATGATTTCATATACTGGTTCTGGTATTGCCAGTAGATGGCGTTGTGTGCATCAACTTTTAACAGCTGATTCATTTGCACTGTCTTTCCATCGCATACCACTGTACTGTGCAGACGTGTGTTGCGATTTATCGGCATTTTTTCAAGTTTTATCAAATTTTTATCAGCTTTCGACAGTTATTGTAATTCAATCTGATTCATCCTTCCGTTCAAATTGGCCCAATGAAGGTTGTATGCAACCATTGCGGTGCATTGAAGTTCACTAGAGAAACGCCTGGATTGTGCTGTCTCAATGGCAAGGTTAAATTACCACCATTGCCCTTGCCACCAGAGACATTGCATTCTTTGCTTCGTGGTGAAACACCAGAATCACGTCATTTTCTATCGAACACTCAGAAATATAACGAATGCTTTCAAATGACTTCATTTGGAGCAGATATTATTAATGAACGCAGATTCAATCCGACATTCAAGGTAATAAAAGATTTAACAAATTAATATGTATCGATATGTATACCAAAATAGAAGCGGAGCGCCTCCTTTTTATCAGTTTAAATCAAACCAAACTACGTACGGAGGAGTACATTTACTTACGCGATGCAATTTGCATCGACGGGAATGCAGCTGATATTGGTCGGGTGACCATTTTACCGGCGACGTTCGTTGGCAGCTCACGTCATATGCATGAATATGCGCAAGATGCAATGACATATGTACGTCATTATGGCCGTCCTGTGCAATCCAAAGTCGATAGAAATTTTTCCTGGCCAAACATCAATTGATCGGCACGATATCACCGCACGTGGATTCAGGAAAAAAATCCGGTCGCTGCTGGACTATATTGTTAAGCATCGTGTCTTTGGGGATACTCGATGTTGGATGTATTCGCTTGAATGGCAAAAAAGAGGCTTGCCGCATGCGCACATTCTCATTTAGTTAGTTGAAAGAATGCAACCAGGCCAAATTGATGACATCATATGTGCCGAGATTCCTGATCCCGAAACCGATCCAGACCTGCATCATGTCGTATTTACCTGACTCATGGACCGTGTGGCGCCATTAATCCACAATAAGCGTGCATGTGTTCCAAGCATTATCCACGAATTTTGACTGATAAGACCATCACTGGCAACGATGGTTATCCACTGTATCGGCGTCGATTATCTGATGATGGCGGTAGAACAATCACAGTCAAAGCGAAGGGAAGGCACATTGTAACGTGGAGTATTGCAATGCAGTGAAGTCCATCAAGTACATCTCCAAATATGTCACGAAAGGCAGTGACATGGCGGCTTTTGGTCTTCAAGCTCTTGATCCCAATGATAAAATCACGCGCTATCAAGTTGTCTATCGGCCAACTGTGAGCTGCAATGAGGCGATTTGGCATATATTCTCACTTCCAATTCACGAACGCTATCCGACTGTTACACATTTGGCAGTGCATCTGGAGAACGGTCAACGAGTTTATTTCACTACAGCAAATGCCGCTCAATGTACTCAAAACCCACCAGCGACAACATTGACCAGTTTCTTCCCGATTTGCCAAAGTGATCCGTTTGCACGTACATTACTTTACTCAGAGATGCCGCGTTATTACACTTGGAATGCTTCATCGAAGAAATTTCAACGTCGAAAGCAAGGCGATGTAACATAGTTCCTGGTCATCCGGATGTGTGTTCTACTGAAGCTCTTGGCCGTATTTATACAGTTCATCCGAAGAATGGTGTATGCTTTTACTTGCGACTATTGCTGGTGAATGTTCGTGGGCCGACATCATTTGAATCACTTCGAACTGTCAATGGTATAGTGTTGCCAACATTTCGTTCTGCGTGTCAGGAGCTCAATTTGCTTGAAAACGATGCGCATTGGGACACGACAATCGCTGAAGCAACTGTTTCCGCATCTCCAAATCAGATACGCGATCATTATTTCCGCGTGAATTGTGGGACAAGTAACATACAAGGATGACATGTCAGAAGACATTTTGCATTGAGTTCGTGTCCATTCAGAGAATCCCCATCTTGAGATGAATGAGGAGATGCACCTCATGTGCGGCAGTTTGTTAGTCAGATTAAGAGTGCCATCGCCAGATCGTGGAATAAACGACGCTTTCGAACGAGAATTGCAGTGTGAACGTGAATACGACACAAATGCATTAAGCAAATTGGTTCGAACGAATGTACCTTTGTTGAATCCCCAACAAAAAGAAGTGTACGATACGGTGATGAAGGCAATTGATGATGGAAATGTTAGCATGTTTTTCCTTGATGCGCCTGGTGGCACTGGCAAGACATTCCTCATATCATTGATTTTGGCTGCAGTTCGTGCTAGATCAGAAATTGCTGTAGCAGTTGCTTCTTCTGGAATAGCGACTACGCTGCTGGAAGGTTGCCGAACCGCTCATTCGGCATTGAAAATGCAATTAAACCCTCAAGCGGCTGAAGAACCAACATGTAACATAGCGAAACATTCAGCAATGGCCAAAGTTTTGGTAGCAAGCAAAATCATTATCCGGGACGAATGCACAATGTCGCATAAACGTGCGTTAGAAGCTCTGAATCGCCCTATGAAAGATCTGCGTAATGACGCAAGACGTTTTGGGGGTGCGTTGATTTTACTCTCAAGCGATTTCCGGAAAACACTACCAGTAATACCACGATCGACAGCTGCCGATGAGATCAATGCTGGCCTCAAACCATCGACATTGTGGCGTAATGTGAAGAAACTTCAGCGGACGACAAACCTGCCAGTTTGTGAGGAAGTTCTCATTCCGAGAATTCCAATGATCCCAACCGATATGCCACTCCAGTTTAAGCGAATCCAATTTCCAATTTGTCTCGCACTCGGCATGACAATCAATAAATCACAAGGCCAACTGAATGTCGCATGTTCCCGTGTCGGAAAACCATCCGCTTTGATCGCTTTTGCACCTGACAACAAATCGAAAAATATCGTTTATTACAGAGTGCTTCAATGAGGGCAAATACAATTCAAAATCGACCCGACCGCAACCCATCCAGCAAATATTTAAACACAAAGCATCAATTTCAATGGACAATTGACCACAGATTTTCTGCAATTTGAAATGACGCAGGGCAACGCCAGCGGGGTCAGCTAGTTATATTTGATTTTAGATAACTGGGCTTCCTGTTTTCCACCGCTTGATTGGTTCACTACTCTGTAGAAAATTAGTCGTTGGGGGACCACACTTCAGAGAACGGTACATTTTAAACTCTAGTTCACCGAGTAACCAAAGGTAAATTGATTCTTTAAAATTCTTTAATGAATCTCAATGTTTTTTAGGTATATCAAAAAAGCATTTTTTATTTTGTGGTGGAATACTGAATACAGTACTTCAATGATTCGTTTCCAGTCAAACAGTGGAGAAAAGTAAATAAAATAAATCAAAAATTTTTGGAAACTTTCGCCAACATCCGGTCTAATGTCTAATAAACTTATTATTTCTGCAGAGTATTGTGCTTTGAGATCTTTTTCGGTTCAGAGATGCCTTAACGAAGAAATTAGTATGTCCGCTGAGATTGCAAGCATGTTGAAAAGGTCTTCATTCCGCCGCATCCCTGAAACTTTGCACGTATTTTGATATCTATGTATATTCCTTGTAGTCTTAATTGGGCATCTTCTCACAATTATCCAAGTGGCGATGATTGATACTGGATTATATTTTGACTATGAGACAACATTTTATGAAGAGGAAGTGTGAGTTGTTTTTCGAAATTTTTTTCGTTAGTTGCATATTTTTGGATGCTGATATTTATACTCCCTGACATATTTCGAGAGCAATCCCCGCCATCCAGCATCCCATACAATTCCTATTTTGCTAGAAAACTTGATTCCATTCTCCATTCACCAATGGTTGAGGCTTCTGCTATTCAAGTATCGAAATCTTCTGCTACGGAAATATAGATGACGCTGCTCACATTTAAATGGATATCACTCTGCTTCCTTCCTAAAGTTGTTCGGGGCTAACAACTTCATCATTCATCGTTCCGTTGAAATGACACATTCTATTCAAATGGACCACCTTAATTTTCCTCAATCCCCATGATGGATCCGGTAGACAACGTCATTAATGCGAATTATCACCTTGTATGGACCTTCCTAATGCTGTTGCCATTTTGGTGATTTGCCTCTCTTACGCTGAGGGTTATACAGCCACACCAGATCTCCTTCGTTGAAGCCGCAAGATTTCACTTTGATGTCTTATGATATCATATGACTATCGTATGATAGTCTTCATGCGGTTACTCGCTAGCTTCATCTTTTCTCTGGGGTTTTCATGCAATTTGCGAATCCTGCTGAGCAAGTCATCCACGTAGTCGTTCACCACCGTGGGCTCTGTAGATGGGGATCAGAATTTTGTTTCACTTGGCAAACGAACTGTTTGACCAAATAAGATTTTTTTTTTTATAATTTACGCGCGCCTAATGGGTTATGCTACCCTTTTACTGTTGCCAAGGCGCGGGCGGAAAGATAGAAGGGGGAGAAAGAAAAAGCATTGTTGTGACGTAGTGGTTTGAAACTCAGGTGTGTTTGGGTTTCGATATTGGCTCTCCAGGGGTGGGAGTCCGAATAGGACGGAGAGATTTTTCTTCACTCGGAATGATTCCGGTTGTGAATTTTAACGGTTGATTTGTGCTTGAAAACCCTACAACAGCCAAATTTACATATCAGTGACTGAGTTCCAATTACACAAATGAAAACTTGCCGTGGCTAGGATTCGAACCTTGACCCTCCGAGTGAGAAGCGATTGCTAGTACCACTACACCACACACCATCTCGGATGATGTGTGTCCTGTTGAACTATGGACCGCGTTTCGGTAGGCCATTAAGAAAAAGGGTATATATCGATCCCAATCCCGCTGGCAGTTGCTGGCAACCTTAGACAGATGCTCATTCAAGGTCCTATTGAATCGCTCCACCATTCCACCAGATTGAGGATGTACATAGTGGCTTTGTCCTTGTCTTCCTTATTCCCAGATATTGGAACACTTCCTGGAAGACTTTTGATTTAGAGTTTCGCCCTTTATCGGAATGTGGCATCATTGGGATTCCAAATCTGCTCACCGTTAACTATATTTTCTGCTTCGGTATGACCGGATGGGAAACACTTCCGGCAGCGTACTGAAGTAATCCATGACCACGAGGGTATATCGGTTGCCATTAAGGGTTTCGTTTGAATGGTGCTCCGACATTGTATTATTACATTCGTCCCTGTGGCTCTAATCTTGGGCCCATGGTAGCCGCAACCCTTATGCACTTTTTGCACCAATTTCCGACATCATGTTTAGCGCTTAGCCAATATAAATGATCCCTCATCTTTTCGAACGTTTTGTTTAATCCTAAATGGCATCCTGAGACTCCGTCATGTATTTCATGGAGCACATGGCGGACTCTGGCGTGGCACGATTAGCTGCTTACGAGATGTTGTTCCATCTGCACTTTCCCATTTTCTCTTCAGTAAACCATCTTGCACACAAAGCGAATCCCACTGTGCCCAATATGCCTTCAGAGTTTGGGCCCGGTCCAATATCTCCTGCCTCGTGTTCCTTCCAGATCAATATTGGTTCGATGTCATTATCTGCCTATTGGGAAGAACGGATTGCATATGCACTCAAACCCTCTACTGACTCAGTCCTGATCATTTGGATTGCGGCCTGCTCTTTCGCTTCCTTACCACTGACTACTTCTGGTGGAAGACTTTCATTGCATTGTTTTGCCAGCGAGACAGGGATAATTGCCCTGAAGTCGCCGACTCCTCCTACCGACTTCTGGTAGTTTTGACCAGCTTCTTGGTAGCCGTTTCTAATGGTTTTTCGCTCTATTAACCACAGTGAAGGCAGCCTTTACGTCGTACCGGTTCTTTACAATGCCCTTGAAGATGTCCTAATTTATCGCAGTTCCAGCATCGCATTTTTCGCCTCCCTCACGGAGTATTTCGTTGCACGGCACTTAGTCTTGGGCGGGAGCATTCACAAGATGCTACTTCCCCGACGAAATATATTCGTTTGGAAACCTGGTTGGCTGCTTCATTCGTCAGAGCCAAGGCAAGTGCTTCAGCAACGGTTCTCTTCCCGAACATCCTTACTGCTGACTGTAGCTCCGAATCTGCGATTGCCCTGATGAATGTCTCCTTTACCATTTCGTCGATTATTTCTTGGCCTGCGGTGGGATATGACAAATGTACCAGTCTACTGACGTCTGATTGGAACTATTGCAGTGTTTCTTCTCGTTCCTGCATTCGGCTTTGCAATTGAACCTTGTAAACCTCCCGCATGTGGCTATCCCTAAACCGTTTCTCGATATCCCGCACTAAAGCCGTATAGTCTCTATTCTTATCGATATCGATTGTTTGTAACAATTCTTCTGCAGTACCCTGTAAGGCCAGTGCTAGGGCAAGGCACTTCTCCTCATTGTCTCAGTGGTTCGCACAAGCAGCCATTTCGAACTGCTTCTTATACGCAGACCATGAGGCCTAGTCATCGAATGATGAAGGCTTCAAACTCTTTTCTTCCTGCACCGCTTAAAGAACATTCTCGGAGTTTCTGTTTTCGCACTGTGTCGAGCTCTTTTGCCAGTTGCTCAACTTTGCTGTTCATTTTTCGTCCACATTCTTCTCTATTCTTTCAAATTTGTCATCGATTTCTTCGAACTTTTGCTGGAGAATGTCCTTTAGCACTTCCAGATTATTTGTTTATTCATCCATTGTCTGTTAAAGGCCCTGCAGGCCATTCTTTTGTTCGTCTAAATTTTTGATCTGTTCGTCTAGATGTTTTTTTCTGTTCGTCCGTTTTTTGTTCGAGGCTATGCTTCTGTTCGTCCAGATTTTTCTTTTGTTCGTCCATTTTGTCCCTCGTCAACGTCAAAGATGTATGTATCTGAATCGTATCCCTCGTTGTTCAAATCATCTTACTGTCGGAGAACCAAGTCACTGGCGCTGAGGTTTCTCTTGTTCAACTGGGATTTGAGTTGGACGATGGTCAACTGTAGCTTTTTCAAAAAACCAACTATTACAACAATTGTTTCTCACACAATAAGTCCTATCCCACCTCTGACAACAATGTAAAATGTTTGTGTGGGTACAAACATATTCCTTTCAATACAACCGCTTTGGGGGCGATCGGATGCCTAACCAGTGTAAAGAGAGCTTCTTTGTTCTACTGTATAAAGGCAAAGGCGACCCGAAAAATTGCAACAACTATTGATCGGTGATACAATGTAGCATACAATGTAAATATTCAAGATAGTTGGAGAACGGTGGACAGCGGTCAATGGCGGTCAATGCAACTTGTGAAAGGCAAGACGGCATATGACAAAAGTTTACGGATAACAATAGAAAAAAATCGCTGCGCTTCCAAAAAATTGGATACAGCCTTCATCGATTTAGAAAAAGCTTTCGGAAAAGTTCCCAGAGATCTGATATGGACGGCGCTGAGATCTCACAATGAACGTAAGTCGTCGGGTATGCGATATGTACCATGACGTTAAGAGGAAAATTTAATACAGAGCGGTAATAACCGGGGAATTCGAAATTAAAGTTGGACCACACAAAGGCAGTGTACAAAGCCCTTAGCTTTTTAACGTTCTGCAAGGTTTCGTATTGAACCAGCACATTAACGAGTTCGGAACGATTTGTTTTTTCGCCGATGATGGGGTTATCATAAGAATCAACACGGCACCTCTACAAGCAACTCTAAATAATCCGATAAAAGTGCTGGAAAGACCATACATACATATATCATTGTGCAAAAGTCCGAACAATTTAAATACATAGCACTGGCGTTATTATACAAAGACAATGTCGTACATAGAGATAGCGTGCAGTGGCTTAAAATGGTCCAAAATTCCTCAGCAGTTTGTGAGAAAAAAGTGCCACTTTAACTTAAAGGTTTGCTATACACAACACACGTTTTCCCAGCTTTAACATACACGTTGCAATGTTGGACGATGTATGAAAACTGTAATAACATCTACGGAACTAATCACAAGACGTGGTCTAATAAAAAGTATACGTATCTGTGAAAATCTCCACATTAAGAAACCGATAATGGAAATAGTTAAGGCTGAGCAAATAAGCTGGCTTTGGCACGCTTAACGAAGGTCGTTGGAAAATCACAATAGAGACCCAAGTTACAACCGCAGTTCGAAGAAAAGAAAAATTGAATAACTCAAATGCAAAAACATCAAGAAATTCTAGACTTCAGTAAAGATGTAATTGAAAATATTGCTGACACATTTATCCAATCCCATATAATCCATCAAAAAGCGGCAACGAAGAATGTCAGCTCTTAAGTCCCTTGTAATTTGTAGAAGTTCTGGAGTAAATATCTGCATATAGCACATTGCACATTAAGGATCTGTCTCTGACCAACTTTGTCTCAGTTTAGCAAAATGACAGAGTAGCCGAAATGCACATGCTTAAGGACGGTTGAGAAGTATTTGTTGAGTTGCAAATAGCTGAAACATATTGAAGGACATTAACTAATATGTGAAGGACTACATTGACGCACTATTTATTTGTATTGTATATTCCTCACTATTTTTATTTCATTTGACAAGAAATGACTTGCATGCAAAATTAACTTAAAAGAACTAACTAAAAGTGATTATTGATCACCCCAGTTGTTTCGTAAATCCATCGGATGTAACTCGTAATACGTGTAAACAGTGCTAATTCACCGACACGGCATTTCGAACCCCAACCATTCGAAGCTAGTCCAAGAAGAGTTTTCGATACATCCTTCAATACCAACGGACTTCCCAGATCCCCACGGCAAATATCTTCCACAGTATTCACGCAAACAGTTGAACTTTCGATTTCACCATTGTGGAAATAAGCCGAACAATCATTCTGCTTAGCGATATTGACTATCCCAAAGCGAAGTTCGTTTGTATTTCCTATAGCAAAAAAAGAAATAGAAAACTTCACATATAGGATAAATAGTTCTTCATAGGCTTACCATAGGACCAACCGGATGTAGTTGCATCGATGCCTTCAAAAGTAAATTCTGCATAACCTACCGGTGGTAGAGTCACAGGCTTAATGTGGTCTTAATCGAAGTTCATAAATTAAGTTGTGAAAAAGTTCTAAGAAAAGTAATAAGAAAAACGTTACCTGTAAATTGTACCGATCTAGGTAGACCTACTGCTGCAATATCATGAAGTAGTGTACTTCTGTCCCAATCTTCATGAAGATAAACGTCACTTAAAGCTATTTCCAGTTTAATCTGTGAGTCTTCATCCTTAGTGACGTCATGTCCTCCCAAAATTGCTGTAAGTCTTGTTGCTCTTAAGATGTGAAATTAATTAAAATTCTGATAAGTCCGTCTAAAAGTTATAAGAAGTTACCCCTCAGTACACTGAGCACTAGTCAAGATCCAATCTTTTGAAATCAAAACTCCACCACACCAATTCGACTGAGAAATCAAAGCAACTTGATAGGGGAACTGTTTTACCTCTGCAATGCTACTGCCTTTCGATTCGACGATTGTCAATCCTAAGACAAAGAGGACAAAGAAGATCAACTTCAATCTGGATGACCACATTTTGAAAAGGTATCTAGACAAACTAAACAGGCTATTTCGTTTCAATATTTTTTTATGTGGCCTATCATAATAATCCATTATATTTATGTTATCATAATAATCCAATTTAATTATGGAAAACAAATAACTAAGACGTCAGTGCCGATATCTTATATCTCATCTGAGCAATCACTATTTTGCAATCAATAAATAATGCGATACTGAGTTTCACATCAACATAAGATAAATGCAAAACGAACAAATTTGTTTTAGAAGCGCAGTTGAGACGCAATAAATCATTTCACCTTTGAAGTTTTTGAATTTTTTATGGATAATCCCTAAAGTACTTCAGAATAGTAGAGAGAACCTGTTTTTCAGAATAACTATAGCATGATATACGAGTACAAGGTGTCTTCCGGTGGCGAACTTGTGTTTTTAAATGTGAATAATAAAAAAAACTATGGGACATAATGTATTATTAAACACTTAGTTCAGTACACAGAGAAGAAATGCAATTCTATCATATTTTTATAAAATGATATTATCCAAATGCCCCCCATTTAGTCGCACACACAGTTGGAAGCGGACCATGTATCATGCCGCACCATGCTTGGCTGGATGTCACGTAAATCGCGGCGGGCTATTTCCGTAGACTTTATTTCTGATGTACCCCCATAGAAAAGATTGGAGACCTCAGACCTCCCTATTAATAAAAAAGGACTCATACACGATGTTATCAAATACCGACCCATTGTTAAGTTATATCTCATTCCCAAGATCTTTGAGAGCATCATTTATTATGCAATGTTCTTTCATAGCAGATCCATCCTTGCACCAACCTAATATTGATTTCTTAAATGCACCACTTACCACTGCCTTTAGCAAAACCTTTGATAAAATCACATATAAGTTAATTCTTTTCAAACTCAATGCACTTGGTTTTCAACCTGGGCTGATTTCTTGGTATTTTAACCAACTAGTTGTACATTTTCGTTATTGATTGTCTGTCACTTTGGATGTTCTACAATTCTCATTTTGACTATTCATCTGTGATACTGAACTCAATTTAGGCACCCACATTGATTCCATGATTAGCGGAGCTACAATAATTCCGTGCTTTTCATTGCTAAATGATGGTCCAAAGAGTTATCTGACCCTTACCTCACAAAATTCCTGTACATCACCTTTAATAGGCCAGTTTTCGAATATGCTAGCCAGGTATGGTCCCCTTACTATGGAAACCATATTCTATATATCGAAGCTGCCCAACGCAGATTCCTACGTTTCGGTCTGTGCAATCTCTCATTCGCTGATCACTACATCCTTCAGCCCTATAATGACCAACTCAAATTGCTGGGCTTACTATCACTGGAAATGATATCCGCCGATATTCTTCTTATATACCAACTCTTAATCGGCTCCAGCGACTGTCCCTCACTGCTGGATCAGATTTTTTTAATACCAACCCCCTCTTTTTTGTTCAAATAACCACCGAATTGCATACGATTTTAACGAACCACTGTCTCGAATGCTACGTGAAGCTAATAAAATTGTCCATATGTTCGATTTCCATTGCAGCAGAATTACCCTCAAAAACGCCCTCAATTATCACCACCCCGACCCTGATAATCCTTGTCCTATATCGTTAGTTTGTACAAAACTCAATAAAGTTGTCCGGCGTTGATCCGGGCCTATTAAATTAAAGCTAAATTATTCTCAGATTGTATAGTATTGGAGCATTAGTTGTAACAAATCCACAATCGCTCTCATTGACAAAAGCATTTGACATGGTTGACCATAACTTGCCTCTAAAAAAATTATATAATCCTGGCTTCAGGGGAGTAATATGCAAATGGCTTCAGTCGTATCTAAAATTTAGAAAACAGAAAAAGTTCGTATAAATGAAAATTTAGAGACTTACACATCTTACCGATAAGACATCTTTACGTCTTTGAAGTGCTTAAAGAATTTTTCAAACAAAGTGGCAATATTTCCAGTAGGTTAAATTATGTTAGGTTAGAGAGGAGTATGATGGATATGCCATCACATAGACACCAGGCACCACAACGGGCCCATCGCGATCCAGTTGAATTTGTTTTCAAATGGCAAAAACCTAAACAATCTCCCTGGTGAAACACCCAATTTTCCTGCAAAATCCAAGAAGGCCCTTCAAGTTCATGCCGTCTTTTTCCTCTAGGTTTTCGAAAAAGTATTTCCCTAAAAATTACCTTCGACTACGCAATATTGCCTCGCACTCACACTGTAGGTTTGTTCCTCTACAGCTTGCAGAATCTGCAAATATCCGTATCTGACAATTTGAGTCTCTTTGCGTGTTTCCACAGGAGTTAGTGTCCTGTCAGGATTAATATTTCTGTCCTAAATTTATCCCTGCTTAATTTTATTAACTTTCTGGATCTTTTGCCGTCAAAAAGCGGCCAGAGAGCCTTGGATACACTGTGTCCTTCAAGACTTGACCACCTTAGGTTGGCAGTCTTTGTGATTTTTTCCTCGATAGTGCCCCTCGCTATGCAAATGGGATGTTTTGATATTGGCAATCTCACTATTGTCAAGTACCCTCCTTTTTTTGTAAGCTCATCCGCTTGTTCATTTCCTTTAACACCGCAATATCCTGGCACCTAGAACAGTCCTACCCGGTTCTGACTGCATAGTGCCTTGAGCACTGTGCAACAGCCCCTAACTGTATCAGAATTGACGTTGGTTGATTCTATTGCCATTGAGTAGGGGCTGGCTATCGATGAAGGTAGCGATATCTCTTTCGGATACCGATCTCATCTGCATTAGCTCAGCCGCCCTAAAGACAGCCAGAACCGATTGGAAGACACTGCTTGCGTCCGATAGTCTTAGTTCTGGGTCTTCCGAGGAGATACCAGAAACTGTTCCTTCCTCTGTTTTCGCGCCCTCTGTGAAATTGTGACCTGGTTATTGTATTTTTTTGCCTGTCCTCTTACGGTATGTCGAAGTCGACCAAGTAAAGAATTTCATCCGTTAGTAACCCAGATTAGTGAGTCGTATAGCACTGTTGCCGGCATGTTCTTTTATATTTTTTTTTTATAATAAATTTAATTTTTAATTTTGGTGGGGGCTGAGGCCCCCATTTATTGGCTTAATACAAGCTTAATCTAACTTAAAAACTAACAGAAAGACTTAAGAGCTAGTGACCAAGGAAGTGATGGAGGAGATCTTGTTTAAGACGAGGAGTGCTCAGGTGGAAATGAAAAAGGGAGAGGTTCGAGTTGACCTTTCGGAGCATTCGGGAGATAGGTTCGTTGGAGCCATAAGAGGTGCGGTGGACCGGTAGATAGAAGAGACGAGGACAAGGTAGATTGCGGGGGTTGGTATTGAAGGAAATGGAGTTCAAAATGGATGCACAGTCGATGGAACCCGAGAGAAGACGATGAATGAAAAGAACGTCAGCAATATTCCTACGTTCTTCTAACGAATTCATATTTAGAAGTTTGAGGCGGTCTTGATAGGGAGGTAAGATTAAAGGGTCGTCCCATGGCAGGCCACGGAGGGCAAATCGGTGGAATCGACGTTGAATACCCTCGATTCGAGAAACATGAACCCGGTGAAAGGGGGGACCAAGCTTGACTGGCATACTCAAGCAGGGGGCGAACAAAGGTAATATAGAGAGATCTGGTTACATACGGGTTGGAAAATTCCTTGGACCACCGTTTAATAAAGCCAAGTGATGAGTTGGCTTTGAGGATCATCTTATCGATATGCGAACGGAAATTAAGCTCTCTGTCGAATAATATGCCAAGGTCTTGGAAAGACTGAACCAGGGGAATTGGTTGACCATGGAGAAAATAAAGTCGGGGAGGAGACGGGTTGCATTTACGTGAGAAGGTTATAGATTGACATTTGGCTATATTAAGTTCTAGGCAGTTTTTGAGGCACCAGATTGAAAACCGATCAAGGTCTTCTTGAAGAAGGGCAGAGTTCTGGGGAGAGGAAATAGATCTAAAAAATTTTGTATCGTCAGCGTAAAGGGAGAGGGAGGAGTGCTTAATGACACTCTCAACATCGTTGATAGTAAGAATGAAGAGAAGAGGGCCAAGATGACTGCCTTGTGGAACTCCAGATGAGGCCAGGAATGGAACAGAAAGGGCGGATCTAAACCGAACACTATAATATCGGTTTACCAGGTAAAAAGAAATCCATTTTAAAAAGAGAGGCTCAAAGCCGAGAGCAGACAATTTGAAAAGGATCAATTTATGAGATATCTTATCAAATGCTTTAGTGAAATCAGTTGCGATAACATCGATTTCTTTGCCATTTTCTAAGGCTGAGAGTGCAAAAGACACGAATTCAACTAGATTTGTGGTAGTTGATCTACCTTTTAGAAAACCATGTTGTCGGGGTGAAATAAAAGGCTTGCATTTGATGCTTAACGCTTCGTATAAAATGCTTTCAAAGAGTTTGGGTATATGAGAGAGTTTAACAATGGGACGATAATTGGTAACTTCATGCTTAGATCCCTTTTTGTGTATTGGGATTATAAAAGAGGTCTTCCAAATCTGGGGAAATTCATCCTGTGTAAGCGATAGACGAAAAAGGTAGGAAAGGGGTAGAGACAGGTTGAAAGAGCATTTCTTAAGAAACATGGCGGGGAGTCCGTCTGGGCCAGGTACAAATTCATCCTTAAGATTTTGTAACTTTTCTTCAATAACTGCAGGATCGAAATTTTGAGTGAGAAAGGGACCAATAGAGAAATTTGGTAGATCATTGAAGTAAAAGGGATCTGGTACGAAATAGTTGTTGGCAAATGATTGCTTGAAAAATGTAGCAAAAAAGTTGGCGATGGTAGGAGGATCACATGAAGTTTTGGTTTCGAAAGCGAGGGAGGAAGGATAACCATCAGTCTTACTTTTGCAAATGACTTGGGGTCATTTATGAGATTGGTTTGCGCACTATTCAGGTAGCGCTGATAGAGAGAATTATAGAGTTCAATGAAATGAAGATATGTACCTAGATAATTTGAATAGTCGGAAGAAGAGTGGGTGCGAAGGAATACCGCCCATAACTTGTTTCTTTTGTTTCGTAGAGAGCGAAGTCTACGATTATACCAAGGAGGGGATGTAGAAGAAGTTTTATGGCGGCAGTAAGACACATAAAGGGAGATGGATTTGAATATTTCTCTGTAAAAAATGGAGAGGGCATCAACCAGAGATAGATTGGTAAACTCAAAAGAAGCACTGCTTAGATAGGTATTAATTTTACGGAAATTAGCTTTGTGAAAATTGTAAGAAAATAGAACTGCAGGGGGAGGCGACTGAAGAGGAGAGTTGTGGAAAAA
Source organism: Volucella zonaria (assembly GCA_963966105.1). Lineage (NCBI taxonomy): Eukaryota > Metazoa > Arthropoda > Insecta > Diptera > Syrphidae > Volucella > Volucella zonaria. Next base: position 48,417,286 of record OZ014534.1, read on the forward strand.
TGAGAGAAGAAGTGGAGGATGAAAGTTATCAATAGTTGAAAGAGATAGGGGACAACTTGATACTGAGGAGTTGATGGGATCAGTTGTCAAGATAAGGTCTAATTGCCTTTCCATATAGTTGGAAACGCCACTGACTTGGCATAGACTAGAGTCTGTTAGTCGATCTAAGAATAGGCATTCCTTAGTAGAAATGGGATTGGAAGCGATGAAAAAAGATAGGTCTTCAGATGGAGTCCACTTCAGCTGAGGCAGATTAAAATCGCCGAAGATAATGATATCATCAAGCGATTCTGATAAGTCGATCAAATTGTCAATTGCTGCAATAGCAAGTTGGTAGGATTCGATAGGTTGCGCCGGAAGAATGTAACAATACATAACGTACAAGCATCTACGAGTGAGGGTTATTTTAACCGACACAAAGTCGAGCTTAGGAGAGGATGATGTTGCAACGAGAGAGGAGTCCAAGCTGTTGTGAATAGCCAGTAGGACACCTCGACAAGGGGATTCAATCAAGGGGGGTGCGCGATCATCATCCCGAAAAACATTAAAAGAAGGAGGGAATAACTCCTGGTTTTTTATGTTGGGGATAAGACTAGTTTCGGTCAGAGCATAGATATCAAATGGGAGAGCATGAGATTGGCGGAAAACAGCGTGGGTTTTAAACGCGTGCTCAAGGGGCTTGTGTACCCTAAAAATTAAAATGCTTGCTCACAGCGCGGGCGAAGGAAATTTAGGGAAGAAAGGACAGTTACCCATGTATATTGTTTTTAAACACTGGAACACAGAGATCCGCAGGGCATTCCATAACGAAGGTGGGCTTGGGGCTGTACTGATGAGCGTTCATAGCTAGACGGGTGTTACGGCTAAAAGTTTGAAGGGGTGGAATGCTACTGGCGATGTCGGTGCAGCACTGGTCTTGAAAATAGCGATACAACCAGGTGAGACAGGAGACGCTACGCCAGTGCTCAAGGGTGTCGAATGACTGTGTCATATTGGCATCACCTATGAGTTTCATCCCACGATTTTGGATCCTATCTAGCAGGTGCAGAGAAGTTTTGGGCACACCCGACCAGGTGTGGGCATTGTACACCAATTTCGAGCGGATAAATGCCTCATACATACGTTTATGAATTGCCTTCTTTTTTTCATTGCATATCGTTCAGGGGCAAGTGCTTACAGTAGTTAGCGCACGGTAGGTACCTTTTAACTTTACCGCGCCACAAAATAATTTTTTTCATTGCATATCATCCAGGGGTTATGACTTTTCTGGTATTGTTTCTCAGTTTCATGTGGGAGATAGTTTGTAATGTAAAGTTTAATTACTGGTATTCATTGTGTTGGCAAAATGCCTCCGAAATCTAAGGTTGAATTAATGTTCGAATCTCGTAAGCGTAAACGAGACCGATTACGCAACGTCGAAGAATCTACGCCAGAAAATGCCTGTGATCGTAAACGTGAATTGCGTACACGACAGGCACATGCAAAACGCATAGCAAAAGCTAACAAACATCGAATGCGAGTCGTTAGACTTAAAGTTGACATTCCAATGTACTTCCGTGCAGCGGAGGTACTTGATATCAGTTTACTGATGGGGCAAGTCATTAGCGGGTAGGTCGCCTCCTCTAACGAACCTCCATAATACTGTTATAATTCATTGTTATCAGGATTGTCTACATCTCCGCTTAAAAGACAGAAACAAGTTTTCCTAACCAGGGGTGAAATCTAGTGCCGTCTCAGGCACCAGCCTCACACCCTCGAATGGTTTTGGGGCCATCTCGAAAAACCCGATTTCATTTCTTTTTCGGCTGAGATTCCAGAGAACGAGGTGCGTCATTTTCGTATTTTCGCTGCCACAGCAGTTTTGGTGTTATTGCATTAGACGGAATGACTATACCATCAGAGTCAAAAGACACTCAACGCGCAAGGTCATCAAAACTTCAGTACCTTTTATACCAAAAAACACCTCTTTTCAAACGGGGGATGTAGAGCCAGACGTGGTACAAAAATACCACAAACCCCCGAGGCAGACTGTGCTTTAGAGTTTAGTAAAAGCGACAGTGGCACATTTGCACGAGAGCTTGTTCCACCAAACAACAGTCGCCTGGGATGTTATTAGTCTTAATATATTATAGCCGTGTGGATCTAAATGACCTCCTCAGTCTTGCCCAAAGATCATACACTGGCCGCGCTTTAAAGGCTTTCGATGCGACATGTTTATTTCACAAAGTTTGATGATGGCACATAAATCATAAGCTTCCTTCACGGACTTGCTTCAAGTGAAGAGAATAACATCAGTTTTGAAAGGATTGACTGGAAGTCCATTTCTAGTGCACTGCCTGCGCTTTAGAGCAGAGAGTAGCTACACAAGATCCGACAGACAGCTGTTACATCATCCACATACGCCTGAGAGTAAACGCTAGAACTATTGAATGCGTTAAACAGCGAATAGACCAATATGCATCATAATCGTTGAGACAGGATCCCGACTTGTAGACAGCACTGTCAAAAGTTCGATTCTCGAAGGTGTCCTCAAAGAAGGCACTTTTTTTGTCGATTGAATATTAAAATCTGGCGATCTTTGGCGATTTTTGGTTCACTGTTCACCAATGGAGATTCGGTATGATGGCAAGTAAGCCAGGGTTTCTGTTGGCCGCAGCGGATCTATTATTTTTTGTTGCGTAATTGGGGTCAGGTAATTTAAAGCCATCACACGACACTACAGCGCATTTAAGGACTTCACCTGTCACCACATCCGATGGCAAATACGAGTAAAAGCTATGACGGGTTGTGTTATACAGCCCACTTCTAGCTTCGGAAGCTGGTCGAGGGCTGGTTCGGATGATGTAATATGGAAAGTGAGTACCGAACACGCTTTCGGCTCAGTATAAGTACTATCAGACTTTCTAAAGGTTCCCAGCCTAGCTGACTGATGACTTTAGGACTTTGATCTGCTGGTTCCCCAGAGACTCTCTATCTATTTGTACAAGTCTACTCGTATATTGGAAGAACTCTTGAAAATTCGAATTAGTTATAGTTTTTTTTCTGGCAGAACATGCCTGTTCAAAACATTTGATGAGGGCACCGTTCAGTTTCTGAACAGTTCCTCTGTTTACTATCTCATTCTGAGTTTAGGCGGATTTGCCGAGCTTCTTTTTAAAGCATGTCCGACATTTTTCACTAGCTAACGTAGAACTGACATACATGCAAAACTTCCTGTGTACAATAATAACAGCCTTTATACCGAAAATCGATAAAGGTAACCACTCTATTCCATTTTCTGTTCTAGATGCAACAGCAAAAGCGAAAAATCTTGCGAAACTGCTCTTCAAGATAGAATTGAAGACGCACTCGACGAGAATTAACTTTAGTCTGGGCTAATACAAGCTTAAACTAACTTAAAAACAAGGACTTAAAAACTAACAAAAATGAAGGATTAGGAAATAAGGGAATAGTGGAGGAGATCAAGTTTGAAAGGAGAAGTGCTCAGGTTAAAATCAAAAAGGGAGATGTTTGAGTTGACCTTACGGAGCATGCGGGAGATTGGTTCGTTGGAAACATAAGAGGTGCGATGGATTGGAATATAGAGGGACGTGGACAGCGTAATTTACGAGGGATAATGCTGAAGGAAATAGAATTGTAAAGGGAAGCGCAATTCACAGAACCAGAGAGCAGTCGGTGAATGAAGAGAATGGCAGATTACGAAATTTGAGGTTTGAAGTGTACTCGTTGGGGATTCCCATTGATATCGAGCGCACCTTCGAAAAACTAACTTTTGATGGTATGCAATGACAGTGAACAGAAGCCTGAACGCGTTATGACTTTACCCAATATGTGATTGCGCGGATACAGCGGTAGAAGTAATCGAAGATTGGTGAGAAATGAGCTTTCAGACAATCTTCTCGAAACTTATGTGCTTTCTTTCGAGAAGGTGTGGCTCATCTCGTGCTAAAACCCATCATCGTCTATTTTTGCAACAAAGTTAAGTACCATATTTGTATGCCATCCTGTCATCCTGGATAATAAACTTCTTTGGACTGAGCATGTCGCATCGAAAACATCAAAGGCGCAACAACAAGATGTGGGGTTTGTCCTTTAAATCTACAAAGCTATGATACTCGTAGAAACAATTATATTTAGATATTGGAACCAGCTCTCACGAAATATGTCACTGCTTCTTTTACCAGACGCCAAGGAACAGTGTGTCTCGCCCGCATGACAGTTTTCCCCTGGTCTTCGGTATAGCACGCACAGGAATTTCGATGACCTTCCCCGCCGATAGTCGTTTGATTCTTTTCTTATGTTGTCGATGCAATATCACAAAAATTACTGTTGCTGCGAAAATACCAAATCGATTTTCCTTGTCCTCATAAATGCTTTCCGCCAGCATCTGAACTGGGACAGGAATGTATTCGAGTCTCCACAGACACCTATGAAACCGATCTATAGTAGTAGGTGGCGCTGGTGACTAATTGAAGGACGACAACGTTAGATTTCACTTTCACTGATAATTAAATTTCGTCTGAGAATAACTGCAGTTGGCATGACTCTACAGGATGCCACCAAATCAGACGAATGCTTACTGATTTCTCTACGAAGCCAGCAGCTTTTCTAAAAAAAAAAACGAGAATTTATGGATATCAAGGGCGAGGGACCCGTTATACGGGCCGTGTACCAAAGTAACGATGATCGCCAGAAATGACAGACCAATTTTCAAATAAAAAAAGAAAACAAGGATTTTAAATTTGCTTTTTTTGTTTAGAGACGAGTAATCATTTATTTGTTTTGGCTAATCCAGGTCAAGTATGAGGAAACACGGGTGAAGGCAGCTGGAAGGCCGATAGTGCAACCAGCAGCTGAACCATATGAGGTAAGACCAATCAATCTGCGGGTGCCCTTAATGACAAGTGGGCCGCCGGAATCGCCATTGCAAGTGGATTTACCACCAGCGGTGGAAATACATATGTTGCTTGCTGTACAAGTTGAACCAAATGTCCTTTGACATTCGGTATTGGTAATTACTGGGGCGTCAATGTATTGAAGAGTACTGGCAACAGAACTGGCTGTTGTAAAATGGAAATTGTTAATTTATATAGGAACTATCTTAAAGTAATTGATGCAGGAGCATTTTAACTTACTATCACTGGTCTTTCCCCATCCTGAAGCGGCAGCAATTGAACCTGCATAAGTACTAGTAGTTGGCATTTCAACGACAGCGATAGAACTGCTCAATGACAAGGGGGACGAGAATTTTACAATAGCAATATCGTTTACCAAGGTTCTGACATTCCAGCCAGTGTGGATTCTGATGGATGAGGCTGTCCTCTTAGTTCCTCCGGTTCTGGTAGCGCTTCCTACGTATATGATAACATTAGAGGGGGAAGCACTGTGAATTTAAAATGAAAATTATTAACCAATGTGACAATATGTACACGGGTATCTTGAAGTTATGGTTAGTATAATAGAATCGAATCTTACCCATCAACGCAGTGAGCAGCGGTCAGGATTGAGGTTGTGCTAAGAATAGCTCCACCACACCAAGAGTTTCCAATTTGTACGCCGGCTTGATAAGGAAATTCAGTAATACTAGCGGTTTTACCGTTAGTAATGCGTCCCTCTGGTGGTGCAAAAATTGGATGCATTGGTGTCCCAAAATCATGAGCAGACCTCAAGGCTGAACCGCATGCCGAAGCAATGGCTAGGAATAAAACGAACAGAAGTTTCATGGTTATTGTCACGCCGTAGTTGTCGTAAACAGACTTATATCCATTAAGAAATTTTCGTTGGCTTTTATAGTACGCGCTATACTTTGATTCTGAAATGATAAAGGCAAAAGAGAGTCCACCAATAGTTTGATAACATTTTAAAATTGATTAGGGTTATTTTTCTATGGTTTGCTCCAATAATATTAATTAAAGCATAACGTAAAGGAATCAGACGTTGATAGTGATATCAAAGTGCGCGTTGTTAAAATATGCAAATTAACTGAATTTTTCTTCAATCCATTGGATGTTGCTTCATTTAAGAGGGTACCTATGCAAAGAAAAAGGCAATTTAGCTCTCTCAACCGAATTTTGTCACAACTTTAAGTAAGAGCACTACATCACTAAAATGCTAACGAACTGGACGGTATCATCTGAACACTCATTTTCAAGCCACATATGTATCCAATTCAGCCTGAATGATGTTCTTCCCAATCAGGGCAAGAAAAAGCCGCACTGGTGGACCTCAGCACTGGCACCGCTTAGAAACGTTTGCAGAAAATTCGTTAACTTAGCAAAAAGCACAAGAAAAGTGATTGTCTGGGATTAATATAAGGAATCCCTCAAAATATATAAAAATGAACTGAGGAAGCCAAAGCGACAATCCTGGAGGTCATTTTGTGGCAAAATAGCAGAAACCTCTGAGGCATCGCGGCTAACAAAAATTCTCTCTACAAATCCTATGATGCCTAGCTGTTTGAAAAAAAACGATTCATCACAACCTCAAGTGATGAATCACGCAACTTGCTACTGGACACCCACTTTCCAGGTAGCTTCTTATTCGCGGCCACTAACAACCAAAACAGGACTACTGCAACCAAAATTCATGGTCTGATTGCAAGAGACTGCTTTGGGCGCTGCATAACTTCAAACTATACAAGTCTGCTGGTCCGGACGGTATAATACTTGCCGAGCTCCTCGTACAAAGGTCGTCAGATATTATCCTGCCTACGCTAGAGAATATCATGAGGAGCTGTGTAAAACTGATCCACATTCCACTGTCATGGAAAGAAGTCAATGTAGTTTTCGTTCCCAAATCCGGAAAATGTTCTCATGTTATCCCAAAGGACCTCATACTTATACGTCTATCATCTTTCCTTCTGAAAACTCTAGAACGACTGATTGATATCCACATAGAGCTAAAATTGATTAACGACTTTTGTCAACGGCTGTCCCTTAGGACAGTCGGTGGAAACGGCTCTGCATTCACTAACTAGCCAGATGGAATGATCCCTACAATATAGAGAGTGCACGGTGGTCGCTTTTCTGGACATAGAGGGTGCCTTTAACAACGTCAACACATCAGCAATCACGACTGCGATATCAACTCTGAAAGTAGGTGCTGCTACAAGATCTGTCAGCAGAGGTACGCCGAAAGGCAGTGTTCTACTCTCCTTGTCTGGAACTTAGTGGTTAATGAACTACTAATGTACCTGAAAGCGTATGGTAATAGGGTGATTGCCTATGCGGATGCGGATGACGTTGCTATAGCCGCCTCAGGTAAGCATCTTAATACAATTAAAGAACTCCTTCAGATAAATCTTAACAGATTAACCCGTTGGGCGGATCGCTTTTTGACTGGGAGTAAGCCCCTATAAAACTGATCTAACCCATTCCCATCATTGACCCCCCTTCAATCAACGGTACCAGTTTAGTCTTCTCCGATACAGTAAAATATCTGGGCCTCGTTTTTGACAAGAAGCTAAACCAACATTCAAGAAAGAGGCAAGAAAGCTACAGTAGCTTTATTCTCTTGCAAAAAGAGAAGCTCGCATAACTCACTGGATATACGAGTACATCTCGGTTATAAAATCGATACTCACCTACTGGGTGGTTGTCTGGTGGACGGCCTTAGACAATGCAATCAACTACAGCAAACTAAACAGAGTCCAGCATGTCCATGCATAAGCGGAACCTTACGCCCTACTCCCTCCGCGGCACTGGATATTCTGTTTTACTTGACACCCCTCGATATCTTCAGCAGGTAGGTAGCTGGGATCGCAGTTATTCGCCTTAAAGCGATTACATAGTGGACAAATAATTTATTTGGCCACGCTGATATTTCTAATATGGTATACTAGGAATCCTCACAGAGAACATCGATTACACTATACCCGAACTTTGATTTGACTAAGACTTCAACATAAGCCTCCCCTCTAGATCCTTCTGGGAGGCAGATCCATGGAGGACACGACAATACACTATTACACAGATGGATCTAAATCTGATAAAGTGGTTGGTGGCGGTGTTTTCTCAGAAAAGCTAAATATAAGCCTCTCCTTTCGTCTTCCAAACCACTGTAGCGTGCTCGAGCCGGAAATTTTGGCAATTAAAGACTCTGTTCTGGCTGAAGAAAACCGTGATATCTATAAAGGACATCCGCATCATTTCGGATAGTCAGGCCGCTATCAAGTCCCTGGACTCAGTTTCATTAAATTCAAGAACCGCCCTTGAATGCCTATCATCTCTTACGGAGATGGTAGAGTTGGGTGCCGGGGCACAGAGACCTTCCCGGGAATTGTAGGGCCGACGATTTCTTCAAAATTGGAACCACTCTACCCATTCTACCAATCGCTACGTGCAAATTAATGTTAAAAGTGGATGCTAAGAAAAGAACAAACTTTAGGTGGACTGTGAATCAACATGTCGGGTGACCGAACAGATCTGGGCAAAGCTGGATCTGAATACCTCTAAAAGTTTGATCGTTCACAATAGGTAACATCTCAGCTCTATCGGTGTCATTACTAGACACAGCCTTTTAGGGAAGCATGCAAAAAGGCTTGGCGTCTTTACAAATGATTTCTGCAGAAGTTCCATGGTCGAGGAGGGGGAGGAGCCAATCCCCCACCTACTCTGTACATTCCATACCCAGCTCTCTCTCAAAGAAGGAAACTTCACCTAGGAACTTTCTTCTACAATGATTCAAACTATCTAAAGAATATAGACAGTTTGCTACGCTTCATCATAAGCTCAAATTGGTTTCAAGAGTAGAGATCACAGATCCAAGTGCCATCATAATGGGCTAATAGGCCTAAGTGGGGTGTTCTTTCCAACAACCACTCTTACCTAACCTAACCTAAGAGCAAAGATCATTTTGTCCCAGAAAACAAGATAAGCATCGATAAGTGTGTGACTTGCTAATCACAATAATGAGATAAGGCAGAAACATTTATTGACGGCTTTTGCTTATAGATCACGCGAACGAAAATGTAGCCAAAGTCCTCTAAAGCGAGAGGAGTAAAAGTCCAAAATTAGTTATCTTGGGGCTGAATGAGGTAAGATAAAATATTGCCGCCGGGGAGTAAGTAAAACTGGCTTACGAAAAATACTGTCTTGGTACTCTCGTAAGATATTGAACCGCCCTGGTTGCCCTGAGGTCAATGCAATTTTTATAAGAAGGGCGAAGCGGATCGCTTCGTTCATTTTTGCTAACGTAGCGCTAAAATCCGGAGTGGACCCAGGCCTAAACCAACATAACTCTCCATTTACTGTGGTCTTGAGCTAAATACACGCCAATTTTGCTAAGGTCCCATTGCACTTGAGCGTTCCAACTAAGGTGAGGTCTTTTTTCATTGCGCTGTCCTTCCGGTATGAATTCAATAACACCCCGGGCCGGAGGAGTGGTATTCACACGCTCACCATGTCATAGCCATCTAGTCAACGAATTCTTACCCTTCTGACAGGGTAAACGGTTCTATATAGCGAATGCAGCTTGTTGTTATGCACACGAGACAGAAAATCACTCGAAAACTTTTCTCGCGCTACATAGTAAAACTGGGACTATAAGGATCTTAAACAGCGCTTTCTTCTTTATTCGTAGAAGGGATTTATTTCCTTCTTAGCCCAAAGAAACAGCAATTATCAAGAGTGATTCTCTGCTTGAACCCAACGGATGTGGCATTGGTTTAATGTACAACGGAGTCCAGGTCTTTTACGACTTCAAAATTGAAATTGTAGTGTGCTTTCCGAGCCGATGAAGTCCTTTCTTGTCGAGTTTTACACACATTTACCACTAAACCCATCTTCGGCATTTCTGCTTCAATAAGCATATTGCTCCAGTGACAGGTCGCTAATTGCTTTCTATGCATCAGATATCTTGACATTCAATGCTGTCAGTGTATGGAAGCAGTTGTGCATACAATGTTGCGAAAAATATACGAGTACATCTTTGTCGCAACCCGCTCTGGATTTTGAAGTCATCAGAGAGCTTCTATTTATGCATATCATGATATTTCCATCGGTTGTAAGTTCCTCCAACGCACATCAATCTACATAAACTCTCTGCTAACGAATTCGAACACCTTTTCGAAATCGATAAACAGGAGGAGGTGCAATGGAACTCAATATCCCATGATGATGATCCGGAGGGTGTGCATATGGTGGATCCCGGGAGCTTGTTTGCTTTTTGGAACGTAGTTTTCTTCTTAGTTTTCGCACTCCATCAGATCTTACTTATTGAGAAATGGATTTCCAGCTCTCCCGACCAGTGGATGCAGGAGCTTTAAGGATGCTTGAGGCACTGTTTTTCATAAGGATACCGTGAAGTCTCTCCATCCAGTTGTTCTTTAGTCTTTTTGTTACGATAAAGATCTAGTCACTTCCTGGCATGGTTATACAGGGTTTTTCATAAGATGCGCCCCATTAAACGTACATATATTTAAGGTATCAACGAAATTTTTACTTTGGATTAAAATATAATTGATACCATTTGCTGAGATATGTCATCATTCAAATGTCCGGCGTGATAACCACACCGAACAGTAACCCTATCCTATACAATTGCTGCTCTTGAAATATTCCCGATTTGACAAATCGTGACAATTTTAACAAAACTATTTAATCCATTACCGCATACGAAGCCATATTTGGACTCCGAAGTTTATGATTTTTTTATAGGCTTATTACATACATCATCATAACAAACTAAATTACATCAAAGCCAGAGTTTCACCGTAAAATGGGCCGTTAATAATTTGTACATTGCAATTGTGATCTGTCAAATATTTTGAAGGTTGTGTTCAGCGCGTGCGACAGGCCGGGTGCATTGAAAAAGATGAATAAAGTTGTGAAAAAAAATAAACTACATTCTCTGGACTTTCTTAAATACGGGAAAACATTAATTCTTGCTTTTTTGTGTTTTTTTTCTCACTTTTCTAAATTTGCCATATGTGGCTTGGTATGCATTTAATATACGAGTACATACTTTTATTATATATACATTCCAGAAATGCAACCAGCACGCTTCTACGGCTCTGCTAAGTATGTTAATACTATTCCTGGTGATGGAAACGTGAGTGATGATGACATTGATTCCGATTGTGATAATGATCTTAGTTCAGTTCCAAAAAAGTACATTATCATACCCGAGTCTGACTCAGATTTTTCTGAAGAAGACGACGTACCTTTGATAAATTTACAGTCCAAATCCAGAGGAAAAACTGCTAAAAGGGTTATTTGGAAAAAGGGGAAAATGCCAGCTTACGATGTTAACAACTCTTAGGTAACACAGATTTACCGAATACTATAAAACAACTGAATTCTCCTGCAGACGTTTTCAAGTTCTTGTTTACAGCTGATATGATTAATTTTATTACTGAACAATCTAACCTCAAATCTGTTCAAGACAATATCAACAAACCAGCAATGATCACGAAAGACGAAATGGAAAAATTTATAGGAATTGTGATCTTTATGTCCTGTGTGAAGTTACCGGCAGCGAGGAAGTCAGGGGTGTCGCAAGTTTATGAAAAAATAACGTGTAACAGATTCGGAGCTATCAAAAGATTTTTACATTTTAATAATAATGAGACTTTTGTACCCCGTGGACAAGATGGCCATGACAAATTATTTAAAATTCGGCCTTTATTGGATATGATTCGTGGGCGTTTGATGTTAGTCCCTAAAGAAGAATATTTAGCCGTAGACGAACAAATAATCCCTACCAAATGTCGTCATGAATTAAAACAATATAACCCAGCTAAACCTCACAAATGGGTTTGCAAAAACCAAGTCCTGAGCGTCGTTAGTGGCTTTAGCTATGACTTCGACATCTTTGCCGGAGACCAAAGCAATTCGTACCCTTCAAACGCACCAGATCTTGGCGTAAGCTCAAATGTGGTCACTAGATTGACATCCACAGTTCCACGGCATCAAAACTACAAGACTTGTTTTGATAACTGGTTCAACAGCTAAAATCTTCAAGTTCATATATCTTTACTTCCCTTAGGAACTGTGCGACTCAATCGTGTGTCAAACTCAAATATACCTACAGAAAAGGAACTGAAGAAGCGAGGTCGCGGAAGCGTGGAAGAAAAGATAGCAGTCATAGATGAAGTAAAGTTAAGCCTGGTTTCCTAGTTTGATAACAAAAATGTGAACCTTCTTTCAGCCTAGGTTGGAAGCGAGCCAACGATAACAAAACGACGTTATCTTCGACAGGATAAAAAATATGTTTGCATACCTTCTCCGCAAGGTGTCGATGTTTATAACCAGTATATGGGAGGAGTCGATTTACTTGACTCCATGCTGGATTATTACAGAATCCATTTGCGGTCTCATGAGTGGTACAAAAGGATTTTTTTCACATGGCGCCGAATCAATGCAGACGTAAACACCTACATGTCTTTGTATGATCTTAAGCTCGCTGTTTCCGAGCATATGCGAAAATCAGGGAAACCTGTTATTACAAAAAAAAGTGGTCGTCAATCAAGTAAGTAGTCTCGGAACACCGACATCCAGACGGAGCGGCACTTCCTCCGGCTTGCCTGACTCTCCAGTACCCGCGAAAAATCCACGACAAATTCCTGCTAAACATCAAGGTATGCCTTTGGATTCGGTACATTCTGATGGAATTAGCCATTATCCGATTTGGAAGAAGAACGCCTGACAACTATGCCAATATTGTTCCAAATTTCGTTCTTTCACATTAACATATGTATGTGAAAAATGTAATGTTTTTTTGTGTAATAATGACAAACGCAATTGTTATAAAGAATTTCACGAAGTATAAGTAATTGCATAGGAAGCCATATATAACTGACTGAATTTTAGCTACACTGCATAGGAAGCCATATATTGCTTACATATGTATGTATGTAACTTCTAAAATATAACTAAATAATTATTTTTTTCTCAGTTTGATCTCATCATTTAAGGTTAAATACTCGTAAACACATTTTCGCACAAATTAATTTTTGTTTCATCTCTCTAATAATTCATGAGGTAAGGGGTTAACCAAAACTGTGGCCCACATCACTAAAGATGATTTTTTGGTGAAAATCCGAATCTTCTTCCATTTTGAATAGAACCCAATCAGCGAAAGTTCGAAATGCACGATTGGCTTCAGGTTTTGGGTCAATACGATCTTTTCGCAAAATACGCCACATGGACATTCGAGAGGTGCTTAGCTCTTGAGACCGGATTGATTGCGGTCTTGTCTTACCGGCTCGCGTATAGCCGCAATATTCTCTTCACTTCTGACGTTTCGCTACCTCAGTTGCACGGCAACATCATCGAATGTACTTACTTATCGTGACGTTTACAATGTCCGAAAATTGGCCGCGAATTTTGATATTGGGTATATGACTTTTCGTGCGGTTTTTTTTTTTTTCAAAATTTGAACGTTTATTTAAGAAAAACATGTACAATAGTATTATTCAAAGTATTGCCCATCTGAATGCTATGACTTTTCCCCATCTTTCTGGCAATTTGTGAATCCCATCCCAAAAGAACTGCGCCGGCTTGGCAGTCACGAATAAATCAAGCTAATTTTTGATATTCTGCTCTGATGTGAACCGTATTTCCGTGAGGGCGTTCTGCATCGACCGAAACAAATGGTAGTCAGAAGGGGCAAGGTCTGGGCTATAAGGCGGGTGGGGTAAGACTTCCCATCCACTGTTTTCCAAATAGTTCTTAACGGGAATAGCAACGTGGGGCCGAGCGTTGTTATGATGGAAAATTATTGCCTCGTGTCTGGTCGCATATTCCGGCCGTTTTTCGGCCACTGCTCTCTTCAAACGGATTAATTGTGTTCGGTAGCGTTGTTTCACCCGGTTTTAGCAGCTCATAATACAGCACACCCATCTGATCCTACCAAATACAGAGCATTACCTTCGCGTCATGGATAATCGGCTGTGCCGTTGATTTGGCTGGTTGGCCGGGTTTCACATATGATTTCTTGCGCTTAGGGTTGTCGTAATGGACCTATTTTTCATCACCAGTAACAATCCGATGCAAAAATGACTTCCTTTTGTGCCGTTCCAGCAGCATTTCGGATATGCAAAACCGCCTTTCGACGTCTCTCGTCTTGAGTTCATGTGGAACCCAATTTCCTTGCTTTTGAATATATCCAGCTGCTTTTAAACGTTTTGAAATGGCTGCTTGAGTGACACCCAAAGATTCTGCGAGCTCTTCTTGTGTTTGGCAACAATCTTCATAGAGTAATGCTTCCAGTTCCTTATCTTCAAACTTTTTTGGCTGCCCAGGACGTTTATCGTCTTCCAAGCCAAAATCACCACTTTTAAATCGTGCAAACCACTCCTTCGCTCAGCTAGCGCATGTTCACCATAAACTTCCACCAAAATACGATGACTTTCGGCAGCAGTTTTCTTCATATTAAAGTAATGAAGAAGAACTCCCCGCAAAAACACTTTTTCAGACACAAAGTTCGACATATTTGAGTGAAAAAAAATTATTGTTTTTTACGCTTCAAATGAATGACATATACTGAAATGACGTACAATGACAGTAGCTTTCCAACGCATGTTCCAACGATATAATAACAATGAAATAATACAAATTACGCCATTTCTTAGCAAATTAAGTTATAGACCCAATAAAATGAAATTGGATTTTGGATCGCACATTGTTGAAGCGTAAATCTGAAATCTGGAATACAAATATGACACCTGTCAAAAGATTGTTTCCATGAGTTCAGAGAATCGCTTTGGAATAATATGAAAAAAATCTTTATATCGTTCACGAATACTCGATAAGGAGTATTCCTCCATCTCCTAAGTTGATTCCCTTCCGGGGCGTGCAAAGTGAAAACAATCGTGCAGGGTTTTCACTGGGTGGTATTTGAAGTGTTGACCATTTTTCAGATCTCTTGTGATTTTGTAGATGTCATACCTAACAGTTCTACACTGGAACCAATGTTTATCCATTGTCACAAACAGCGCATCAACACACAACACGGTGTTGTTTTTGGTCAGCTATAAGCAAATGCGATACCCAGAATGAGCTTTCGCATACACAAATACTGGTGCAAAATATGATGTACAAGGTCTATTGATATCTTAACGTTGCCAGTTATCTTACGCGCTTTCACTTTACGGTTGTTCAACACGATTTTGTGGATTTTTTTATGTTTTCCGGCGTAAGAGCCTCAGATCGATCATCGATGTCTGAACGACTGCATTTGAATTCAGCAAACCAGGGACAAATACTTTCTAAGCCATTCTTGAGTTTTGACGGTATTTTTCTCCATCAAATAACAGTTCTTTATCAAAGTATGAAACTGGTTTTTTTTATCATGGTTTTGAAAATATCAAAAGTAGCGCGTGGCTAAAACTTCAATATATCGATGACTGATGGTCGAAATATCATCATCGTATCTTTGGTACTAACAAAAAATCGTATGAATATGTTATTAGAGCCGCCATCTATGTGTCAATGGTAATATCACCTTGCACAACATGCTATAATATTTTGATCTTGAACTTTATAATCACACAAGCTCGTTGGGCGTTTGCTGCAAAACGTCTTTTTCTGGATATCCTCTCTAGATATCCGCCCTCGCCATCTAGCGACAACGTCCGCTTTGCCGGAGCAGTCCAATATTATTAATCAATTAGGAATTTCCTGCTGCTGATGTTTTCATTGCTAGAGATGTTCCCTTTGTTGTTGATGCATTTAGGGGTTCTGTAGTCGGTCGATATTGTATCTGACCATACTTATAATCTTTCTGAGTTGTATTATTGAAACGGTTCGCAGTTTGAGAGTGGCCACGATAAGGTAACGGCCAAGCGTGTCGTCACCTCAGATTCGGACGTTCTTGAGACAAATTCTAATACGACGAATAATCGCCAGATGATCGGCTCTGTGTTGGGTGCTATGCTCAAACATGATACGTTATATTAATAACAAGCCAGCATTGTAGGACTTCACGAGCAATACTCAATGTTTTACCACGCTCTCCAAGTCTTATTGTGCCCTCTAACATATATAACTAAGATCTTGGTTATGGGTAGCTACCGGGTATTGCTATTTTGTTTGCAGAATTTGTCCTTCCCGTCAATTGCCAGAATTTTTGGGAACGTAGGATCATGTAATGCTAACGTTCCTTACTCTGCTCCGTGATCTGGCTGGTAGAAGTTAACATCAACGCAGATTACTAGCCCACGTAATATAGACTAGAGAAAACTATCCCGCGCGCACTTGCTTCTTAAGAGTACTAGGATTTGTTCAAACGATTTTAGGAGATATTCCAAATACTTCATCAGAAACACGATTATCACATCACTGGATCCATTCAAAAGCTGAAAGCTCAGTAGTTACTCGATCGCATGCGTGAACAAAAAAACTGAGTTCAAGCATCTACCTTAAGCACGGAATTTTCAGACTGGATGATATACACTATATGCTTCGGAGGATATAACTCATCTTGTATGTGGGTAGCGGGGAGTTACAAAAACATGAGGGAAGCTCTTATGTAGCTATTTCAACAACAGTCGGGAAGAATTAGGACATATAAGCCTTCCGTTTATGAATAGGCTGCCCTACGAAAAGTAAAAAATTTCTAAGCAAGAGCATTTATCGTTTTGTTCGCTAGGAATTGCCAAACCAAAATTACGAAAACAGAATCACGAATGCTGATTAAGCATGTACCAGTCCGCAGTCACACGTTTTTACGTTTTTTACCAAATTGAATCTTTAATTCAATCTTTATCGCATATGACTTTATTTTAATTTTTTATCTTCTTTTTTTTTTGTATGGAAGCAAATCTGACAAGCAATCCGATTTATCAATTTCTTGAGATATTGGATCGAGTGCGAAAATGGTAAAACCGATATTTTTGTCAAATTTGTCTGCCTTTGTTTGTGTTTTCGCTGCAAATCTCTACCATGACAATGCTAAAAAAAATAATTTTCACATGTTTGTGTTAATTTGAATTGCGTACGTTCATGCTTCATGAATCCATTGTAGTGTTGTATGAGTATTAATAAAAGTAGCAATTCGTTGACGATTATACTTATCTAATTTAATCAAGTTCTCAAGTCAGATTGTATGTATGTAAAGTTAAAACATACTTTATACTCACTTAGGGCCTAATAATAAGAAATCGAGGGCTCTGTGAACAAGAACGTAGATGTCCGTTCGCACATGGCCCAACTATCTTTGGCGATCTCTCATTCGAAGAATATTGCGTTCAAAACGATTGCTTCATGGACCTACGCTTAAGTACGTACTTCCCCGCCTTGTACATATAAAGTCTCTTAAGGCTTAATGTACCTTGACAAGGTCAATTACCTACCTCAAATAACAATCGATTGACAAGTGCCAGTCTTCGTTTGATTTCTGATAAAGTTTTAATAAACTCGCACTTAGCGCGTGTACGATTAAAATGTTTGCACACGCCGTAGATGAGGGAAAATTAGGGAGACAAGCGAGAGAGATACCGACGTACATTGGTTGTGAATGTTTGCATGCTATATTGACTAGGAAATAATGAGTTCGGTTGTTGTTGTTGTTGTACGGCCTAGGAAAAAAATTACGATATTTCAGTGGATGATGAGCAATCAAATCGTCCCACTGTTACGATTGAAAGTTTGAAGGGACAATTTTGATGGAGCCTTGGTGGTCAAAATAGCAACAGAACAAGGTAAGAAGCAAGGAGACATGTCTTCGTTGTTTGAGGGTGTGAGTTGACTGTGTAATAACTAGGTGGGCATTATCGACCCTATCGAAAAGACCCATAGATTTTAAAAATGGCATCGAATGTCAATTCGGTTTTGACATTTGTGAAGAAAACAGAATTAAAATTTGTGAGAATAAGTAATATACGTTATACTCCTGAAGAACCTGGAAAGCTTCGTACCCCTCGCTGGGCTGAGAATACCGTTGAGAATACCGTGGCTGAAGATCTCGTAGAGGATCCGTCGACATCGGCTGGACGACGTGCCACGCAATTGGCCATACCACACACGTCTATGCGGCGCATTTTGGTGAAAGACTTGAAAATATTTTCTTACAAAGTGCAGGTAGTCCATGTTGCCCGTGAATCGCGTCTATTTTTGAGTCAAAATTAATCATGAGTGACAAGGCCCATTTCCACAAAATTTGCGATTCTGGGGCTCTGAAAATCCGCGAGTAATGTACGAAGAACCATTACATTTACTCAAAGTCACTGCATGGTATGCAGTCATTACATTGAGAAGTCATTGGAACATTTTTTTTTAGAACGGAGAGAGACAAACAGTCTCTCAGGATGGTGAGCACTATAGAGTCATGATCAATGAATTTTTCATTCCTCAATTGGATGAATTAGGGCTTGAGGACATGTGGTTCCAGCAGGACGGAGCAGCAGCGCATGCTGCACGAGCCGCAACCGACATTATACAGCATGCGTTTCCCGGTAGTCTGATATCGCGTTTTGGCAAATGAACAAGCCACAAACTCTGGCAGCCCTGACGGAGAACATCCGTCAAGAAGTGGGGAACCTATCGCCCGAAATTCTAAAGAAAACCATGAAAAATTCCATAAAAAGAGCCCAAATGGCAATCAAAAATGGCGGCAGCCACTTAAACGATATCATTTTCAAAACATGATGGAAAAGAAACTTGAATGCCCAAATTAACATTTAAAAGAAAAATTCATTTTTTTTTTTATTCAAGTCCTAAGATATAACGTAGGAAACTAGGTTCATTCATTATGGCCTACATTGTGTTACTCGTAATATGATTTTAGTGTAAAATTTTGGTCAGAAGGTTTGTTAGGAATCAGTTATTAATTCAAAATTAATACCGTCAGACAGACTGATCCATGCAACCCGGATGATGACAAACAATATTTCCATCCACTAGACCAAGATGAAATCAGGACAGCAATCTCCAAGCTTAAGTCCAGCAAAGCATCTGGTCCCGATGACTTAACTGCCGAGCTGTTTAAACCAGGAGGATTGGATACGAAGGATATCATTGCATTGTCACGCTTGAAAAAATCCAAAACCAGCTTTTCATTGACTTCAAACCCGCATATGACAGCGTCTATAGAGATGAACTATACAGAGCCATGTGGTTTTTGCATCCCTGGATATCTCATTCAAGACCTTCTATATCAAGAAAGAGCTTAAACAAGGGGATGCGTTGTCATGTGATTTTTTCAACACCGTTTTTGAGAGAATTGTGCTATACTCACAAGCCAACTCCACATGCATCATCTTCCATAGATCTGTTCAGGTACTCTCATATAAAACATAATGGGGCGAACACAACGAGCTATTAATAGGGCATTTGCGACTGTTGAAGCAAAATCGGCAAAGATTGGTTTAACTGCCAACGAAGGAGAAACAAAATTGTTGCTGTTCGTACGTGCTGTACAGCAGAAAACTGGCTTAGACGGCTGCGTCACCTTGAACATACGGACTCCAGAGCCCCGGTTCGACTCCAACGCAGAGGAGCAACGGGGAGTGGAAGCTCTCATCTTAAGTAGAAGAAGACCTCAGCTAACTTTGTGTGCGCAACTGGAAGTAGTTGACGAAAGCCAACACCGCACTAGCTGAAGAAGCATGTTAGTTGAAGCCCTGACCCACACCGGATTGAAGCGCTCTCTGAGTAAGTAAGCACGTATATCTTTACATATCACGATTTGAAGACAGATTTTCAAAATAAGTCTGAATGATAAAAAAGTATATTTTAAGTCAAACTTTATTTATGAGGATTTTTCACACAATATTGAATATAAATATCAAGAACTATCAAAAATGATAACACGATTTCGACGTTTTGAGGTTTAATGACGTTTCTGCAAACTGAGCGAACAGAGCTAGTTGGTCGATCACCTTGAACAGCTGAAAGTTACTGACATCTGAAAGCGGTTGTCAATAAACAACAAACAAGCAACAAAGGCAAAGACTGTCGTGATCATGAAGCGTTTCGTGAATGTGTTTACCCACACTAAGTGTAATGTGATTGGCATGATACATATTGAAGCTTTACCAGGTATGAACCCTCGTCTCAAACGGATGCAATCAAGTTATATATCGATCCAACGTAGGCACACCAAAATATGCCGGCAACTTCAATCATATCATTGAGAAAGCAAAACACGAAGCTAATACTTACACTAAGCAGCAACTAGTAAGATCAAACTTTAAAGGCCTCATCGTTAGTAACACTTATTCTTTGTAGGACTCCGTCCTAATTGAAAACATGCATGACGTACCCTACGTACAGGAGAAACAACTAGGCCCAGAAACCGTCGCTTGTATGACTAGAATTTCTACAGAAATCCGAAAAATAATTCCCAAAACGATGCCTTGTGGTGTTCAAGTAAGTGAATCCCCTCTGAGACCCGCAGTCAAACTTAAAGAATGATTCGTCCCACATTTTTAAGATCCTGGCATGTGGCAACAAACAAGCGCTCGCAATTGCCAAGGCATGTGATCTGCAATACATGCGAGCAGAAGGCTTTGTTTTCGGTCATGTAGCAGACGAAGGTTATACAGATGCATGTGCTGGAGATATTTTACGTTATCGCCGTCAAATCGATGCTGATTCAGTTCTTGTTTTTACCGATTTGAAGAAGAAGCACAGCTCTCATTCAATCACGGCGGATACCAGTTTGCTGGAGACCGCAAAAGCAGCAGAATTCTTTCTAACCGATGGAATTGTGATAACAGGTTGAAAACTACCAACAATCATTTGATATACCGTTAAAAGAAAAAGTTTAATTTGTAGGAACATCGACTGGACATGCAGCCAGTCCAAATGACTTGAATTCTCTCCATGGAAGGGTGGGTGTCCCTCTTATAATCGGCTCTGGTGTTACTAAAAACAATTTGAGAGACTACTACGACAAGGCGAACGCTGTGATCATAGGCTCACATTTCAAGCTCAATGGACACTGGGCAAATGATCTCTGTGAAAAATCCATCAGCGATTTCATGGACAAACTAAATAGCTTAAAGAACAAATAAACAACAGCCCATCCAAGTTGTCAGCTTTGTTTATTGTTGTGCTGAAACTTGAAGTTCAACAGATGGCCCGGCTTGTTCGTCCAATGTTTGAAGTAGGAGTCCTTAAGTATATTCCAAGCTTGATGATACTGCGTAGACAATCTTTTAAGATCTCCGTAGGAAACAGTTTCGAAATCGTCTTGTTTAAGACGAAGTTTCTCCAGAACTTTTGGATTCGCTTGGAGGAATTCACAAAATTCCTCAAAGAGTAGAGATTTACTGATTCTTAGAGAGGACTTCTTCAAATGAAGTGCTTTCTTAGTGATCCCCTGTTTCTTTCCATTTACTGAGACTTCATAGGATCTGTAAAAAAAAAAAACAAAGCACAGGTTGATTTAAATGTTTACAGTGAGAAAGTAGAGCAGCTCACCCTCTATCTTCAGGTATATCACACCAAACCAGTCCATTTGGCGACGGGCTCTTGCCTTCGTTTTTACTATTTTCGAAAGCGCACTTAGTAGCTCTTCGAATTTCTGGTTTTTGTGGATTAAATCGACTACTATCAAATATTCTCCCCTGCCACCTTCCATAAATTGCCCTAACCATCGAATCCATGTCGAATTCGCATGAAAAATTCAAAGTCTTGAGGAATATTGGCTTCTCGAGCACTATATCTAGGAAAGCACCATGTAAACCGAGAATATTCCACTTCGAGAGCTTATCACTGCACGACATCGAAAGTGTGCGATCTCCACGGCCAGGTTTTGTTCGAAGAGCGCCTACAGCTTGATGCATCGGATCGGAATTTGTCCTACCAATTAGTTTTGCTCCTGTAAATACCGCTGATACATTCAGAACATCTCCAATGTCAGAATCACAGCAGGGGTTGTCTAACTTTGCTCGTTTGGCAGGTGATTCGTCGAGATTATTTGATGAAACAATACAAGCATCTCCACAGGGCGTTTGTGTACTGAAGAAATGGAAGCTTAAGTCATCTCGAATGCTAAACACATTTTGTTGCTCATCATGTGTAAAAATCGCTCCACCGGTCATCAGTTGATGAAGTAAGTAACGAAGAAATGCTCGTCTTGCTAAGACTTCAGCGTGTGAATCGTTTAAAATCAGTCCCAGCGGACACAGCTTCAACTGACCAATGCACTTTGTTCCAGCACCAAGAGCAACGATTTTTGATTCACCTGTTGTGCTGTCGAATTGGATTATGGACGACAGTACCGTCCATTCGGTTGCAGTGGGTTTACCTGATTTGGGCAACGACTTGAATTTCTGGAGCGACAGGTCAGCCAAGAGATCGGCAGTTGGAAACTTGTGCATGGCTTCCAGAGAAACGAAAACAAATTCTGCACAACTGTCACATTTGACAATTTAGTACTAAAAAGAGTATCTTGTTCAAAGACATCGTTCAATGTCATATGAGAATCAAGTAACAATTTAATTTTTTTTAACTGTCTGCACCAAAATTGGTACCTACATTTCCAATACAACTCTTTAGTTATGAAGGAAAAAAACCCCTTCAATGTTGGCGGATTCTCAGCAATTCAGCAATTATTCTAGATGCAGCCGCAGTAAGCAGACAAAGTTTACTTTGATTTGGTGATTCGTGCTAAAATAGCATTTCCCCAAAAGACTAAAAACTCCTCTGTCTGATTACTGATCGCTCAGATAGAGAACCAAGTCCAAAGATCCCTTCTTCTTCATTTGCGAAGTTATTGCACTTCTGTGTTCTATTTTGGAACAGGCAGTTTCTTGGTTGGAAAGCCAGTTAAAAGCATCTGATACGAGTACTATTCAGGTTTTTAAAAGTTTCTCTCTGGATTCTACCAGATGAAGTGACATTGAAAAGTTCCCGGATGGTGTCCAGCTGGTGTTATTCAGAAAACGTGGCACATCATTTTGTAGACAGTACGGTTCTCTTGCCTTTCGGGTTCTGTTTTTTTTTTGTCCACATCAGAAAGCTTCTCATTTAGGTCTAACGGCTGGCAACACTTGTTTCATTCGGAGTTGTGCTAGTAGATTTTAGCACTCCACCCGATTTTCACACGCCAGACTTTGTGTTTTTGCTAGTTGCAGCTCTGGTTTCGAACAGGCATTTTGTGCGGGGTGAACTATCATCCGACGGAGTGTAGGGTTACTTTTTCCTGTTAACGTTTCTTTTTATATAAATGTAAGACAGTGATCTTCAGTACGTACTTCTTAGTTAATTTTCTAGGCATAGAGGATTTTGCGCTTTGAGCTGAGACTATGGTTGGATATGGATACTTCAATTTTGTAAGTATCTTGCAGTTCAATTGAATTCCTACGTGTTTCCACAGATAACAGATGCCAAATGCAATAAATGGTAGATTAGAGTAAATTATTTGAGAGGTGAGATTTGACATCCTTATCACTGCGCGCTAGTTAAACCTTCAAGTTAGAGCTCATCCATAGTGCCTGATTTATAACGGTTAAGTCTTTGAGTATATTAGCAGTAATGTCTTTTGCCTCATGGTAAGGGTTACCTAGAAGACGTAGATGTTAGAAATACTGCTGTTGAGAGTATTTGACTTATAGGTAGGTAGGTAAACGCGTTTCTTTTTGTTTTAAGAGAAGTCATTGGTAACAAGTTATTGACTTCCCTGTTACATTCCGTTTGCACCCAATGATGGAGTACCCTAGATTTCAAGCAGTTATTGATGCAATTTTTATGAAGTTGATGATAATCTTTGAGAGTAGTCTTAGCATCATAAATATTAAGGGGGATTGCTTGCTCCTTAACTCAATTAATATTAAATTAAATAACTCTGTTGGTGTTAGCTAGCTTTGTCAGCAGTTTGATGCAGCCATTGATCTGTTTAGGTTCTCTCTAATGCATGGACTTTTGCATCAATTTCGGATCCAAGAATGCAGGTGCTACAGTCTATGGTTATGCAGAGGAAAGATTGGGTGGGCAGTACAACTCCATCCTCTGCATTAGGTTCATCGTGTACCACACTAGAGAAACTTCGGCGAAGTTAGGTTTCTTCTGTTTTCAGTTCAGTCGCTCTGGGAATGTAGTTTTAAAGTTGTGACTGAAGTTGTATCTTTTCAGACGGTTGTATTTAATTGTGGTTCCAAGTAATTCGTTGCTTCCGAGTTCCCGTACAAGGTTCGAAAGGATTAGTTTGGAGCTATTCTCACTCCTGGTAGAACCCTTCATGCTGCGGTTGGAGCACACATTGTTTATACATAAGTCATCATTTATGTTCAGCCTGTGTAGACCTTTGTGTAATTTTAGTCCATCGCAATTGCTATGTGGTTTTGAATTGAGTCCCCAGTTTTTCCCAAGGTGATTTTTCCTGTTCTATCGCAAGATCCTGGTTTTAATTGTGTGTGTTTTTTTAAGATGCTAAAAGGCTCACTTTAATTTTTAATATTATTTTCAAGCTACCATTTCAACTTTTCGCTGCACACGTCCATTTCATTCACTTCTTCAGTTGTCCAACCTGATTTTGGTCAACTGTCACAAATTTAAAGACAGGTGCAACGTCTGTTTGCTTATTCAAACTGGTTAACATCTTGGTGGGCTGTAATTTGCTAATTTATAAGTGCTGCTGCTGTTTGAAATCAAGAACTTCATGATGTACCACACCCCAATGAAGCGACGACCGTCTAGTACCCCGGAGCCTGAGTTCCATACACCCTTGACTTTTAGCAAAGAACTCAAACAAGTGCTCAACGAACGGAATCTCCTCACAGCAAAAACAAGGAAGCGAGGTAATTTGATTACAGAAAATCATTATTATCCCTAAATAACACTCTGTTCCAGTTTGTTCTTTGCTAGATCGTGTAAGTCCAGATGTTAACGAAGATCTCGACAAGCGTAAGCAGTTTCGATTGCAAGCAATCCAAGAAATAATCAACTCTGAAAAGACGTACCTCAAACAACTAGAAATACTCATGGAATACTTTGTGATCCCTCTTAAAGAACAAGGAGTCATCAGTGATGGATGCCATACGACAATCTTTGGACAAATTGAAATGATTTACAATTTAAATGGCGAACTTTTGAGAGAAGTAGAACGAAATCGCGAGAATGTAGCCCAGGCATTCCTCAAAATGGCACCATTCTTTAAGCTGTACTCTGTCTATGCATTTGACTATAAGAATGGACTTTTGATTCTTCAAGACTTGACCAGTAATAATCCGATTTTCCGAAAGTTTCTTGAAAATACCGAATCTCGTCCAGAGGTGCAGAGAAAATTGAATTCACTTATGATTGTGCCAATCCAACGGGTGCCCAGGTACAAGCTACTTCTGGAGCAGGTTCTACTCTATACTAGTCCAGCTGATGCTGATTTTAAGCTGCTTAAAGGTAAGAAGATGTGGGGTCCCTTCTGAAGACACTGGCGTCGAACTAACAAAATCATTTTAGAATCAGTCAAATTGGTCGAGAGCACTGTTGCACATATTAATTCCTGCATCGAGGATCAAGAAGTCACACAGAAATTGCTCAATCTTCAGAATTCCCTGGTCAATCGTACTCCGAATATAGTGAAACCCAGTCGTAAGGTGATCAAGGAGGGTGTACTCAACAAAGTCAACCGCAAGGGGGACGAAATCAAACGCTACTGCGTCCTAATGTCCGACATTTTTATGTATTGCAAAGTTCTAAAGGATCGTCAGAAGGACACAGTTCTGGAGAACTCCCTCGAGTGCTGCTGTATATTTCCTCTGAAGAAATGCAAAGTCTACGAAATGTTTCCAGGAAGCTTTAAAATCACCTGTCAGGGAGATGGAATTATTTTTTGTACGAATGATCTACACTTGGGTCGAACTTGGGTTGCGTTTATTAAGGATGCTATTGATCTACACATTATGTGCAGAAAAACTCTTCGCAAAGAATCAAGTAAAAGGACGCCTATCAGGTGAGTAACCTACAAAATTCGGAAAGAGCCATAATAGAGTCGACATTCCATTTCAGAAAGAAAGATATCAAAAACTTTGACACCGATTATATCATAAGCCCAAACAAACGTAAATGTGTAAGTTTGCCTAGTAGTCTTCCATTCTTTACCCTCATGATCATCTCGATCTCCTACAGGATTATGAAACAGTTTTCCGCAACAAACGCGGTACTGATTCTGAAGACGACAGCGATGGGAAATCTTCGTGCTTTCCCCGTTTAAAGGACGATCATAAATTCAAGAAACCAAAAACACCACCAAAATTCCCAGTCTACAAAAACCGATTCACCGCAGTGAAGAAAAATATTTCAACAGAAAAACCTTCCGATCCTCGTCGTCGTAGCATTTTGAAGAAAACCAAACCGATTGTAACTAAGAAGGAGGATCACGATCCAACGTATGGATTCGCTACTCATTTTTCGGGAGCCAAATCATATTTTCGAGCACAAACTGTTGATTCCACTATTCCATCGACAATAACGCAGCAGGATTTTATTGGCGACTCATGTGTAGATGGTGAAAGTGGAAGAGATATTTTGTATCCCCTGCGCTCTAGTGGTGGAAGTAATAAGAGTGGTAATAGCGGTTGGGTGGTACCTGCTGTCGGAAAGGAAAACTGCTTGCCTGCTGAATCCGGTACTTTTCCTCGGAAGCGAGTTAAATTCGACGATTTAGATGATTCGAAGATTGATGGCCGGAAAAAAGTAGAGCCTTACAAGTTTACTAATGCAAATGTAGCCAAGTGTGGACCTTCTCTGCGCGAAAGGATTGTGGACTTTTTCTCGAAGCTGTTTTAAAGATTATTCCCTTTTAAGTGTTATTATGTTGGTTGCTGTTTTGACTTATTTAAATAGAATATATATAGCTTGTGTTTGCAAATTTTATGAGAACAATCTTTTAATCAGACGCTATGGTTAAACCAAGCAGTGAATTACTGATCTTTTACTTCTCCACCTCAGTTTATGTCTAGTCAGATAAAATGAAATAATGCATTTGATTCAGTGATTTTATATATTTGTATGGTCGCGTGTACGTTAATTTGTTGCAGAGAGGAAGCTTACTTAGGTGACACCAGAGTTCGGGATGAGCCTGGACCTCAACTAACAGATTTCTCGATCTTCTTAGTTAACTGCTTGCAGTTGCTTACCCCAAGTCGGCTAAGTTCTGCTTCTACTTATGCACGTCAATTAAAGCAATGTCTTCGTCCACTGCGTGGCTTCTCCGGGTTAGATTCGAAAATTCTTCCAGAGTTTTGCGTCCATTCGCTCTACATGTCGCAGATATCCCAGGCGACTAATGCGTAGTCTGACTATGTTAGATCTAGACTAGATGACATCAACGCAAAGGGGACCGAATATTTCTCGAGACAGCAGGATATCTTCGTATGCTTTTGATACAGTCCTTGCTTCAGCGTCATAAAGTGGGACTGGAGAAAAGTCCCCAACTAAAGAATGACCAGTTATAGACAATAGGAAAGAAAATTTAAATAAAACAACAGAGGTGTGAGATATAAAATTGATTCTGGTTACGTTCATGCTATTATGTGTGGAATACCACATCATTCAAATGGCCGCCTCGGCTTCGCAGGCAGTGCTTTCAAGCCGTCGCACAGTGATCGATTTAGGTCATTAGCTGGACTTAATTCGGATATAATTTTTTTATTATGTTTGTGTTTTATAAATCAATTTAAACCATGACTTCAAGGGGTGGTATCTTGTGTTGTTGGGTTGGTAGATGTCGCAATTCGCTTATCTTTGGATCAGAAGATATTAACATGGTATGGAGCACATCAGTATTTGTTGCGATTCATGACATATTCTTGAAAACGCTCTTCGAAAAATTATTTCGAAGACATCTTCCGAAAACTGTCCGGTAGGGATTAGAAACCTTTCAATGATGTAAGATAAAATAAAATAAATTCTATTTGTAGATAAATAATTTTGCTGTGTCCAAGCAGTAAGTACGGCATTTATTGGTATTCATTTTGAAACCTGAAGTTAATGTCTTTAAAACAACTGAAAAACGTTTGACTAATTTCGGATCTAAGCCTATTATTTCAGCGTTTTTTGCTGGATCCTTAAAAAATTTTCGGGCCGTATTGCCGTCATTGGTATTTCCTCCACCTTGTTTTGGAAAATCTACTAAGATTCCCAATTCAGATCTAAGTTAATTTTATAATAATTCTTTTCTATTTTTAACTACTAAGGACTGAAACGAATAAAATTTGGAAACTTTAAAGTAAAAAAAAAAATATATTTTCATAATTCATGTAAATTTTTTTTATTTGCTTTAAAACACTGTTTTTATAAAATTCATTCACAATTACAAAAAGTAAAAAAAATTATTTGGGTTCCCATTCTTTCCTCAAATTCTTTCGAATGTCCTTAATAAGGTTAGTGACAGTTACATCCGTGATCTTTTTGGACGCTGTTTTCCATTTAGCACTAAAATCTTTTACGTCCTTTACACACTGCTCACTTTTCCTCAATTTAGCTTTGACCAAAGCCCAATACCTTTCAATGGGACGACACTGTAAAACATTGGGTGGATTTATGTCTTTTGGGACAAAGTCGACATTTTTAGCAACAAGAAAGCTCAACGTCGCATGAGCATAGTGAGCTGAAGCTAAATTTGGCCAAAATAATGTTGAACCCTCGTGTTTGTTTAAGAAAGGAATCAGCCGTTTTTTAGGCACTCGTTAATGTACACTTCTCCGTTAATTGTTCCCGTTGTAATAAACGATGAGCTTCTGTGTCCACATTGACAAATGGCCTGCCAAACGAGATATTTTGACCCTAATTTTTCCTTCCCAATCGATGTTGTTGATTGCAGAAGAATCTTAGCTTCAAACGAGTTGTAAAACTGCGCACCTGGAAGAGTAGTAAAGTCGGCTTTGACATAAGTTTCGTCATCCAAAACCAAGCACGCTTTCTTGTTGCCGATCAACTCGTATAGCTTTCGGGCTCGTGTTTTTATGACTTTTTTCTGCTTTTCAGTAACTTTTGGTATTTTTTGTTTTTTTCGTGTTTTTAGACCGTTACGTTTTTTAGATCTTTGTACCATTGTTTGGTTGGTATTACATTTCCGAGCAACATCTCTGAATGACATAGTCCGTTTTTTTTACAATAGTACCCACTATTTTCCTGTCCAAATTTGTATCATGTGCTCCACTTTTAGCCCCACTTTTCTGTTTTCGCTTAACTGTCAACGTCTCCAAATATCGTTTAATAACAGAATCCACTGTACTGCATGCTATGTTTAAATTTTTTGCGATGAAATGGTTTGGACGCGAAGTATTTTCGAGTCATTTGTCGATGATCTTTTTACGGCGTTCCTCTTGACTCATATTTTATAAATATTTTAAACCGTACAAAATGGGATTGAAATTTTTACGCATTGGAAGTATAGCCCGTGTTAAAATTTACAGATTTTATTCGTTTCAGTCCTTAGTTTCTCTTTAGTTTCTCTTGCTTACCAGCTTTCATTTTCAATTTTGTAAGATACATGTAGCAGTGCTTCCATAAATCTAATGTGTGCATGAAGGCTTTGTAAGCCGTATGAATAGGTGGTGTCAGAAGGTTTTTGTAAGCAAAGTTCAATATTGTTCACGTCCGTAGGAGATGTCTTGCATATGTAGCAAACTGAGCTAGCTCTGTTCTCCATAACAGAATTACATGTTTTGCCATCTACCATTGTTTTGAACAAAGTATGATTAACTAAAACAGTTTTGTCGTTAAAGGTTATCCTTGTGGCCTCTAGACAATTTGTTACGGCTTCCATACGGGTGAACTCTCTGTTATTGTCTCAATATTTTCCTTTGCGAATTCAAAACTTACTGGAAGGCAGTATCTTGGAGAAGATGTTCTTGAATTTATCCAGATATCTTCAGACCCAGAACCAACTTTACTTATTTTTAAAGCTACAATGCATGTTAGCACAATATCGGTATCACTTGCCTGGGGATTTACCAAAAAATTTTGCTTATAACGAGAGTGTCATTCACTACCACCAGAGCCTCATTTCCAAGAAGATACTAAAGTATCACCGTTTTCTAACTGGTTTTCAAAAGTTTCAAGGTTTGCAGCATATAAACGCTGTAGTGTCACGTCCAACAATGGCTGTAGTTTAACATAGGTTTCGATCATAGTCAAAAAATTCCTTGTTGGATAACACTCTTGTTTTACTACTAAAATAGTATCGCAGACTGGGTAAATATTAGCATTTCTTTTGCGCTTTTTAGAAGTTGCTTGTATTGATGTTTTGTCAGTTTCAAATCGATTATAAGGGCTAGGGCTTCTTCAGGTGTATATGGCTTGATCGTATTCGGAGTTTCGGGTTTCTTAAGCTTTTTAAGTGTTTTAGGCTTTAGAACGCTTTCCTTCTATTCTAAGCTTAGACTCAACAGCAAATGGTAATTCTTCGATCTTTCCATACGGTTTCGAATTTTTCGTTTTTTTTTTAGCTCTGTTTCCACATTCCTGATATTCCTTGTCTAGAAGTTGTTGGCACATGAATTTTAGGCTATGGAATTAGGAACTCTTTTTGAAGCCAAAACTCTTCAGTTTTACTGTATTCGAGCATTTTTTGAGCAGCTTCATCAAGAACGGCTACTGACTTTTTTGACATTACGTACTGGAAAACAGCACTTGCACAATGATTTAAGAAGATTTTCACTCTGAACGAACAAAAAAAACTTCTTGACGTAAAGGGAATGGTCGCCCTGAAATGGGCGGATTGATACATGAGTTTCGGCACTTTAATTAAGTATTATTTTAAAGGTAATAATGCAATCTTCAAATGAAAAAAGTTTCACGATGTAACTTTATCGCACTTTTTTGTTATGGACCAAGAAATAAAAAAAAAAATAGCTCGTCACTACAAAAAAATGTACCACCACATTTAGTCCTTACTTATTTTTCAACAAAAATACTCTGAATTTAAAAATATTTACCAACAGCATACTCTGACATATTTCCTGCAAATAATTATATCACTTTTATTTCACTATAACACTTTATAAACACCTGTTAACGCCCGAAAGGCAAAATCGAGAGTGAGCACAGCTTTATGCATTGCATTGCGATTAAAGAATTTTTTTTTGTCGTTTCTCATTATTTAGGTGGTTGACCTTAAGCCTACCGGTATTTTTTTTAATAGTAACAAATTATTTTTTCACTTATGACCAGCTAGTATTGTAATAAATGGGTGCGTCGTTCCAATTTTTAATGACTCGGTCCAAGATTTGCGGTGTTATTCCGGCTATAGCGTGTCAAATGTTGACCTCCAGCTCGTCCAAAGTGGTTGGCTTTTTAGCGTACACTAAGGACTTGACGTAGTCTCAGACAAAATAATCGAGTGCTCTCAAATCGCATGATCGCTCGCCGTGAGATGACCTAGTCGCCAAATTTCTCCTTCACTACTTCGAGCGTTGCGTCGCTTGTATGGCATGTAGCGCCATCTTGTTCGCACCACAGCTCGGATATATCGATGTTGTCGAGCTTTGAGCCGGTTAACGTCGCTCTATACCTGATACATTTGACGGTGACGGTGTCTCCTTCCTCACTACGAAAGAAATAAGGTCCGATGATGCCGCCATGCCATAAATCGCACCAAACAGTCAATCTTTGTGGATACCTTGATGCTTGGATGAACACTTGTGGATTGTGTCTGCTTCAATAATGGCAATTTTGCTTGTTGATATAGCCGCTGAGCACAAAATGGGCCTCGTCCGAGAAGATGATTTTTTTGCTAAAATCCGGATCTCTGGGTAACATTTAAAGTGCCCATTTAACGAACTTACGACGTTGTCTATGGTTTCCCGACTTCAATTCTTGCATCGGCACAATCTTATACGGATGTAGACCCAAATCCAACCGCAAAATAAGCCGGGGTTGACTCTGGTGATGCCCAATTCAGCTGATCGGCGCCGATTCGATATTTCTGGGGCTTCTTCGATACAGGCCGCTACGTCGGCTATGTTTTCTTCATTTCACACCAATATCTGTCTGGTTGGTGGCTTAAGATCCAAAAGAGTGTACTCACGCTCAAAGTTTTGCACAGTGAGAACAATTGCCTGCACATTGAAGCCATGATGACGGCCGACCTGACGACGAAATTCACGTTGCGTATTTACAACTCAGCTGTAATTTCGATAATATGCTTTAATAACTACCGCACGTTCGGCAAACGTAAACCGATGCATGATGAAATGCCAAACCTTAATGAATATCTTTACCGGTGAATGTCATTGGTAACTTTGACAGCTACTGAAACATAACAATTGGCAAAACTATCATTTATATCTGTTCAAAATAGCTGGCAATATTCAACGTGTATGGCACAATCTAGTTCATATGATATTGGAGGTTGGTATCACTTTTTGTACGTTACAACAGAATTCAAATGTGACATCTTTTTAAATTTCATTCGCCAATAAACTTTTACTTCAACAGGTTATAGGCCCAGGAGTGCTCTCTAAAAGCTTTTTTTTTAATTGAAAATGAATTATTTCCAAATAGAGAAATTGGACGAATCCAATTACGATGTGTGGAGCATACAGATGAAGAGTGTTCTAGTGCATACAGGATTCTGGGAAGTTGCATGTGGCAAGGTGAAAAAGGAGTCCATCAAGGATGCTGCAGAAATTGCAAAATTCAATACCGACGATCAGAAGGCTCTGGCAAATATAATCTTGAGTGTGAAGCTTGCGCAATTGCTTTATATAAAAAACGCAAAGACTTCGTTCGAAGCATGGACAAAACTAAACGAAATCTGTGCTCCCAAAGGTCCAATCCAAAAAGTGTGTCTCTACAAACGCCTATTGAGTCTCCACATAATTGTCTGAAGCTGGAATACAAATGCAAGATGAACTTCTTGTTGTTATGTTGTTGTCCAGTTTGTCCAAAGAATTTGAGAACTTTGTCATCGCAATGGAAACACGTGACTCGTTGCCTAAATTCAGCTTCATCAAACAAAAACTCCTCGAAGAAGCAGAGAGAAGAAAAGAAGACGCTCATGGAGATGCGCAGGAACAAGCGTATGTGGCTCGCCCATTCAAAAAGGCGAATGGGAAGAAGAATCAGACCAAGAAACACTTTTCGGGCAAATGCTTCAACTGTGGTGTGCATGGTCATCGTGCTAGTGAATGTGATAAGGAGAGAAAAACATACACGCGTTCACAACAAGCATTGACCATGATTGAGGCAGCTGAAACTCAACCACGAAGTGATGCATGGTATATTGACAACGCACATGTGCAACAACAAGAACCGGTTTGTAAATTTTGAACAACATAAAGAAATCATTGGTTTAGCAGGCAACAAATCAATTGTTGCAGAAGGAAAAGGTGATGTATTTTTCCAATACAAGAACAAAGACTTGTTGTTTCAAAATGTTTTGTATTCCGCAGAGCTTCAAGCAAACTTCCTATCTGTGAGCAGAATGGTTGACAAAGGTCTAACTGTGAAGTTTAATGCGGAGCGTGCTACAGTTCTTCGCGGAGATGGATCTGTTATCCTTCATGCGAAAAAGAAAGATGGCCTGTTCCTGGTAGATGAGATCGTCAAGCAAAAGATGTTCGTTTTGCAGAGTAAAGATGACTTGTGGCACAATAGATTTGGGCACCTCAATTACAAGTCTCTTCAAGAATTGTGTGCGAAAAGAATGGTAAAAGGGTTGAATGTAAAATGCATCAAAGAAGGAGTATGTAAAACGTACATGGTTAGCAAGATACATTCATTGCCATTTCCTAAAAAGTCCGAAAAACTATCAAACAAGCTATTAGAACTTGTACATTCGGATGTACGAGTATGCGGACCGTTCGACACAGAATCACTAGGCGGCTCAAGATATTTCATCACCTTCATAGATGATATGTCCCGAAAGATATACGTGTGCTTTATGAAGGCAAAAAATCGAAGCCCGAAGTAAATTTAAACTCTTTAAACTTCAAGTTGAGTGGCAAACGGAACGTAGAATAAAAACTTTACGGACGGACAACGGAAAGGAGTACGTGAATGCTGAATTTGATGCATTTCTGCAAAAGAATGGAATCCAGAGACAACTCACTGCGATTTACACTCCTCAACAGAATGGCGTTTCTGAGCGCGCCAACAGAACGTTAGTTGAAATGGCACGGTCAATGTTGGTTCATTCCAGTGTTGAAAAGAGTCTATGGGCAGAAGCTGTGATGACGGCGGCTTACATCAGAAACAGATGTCCAACATTTAATATATAAATGATAAAACTCCTTTCGAAGTATGGTTTAATAAGAAACCAAACGTGAAACATCTTCGTACTCGTACATTCGGTTGTGTAGCTGTGAGCATGAAGAAACCAATTCGCGGAAAATTCGAAGCAAAAGGTGAAACATATATCATGGTCGGATATTCAACAGTTTCAAAAGCATACCGGCTTTTTGATAGACACACCAAGAAAGTTGTAGAGCGGAGAGACCTCGTTTTTGATGAAAAACTTTCCGAGTTTATCGAATCCAGCAACAACAACAACGATGTAAACAAGGCAGATGACTACATTTATTCTCACATCGATAGCGAAAATGACAAGGGGCACCATTTAACGAATATAAGTACGAACGATAAAGATGAAGACAACACTGGTGATGATGAAAATTGTCTAAATACGGATGCTAACATTGATTTAGTCCATAATGTAGATTATGATGCTGCAGAAACTGAGGAAAAAGATTATCGAGTTTTAAGAGGTCGGATGGTCAAATTTCGAAGCAGTAGTAGTACACATCGACAGCCAGGGGGCGCAGAAGTTTGCAAGTAATCCAGTACTTCACAAGCGAAGTAAACATATCGACATAAGATACCATCACATCAAGGAGGTAATAAAGAGTCAGCAAATTGTACTACAATACTGTCCATCAGAAGATAATGTAGCCGATGTTTTAACAAAGAATTTAGTGAGACTTAAACACGATAAATGTATTAAGATTTTAAATTTAAATTAATGATTTTTGAACCTAAATTTGAAATAACGATTTTATTGAATCATGTTTTTGAAATTGAAATGAGAATTTACTGTTATTTTTTGATTTTCAAAATGTAAGTGACATCGTCGTCGAGGGGGCGTGTTGAAAATAGTTGGCAATATCCAACGTGTATGGCACAATCTAGTTCATATGATATTGTAAATTGGTATCACTTTTTGTACGTCACAACAGAATTCAAATGTGACATCTTTTTAAATTTCTTTCGCCAATAAACTTTTACTTCAACACTATCTGGTCACCTTGAAGTTGTAGCTACCGACTGCGAGAGTCTGCCCAATTCGTCGAACATACCGGTGACAGCCCTCACAGACTTGAAAGATTGTACCTCTGGTGTTGGCTTGTGAGTTCCGGACAATTCATTGAAGTGTAATATTAAAGAAGTCACATGACAGCGCGATAGTTTGTCTAAAACCTTTTTTGACATCAAATGTCTCGGTTAAATCGTTACCGACCTTGACGGAGCAGTCAGCGTTCTCATCATTATTCTTCACAGACGGAGGAGTTTCGAAGGGTTGCCAAAATTAGTCATGGCTTTATATTGTAGTTAGTCTCTATAGCTGATGGGTATCGATATGGACTTCTTGAGAGAAAATTTGGTCGATTGCGGACTCTGCTGGCCAAACTATTGATAGGGGCCCATCAGGTTTTAGACCTTCACATAATATGGCAGATACATCTTGTTGATCAGACTTATAACTCTAAAGTTGGCACGGTTGAGGGGGTCTACTTTTTTATCTCCCGATTTGTGGATTCATCAGGCAGACACTCTTCTGACCAGATCAGTTTAGAATACCTCGGCCGGTAAGCTTTCGGGTCCAGAAGCTTTGTTCGATTTAACTTTAGATATTGCTATGATTACTTCGTTTTGGTCAAGTGGATGGGCCTTTTGGTGTCGTTAAATGGGCTATTTTGTCTGACGGCGGAATGTTGTTGTTCGTCGCTGTTTTTCCATATTCTCATTATCGACTGTGATTATTACATGGTTTCCGTCTACATACCATATAACAACGTAGAGATGTAAGGGTAAAAATTCTCGACGTCTTCGATCGTGCGTTTCTCGTGCTCTTTTTTCTTCGCCTGGAGAAGTCAATGCTCTTCCCATCTCTTTTGCTGGTAGGTTCTTGTTTAGCTGCATGTGGTTGCTGACATTCTTAATCAAACCAGGGATTTCTTGGTGGTGCTCGCATTAAACCCAGCACATCAGTTGCGACGTCTCGGATGGCGCGTTGGTCTTCGGTTCTTCATGCTGGTGTATATGGTATGCCGCCATATACATATGTACATATATGCGTTTGGCAAAGATTCTTCGAAGAATCTCCTGCTTTTTCGAAAGAGCTACGGCGATTTTTGTTTACGTATTGGAATTGAGTTTGAATCAAAAATTGTGGAAACTTCGTTTAAAATTTGGAAGACTTCACTTGTTTAAATCTTGTTTATACTTATATTTATTTTGTTCTGTTGATGACTTTATTATTCAAGGGCTTTAGGGTAGACAATATTTTTT
This sequence comes from Volucella zonaria, assembly GCA_963966105.1. Lineage (NCBI taxonomy): Eukaryota > Metazoa > Arthropoda > Insecta > Diptera > Syrphidae > Volucella > Volucella zonaria. The sequence goes on from OZ014534.1 coordinate 48,453,684, forward strand.
GTTTTCCCGTTTCAGGAACACGTTGAATTGTACTATTCTACATATTTTTGTCACTCAAGAATTATATCACGCGTATCACGTTCTTCCCCAACTATGACAATCGCAAATTCATTGATGGTAGGGGCCTTGTAGCATCTGGTATGCTGTCCGACTGATGTTTTGTCGGCTCGTATTTGAATTGAGTAATTATCTGCCGTCAGTTATATACTGGCGTTGAGAATAATCATATCAATGCAAATAGGATATTCGATTAATATGGCGTTTGGTGACCGGAATCGCATGGCAACGTTGATCAAGTTGTACATCATCGTGACCCATAACGTAGATTTGTAGAAATTTATGTTCAGTCCGGAACGGGTAGAAATGAACCAATACGGTGATATATTTGTCCTTGAATTTTTAAAGTAATCATATATTGATCTTGGAAAACTTTGTTGGCTCCAAAAATGTCATATACCATATTTGCGAATGTTCTGCAAAAAGTGTTTGGAATTAGGTGAGTCGCCCGAAAGCAACTTAACTTTGCCATTCGAGCAATACATTTCTGGTGCTTCATTCTTCGCACACCTTATCCATTTTGCCGATGTTTACACTGAGATGAAAACTGTAGTCGTAGTCAACATCATATTGAAATGCAGCAAGGTTCAAATCAACATGTACTGTTCGTCGGGATCGAGTAGGTCGTGAACGTTCCATTTTAATTCTCGCTGTATGTTGGTCTTTTGACTCTGATGCGCTCGATCTGGTGGCTTGTGAACGTTCTATTTCGATTCTTGCCTCAAATTGATCTTGAAATTCTGATACACGTGTATGTGCAATTCGTAAACGATCTGCTTCTTATCTCGCGTTTGTTTGAGAAGCACGATTTCGCTAATTTTTACGTGCTACGTTTTTAGATCTACTAAGTGACGAACGTTTGGGAGACATATTTTTTGACGAAGCAATAACCACAATATACGCCTGCGTTCACTGAAAAAAAATATACTAATCAATCTCACTCACATGTATTACGACGAAAAATAAATTTTCTGTGCGCACAATTCTTGGTCACTATTGTGCTTACCGCAAACGCAATGCTGCTAGAATCTTGAGTTTATTTCTGTCACATTCAAACATCTCACTACTTCAATTCTCTATCAAATACATTTGCCGGAATGGCACGCGCGTCACCTATTATAAGTTAATTGTACTAGCCTATAACCTTTGCGCAAGCGCCAATAATAATGTAACAAACCATACGCTAACGCATAAAATACGAACAAAGAAACATTGATTTTTATATATTAGTTAGAGAATTGTGTATAACACATATTATGTTATGAACTCGAATTTACTCGTAGGCATATGAGTTCCTCGGCTATTTTTGACGAAGCGCATCCTGTCGGTCGAACTTTGGCCAGCTCTTTCGAGAATTTGACATTCTGTCTTACTAATAATGCGTTGGATATTAGCTTCGAAGGCCGGAAAAATTTGCATAATTCAAACACTTTAAACGGCCGCACAGAGAGTAATCAATTCAATCATCAATTGCGCGATATTAAATTGCCGACTAATCGGGTTCTCAGTAAGTCTATGGTTTCATAGGAAATATTGTTCACTGTCCCATAACGTTGATTGTAACGCGAGCTCCGGGTTCATTTTTGAAAAATAAAAGGATCGATGATATCACCAACGTAAAGACTATACCAAACTGGACTTATGTGGGTGTAATTGTGTCTCATTAATCTTTCCTGGATTTGCATCACAAAAAACGACAATTTCGCTTTTTTCACTGGTCGGTTGAGCCAAAAGTGAGTTCCGTCACTAAACACGATCCGCCAGCTCATGTCACACTCTCGTGGCATTAGAGCTTGCACCAGATGGATCTTATACATACTCGTATGTATTGTATGTATCATATGTCCACATAGTGGACGGACAAAGACCAAATTGCTACAAACGACAACACCGATTTTGGAAATAATTTTGAATGATATGGAAGCATGTTACCTTGTAAGGCTTATCTACTATATATTGCTTTGTCAGACAATACTTAACATAAATATTAAGAGCTTTAAAACATAACAGCACTATTTGAAAATATCCTTCCCTTTACTTCAAAATTATAATTGTTTTTTGTGATGTTTTGTCTATACGCGTTGCTTTTTTTGTAAAAGCATGTACTTGGGCTTTCCTTCATTTACAGCCTAGCGTTCTTCTGTGGATTCTATTTCAATACTTGCAAGCGCACCAGTAACAATCAACTCCGTTCTACTACTTAATGACGTCAAGTCTGCAGCGTATACAAATATGTATTATAGTTGCCTAAACTTTTACAGAATTGTGACTTTGCGTGCTTAAAAGTTACCACAATTTTTTTTCGTATATTTCCCTTGTTATAGCATGGTGGCATATTAGGATGAAGCTACCGAATTTACCATCTACCCATATAGACGCTGCTTCTTTCTGTTTGATATTGCAGTCACCGAAGTTTACGAGTATGTTACAATTTTTCATTTCGTTTTTGACTGGCGCATCGCACCATATTTTTTGCTTTTATAGCAGTCGAGTGCCTCTGGTAGTTGTTCAGTCACATACAGACCCTTATTGACCATAGCCTAAAACGTTTAAATTTCTCATATTGCCATGCTGCCGGTGAATGAAATCGTTGATTTACGTCCACTTTCTGAGGTTCACGTACTTTTGATCCAATATTGTAGTTTTCCCCTGCTCATTACTCGCTGGCTACTACTATGATGTAAAATAAGCAGAATTGATGTGAAGTCATGGTTACAGCACTTGGCATCGCCAAGTTGACGCTTCTTACTTGACTTGACTTTCTAAAATATGGTCAATTAAAGATCTTGAGAGATCCCTCAGCAATAAAATAATTGAGTAATTTCGATTTATAAATCGCTTATACTATCTTTTTTTTTTTAAATAAAACGAAGTATATGTGAGATAATCTAATCATCGACATTTTTTATTCGCTTGAAAGGCCTATTAATATTATTATGTATGGAATATAACATCGTTAAAATGTCCGCCGCGGTTTCTCTGGGTGGAGTGCGTCCGAAATATCCAATTTTCCATGACTCTCACGCATAAATCAGGCTGGATTTGACCGATGGCATGGATTATGTTGGCTTTGAGGTTTGTGGCTTATTCGCATAGACCTGCGACTTCAGAAAATCCCACAAAAAAAAGTGTAATGGGTCATATCGCACGATCTCGGTGGTCAGTTCACATCACCTCCACGTGAGATGACCATGCACTCGAATTGCTCGTGCAGAATTTTCAATGTGGCGTGAGCTGTGTGGCACGTAGCGCCGTCCTGTTGAAACCACATGTCGTTGGTATCCATATTATCCAATTCAGACCAAAAGAAGTTGGTAATCATCGACTGGACTGGCCAACGTCGTTCTCAAAGAAATATGGACCGATGACGCCGCCAGCCCAAAATCCACTCCAAACAGTGAGTTTTTCGGGATGCTTTCTACGCTCTTGGATCTCATGTGGATTGGTACGAGTATCACCCCAAATTCGACAATTTTGATTGTTGAGATGCCCATTCATCCAGAAATGAGCTTCATCCCTGAAGAAGATTTCTCGATGATAATTAGGGTCAGTTTCCAACTGCTCCAGAGCCCATTCAGCGAACACATGTCGTTGTCTATGGTTGTTTACCTTAAACTCCTGGGTCAGTTGAATTTTGTAAGTCACGACGTAAAATTCGCCAAGTTGTGGGCTGCTAAAGGCCGAGTTATTATGAGCGACGCGAAATCGACTGCCTCGGACTCTCCTGCACACTCTAATGGACAGCGACAATGTTTTCTGCAGGTCTTGCGTTTCGTCGACGTACGGGTGTTGGTTCATCGTTTACTGAACTAGTTGGCTCAAATTTATCCACCACACTGTGAATAGTCCTCTCGGTAAGACGATTATGGCTACCGTAAAATGGGCGAATCGCGCGGAACGTTGCCCAAACACAACACCCATTTTGATAAAATAATTTTATCATTTGCACGTGTTGTTGAATACTATTTCTATCCATGGTGATTTGGCAAAATAGGCTGAATAAATGACATCCAATTTGACGGATGTAGCTTGAACAGATATTAAAGATGCCAAATCTGATGTGACGAATCGCGCTTGACCACTAAAACTATACAAATGGTTTGATCAATCCAAGTAAATACGACGCTGCCAAGAAGGATCAGAACTGCTCCTTAACTCTATGAACCAAGACCGGAGAAACATTGACTCCCTCGAATAAGAAACAAAAGGTGGAAAAGTGTGAAGAAATCATTGTTTAGTGGAAGGAGCGAGACCCGAAAATTCTTTAAACGTGTAAAATGACTTTGTAGAGTGTAGACTCTGTAATAGTGTCGACCTGGATCGAGAGTAAGTTGAAAATGTAGAGTGAATACTTTTCGAAACTGGTGAATGATCTAACCAACTCCGTAGCTATCGATGGTGTTCTGAAATGGGAAACTTTGGCACATCACCCTACGAGTATGTACATATAAACCACACTAACCAGACGCCAGACAGCATTACACATTACACAAAACCCACAGAATCGCAGTTTCAACAGATGGTATTAGTTCTAGTACCGAACTGATTTTACCTGATAATCCTATCATTGATCTATGTACCTGTGGACTGACTTGTCGATCATAAAGTTGTATTCGACAATGCCAAAGAGATTACTTTTATGCCACTATGCGGGGATGGGGTATCTCTAATAAGCTGATTCGAAATGATACACATATTTCCAAGTGCTATGGGGAAAATGCATCTCGACATCTCTGGCACAGTCAGCTCATCATTTTTCAGACATGAGAATCGCATAGAGTTGGTTAGATGGTGAACAAGCACAAGCTGAAATACTCTGTATTAATAAAGAGAAAGAGTTGCGTCGTCTTGGGCAAGACGTTACTGTGAACAACTATAATGGTCCAGGTTTTTGCTTAATTTTTATCCAGCACTAACACCCAAAATAACGTTATCCTTGAGACCCAGAGAAAAATAAATTATGCCAATAGGCAATTGAATAGTAGAGCCATCTTTCAGCATAGAGTCGTTAACAATTCCGTACAACGATGAATGAATTTTAGGGGTTTTCGAGGGGGCCATTCCCTGCACGATACTGTCCCATCTGCGTTAATGACGCATATCTTATTAGGTAAAACCACGGGATGCAATGGATGTACATATGTCCATATTGACATATGATAAGGTCATTTTGACCTACCTACCAAGACGGAACTCTTTTCGGGCGCCCAAATCTCCGTTGAAAGGACCAAGTCGACGGTGACCTGCATGTGTTTGGTGTTTCTTACTGGCATCATCGTGCGCAAACCAGTGGTGAATCGAACAGAAATTTGGACGGGGCGAAACTGATCGTTGGTTGTGCTGCCAGACAAGAAAAATAACAAAGCTCAAGTAAAAGGCTGCAGGAGTAAAGATAGATATACTGTTTGTCTGAAAAGATTGTTCGAGAAGTTGGAGCATATTTGTTGGAGAACGTTTTATTGAATACACATAATTTGTGCGGTCCTTAAATAGCAGGAACTTCTCTACTGAATCCAAAAACAGATACTACTCAGTTGAGATCAGTGTACAAAATATGTTTCTGTGTTATTGTTTTTCTTTTTAATCGGCTTTATTATTTTATTTTCTATGTACAAAAATCAGATAGCATTACTGATTAACTTTATGACAATAATACTTTAAATTATTTTTTTTAGCGTTTTCTTATTTTTTCTTTGTCTCTAAGATAATATATTTTCCAAAAACAAAATAATAGTTAAAATTTATACGATTTAAATATTTGTATATATTTCTAAAAATGCTGGCAAAAAATATTACAAGAATTATCACTTCTATTTTTTATTTTACGTTTTCTTGTTATGGTATATAACAGGTTGAAGGTAGAACTAAAAATGAAAGAATAGAAAAAGAAAGTATTGGAATCCAAAAACTATGTTGCAGTAGAAGAAAGGATTTGTTAACTTTAAGAGCATGAGCCTTAAAAAACCTTTCTGATACACGTCTTTGGTAGAATGGGCAGATGATTCGATCTCGAGGCTAACACAACAGAAACCAACGTCGAATTACGGATTTTTTGTTGACTGCATCGTGTTCATCCCCAGATTCCGAAGCATCAACTAAATTAACTGGATGTACGAGCATTCGGAAGAGTTAATTTCAGCTCTGAGCCCTTTTTTTGGAAAAGCTAGATCCAAAGGACTCGCAGGGCAATGATAACAGAACACGTTCAATTTTTACCCTGAATCTAACGTCGTATTGCCACATGTCCATCTATAATGGACGTATACACACGTACCTATATCGTAACTCTATCGCACTATAATAGGTGCCCTCGCGCAAAAAATCAGGGAAGATCATCGGAATTTCCGAAGGAATAAGAAAAGCCATGAGAGACCTGCCATCGTGGAAATGAAAAGGCGCTACTTCAAAAAGGTAAAAAGAAAAAATAAACCCGAAACTTGTAGGAATGGCAAGGAATTTTAGTAGTAACACTTGTTGCTGATATGGGGAGACATCAAGCCAGAGCGAAACATTTCCTTCCACGTGACCAAATTAAAGCAAAGATAGCAACACCTGAACTTATACTTGAGTATAACAGGTTTGTCGGACGCTCTATGTGCCAAGTCAGAGGATGGCTTGGTAAAAAACCTGCATCGACTCATGTTCAAACCAAATAGACTACAATTATATGTTACATGACGAATGGAATCTCAGCATCGTTTGCCTGATCCAGTCTCCTTAGCATTACGTAAAAGATCTTGCCTGACGTATTGTTTAAACGCCTCAAAGTATTTATCAAGGATCTGATTGCACTCCTGTCAATTCGGCTTCAGGCCCGGCAAGTCCACAATATTCACACTAGTTAATATTATACTGAAAACTCATGATTTCCAGATCGACACTCACAATTTGTTTACCGATTTTAAGAACGCATATAATAGTAACTATGACGAGCTGTTCCATCCCACCAACTCGTCCGGCTGTGTCGACTGCCGATGATGGACATCGCTTATAGTGGGAAGCAATCTTACTGATGTCAAGAAAAATGTGAGTATCTTCACACCAACAAGAATTTTCGATAAAAGTAAGTTGCTCAATAGCCCCATCCTCCGATTCCTGTTTCAAGCCATGGTGTCGTAGCTGTGGTTCCTGCACCTATTGCCGAGATGATTTCGCAATACATTGCGATCCATGAAAAATCGATTCCTCGATTCCGGATACGCACATTACGTTGACGCTTTGTTGGTTTTGCGTCATGTAACATACTTGTAGAGGGTGTGTGATACCAAATTTATCCAAAAACGACGATTGATGAGTTCAGTTGGTTGATTATGGGGACCAAAAAAATCGCGGAATCGTCGAAGATCGATTTTCAAAATAAGCTTGAACGATAGAGAAGCGTTCTTCTGATGTAAGTTTATTTATGATGATTTCCAAAAACAATATTGAACATATGTAAATGTCAAACAACTATCAAAAATTACAGCACGGGTTAAAAGTTACCTCTATTGGAAGAACTATCAGCAAAAAGAAAAAATTCTTAACTCTTGTGTTGTCAACCCAAAGAGACGCACAACATCGACGAATCAGACAGAACGTGACAATAGACCAGGGATGTTGGCTACCTCAGCCCTGTTATTGGCTCTGATAATTAGGAATAATCAGAAATCAAACGAAGAGTTAAACTTGTGTTTATTTGGCTTCAGAAAGCAAATTCGTAATAAGGACTTATGAAAAGAACGAAGAAGACTCTACTTCAGACTCTCTTCCTCTCAGCTCTGTTCTATGGTGTAGAAGCATGGTCATCAACGAAAGCGTATAGAGATGTTTTTGATCGTTTTTGATGGTATTTAGTTCCATTAGCATCAAAGTTCGTGCCCGATCTTCATACGTGATGGAAAGTTTGCTGTATGATGCAACTATTGTTTTCTTATGGACTTTTTTTTTATCCGTGTGGCATATAAAAGAGATTAACTTATTAAATTTCTAAAATGGAGAACGAAAAGTTACACCTTCACCATGTAATGTTGTACAAGTTTCGAAGAGTGTGGAACTGCAAAATAAAACATTCAGAGCGTTTATTCGGATCATGCTCCTGCTCTAAGGAGATATAGCCTTGGACGATCAACCCCGTTCTGGATGGCCTTCCGAGATTAATGACGACATTACGTTGACGCCTTAGTGAAAAACGACCCGAAGATTTCAATTGAGGAGATCGCTGAGAAGCTTAATATAGACCATTCGTTAGCATTTCGCCATTTAAAGAAACTTGGATTGACTTCGCATATTGTTAGATGGAAAAAATAAGCTGTGCCGCACCTCCGTGGCCATATCTCTGCTTAGATGCCGTGAAAACGATTTTTTTTTTGGTCGTCGTAACAGATGATGAGAAATGGATTCTAACAACATGCAACAAAAAAGAAGCTGGAAACAAGCAGGTGAAGGTACAGAACCTGTGGCAAAAACTGACTTGCAACCAATGGAAGTACTGTTATCTGTTTGGTAAGATTCCAGGGATAAACATTTTTTCGAGCTTTCCACTGGCGAATAAGTACTGTGAGCAACTTTCTAAGCTTAATGAGTAAGTTCAAGAAAATCGTCAGTTTCTAGCTAATCGAAAAGGGGTCATCTTTCATCATGATAACGCCAGGCCACATATCGCCCGATAAACGCTGTAAAAACTGAAGAAGTTAAAATGGGAAATCTTTCAGCACCCACCGTATTCCTTAGACACTGTTGCTTCAAATTTTCATTTGTTTCGGTCCCTTCAGAACGGTTTGAATTTAAAGAAATTTGGTTCCGCTCGAAGCTGTTGAAAACTACGGAGTTTCTATGAAAACGGAATCCGCAAGCTTGTAAAACGTTGGGAGGCAGTTGTAGAAAATATCGGGGACTAAATAATTGATTAAAAAAATTGGTTTCTTTAACACTAGATATACCAACCGGTCAAAATGACCGGTTTACAAATTTTCTCCGTTAATTTGAATTCTAATGTTTGAGGTAATATTATAAAAAATATTATTTATACACATATATCCGATAATTATTGTAAACATTTCTATTTATTAGTATTATTTTTCCTGAGGTAGGTTTGTGGTATACCTACATATACCAACCGGTCAAAATGAAAACTCTTCTGGTGATGGAAATGACAATATTGATGATGAAAATGGACTCTCAGATACTTCGTCCTTAGATATCGCCAATGATATGGAAAGTATTGCCAATATACGAAAACGGAAGACAACAATTAGG